>CM057453.1:290730000-291980000 GCA_016271365.2 Neoceratodus forsteri | reverse complement strand
CAGACAGGAACCCAAAATTAAAGGGATAAAAATTGGGTCGCTGGAGCTTAAGGTCTCTGCCTTTGCGGATGACATCTTACTCCACAAAAGCCATCCCCGAACCTCAATCCCAGTGGTGCTCGATGCTATTGAGTCCTATGGTAAGCTATCCAATTACAAAGTTAACATAGGGAAAACTCAGTTTTTCCCTCTTAATGTGAAAGTTCACAAGTCAGATATCTCGGAACTGGGGATACATTGGGCCCCTCGCACCTTGAAATATCTTGGCATCGTTTTGGCCAGTTCAGAGGCCAAAATGGTGAAATTTAACCTGGATGCCCTTAAGGCAACTATAAAACAAGATCTGGAAAGATGGCGTAGACTCCCGCTCTCTCTCTGGGGAAGGGTCAACATAATAAAGATGAATGTGCTGCCGAGGATTTTTTACCCCCTAAACATGCTTAATGTATGGTTACCTCTAAAATGGCACAAAGTGCTGCACTCAATCATCTCAGAATTTATCTGGGAAAAGAAACCACCTCGCAGTGCCTATTACAAACTTGCCGCCCCCAAGGAGAAGGCTGGGTTAAGACTGCCGCATTTCGGGTTGTATCACTGGGCTAGCAATCTCTGCAAGTATATGCTGGCTCCTGCCCCCAGGATTTCCAGCTATTATCGATATGTTCCTCCCTGGGTTGAACTGGAAACGAATTAATAAAGGGGGTGTAATCCGAAAGCACTCTTTTCATCCCACTAAAATCTCTCCTCCAGTCTAGCAGCCACCCCAGTTAAACTTTCCCTACGTACGCATATCCAATTGTGTGCTTCCCTCCGTTACTCCCCGTGTGCAGATAGATACCATCCCATATGTCATAACCCTAATCTGCGGATTGGGGGGTATATGATAAAGGAATCTTGGCTTCCTTTTCTGAAAGGGTTAAAGATGGCAGACATCATGCAAGGAGATAGGTGCCTATCAGTTGCAGAAGTTCTAACAAAGTTTAACATAGGGCCTAATCAATCTTTTAAAATATATCAACTCATACACCTGTTGGAGAATTTCAAGACTAAATTAAGGGAGAGTAAGGTTAATGGGACATGGTTTGAACCCCTGACCCGCTGGGTTTGGGAACCGCATGCGGTTTCTAAGGTCTACAAGGCTCTATTCAAACAAGTCTATACAGACACTGTTAATAAACCGAGATTCTGGGTGGACTGTTTGGGGGATCAGGACCGGAACTGGGACCTCATTTGGCAGCATACGTACCAGTATATTACTCAGGATAGACTACGTATCATGCAATACCATTTGTTAAACAACTTGTTCTGGACTCCTTCCAAATTACACAAGGTTGGACGCAGCCCAGACGCGTTATGTATTCGATGTCAGCAAGCTGAGGGAAACCCATTTCACATATTCTGGGAATGTCCACCAGTAAAAGAGTTGTAGGACCAAATTAAACACAAGGCGGACTTGTTATTGGGCATTGAACATTGCTTTACCCCTGAAATTTGTCTAATAGGTGACTATACTGGTATTGCTGTAAAGTCCCCGAATATACTATATGGCCTTGATCTCATCCTCGGTCAAGAAAATAGTCCTAAAGCACTGGTTGGATAACACCTCACCCAGTTATGTGGAATGGCTATAAGAATTACTCTTTAACTTAAACATGGAAAAATTTGGGGCTATGAGGAGGGGTAATTCTTCGAAATTTGATCGAGTTTGTGGCCCCTTCCAGACTCTTTATTCGCTCCACTCATAGTCAGCCGCTGTAGGACAAGTCGACCCTGGTTCGTCCCTCATGGGCAGATCTATCTCAACTCTTGTAATACTGGGGGAGGGAGGGGTATGAGGGTAAGGTGTTAAACCGGGGCAACACTATAAATTATTGTGTCTATTATCTAAGGGTACACTGTAAGTGGCACTGTGCTGTCACGGATTATCTTCTGCAAGGTTTTGTCTTTCATCTGAGTGCTGTCATAATGTTAATAAACTTGAATTTAAAAAAAAAAAAAAAACAAAGAATCGGGAAAGGTGCAGCTAATGCAGCACCCCCAAGAGGATTCAGTGATACAAAGTGCAATCAGTATCTCAGGAAATATGGCCAGATGTATCCTCTTCACCAGAGGAGGAAGCCGAAGAGACAGAGGAGCTGGATTCAGGGGTGGCACAGCATGGGATGGAGGCCTAAATAATTACCTAATTTATGGCCCTGAGGTAGACAGGAACCGCGTGCACTGTACCCTGAACTGCTCCCAAGTCATGGGGCTGCTAGGGCTAGAGAAACCCAAGGTGGAGGCAGAAGAGAAGAAGGGGGAGAATGGCCATGGGAGGCCGAAGATGAACATGACCCTCTGCCAGGGCTACGGGAATGAGCAGGAGAAACCTCCCAAGGGATGGCACTGTGTGGCCCGCACACCTGCAAATGTCTGACTGGGGAGGGGCGATGGCAGTGCTGCCCCTGGTGAGGAGACCAGAGCCATTCTGGTCCACAAGGGCGTCCCCTGTTTCCACCAACTGTGAGTCCCTGTTGGTTGGGGGGGAGCACTGGTCAGCACTCCAACTCATCCCAGAGCCTCCAGCCACTCTAGGAGCAGTCGGGGGTGCTGACTGTAACCTCCAGACCCCTGCCCTTCCAGGCTAAGACCCACCCCTCAAAGGAGACCTTCCCAAAGCCGAGGTCAGAAGAGGGAGGAGGAGAGAGAATCCGGTACCGAGGTCAATGAGGATGTGATGCAAAAGGCACCTTTGCCCTGTCACAGGTTGCAGTCTTTATGACACCCTGATGGTCAGGATGAGTAAACAAAAACTCAGCCCCCTCCCTATCCAGTTGGTACTTTTTATCAGACTTCTTATCTAGCAGTGGAACAGAATTTGGTGTCTGCAAAATTTTTAGTATATCTTCTTTAAAGAATTTGTTAATAGGGAGAAGCAATTTTTTAGATGGTGTTATCCCCGTAAGCTCTAGGTACTCCACCTCCTTATCTTCTACCACTTCACTAGTGGCTATATCTAGAGCATCCATCTTCCTCACAAAGGACAAATGGGAGGAACAGTCCTCAGATGCCCTGGGTGGAGATCCAAATTCTTAATCAGGGGAAACTTCAGGTTCTATGGGTTCCCCTTCCTCTTCCCCATAATCCTCATCTTCTGCAAATTCCTGGAGTGAGGTTTGAAATGAGGAAGCTGTTGCTGAACCAGGGTTTGAATCGGTGCTTGAGGAACCAGAGGTACCAGCCCCTGTAAAACCCGGATTATCCTAAAACGCCTGGGCAATGTCCTCGGGCACAGGCAAACTGCTAGGCATCACAGAAGTCCCCTTAGGCTTTTCAGCAGGGGGTTCAGTGTGCTTTGTTTTCTTTAATTTTTTAGCAGGAACTGGTTCTTGTCCGGGTGGATGCATCACCCTTATCAGGGGTGGTTTGCTTTGGATTTGCAGTTTCACTCACATTTTTAGAGGGTGAAGGCTGGTTAGAGCCTGAGGCACCTTTCTCCTACTTTTTGAGAAGTCTCTCCAGACATTTTTCAAGCAACGTTTGGGGGAAAGACTTACAGATATCACAGTCAGCAGAGAAATGTTCCTCTCCGAGGCAGACAACACATAATCATGTTTGTTAGCCTTGACGAAAACACCACCACACTTTGTACAATTTTTAAACCCTGTGGGTCCAGTTTTCTTCTTGGGGTTTTCCAACATTTTCAAAGAAAAAACTTTCAAGCTTTTTTTTTTCCAGTTGCTGTCTGTTCAGGAACCAAGGAAATTCCGATAGGAACCAGGAAACGTGGAAAAAGAACTGGATTTATTGGTTCCCTAGAAATAAAAAAACAAATATAACTAAAGCAAACTGACACAGTTTTTTAGTCAAAAACTACAACTAAACTAACAAAACCTTGAGAGACCGAGAAAAACACTTAAAATTCCTATTCCTAACTAGTAGTTTACTAACAAAACCTAAGATAAAGGCAGCAAATGAAAATTCTGAGAAAAAAATACCTATATTGATCAAAGAAACACTTGGAAACGATTGTGAGGAGACGTCTCCAAGGTATCTTGACTTGACAGGCGGAGAAAGAAATCTGAGGGCTTTTAGAATGCAACAGTTCATAAGGGCAGCATCTGAATAAGTGTCAAGAGCCAATGATGGTTCCGTCATTAGCATAATGTTCTATCTCCAGGCAGTTCTACTTTAAAGGCTGACTGCAAGAGTCAGGAATATTAGATAATTCCTGGGGTAAGAAAATACAGTTACGTAAGAACTTACCATAACAGTAGATCTTCGAGAGGAGCTCCTTCAGTTGGTAATGTCATTAGGACTAAGCCACCAGGCGTTAGGACCTCACGGAAAAACTTCTAGCTAGCAGTCTCTGGCAGGGGACTGCCACCAGTGTTGGCTCTACCATGATGTCAGACATGGTATAAAGGGGCAGTCCCCTGGCATCACCTCCGTTCTCCCACCGGAGACCTGGCTAAAAACAGATGGAGGCTCGAGGAAGATCTCCTATCCCCAAACAGAAAATAGTAATATCAGTCCCCGGGGACAGGTGGGTGGGAAAGCCACCTGCTGCAAGAGTTCCTCTTGAAGATGTACTGCTACGGTAAGTTCTTACATAACTGTACTATCTCACTTCGAGGGGGCGCTCTTGCAGCAGTTAATACCATTAGGACTGAGTCCCAAGCAGTACCCAAGAAGAGACCCAGGTCAGAAAGGTGGAGGACAATAGTGAAAAGATATGGGCTATTAGGAGAGGAGTCCCTGAAGGACCAGTAGGCCGAAACCAGCTCTCCTTCTGGAAGCGACATGCAGACTGTAGTGCCTAATGAAGGTGTGCACTTAACTCCAAGTAGCAGCCGCACAGAGGTCCGCTGAGGAAACATTCATAAGGGAAGTGAAG
Source organism: Neoceratodus forsteri (assembly GCA_016271365.2). Lineage (NCBI taxonomy): Eukaryota > Metazoa > Chordata > Ceratodontiformes > Ceratodontidae > Neoceratodus > Neoceratodus forsteri. The sequence continues at coordinate 291,975,124 of CM057453.1, read as the reverse complement.
GATGTTGCTATCTCTCTGGTGAAATGACCCTTAACCGGTCCCGGTAAGGGTTTGTTGTGCTGCCGATAACAGAACGTGATACAATTCACAAGCCACTTCGTCAGTGTCTGTTTCGCCACGGGTGCCCCAACCTTTCTGTGGGCAAACGAGACAAACAACTAGTCTGTCTTTCTAGAGGAACTGGTCCGGGTCAAACAAAAATTAAGAAACCTGTGTATCCAGAATGCATAACAAGGCCTCCCCTCTGTTTGAGCACTCTGGGTAATAAACTGGTAGTTGGATGTCCTGGGTCAACATGAACTCAGACACTCCCTTTGGAAGAAACTTGGGGTTTGTAAGCAGGGCTACCCTGTCCCTGTGAAAAATACGATAAGGCTCTTTACACATCGGAGCTTGCAGCTTGGAATTCCTCTGAGCTGAGGTAATAGCAACTAAAAACAATGCCTTCCAAGAGAGAAGGCGTAGATCTCAACATGCGGCTGGTTCAAAGGGGGTCAAGGTGAGCTTCTCCAAAACAAACAGGAGGTCCCAAGACGGCATGGGGTCTCTCCTGGGAGGTCTGATATGCAAGATGCCCCTTAGAAAGGTCTTGCACATGTCCAGCTGTGCCAGAGTCTTCCCATTCACTGGTGCATGATAAGCTGACAATGCAAAGAGGTGCACCTTAATGGAGAAGTAGCCGAGGCCTAAGTTCGACAGGTAGAGAAGATATTCCAGCACAGATTCCACCGAACAATTGAGGGATCTAGAGAATGGGGGAATGCCCACAAACAGAAGTGCTTCCACTTCATGGAAGAGTTTTCTCACTGCCACGAGCACCTCTGCCACTCTTAGGGATACCCCAAATCTATCCGTAGCCAAGTCCGCAGGAGCCATGCATGCAGATGCAGGGACCAGAGGTCCAGGTGGACCAATGTCCCTTGCTCCTGGGAGAGCAAGTGAGTGGATGGGGCAACTGAACCAGTGGTTCTGATGCCAGCTGTTGTAACAGCGGGAACCAAATCTGTCGAGGCCCGAATTGTGTGATCAGTATCATTCAGGCACCCTCTGCCTGCAACTTGAGCAGGACCCTCTGAAGAAGGGGGAAGGGAGGGAAGGCAAACAGAAACCTCACTGTCCAAGAGAGGGACAATGTGTCTCGCCAAAGTACACCAGGACCTGGATCTAGCAAGCAGAAACTGGGCAGTTTGGCGTTGTGTAAGGACGTAAAAAGGTCCAGCTCTGGTCGACCCCACCTTTCGAAGAGGTCATCTGCGACTTCTTGCTGTAGTTCCCATTCATGGCTCTGAGACTGAGAGCGACTTAGGCTGTCTGTGAAGATGTAGTGAATTCCTGGAACATCGACTGCCGTGAGATCCAAGCTGTGATTCACTGCCAAGTCCATACCCTCACTGCCTCTCTGCATAGGGGATAAGAGTGCATGCTCCCTTGCTTGTTGAGATGGAAGACTACTGGGGTTTGTCCAACTGGATCAGAAGGGGCCCAGGAAGGAGTACCTCTTGGAAGGCTTGAAGGGCGTACAATACAGCTCTCATCTCCAAAATGTTTATGTGGAGAGACAGTTCCATTGAATTCCAAGAACCCCTTGTCTGATGAGAAGCAAGATGTGCTCCCCATCCTAGTCCCAAAGCATCTGTAGTCAGGATCTGCTGTGGGCTGGGTTGCTGGAAGGGAACTCCTTTGCTCAAATGGGCTGGGGTGACCCACCAAGTCAGGGACTGACAGACTGCACTGGAGATCCGGATGGGCTCCTCGAGCCCGTCCATGCCTTGGTGCCACTGTATCCTGAGGTGCCACTGCAGGATCCTCATATCCAAACTTGCGAGGGGAACTGTGGCTATGGATGCGGCCGTATGACCTAAAAGCTGCAGAATCGCCCTCACTGGGACCAAGTCCATCACCCTGTGAGTGACCTCCCTTTGCCTGGCTGCCCGGTCTGCGGGAAGAAAGGCTTTCCCCTTGGACGGTATCCAGGACTGCTCCCATGTACTGTAGCCTTTGAGCAGACCACAGGTGTGACTTTGGCAGGTTTACGGTTAACACCCACAATCCAGAATAGACTGAACATCTCTTCTATCGTCCTGTTCAGTTGGTCTTCTGATGAAGCTGTGAGAAGCCAATCGTCCAGGTAGGGGTAGACAAAGTGACCCTCTCTCCTGAGGGCCAATGCCACTACTGCCAAGCACTTGGTGAAAACCCTTGGTGCTGATGACAGGCCGAATGGAAGCGCCCTGAACTGGTAGTGCCCTCCTTGGAAGGTGAAGCAAAGGTACTTCCTGTGGGATGGCAGGATCTTTATATGCATATAAGCATCCTGCACATCCAGGGAGCACAGCCAGTCTCTGTGATGAAGCATAGGCAACAGACTCGCTAAAGTCAACATACCGAACCTTTTGTAATCGATGAAGGTGTTCAGCTGGTTCAGATCCAGAATGGAATTGAGGTCTCCCATCTTCTTTGGGACTAGGAAGAAGTGGGAGTAAAATCCCTTGCCTCTTTGAGCACAGAGGACCTCCTGAATAGCTCTTTTTTCTACCAAGGCCTGTACTTCTGCCTGCAGGAAAGCCGTGTGGGAGGGGACTGGTGGATTGTCCGGTGGGATCTGGGTAAATTCCAAGGAGTATCCTCTCTCTCTCTCTACTATCTGGAGGACCCATTGATCTGACGTGATATTGGACCATCCGGATTAATAAAAGGAGGATCTCCCTCCTACTGCCTCCCCTTGCACTTCCTCCGGGGGGGGGAGGGAGTCATGCCGTTGTGGAGGAGTTGGACAGGAGAGGTCTGGGCACCATAGGATTTTTGGGGCCTTGGGCGCCTGAAGGAACAGGGCGGCCTCTTCTTTTAAAGCCTCCCTTGTGTTGTGGCTGTCGTCTTCCCTGCTGTCCCTGGTTCTTCCAAAAGGGACGGCACTGGGTAGTCTGCAGTTCTGACCTATACATATGATGGACCTCAGATACTGCCTTGCCAGACTCCTGCAATCCAGTTATGAGCTTCTCCGTCTCCTGGCCAAATAGGATGGGCTCCTGGAAGGAAGCGTCCAAAATGGCATCTTGTAAATCCTGGAGGAAACCAGAAACTCTTAGCCAGGCATGCCTTCTCATGCAAATGCCTGTGGCTTCTGCCCTTGCTGCTATGTTTGCGGAGTTATAAGAGCTCCTTAGCATGTGCTTGTCTACATCCATACCCGACTGGATGACAGCGAGGAGTTCTGCCTTACCCTCAGAGTCTGGCCAGGACTTAGCCAGATTCATAGCTTTTGCCCACAGTGATTTCTGGTATGTAACCATGTGGGTAAGAAAATTCAACAACCTGACCGTGCAGCTTGCCGATTAATATACTTTACGGTCCACCTAGTCCAGCTTTTTGGACTCTGGGGCTGGGAGTGACTGTTGTGCCCTGCCGTGTGCAGCCGTCAGTACCGCAGAATCGGCCTTTGGATGTTCGCCTAAGAAAGGCTCCCCTTTAAGCATTTTATAGAGCCTGTCTACTTTTCTTGGTACTGCAGTTGTAGTAGCCGGGTGCTTCCATGTGGATCTGGTGGCATCCTGGAAGGGCTCTACCAATTGGGGGGATTACCAAAGGTTTAGGGTCAGTAGCCTTCAGAAATTTTGCCAGACGGCGCCGCTCAGAGTCCAGCTCTTCTGTATCCCACTGGTACAGAGCCTGGATATGCCTCATAATGTCCAAGAAGGATGGGTCTTCCGGAGGAGACCTTGGAGAGTCTCTTCTTGGGTCCAGAGAAGGAATAGGAAGTTCATCCTCGAAGGAGTACTCTGAGGAGAAGTCTCCGGCATCCTCTCCTGAGGACGATGGTGGGCGTCTGCTAGTGGACGGGACGGATAATGGGTACCTCTTTCTGTTGCCTGAACCAGGTGTCCGCCTATTATCTTCATTAGGCGGCAGATGCTCCATCATGGGGGGAGGCTGCTTAGGCGACTAATCCCTGGGTGGTGGCTGGACTGGGGATGGGTCCCTGGGTTTTGGGAGTAAATCCCCTTTCATGGTGTTCTACCAAGCATTGAAAAGTGCTTCCACCTCTCTGGAGAGAGACCGAGAGAAGCTGCACGCTGCAGAGGTTGAGGAGAAGCTCTCGCTAGTAGGACTCATTAAATGCTTTGTTTTTACCCATAAAAGGTATGCCACCATTTTTATAAATTAGCGAGTCTTTCCGGACTTTCCTGTGCTTTTCTTGTCTGGCATATCATTTCCTGGTGTTCTTTGTCCCTTACAGGAGGAAAGCTGTATCGGTGGAGGCCGGATTGGAAGGAACAAAAGGGCCCTTCGGGAAGGCTTAAACCGGGAGCTCGAGTGACGCTGTGACCAGAAGCCGGTCAGAAGTTGGGTTAGCTCTGAGGAACTCCAGTGGGAAAGCAGGCGAGAGAACCGGTAAGACAGTTTGCAGTTTTTTCTCACCGTCGAGGAAAAGAAGAAGAAGAAGGGAGAGAGATTTGAGTAGAGAAATCTGATAAAACCAAAGGCAGCTAGAAGTTGGGCCGGTATAGCCAAGGTTGAGGCTCATTACGGAGGCCTTTGGCCCAGGTGAACCAAGTAAACTGGGTCTGCAACTGGGAGAGAGCCGCCCAGACTGTGTTGGTTCAGTACACCTAAGGGCTGGAAGACTTTTTTATTTTTTGTTACCATTACAAAGTGCTCTAATGCTGACTGCCTGGCTGACAGAATGCCGCTTTAATATACTGTTTTACTGATTTATAGAGCATGCTCTTTGGATTTTGTATTGCAGATGTATAAGAAAGAAAATTTTATTTTCCTTGAGAAACTTTGCATTTACTAGGTTTTGTGGTCAGTGTAGAGCTTTTTACCCTTAGTACAGAACATACCATTTTACTGATATTTTTGTGTACTTTTTATATTTTCCTTGTATTTTGTTTAAAAAGCCTTGAGATTAGTTTGTTATTTAGGATTTTTATATATTTTTATTTTTCGCACCACTAGATGAATCCTTTTTAGTGACTGGTGCCCCTGCGACACCACATGGGTGGTGCTTTAAAATATGCATGTGTGGCACTGTAAAAATTCAGATTGTCATTTTCTCTCGAGCCAGAAGCAGTGCACTATCTGTGGGCTAAAAAACACAGACAGACAGGAGTTAAACAGCAGTCTGGTGCTTTTTGATCTGGAGGGATTTCTTTCTACCTAGGAAACTTGGCACAATCTCACAATACCTTTTTAAGTATTTATCAGTTCTCATTTTTAAGTTTGGTACAGGCTTTGATTGACTTTAATTGTTGTGAAAGTGTGGGTTGGTTTGCCTTACTTGAGCCCAGAATCTCTAGAACTAGAATACTGGAAATGTTTCAGGATTTCTGCTGATTACAACATATGCCATATTGTTGATATGTGTTCTGATATGTCTGTAGGTATGTAGAGTTATTTATTCTCTCCTCTATGATTTTTCCCTCAGGGCTCTCTCTGGGCTATTAACCAAGAGAAAGGATAATAAAGGGTTCAGTGAGTGCAGAGAAAGCCATGAGACTACTGCTGCCTTAATTTTGCCTCAATTGTTTTATACAACTGGAAAAGAGGGAAAAGGTACAGGATGATGTACTAAGCTGCTCGTTGACTGTTTTGGTTTATTGAGCTACAATGATTTCCCATATCTTCAAAGTTTAAAAGGGCTACTGAAGAACTTTTCCTTTTCCCTGTGCTCTGTAATTATAACTTTTCTTTGAAGCAGAGAAAGTGCCACAAGAAGGGGGCTAAAAAGAAATTAATTTCCATGATAAATTTTTTTCACCCCCCCCTTTTTTTTTTAAAGACATTATTTGGCCCCTGTGGCTTAGCTGTGCAATATACTATCTGTGAATAAGTTGAACAAAACTGTATAATTTTATTGTATAGAGTTGAGTTAACTGAATTTATTGGTGAAGATGAACACAAGAGAGGCTAAAAACAAAAGAGCCACAAATCCTATCAGTTAAAAAAGGAAAAATACAACAACAAAGAGCAATATCGAAGGGAAGATAAGTAAGGCAGAAAGGAAAATCACTAGCTATATACTGGCACCTGGTAGTCATTTGAACTTGGTGTGGAAAAAGGAGATACTCAGGATCCAGAGTACCTCTTTTACCCCCCCTTCCCCAAGTTCTCCTCCGATAAAAGGAATTTTAGAAAGGGAAGTTTCCATACAAGTGGAACACTTGTTAATGAAAATGATCAGAAGTTCAGAAAAAGATAGCCACTTGGAAGAAGAGCCAGTAAATTCTGGTAAATATGTTAGTGGATTTGTTGAAAATGCAGGGGGCTTCTGCATACATAATGAAAGAAATCAGAGAGACCAAACAAAGCAAAGGATCCTCAGGTGGAACAAGTTAGTAGGGGGAGAAATAAACTGGATAACAAGGGAGAGGGAAATCTATGAAAGACGTCTCCCATCAATGCCCAAGTAGATTGTTTTTGGGAGAGTTTGAAGCTTTCCTTACTCCCTATATTCTAAGACCCAAACTGGATCCACCTTTTGGATGCCCCCTAGATATTCCACACATGATACAGGAAAGAAGCTTAGATCTCCAGGAAATAAAGAGAAGTCTCCAGAAAGTAGAGGGAAGCTTACATCAGAAGCCCCAAGGGAAAATTTTAGAGATATTAGGTGAAATCCAAAATGGAATTGCACTAAATAATGAACTGTTGATTCATTTCACTGCCTTAATAAGTACACAAATAAATGAAGGGGATAAAACCCCAGCAGAAACAGGAACTAGTGACCAGGATGATAAGGCCAAAGATCTAGAGGAGAAGAAGATACAAAGATGTAATAGAAAAAAAAAAATCAGGAAAACAACAGAGGAAATTGGGAGAAAAGAGTTAAAGGAAACAAGGGCACTGGTACTAGATATCCAGGAGGGTAGGAAAAAAAAGAAAATAGATAAAAAACAAACAGGGTTAGCAAGAAAGTAAAGAAGTATGCAGTAAAGGGAAAGAAGGCACTATTAACAAGAATCAAGAAGGGGTAAAAGTAGGGAGAGGTGGAAATTAGTCAGTGAAAATAATTAAAATAGTTGAGGAAGGACAATTGAGAAAATATAAAGTCCTAGAGGAAAGTTTAATAGTACAGAAGAAAAAATTACTCACCTTAGTAATGTTGTTTCTTCTAATGGAGTCTTGCTATATTCTAACATATGCAGTGAGTCCCAACCTTCGAACTGCCCCTGAGATGAAAGAGTTAACTTTCCATGCCAGGCATGGAACACTGAGCTCGAGCTCGGTTGAGACTCTGTCTGTTGTTCTTCAAACTCAAACCGTCAGATCTTTACGAGCTAAACTCACTAAGGTCTGTGTGGAAGCTGTAAACCTACACTAGCCAACTGGCTACTAAACAAAAACACATTTTTGGTCCCAACACAAAGACTCAAGTCAGGAGACCCAAAATGAAAACACAACACCCACTCACCCCAAAAAAGAGGTGGAAACAAAAGGTGGGCACCTACTATGCCAACACTCACTGCCCACCCACATCCCAAAAACAGAGGTTCTGAGAGGGCAGGCGGGGGCAGAAAATAGCAAGACTCCATTAGAAGAAACAACATTACTAAGGTGAGTAATTTTTCTTCAAACAACATGAAGTCTTGCTATATTCTGACATATGCAGACTACAAAGCAGTACCTCCATGGAGGAGGGACAGAACCTACTTAGGAAATAGGCTCTGAAGCACAGCTGTGCCAAACCGAGCATCACTCCTAGCCTGGATGTCCAGGGAGTAATGCTTGGTAAAAGTGTGAACTGTTTTCCAGGTAGCTGCTTGACATATCGCTAGGATAGGAATATCCCTGGCAGCAGCTGTACCTCTGGTAGAGTGAGCCCTCAGCCCTGAGGGAGGAACCTTACCCAGTTTTTCATAGCAAAATTGGATACAAGAGACAATCCACCTGGCAATGGATCTTTTAGTGGCAGGTTTCCCTTTACCAACCTCACCATAAGTGAGGAACAGTTGGAAGGAGTCAAACCTGTGACCCTTAGTATGCTCTGTGTAGTAACTAAGGGCTCTTTTCACATCTAAACCGTGCAGTCTCCTCTCGCCAGAAGAGGAATGGTCAGTGAAGTACACTGGAAGAAACACAGATTGATTAAGGTGGAAATCTGAAACCACCTTAGGCAAGAACTTCCTGTTAGTCCTGAGGACCACCTTATCTCTATGAAAGGAGATAAAATCAGGCTCCACTGACAAGGCTTGTAATTCACTTATGCGTCTGGCAGAAGTGATGGCTACCAGAAACACAGTCTTCCAAGTCAAGTACTTAAGCTCTGCTGAAGATAAAAGGCTCAAAAGGGGGTTGCATAAGCTGAGCAATGCAAACATTGAGGTCCCAGGCAGGGGCAGGGTCCCTAAATGGAGGGTTGGTGTGCAGCAATCCCTTGAAAAACTTGAAGAAAACAGGGTGAGCTGAGAGAGAACAGGGCTTACCTGCTGAAATAAAAGCAGACACAGCTGCCAGATGCACTTTCAGTGTAGCTGGTCTCAGTCCCAAGCTATTTAAGTGAACCATATAATCAAGGACTGTGGGCAGATCAGCAGATTCTGGGAAATATGCTTCCCAGAGCACCATATGGAAAATCTTTCCATTTAGAATTATAAGTAGCCCTGGTGGAAGGTTTTCTAGAAGCCTTCAGGATATCCATTACACCTTGGGAGAGGTGTAAATCAGCAAACTCTAACTCTTCAAGAGCCAGGCCTTGAGATTGAGAGATTTGAGGTTCGGGTACCAAACCCTCCCCTGAGCACAGGTTAACAGGTTGTAATTCCTGGTAAGACACAGGGGAAGATGGACTGCTAAGGACAGCAGAAGTGGATACCAGGGCTGCCTGGCCCAGTCTGGAGCAATCAGGATCATCTTGCAGGGTTGAGATCTGATTTTGACTAGCACTTTGAACAGGAGAGGAAAGGGAGGAAAAGCATAGAGAAACTTCCCTTCCCAATTGAGAACTAAGGCATCCAGGGTGACTGAGCCCAACACTGGGGGTCTGCAGCAAAAAAGAGGAAGTTGGTGATTGTCTGGGGCTGCAAAAAGATCTATCTGCGGGGTGCCCCATCTGGAAAGTATCACCTCCAAGACCAGGGGATCCAGTGCCCATTCGTGATGACCCTGGGAAATCCTGCTGAGAGCATCTGCCAGGACATTGTCCTTGCCTGAGAGGTGAACTGCCGTGAGGGAGGTGTTCAGGGAGTAAGCCAGAGACCACAACTTCATTGCTTCGGTGCACAAGGCCGTAGACCGCGTGCCTCCTTGCTTGTTGATGTACCACATTGTGGTGGTGGTGTCTGTTCTGACCTGTACAACTTTGTTCTGAACAGATTTGGAAAAAGCTTGAAGTGCTAGAAATACTGCTCTGAGTTCCAACAGATTGATATGGAGCAGAGATTCCTGAAGGGACCACAACCCCTGGGTGGTAAGGTCGCCCATGTGAGCCCCCCACCCCAAGAGGGAGGCATCTGTAGTAAGGATTAAAGAGTGAGACTGAGTAACAAAGGGAACCCCTTGTCTCAAATTGTTCTGATCCTGCCACCACTGTAGGGCCTGGATCAGGGTTCGAGTTACTGGGATCAGTTTGGTCAGAGGGTCCTTCCTTTGAGACCAAAAGGCTCTCAAATGGAACTGAATGTCCCTCATCTTGCTCCCTGCACTACTGCTGTAGAAGCAGCCATGTGCCTCAGGAGCTGTAGAAAATGCCTTGCTGGTCGAGACACCTGCAGGGTGAATGAGGAGGCCAGAGAGACCAGGGTCCTTGCCCTGTCCAGGGGAAGGAAGGCTCTGGCCTTCTCTGTGTCTAGCGCTGCGCCTATGAAGGTGAGGAGCTGGACAGGCTCTAGAACTGACTTTGAAAGCTTTAGAAGGAAACCCAAGGAAGTGAGCAGTTGTTGAGTTATCTGTAAGTGTAACTTGACTTGGTCTGGAGACTGGCCTACTATGAGCCAGTCGTCCAGGTAAGGGAAGATGGCAATTTTCTGCCTTCTTAGAGAAGCAACTACTACTGCCAGGCATTTTGTGAATACCCTTGGAGCAGAGGTGAGGCCAAAGGGCATTGCTCTGAACTGGTAATGGCCTGAGAACAGCTCGAACCAGAGGTACTTTCGATGGAAGCTTCTGATGAGAATATGGAAGTGGGCATCCTTGAGGTCCAGGGACACTAGCCAGTCCCCTGGCCTTAGAGATGGTAGAATAATTCCCAGAGTCACCATTTTGAATTTTGGTTTTAAAAGGTGCTTGTTTAAGTATTTGAGATCCAGGATGGGCCACCATTCTCCTGTCTTTTTGGGGGTAAGGAAGTACCTGGAATACAATCCTTTGCCCTGGTGTAGGGGTGGAATCCTTTCCACAGCTCTGAGAGCTAGGAGGGAAGAGACTCTGCCTCTAAGGCAAGTGCCTCTGATGGATTTGCAGGTGGAAAGGATCTGGTTCTCATCTTCGAAACTTTTGAAGCTGAGAACCAGTCCCTGGCTTACTACTTCCAGGACCCATTTGTCTGATGTCAGAGACTCCCAGTCCTGGACAAAGTAAGCCAGCCTGCCCCCTACAGGTAGCTGAGAATCGGCCCTGGCAACCTCATCAGGGTGCCTGCTTGGCAGGGGCTTTGGGCTGAGGGGTGGAAGCAGGCCTGCTTGTACCCCGTCTGCCTCTCCCTCCATAAGCAGAAGAGGCGGCCTGGGCTTGGTAAAAAGGTCTATGAAAAGGCCTGCCCCTGCCAAGCTGCCTTTGAGGAGTGGCCTGCCTTTCCTTGGCCTGTGCATTCCTATAGGTGGTCCTATACTCATCCATTTTCTTCATGTAATTCTCTGCCTGCTCCCCAAACAGAGAATTACCCACAACAGGAAAATCCATGGCCTTAGTCTGGGTATCCTATGACAGGCTAGTACATCTGAGCCAAGCCATTCTTCGAAGTGCCACAGATGTTGCCATGACTCTTGATGACACATCATTTGAGTCCACTGCAGCATGGAATTGCACCTTGGATGCCTCAATACCATCAGCAGCCACCTGCTCCAGCTCCTTGGCAAGCTGGCCAGGGACCTGTTTTGCTAAAGCCATGACAGTGTCCCATCTGGATTTCTGATATCTAGCCACATAAGCCATATAATTCGCCAGTCTGAGTCCCAAGGATGCTGCCATGTACTGTTTCTTTGCCATGGCATCAATCCTCCTGGAGTCCTTCTCTGGGGGGTGTGAAGCCAAGGGAATATTTGCCTTGTCACAGGCTGCAGCCTGCACTACCCCAACATGGCTGCATTGTTGTGTAAGGAACACCGTATCAGAGCCTGACAGTGTATACCTCTTGTCCATTCTCTTATCCACAGGAGGTATAGTGTGAGGAGTTTTTAGAATTTTAAATATCTGTTTCCCAAAAGATTTATGCAAGGGAACAGACAGCCTCCTAGACTCTGGGATATCCATCATTTCTACATAGTCAGGCTCCTCTTGATCATCCACAGCTTCCTCCATAGGGAGCTGGAGGGTTTCAGCCACTTTTTTATAAAACATAAAATGAGAAAGGGACTCAGAAAGCCTAGGAGGAGACACTCCTGAAGGTCTGTCTGGGGAGATGTCCGGGTCAATGGGCACATCCAGACTTTCAAATCCTCATTCACTCTCCTCATACTCCTCATCCCCCTCCTCCAGTTCATAATATTCCTCTAAATCATACTCTTGAACCGGTGGAACCGGCCGAACCGAAATTCTACTTGACGGTGCGGTTCGGCGGAACCGGGAAAGCGACTGGACAATTTTGATCACTTTGGCTATTTCTTCAGCAGTTGGAGAGAAAGTTTTGGCTCCACACCAGCTGATTTTCTAGTCCTTTTTGCTGGAACCGACTCCTCAGAGTCGGATCTCCTTCTGTACGAAGTCTCGCCCCGGTCAGAGGGCACTCCTTCTGGTTCGGTTTGAACCGAACAGGGCTGGCCATCCGGTTCAGCGGACTTTTTGGCCTCCCTTTCCCTGAGCCTACCAACTCTCTTTTCCAGGGTAGCTGCAGGAAAATTTTTGCAAATCTGGCAGTCTGCATTGAGGTGGTCAAACCCCAGACAGTAAACACAGGTGGTGTGGGGATCAGCCTTGGCAAAGACTTCCCCACACACACTACAGTGTTGAAACCCAGTGGGCCCGGTTTTTCTTTTGTGTTTCTCAGACATAGTGCCAGTCCTATCCAAACTTACCCGTTTATGGCAATCCGCCAGGCAAGACCCTCTTATCGGTTCCCAACCGTGTCACGGGTCGTGGAAAAAATCGTAATAAAATCCGGTTTTTTTTAGAACCGATAAGAACCAGTAACCACACTCTAAAAGTACAATTTAAGATTTTTTAAACAACTTGATCGGTTCAAACCGAACCGATGAACCGTTTACAAGTTCCACACAGAATACATAAAATATAACCTATCTAGTACTCACAAATACCACAGACAGAGACTGAACCGACAGGTTACGGTTTAATTTCGGTCGAAAACCAAGAAAACGGCACTTTAACCAACAAAATGAACCGAGCAGAAGGAGAAATCTCCGGAGCGACTGTTCAGTGAGGCGGAGTAAAGAATCTGACGATTTGAGTTTGAAGAACAACAGACAGAGTCTCAACCGAGCTCGAGCTCAGCGTTCCATGCCTGGCATGGAAAGTTAACTCTTTCATCTCCGGGGCAGTTCGAAGGTTGGGACTCACTGCATATGTCAGAATATAGCAAGACTTCATGTTGTTTGAAAGAGAAAATACATATGGAAAGTGAAAGGGAAGCTATGGAGGGGAGTAGTTCTATTTTGAAGAAAACGAAAGAAGCCTAGAAAAACAAAGGAGAGATAACTACTAACAATATTCTTAAGAGGTATCGCAAAGGCTAAAAATGAAAATTATGACTCCGAAGCTAGCAGTATATAATGTCTGCAAGGGAATTCTGGGACACAAAATCACTTTGAATTAAGGTCAACATACTGGTATCATGGAAGAAGAGAGAAGGGTTGGATCTGTATGGTACTGAAAAACAATACCACCAGAAAACAGATACTGGAGGCTAAAGAATAATTGTGACAACAGGGTATAAATGCAAAAGTAACTCTTGCTATCCTGTTTAGCCGATCACTAGAAACAGGGGGGGTACCCAAAGACTGGAGGATAGCAGATGTCCCCTTATACAAAAGTGGGAACAAAGAGGAAGCGGGGAACTACAGACCAGTCAGCCTCACCTCGGTAGTGGGGAAGATCATGGAAGCACTACTGAAGGAGAGATTGGTGGAACATCTGGTTGTCAATGGACTACAGGACCCAAGGCAGCATGGTTTCACCAGGGAAGGTCATGTCAGACCAACCTCATTGAATTTTTGACTGGGTGACTAGGAGGTGGATCAGGGAGGGCAGTGGACATGGCCTATCTGGACTTCAGCAAGGCCTTTGACACTGTGCCACATAGAAGACTATTGCACAAACTGGGGAATATGGGTGTAGGCAGGACAGTAGTGCGGTGGGTAGGTAACTGGCTGGGCAGCAGGACACAGAGGGTGGTGGTAAATGGCTGTCACTCCACAGAGGGAAGAGTGACCAGTGGGGTACCACAGGGATCCAGTGCTGGGACCGTGCTATTCAATATCTTCATCAGTGACATTGTGAGGACCTAGAAGGCAGAATTTCACTGTTCGCTGATGACACAAAGCTCTGTAACAGAGTAGACACACCAGAGGTGTAGACAGAATGAGAAGGGACCTGCAGAAACTTGAAGAATGGTCAGGGTTTGGCAATTGAAATTCAATGCAAGGAAGTGCAAGATAATGCATATGGGGCACAAAACCCTGGCACAATATATCAGTTGGGGGTGCGGATATAGTATGCACCAAGCGGAAAGGATCTTGGAGTTATCATCTCTGATGACCTCAAGGCAGGGAAACAGTGTGACAAGGCAGCAGGTAAAGCAAATAGGATGCTGGGATGCATAGGCAGGGCATCACCAGCAGGAAAGGGAGGTCATAATTCCACTATACAAGACACTAGTGAGGCTGCACCTGGAGTACACTGTGTAGTTCTGAAGACCTTACCTACGTAAGGACATAGACAGGGTAGAGAAGGTTCAGAGGAGGGCAACAAAGATGGTGCATGGATTGCATCACAAGTCCTATGAGGACAGGTTGAAGGCACTGAACATGTACTCCTGGAGAGAGGAGGGAGAGAGGATGATAGAGACATACAAGTATCTTACAGGGAGGAACAGGGTGCAGGAATGCACTATTTTAAGCGAAAAAGATGTTCCAGGACTAGAGGGCATGGGATGAAGTTGGAGGGAGGACGATTCAGAGGAAACGTGAGGAAGAATTTCTTCACAGAACGGGTGGTGGACAAGTGGAACACCCTGCCAGAGGAAGTGGTGGGGGCTGAAACAATCACGGGATTTAAGAATGCATGGGATAGACATAAAGGAATTCTGGAGGTCAGGGGTAAGGGGCAACAGACTTCCTGGAAAACATAAACTGAACTTACAAACTTAAATGGGCAGACTGGGTGGGCCATAGGCCCTTATCTGCCGACACTGTCTATGTATCTATGTATCTATGTAACTATTCCTTTTACGAAGGAGGATAATTATACTGTGGAGGAGAAAGAAACCCCAAAGCAAAAAGTAAACCCACAAAAGACAGGTGGGAATAAAATACAGCAGAGAAGAAAAAATTACTCACCTTAGTAATGTTGTTTCTTCTAATGGAGTCTTGCTATATTATGACAATTGCAGTTTGTCCCACCATTAGAACTGCTCCGGAGGTGAAAGAGTTAACTCCCATTCTAAGAATGGAACTTAGAGCACAAGCTCGGTTAGAGAAGCTCTGTCTGGGTTATTTCAAACCCAAACTGTCAGATCTTTACGAGCAAAAACTCACTAACGTCTGTGTGGAAGCTGTAATCTACACTAGCCAACTGGCTACCTAAATATTAACACCTATTGCTGGTCCCAACACAAAGACTCAAGTCAGGGGACCAGAAGTACTAATATAATATAAAATAAAAACACCACACCCCAAAAAACCCCAAGAAGGGGTGGAAAACATGTAATGGGCATAACTAGTGCCCACACTAGGCTGCCCACCCCATACCCAAGTAGAAGTTCTGAGAGGGGCAGGCTGGGGGGAGGTCATAATATAGCAAGACTCCATTAGAAGAAACATCACTAAGGTGAGTAATTTTTTCTTCAAACAACATGAAGTCTTGCTATAGTATGACAATTGCAGACTACACAGCAGTACCTCCATGGAGGAGGGACAGAACCTACTTAGGGAATAGGCTCTGAAGCACAGCTGTGCCAAACCGAGCATCTCTCCTGGCCTGGACATCCAGGGAGTAATGCTTGGTGAAAGTGTGTACCGTTTTCCAGGTAGCAGCTTGACATATCTCTAAGATAGGGATGTCTCTGGCAGCAGCTAGAGACACGGCTGTATCTCTAGTAGAATGAGCCCTCAGGCCAGAGGAGGGAACTCTCCCTAGTTTCTGATGATAAAATTGGATACAAGAGACAATCCACCTGGCAACTGATCTCTTAGTGGCAGGTCTCCCTTTTCCGACCTCACCGTGAGAAAAAGTTGGAGGGATTCGAACCTGTGACTCTTGGTACGTTCTATATAGTAACTTAGGGCCCTCTTAACATCTAAACTGTGCAATCTCCTCTCACCAGAGGAAGAATGTTCAGTGAAAAACACTGGAAGGGAGATAGATTGGTTAAGATGGAAATCTGAAACCACCTTAGGCAAAACTTCCTGTTAGTCCTGAGGACTACCTTATCCCTGTGGAAAGAAATAAAGTCAGTTTCTACTGACAAGGCTTGCAACTCACTTATCGCCTGGCAGAAGTGATAGCCACTAGGAAAACAGTTTTCAAGTTAATACTTAAGCTCTGCAGAAGACAGAGGTTCAAAGGGGTTGCATTAACAGGGCAATGCAAACATTAAGGTCCCAGGCAGGGGCCGGATCCCTAAAAGGTGGATTAGTATGAGTAATCCCTTAAAAAACTTGGAAAATACAGGGTGAGCGGAAAGAGAGGAGGGCTTTCCTGCTGAAACAAAAGCAGAGACAGCTTCCAAATGTACTTTCAGGGTAGCTGGTCTCAGGCCCAAAGAATTAAGATGGACCATATAGTCCAAAACAATGGGCAAATCAGTAGATTCCGGGGAAATATGTTTCCCAGCACACCAAATGGAAAACCTTTTCCACTTAGAATTATAAGTAGCCCTAGTGGAAGGCTTCCTAGAAGCCTTTAGGATTTCAAGAACACACTGAGAAAGGTGTAGGTCAGCAAATTCTAACTCCTCAAGAGCCAGGCCTTGAGGTTGAGGGATTTGAGGTTCGGATACCAAACTTTCCCATGGGCACAGGTTAACAGGTTGTGATTCCTGGGGAGACACAGGGGAAGATGGACTGTTAGGGACAGAAGGAGTGGGTACCAGGGCTGCCTGGCCCAATCTGGGGCAATCAGAATCACCCTGCAAGGCTGGGATCTGATTTTGACTAGCACCTTGAATAGGAGAGGGAAGGGGGGGAAAGGCATAAAGAAACTTCCCTTCCCAATCTAGCAGAAAGGCATCCAGGGGGACTGAGCCCAACACTGGGGGCCTGCAACAGAAAAGTGGAAGTTGGTGATTGTCTGGGGCTGCA
This sequence comes from Neoceratodus forsteri, assembly GCA_016271365.2. Classification (NCBI taxonomy): domain Eukaryota; kingdom Metazoa; phylum Chordata; order Ceratodontiformes; family Ceratodontidae; genus Neoceratodus; species Neoceratodus forsteri. The sequence continues at coordinate 291,958,499 of CM057453.1, read as the reverse complement.
AAAAGATCTATCTGAGGGGTGCCCCATCTGGCAAAAACTATCCCCAGTACTTGAGGATCCAGAGACCATTCGTGATGGCACTGGGAAATCCTGCTGAGAGCATCTGCTAGGACATTGTCCTTTCCTGGAAGATAAACTGCTATGAGGGAAGTGTTCAGGGAATAGGCCAGAGACCACAACTTCATTGCCTCGGTGCACAAGGCCAAAGACCGAGTGCCCCCCTGCTTGTTGATGTACCACATTGTTGTGGTGTTGTCTGTTCTGACTTGTAGCACTTTGTTCTGAACAGACGCAGAAAACACTTGAAGTGCTAAAAAGACAGCTCTGAGTTCCAGCAAATTAATGTGGAGCAGAGATTCCTGGGGGGACCACACTCCCTGAGTGGAGAGGTCACCCATGTGGGCTCCCCACCCCAGGAGGGAAGCATCTGTAGTGAGGGTCAAGGAGTGAGACAGAGGAATGAAGGGGACCCCCAGTCTTAAACTGCTCTGATGCTGCCACCACTGGAGGGCCTGGATCAGGGTTCGGGTCACTGGGACCAACTTGGAAAGGGGGTCTATTTTCTGAGACCAAAAGGCTCTCAAGTGAAATTGAATGTCCCTCATCTGAAATCTTGCTCCTTGCACTACGGCTGTGGACGCAGCCATGTGCCCCAGGAGCTGCAAAAAGTGTCTTGCTGGTCGAGAGACCTGCAGAGTGAGGAGGAGGCCAGAGCCACCAAGTTCCTTACCTCTCTAAGGGTAGGAAGGCTCTGGCCTGCTTGTGTCCAATTCTGCACCTATGAAGGTGAGCACCTGAACTGGTTCCAGAACTGACTTTGGACGATTTAGCAAGAAGCTCAGGAGGTGAGCAGCTGCTGGGTAACTGCAGGTGAGATTTTACCTGTTCTGGGGACTGGCCTACAATGAACCAGTCATCCAGATAGGGAAAGACAACAATCCTTTGCCTCCTTAAATGAGCAACTGCTACTGCCAGACATTTTGTGAATACCCTTGGGGCAGAGGTGAGGCCAAGGGCATTGCTCTGAACTGGTAGTGACCTGAGGGCAGTTCGAATCTGAGGTACTTTCGTGGGAGCTTCTGATTAGGGCGGAAAATAGGCATCCTTGAGGTCCAGGGAGGCTAGCCAGTCCCCTGGCCTTAGAGAGGGTAAAATCATTGCCAGAGTTACCATTCTGAACTTTGGTTTCAAAAGGTGTTTGTTCAGATATCTGAGGTCTAAAATGGGCGCCATTCTCCTGTCTTTTTGGGGTAAGGAAATATCTGGAGTACAGACCCTTGCCCTGGTGTAGAGAGAAATCCTTTCTACAGCTCTGAGAGCCAGGAGGGTTGAGACTTCTGTTTCTAGAGTAAAGGTCTCTAAAGAGTTTGCAGGTGGGAAAGATCTGATTCTCATCTTTGGGAACTTTTTGAAGCTGAGAACCAGACCCTGGCTTACTGCTTCCAGGACCCACTTGTCTGAAGTTAGAGACACCCAGTTCTGAATGAAGTAAGCCAACCTGCCCCCTACAGGTAAAGGAGAATCGGCCCTGGGCACCCCATCAGGGTGTCTGTTTGGCAGGTGCTTTAGGCTGAGAGGTGGGAGCAGGCCTGCCCACACCCCGTCTGCCTCTGCCTCTGAAGAAGCCCCTCTGAGCATAAGCAGAGGATGCCTGGGTTTGGTAAAAAGGCCTGTGAAAAGGCCAAGGCCTACCCCTTGGGGTCTGCCTCTGAGGAGTGGCTTGCCGCTCCTTGGCTTGGGCACTCTTATAGGTAGTCCTATATTCATCCATTTTCTTCACATAATTCTCTGTCTGCTCCCCAAACAGGAATTTCCCCACAGGAAATCCATAGCCTTAGTCTGGGTATCCTGTGACAAGCTAGCACACCTGAGCCAGGCCAACCTCTACGAAAAGCTACAGACGTAGCCATGACTCTAGAGGATACATCACTAAAATCCACAGCAGCATGAAACTGCACCTTGGATGCCTCAATGCCATCAGCAGCCACCTGTTCCAGCTCCTTAGCAAGCTGGCCAGAGGCCTGTTTGGCAAAAGCCATGACAGTGTCCCATCTAGATTTTTGATACCTTGCTACATAAGCCATGTAATTTGCTTGCCTGAGTCCCAAGGACGCTGCCATGTATTGTTTTTTAGCCATGGCATCAATCTTCCTGGAATCTTTGTCAGGAGGATGTGAAGCCAGGGGAATATTAGCTTTATCACAGGCTGTAGCCTGAACCACCCCAACATGACTGCATTGCTGTGAAAGGAATTCTGTGTCAGGACCTGACAGTGTGTACCTCCTGTCCATCTTTTTATCTACAGGAGGCACAGAATTAGGAGTTTTTAAAATTGTTATTGTTTGTTTCCTAAATGATTTATGCAAAGGAATAGACAATCTCCTAGACTCTGGTATATCCATCATTTCTACAAAATCAGGTTCCTCTTGCTCATCCACAGCTTCCTCCAATGGGAGCTGGAGGGTTTCAGCAACTTTTGTAAAACATAAAGTGAGAGGGGACTCAGAAAGCATAGGGGGAGATTCTAAAGGTCTGTCTGGGGAGATGTCCGGTTCAATGGGCACACCCAGACCCTCCAAGTCACATTCATACTGTTCATAATCATCCTCCGCCTCCTCTGGTTCATAAAACTCCTCAACATCATATTCCTGAACCGGTGGAACCGACCGAACCGACCTTTTACCAGACAGTGGCGGTTCGGACGGAACTGGAGAAAGTGACTGGACAATCTGAATAGCTCTTGCTATCTCTGCAGCAGTTGGAGAAGGAATTTTGGGCTCCACACCTGCTGATTTTCTTGTTTTCTTTACTGGAACTGGCTCATCGAGCCAGCTTTGCGTTGCCGAGAGTCTCACCTGGTCAGAGAGCACTCCTCCGTTCGGTTGGCACCGAACCGGGCTGGCCATCCGGGTCAGCGGACTTTTTGACCTCTCGTTCCCTGAGCCTGCCAACTCTCTTATCCAGGGTGGCTGCAGGGAAATTTTTACAAATCTGGCAGTCTGAATTGAGGTGGTCAAACCCCAGACAATATACACATGTGGTGTGTGGGTCAGCCTTGGCAAAGACTTCCCCACAAGCATCACAGTGTTGAAACCCAGTGGGCCCGGTTTTTCTTTTGGGTTTCTCAGACATAATGCCAGCTAACCAAAAACTTGCCTTTTAGCAGCAGTGCCAGAGCAGACACCCTTATCGGTTCCTAACCGTGTCACGGGTCTTGGAAAAACTGTAATGAATTCGTTTTTAGAACCGATAAGAACGGAACCGCATTCTAAAACCTCTAATTTTTGTAACTTCAAGTTTTAAACAAGCTGATCGGTTCAAACCGAACCGATAACATTTACAAGTTCCACACAGAAATTAAACTGAAATTACTTACGATACCACAGACAGAGCTTGAACCGATCGGTTTTGCGGTTAAATAATATATTCTCGGTTGATTTGAACCGAGAAAACACTGTTTAAACCGATGAACCGAGCAGTAGGAGAAATCTCCGAGCGACTGTTCAGTGAGGCAGAGTAAAGAATCTGACAGTTTGGGTTTGAAATAACCCAGACAGAGCTTCTCTAACCGAGCTCGTGCTCTAAGTTCCATTCTTAGAATGGGAGTTAACTCTTTCACCTCCGGAGCAGTTCTAATGGTGGGACAAACTGCAATTGTCATAATATAACAAGACTTCATGTTGTTTGAATCTCAAATTATATAAAACCTACAGGGAGAGAGCATATATTGATACAAGAAGAAACATATGGAAAAATGATTAGGGGGAGACATCAAAAATGCCCAAGGATAAATAATAGTACTATTTTGGAGGAATCACAAAGTTTTGACTTAATAGAATTAAAATCTGTCCTCTCTAAAGAGAACGAAGAGGGTATTGGTGATGAGGAGGAAACTCTTCAGGTTACTTAAGAAATGGGGGGGGGTGATTGGACTGTCAGAAGTAAAATCTGGAGAGTCAGGGAACTATGTAAAAGTACTTAGCTGGAATATAGCAGGAGCATTGTGTAAATTTAGAGATAATGGTATATTTAACTTTATGCAACAAGCAAATATAATTATGTTACAAGGAAATTAGGTAAATAAATTAGAAGATTGTCATTTTGAGGGTTACCAAGGATGGCATATTAAAGCTTTGAAAAAGGCTAAATTTGGTAGACCCGCTGGAGGAATTAGTACTTTTGTTAAGATAAATGAAGAATTGTTATGTAAATGCTTATGGAATTATACAAAGCATTTTATACAGGTGCTAGAAATCTCAATAAAGCATAAAGTGGTATGTCTTCTGATAAATGTGTATTCCCCTCCATTCACCAAAGCATCTCCCATAGAATCCTGTTTTAACGCATTCTCAAATGTAGTGGGGGAACTTCAAAATAAATATATAGGTAAGATGATTTTGATTGCAGGGGACTATAATGCAAGGGTCAAGTCAGAACTATTAGAGAAAGGCACATATTGGAACCTGGATGATATATTTTCAATCCCTCTGAGGAAATCAATGGATAATAAGAAAAATAAAGCAGGGGAAAGATTTCTACAAGTACTAAATAAATTAAATATGTGTATTCTAAATGGGAGATGCTATGGTGACAGATTGGGGAAAGGCACCTTTGTATATAAACAAGGTATGAGTGTGACAGACTATGGAATTGTAGATGTATATTCTTGTAATAAGATACACAAAATGGAGGTACTGGACAATTGGGATAGCGACCATAGACCAATCCAAATATAGCTAGAGAGCATTATGATGCACAGTGAAAATAAGCCCAATAAGTTAAAGATAGATAGGAATATGGAAATTAGAAACCACAAATAATATGACAAAAAGTGAATCAAGAACATTTATGTAATTTTATAAAAACTAAGGAAATAGAGGATATGAAACAGTGGTATATGATAAATTTAGAAGAAAATCTAAAAGGAAGTAAGGTAGGAATAGAGACAGAAGAGTTGTCCATTTCATGCCAAGCTACTGAACAAAGGATACTGAAAGAAATGGAAGAACAGCAGAACAAAAATCCAAAAAATAAGAACATATATGTGGCAGATTGGTTTGATGATGAATGTTATCAGAAAAGGAAAATAATCCAAAAGGTGGGAAGGAGGATAGCTAAATATAATGATTTAGATAGCCGTGAGGCATTAAAGAACTTAAAAACTGAATATAATGCTATGCCATTAGAAAAGAAGAAACATCATCAAAAAGAACTTTGAAGCAAATTACAATGCACCATTAAGGAAAAAGATGGATGTACCTTTTGGAGAATAGTAGCCCAGGGCACAAAAAATAGTAGATCTAACATAGCAGCTGTTATCGCACCAGAAAAATGGATAAAATATGAGGACATTTTTTACAGAAACAGGGTCCATTTGCAAAAAAAGACTAGAAAGTATAATTGAAGAAGATGAGAATGGATGGCTAAAATTTACTAAAGAAGAGATCGTGGAGGAAATAAAATCTCAAAAGAAAAACAAAGCTCCCGGTACCGATAACACAGGTGCAGAATTATGCCACATTAATCTGGATTGGTGGGCGGAGATTTTATGCTTATATAGAATTATAATAAAATACATGACATTACCAGAGAATTGGAATGAGGGGATATTAGTACCTATAGCAAAATATGTTTATTGTTTAGCCATACATGGCCATTATAAGAAAGACAAAACAAGCATACAGTACAAATTACATATGTCTTACCATAAAATCTCCTTAAATTCAACACTCACAGTGCTTACATATTAAATATATATTATAATGAAAATATTCAAGGCAAATTTCTCACCATATATTCATGTACAGAAGTGCAAATGTGCCAACAGTTTCACATTAGTCTACAATGAAGCAGCATAATTAATAAATTTAATATACAATATCCAAAAAGAACTCATTTCACTTTTACAAAGGGAATATATAAATTACATATTGAGCAATCTGAGCAGCTAAAGCATCCAATATCTCCTAGCATGACTGATTATACTGGCAACTTGAATAAAGGGGATCAATTCCAATTTGGGAAATTCTAATTCGTTATATTAACATTATCTCTCTGTTTTTTTTTTCTTCCTAATTTTGAAAGCATATTTGAGATAATTTAGAATTCTCTTGACAGCGATTTCATCACCTGTGTTCATGACAATGAGTGCAAGTTCACTATTTGTTATTACAGGCCAGTTAATATATGAATCTATCGAATTCTAGTGTACCAGGGACATTGCCATAAAACATGTATAAGATCCTCCCTCGTTCCCATATTGCAATCAAAAACTTTGTACTCCTTTGAGAGTTTATAGTATCTAGTTCTCAAGATATTATTTTCAAAAAGTTCTAATCTGGCTTTAAAAAAATATTTCTATCTATTTGGTTTTCTAATATATCCCAATAATTCCCATACATTATATCATTAGAGTTAGAAGCATACCAATTAGAAAATCTAGATAAATGAATTTTATTTGAATCCTGTTTTTTCCAATATTCATTCACCTTATTTTGGATAAAAGATCTGTAATTATTACTAATTTTAATATTCCTTACAAAATATGATTTTAAGAATATTAGCCCATACTGATCTAATTTCTTATATATATCCTGCATCCAACACTTCTCACCACAATCATTTTTAATCCAAAGAAGTTACTACCTATACATAAAAAGGGTTTTACACAAATAGAAAATGATTGTCCAATTACATTATTAAATATTAACCAAAAAATATGTTCACGTTTGATTCTGAAAAGAATTCAATATTGGATAGATGATAATAAAATTCTATCAGAAGTTCAAGCTGGTTTCCGTAGAGGGAGATCAACAGTGGACCAAATTTTCATCTTGAGACACAGTTGAAAAATATGTCGTAATAAAGAAAACAAAGATCTATGCGGCATTTGCTGACATTAAGGCGGCTTTTGACTCAGTCAACCGTAGAACACTATGGGATATCCTTGCCGATTAAGGTATAAATGGAAAGCTTCTTGATCTCATTAAATTGCAGCATAAAGATAATATAATTAGGGTAAAATATAGTAAGGAAGGAAGTATGGCAAGCCCAATAAATGTAAACACTGGAGTCAAACAAGGGTGCATTTTAGCCCCTACATTGTTTAACTTATACATAGAGAGTGGAGGACCTAAAGTGAATGGAAACGTTTCCACCAAGAATAAATGTGGAGGCTATTCAACTCCTATTATACGCAGACAATGCAATACTGTCATCACAAACTAAAACTGATCTGAGAAGGGCAATTCTGGGGACAACAGAGACACTGAAAAAACTGGATATGACAATAAATCAGGAAAAAAAATAAAATTATGACTTATGGGAAGAGAATGAGGAACTTAAGCAGCTAAAAGATTGGAAATTTAGTGACTGAGGAGGTAAATAACTTCTGTTACGTTGGAGTGATTTTTAATCAAAATTTAAACTGGAAAAACCATATAGAATAGAAACATAGAAACATAGACTTTGACGGCAGATAAGTACAGCTAGGCCAATCTCGTCTGCCCATTTCCCTACCTACAGGATAGGCCGCAGATCCTAGTTAACCAACAGCCTATTTCTTCCTACCCCCCCCCCACAAGAATTGCCTTATGTCTGTCCCATGCATTCTTGAATTCTCCCACAGTTTTAGACCCCACAACCTCCTCAGGAAGGCTGTTCCACGCATCCACTACCCTCTCTGTGAAATAATACTTCCTCACATTGCCCCTGAACCGCCCTCCTTCTATCTTTAAATTGTGTCCCCTTGTTCTTGCACGTCTCTTTTTCTGAAAGATACTACCCTCTTGGACTTTGTTGATTCCACTGAGGTACTTAAAAGTTTCTATCATGTCCCCCTCTCCTTCTTTCCTCAAGGGTATACATATTAAGTTCCTTGTCTCTCCTCATACGGCTTCTCTTGCAGACCCTGCACCATTTTAGTTGCCCTCCTCTGGACTGCCTCTATCCTGTCTATGTCCTTGCGGAGATGGGGTCTCCAGAACTGGACACAGTACTCAGATGGGGTCTCACCAACTGTCTGTACAGAGGGATAACAACTTCCTGTTTTCTGCTGCTGATGCCTCTCCTATACATCCCAGTATACTCCCAGCCCTCCCTACTGCCTTCTCACATTGCTTGCTAACCTTAAGGTCATCTGATATGGATTCCCCAGGTCCCTTTCCTTTTTTGTTGTTGTTACTACCTCCCCACCCATTGTGTATTCTTCCCCTGGGGTCTTGTTTCCCAGGTGCATTATTTTGCACTTCTTTGCATTGAATCCTAGCTGCCATACTTCTGACCATTCCTCCAACCTTGCCAAATCCCTTTTCATCCTTTCCACGCCTCCTTGTGTATCAACCCTGTTGCAGATCTTTGTGTCATCTGCAAAAAGGCATACTTTTCCTTCCAGTCCCTCTGCAATGTCACTGATGAAGACATTAAAAAGGACTGGACCCAATACTGAACCCTGCGGTATCCCACTAGTAACCCCCCTTTCTTCAGAGTGGACTCCATTTACAATTACCTTCTGTGTCCTGTTGTCCAGCCAATGTTTTACCAGGCTACCACCCTGGGACCCACTCCAAGGCTGGTTAATTTGACTATTAATCTTTTGTGGGACTGTGTCAAATGCCTTGCTAAAGTCTAGGTAGGCCATGTCCACAGCCCCTCCCTGGTCTACTACTTTGGTCACCCAGTCAAAGAAATCTATTAGATTCGTCTGACATGACCTTCCCGCTGTGAACCCATGCTGCCTTGGGTCCTGTGCTCCACTGGCCTCTGGGTACTCAACTATTCTTTCCTTCAGAATCTGTTTGTAACAAGGCAACAAAGCATTAAATGGTATAAGCTACTTTGCCAATACTATGGCAGGTATTCTTTTATTGCCCAATATAGATGTCTAAGAGCCAAAGTAGAAGCTCAAATGTTGTATGGGGCAGAAGCTTGGGGAATAATATACAAAAATAATTTAAACTATCTTGAAATAATACAAAATAATTACCTAAGAAATTTATCAGGATTACCTGGGTATGCGTCAGCAGCAGGGGTTAGACTAGAAACTGGAACGTTATCAATTTATGTAAGAACACTGAAAAAGGCAGTTATGTTTTGGAGAAAAATGGCCATCTCTCCAGATGGAAGTATAACAAATAATGTTGGTTGGAGGCAAAAAAATGGCAGGATAGGAGAGACAAGACTTGACTTGGTTTGGAATACTTAATCAAGAACTTAATAGAAATGGATTAGAGTATAATTATATCTTTAGAGATCTGGTAAACCCATCAGGATTTACTAGTGAGGCAATACAGAGATTAGAGGACAATGCAAAAAATATGGATTCTGTCAGAGTGAGTGTCATAGGAAAATGATCCTCTAAAATATATGCACATAAAATATGAAATATAAAAGTATTTACTAAAATGTGAAAATGCAAGACACAGAAAAGCTTTAGTTAGATTAAGATTTGGCATATTTACCAGCTGGTACAAGAAAATAAATGGCAACAACTTAAATGTTTGTGTAAACTGTGAAGAAGCTGTGGTATCAAGTAAACATCTACTTTTTGATTGTACAGCTTTTACACAAGAAAGGGAATTGTATATTAATCAACAGTTTAGTAATTTGGGAGTAATGAATAATCAGGAGAGATTGTTGTCTGTTTTAAATTCTAACCATACAAAACAGATTTTTGCAATTGCCAAGTTTTGCACAGAAAATTGCTATGAAGTTAAAATGGAATATTATGACCTGATTTTATACTTTATGTGAGAAAACATTTTGACGGAATGTTGTATGGAGTATCTTGCACGTTTATTATAGTTCTGCATGTGAAAAAATATTTTTATATACATACATATAATAAAAATAAACTGGAAACCGGAAACTCCCACCTCAGCCAATGGAACAACTGGGGGCGGAGGTGTCAAGTTTGGTATGCTGGAAGGGCCAGGTGTCAGACCCTGTGGTACCTTGGGTACTGACGTCTGGTCCTGGGGTACCCTGTCTGTAGGTGCCTCTGGTGTCAGGCCTAACGGGGTCTTGTCCGGCAGAGCTGAGGCCCCTTGCGGTCTGGCATCCGGCTCCTTAGTAGGAGGCGGTTGGGCATCCTCAGCCCCTGGAGTTTTGTCCTTTGGGGCCTTGGTCGCTGGGGCTGGCGGCCAGTCATCCAGGGCCAACGGTCACTCTTTGACCGGCGGCACCTGATCCATCTCTAACGAGGAGTTGAGTGGTCGGTTGTCTGCTTACCTTCGGAGGCTGACAACACCCTTTCCTCGGGTGGAGGAGGCATCGGGAACCTGATGACCTCCTGGCATCTGGTGGAGTCATTCAATTTCTGCCTATCGGACGATCCAGAGTGCTTACGGGCAACGGGTTCTCAGGATCTCCCCGAAGCAGATGCCTGTTCCTCTTGGGTCAACCCATGCAAGGTTTTGTGGGGTCGATGCGCCAAGGGAACTTGAGCAGACAAATGCCCCCCCTCCCGGGATGAAGACTCCCTACCTTTTGAGTGCAATGAGGTGGTGGGCTTCTTCTGGGTAACCCCCGAAACTGCTGTGGTACCTGGGGGAACCGACTCAGACCTCAAGCCAGAGGTGGAGGAAGCAGAAGTCCTGTGAGGGGATTTTGGGTGGGACTCCAATCTGGCTACCACCTTCTCCCAGTGACAGGGTTTCCCCTCCCAATCTTTTCTACTTTGGGGGAGAGGAGAGACTTGCTGGCTGAGGCGAAAGAATTATGTCCCAATTGGGTGTTATGCATGGCAGCCACTTATTGCTCCAGCAGGCAGGCCTTGAGCATCTTGAGGCGGCGGATGCGGGTTTTACTATTAAACTTTTGTCAGTGCAGGCAGTCATCAGGCCAGTGGTATGGGCCTATGCAGATCAGGCAGGCAGAGTGGCCATCCTTCACTGGGATCTGGTTCCCACATGTGCACTTCGACTTTCGACGCTGAGAGGTCAAGGAAAATATGCACTTTTCTGAAGAAAACGTTGAAGAAAAACGACCTACAAGTAAACTGCACAAGGCGCAAAATGGCAGCTGACTGCAACAATGGCATCTGTGGATCCGATGCTGGCGGGTAGACAGCGGGAAAAGAACTGAGGTGGTGCAGAGGGACCACCCCCTTTATACCACGTCTGAAGCTGGGGCGGAGACGATGTCGGGGGTGGTCCCCCGCCATAGACTGCTAGCTAGAAGTTTTTTCTGTGGGGTCCTAACGCCTGGCGGCTTAGTCCTAATGGTATTACCTGCTGCAAGAGCTCCCCCTTCAAAGTGAGATCAAAGCTTTCCATAACAGGTAGCTGAGCTAGCAAGAAGAGGCAGGCTCGAAGGAAGCCAAAGTAAGCTTCTCTAAAACGAAGTTTAAGTCCTGTACCAGGACTGGGTTATGGATGGGAGGCTTCAAGTGAAGGATGCCCCACAGAAAAATACGGGGTCACATCTAACTGGGCCATCATATGGCCATCAATGGGCACATGGAAGGCTGAAATGGTGGACAAGTGCACTTTCAGGGAGGAATAGTTCAGGCCAGCGTCCGATCGTCTAAGATCTGATTCACCAGGCAGGTGAACGGGTCCATGTGATGGGAAGCAGCTCACAAGGCAAAGTGCTTCCACTTCACAGAATAAGTCATCCTCGTGGTTGGCTTTCCGGTAGCCACCAGGACCTCAGCTATCTTCGGGGAGATCCTGAATCTAACGATGGCTATGTCTATATGAGCCAGGTGTGCAGATGAAGAGACCCCAGGTCTTGAGACAGGCGGCCCGAACACGGGGGAGGAGCACTGTGGCCTCCATCACCAGTTGCTGTAACAGCAGAAACCAAATCTGGTGGGGCCAGAAGGCAGCCACCAGAATCACAGTGGCTCACTACATGTGAAGCTTCACGAGCACCCTCTGAATCAGAAGAAAGGGAGGAAAAGTGTAGAGAAACACAGGTTACTCACCTACAACAGTAGTTCTAGAAGTGGTATATGATGTTCATCCACATTGTCTGGCAGTTGCCTTTCCCTTTAAGGATCGCCGGAAACGTCTTCAAGCTGGTTCCTCCCACCCACCTGGGTGATAACTCCCATGATTCCACCCCATGATGCCAGATCTTGCCGGCTGGTAGTAGAGTTTGTGCGTCGAAGCTGGGAAGGTCGTGTCAGTCCGTGGGATGAACATCATATACCACTCTTAGAACTACTGTTGCAGGTGAGTATTCTGTGTTTCTAGGGATCTGGATATGATGTTCTATCCACACTGTCTGGCAGACTCCTAGCAGTTTTCCAGGAGGGGGGAGGCAAGGCGCACACCCCTACTTCAGGAACAGAGACTGGAGTACTGAGTACTGAGGCCCCAAATCCAGCATCCCAGCGTGACTCAAGATCAATGTGCTAATGGGAAATGAAGGTGTGTGCTGACTTCCAGGCAGCAGCCCCTGCAGATTACCTGGATAGGTACATCCCTAGAAGCAGCCACCAACGCAGTGGTATGGCTGGTGGAGTGAGCCTTTAGTCCTCCGGGGGGCTTCCTTCCTACCTGCCAACCTAATCAATGTGGGATGTGTTCCATCTGCCAATCATCCGCTTGGCTGCAGGTCTGCCAGGTGCGACTTCAGAGTAGATGACAAACAGCTGCCAAACCTCTCCTCGAACTCCAGCCGTAAGCTCTTTGTAATAAGCGAGAGCTCACCTCAGGTATGGAGCCTGTGTTTGGCCTCCGAGGTGTGACTGGTGAAGAACACCAGTAAAGTCATCACCTGGTTCACGTGAAACTCCAGACACAGCCTTCAGGAGGAACTTCGGGTTGGGGTGCAGGACAACCTTGTGCCTGTGGAAGACCAGGTAAAGAGACTCCACTGAGAGTGCCTGGAGCTCCTGGCTGACAATACAGCCACCAGGAATCCAGTCTTCCACGACAGATGAGACATCTCACACCTGTGCATTGGTTCGAATGGCTTGCCCACGAGCTTTGCCAAAACCAGCAACAAGTCCCATGGTGGTGGCAGTTCACGCACTGGAGGGGAAATGTGGTCAAAACCTTTGAAAAAGCATGAGACCACCTTCTCCTGTGCCACTGACTGCTGACCAGCCCGCATCCGGTAAGCAGAGATGGCTGCCAGGTGCACCTTAAGGATCATCGACCGAAGTCCCCCTTGTGAGAGAGACCAAAGACAGTCCAAAATGCTAGCTACAGAATAGGTCGAGGGGTCCAGCCCCTTGCCCTGACACCAAATTGAGAATCTCCTCCATTTGAAGGCATAACATTTTCTGGTCGATTCCTTTCTAGATGCCTCCATCATGGTGAGGACATCTTCAGAGAGACTCGAAGCCTGAAACGCTAGCCGCTCAGGAACCAGGCTGTCAGATGTAGGGATTGAAGATCTGGGTGGAGTACTTTCTCCTGATCAATGGAAAGCAGGTCCAAGTGCACCAGATGATGCCTCGGGAGCCTGCTGCCGAGGCTGAGAAGAGGAGGCAGTATAGCACACTGGTTTAAGGCTTTGAGGTGCAAACCTGGAGACCTGGGTTTGAATCCCACAGCCACCACTTGAATACTGTGTGACCCTGAGCAAGTCACAACTTCCTTGTGCTCCTAGGTCGCACCCACAAACAAGCTTCAGCTTAATGTGTCTCTCCTAGGTAAAATAAAAAAATTAAAAATTGGGGTACCAAAACTTGTGGGTCCAGTCCGGTGCCACTAGGATCACCTACGCCTTGTCCCTCCTGACCTTGAGAAGCACTTTGTGGATCAAGGTAAGTGGAAGGAAGACATAGAAGAGGTCTGGGGTCCACGGCCTCAAGAAGACATCCCTCTGCAGCGAGCCTTGCTGAGGGGGGTGGGCACAAAACAACCTCAGCTTTGCATTCTCCCTGGAGGCAAACAGGTCCACCTGAGGGGTTCCCCACTGGGAGAACAGACTGTGATCTACCTCCGGGTGGAGGGCCCACTCATGAGATGCCTCGCCCACCCAGCTGAGGGCATCCACAAGCTGATTTGAAGCTTCTGTCACATGGATGGCTAGGAGATCTGCCTCCAGGCTGCGCAAGAGGGTCCAAATGTGGAGAGCTTCCTTGCATGAGACAAGGAGTGCATCCCACCCCGCTTGTTGAGGTAGTACATGGTCAAGGTATTATCCGGCTGGACCTGGACAACTTGACCCTGGACAAACGGAGCGAATGCGGTCAGGGCTAGCCAAACCGCTCGGAGCTCCAGCAGGCTGATGTGGCATCGGGACTCCTGAGGGGTCCAAAGCCTGAGGACTTTGTGTTCCCCCAGGTGGGCACCCCAGCCCGTGAGAGAGGTGTTAGTCATCAGGATGACCGTCAGCTTGGGCCTGACAAACTGGATCCCTTACTGCAGATTCTCTGGGACGAGCCACCACTGGAGGGTATCCCACATCCTCTGGGTCACAGTGGCCAGCTGGTTGAAGTGACCTTTGCGCTGAGACCACCGGTTGGCCAGCTCCCATTACAGGGAGCACATAAGCCAACGGGCCCATCGGACCACGCTGGTGCAGGCTGCCATGTAACCCAGAACCCAACGGGCCCATCGGACCATGCTGGTGCAGGCCACCATGTAACCCAGAAGGCACAGGAAGTCCCGGGTAGGGCACAAGTGCCTAACCAGAAATGAATGGGCAAAGGAGGCGAGAATCTCCGACCTGTCTGCTGGGAGCAGAGCTCTGGCCCAGCATGAGTCAAGCTTTGCCCCGATGAAGCTCATCACCTGCAAGGGCACAAGTTCAGACTTGGCCTCGTTGACCAGGAGGCCAAGGTTGATACAGGTCTGAAGGACCAGGTCCCTGGAATGCTCCACCTCCTGCCTGGAGGGACCTGCTATCAGCCAGTCGTCCAGATAGGGGTACACCCGGACCCCACAGTGCCTCAGATAAGCTGCCACCACTGCTATGCATTTGGTGAAGACCCTGGGGACTGAGGAAAGGCCAAAAGGCATGTCTTGGAACTCGAAAAGGGCTCCCTCTGGTAGGAAGCAGAGGAACCTTCTATGGGACAGACGGATCAGGACGTTAAAGAATGTGTCCTGAAGATCCAGAGAGCAAAACCACATGTTTTGTTCCAGAGATGGTGTAATCTGGGACAGAGTTACCATCCTGAAGGTGCGGGACCTGAGGAATTTGTTCAGGTTGTGCAGATCTTGAATGGCACCAGAAAGTACCTGGAGACAAACCCTGGGTGTTCCAGGGGATCCACAACTCTAACCACAACCCCCTTGCGGAGGAGCTGAGCTATGACATCTTGAAGAACCGACCCGTGTTTCTGTGGATACCAAGTCCTCCTGTGGGGTGCAGGCTCAGCTGGGAGGATACTACTCGAATTTCAAAGGCAGACCCTGACAGCCAACTTCCAGAACCCACCTGTCCGTGGTAACAGCGAACCAGGTGGAAAGGAAGTGGTGGAGCCGGACCCCCACAGGAGGACCCAGGGGGGCGTGATGGGCATGAGGTGGCAATCCACATTCTGTCAATGAGCAGGCGAGGAGGAGGAGGAGGACGATGCGGCCGAGGAGCTACCGGGTCCATTCTCTCCAGGATTTCAGACCATCAGGCCACAGATTTGGCCCGAGGTCGCCAGAACTGAGTCTGCTGACCAGACTGATAATGGGCTGGTTCTGCTGCAGGGGTGGAGGATCGAAAGGGTTTGCACTTCTGCTGCATGGAGCCCTTGTCCTTCTGGATAGATGTCACAGAGTCCTGGGTGGCATTAGACTTTTCAATGCACTGGAGATGACCCTCCACACCAGGCCCAAATAGGTCGATGCTCAGAAAGGGGACATCCACCAGCTTGTGCTGGGTATCTGCCGTTAAGGTCAAGATCCGCAGCCAAGCCCTACAGTGCATGGCAACTGCAGCCGCCACCAAGTGGGCACAAGAATCACCAATATCCAGAGCCATCCGGAGTTGTTGTTTCGCCATTGCCCTACCCCAGTCTCAGACCTGTTTATCCATGGTCTGAAGGTCCGCAGGAAGGTGAGGGATCACCTCAGCCAGGGAACCTAATAGGGCATGACAGAAGTGTGCCATCAAGATGGCCAAGCTCGCCTAGCAAAGGCCTAGCAAGGAGGCAGCATAGACCTTTTTGACCGAATGATCCAATTTCTTGGACTCTTTCTCTGGCGGTCTATCAACATCCCCAGTATTGCCTGAGTTCCAAAACACAGAGTCAACCACCAACCCCTTAGCCGAGGGATGTTCCGTGAACCTTGAAAGGGTACCAGTGGGCATCGCATACCTGTGGGCCATCTGAGCTGAGGGCGCTGGGCAAGAAGCAGGGTGCTGTCAAAGCTCCAAGGCAGGGCCAACAATGGCCTCGGCCACTGGGAAGGCCTCCATCAGAGAGTCCACTTTGTCCAGAACTTCTGTGAAGGGATATCGAGACCGCTTTTTGACAGGCTCCAGCTTCATCCCCGTAGACTCGAAGATGAGGGGAAGAATGCCCATGCTTTGTTCATGGAGAGATCCCTGATCGACTCCCGTGTCCAATGGACAGGAGTGCAAGAAGGAATCCTCGGACTTCAAGGGGTCCGCATAAAGAGGGCAGCCACCCGTCACCCTCAACCCGCCATGGGCGGTCAGGTGTAGGGTGACAGACAGCTGATAGGTAAGCCCGTGGCACGACTGAGACTTCTTGGTCAGAGCCCGGTCGTCGGGCTGTTAGGTGGTGGTTCACCCATCGCGGAGAAGCTGCTTCGCCGAGCCGACGTGTCTAAACTGACCCTGCTGGGGAGGAACGGTGTTGACTTGCCCCGCCAGAGGAGTCGACGTCAGCCTTTTGGGTGATAGCCTGGTAATGTCCGGGGTGGTAGCCAGTGTCAGCTTCGGCCCAGACAGAACTGTTGCCACATGAGGTCTTCGTAGTGTAAATGCACTTTGCGCAGAAGCCTCTCCTCACTCAAGGAGGACGAAGACGAGTAGCAGTAGCACCGCTCACAATGGTGCCAACAGCGAGAGCGCCGATATCGGCAGCCCCTGCTTGACCCCGAAATCGAAGATGACCAAGAGCTCAACCATCGGTGGTGCATCGCAGCTCCTCCTGGTCTGGGTTGATGATCTGCGGGTTGGCTCAACAGGCTGGGTTGGCCATCAGTGGTTACCGGCAAGTCCGGAGTCCTGAAAAGAGAATTGTTGGCCTCTTCATGACAACCAATCGACAGAGTCGAGAAAAATCTCGTCCGCATCATCGGCCGGCATCTCAGCTAACTAGTCCGACGGGGTTACCGTGAACCCAGCGGAGCAGAGCCAAAACCGAAGTTTCCTGAGAGCGGGAACGTCCCCGGTCTCAGGAGTGACGACGATGAGTTTTCTCTTTATCGTTCTTGCGTGACCCGGTAGGGCCCTCTCCTTTGGTCAAGGAGGACTGGCACAGCTCCTTGAAGGAGCCTAACTGGAGCAGAACAAGGCCAAGGCAGAAGAGGATTGAGCAGTGGCCTAGGTCACCTCCTCCTCGAAGGTCTTAAGTTGTTCTAGCTGCTCGGCGGACTCCACAGCCATGGAGACCACCCAACAGGCATTCTTTGATTTGACCGGTGGATAACATTTCTCCAGTAGGCCCAACTTCAGGTGGGCAGTGCGGTCATCGAGAACATTTGAGTGGAACGACCAACAAATGTCGCAGGCCTGCAGATCATGATTGTGGCCCAGACAGTAGATGCATGAGACTTGGGGGTCTGTATGGGACAAAACCCGGGTGAAGTTTTATCCTCCATCGCAGTCGCAATCGAAGATCGAGGTGAAGACAAAACTCAAATGAGTTTTAGTGTAAGTGTAGGAAGTAAATCCGAAGATTTAAATGCCAGGGCCTACTCAATGCGGGAGCAGTAAGGAGGTAACTGGATTCTTCCAGCGGAAAGGAAGATCTGGCATCATGGGGCAGAGCCATGGGAGTTACCACCCGGGTGGGTGGGACGAGTCAGCCTGAAGACGTTTCCAACGATTCTTGAAGGGAAAGGCAACTACCAGACAGTGTGAACAGAACATTATATCCACATCCCTAAAAACCTCGCTTTCCACAAGAGGGAAAATGCGTCACACCAAAAACACCAGGCCCGAGATTGAGTGAACAGAAAAGCGGCAGTTTTGTTATTGCATGGGGACGCAAAAGGGTACAACTCTGGATGACCCTACCACTTGAACAGGCCACTGACGACTGAGGTCAGCAGCTCCCACTTGTGTGTTCTGGACTGTGACCTGCTTAGGCTGTCTGCCAGGAGATTTTGGGCACCAGGAACATGTACAGCCAACAACTCAAGGCCATGCTCCAGAGCCCTATACCAAACCGTCACCGCCTCTTTGGCACATGGGGGTAAGAATGCACCACCCCCCCGCTTGCTGAATTGAACCACGCTTATGTTGTCTGTCTGCACTAGAAGAGGTCCCAGGGATAGATGGTTCTGGAATGCTTGCAGAGCATATAAAGCAGCCCTCATCTCCAGGACATTGATATGGAAGGAACTCTCCACGTTCGTCCATATCCCTTGAGTCTGGTGAGGGCCCAAATATGCCCCCCCCCCAGCACCCAATGTGAGGACCTGATGAGGGCAAGGAATCAGGAAAGGAAACCCCTTTAGCGAATGAGCAGGTTCCATCCACCACTGGGGAACCTTTTTCACTGCAGGCGACACCAGGACATGCTGCTCCAGGTTATTGGTTTTCTGATCCCCCTGCACCCGCAGGGTCCATTGGGGAATATGCATGTGGAGGTACACAAGAGGGAACACGGTGATGCCCGACGCCATCAGACCTAGTATCTTGAGATATGTCCTGGCTGTGATATACTGACTGCTGTGTAGCTCCCTGGCCTGCGCCATAAGGTACTCCACCCTGTCTGGTGGAAGGAAGGTATAGCCCTGGGCCCAAACTACTGGAGACGCTGGCCGAGGAATAGCACTGATTTGGAGGGATTGACAGCGATTCCCCAGGTTGGTAAACTGTAGGGTACGTGTCAGGGTCACAGACAGCTGTTCCTTGGACAGGGCTTTTAGCAGCCAATCATCCAGACAGAGGAAAACACAGAAACCCTCCCTCCCTCCTGAGGGCCACTGCCACTACTGCCAGGCACTTGGTAAAGACCAGCGTTGCCAAGGATAAGCCAAAAGGAAGGGCCCTGAACTGGAAATCCTGGTCCTGAAACTGGAACCTGAGGAACATCCAGTGGGCAGGGCAAATCTTGATGTGCAAATATGCATCCTGCATATCCAGGAAGCAGATCCAGCCTCCCTGCCAGAGCAAGGGTAGCAGGCCTGAAAGTGTGGCTATCATGAACTTCTTGTACTGGATGAACAGGTTCAGACTGCACAGGTCCAGGATAGGTTACAGGTCCCCAGAGAATTTAGGGTCGAGAAAAAAATGGGAATAGAATCCCCAGTTCCACTGGTTTTCCAGAACTGGTTCTAGGGTCTGTTTTTGAAGCAACATAAGGACGTGGTCTGGGGAAACTCCACAGTGTGACCCTGTTCTACCAACTGAAGCACCCAGGTATCTGTGGTGCACTCCTGCCACCCCTCTAGGTGGAGGGAGAAACAATCCCTGACCACCGCATCCTGCGGGCCCAGGTTGGGGGTGCTGGACAAGGAGTCAGGCTGAGGCAGGACCCATGGCCAGGGCTGCACCACCACCCTGGGAGGACTTTGCAGCGATGGAGGGAGCAGCAGACAGGGCTGTGGAGGCTCTGCGCTTGCTAGACTGCTTGGAGGAGGAGGAGGAGGGCCATGAGCGGTGGTTAGCGCAGCAAAAGAAAAAATTACTCACCTTAGTAATGTTGTTTCTTCTAATGGAGTCTTGCTATATTATAGACATTAGCAGTTTGTTCCAGCTCTAGAACTGCCCCGGAGTGAAATGGTTAAAACCATTCCAAAATAGAATTTTGGCACGAGAGCAGCTCTATCTGTGTCCTTTCAAACTTGAACTGTCAGATCTTTACGAGCCAAACTCACTAAGGTCTGTGTGGAAGCTGTAACCTACACTAGCCAAATGGCTACCTAAATAATAACAACCATTGATGGTCCCAACACCCAAGACTCAAGTCAGGGGACCAGAAATACTAACACCATTCTAATAATATGAAAATGGAACATAAGTATAATAAAACACACAATTACATACACACCCCCAAAGTCCCAAAGGGGACAACATGCTAACAGGACATAAGTAGTGCCCACACTAAGTTGCCGCACCCCACCAAGTAGAGGTACTGAGAGGGGCAGGTTGGGGAGGTTCATAATATAGAAGACTCCATTAGAAGAAACAACATTACTAAGGTGAGTAATTTTTCTTCAAACAACATGAAGTCTTGCTATATTATAGACATTAGCAGAATACACAGCAGTACCTCCATGGAGGAGGGCAGAACCTACTTAGGAATAGGCTCTGAAGAACAGCTGTGCTAAACCTGAGCATCTCTCCTGGCCTGGACAACCAGGGAGTAATCGCTTGCAAAAGTGTGTACCGCTTTCCAAGTAGCAGCCTGGCAAATCTCTAATAAAGGATATCTCTGGCAGCAGAGACGCAGCTGTACCCCCAGGAGAATGAGCCCTCAAACTGGGGGCTCTGCCCACTTTCTGATAACAAAATGGACAAGAGACAATCCACCTGGCTATTGATTCTTACTGGCAGGTTTGGTTTTCCCAACTTCACCATAGGTAAGGAAAAGTTGGAGGGATTCAACCTGTGACCTTTGGTACGCTCTATATAATAACTAAGAGCTCTCTTAACATCCAGGTTGTGCAACCTCCTCTCACCCAAGAGGAGTGATCCAGTGAAAATACTGGAAGGGAGATAGATTGATTAAGATGGAAATCTGAAACCACCTTAGGCAAAAACTTCCTATTAGTCCTAAGGACTACCTTATCCCTGTGGAAAGAAATGAAGTCAGTCTCCACTGACAAGGCTTACAATTCCCTTATCGCCTGGCAGAAGTGATAGCCACTAGAAAACAGTTTTCAAAGTTAAGGTACTTAAGCTCTGCAGAAGACAGAGGTTCTGAAAGGGGCTACTAACTGGGCAATGCAAACATTAAGGTCCCAAGCAGGGCCGGTTCCGAAAGGAGGATTAGTATGGAGTAACCCCTTAAAAACTTGGAAAACACAGGATGAGAGGAAAGAGGGATGACTTTCCTGCTGACACAAAAGCAGACACAGCTGCCAAATGAACTCTCAGGGTAGCTGGTCTGAGACCCAAGGAATTAAGATGTACCATGTAATCTAACAAAAGGGCAATCAGCAGATTCTGGGAAATATTTTTCTAGCACACCAAATGGAAAACCTTTTCCATTTAGAACTATAAGTAGCCCTAGTGGAAGGCTTTACGGAAGCCTTTAGGATCTCAAGAACACCCTGAGAGAGGTGTAAATCAGCAACTCTAACTCCTCAAGAGCCAGGCCTTGAGGTTGAGGGATTTGAGGTCCGGATACCAAACCCTTCCTGGGCACAAGTCAACAGATTGTGATTCCTGGGAGGCACAGGGAAGATGGACTGTCGAGAGACAGAAGGAGGGGATCCAGGGCTGCCTGGCCAATCCGGGGCAATCAGAATCACCTGCAAGGCTGAGATCTGATTTTGACTAGTACTTTGAATAGGAGAGAAAGGGGAAAGCATAGAGGAACTTCCCTCCCAATCCAGAAGAAGGGCATCCAGGGAACTGAGCCCAGCACTGGAGGCCTGCAACAGAACAGAGGAAGTTTGTGATTGTCTGGGGCTGCAAAAGATCTATCTGAGGGATGCCCACCTGGCAAAAACTATCCCCAGCACTTGAGGATCCAGGGACCATCTTCGTGATGGCCCTGGGAAATCCTGCTGAGGGCATTTCACTAGGACATTGTCCTTCCCTGGAAGATGAACTGCTTGAGGGAAGTGTTCAGGAATAGGCCAGAGACCACAACTTCATTGCCTCGTGCACAAGGCCGCAGAACCGAGTGCCCCCTGTTTGTTGATGTACCACATTGTTGTGGTGTTGTCTGTTCTGACTTGTATCACCTTGTCGTGGACAGATGCAGAAAAGCTGAAGAGCTAAAAGACCGCTCTGAGTTCCAGCAAATTGATGTGGAGCAGAGATTCCTGGGGACCAAACCCCTGAGTGGAAGGGTCGCCATGTGGGCTCCCAACCCAGAAGGGAAGCATCTGTAGTGAGAGTCAAGTCGTAAGAGGGAAATGAAGGGACCCCGCTCTTAATTGCTCTGATCCTGCCACCACTGGAGAGCTAGGATCAAGGTTCGAATCACTGGGACCAACTTGGAAAGGGGATCTCTTCTCAGACCAAAAGGTTCTCAAGTGAAACTAAATGTCTCTCATCTGTAATCTGGCCCCTGCACAACAGCTGTGGGTGCAGCCATGTGCCCCAGGAGCTGCAGAAAGTGTCTTGCTGTCGAGAGACCTGCAGAGTGAAGGAAGAGGCCAGAGCCACTAAATTCCTTACCCTTCTGGGGAAGAAAGGCCTGGCTAGCTTTGCCTGGACTGGTTCCAGAACCGACTTTGGTAGGTTTAGCAGAAAACCCAGGAGGTGAGAAGCTGCTGGGTGACCTGCAGGTGAGATTTTACCTGTTCTGGGACTGGCCTACAATGAGCCAGTCGTCTAGATAGGGAAAACAGCAATCCTCTGCCTCCTTAAGTGGGCCACTGCCACTGCTAGACACTTTGTGAATACCCTTGGAGCAGAGGTAAGGCCAAGGGCATTGCTCTGAACTGGTAATGACCTGAGGGCAGTTCGAATCTGAGGTACTTTCAATGGGATCTTCTGATTAGGACATGGAAATAGGCATCCTTGAGGTCCAGGGAGGTTAGCAGTCCCCTGGCCTTAGGGAAGGTAAAATCATTGCCAGAGTTACCATTTTGAACTTTGGTTTCAAAAGATGCTTGTTCAGATATCTGAGATCTAAAATGGGGCCATTCTCCTGTCTTTTGGGTAAGGAAGTATCTGACTACAGACCCCTGCCCTGATGCAGGGGAGGAACCTTCTACTGCTCTGAGAGCTAACAGGGATGAGACCTCTGTTTCCAGAGCGAGGGTCTCTGAAGGACTTGTAGAAAAGTCTGCTTCTCAACTTGGGAAACTTTTGAAGTTGAGAACCAGACCCTGGCTTACTACTTCCAGAACCCACTTGTCTGAGGTTAAAGAAGCCCAATTCTGACTGAAGTAAGCCAGCCTGCCCCCCACTGGTACAGGAGAATCGGCCCTGGGCACCCCATCAGGGTGCCTGTTCAGCAGGAGCTTTTAGGCTGGGGGTGGGAGCAGGTCTGCCCACCCTCGCCTGCCCCTGCCTCTGAAGAAGCCCCTCTGAGCAAAGGCAGAGGAGGCCTGAGTCTGGTAGAAAGGCCTGTGAAAAGGCCTACCCTACCCCTGGGGACATGCCTTTGAGGAGTGGCTTGTCTCCTTAGCCTGGGCACCTTTGTAAGTAGTCCCATATTCATCCATCTTCTATGTAGTTCTCTGTCTGCTCTCCAAACAGAGAATTTCACCACAGGAAAATCCATAGCCTTAGTCTGGGTATCCCAGAGAAACTAGTACACCTGAGCCAGGCCAACCTACTATAAAAGCTACAGATGTGGCCATGACCCCAGAGGAAACATCATTAACATCCACAGCAGCATGAAACTGAACCTTAGAGGCTTCAATGCCATCAGCAGCCACCTGTTCTAGTTCACTAGCCAGCTGGCCATGGGTCTGCTTGGCCAATTGCATAACAGTATCCCATCTAGATTTCTGATACCTAGCTACATAAGCACATAATTTGCTTGCCTGAGTCCCAGAGAGGCTGCCATAACGCTTTTTTTTTTTTTTTTGCCATGGCATCAATCTTCCTGGAACTTGTCAGGAGGATGTAGCCAAGGGAATATTAGCTTTATCACAGGCAGCAGCCTGAACTACCCCAACATGACTGCATTGCTGAGAAAGGAATTCTGTATCAGGGCCTGACAATGTATACCTTCTGTCCATCTTTTTATCTACAGGAGGCACAGAATTAGAGCTTTTAAAATTTTAATTGTTTGTTTCTAAAAGACTTATGTAAAGGAATAGACAATCTCCTAGACTCTGGAATATCCATCATTTCTACAAAATCAGGCTCCTCTTGCTCATCCACAGCCTCTTCTAAAGGAAGCGGAGGGTTTCAGCAACTTTTATAAAACATAAAATGAGATGGGACTCAGACAGCATAGGGGGAGATTCTAAAGGTCTGTCTGGGGAGATGTCCGGTTCAATGGGCACACCCAGACTTTCCCAGCCACATTCATACTGTTCATAATCCTCCTCCCCCTCCTCTGGTTCATAAAATTCCTCAATATCATAATCCTGAACCACTGGGACCGGACGAACCGACCTTTTACCAGATAGTGGTGGTTCGGACGGACCCTGAGACAGTGACTGGACAATTTGCATGGCTTTTGCTATCTCTGCAGCAGTTGGAGAAGGAATTTTGGACTCCAGACCTGCCGATTTTCTTGTTTTCTTTACTGGAATTGGTTCCTCAGAACCAGCTTTTCTTTTGCCCGAGGAAGTCTGGCCCTGGTCAGAGGGCACTCCCTCTGGTTCGGTTGGCACCGAACCGGGCTGGCCATCCGGGTCAGCGGACTTTTTGGCCTCTCGTTCCCTGAGCCTGCCCAATCTTTTTTCCAGGGTGGCTGCAGGGAAATTCTTACATACCTGGCAGTCTGACTGGAGGTGGTCAAACCCCAGACAATAAACACATGTGGTCTGTGGGTCAGCCTTGGCAAAGACTTCCCCACAAACATCACAGTGTTGAAACCCAGTGGCCCGGTTTTTCTTTGGGTTTCTCAGACAAAATGCCAGCTAACCAAAAACTGCCCTTTCGCGGCAGTGCCAGGCAAGACACCCTTATCGGTTCCAACATTATCGGTATTGGAAAAAACCGTAATAAATCCGCTTTTTTAGAACCGAGCAAGAACCGGAACCGCACTTCAAAAATAGTAACTTTAGTTTTAAATGAATTTTAACCCACTGATCGGTTCAAAACCGAACCGATAACTTAGAAGTTCCACACAGACAAAACCTTCATTTACTTACGGTTACCACAGATAGAGCTTGAACTGAACGGTTTTGCCGGTAAAATAAAACCATTCTCGGTTAAATCCAACCGAAAAACACTTTTAAACCAGAAATGAACTGAGCAGAAGGAGAAATCTCCGGAGCGACTGTTCACTGAGGCGGAGTAAAGAATCTGACAGTTCAAGTTTGAAAGGACACAGATAGAGCTGCTCTCGTGCCAAAATTCTATTTTGGAATGGTTTTAACCATTTCACTCCGGGGCAGTTCTAGAGCTGGAACAAACTGCTAATGTCTATAATATAGCAAGACTTCATGTTGTTTGAAGGGCGCACGCTGTCCACTCTTCTGCTGAGTATAGTAAAGGGAGTGAACAGAGTGTAGGGTCCTACCCAAGGCCTGGAGGTTATTGAGATGTCCTGAACATCACCCCAAAATAATTTATGGCCCCCTGAAAAGGGCATTCAGGATTGAATGCTGAACATCAGTTGCAAAGTCTGAAACCCTAAGCCAGGATTGTCCACTGAGACAGATGTCCATGGCTGAAGCCCTAGCTGAAGCATCCACTATGTCATAGGTGGCCCTCAGCAGATGCCTCCCAACATCCGCCCCAACTGAAGGGGCCCCGAACATTTCCTGTTTCTGGGGACCATCCAGGAGAGATTGTGCAGCTGCTCTAGTGGAGTCCCAAAGATTCTGATACCACAGCATGTGACTGATATAATTTAGGACAATAATGACCAGGGTAGAGGAGGCGAAAACCCACTTCCCCATCAAGTCTAGCTTCCTAGACTCCTTGTCAGGAGGGAGCTAAGATACCGAAGCTGTTTAGAGCAATCATGGGCCGCATTTATTACAACCGAGTCCGCCTGCCGGGGACCCAGGGACTGGTTCCGCCTGAACACATCTTCCTCGGTGGACTCAAAACCCATTACTGCCTGAAGTTGGTGCATCAACGAGGAGAAAGAAGAGTCATCGGGGGGGGGGTGGTGAGGAACCTATTTAGTCCACGGAAGTGCTGGCGGGGGTTCGAGCTCCCGCATCCTCATCATCCTCGTCACTGTCCTCCCCTGAGAAGAGGCCATTAGGATGGTAGTCATCGTCCTCAGACTCGGAGGGAGGGATCGAGGACAGAGATGTTCGTAAAGGGGCCGGTCCCATCGACAAGTGGCGTGGCACTATCGCCAGGCGAGAGGGTCCAGCTGCAGAAGGCATCAGAGGGGAGGGGCTACTTTCTGACTCAAGTCCAGGACTGAAGAAAATAGGACCTGGACGTTCACCATCACAGAGGAGAGTAGAGGCCCCAGAGGTTGAGGAGGGGAGTAACTGTGGCCCCAGCAAAAGAAAAGAGGGAGGCAAAATCGATGAAATGGGGGCTGGTTGTGGCACCAGCTGGGAAACTGGTATCCCCGTCAAAGGAACAGCCAAGGGCGACAACGGAGCTAGTCAGGCGCCCAGCACGGAATGGCAGTTGCCAGACAGCAAATGGGCCAGTACCACCAACTGAGTGCATCATTTGAGGGGTTGGGTTGCTGAACATGGGCAGGCACCTCTGAGTGGGCAGCAGGGGAAGCACCAAAAACAAGGGTTCACAGAGCCCATGAGCCACATTGTCAATGTTCCACCATGTCAGATAAAGTGAGGGAGACAGTGGGAATCACTGACAGGAGGCTGGATGAGCCCGTCGACAATGAAGTACAGCCAACCTGGGAGGCCCTGGCTGAGAGAGCTACCAACACCACCCTGGTAGCTAAAAGGGCCAGAGACGCAGAAAGGATCATTGCCCAGCCCAATAATGACCACAAAACAATCGACGTGGAGCATGGCGACCAAGACAGCTCACAGGAGCTTTTTGCGATCCTTCTCCCGATGGCAGTGCTTCAACAACGACTACTTGTCCCAGGTCTTGGAAGAAAGGAAGTCTAAAGACAGAGCAGAGGAGCCTTGAGCCTGAAGCTCCTTCTCCAGAATGGTGACCTTCTACTCCATCGAGAAGACCTTAAGCTCCTTCAAACGACAGCTGTGGCCGGCTTTGTTAAACCCGCAGCAAATCTCACAGGCCTCAAAGTCATGAGCGGTGCCCAGGCAACGAAAGCAAGCCTCATGGAGATCTTTGTTGAAGATCTTCTGTACACACAGACAGCGACAAAAAAAGGAATCTGAAATAAGAGAGGAAGGGAGGGAAATCACTTTAGAAAGCTGAAGTGATGGTGAAACTAGAGTGAGAAAAAGTAACAAACCGTGTTACAGAAAATGGCGGTCGATTGTAGTGACAGTGCTCTGCGAGTCCGAGGCATGATGGTCAACGTGGGAAAAGAACTGAGGAGTGTATGGGGCCGCCCACGATTATATAGGGTGGCACCAATGGGATGACGCTGACATAGTGGGTGGCCCCAGGCAGACTGCTAGTGAAAAAGCTTCCACGTGATCCTGGTGCATAACGGCAGAGGTTCCTAGTGAGTGGCTGCTGCAAGAGATATCCTCGAAGAAGATAGTACTGATCTCCACCTTGGAAATGACACTGAATCATCATCCACCTAATTGAAACCTGATTTTCAGCTTTGACAGAGTGCATTTTTCATGCTCCAGACTGAACGTAAGTTGAGAATACATCTTCTTCCTTAAGAAAATGGTTTGGGAACACTGAAGATGCCTGAAGAGCTGTGCGGCACTGGAGGAAGCACTGGTATAATGATTCGAGCAGAGTAGTGGATTTTTTTTCTGAAATGGGCATGTGGGAAATGGAAACGAATTTAAAATTACAATATTTGTTTAATGCTTGCTATAAGGCATGCCCATAAAGAACATTAGTGGGGAAAAAAAGGAAAAGTAATGAGAGAGAACCTGTATACCAAAGGGATCCCGTTGGCCTGGTTTCAGCAGGACAAACAACTGCTGAGACTACCTACTTTCCAGGGAAAGACGTGGCTCGGGGAGCTCAGAGAAGAGCCAGCAGTGTCAATAGCACAATGCAACACTATTTATGTAAAAAAAAGGCACTTTGTTAAGCATGTACATTACATACGGAAATAAATTACTGTTTGCCTTACCATAGATATTTAATCTTAAATTATTAATCCCAAAGGGTTTTAAAAATCAAATGCCAAGAGGTGAATGTTACTTTTTTGTAATACAACCCAAGTATTCATACATAAATGCCATACAGGTCAGATCATACAGATAACAAGTGACTGGGATCCTGCTACAAGGCTGTAACTCACTCTAAGGGTTCTACTGACGTCAATGATTTGAGTGTGTAAAGCCTGTGAGATGCTGATGAACAACAATGGAACCCTGAGAGCGAGTTCTAACCTCAGCAAAGCCCCATAAATGGCATACAAACTAAAGATGTTAAGCAAAAGTAAATGTGAGAGGTCATCCTACTTGATCTCTACAAGAAGAAAATAATGTTCCTGATACAACATGGGAGGTATGAAGGAGAAAAATTACAACAACAGGATGGTTTAATAGTGTTTGGAGACAAAACTAAATGTGTAAATAAGAAATCAAATTTCACTTCCAAAAGAATGGACACTTCTTTTAGGAACTGTAATATATAAAACATTATAGCTGCTAAAGTTAGGGTTCCATCAGGATACTGAGATAAAATCCTGTTTTCTGAACAATTCTGCTGATTTTGCATGAACTTAGTATGAGTCAGGAATCTAAACCTTCTAGATTTGGTTAAAATCAGTTCTGTTGGATTGATGCTTGCAAAACAGAGAAAAACTCTTAAATATCCCTGTTTCTTGTAACTGGATATTTCTGGATATTCCTTGGACATCAAAAAACAAGTCTTACCTGACTTGGTCTGCTATTAAAAAATGTAATTGAACCAGACTGAGATGGGGCCACCTCCAATGGCCCAACAGGAGCACATCGCACTAACATGCGAGAGACCCATATTCGGGAATAAGCTCAGGACACTGGCAATCAGACAGACAAAACAGAGGAAGTACTGCCAATGGCAGTGTTCCCCAGCTCGTGAGGGATGGCACCATGTTCCACCAATGTAACAACCTTTGTGGTGAGCAGGGGAATGTGTTCATCCACCGTTTCGAAATGTAAACTGTGAGCAGCAGTGCACGAAAAAGCAGGGTCTGCTACATGATCCTGTATATTAATTAACTACCCCACACATAAAATATCTGCACTCGAATTGCTGATAAC
Source organism: Neoceratodus forsteri (assembly GCA_016271365.2). Classification (NCBI taxonomy): domain Eukaryota; kingdom Metazoa; phylum Chordata; order Ceratodontiformes; family Ceratodontidae; genus Neoceratodus; species Neoceratodus forsteri. The sequence goes on along the minus strand of CM057453.1, from coordinate 291,929,355 downwards.
TTGAACAACTGTAACGTAATTTTAATGCTTAACCTAATAAAGTACTAAAGAAGGAGTCAATATGAAAAAATTACTCACCTTAGTAAATACAGGTTACTCACCTGTAACAGGAGTTCTAGGAATGGTATATGTTGTTCATCCACACTGTCTGGCAGGTATCCCTGCCGCTTTAATTCTTGCCGGAAGGTCATCAAATGGCTCCTCCCACCCACCCGGTGGTAAAACTCGGCTCCGCCCCATGACACCAGATCTGGCCCGCTGGAAGCTCAGAAGAAAGGCCGCCGGGAGGTCGTGGGTGGGTCGGGTGGTCAATGAACAACATATACCATTCCTAGAACTCCTGTTACAGGTGAGTAACCTGTATTTCTAGGGACATGGATATGTTGTTCATCCACACTGTCTGGAAGACTCCTAGCAGTTCTCCAGGAGGAGGGAGGCAAGGCGCACACCCCCAATACTTACTTGGGAAAGAGGGATTGGAGAACTGAGGCCCCAAAACCAGCATCCCGACGTGACTCGAGGTCGATGTGGTAGTGGGTAATGAAGGTATGTGCCGACTTCCAGGTAGTAGCCCTGCAGATATCCTGGATAGGGACGTCCCTGGAAGCAGCTACCGATGCAGCGGTATGGCGGGCAGAATAAGCTCTTATCCCTCTGGGAGGCTCCATGCCCGCCAACCTGTAGCAGAGCTCTATGAAGGAGGTGATCCACCTGCCTATCGTCTGCTTTGCTGCAGGTCTGCCAGGTGCGGCTTCAGCGTAGGTGACAAACAGCTGGTGAACCTCTCCCCGAACTTCAGCCGTCCGCTCCTTATAGTAAGCGAGTGCTCGTCTAGGGTCCAAAGTATGGAGCCTATACTCGGCCTCCGAGGTGTGATTTGGGTAGAACACCGGCTGAGTCAACACCTGGTTAAGGTGAAACTCCAACACTACCTTCGGGAGGAACTTCGGGTGGGGACGCAGGACAACCTTGTCCCTGTGGAAGACCAGGTAGGGAGGCTCGATGGAAAGCGCCTGGAGCGCTCCCATCCTTCTGGCTGACGTGATAGCCACCAAGAAGGCGGTCTTCCACGACAGGTGTGAAAGATCACAGCTGTGCACTGGTTCGAATGGCTTGCCCATGAGCTTGGCCAATACCAGCAATAGATCCCACGGAGGTGGAGGTTCTCACACCAGAGGGGAAATGTGGTCAAGGCTTTTCAAAAAGCACCTGACCACCTTCTCCTGTGCCACCGACCGCTTGCCGGCCCGCGCCGTAAGCAGAGATGGCTGCCAGGTGCACCTTAAGGGTCGTCGACCAAAGCCCTTGCTGAGAAAGGGACTACAGGTAGTCCAGAATGCTTGCCAGGCAGTCGGAAGGGTCCAGGCTCTTCCTGACACCAAATGGAAAACCTCTTCCATTTGAAGGCTATAGCATTTTCTGGTCGACTTCAGGACAACTCAACGACGTTGAGGACCTCGGGCCGGAAAGACCCAAGGCCTGAACTCTAGCCGCCAGGAACCAGGCCGTCAGGTGCAGGGATTGAAGGTCCGGATGGAATACCTTCCCTGATTGACTGAGATCAGGTCCGGGCGGCTGGAAGCGCCTGGGAGCCTGGAGCTGAGGCTGAGGAGATCTGGATACCAGAACTGGCAGGGCCAGTCTGGGGCTACTAGAATCACCTGCACCTTGTCCCTCCTCGCCTTGAAAAGCACCTTGTGGATCAAGGGAAATGGGGAAGGAGAAGAGACCAGGTCCACGCCTCGAGAAGGCATCCCCTGCAGCGAGCCCTGCTGAGGGGGCGGCATGGAACAGACTCAGCTCGCATTCTCCCTGGAGGCAACAGGTCCACCTGAGGGCGCCCAGTGGGAGAAGAGATCTGTACTACCTCGGCAGAGAGACCACCGTGAGACGCAGTCCCTATCCGGCTTAGGGCATCGGCCAGGGTGTTGGAGGCTCCTGCCACGTGAATGGCTAGGAGATCCGCCTCCAGGCTGCACACTAGGGACCAAATGCGGAGAGCTTCCTTGCATAACAGCAAGGAGTGCGTCCTGCCCTGGCGGTTCAGATAGTACATGGTCGTGGTGTTGTCCTTCTGGACCTGAACCACTTGACCCCATAGAAACGGAGCGAAAGCGGTGAGAGCTAGATGGACCGCTCGGAGCTCCAGCAGGTTGATGTGGCATCGGGACTCCCGAGGGGACCAGAGGCCGTGCGCTCGGTGTTCCCCCAGATGGGCACCCCAACCCATCAGAGATGCGTCGGTCGATAGAGAGACCGTCGGCTCGGGGCGGACGAACGAGATACCCTCCGCAGATGAGCTGGAGCGATCCACCACTGGAGAGCATTCCACATCTCCTGGGTCACTGTCATGGGCCGGTCCAACGGATCGCGGCGTTGTGACCACTGGCTGGCCAGTCCCCACTGAAGGGGACGCATGTACCAACGGGCCCAACGGACCACGCTGGTGCAGGCCGCCATGAGGCCCAGGAAGTCCCGGGCAGAGCGCAATTGCCCAACCAGAAATGATTGGGCAAAGGAGGAAAGAACCTCGGCCCTGTCCGCCGGGAGCCGTGCTCTGGCTCGCAGAGAGCTCTGTAGCTCTGCCCCGATGAACAGAATCACCTGCTTTGGCACGTAGTTCCAACTTGGCCTCGTTGATGAGGAGGCCAACCTGAGAGCAAACCTGGAGGGCCAGATCTCTGGACCGCCTCCACCTCCTGTCTGGAGGGGCCAGCTATCAGCCAACTGCCCAGGTAAGGGTACACCCGGACCTCTCAGCACCGCAGGAATGCTGTCACCACTGCCATGCATTTGGTGAAGACCCTGGGGGCTAGGGAGAGGCCGAAGGGCATGGCTCGGAACTCGTAAAGGGATCCCTCCACTCTGAAGAGGAGGAATCTCTGATGGGATGGACGGATTGGGACGTGAAAGAACGCGTCCTGGAGGTCCAGGGAGCAGAACCACATGCCTCGTTCCAAGGATGGGATAATCTGAGCCAGAGTGACCATCCTGAAGGTTCAAGACCTTAGGAACTTGATCAGGTCGAGCAGGTTGAGAATGGGACGCCAGCCCCCCATCCATTTTGGGACCAGGAAGTACCTGGACACAAACCTCGGTATGAAGGGAGGATCCGCCACCTTCCTGATTACCTCTTTTTCGAGGAGCAGGGCAATGTCGGCCCAGCGGGCCAACAGCGAGGCAGCGGACCCCATGGCCCCCCAAAGGGCGACGGCTCGAAAAGGCGGAACCTGCTCGAACTCCAGAGGCAGGCCTTTCCCTACCACCTCCAACACCCAGCGGTCCGTGGTGATAGTGGACCAGGCGGAAAGGAAGTGGCGGAGCCGTCCCCACACGGAGGGAACCCAGGGGGGAGTGACGAGCTTGGAGGCGGCGCCCCTTAACCCGTCACTGGGCAGGCTTGGAGAAGGACCGCCAAGGGACCTCCCGGGCCTTTACCTCCTTGCTTCCTGTTAGAGGAAGCCGTCAGCTTGGGTGTGGGACGCCAAGCGCGAGACTGCTGGCCCTGTTGCTGGTGCTGCTGGGCCGGTCGAGGAGCAGGGACTGAAGTACGAAAGGACTTCTGCTGCTGACGGTGGCCTTTGTCCCTCTGGGTGGAGGTGACCGAGTCCAGAGTGGCATTGGACTTTTCAATCCACTGGAGGTGTCCCTCCACTCCAGGGATGAAGATGTCAGTCCCCAAGAAGGAGACGTCCGCCAACTTGTGCTGGGTATCCACCGTGAAAGTGGATATCCTCAGCCATGCCCTGCGTCGCATGGCCACTGCGGCCGCTACTGACCTGGCACAGGAATCACCTACGTCCAGAGCAGTCTGGAGCTGCTGCTTTGCCACCGCCCTGCCCTGGTCCCGCACCTGGAGGACCGTGGTCTACAGGTCAGGCGGGAGATGAGGAACAACCTAATCCAGGGAGCCCATGAGGGCATGGGAGAAGTGTGCCATCAGCACGGCCGAGCTGGCCTGTCGGAGGCCGAGGGAGGACGCAGCATACACCTTGCGCCCGGCAAAGTCCAGCTTTTTGGATTCCTTGACGGGGGGCTTGTCCACGTCCCGAGAGTTACGAACGCCGGAAGACGCTGTCGGTGACTAACCCCTCCACGGAGGGGTGTTCCGAGAAACCGGGCAAAGAGCCGGTAGGGACCGCATACTTCCTGGCCATCCTGGCCTAAGGCGCTGGACATGAAGCAGGCCGCTGCCAAAGCTCCAAGGCTGGACTGACAATGGCCTCAGCCACCGGAAAGGCCTCCGTAGGAGAATCCCCTCGGTCCAGAATCTCCGTCAGGGGATACTTGGCCCGTCTGGACACGGGCTCGAGCTGCATCCCGGTGGACTCCGAGATGAGCCAAAGCAGACCCAAGAAGGACAATGGGCTATCATCCACTGACTGGCCCCCGGAGGACTCCAGATCGCACTGCCTGGAGAACAGGGAGGAATCATCGTCGGATTCCGAAGAGTCTGCAAAGAGCTGCCTCGGCCCTGAGCCACCCTCCACCTGCCGAGGACGGTCGGGAGTGAGGGTGACCGACAATCTGTGGGGCAGGCCATGACCCGACCGAGAACTCTTGGTTGGTGCCCTGGACTTCGGTTGTGGAGACAGAGATTCCACCACAATCAGAGGACCAGCTGGTTTTGGCTTAGCAACTGGCCCTGGGGCGGGCAACTCGACTGGAACGAGTGGTTGCTTCGGCCGTTCAGACGACAGCCACTTGATAGCCAGGGTCGGCTTAGGCCCGGACAGCAGCAACTGCTGCTACATCAAATCCTCGTAGCGCCGGCGCAACTTGCATCGAAGCCTCCCCTCCGAGGAGGAGGACGAGGAAGAGCGGCGTCACCACTTACTTCAGTAATGAGACCGAGACCGCCGATGTCGGCGGGAACGGCTGGACCGAGAAGAGGTCCGCGACCGAGACCGAGACGCCCAGGGGGACAAAGGGTGGGTCTGGGAAGGGCGGGGATACCTCTCTTCCTCGGCTCGAACTTTAACCAGGGACTGCGGTCCCGAAGGAGCAGGCACATCCTCTGTATCCACCGGGGGAACTGGTGAAGTAGGGATGTCGGCTTCTCCAGTCGACAGCCCTTCTAACGGATCAAGAAAAAGCTCGACTTCGTCGACGGAATTCGCAGGCTAGGCTGGCCGAGGGGCACCAAACCAGCGGCCTCAGCCGCAACCTCGATCAGTCGATGGTCGGCTGCCTGGGGAGGGGGACCTCTCCCGCTCCCAGGAACGCCGACGGTGGGACTTACCTTTCGACTCCCTTTTCTTGGGCCGAGAAGAATGTCCCGAAGGCCCCTCTCCCTTCGTGGAAAGGGACTGGCAAAGCTCCTTGAACGAAGCTGTGTACGAGGAACTCAGAGAGAGTGGGATAAATGCCGCAACCGAGGAAGAAGAAGATGCAGCCTGGGCCACTTCCTCCTCAAGGGCGATCATCTGCTCGAGCTGCTCAGCCGAGCCAGCCAGCGGACACCCCCAACAAGCCTCTTTGTATTTCACCGGCGGAACGCTTTTCAGGGCGCCCAGCTTCAAGCGGGCAGCGATCATCCACAACACTGGCCGAAAGGAACGGAACAACTCTAAGCCTGCGGGTCGTGATCTAGACCTAAGCAGTAGCCTTACGTGAGTGCGATCCGTCCTGGACATTTTCTGCCCGCAGGGGCACCTCCGAAAGCCGGGAACAGATTTGTCCATCGCAGCCACGAGGGAAAAAGAAGACCGAAGTTTGGAAAACTTCAAAATCAATTTCGGGCGAACCGAAGAATTAGGATCCACTCTCAAACGCAGAGCGCTAAGGAGGGAACCTGAGCTTCCAAGCGGTAAGGAAGATCTGGCATCATGGGGCGGAGCCTAGAGTTTTACCACCCGGGTGGGTGGGAGAAGCCAGCTTGAAGACCTTCCGGCAAGAATTAAAGCGGCAAGGATACCTGCCAGACAGTGTGGATGAACAACATATCCATGTCCCTAGAATTATATTTCTTCTAATGGAGTCTTGCTGTATTCAGACAATTGCAGTGATTCCCAACCTTTGAACTGCCCTGGAGAACAAAGAGTTAAATTTCTATGCAGAGCATAGAGTGCTGAGCTCGAGCTCGGTTGAAGTCTCTGTCTGAATCGTTCTGAACTTAAACCATCAGATTCTTACAAGCCCAACTAACTAAAAATTCTGTGTGGAAACTGTAAAAATTGTATTGAAAAAAGTTTTGGATTCCCAAGGAAGACTCAAGTCAGGAAATCCAAAAACAAAACCCAATGTACTAAAAATAACAATAATAAATAAGCACCCAAACAAAAAGGGGGGAAGGTACGAGCAAAAAACACCCCTGGGGTGCAACACTGCACCTGCCCACCCACTTCCCAAAAACAGGTTCTGAGGGGGGAGGCAGGGAGGGAGGTCAGAAAACAGCAAGCCTCCATTAGAAGAAATATACTTACTAAGGTGAGTAATTTTTTCCTTCAAACAACATGATGTCTTGCTGTATTCTGACAATTGCAGACTACCAAGCAGTACCTCCAAGGAAGAGGGACAGAACCTACTTTGGAAACAGACTCTGAAGTACTGCTGTGCCAAACCAAGCATCACTCCTAGCCTGGATATCCAGAGAGTAATGCTTGGTAAAGGTATGGACTGTTTCCCAGGTGGCTGCTTGATAAATTTCTAAGAGCGGGATATCCCTGGCCACAGCCAGGGAAGCAGCTGTACCTCTTGTGGAATGAGCCCTCAGGCCTCAGGGTAGAGTTTTCTCCCAGTTTTTCATAGCAGAATTGTATACAAGACACAATCCCCCTGGCAATAGTTCTCTTGGTGGCAGGTCTGCCCTTTCCCACTTCTCCATAAGTGAGGAACAACTGGAAGGAGTCAAACCTGTGACCCTTGGTACACTCTATGTAGTAACTAACGGTTCTTTTAACATCTATACTGTGTAGCCTTCTCTCTCCTGAGGAAGAATGATCAGTGAAGAAAACAGGAAGAGACAGACTGGTTTAAATGGAAGTCTGAAATCACTTTGGGCAAGAACCTTCTATTGGTTCTAAGGACCACTTTATCCCTGTGAAAGGAGATAAAATCAGGTTCCACTGACAGGGCTTGCAATTCACTGATACACCTGGCAGAGGTAATGGCTACCAAGAACACAGTTTTCCAAATCAAGTACTTAAGCTCTGCTGAAGACATAGGTCAAAGAAAAATTACTCACCTTAGTAATGTTGTTTCTTCCAATGGGTCTTGCTATATTATGACATATGCAGTGAGTCCCAACCTTGAACTGCTCCGGAGGTCAAAGTTAACTTTCCATGCAGGCATGGAACCTTGAGCGCAGCTCAGTTGAACACTCTGTCTGTTGATGCTCAAACTCAAACTGTCAGATCTTTACGAGCAAAACTCACTAAGGTTCTGTGTGGAAGCTGTAAACCTACACTAGCCCACTGGCTACTTAACTACAAAAACACATTTTTGTTCTTGATCCCAAAACAAAGACTCAAGTCAGGGGATTCAAGAAGAAAAATATAAAGACACCTAAGCACCCTAAGAAGGGTGAAAATAAAGTGGGCATCTATGAAATGCCAACATTGCCCTGCCCACCCACATCCCAAAAGTAAAGGTTCTGAGAGGGGCAGGCTGGGGGGGAGGTCATAATATAGCAAGACTCCATTAGAAGAAACAACATTAATAAGGTGAGTAATTTTTTCTTCAAACAACATGAAGTCTTGCTATATTATGACATATGCAGATTACACAGCAGTACCTCCATGGAGGAGGGACAGAATCTACTTAGGAAATAGGCTCTGAAGCACAGCTGTGCCAAATCGAGCATCACTCCTAGCCTGGATGTCCAGGGAGTAATGCTTAGTAAATGTGTGAACTGTTTTCCAGGTAGCTGCTTGACATATCTCTAGCATAGGGATGTCCCTGGCAGCAGCCAGAGACGCAGCTGTACCTCTAGTAGAGTGAGCCCTCAGGCCTGAGGAGGGAACCTTACCCAGTTTTTCATGACAAAATTGGATACAAGAGACAATCCACCTGGCAATGGATCTTTTAGTGGCAGGTTTTCCTTTACCAACCTCACCATAAGAGAGGAACAATTGGAGGGAGTCAAACCTGTGACCCTTGGTACGTTCTATATAGTAACTAAGGGCTCTTTTGACATCTAAACTGTGCAATCTCCTCTGCCAGAGGAGGAATGGTCAGTGAAGTACACAGGAAGAGACATGGATTGATTAAGGTGGAAGTCTGAACCACCTTAGGCAAAACTTTCTGTTAGTCCTGAGGACCACCTTATCTCTGTGAAAGGAGATAAAATCAGGCTCCACTGACAATGCTTGCAATTCACTTATGCGCCTGGCAGAAGTGATGGCTACCAAAAACACAGTTTTCCAAGTCAAGTACTTAGGCTCTGCTGAAGACAATGGCTCAAAAGGGGGGTTGCATAAGCTGGGCAATGCAAATATTAAGATCCCAAGCAGGGGCAGGGTCCCTGAATGGGGGACTGGTGTGCAGCAACCCCTTGAAAAACTTGGTGAATACAGGATGAGTTGAAAAGGTGAAAAGGAAGAGGGTTTACCTGCTGATAGGAAAGCAGACACAGCTGCCAGGTGCACTTTTAGGGTAGCTGGTCTAAGCCCCAACGAATTCAAATGCACCAAATAATCTAAGATTGTGGGCAAGTCAGCAGATTCTGGGGAAATGTGTTGCTAGAGCACCATATGGAAAACCTCTTCCATTTGGAATTATAAGTGGCCTGGTGGAAGGCTTTCTAGAGGCCTTCAAAATATCCAATACACCTTGAGAAAATGTAGGTCAGCAACTCTAACTCCTCAAGAGCCAAGCCTTGAGATTGAGAGATTTGAGGTTCGGATACCAAACCCTCCCTGGGCACAGGATAACAGGTTGTGATTCCTGGGAAGGCACAGGGGAGGTGGTTCTAAGGACAAAAGGAGAGAGTACCAGGGCTGCCTGGCCCAATCTGGGGCAATCAGGATCACCTTGCAGGTTGAGATCTGATTTTGACTAGCACCTTGAACAGGAGAGGGGGAAGCATAGAGAAACTTCCTTCCCAACTGAGAAGGAAGGCATCCAGAGGGACTGAGCCCAACACGGGGCCTGCAACAAAAAGGGAAGTTGGTGATTGTCTGGGGCTGCAAAAGATCTATCTCGGGGTGCCCCATCTGGCAAATACTACCTCAATACTAGGGATCCAGGGCCCATTCGTGATGGCCCTGGAAATCCTGCTGAGAGCATCTGCCAGGACATTGTCCTTGCCTGGTAGGTGAACTGCCGTAAGGGAGGTGTTCAGGGAATAAGCCAGAGACCACAACTTCATCGCTTCCGTGCACAAAGCCGTAGACCGGGTGCCCCCTTGCTTGTTGATGCACCACATCGTAGTGGCGTTGTCTGTTCTGACCTGAACCACTTTGTTCTGAACAGATGTGGAAAAAACTTGAAGTGCTAGAAAAACTGCTCTGAGTTCCAACAGATTGATGTGGAGCAGAGATTCCTGAGGGGACCACAATCCCTGGGTAGTGAGGTCGCCCATGTGAGCTCCCCACCCCAAGAGGGATGCATCTGTCATAAGGACTAAGGAGTGAGACTGGGGGGTGAAAGGGACCCCCTGTCTCAGATTGCTCTGGTCCTGCCACCACTGAAGGGCCTGGATCAGAGTCCGAGTCACTGGGATCAATTTGGTTAGAGGGTCCCTCTTTTGAGACCAAAAGGCTCTCAAATGGAACTGGACGTCCCTCATCTGAAACCTTGCTCCCTGCACTACTGCTGTAGAGGCAGCCATGTGCCCTAGGAGCTGAAGAAAATGAAAATTACGTACCTACCGTAATTCTTGATCTTCTTGGACGAGTCTCCACCACTCATTCACACTAGTGGGATTAGCGCCGGAGGCACTAGGACCCATCGGGAGCAAACTTTCTGCTGGAGGGTCGCGCGAGGAGCGGCCAGAGGCATGGTGCCGCGAAAGGCAGCTCGAGCTGGCAATGACCATCTCGGCGACGACCTCCAACCGCCTCAGTACCTTTTTACCAAGGAGGTGCAGCGCAACTAACGAAAGAGTAAATCTAACTTAAAAACGGACATAAGATAGTCCGTGCGACCCGTAAGAAGGGTCAGCAAAGAAGTCCTCACGGCCTAAAGATTTGAGGGGTGAAGACCAACACAGCGGTGAGCTCGGGGATGGAGGGTGGGCGTGGAATGAGTGGTGGAGACTCGTCCAAGAAGATCAAGAATTACGGTAGAGTGCGTAATTTTCATATCTTCCTGGACATAAGTCTCCACCACTCATCCCTGAGTGGAGAGTACCAAGCTGATAATCCCCCAAAAGGGCGGCAGGAGAGCCAGAGCTCACGCGTCTAAGATAGAAGCCCATTAAGGATAGTTCTGCCGAATGCGGAATGTCGCCTGGCATGAACATCCAGTGCATAATGCTTAACGAAGGTATGCACTGAGCTCCAGGTGGCGGCGTTGCAGATATCCGCAATTGGAACATTGCGAATCTCCGCTAAAGATGCCGCGACCGCCCTAGTAGAGTGAGCGTACACTCTACCCTCCAATTTAACTTGAGCCATGGAGTAGCAATGTCGAAGGCATGCCACTAACCATGATGAGATGCATCTAACAGCGACGGGTTGACCCAGCCGGGTGTCGCTGAAAGAAACAAACAGTTGTTGAGTCTTGAGAAAATTCTTGGTTCTATCTAAATAGAACCGCAAGGCTCTCTTAACATCCAAGGAATGAAGAGATCGTTCCCCTTCATTTTGGAAATTAGCGAAGTAAGAGGGAAGTACCAGAGGTTGGTTTAGATGGAATTCTGACACAAACTTGGGAAGAAATTTAGGATGAGTACGGAGAACTACCTTGTCTTTATGGAATACAGTATACGGAGGGTCCGTCACCAAGGCATGAATCTCCGAGACCCTGCGGGCTGAGGTAATGGCCACCAGGAAGGCAGTCTTCCAGGTAAGAAATTTTAGCTCACAGGTAGCTAGGGGCTCAAAAGGCTTCCGAGTGAGCATGTCCAGCACCAGGTTAATGTCCCAGGTTGCAACTGGACGCTTAACAGGGGGTCTGGTATGAAGAATCCCCTTAAGAAATCTCTTCACCATAGGAAGCTGAGCCAGAGTCAAGGAAGAAACCGGCTCATGGAACGCTGAGATGGCACTAAGGTGAACTTTAACTGTGGAGTACTGGAGACCTGAGTTTGATAGGTCCAAAAGATACTCCAGAACCTTGTCAGGAGGACAGGAAAGGGATTCCAAGAGGACTTTGTACACCAGAGAGAAAAGTGCTTCCATTTGGAAGCGCATGTTGTGGGTGGCTGGCTTCACAAGAGCCAGAAGGATGTCCGAGACTCTACAAGAGACGCTGAATCGATTCACTTCTACCTCTTCAGGAGCCACGCATGAAGGTGAAGTGATTTCAGGTTGGGATGGACCAACGAACCCTGAGTCAAAAGGTTGATTTGCAAGGGAAGTGGTCTCGGAGAGGCTGCCAACATACTGTTGAGCAGAGGAAACCATAGTTGCCGAGGCCAAGAGGGAGCAATGAGAATCATTTTGGTCCCCTGAGACTTGAACTTGAGGAGAACTCTCTGGATTAGAGGGAGCGGTGGAAAAGCGTAAAGAAACGCTTTGTCCACCGCAGCCTGAACGCATCCTGACAGAAAATGCCAGGCCCTGGATTTCTGGAGCAGAAGAGAGGCAGTTTTGCGCTGAGTGGGGATGCAAAAGGTCCAGGTCTGGAGTCCCCACTCTTAATAGTGACCGAGCTATGGCTGGATCGAGAGACCACTCGTGAGGGTCTGCCTCGTTCTGCTGAGGTGATCTGCTAGATCGTTTGTATACCTGGCAGATAAACCGCCTGAATCACAGACTTGTGCTCAAGCACCACTCCCACACCCTCATTGTTTCCTGCAAAGGGGGTAAGAATGAGCACCGCCTTGCTTGTTGATGTAATACATCACAGCTTTGTTGTCCATTTGAAGGAGAATGTTCTTGTGACAAAGGATATCCTTCAGAGCTCGGATCGCGTGAGGACCGCTCTCATCTCCAGGACATTTATGTGGAGAAGAGTTTGAACTGAGTCCATACACCTTGAGTGTGGAGGGAACGACAGTGAGCTCCCCATCCCATTAGCGATGCGTCTGTGGTGATGGAGATCTGATGATCCGGGGGAGCAAAGGGGAACCCTTCCAGGAGATGGCTCTCTTGAGTCCACCAGGTGAGAGACCTTCGAAGGGGCTCCGTCACCTTGATGGGATAAAACTGGGGATGAGAGGTCGGAGACCACTGAGTGGAGAGCATCCATTGGGTAGTTCTCATGTGCAACCGGGCCAGGGGTACAATGAACACCGAGGACGCCATGAGACCCAACATGCGTTGCATCGAGAGAGCTGTAACCGATCGCTTCACCCCGATGTAATGGGCCATCCGAAGGATGTCGAGTCTTCTGTCCTCTGGAAGGAAAGCCTTCACGGAAGAGGTGTCTAGAAGCGTCCCTATGAAAAGGAGCCTCTGGGAGGGCTGCAGTTGTGATTTTTTCAAATTCAGCAGAATTCCCATGGACGTAAGAAGACGAGAAGTCATTTGCACGGCTTCCAAGGTCCCTTGGCTGGAAGGGCTTGCTAGAAGCCAATCGTCCAGGTAGGGAAACACTCGGAGTCCGATCTTCCTGAGATGCGCTGCGAGAACTGCACAACACTTTGTAAAGACTCGCGGCGCCGAGGATAGCCCAAAAGGCAGGACTCTGAACTGATAATGCTGACCCAGAGCTACAAACCTGAGGAACATGCGGTGGGTCGAGTGGATGGGGATATGCTGGTAAGCGTCCTGCATATCCAGGGAGGCCAGCCAGTCGTGCTGATGCAGCAAGGGTAATAGGGTACCTAGGAATCATTTTGAATTTCTCCTGGGGAGAAATTTGTTTAACTTTCTGAGGTCTAGAATGGGCGCATTCCCCAGATTTCTTTGAACCAGGAAGTAATGGGAGTAGAACCCTGTGCCCATGATCGGAGGCACCAGTTCTATTGCCCTGTTGCTTAGAAGGCCCTGGATCTCGGCGGTGAGGAGGTCTGACTGAGAGGCCGACAACCTGGGTTGTCGTCTGGGAGGACAATTCGGGGTTTCAAAAATTGAGGAGAGCGGCAACTAGCTACGATAACCGACCGTCGTCGCAGACATACCAGAAGGCGACCTCGAGTGATGCCTTCTCTTTTTGACCTGTGGGCGAAGAAGAGCTCGAGGCGAGCAGGTGCCGAAAATGCGACCGCTATTTTATGCCAACGGGGACCGCCCATCTCTCGGCATCGGACTGACCGCTGTCGAACCTCGCTGAGGAGAAGGAGGCTGACCGGACCCAGCCCGCTGACTGAACAGCTTTACAATGAAGTCTCCCTACCGGCACCTGACCTGCTCATGGTCGATCCGTCCAGTAGGCCGAGACTTCTTCAAGTAAGTTAAATTTAAAATTAAGCGATACTACTACGAGATAATGTTACAAACAAAAATAAACTGAAAACTATGCGCTAGTTTGAAGTTTGACTCCAGACAGGCGAGCGACGTCGTCACTGAAGCGCACTCGATGGCGGGAAAAAAGGAACTGAGGCGGTTGGAGGGTCGTCGCCGAGATGGTCATTGCCGCTCGAGCCGCTGCTCGAGGCGCCGTCTCTCGCGCCGACCCTCCAGCAAAAAGGTTGCTCCCGATGGGTCCTAGTGCCTCCGGCGCTAATCCCACTAGTGTGAATGAGTGGTGGAGACTTATGTCCAGGAAGATGTGCCTTGCTGGTCAAGAGACCTGAAGGGTGAAAGAAGAGGCCAGAGAGATCAGGGTCCTTGCTCTTTCCAGAGGAAGGAAGGCTCTGGCCTCTTTTGTGTTCAGTTCTGCACCTATGAAGGTAAGAAGCTGGACAGGCTCTAGGACTGACTTTGGGAGATTGAGAAGGAAACCTAGAGATGTGAGCAGTTGCTGAGTTACCTGAAGGTGTAGTCTGACCTGATCTGGAGACTGGCCTACTATGAGCCAGTCGTCCAGATAAGGAAAGATGGCAATCCCTTTGCCTTCTTAAGTGGGCAACTGCTATTGCCAGGCATTTTGTGAATACTCTCGGCGGGGCCGAGGTGAGGCCAAAGGGCATTGCTCTGAACTGGTAATGGCCTGAGGGCAGTTCGAATCTGAGGTACTGTCGATGGGAGCTTCTGATGAGAACATGGAAGTAGGCATCCTTGAGGTCCAGGGAGGCTAGCCAGTCCCCTGGCCTTAGAGAGGGTAAAATAATTCCCAGAGTCACCATTTTGAACTTTGGTTTTAAAAGGTGCTTGTTTAAGTATCTGAGATCTAGGATGGGCCACCATTCTCCTGTCTTTTTTGGGGTAAGGAAGTACCTGGAGTACAACCCTTTGCCCTGGTGTAGGGGTGGAACCCTCTCCACAGCTCTGAGAGCCAGGAGGGTAGAAACTTCTGTTTCTAGGGCAAGAGCCTCTGATGGATTTGCAGGTGGAAAGGATCTGATTCTTTGGAAACTTTTTGAAGCTGAGAACCAGTCCCTGGCTTACTACTTCCAGGACCCACTTGTCTACTGTTAAAGACCTCCAGTCCTGGACAAAGTAAGCCAACCTGCCCCCTACCGGTAGAGGATAGTCGGCCCTGGCCACCCCATCAGGGAGCCTGCTTGGCAGGGCCTTTGGGCTGAGGGGTAGAAGTGGGCTTACTTGTACCCCGTCTGCCTCTCCCTCTGAAGAACCCCCCTCTGGGCATAAGCAGAAGAGGAGGCCTGGGCTTGGTAAAAAGGCCTATGAAAGGCTGCCTTTGAGGAGTGGCTTGCCTTTCTTTGGCCTGTGCACTCCTATAGGTGGTCCTATATTCATCCATTTTCTTCATATAATTCTCTGTCTGCTCCCCAAACAGAGAATTACCCACAACAGGAAAATCCATAGCCTTAGACTGGGTATCCTGTGACAGACTAGTACATCTGAGCCAAGCCATTCTGCGAAGTGCCACAGTTGTAGCCATGACCCTTGATGACACATCATTAGAGTCTACTGCAGCATGAAATTACACCTTGGATGCCTCAATACCATCCGCAGCCACCTGCTCCAGCTCCCTGGCAAGCTGGTCAGGGACTTGTTTCGCTAGGGCCAGCACAGTATCCCATCTGGACTTCTGGTACCTAGCAGCATAAGCCATATAATTTGCCTGAGTCCTAAAGATGCTGCCATGTATTGTTTCTTTGCCATGGCATCCATCTTCCTAGAGTCCTTTTCAGGAGGGTGCGAGGCTAGGGAATATTTGCTTTGTCAGCAAGCTGCAGCCTGCACTACCCCACATGGCTGCACTCTGGAGAGAGGAACTCAGTATCAGAGCCTGATAAAGTATACTTTCTTGTCCATCCTTTTATCAACAGGAGGATGGAGTGAGGAGTTTTAGAATTTTACTGTCTGTTTCCTAAAAATTTATGCAAGGGAATAGACAGTCTCCTAGACTCTGGAATATCCATCATTTCTACATAATCAGGCTCCTCTTGGTCATCAACAGCTTCCTCAACAGGGAGTTGGAGAGTTTCAGCAACTTTCTTATAGAACATAAAATGAGAAGGGGACTCAGATAGCCTGGGTGGGGAGACCCCAGACGGCCTGTCTGGAGAGATGTCCGGTTCAATGGACACATCCAGACCTTCAAAATCACATTCACTCTCCCCATATTCCTCCTCCCCCCCTTCTTCCGGTTCATAAAAATCCTCAAAATCAGAATCTTGAACCGGTGGAACCGACCGAACCGACCGCTTTCCTGATGGTGCCAGTTCGGACGGAACCGGGGAAAGTGCCTGGACAATTTGAATTGCTTTAGCTATTTCTTCAGCGGTTGGAGAAAGAACTTTTGGCTCCAAACTAGCTGACTTTCTAGCCCTTTTAGTTGGAACCGGCCCCTCAGAGCTGGCTCTTCGTTTGCCCGAGGAAGCATCGCCCTGGTCAGAGGGCACTCCCTCCGGTTAAACCCGAACCGGGCTGGCCATTCGGGTCAGCAGACTTTTTGGCCTCCCTTTCCCTGAGCCTACCAACTCTCTTTTACACGGTGGCAGCAGGAAAATTCTTACAAATCTGGCAGTCTGCATTGAGGTGGTCAAACCCCTGACAATATACAAAGTGGTGGTGGGTCAGCCTTAGCAAAGCTTCCCCACAGAGACCACAGTGTTGAAACCAGTGGGCGGTTTTCTTTTGGGTTTCTCAGACATAGTGCCAGCCTAACCAAACTTGCCGTTAATGGCAATCAGCAAACAAGACTCCCTTATCGGTTCCCAGCCGTGTCACGGGCGTGGAAAAAGCGTAATGAAATCCGTTTTTAGAACCGATAAGAACCGAACCGCACTCTAAAGGACTAGAAAGTCTATAAAAACAACCTGATCGGTTCAAACTGAACCGAAAACACGTTACAAGTTCCACACAGAAGAAAATAAATGTAAGCTTATCTATTACTTACGATACCACAGACAGAGCTTGAACCGACCTGGTTGGGTTTAATTTCGGTAAGAAACCGAAAAAATAAAACTTTTAACCGACAAACGAACCGAGCAGAAGAAGAAATCTCCGGAGCGACTGTTCAGTGAGGCGGAGTAAAGAATCTGACAGTTTGAGTTTGAGCATCAACAGAGTGTTCAACCGAGCTCGCGCTCAAGGTTCCATACCTTGCATGGAAAGTTAACTCTTTCACCTCCGGAGCTGTTCGAAGGTTGGGACTCACTGCATATGTCATAATATAGCAAGACTTCATGTTGTTTGAAAGGAGGTTGCATAAGTTGAGCAATGCAAACGTTCAAATCCCAGGCAGGGGTAGGGTCTCTAAAAGGAGGATTGGTGTGAAGCAATCCTTTAAAAAATTTACAGAATACAGGATGAGAAGATAGTGAGGAAGACTTCCCCACAGACAAAAATGCAGAAACAACTGACAAGTGTACCTTGAGAGTAGCTGGTCTGAGGCCTAGGCCATTAAGATGGACCATATAATCCAAAACAGTAAGCAATTCAGCAGTATCTGGGGGAAATATGCTTCTCAGAACACCAAATGCTGAATCTCTTCCATTTGGGGTTATAAGTCTTTCTGGTGGAGGGCTTTCGAGAAGCTCTGAGAATATCCAGAACCCCCTGAGAAAGATGCAGATCTGCAAACTCTTAACTCTTCAAGAGCCATGCCTTGAGATTGAGAGACTGAAGATTCGGGTACCAAATCCTCCCCTGAGAGGATGTTAACAGGCTGTAATTCCTGGGAAGAGACAGGGGAAGATGGACTGCTAGGGACAACAACAGGGGGTACCAAGGCTGTCTGGCCCAATCTGGAGCAATCAGAATCACTTTGCAAGGTTGAGACCTTATTTTGACTAAAACTTTGAACAGGAGTGGGAAGGGAGGGAAGGCATACAGAAATTTCCCTTCCCAATTCAGACTCAGAGCATCCAGGGGGGACTGAGCCCAAGACTGGGGGTCTGCAGCAAAAGAGAGGAAGTTGGTGACTGTCTGGAGCTGCAAAGAGATCTATCTCTGGAGTGCCCCACCCTGAAAAAATCACTTTCAACACCTGAGGGTCCAGGGACCATTCGTGATGGCCCTGAGAGATCTTGCTCAGTGCATCTGCTAGCACACTGTCCTTCCCTAGAAGGTGAACTGCTACCAGAGAGGTTTGCAGGGAATAAACCAGGGACCACAATTTCTTGGCTTCCGTGCACAAGGCCGTGGACTGAGTGCCTCCCTGCTTGTTGATGTACCAAATGGTGGTGGTGGTGGTGTTGTCCGTTCTGACCTGAACCCACCTTGCTCTGCACGGACTAAGAGAATGCTTTTAGCGCCAGAAAAATTGTTCTGAGCTCTAAAAGACTGATGTGGAGAAGGGATCCTTGGGGGGGACCACAGCCTCTGGGCAGTAAGGGACCCAGATGGGCTCCCCAACCCAGGAGAGAAGCATCCGTGGTAAGGACCACTGAACAAGGCTGAGTAACAAAAGGAACACCTTGTCTTAAACTGTCCTGATCCTGCCACCACTAGAAGGCTTGGATCAAGGTCAGAGTCACTGGGATCAGTTTGGTAAGGGAATCCTTCCTCTGAGACCAAAAAGCTCTCAGCTGGAACTGAATATCCCTCATCTGGAATCTTGCCCCTTGGACCACTGCTCTTGAAGCTGCCATGTGGACCAGGAGCTGAAGGAAATGCCTTGCTGTTCGAGATACCCGAAGGAAGAAGCTAGTTCCATAAGAACCCTTGCCCTTTACAGAGGTAGAAAGGCTCTTGCTCTGAGTGTGTCCAGTTCTGCCCCTATAAAGGTAAGAAGCTGGACTGGTTGGAGAACTGACTTGGAAATGTTGAGAAGAAATCCTAGAGAAGTGAGCACTTGCTGGGTCACTTGCAGGTGAGACTTGACTTGGTCTGGAGACTGACCAACTATTAGCCACTCGTCCAGATATGGAAAAATGGAAATCTTTTACCTTCTTAGAAAGGCAGCTACTACTGCCAGGCACTTTGTGAAAACCCTTGGGGCTGAGGTTAGGCCAAAGGGCATTGCTCTGAACTGATAGTGGCCTGAGGGCAACTCGAACCTGAGGTACTTTCTCTGGGAGCACCTGATGGGAATGTGAAAGTAGGCATCTCTGAGATCCAGGGAGGCTAGCCAGTCCCCTGGTCTTAGAGAGGGAAGGATTATTCCCAGAGTTACCATCTTGAACTTTGGTTTTAAAAGATGTTTGTTTAGATATCTTAGGCCTAGGATGGGTCGCCACTCCCCTGTCTTTTTGGAGGTCAGGAAGTACCTGGAGTACAGTCATTTGCCACATTGTAGGGTAGGTACTCTCTCTCTGACTCTTAAAGCTAGGAGAGAAGAAACCTCTGCCTCTAGGGCAAGGGTTTCCGAGAGATTTGCAGCTGGAAAAGATCTGGCTCTCATATTTGGAAAATTTTTTGAAGCTGAGAACCAGTCCCTGGCTTACTACTTCCAGGACCCACTTGTCTGATGTAACAGACATCCAGTCCTGGACAAAGTAAGCCAGCCTGCCCCCAACTGGAATAGGAGAGTTGACCCGGGCAGGCTGATCAGGGTGTCTGCTTGGTAGGGGCTTTAGGCTGAGGAGTGGATGCAGCCCTGCTCATTCCCGTCTGCCTCTCCCTCTGAAAAACCCCCTTGAGAAAAGGAAGAGGCCTGTGCTTGGTAAAAAAGGCCTTTGAAAAGGCCTGCCCCTAGACTGTTGCCTTTCCTTGGCCTGAGCACTCGTGTAAGTGGTCCTGTACTCGTCCATTTTCTTCATGTAATTCTCTGTCTGTTCCCCAAACAGAGAATTACCCACTACAGGAAAATCCATTGCCTTAGCCTGGGTGTTCTGCGAGAGGCTAGCACATCCGAGCCAAGCCATCCTCCGAAGAGCCACAGATGTAGCCATGACTCTTGACAATAAATCATTAGAGTCCACAGCAGCATGAAACTGAACCTTAGATGCCTCAATCCCATCTGCAGCCACCGCCTCCAGCTCCTTGGCTAGCTGGGGGTAGGCCTGTTTAGCCAGTGCCAGTACAGTGTCCCACCTGAACTTCTGGTACCTGGCTGTATAGGCCATGTAATTCGCCTGCCCGAGTCCCAACGAAGATGCCATGTACTGCTTCCTTGCCATGGCATCAATCTTCCTGGAGTCCTTGTCAGGGGGGTGCGAAGCCAAGGGAATATTTTCATTGTCACAGGCAGCAGCCTGCACTACCCCAACATGGCTGCATTGCTGATATAAGAACTCCGTGTCTGAGCCTGAAAGTGCATACCTCTTGTCCATTCTTCTATCAACAGGAGGTATAGTGTTAGGAGACTAAGATTTTTTGTGTCTGTTTCCCAAAAGATATATGGAGGGGAACTCCTGGACTCTGGGATGCCCATCATCTCTACATAATCAGGCTCTTCTTGATCTTCCACAGCCTCCTCCATAGGAAGCTGGAGGGTTTCAGCCACCTTTCTGTAAAACATAAAGTGAGAAGGGGACTCAGAAAGCCTAGGAGGGGAAACACCTGAAGGTCTGTCTGGGGAGATGTCCGGTTCCACAGGCACATCCAGACACTCACTTACATAATCATCCTCAAATTCCCCTTCCTCTTCAAACTCCGTTCATAAAAATCTTCAAGGGTATAATCTTGAACCGGGGGAACCAACCGAACCAAACCACTGCCGGAAGGAGCCAGATCGGTTGGAACCGGACGGAGCGATTCCACAATCTGAATCGCTCTGGCTATCTCTTCAGTGGTCGGAATATGAACCTCTGGATCCGAACCGGTCGATTTATCTTTGCATTTTCTTTTTGTCGGAACCGGCTCTCCTTTTGCCCGAAGAAGTATCGCCCTGGTCAGAGGGCACTCCTCCTGGTTCGGTCAAAACCGAACCGGGCTGGCCATCCGGGTCAGCGGACTTCTCGGCCTCCTTTTCCCTCAGTCTGCCTAATCTCTTCTCAAGTGTAGATTTGGGAAAGTTTTTACATATTTGGCAGTCTGAATCGAGGTGGTCAAACCCCAGACAATAAACACAGGTGGTGTGGGGATCGGCCTTAGCAAAGACTTCCCCACACTCGCTGCAGTGTTGAAACCCAGTGGGCCCGTTCTTTTTTTCCCTGGGTTTCTCAGACATGGCCAACCTAACCAAAC
Source organism: Neoceratodus forsteri (assembly GCA_016271365.2). Lineage (NCBI taxonomy): Eukaryota > Metazoa > Chordata > Ceratodontiformes > Ceratodontidae > Neoceratodus > Neoceratodus forsteri. Next base: position 291,908,719 of record CM057453.1, on the reverse strand, counting down.
GTACCCTTTTTTTGGCAACCACCAGGCAAGACTCCCTTATCGGTTCCTAACCGTGTCACGGGTGTTGGAAAAAAACATTTAAAACACGTTTTTTTTTAGAACCGATAAGAACCGGTAATCACACAGTAAGTAAAACACACAAATTTCACTATCAAATGGCCGGTTCGGCCAAACCGAGCTGCACTTTTACAAGTTCCACACAGAAAAAACAGAACAATTCCTGTCTAGTACTCATGGCACCACAGACAGAGACTGAACCGACTATGCGGATACTTTTTCGGTTTAAAAACCAACGAAAACTGAAAACTTTAACCGACTTTCGAACCAGGCTGAAGGAGAAATCTCCAGAGTGACCGTTCAGTGAGGCGGAGTAAAGAATCTGACGGTTTAGGTTTGAATCACTCCAGACAGAGACTTCAATTGAGCTCGAGCTCAGCATTCTATGCCCTACATAGAAAGTTAACTCTTTGTTCTCCAGGGTAGTTCAAAGGCTGGGAATCACTGCAATGGTCAGAATACAGCAAGACTTCATGTTGTTTGAAGGTCTGTCTGGGGAGATTTCCAGTTCCACAGGCACATCCAGACTTTCATCATCATCACCATCATCTTCAAACTCCCCCTCCTCCACAAACTCCGGTTCATTAAAATCTTCAGGGGTATGATCTTGAACCGTGGGAACCGACTGAACCGAACCCCTGCTAAAAGGTGCCGGATCGGTCAGAATCGGGCGAAGTGATTTCACAATTTTAATCACTCTGGCTATTTCCTCGGCAGTCGGAACATGAACTTCTGGATCTGAATGAGTCGATTTTTCTTTGCATTTTCTTTCTGTAGGAACCGACCCCTCAGGATTGGCTCTCCTCTTGCCCGAAGAAGTATCGCTCTGGTCAGAGGGCACTCCTTCTGGTTTGGTCGGAACCGAACCGGGCTGGCCATCCGAGTCAGCGGACTTCTCGGCCTCCTTTTCCCTCAGTCTACCTAGTCACTTTTGAAGGGTAGATTTAGGAAAATGTTTACAAATTTGGCAGTCTGAATCAAGGTGTTCAAACCCCAGTGAAGACCTCCCCACACTCACTGCAGTGTTGAAAACCCAGTGGGCCCGTTTTTTTTCTTGGGTTTCTCAGACATGGCCAACTTAACCAAACTTACCTTTTTATGGCAGCCACCAGGCAAGACTCCCTTATCGGTTCCTGACCGTGTCACAAGTGTTGGAAAAAAAACGTTCAAAACACGTTCTTTTTAGAACCAATAAGAACCGGTAACCACACTCTGAAGTAAAACACATGGATTCAATACAAATGATCGGTTCAGCCGAACCGATCTAACACTTTACAATTTCCACACAGAAAACAGAACAAAACCTATCTAGTACTCACAGTACCACAGACAGAGACTGAACCGACTATGCAGAAATAAATTCGGTTAAAACAGACAACTTAATTGAGACTTTAACCGACTTTCGAACCGAGCTGAAGGATAAATCTCCGGAGCGACTGCTCAGTGAGGCAGAGTAAAGAATCTGATGGTTGGATTTCAAAGGGCTCCAGACAGAGACCTCAACCGAGCTCGAGCTCAGCATTCTATGCTCTGCATAGAAAGTTAACCCTTTGTTCTCCGGGGCACTTTAAAGACTGGGGCTAACTGCAATAGTCAGAATACAGCAAGATTTCATGTTGTTTGAACAATGATTTCAATATTCAAAAATGTTACACTTTAGCAGACATGTAAACAATGGTGTCAATATTTTCCACAGAAATGCTGGAAACAAAATTATTTCTTTTTCTTTTCCCATATAGATTTTTCTCCCCAGCCACAGTTGTCTTCTAGGGACTTACCCTGTTCCCAGGGATGTACACTGTTCAGGCCTGCGTCCTCCTATCTTCTGGCTTCCTGTAAGCCACCTGTTACCCCATGGCTTTACCGCCATAGCAGGCACTCTACAGGAGAGGGCAGTCCTTCCCTTAAGGCAGTCCACAGTATGGAAAAGGATCCAGTGCCATCAGGCACTAGGATCAAGGGGATCTCGGGAGGCTAAGTTCCTCCCACCTCCTTGTTGGCCTCCCGTGCACAAAGTGAATCCACAGCAGCCAAAGCAAGCTCCCTGGCCCAGTCACCGGGGTCGCTGTGGCATCAGAGCTCACCCTCGGTCCTCCTCAACTGAGGAGGCAGCTATCCAAGCCTGGCCAGCCTCCCAAAGTGGCAACCCGTGTTCAATCCCTAAACCAGGTCACTTGCATGGCAGCATGTAGCATGAACAAAGACCACTGTCCCTTCAGGGTGGCGAATAACTGTTATTACTAATCTTTAAAACATTTTAGTCCAAGCCGGCCAGTGGCGCTGTGGGCTGAGGCGCTGGGCGTGCCTTACCTGCCGTCATGCTGGCGACCCGTGTTCGGGAATGAGCATAGGCTGCCGGGGATTGTTGGGGGGGGGATTAAGCAGCCCCAGGACTGCTCTCCTTCTCTAGAGAGGGGGCATTAGCAGTAGTTGGCTATTGCCTGCCCCCTTGCGGAGGCTGGAAGGTGGCATGCCAGTGCTAGAGACTGAGGGCGCAAGGACAAGTGCAGGCGCTAGCTGGGTGAGCATCGGCATGCGCTGGGCCAAGCACCGCTGGTGCCATTGTATGCCGCAGTCTTCGGGGAAGCCAGGAAAATGAAATGGGAGTCCTCTGCAAGGATGATGATGGTCCCCACTGCAACGCCCAGGAAGGCACCTCCCCGAATACTCACCCGGTCTGGTGGGTTGAGTCGCTCCCTACCCCCCTGCCATGAAGGGTAAGTCATGGGGTTCAGGGGAGGGGGCCTCATACCCTGTCTCCATGCAGGGGGGGACATCAGAGGGGCAGCAGAGGACTCCGAAGGGGAGAAAATAAATAACCGCAAAAAAAATATATATATATTTTATTCCAAAAACGTACTGCCAATTAAAAAATATTTAGTTTTATTTATTTGTAATTTTTGACCTTGCTGGACACACTGAGCTGTGACAGCTCGTTTCATGCAGGTGGGTTACATATCCCTGCTTTTCTGAAAGGGGGGATTCTGTCCAGGAGACCAGGGAAAATCACATACAACAGGTGTCATGAGATTTTTAACTTCCACCTGAACAAGCACCAGCGATGAAGAGAAGTGAGCATGGTTAATCATCAACAGTGCAGCAGCACCCCCCCCCCCATGCCTCACACTACATGGTCAGTAATGGGTATCTGAGCCAGTTGTTGGTGTTGAACTAGAACACACAAACTTCTGATCGTCTAGTGCTATAGGTGCGCCTGCAATCTACTGAGACTGCTAAATGCATGCTGTGTATACATATATTTAAAAAATGACGGTAATAATAACTTACCAATATGGATATGTCCATGTTTGTACAATCGGTTGAGAACCAGTGTTAATATGAGTCCAATGTGTCGGGAATTATAATAAGTTAAATAAATAATCCATCCGCAGGATAAAATAGTAGCTGGAGAGAAGAAAAAAAAATGTATATGAATTCTTCTGCAGAGGCTTTAGTAATCTGAGATCAGCCATTCAAACATCTCCATTACTTACGTAACACCACTCTTTTTAAAAAGCTCTGTTGCAATATTACATTGCTAAACCTCGGCTCCCAGCTACAATAAAGTATGTTACAATACACATCAGTGGAACAGCCCTCCATCTAAAACATTTTATTTGCTTGAAACATAGACTTTGACGGCAGTTAAGGATCGCTTGGCCCACCTAGTCTGCCCATTTCCCTACCTACAGGCTAGGCCACAGATCCTAGTTAACCAACAGCCTATTTCTTCCTACCCCTCACAAGAATTGCCTTATGTCTGTCCAATGCATTCTTGAATTCTCCCACAGTTTTAGACCCCACAACCTCTTCAGGAAGGTTGTTCCATGCATCCACTACCCTCTCTGTGGAAAAAATACTTCCTCTCATTGCCCCTGAACCCCCCCCCCCAATCTTTAAATTGTGTCCCCTTGTTCTTGCATGTTTTTCTGAAAGATGCTACCCTCTTGGACTTTGTTGATTCCACTGACGTACTTAAACGTTTCTATCATGTCCCCCCTCTCCCTTCTTTCCTCAAGGGTACATAAATTAAGCTCCTTTAGTCTCTCCTTGTATGGCTTCTCTTGCAGACCCTGCACCATTTTAGTTGCCCTCCTCTGGACTGCCTCTATCCTGTCTATGTCCTTGTGGAGATGGGGTCTCCAGAACTGGACGCAGTACTCCAGATGGGGTCTCCCCAACTGTCTGTACAGAGGGATAACAACTTCCTGTTTTCTGCTGCTGATGCCTCTCCCTATGCATCCCAGTATACCCCCAGCCCTTCCTACTGCCTTCTCACATTGCTTGCTAACCTTAAGGTCATCTGATATGATTACCCCCAGGTCCCTTTCCTTTTCTGTTGTTGTTAGTACCTCCCCCCCACTGTGTAATCTTCCCCTGGGTTCTTGCTTCCCAGGTGCATTATTTTGCACTTCTTTGCATTGAATCCTAGCTGCCATACTTGTTACCATTCCTCCAACCTTGCCAAGTCCCTTCTCATCCTTTCCATGCCTCCTTGTGTATCAACCCTGTTGCAGATCTTTGTGACATCTGCAAAGAGACAAACTTTTTCTTCCAGACCCTCTGCAATGTCACTTATAAAGACATGAAAAAGGACTGGTCCCAGTACTGAACCCTGTGGTACCCCACCAGTAACCCCTCTTTCTTCAGAGTGGACTCCATTTACAACTACCTTCTGTGTCCTGTTGTTCAGCCAATGTTTTACCCAGGCTACCACCCTGGGACCCACTCCAAGGCTGGTTAATTTGACTATTAATCTTTTGTGTGGGACTGTGTCAAATGCCTTGCTAAAGTCTAAACAGACCATGTCCACAGCCCCTCCCTGGTCTACTACATTGGTCACCCAGTCAAAGAAATCTATTAGATTCGTCTGACATGACCTTCCCACTGTGAACCCATGCTGCCTTGGGTCCTGTGCCCCACTGGCCTCTAGGTGCTCAACAATTCTTTCCTTCAGAAGTGACTCCATCACTTTCTCTACCACAGAGGTCAAACTAACAGGTCTGTAGTTTCCTGCCTCTGTCTTGGTCCCACTTTTGTGAGGGGGGAATCACATCTGCCTTCCTCCAGTCCTCGGGTACCACACCATCCTCCCATGATTTATTAAAAAGAGTAGCCAGTGGTTTCACTAGTTCCCCCCTTAATTCTTTTAGAATTAAGGGGTAAATTCCTTCAGGCCCCATTGCTTTGTCCACCTTAAGATTTAGGAGTTCTTGCAGAACCCTTTCTTCTGTGAAAGGACTGGGATCGACTTCCCATCAAGAGTGCTTCTGTTAATTGGATTAGGCACTTCCCCTCCTCTTTTGTGAATACTGAGCAGAAATATTCGTTCAGTATCCCTGCTTTTTCACTGTCCCCCTCTGCCCACCCACCGTTCATTCTATTCAGCCTCACTATCCCTTCCTTTGTCTTTCTATGCTCTCTGATGTACCTATAAAAGGTTTTATCCCCCTTCTTAACCGAGTTGGCTATCTTTTCCTCAGTTTGGGCCTTTGCTATTCTGACTTCTCTCCCTGTTTCCTTCTGCCTTAACAGGTACAGCTCTCTGTCCTGCTCCTTCTGTGTTTCCTTATACTTCCGGAATGCTATCTTTTTCTCCCTGACTTTCCCAGTCACCTCTTTTGAGAACCATAGTAGCTTTTTCTGTGATTTTGATTTGTTTATTTGCTTCACACAAAGGCTTGTTGCCTCTGTGATGGCAGTTCTGATGATTCCCCATTGTTGCTCCACCCCTCCTTCTAGCCTGCTTGCTAGTGCTTTTCTTAGGCACTCTCCCATCTTGCCAAAGTCAGCCCTCCTAAAGTCCAGTACCCTCACTTTTGTATGGCTTGACTCTGTAGCTGAGTTTAACGTGAACCACACTGTTTGATGGTCACTTGTTCCCAGATGGCAACCCACTTCTAGATCTGAGATCCTCTCACTGCCCCCATTTGAGAGTATGAGGTCTAAGATTGCTCCCTCACGAGTGGGTTCCAAAACTAGCTGTCTTGAGGCCTGCCACCTGTAGAGCACTGAGAATGGCCCTGCTCTTGGATGTGGCTGCAGCAAATGTGCTCCAGTTAACATCTGGCATATTCAGGTCTCCCATCAACAGTATCTCCCCTTTCTCTGCCATCCTAAGAATGCCTTCTATCATATCCTTGTCCATTCCCTCCCCCTGACATTGGGGTCTGTACACAACCCCTGTGCGGATTGTGGTGCCCTTTCCAGCCTCCAAGGTGACCCACAGTGCCTCCTCTCCTCCCTGTTTACTCTTTTGTTCAGTTGCTTTTATCCCTTCCTTTACATAGAGAGCTACTCCTCCCCCTCTTCTCCCCTGCCTGTCTCTCCTGTAGGTTACATACCCTGGTATGTTAACATCCCAGTCATGGTTCTCTGTGTACCATGTTTCTGTGACTGCTACGATATCCAGACATCCCTCTTCCATCAAGGCCACCAGCTCAGGGAGCTTGTTGCCCAGACTACGGGCATTGGTACTCATTAACCTCCATTTCCTGATGGTCTTACTCCTTTTTGCCCCATCCCTGTCCTTCTTGCCTTTGTCACTTTCCCCATTTACCCCTGCCCTTCTCCCTATTGACACCTCTATGAAAGAACATCCTTACATGGGGGTCCAATATGTAAGCAACAAGGCACAGCAAGGTGTGTGATTCTGGGTCAATAATCACACACCTCTCGAGGGTGCTGTGAAAGAGAGGCATGATTATTGACCAAATTTGTTAAATCAGTAACATAAGAGAAAGATAATAATATTGCTTGCAGAACCAGTTAAGTGTATTGTTGTAACTGTTTGGACATGAGGTAGTCCCAAATCAGCTAACTCGTACTTCAGTAGTGTTACAGCAGTGTATCATCTCATATCCATATTTACACAGCAAGGAATTGTGGGCAGAGTCTTAAATTTTTCGTACTGAGAGGTGCAGTCTCCTATTTGAGTAGTGGTTACATCTGTTTCTAGCACCTCATATAAAAGTTTATGAGTCTGGATGGAGGGCCTCTTATGGCTGTAGGAGTGTCACCTTGAGTGTTCTTAGGACCAGAGGACTGCTGTGCAAAGCAAGTTAGAACTTCACTTCTTGCTTGTAAGTTACAAATCAACTTTCTCAAAAAGTAAGTAAATTCATGCAAAAAAAACAAAAAAAAAACCCTTTGTTAATGCATTGTTAGGGTTCCATACCACAACAGGAGGGAACTGTGGCATAAGGACATTTTCAACCCTTAATGACCACCTCCTTCTCCCAGCCATTAGCCTCCTGATCCAAGACCAAGCTACAGGTCCAGGGACATGCCCCCAAGTGGCGGCTGCTTCAAACTACAGGTCCAGGGCCATGCCCCCAAGTGGCGGCTGCTTCAAGCTACAGGTCCAGGGACATGCCCCCAAGTGGCGGCTGCTTCAAGCTACAGGTCTAGGGCCATGCCCCAAGTGGCGGTTGCTTCAAGCTACTGGTCCAGGGACATGCCCCCAAGTGGCGGCTGCTTCAAGCTACAGGTCCAGGGCCATGCCTCCAAGTGGCGGCTGCTTCAAACTACAGGTCCAGGGCCATGCCCCCAAGTGGCGGCTGCTTCAAGCTGCAGGTCCTGAGCCGTGCCCCCAATGTCTGGTGATTTACATAGGGCCCAAATTATGTTAGCTGGTTTTAAACTTTTTGCCATTATAAACTTTAACTCTGCAAAAAGTTTCACAATTTTACAGCTATTTTTTTTTTTTTTGGCTTACCCTGCATATGTCCAAATGTAAAACTTACCTAATAACTTAAAAAGTACACATCAGTTCTCTTTCAACCCGCTAAAGGCACTATTTTGGCATGAGATCTAACAAGCCTATAGGTTTAATAATTCGTGTAGTCTTCGTTTTTCCGTTATCCGATGGCAAAAAAAAAAAACATCTTAATTTGGGGAATTGTATGGAATGTCAATAATAACTTCTGAACCACCAAACTGATTTGCACCAAATTTAGTAAAAAATTAGCCCCTAAGACTGAAAATACACACCAAATTCTGCAGTCGTATAGACGAAAATCGCAGATATACAAGCCGGCACCCCCCCCCCTTTTGAAACAAACACTAACTCAACCCTAACACAGAGATGCTACCACACTTCCTTAATACATAAAGCTATAAACTAGTGGTTTTCTTTTTATGTTTGATGTGCGCCTTCGCACCAAATGTTTTGCTATGGCGACAGCGGATTACCGGGGTGTGTCACTGTCGAGCCCACTGCAGTTGAAAATAGCATGGGTTTGGCAGTCTACACCAATGACCACATCCTATGGTCTCCACGACACTCGCTGCTTGGTGGGTAGAAACTCTATGCATTTCAAAGGACCCAATGCCACTCTAATCAGAAGGCTTTGGTCCTTTCATTTGCATGAAGCTAGCCGGTCAGCAAGCAGCTGATCTGTTGTCAATGACAGCAGCCTGTCAGTCCTTCAGGGAAAACTACAGCATAGTTCAAATGCTTGTTTGTTTGTTTTCTGACCGTCCCCTTCAGGTGGCTTGTCCACCCACCTGCCCTTTCCCATCTTTATATTATATACATATTTTATTGTAAGCGGAACGGGATGCCCACCACTGCTACTGCTTCTTTCTCCCTTTCCCCTCCAAGTGGCTCACCTGCCCACACAGTCTTCTCGTCTTTTTATTTTTAATGTAAGCAGAGCGGGGAGCCCACCCCACTACTGCTTCTCTTGACAACCCCCCCTTCCCTAAGGTTGTCCATCACCTTTCTCAAAAAAGCCCGATACTGGGGGTGCACAATCAGTGTCAGAATGCAGTCCGTCCATCGATGTTTTTTTGGGTTTTTTTTTTTTTAAACCCTGTCCCTTCTAAGTGGCTCACCCGCCCACCTGGTCTTCCCAACTTTATATTTTTAATGTAAGCAGAGCGGGGTGTCCACCCCCACTACTGCTTCTCTTGACACCCCCCCCTCCCCTGCAGGTCACCCACCACCTTTCTCAAAGAAGCCTGATACTGGGGTGCCCAATCCCAGTGTCAGAATGGAGTCCGTCCCTTGATGTTTTTTTCTTTAACCCTGTAAGAAAGAAAACCATCCATCAATGTCTGTTGCGCCGTTAGTTCTCACCACCCAACCCTCCCACTCAGTAATCACCACCCCAGGCAAGTCAAGGCAAATTTTATTTCTATCGCACCCATTCCCAGAGGTTCTGAGTGCCTAACAATAAAAACAATACAAATAATTAATGGCACAGAGCGAATCAAGATAAAATAAATAATAGATAATAAAATGCTGACATTCAAAATCACAGTAAATCACAGATGTATACCGTTACTCAAAACAGTTGGGAAAGGGAAGTTATTCCAGATAAGCCAGATGGAAGATGTGGGCTTTTAGCCTCTGTTTGAACACCTCCACCAAAGGGGCCCTCACAGACTGCAGTTGGTAGCGAGTTCCACATGGTCAGCCTGGCTACACTAAAGGCATGGTCACCCGATGTCACGAGCCAGATACTGGGAACATCCAGGAGGCCCCTAGACAAGGAGCAGGGGGAGCGGACAGAGGTTGCAGGTGTCAGGAGCTCAGTCAGGTAGCCCGGGCCCAGTCCATATAGTGCCTTAAAGGTGAGCAAGCCCACCTTGAAAAGGACTCTTCACTTTATAGGCAGCCAGTGCAGAGCACGCAGGACTGTGGTCACATGACTGGCCCTAGATAGGCCCGTCAGTAACTGAGCCGCTGCGTTCTGCACCAGCTGCAACCTATGGAGGGTCCCTCCTGTGACCCCGAAGTAGACAGAGTTACAGCAGTTGAGCCCAGAGGTAACAAAGGCATGTACTAGTGTTGGCAGATCTTCAGGCGGAACCAGGGGCTTGATCCTGGCAATGTTCCTTAAGTGATAAAAAACACTTAACAACAGAAGACACCTGATCTTCGCGTGTCAATCTGCTGTATAGGATCACACCAAGGTTGCGCACCCTCGGGGAGGTAATCAACGGAGCAGACCCCAGGAAAAGTCCTGTGGCGGCTCTAGATGCCCTCCCATCACGCCCGTGACCCAGTGCTTTCACCAGCACCTCCATTTTGTCTGGATTCAGCCGCAGAAGAAGCCAGAAGGTGAAGGAAGGAAACATATTCAATTCAGTGCTTCAGAGTAACTGGTAACTGGTATTTTTCTTTTAAACTTAGATTGTAGGCTTGTAGTGACACTATACTTTCTTTCTGTGTTGTCTTTACTTATAATTGTTTTTGGGCTGTTGAAAATTTAAAAAATAGTGGTGGTGTAATTCTGTGCTGTCTTTAATTGCTGCAAATTTTATCTTGGCTTGTCTGACTGTCCTGTAGCTGGGTGAAGGGTGTTAATTGTCTGGCCTCTGACCTCAGCTACGTGATAACTGGAGGTGGGGCTTAGTCACAGTTAAAGCAGCAAACAGAAGTTCATCTTCTCAGAAGAAGCCAGAAGGTGAAGGAAGGAAACATATTCAATTCAGTGCTTCAGAGTAACTAGTAACTGGTATTTTTCTTTTAAACTTAGATTGTAGGCTTGTAGTGACACTATACTTTCTTTCTGTGTTGTCTTTACTTATAATTGTTTTTGGGCTGTTGAAAATTTAAAAAATAGTGGTGGTGTAATTCTGTGCTGTCTTTAATTGTTGCAATTTTGCCTCCCTCCCCCAACTCTTAATTATATGCCCTGATAAATCTGATTGACAGGAGCTAAACACAGGGTATAGTAAGAGGTGTGAAGTAGGAGGGGCATAAGGGGAAGAAGACCACCCTCAGCACGACAAGTGTTTTGACTCATTTATTTATTTATTGGTTTCTTTTCCTTAAAAATATATATCTGAGGATCAGTTACAGGATTTTAGTACTGTAAATAAATAAAGAGAACTAAGAGAGCTTCAGTAGCAGATAAGTAGTGGAATTGCAGTATAATGTGGGGAGTGGTGCAATGCAGTGGCTGTGGGGCAGCCACCTTCAGGCTAGACCTTCTGGACACTGAGGTGCTGCCCTCACCTGCATGCATCTCTCGGACCGCGGGATGAGGTAGCCAGACTCAGAGCGGAAGTAAACTGGGTCAGGAGTACCATCACCCTGTCCAGAAACCACCCAGTCCAATGCAGCTGCCTCAAAGGATGCCAGAACGAGGAGCACTTGGATGACAGTGGGCTCAGGGAGGGTTAGAGCAGTCAGGCAGAGGCACATCCCAGATCCTATTCCTTTCAAGAACTCATATGCCACTGGCAAATGAGGACAACCAAATAGAGGTACCCAGGGAAGTGGAAGGAAAGGATGTGGAGGTTAGGCAAGGAGGTGACCTCAGTGGGGAAAGCAGTGGACCCAGAGGAGGAGGAAGTAATCCTGGTGGGGACTCCATCATAAGAGGGATCCAGCTAGGAACACAGGAGGGGAGGACAGGAGGTGAGGTGCCTACCAGGTGCCACGGCATGGAGGGATGGAAGGAAGATACTGGGGATCTCTGGAAGGCAAGACAGGAGGGTGAGCTGGATGTCATTATCCACCTAGGTACTAATGACTTGGCAAATGGGGAGCCAAAGGAAGTTCAGGAAGAGTTTAGGAACTGGGAGGGGTCTCAAGCAGTAGCTACTTCTGTCACTTTCTCAGAAGTACTACCTGTGAGAGGCAAGGAGAGCATGAGTGCATGCACCAGGAACTTTAACTCATGGTTGAAGAACTGGTGCTGTGAGGAAGGGTTTGATTCATTGGTGACTGGGGACCCATCTGGAGGGATGGAGGTTTATTCAAGCCTGACGGCCTGCATCCATCCTGGAGGGAATCCAAGCACTCAATGATAAGTTTAAATGCTACATTGACAAGCATTTAAACTATAAGAGGGGTGGCAGGCCAGCAAGGACGGTACCTACTTGCTCACCCCCCACAGCTAGTAATGGAACCAGTGAACCAGAGGAGTGGCTATCTCTGCAAAGCAGTGTGCAAAACATGGAGATTAGTGTCCAAAAGGTGGATAAGCAGAAAAGGGGCAAAATTCAGCAGAAGGGCAGACAGCAAGGAGAACCAGGGATAAATGACAACCAAGGAAGGGGCTGGAGTAAAACAGTGAAGCAGTCTAGGGAGGTCAAATCATGGAAAGCCATGTGTGCAAATGCCAGGAGCCTTAGCAACAAGATGGAAGATCTGGAGGCTGTCATAGTACAGTCAGACCTGGACATTGTGGCCATCACTGAAACCTGGTGTAATGATAACCATGACTGGGAGATGGCCATACCTGGCTACAACATATTCAGAAGAGACAGAGCAGGCAGGAAGGGAGGAGGAGTGGCACTGTATGTGAAAAATGACATAAGGGCCACACAGATCCAGGAGGAACAAAATGGGGGAGAGATACTGTGGGTTAAGCTGGAAAGGAAAATGGGGCCAGCCATCTGCACAGGTGTGGTCTATAGACCACCAGCCCAGGAGGAAGAAACAGATAGGGAGCTGATGCTAGCCATCCAAAGGATGGCAGACAAGGGTGAGGTAGTACTGGTTGGAGACTTCAATATACCAGACGTGGACTGGAGCATCCCAGCAGCAGCATCAACTAGGAGCAGATTTATCCTGGACTCCTTCAGGGTGCCTTCCTCAAGCAACTGGTCATGGAACCAACTCGCAGAAGGCAATACTGGACCTTGTGCTCACAAACAGGGACAGTGGATGGGGGTAACAGTGGGGAGCACCTGGGTACAGTGACCACCAGTCATTGTGGTTTGAAATCACAGAAAGAGCAGAACCAACCCACACAAAAACACGATCCTGGATTTTAGGGGGCAGACTGTGGGAAAATGGGAGATGCTTGAAAGAGGCATTAAGGGAATGGGACAGGAATCAGGGATTGAGGAACAGTGAGCGTATTTAAAATGGGGATTATAAGAACAACAGAATTATGCATTAAGCAGGTTAGCAAGAGGAAAAGAAAGAGGAGACCATTATGGTTTTCCAAAGAGGTAGCAAAGAAAGTGAAAGCCAAAAGATTGCATTCAGGCAATACAAAAAGACACAGGCAGAAGGGGATAGGGAGAAGTACCAGGAGAAACAAAGGAGGCAGGGAAGTCAGTAAGGGAAGCCAAAGCTCAGACAGAAGAACACATTGCAAAATCAGTGGTTAAAGGGGACAAAACCTTTACAGGTACATAAGTGAAAAAAGAAGGACAAAGGGAGGGATAGTGAGACTGAAGGGGAGGATGGGAGTCATGGAGGATGACAACAGTAAAGCTGACATATTGAACAGGTATTTCTGCTCAGTCTTTACTAAGGAAGAGGGGGTAATGGGTCTGAAGGGAGTACAAGGTGAGAATGGTGCAGAAATGGACACAAGTCCCTTTATACCTAGAAAGGGTCCTGAAGGAACTGGAAGTAATAAGAGCTACAAAGCAATGGGGCCAGATGGGTGCACCCCAGGTCCTTAAAGAACTAAGAGAGGTGGTGGCTGAACCTCTGGCTATCCTGTTTAGCCAATCACTGGAAACAGGGGAGGCACCCAAAGACTGGAGGACAGCAGATGTAGTCCCCTTATACAAAAGTGGGAACAAAGAGGAAGCAGGGAACTACAGACCAGTCAGCCTCACCTCGGTAGTGGGGAAGATCATGGAAGCACTACTGAAGGAGAGATTGGTGGAACATCTGGTTGTCAATGGACTACAGGACCCAAGGCAGCATGGTTTCACCAGGGGGAGGTCATGTCAGACCAACCTCATTGAATTTTTGACTGGGTGACTAGGGAGGTGGATCAGGGAGGGCAGTGGACATGGCCTATCTGGACTTCAGCAAGGCCTTTGACACTGTGCCACATAGAAGACTATTACACAGACTGGGGAATATGGGTGGGCAGGACAGTAGTGTGGTGGGTAGGTAACTGGCTGGGTGGCAGGACACAGAGGGTGGTGGTAAATGGCTGTCACCCACAGAGGGAAGAGTGACCAGTGGGATCACAGGGATCAGTGCTGGGACCAGTCCTATTCAACATCTTCATCAGTGACATTGCACAGGATCTAGAAGGCAGAATTTCACTGTTCGCTGATGACACAAAGCTCTGTAACAGAGTAGACACACACAGAGGGTGTAGACAGAATGAGAAGGGACCTGCAGAAACTTGAAGAATGGTCAAGGGTTTGGCAGTTGAAATTCAATGCAAAGAAGTGCAAGATAATGCATATGGGGCACAAAACCCTAGCACAATATATCAGTTGGGGGTGAGGATATAGCATGCACCAAGCAGGAAAGGATCTTGGGGTTGTCATCTCTGATGACCTCAAGGTAGGGAAACAGTGTGACAAGGCATCAGGTAAAGCAAATAGGATGCTGGGATGTATAGGCAGGGCATCACCAGCAGGAAAAGGGAGGTCATAATTCGCTATACAAGACACTAGTGAGGCCCCACCTGGAGTACAGTGTACAGTTCTGGAGACCATACCTACGTAAGGACATAGACAGGGTAGAGAAGGTTCAGAGGAGGGCAACAAAGATTGTGCATGGGTTGCATCACAAGTCCTATGAAGACAGGTTGAAGGAACTGAACATGTACTCCCTGGAGGAGAGGAGAGAGGGATATGATAGAGACATACAAGTATCTTACAGGGAGGAACAGGGTGCAGGAAAACACTATTTTTAAGCGAAAAGATGTTTCAGGACTAGAGGGCATGGGATGAAGTTGGAGGGAGGACGATTCAGAGGAAACATGAGAAAGAATTTCTTCACAGAACGGGTGGTGGACAAGTGGAACACCCTGCCAGAGGAAGTGGTGGGAGCTGAAACAATCACGGGATTTAAGAATGCATGGGATAGACATAAAGGAATTCTAGAGGTCAGGGGTAAGGGGAAACAGACTTCTAGGAAAACAAACTGAACTTACAAACTCAAATGGGCAGACTAGGTGGGCCATAGGCCCTTATCTGCCGACACTGTCTATGTATCTATGTATCTATGTATCTATGTAACCAGTTGGAGGACATCCAGTAATTGATTTTTGCCAGACAGGTGTTAAGCACGTCTACAGCATCGGATGTTCTTGGAGCAAATGACAAGTATAGCTGGGTGTCTTCTGCACAGCAGTGAAACTCCATGCTGAACTGCCGAATGACCTCACCCAGGGGCAGCATATACACTGTGAACAGCATCAGCGACAAGATCGAGCCCTCCACATGAAAGGGGCATTGGGAAGGAGGAGAAATTCCCCGGAACAACCCTTTGCACCCTGTCAGAGAGACAGCACTCAAACCATTAGATGACAACACCGGCAAGTCCACAGTACTCACAGAGCCAACTAAGAAGTGGTCCACAGTGTCAAAAGTTGAAGAGAGATCGAGGGGAACCAGAATTGACTTGTCTCCTCTATCTCTAGCCCTGAGCAGATCATTATGCACCCTAACTAATGCGGTTTCCGTGCTGTGTCAGGCCCTAAAACCCAACTGGAATGCTTCATAAATATGAAAGGATACAAGGTGAACCTCAAGCTGTTGTACCACAAGTTTCTCAACAACCTTGCCCACAAACGGCAGGTTGGAGATAGGACAGTAATTCGCCAGGACGTCTGGGATGAGAGACTGTTTCTTCAGGAGGGGTCTCACCAGGGCCTCTTTCAAGACAGCCAGGAAGACACCCTCTGCCACCGAGCACCGGGCAGTCCTGGCAAACACCGGGCCAGCAGTCCTGGCACATCTCATTAAGAAACACATCGGGGCTGGGTCCAGTTCATAATAAGTGTGCTTCAGCTCCAAGATCACCTCAGTTACTTCCACCACCTCCACTAGTTTGAACTCTTCCCAGATCAACAGAGTGACTCTGTTCCTCACAGGCCAACCACTGTGAGGCAACGACTGTCTCACTGATGGAATCCCTGACTGACTAGAGGACACTCTGTCAGAAGAAAACTGAGCAAACTCTTCACATAACTTGGATGAAAAAGTATTTCTCAGCTGTAAAAAGGCAGGATGGAATAGCTTATCCTCAGTCTGAAAAAGCTGAGGTCTGTTTTTCCCTGCCGCAGAATTCCGCCTTCTTATGGGAAATTGCCTCCTGGTACTCACCATAGTGAGCTGCAGGACCAGTTTGTCATCCACCAACCGGGTCTTCTGCCAGCAACGCTCCAACTTCTGATCCTTGATTTTCATCGTCTTGAGATCCCCGTCAAACCAGGGGGATCTCAAGTGAGAGGATATGGGTCATGTGGTGAGCTCCCTCAAATACCTGGACTTAACGCTGGATCAGGGCTTTACCCTGAAGAATCACACTGACCAGGTAACCAAAACGGTGCATCAAACACTAGGCCTGCTTTACTGCCTGAACAACCAGTTGATCCCCGAGGCTAGGATAACCATTGCCAGCAGCGTCCTCCTCCATACTATGACTTCTGCTGTCCCTATTATGCAAGGAATGGCAAAATAGGAGCTTAATAGGCTGCAAGTTCTCTACAATAAGGTAGTCCGCTTGCCTCTCGGTCCCACATGAGGCATCACCACTGTGAAGCCCTGGCTTCCCTAAACTGACCATCCCTTGACTGCCACCTGCAGTACCCCCTTCTATGCAATACGTACAAGCTCTTCCATTCCCGTCTCCCAGACAGCCTTGCTGGTCTCCTTGCCCCTAAGTGCTCAGGAAGGCATCTTCGCACATCAGGACAAAACCTCCTGGAAGAACCCAGGGTGCTGACCAAGGTCAGCAGTAAATCCTTTGCATCTATTGCCCATGCACTGTAGAATAAGCTCCCTCCCCACATTCAGGACGCCCCTTTCCTTGGAATTTTCCGATCTAGGCTTCGCGCTTACTTAATCAATGCCAGCGCCTGCTCCTGCAACAGAACACCAAAACTCTGCGGTTCATGCTCCTGAGCAATTATTTCTCAGAGCCTATTCAACGCCTCCCATTTTAACCTGCACCCTTCCCTAGCTACCCCCCCAACTCTGACTAGCTCCTCTCCCCCCAGCTACTCCTGTTTTTTTACTAAGTCCAACTCCCTGCTTATGAATTCTCAGCACGCTATGTGCTTGTACAAAATTCCCTGCTTGTTGCAGGTTTTAAATAAGCTTCAAAAATTGATTAGCAGTTTTGTGCATGAATGTGCTAATCAGTTGTGAAGATGCATAGCACTTGCCTCAATTTGATTAGCAAAATAAAAAAAATACTAAAATGTATACATACAATAAAAATTCTCATTAAAATTAGCTCCGTCTTAGCGTGATCTGTTTCAACACACACACAACTTTGCCAGTATAGCCTAGGGTTACAGTAATGAGCTGTGAGTGAGCTTGGTACATCCAGCAGACCTGGGTTTGACTCCCACAAATTGTGTCACTTTGGGCTTAACCTCCCCAGAAAACTGGCACTTGCATCTTGTGGGCCCAACCTGATTATCAAAGAATATAAACTATTTTCCACTACATTTTATTTTGCAGAATATTACTATGCACTCCACTCCTTTATATTACCTTGTCAGTCAGCCAGGACTACAGCAAGGAATACTTGTTTTGATGAGATTTAATTTCTCAAAGTACTGTAGTCGAGTTTCACAGCCCCTGCACATTTTCAGACAATTTTTCTCTATCTGTAAATCAATATTTTCTTACAACATTTTTCTGTTCATAAAATATGATTTGGTAGATGTCTGCAGCAGAATAAAAAGTTCCACCAAAGAAACTTCACAGTCATGCAAGAGAGGATGAAGGAACCTGCCAGACCATGTGTTGAAGAGCTGACTGCCTGAACTAGACCCCTCTCACTCCAGCAGACCTGTCCGAATTTCCACAACCTCCACTAGCACACAGTAATATGTGGCTCTAAGCAAGTCACTTACTGGCTTCCCTGAAAA
Source organism: Neoceratodus forsteri (assembly GCA_016271365.2). Classification (NCBI taxonomy): domain Eukaryota; kingdom Metazoa; phylum Chordata; order Ceratodontiformes; family Ceratodontidae; genus Neoceratodus; species Neoceratodus forsteri. The sequence goes on along the minus strand of CM057453.1, from coordinate 291,890,888 downwards.
CACTAGACACCGTGACCGGCAATACAACCTGGCTTATCCCCTCCCCCTCCTCCCAGCGATGTTAGCTGCTGTAGTCATTGGATCAACTTACCAATAAATTGGGCTGGCATCATGGTTGTTACTCTGTCTGGCAGTCACAGCACTGTAGGGTACTGTTGTTCAGCCGCAAGCGCACCTCCGCTGGATCGCTCACAACCGTAAACTCCACACTGACCAATGCAACTATACACAGTCCTCCAGACAGGTTAAGAGGCCACAGCAATGACTACAGTACAGTCACAGGCGGGGTCTTGGATGGTCCGAGAGTCTAAGGATCGGGAAGGAGAGACAAGCATGACAATGGGCGGGCTGATGGGCATCGGAGAACTGGGCATCGGGATGGTCATGGAATGGGACTGCTCCCTCAATCAACTCCCCTTGGGATCAGGAGTCGGCCAGGCCTGCTCTGGACTGAAGTTCCACCAAGGACTGCCTACAGAATCCTGCAAGCGGGTGAAAAGAGTCATGCTCAGACTGGCAGAGAGATAGCAAGTGGGACCAACTGTGAAAGACATGCTGTGATTATTTTTTTCCCACCGCACAGCAGCTTTAAGGCTTGGCTGTCTTGGTGAAGTATTTGTTGTCAAGAAACCATCCAGAACTGCAAGTAGTCCCGCCGTGGAAACTGTTGCTTGGCAACAACCAGTAAATTCCCAGTGAATCAGTACTGGAGTAGCAGAAACACACTGAAAAATGAATTGCACTCTTTTGCGATCCATTTCTTGGTTTGACTTGCATGAGCAGCCAGTTTGCATAAGCAAATTGCGATACGATACCGGCTATTTAAAACCCTGTGGCTGTGCTCCCACTGAACTTATTTATTCATGCGGTGGACTGGCCAGATTGTAACCCTCATGGTCAGCACACCACACTGCCTCATGACAACTTGTATGTATTAAGTGCCTTGTACATTGTTATTTTTGCCTTCTCTCCGTAACTAGTTCAGGGTCGCCCCTGAAAAAGGGACCTGCGAGGCTCAGTGGGCCTACCCGGTTATCAAAATTGAATAAATAAATAAAATATACGAACTGGAGCGATGACGTCCAGTGCTTCGGACACTACCCTATTATAGGTGGCCACCGCTTCACTGGTGCCAGCCGCATATGCAGCATCCACCCTAGATAAGTCAGCTAACACCAGCAGACCCCTTAAAGGGCAGTAGCTGACCACCTCGACAGGGGAGTGAGATTCGGTAAATAAGAACAATCCTACAACCTGCACATGGACTTCCACGCACAGCCACACCCTCAAAAGGATCTGGGCGTCCCAACTGGATGCACAGTGAAGCCCAGGCTAGAACCAAAAATGATGGCGACTCCCCCACCCCTGCGATCCTTCCTCGGACAGTGCACTACGGAGTACCCAGCGGGGACAGTCGCCTCTAAAACTGGACTGGCATCGTCACCCGGCCAGGTCAACAAAGGAAATCAAGTCCACAATAATGGTGGTCTTGTTCCTTATCGACCTGGAATTGCACAGCACCATCCAAAGGGGATTAGAGGGCGCTGCAGGCCCTCCTGCTGCCTGCCCACTCGATCTGGTGGGACCCTTGGGTATGGAGACCGAACATGTCTAACCTCTCTCCAGGTTTTGTTTAAACGCAAGGAGTCTCCTGCAGCTGACAACCTCAATACTACTCACCTCCCCTACCCTAGCTGCACCTACCACCGCTGACCCGTCCGCCCCCTCGCTATCCCAAACTCCCTGCAATGCCTAGCTGTGATGGAAGGAACTGGGAGGTCGGTAAAGGGGTTGAGGTTGCAACGTTGGGAGGCCGCATAGGTGACTCGCATAGGACCATGATCTCAACACATCCTCACCTAGCTTCCCACTCCAACTGAAGTGAACGTCTTGCAACTCCTAGCCCTTAACTTGCAGGACTGCTACATTTCTAAAATACCCTTCTTAATCACAAACACAACCAATCACTCTATTTCACAAAAACATTGTTTTCTAACCATTCACACACCACCAACCACACACACCTTACCCAAATCAAACACAGTCCCCCACCACAATCCATTCCCCTCCCTAATCACAATAAAAGAAAATAAATGAATTAATTAAAACTTTAACATTTAGGGAGAACTCAATAGTGCAATGTGCTGGAAAAAAGTTCAGTCCAATTCGCAGCAGGAAAAGGACTATAATTATTAGCCTTTTGATAATCTGATGTCCAAAACAGTTCTTCACAAGACAACTTCAGAAAAATAAGGAAAGGAGGAGAAGCGCAGCGGTGCTCACACCACCACCAACCAAAACCCTTTCCACAGTAAAGGCCCGACCAAACGGCAGTAACAATGAGGAGCAGAATCTCTAGGAGTGAAACAATGCTGCAGAAGGCACTCCTTTCACCAGCGCAAGCAGCAAAGAGTGTAATTTGGACCACTCACCCTCAAAGCACCAGTTCCAAATTCCAGGCACCAGAGATAAAGAACTGCTCTCACCAGATTCTTCAGTTTCAGAACTGTCCAGTTCCCATGGCAGAGCTCCATGAGGACAGGATGTTACCCACAGACGAGCCTACCACAAAGAAGGAAACAATCGGCCAGGTGGACACAGCGGGTCATCGGCTGGGTTCTCCCGGGAGGTAGCGGAGCTCTCACTTCGCTCCACGCCGGTTACCCCCGACTGAACACCACCATTCCATCACAGATGACACTCCCTGCCTTTTTAGCAGGATGAAAAACGTCCAGCACGAACGCCTCGGGCAGATCTCTTCCTGAGGCTTGGGAGCTCCCCAACTATCACAATCACAGCCACCAAAACGGCTCCAGGTATTCTGCAGATGCTCATCAACTCCTTCTGGGTGCCAGAGGGGAGAAGATCCTAGATGAACCACAGCAGAGAAACAGTCTCCTTACTCTTGCTGCCAAATCGGTTCAGGTGAGGTAACGTGAACTAGCACATTGTACAGCAGGTTTTGCCCTAAAAATCAAACACTATGCTCCTACTTCTAACTCGCCGCTTTAGCCCTGCCTCAATCTTCATCCCTACGTTAACACTAAAAATTCTACATCATCTACATTTTCTCTAAAATAATATGCTCTCCCAACGCTCTCCCAAAGCAGTTTAAGGTTTCCCTGCAGATACTGTCGGCCGCAAGGCTGCAAAAAGCTCCTGCTGCACGCTGCCTGCTTCAAACAAGGCAGGAAGTAAACTGGCATCAATCGGAAGGGGGAGGGCTCCTTACCCCCCCCCCGCTGCATGACTGAGTCCTGTCTAATGACATCATCAGGAGGTGGAGCCCAGACGTTATGAAGCCCGAAGACCAGCTCAGTAGAGAGAAACATAAAACGCAAAGGTTAACACAGGCTGTCACCAGTGCCTGTGCAGACAGCAGCCCGGCATGGCCGCCATCGCCATACTGGGTAACATAAAAAATGTGGCGGGGTCATAAGAAGGCTATGCTGATAATGGGATACAAAAATAGTAAAAAACAACAAAGTTAAGAGCCTATGGTTTAAATTTGCCAACGCAGGCTCATAACTTTGGTAATTTTCAATATTTTGACCCAACATTTTCAACATAGCCATTTTTTTCAAAGCACCTCATAAATATGACAACTGTCATTTTTCAAATCCTAGCCAAAATTGTGTTTTTGTGCCTCTGGCATGGAATGACGTTTCGGGAGCAAGGAATGACATTTCGGCAGGGATCTGAACATTCTCACCTACCAGGTTCATTTTATTTAGTTATTTAGAGAGATTTCCCAGGAAAACCATGCTGAGCCATAAAGCTCGTTTCCAGATGTGTCCTGGGGAAAAGGAATAGGTACATAACAACAAGCAGAAGGCACAAACTATAATACTACAGAGGCACAATAATGTACAGTAATACACGGCATAGTAACTATAACAATCTGATTACACCAGGAGTGTCAGGCACCTGGCACTCCCAGGCTGAATGCCAGAAACTGAACATAGGAACAGAGGACTAGAAGTAGAAAGAGTGGGAAATGGTGGAGGGGACTGTACAGAAGGAGGTGATAGGGAGAGGGTTGGAGGGAGGGAGGGTAGGGTTGAAAGGGGAAAGAAATGGAGAAGAAAAGACGGGAGAGGAAGAGCACAGAGGCTGGAATACATGCAAGTGAAAAATGAAGGGTACAGAGAAGCGTATGAGGAGATTGGAAATGGGTGGGGAAAAAGGGAGGAGGCAGGCTATTGGGCAATGGACATTTGCAGGAGGGAGCATTAGGTGGGCTAATAAGAAGGCTATGCTGAAAATCTGGTGTACAGATAACGGTTAAACGCCCAGGTTATGCCTGAAAGTTGCACTATTTCAGCGTTCACTCATAACTTCACTAATTTTCAATATTTTGACTCTAAACTTTTACCATAGCCATTTTGCCACACCACTCCATAAACATGACATGTCATTTTTAAAATCCTGGACAAGATGTGTTTTCACACCTGTGGTGAGAAATGGCATTTCGGCCAATATACTATAAATGGTACATGACATGTCTGTAAGACGAATCCTAAAACAAGTAGCTTCAAAACTTCTGGTCAAAATAAAAAAAAAAAAACAAGCATTTGTCAATGCCAAGAGTTCGCTGTTGGTATTGCTCTTGTACTTGCTTCCCATTTTTTCTCTGTATATTCCTCTGTCTTGCATTCTAAGGGTGGCCGTTACAGTTGGAACCCCTAACGCCCAGGGTGTGTGTTGGTATTTTTGCTCCAAATTTTCAACATGGGCTTTTTGGGACATCACTTCATGAACAGAGCCAGTATCATTTTGTTACTCAATCCCAAAAGATGATTTCGCACAGCGAGTGTGCCATTCAGCGCCACAGGTGCGAAAACACATTTCGGGCATTATGTGAAAAATAACATCTGTACCATTCATGAGGAGGTGTGAAGAAATGGCAATGTTGAAAATCTGGAGTGAAAATATGAAAAACTGGCGAAGTTACAAGTGTACATAGAAACTGCACAATGCATGCTCGTAACCCAGTCATTTTTTTGGAATGTTTTCATCAAATTTTCAACATGGCCTTTTTGGGACCTTCTCTCATGAACAGCAGCATGGGAATTTTGTAAATCGCACACACATCCGACACCAAGAGTGGGCATCTCGGTGTTGGAAAACATGATTAAATGCTGACCCAGGGATTGGGCACCCCAAGATCGGAGGTTATGTGTGTGGGGGAGGGGGGAATGCATTCGACACCAAGAGTGGGCATCTTGGTGTCGGAAAAAAAACAGCAGCAGTGTGGAGAAGGCAGGCAGGAAAGCGCCTTCTCCCAGCCAGTGAGGAGAGTCAGACATCAGGATGCAGTCAGCTGTTTTCTCTGCAATGACCTGCAGGTGAAAGGAAAAAGCCGGCCCCTGATTAGTGTGGCTTTTTCTTTTCACGTGCAGACCACTGAAGGCAAAACAGCATCAGGACCAGCCTGACTGAGGATTGGTGTGATGCTGTTGAGCCCCATGCAGAGGACTCTGCATTGGACAGACAGTGTCACACCCCTCAATGCCTACTTCCCCAAGGAGTTTGACACGCATGCATGAACTCAAAAATGCTTTAACATGCATCAAACGTCTCACATTAACAAATGCTTGTTTTCGTCACTGTTTTCAAGCTTGTTTCTATAAATGGAAAATCTATAAATAATGAGTGAAGTAACAGTTGTCAAGGTAGCATTGCTAATAAGTTTTTGCCCTGTTATCAGTCATTACAAAATAGGCCAGAAAAATCCAATGATCCGACTGCTCAATAGCTGTTCAGACCTGTACAGCAACTGACCAATAACTGCACAAGTCTGGAAAGCGTCCTGCAAGCCTTGGAATGTGTTCTCTCGGCTGTTTTAATAACTATAACAGTTGTTGGTGGTGGGAGGGAATTAAACTAACAACATGAGTGACTTGCCAGCCAGCCAATTCAACCTCTTTGATGAGGAAAATCCAGCAGTTTGGTGTGAGAATCGTATTACCAATGATGAAGATTTATTTATTCTTAAAGATTTATTTGGTCTTGTGTTCTTTTATTATTTTGGTACCATTTTATAAATGCAATAATACACATCAGGGCTTGTGGTTTTCAGGTAATTTACCGCATCCCCCACCTCACCCTGTGGTTGAAGGGCACTCAGCTGACAGCTCATGCCTCCAACCCACGGAGTGTGGGACATGTGAGGTAATTACCCAGTAACTGCAATCCCTGTCATGTGTTACTGTTTACGTTACCTACTGGTCAACTGTAATGCATCAAACAGGTGATATCGTGGAACCTATCTTGAGCATCAACTCTATATAGAAACATATGAAATGTATGCAGATAAAGGCCTATCGACCCATACTGTCTGCCCAAGCCTGCCTAGTTAGGAGACTGTGCCCCTTTGACAACAAGTGGCAGCAAAGCAGAGTACTTCATGGGTTGGAGGCAGGAGCTGTCAGTTAAGTGCCCTTCAACCATGGGTGGAGTGGGGGTGGGTAAATGACCCAAAAACTACAAGCCCTGAAGTGTGTTATTCCATTTATAAAATGGTACCAGATGGCAGCTGGGGTTCAATGCAAAAAAAAAAAAAAATGCAAGGTACTGCACTTCAGAACAAAAAATCTGAGGAGAAGCTACCACTGGGGGGGGGGGGGGTGGCCTGGAGGTAACAGAAGAGGAGAAGGATCTGGGGTGCTCATCACGGGAGCAGTAAACAATTCCGTGCAATGCAGAAAGATAGTAGCAATGGCCAACAAAATGCTGGGGTGCATTACAAGGGACATTACCTTGAGAAGAAGGGAGGTTATTCTACTGTTATATAGATCATTGGTTAGACCCACCTGGAATACTGCGTGCTGTACTGGTGCCCATACCTACAAAAGGACATTAGGCTGCTGGAGGGGGTGCTGCAGAGGGCAACAAAGATAATTCAGGGCCTGGGGGAACTGCCATATGAGGTCAAACTAAAAGAGTTAAACATGTACACACTGGAGGAGAGGAGGGACAGGGGACATGATTGAGACCTTCAAATCCAAGAAGGGGATAATCAAAAGAGACACAGAGGGTTTATTCAGGAGGAGAGTGGGGAGAGACACTAGAGACCATGACATGAGATTGGATAGGGGTAGATTCAGGAGGGAGGTGAGGAGGCATTTCTTTACAGAGAGAGTGGTGCCAAAGTGGAACGCACTACTGGCTGAGTTGGTGGCATGTAACACAGTGGAATGTTTCAAGAATTGGTGGGACAGGGCAAAGGGGAGGGTAAAAGGAGGAAAGGGAATGGAGCAGCTGTTGAATAGGGAGCTAGCTGCAATTTCGAGCAGCCTAGATAGACCAGGATGGCCTTTTGCTGCTGGCAACTTTTGTATGTTCGTATACTCTTGGGAGGAGAATCTGTATATTTATGTTGGATGGGCAAAACATAAAGTCTAGTATTCCTCACTATGTGATCTCTATAATATTATAAGAAGTAAATTCGCATAGTACCTGGTGTGAGTCAGGCTGCTGACTGCACAGTGGTTATAAGCACTTGATACGCCCTGTTCTTACCAAAAATTGTTATAACTATAATCTTGCTGGACTTCGGTCTCATAGAACAAAGCACACCACAAACTGTGTATGTGTCTGTATCTGCTGCAGCAATATGCTTAGTAAACTTTAATGCCATACTGCATCTTAGCCCACTGAACTGAATGCACTCTGTGTGAATTCAGTAATTGCTAGTATTTACTCTGCAATCCTGAAGTTTATGCTCTGCACTGTGAACATAGGTTATTAGCAAACTGTCAGTCAGGTTTCCCTAATCTGTATGCTGTGTGCACACCCTTAGATGTCCCGCTAGAAGAATGCACTAAATAATTATATATCTGCTCTGTACTGAATCGCCCTCTCCTGCCTGTGTAGTCACCACTTAACTGTAGATCCTCGCTCTGACATACCTATATAGAATGCCCCACAGACCCAACTAACTGCTCCATCCCCTCCGAATTCTTATCTGGGTGAAACACGAGTGGTATCTCAAAACACTTATCTTCCAAATACTAGTGCCACTGCACACTAACCAAACCTGGCTCTGGTTACTCTGACCTCGTACCTTAGTTCCTCCTGTGTCCACAGACCCCCAAACTGGCAATCTGATGAGCATGGCACATTCAGGGGTAGCCCTTGTTCTGCTCAGCCTCACCCTACTGGCTCTCTCAGACAAGCTGTTGGCACAGATCATTCTTCTCCCAATAGGTACCTACTCTAAGCGGCTTTCAATCATGACATGCCCTGACTATGCTAATATATTCCCCTGAAATAGTGGTTCTCCTTTTCAGGAAATAAGAAGGTATATATTATGCCCTGGCTAATTACCTGATACGGAATCTGAAAGAGAGACCCAAATTCTCCCTGGGGCTACTTCTAATATCTGTTGTACTACTATTGCTGTTAACTGAAGGTTGACACCGAGTCCAACCCAGGTCAAACAATAAGCAATACTAGAATCACCAATCCAGTCGGAGCTAGTTGCAAAGGCCTAAGAATCACCCACATAAATATCAATAGCCCACAAACTAAGATGCCTGAACTTGAGGCCTAGATGAACTCATTCTCCTGATGTACTTGCCGGATCTAAAACCTAGCTCAGGCCTATTGTACTGAATAGCAAAGCTGGCACCCCTGGCGTCAATGTTTTTAGGAAAGACAGAGGTGGAAAAAAAAAAGGATTGGGGGGGGGGGTGCTCCACTATATACAGGACCATCTCCGAGTAACAGAACTTCCCTTGCCTTCCCTGTACTCCTCACCTTCTGAACATATCCTTGTCAAGTTGCTCCTTGGGAACACCAAATCATTGTATGTTGGCTGCCACTACAACCCCCACCCCCAACACCACCAACACCGAAGCCAAACCGGTACTCAGGTGAGCTCTTGGGCTGCCTGGACGAGCTGTCTTATACTGAACTCCTACTGATGGGAGACTTCAACCTACACTGGCTTGACAAAGGCCCCTGTACATTTAAGAATACATTAAGTGATACCCAACTTCGTCAAATTATCATGGAACCTAAAAGACAAAACACAAACTGAAACCCATACCCTGACTGACTGGGTTCTGGTGAGCCAGCCTGACAGGGTCCATGCAGCTGGGATCTTCTCAGACTTCTTAAGTGACCACTCTCTGGTCTACTGAATTTGGAGTAACAGACTCTCTAGAGCCTCCCCCAGATCACTCTGTCTAGGGACTACTCAAAAGTTTAAACAGCAATGCCTTCCTGGAGATCCTCACCAACATGAAAAGGAAGAACCTAGTGACCATACAGGATGTCAACCTTGCTCTCGATTTCCTGATTGACAACTTCACTGCCATAGTAAATAATCATGCCCTTCTGGTACAAAGGAGGTACAAGGGCCTCTGCTCAAAGTGGCTTACCCCTTCACTACACCACTTAATGAAGCTGAGGGATAGAGCTTGGAGCACTTAAAAAGCCTCTGGATCACAGCAAGATTGGATAGCATATAGGCAGCTATGACATTCTTGCAAGTCAACCTTAAAAAAAGCTAAACATGTGAAGGACCTGCAGGCGAACAATTTGCAAAATCCCAAGCATTTTGTTTGGGCTAGAATTAACCATCTATTGAAAGGGCATTTAGTCGCGGTCAGTTGCATCACCTCAGGAAATTCAAATCAACAATGAGTGTGTAAGTGACCCACTCCTAGTTGCCAAACAGTTGAACAGATTTAGTTATGAACCTGGATTTCTACAAAGACCCTTCTACTTATCCCCCTCCCTCCACCTCCATTCCTCTGACTAGATATCCCAATTTTCACTTGAAACTGGTCACTGAAAATGAATTCCCAGAGCAGCTACTAAAAATCAAATCTGATAAACCAGCTGGCCATTATGAACTGGAGATCAAGCTCTTAAAACTTGCTGCCCCGGTTCTTGCCTCCCCACTGGCCAAACTCTACAACCTGTCCCTTCTCAGAGGGGAGGTTCCCCCAAAACGGAAAGTGGCCCATGTTGTCCCTGTCCACAAAGGGGGCACCAGGAAGTTGGTTGAGGATTACCACCTTATTTCTATACTTAGCACATTCTCAAAAATCCAAGACAGGTTAATCTACAACCAACTGGCAGCCCACACTGAGTCCAATTCACTGGCCACTTACGTTCAGCACGGTTTTCAGAAACATCACGGAACTGACAGCACTTGTTCAGTTCCCTTCAGATGTCTTCAGAACCACCGATGACGGAAAAGCTACAGGAGCCATAGTACATTGATTTAACTAAGGCCTCTGACTTGGTTAATCACTATTTCCTGCTAACTAAAATGGCCAGCTTGGAGCTCGGCAATTATCCTCTATCTGGTTCAGAAGCTATCGTCTAGGCCACAGCCAATCTGCAAAATAGGGACCTAGCCTCTCCTCAAGATGAGAAATATCTGACAGTGTACCGCAAGGCTCCATTCTAGGGCCCCTACTCTTCTCCCTATTTATTAATGAACCATCCACTACCTGCAGCAAGGCTAAAGCACTACTGTACACATGATGCTGTGCTTTACAGAACTGACTCCGATATCAAATCAATAGAATCTGGCCTACATAAAGACTTTGCATTTCTGGAAAAGTGGTTCAGGACTAACCACCTTGTTTTAAACAACAAGGAAACTAAGACAACGCTTCTTGGACCCAGAAAACTGGGTGCAGACAAGACAGAGTCCTTCAGCATCATCTCCACCAGGGGTATTAGGCTTGAGGTAGTTGACAACAGAAAATACCTAGGTGACCTAATAAACCAGGAGTTTTCCTTCAAGCCCCATATACAATGCATTAACAGGTTAATTTCCTCAAAACTCAGACACTTCACTGACTCAGTGATTACCTGACAAACGAGGCCCACCTACTCATCACTTGCTCATTACTACTCCCAACATTTCTCTACGGAGCTCCTATTCTCTCTTCATTTAGGGCAAGGGTGTGCAAATAAATTTTTCGAGTACTTGCCCCAAGGCAAGTGGCAGCACATAAATCATTTGCCTATGAATTCCCCCATTTGTCCCACCCCGAAAGACAGACTGATGAAAAATAACACTGACAGACAGCAGTGACTGTATCAACACAGCTCTGCCAGCACCCACCAAGACAGCCATGCCTGTGGTGAAGGGGAAGTGTCCGGTGGGACAGCAGCAGCTGTGTTATATACCCATCTCTTGGGGGGGGGTGCAATCACTAGGCAACAAAGCCACTCGTCTTGTGGCCTTATCCAATAAGCCTCCTGGGTAGGCACACTATACACCATACACATCATCCACTCTCTGTGTACTGACAGCAGTATCAAAGAGTCAGTGGCTGCAGGCTCATAATTGGTTTAAGATTTGGGTTAGAGGTGGGATGTCCAAGACAGGTTAATGGATATTATTACCATTTATATGAAAATACTACCGGATGAAAGAAGCTGGCAGTAAATACTTCCCAATCCTAAAATGTATCTGGACTTCAGAGAACAAAGATGCAAAAAATATATATTTAACTTCATACGAAGTCAGGCAAGGAAAAAATATCACTAAAGGTTCATTGAGATGTCTCTCTCATCAGCTCAGTGGGAAGACCCTCGTAGTAGATGGCACTAATTCAATTCCTGCCTTTTTTCACTCTATCCTAAACCCCCTGATACTCCTCTTCATTTGAATCAATTATGATTTATCCTTCAGTTTGAGGCAGAGTCCAGTAATGATCTACAAAAAATATACTCTGCGAATTATTGCACTGCAGCGCTGCCATCCATGCATTTTAGAGTACATTTCAGAATATCACAAGCTAGCAATTCCAAACGGTAAGGGCAAGAGTAATGACAAAACACAGTTCATATACAGGATACTAATCTTGTTTTTCTTATCTAGATGACTGAGGTGGAAGCGGGTTTGTGGAGTTTTCGGATAGTCTCTTGATTAACGGAAACCAAATTTGACAATGACAGAATGGGGCGATTAGAATCAAATTGCCCCATGCCTCCAGTTTGAGCAGTACCCTCTGAATTAGGGGTAGAGGAGGAAATGCATACAGAAAGCATTTTGTCCACTGCAGTCTAAATGAATCATGACAGAAAATGCCAGGTCTTGGATTTCTGAAGCAGAAGAGGGGACGCAAAAAGGTCCAGGTCTGGAGTTCCCCATTCTTCGAAGAGTGACTGTATGACGGCTGTGTCAAGAGACCACTCATGAGGATCTGCGTCCATTCTGCTTAGACAGTCCACTAGATTGCGCTGTACTCCTGGCAAGTAAACCGCATGGATTAGAGCTTTGTGTTCCAGACACCATTCCCACACTTTCACTGCTTCCCTGCATAAGGGGTAAGAGTGTGCTCCGTCCTGCTTGTTGTATAGTACATCACTGCCTTGTCAGTTTGAAGGAGAATGGTCTTGTGACAACAGTATGCCCTTCAAGGTCTGGACCACATAAAGGACAGCTCTAATTTTCAGGACATTTATGTGAAGTTGGGACTTGTCCTGACTCCATCGGTCCTGGGTGTGGAGATCCTGGCAGTGAGCTCCCCATCCCAGCAGAGACGCATCTGGGGTGATGGAGATCTGGGGATCTAGAGGGACAAAAGATAACCCTCCTGACCATTTCAGTGGTTCTGTCACCTTGATATGAAAGGACAGAGGGTGTGTGGTCGGCAACCACAGTGTGCTGAGCATCCACTGAGTAGTTCTCATGTGAAGACAAGCCAGAGGCACAGTGAAAACTGAGGATGCCATGAGACCCAGCATCGAGAGAAGTCAGACTAAGCTGTTTGTCTGACTAAGCAGGCCATCTGGAGAATATCGCTCCTTCTGTGTTCCCGAGGGAAGGCTTTCGCACAAGAGGTGTCCAGAAGGGCTCTTATGAAAGGAAGCTTCTGGGAGGGCTGTAGCTGCGACTTTTTCAGGTTTAGCAAAACTCCCATGGACGTGAGGAAGTTTGAGGCCATAGTCAAGGCCTCTAGAGTCTTTTGCCTGGAGGGGCTCACGAGAAGCCAGTCATCCAGATATGGGAACACTTGAATCCCAATCTTCCTCAGATATGCTGCAAGAACTGCACAGCACTTTGTAAAAACTCAAGGTGCCGAGGATATCCCAAAGGACAGGTCTCAAAATTGGTAGTGCTGACCCAATGTCACGAACCTTAGGTACTTATGGTGTTTTGGGTATATGACAATGTGTTGATATGCATCCTGCAAGTCCAGGGCAGCTAGCCAATCATGTTGATGAATCAGAGGTAAAAGAGTACCAAGAGATGATATCTTGAATTTTTCCTTGAAAAGGAATTTGTTTAACTTTCTGAGGTCGAGAATAGGGCACATACCGCCTGTCTTCTTTGGAACTAGAAAGTAATGGGAGTAAAAAACCTGTGTTCCACTGCTCTAGTGGAACTACCTCTACTGCCCTGTTGTTTAGAAGGCCTTAAACCTCAGAAGCAAGAAGGTCTGACTGAGAGACAGACAGCCTGGGCTGTCACTTGGGTGGATGATCTGGAGGGGTATCTGACAGACAGAGTATCCCTCGAGGATTATCCTGAGTACCCATTAGTCTAATGTTATCGACTTCCACCGACCGTAAAACTAAGTCAGATGCCCTCCTACTGGCAAGAAAGAGTCCCTTCGCCCCCTCGGATAGTTGAGCTGGGACCTGGGCCAGAAACTCAGAAGGTGGCACTGGGCGGTTTGGGGGCCCTGTACCCTCTGCTGTGCTTTCTTTTGTGGCTGAGGAGTTTGGTTTCTGTTAAAGGCTCCTCTGCCCTTACCACGAAAGGACTGACGGTTATGAAACTGACACCTATTCCCGCCCCTTTGAGGGGCTGCGGAAGGGGGTCTAGCCATCTTGATGGCTGACTCAGTTTTCTGAGTGGCCTCCAGCGCCTGCTCTACCTGAAGTCCAAACAGACACATACTGAAGGTAAGGCCATAACCTTTTGCTGGGCATCATTCGTGAAGCCCAAGGTACGCAACCAAGAGTGGCAATGGGTACAAATACCGGCCGCCACCACTGTAGAGGCAGTGTCGAAGGCATCCATGGCAGCTTTTAGCTGCTGATTATTGAATGCGATGCCTCTCATAATGGTCTGTAGGAGCTCTGCGTTAACCTCTGAATCACGAAGAGCTTCTACCGTAGTTTTTAGCGAATGCCAGAGTGTATACTCATACTGAGAAAAATAACCCTGATAGCTAGAAATTCGCATGCCCAAGGTTGAAGCAGCAAAGACTCGCTTACCCAAGGTGTTGATCTTGCGAGATGCTTTGTTTATTGGACGTGCTGAAGCTTCCTGTGGAAGAACAGCCTTGTCATTCTCTGCCAGAACAACGATGGCATCAGCAAAGGCTTGAGAGACCAGAATGGGACGATCCTTGGGAGGGGCATATTTCCTATCTATGGATTTAGCCACAGAGGGAATAAAAGCCGGGTTATCCCACACCATCTGGGCTAGAGTCTTGAAAGAGGGCTGTACCAGAGGGGTTAAATCCATAGGAATATCTAGAATGTACAGATACTGCAGACGCAGCAGCTTCCCAGGATCAATATCCGAGGTCTGGAGAGAGAGAGAGGGACAGAGACAGAGACAGAGAGACTGGAATTTAGATTCCTGAGCAAAGACTTGAAGGAAAGGTCCTCAACCAAAGGCTCTGTAGAAGGTCTGTTCCCAGCCCCTAAGGCGGAATCATCATCGAAGTCATCTCCCAATCGAAGATCAGGATCAGGTTCAACGTCATCCCCTGCCAGTCCAGGAGGGGCTGTATAGATAGGAAAGGGGTGAAAAGAAGAGGAAGGAAGGAAGGAAGAGGAGCAGAAAGAATTGGTGTCGAACACCTCTGATACCCATGCGGCGGCACAAGATCTCCCGGCGCTTCCATAGGAAGCTGCACCAAGAACAGAGGCAGTGCCTACATAGGAAGTGGCACCGAGCACGGTGCTAGCAAGGACTGCGACGCCGACACAGCACACGATGCCGAATGCAGCCACTGCTCCATAAGAGCAGCCCAATGGTGAAACTGCTCACCAGAGGACCCCCCCTCCCCAAAACAGGCGGGGAGGAACTCTGGAGTCGAAGATGCGAGTCACCAGGGACAGAAACCGGAGGGGACTCCAGAAGAGGCAGAGACTGGCCCCTGCCCCCCAGCAACTGACGATCTATGTGCAGATGTACCAGAGGGTGACCTCAAGCAGTGCCGCATCTTTTTTGACCAGGAGGCTGAAGAAGAGCTCGAGCAGTGCTGAGAATGGGACCGCTTCTTTTTGTGCTTTCGGAGAAGATTGCCTCCCCCCCACCACCCCAAGCACCGGACCATCTGTAGTCGGACCTCCCCCCTCCGTAGAGGCCAGTGGACCAGACCCAGCCCAGCTGACTGAACAGCTTTCATGAGAAATCTCCCTACCGTCACCTGCCCCACTCATGGTCAACTGTCAATGGAGGGCTGAAGACTTCTTCTGATGAAATATAATAAAATTTAATTGGTACTCTGTTTTCTCTAGAAAACAATAAAAACAAATCAAATTTAAGCTGCTGTCATATAGACGAAGAAGTCAGATTCCCAGTGGGCAAGCAACATTGTCACTGAAACGCACTCGATGACAGGGGGAAAAAAAGAACTGAGGAGGTTGAAGGGTCGACGCCGAGGTAGTCTATACGGCGTGAGCCTAGCTCACGGTGCCGCTTTCTTGCAGCCGTACCTTGACGCCGGCTCTCCTGAAAAATGTTAGCTCTCGCTGGGTCCTAGCGGCTACGACAAACTTCTCATTAGTGTGAATGAGTGGTGGAGATTTTATGTTCAGGAAGATGTGCTGTTTTCCATTAAATAAATGCATTTATTTCTGTGCTCTGCTTCATTTGCATAACCCACTCCTTTTTTTCTCAGTGCTGCAACCCCCATGCATGACATCATCCAAGGGGAAACAAAGTTTATAAGCATGATTTTGAAACAGAAACCTCTGTTGGTCAGTCTTGATATTGCAGACATTTACACTGCTGGCAAAGGAGACTACATGTCTAAGCATATGAAAGCTTTTATTGTTGAAGCCACTACAGAGATATGAGACTGCACCTCACATTAAAGGAACTGGAAAACAATGTCTTATTGTACCCACTATGCTTTGCTATGGACATCTACATATTGGGTGCAGTCACCACCACCAAAATAAGGGACTGTACCTCCGAGTAAGTAACATTTACATCAACATGATAATTTACCCAGAATGAATGGGTGCTGTATGTAAAACATTGACAGTTCCCTTGCATGACATCATTCTGTGGGTGTGACTGCACAAAGAAAACTGGAGGACACAGTGCTGATAAAACATAAATAAAAATGATTATGACAGATTTTTTTTTTATAAAACAAAATTGCAGTTTCAGCCTCTAGGGCATGAGGGGCTATGACATACTATGTGAAAAAGGCATCTGTGAAAGCTCACATAATCACTTTAAAGAGACTCACCAACTGGCCATGTGCACCACACAGTTCGATGCCTTGCCTCTATCAACTTCTGCCGATTCATAGTTGCCATATAAATATTCTGCAGTTTATTAGAAAACTTGCTCATACAATTCTTTTTTTTTTTTTTAATTGTGTGTGCTTTATTGAAATTTTAAGGATTAATAAACAACAACACAGCAATAAGAGAACAACAAAATCATCCCAAAAAGTATTTTTAGTTGCCCGGTGCCCTCGTTTAATCACTACATGATCGATGTAATACATAAAATTGTTCATAAAGTTACCCCCCCACAGACTATAATGTAGCGCATCCCCACAGTCTCCCTGTCTTCATGTCATAAAGTTGGCTGGGCGTGAGGCGGAGTTACACACTGGGAAGTGCCTGTGTCCTGGTGTAAATTTTACAAGCATGTTTTCTAATGAATTGTGGATATTTATATGGCAACTATGGATCAGCAGCAGTTGGTGGAGGTAAGGCACCAAACTGTGTGGTGCACATCTATCTCCAGTCACCTTAGTGAATCTCTTTAATGTGTGAAGAGGTACATAACCGGAGAACTCAGCTCCTGCATCTGATTACTCAATACTTTTTAACCTCTAAGGACTGTTCTATATATGCAATAACACCATCCAAGGTGTCCAGTAATGCAAAACAATGACAGCTTCTTTGTCAGCTGAAGGCACTTAACTTTGCCTCATACCTCTTGACATGCACAAGACATTCACATTTATAAAAACTACAGTACCAGACACCTCACTGAGAGTTACTGCTTGCACACTGTATACATATAAAAACATTTTCCCAAACAGAAAACAAGACATACTTTTTACTATCTGAATGTGCCTGTCTAATATTTCCCAATTACTAAAAAATCACTGTTTAGTGGCTACAGCTCAGACTTGGCAACCAGGAGACCCACATTCAAATGCCACTTGAGTCACCTGTTCACTGTGGGACACAGAGCAACTCACCTAACCTCTCAGTGCTTCAGTCCATCAGGCTGCAAAAACATGGGTACATGCAAGACGCCACTGAAAATAAAACATCTCAGTTGGGCTGGGAATTGATGACAACAAAAGAATGAATAAATAAATCAATCTCGTTGCTAACTCTGACTTAAACAATGAGACCAGCCCGGTCCAGTGGTGCTGGGAATGGTGCAGGAGACTCGGGTTCATATCCCTAGCTCGACTTCAAATGCCCTAGTAGCTGGAGTCTGGGAATACTGTGAAAGCTGTGCATTCAGACTTGGTTGGAGGTGGGCAGTGATGTTTGTTCTGCTGTTTGATGGCCTCCTTTGGCAAATTGTGTTTTTTTTTTTTTAAACTGTCTTTTTATTGCAGATGTTAACTTATTTGACATCACAGTTCATATTTACAGGAAATCAGTTACAGGTGGAAGCAGGACATTCAGTAAGTGCAGTAGCAAACCACTAAAAAGTAGGGAAAGATAATATCCAAGTATGTAATTAAGTCATGGTATAGGTAAATTAGGAAGAGGAATCTCTGACCGAGGAAAATCCAATAACATACTTAATTCTTCCTGGCCAGCTGGGTTTGCTTTAGTATATGCCCTGACCTCCCAGTAGGCATCCGGGTCCGAGCAGGCGTAGCGACCACTCTGAGCCCTCTAGCCCCCGTAAGTGTCCAGGATCCTCTGTAGGCCCCTATTTAGCGGGGCCAGAGTAGATATAATACCATTCTGGCCAATTTAAAGAAGGATGGGTCAATATTGTCCTGCCCAGCCCAACCCGGCAGCCGCTTATCAATGTACAGGAACCACGTCGGGGGACCATTCAGAAGAGGCTGGGACGGGCCCGTCTCTCCCCCCCCCCCAAGTATAGTGAGCTCCGAGGACGCCCCACACCCACCTCGCACTCGATCAAGGTACTCAACTCTGGGCTAGGGATCCAGTCTGTGTCTGACAGGCAACTCTCCAGAGAAAGGCTTTTTGTCACTGCCTTTTAAGCTATTACATTCTGTTGGAATTCAACTCCCAAAATTATTTATAATGGTATCCAGCTCACCCAACACCACCATCTCTTCCCCTCACCCCCACACTCCCCCATTAAGCAAGCATAAATAACAAACAATTAGGACCCACTTCTATGTCAAAAGGGATCACAGCGGCATATTTTTAACTTTCTGTTTACACCCCTCTTCTGCACAGAAGCACCAAGGGAGGTCAACAGTGAAAATGCCGACCTCCCGCACAGCGATGGCACAATACCGACGCAGGTATTGTGCCACCCAATCTGCAAGTATTTTCTGTGGGGGACTCTACCCCCCCCGCACCCCCCGGACTTAAGGACTATCAACTCCAGGTCGGAGCTGGTCCGGGGAGGGGGCAGAACACTTGGGGAAAGCGAAACACAGAAAAGAACCATTACAGCGACTGTTGCCGTAATGGCCTTTTTTCTTGTTTCGCCATCGGGGTGTTGAGCTGAAGGGGTGCACCGCTTCTGCACTGGCCTGCCTCAATCTCCCTCGACAAGCAACCAGCCCCATCATCCCTAACTGCAACTCTTGGGAGTCCTCATGGAGGAGCAGGAGATCAGAAGGCTTTCCTCTACCCCACCTCCCCATCCTAGAAACCACTATAGTGCTGTGGAGGAAACAGGAGGCTGTGTGAAGCCCAAGTGCAGTGGGCTCTCATAATGCATAGGAAGTGTTTTTTTCCTGTATATTCTCCCCAAGCCCCAGGATGTCTGCATGCTGGGGTTTCTAGAAGTGCGCACACAAGGCATGCTGATGTTGAGCCCAGCTGACGTCCACCCTATGGTATTACAGCGGAGACAGTTACCCATGCTCCCAGGAGGAAGACTGTTGCATGGAATACTCAACCCCACCCCAGCATACTCTCTGGTTCTCCAGGTTCAATCCTAAACCTGGGTCATAAGGGCTGCAAGCAACAACACTGCCGCTGCATCAACAGAACAGCAACCCCCAACCACACAGTGACATTTCTTAAGCTCTAGTCCTTATTCCTGTGACTAACAAAAGAGGCCTCCATGTTAGCCTTTTTACTTAAAGGAGAAAAGTAATGGCATCTTTGAAGCCCCAACCGCTGCACAGATCGAGGCTTCACTCCACAGATTCCCCCCTGCATGCACCCTATAAAATGAAGACTTCAGTTACCTGAACGCTTGTAAAAAGTGGTTACAACCCCAATGTAGCCAGTATTTTTAAACAAGGAGCTTCACATGCACCCGCGGTGGTGCTGGTAATAACGTTAAGAGGATGACGCTCCACTGCCCCTTCCTTATTGGTGCCCTTATGTATGGAAATATAATAATCTCCACATCTTGGATGTCCATCGCTATTTTACAGACTTTGCCTAAATGACGTGTGTGTCCGCTGCCATAGGTATGCATTTTGGGGTACACTGCATTTTGGGGTACACTGATTTACAACATAAAGACAAAATTGTACTGTTGTCTGTAAGTCAGATTTTTATTACTCAACTTGCTTTCTAGAATTTCTAGGCATGAATATATCACCATACCTTACTATTGTCTTGTAAGATCCCACGTAGTATATCAGTGAACCCCAAAATGTAATGCATAATGTTGTCAGATAAGTACATTACCAACCTTACAAGACTTTTCCTGCATAGCCGCTTCAAACCTTCTGTTTTATTAGTTTCCTGATCTCACAGACACAGCGGTTGTCACCTAAAAACAGCAGTACCGATACGGAAAAAAAAAAAAAACAACTGAGTAACCAAGGACAAATGCCACGGATTCTCCCCGCAGCTCAGTGCAGAACATCTACAAATGATGTCACTTGCGAGTTAGGCTGGTAGCAGTCAGCAAAATACAGGAAAACTGCACAGGTAGTGGGTGGCATGAATATTGCAGCTAGAACGAAAAAAAATATCAGTAAAACACAAAGATAACAGCTACCCTATTAAAACGAGTGTCAGAATCCACAGACACAGATAGATATCTTCAGGAGCTCTTTAAACCCTATCAGCTGTAAAACAAGGTCAAAGCAGGATATCCACAAAAATCAGGGGCCCGACATTCAAAACTTTGCTGGCGCAAAACCGAGTTTGCCGCACAAGCCAGGACTAGTGTGGGTAAATTCTGTTTGCATCCGGGGAACAGTCAGAGAAGGGCACAATGTAAATGAAGGACAGGGACCTGAATATTGGTGCAGTCCAATATTAAAAGTAAGTGCACCACGCAAGGCCATTTTGTCCAGTCCCATTGTGCAGTGCACATACCGCTGATCGAACCCCTAATATACTCCCGCGCAACCCTAGTGGTTGGGAGAGAAATGTGGTGGCCCCCATGTCCACCCCAACACAGTAGTCCATGGCATCTAGTAGCCCCCCCACCCCATGATCGCCGTCCCCAAAGTTTACCAGTACTTTATTCCTGCTGTTAGTGGCACCCCACTCCTACCCACTGACTGCTATCCCAAAGTTAGAGATCAAAGACTCCCTAGTGCTAGTGGTCCCTCGTACGATGTGCAAAGTGGACATTCCCTGGTGTCCAGTGGTCACACCCCCACCCATGCCTGATGGCTACAATCATATTCTCTAGCGTCCAGTGGTCTCTCCCTGCACCTGACATACAGACACAGTTTCCCTGGTGTACAGTGTATTCCCACCCCCATCCTGATCCCATGTAACTGAATGAGAACCCATTTCCTGGTAGTCTAGCAGTCCCCCCTCCATACACCTGATCCCCCCCACCTTGCAGTACAATGACAGCTTCCCTGGTGGTCTAGCAGACCGGGGGGGGGCCACTAGCACCAGGGAAATAATCCTGGTAAACTTCGGGGATGGCGATCGGTGAAGCCTTGCATGCCCTATGAGCTCATCTGCATGGGTTCCTTTGAATATAGGAAATTCAGCACAGGCACAAGCCATTGTGTCACCCGATCTCCGCAGCGCTAACTGGCTTTGCACTGGGCCAAGATGGACCCTATATTTAGTCGAATAGTGCCAGCGCTATTCCACTGGATATAGCATTTTTTGACACCCTGGCAACTGCAAGGCGGAGAGCAAATATTTGCACTTGGATTTGCACCTTTCTGAACATCGGGCCCCAGATGATGTATCCCAGTTGAGCTATCCCCAGTCAACAAACTCAAAAAAATTAAAAATAAATAAATGAAAAAAAAAAATAAAAGAATTATGTACCTACCGTAATTCTTGACCTTCTTGAGAGAGAAAGAGGAAAATAGATAGATAGAGAAAAGACAAAGGTGGGGCAAGGGAGCCCAAAGGACAGCAAATGGAAACGATATAAACTAAAAAAGGATATGCCGGCCAGAGGAGGAGGAGGAGGATCTACGGGTGTGGGCTTTACCCCAGTCCCTGGGTGGCCGAGAGAGAGAGACAACAGTGAAAGGGTAGAAAGACTGGGGGACAGACCTCACCCACTCCACCCAACAAGGAGAAATTCCGAGGAGAGATGTACAAGACATCTAGAGAGGTCACCGAGCCTGATTTAGTCTACATGCCTAAAATACCTGGAATTTCCAGGTGGTCATCCGTACAAGAGAAGCAGGCCTGACTCTACCCAAATTTCGAGGTCAGACAAGCTCGGGCGCATACAGGGTGAAATTCAAGGCGGAGACTCTGGACAGACTGTACAAAGTTCAGATGGAAGGCTCCAGCACCATGACCCTTCTCAGACCAGGAGTGGAGAAGGTCTCTCCCCTCCCTTTGTACAGGGTGGGATAGCCACCCTGGGGCAGGACCTTCACCCAGTTACCGCTGTCCCTTAGGGAGAACTCAAGGGTTCCGGGGGGGGGGGTCCTGTCCAGGATTACCCCCCCCCAAGGAAGAGGAGGGGAGAAGAGAGAAGAAGGAAAAATTATATGGAGAAAGAGAAAAAGAGTCCCTGTGGGCCCTCTCTTCCCTTCCCATCAAAGGAGGGGATCCCCCACCAATGGAGCTGACCATGTCTCACAGGACCAGACTGAGTACCGGAGGAACCCTCCCCATCAGGGTGGTCTCACTGTCACTTAAGAAGGTAACAGAAGACCCGGAGGTACCAGTGGGACTCCGGCCACAACTGACCTCAAGGAGAGAGAGGGCAAGCAGGGAGGAGGCATCTCCCAGAAACTGAGGCCCAAGAGATGAAGGTGGATGGGTTTCAGTGACGAATGGTGATGATACACAGGAAGATTAAGAATTACGGTAAGTACGCAATTTTCATATCTTCTCTGTGTCAGTCTTCACCATTCATCACTGACTGGGTGAGTACCAAGCCCCCCAAAAGGGGTCTAGCACTGCCCTGAGGGATGAGAGTCCCTCAGCCCCCCGTAGGGGAGAACTAGGGGAGGAGGAGACTTATACAGGCCAGTTAGGCCTGTGACTGGTCAGGGTGAGATGGGGGTCTCCCGTGACCTGGGAGACGGAAGTCGGCCCTGCAGTTCCTGCCTCGCCCTGTGGGAGAAGAGGTGGGTCCCTCGGAGAGCAGAGGCAAGCACGTCGGGCCAAGGGTGACAACTCTGATAGACGAAGCCACGCCATCTGCCAAATGCAGATCGCTGTCCCCTCTAGCCTAGAAGCTACCTTGTTGGTGTTGTAAGACTCCCTTTCCTGGTGTCTTGCAAGCTACAGGCCCTGCGCGGAGCGGGCAATGGCCTGGCTGGTTGCCTCTGAATCAGGAAGCAATGTCAGCACCTGGCCTAGCACTGACCACCAACACCTATTGTAGGCAGCGTGGTGCACCTGATGAGCTGCGATGCTAAGCATAATACACGACAAGGAGAACACACTCTGCTCCCAATGGTTGAACTCTGCAGAGTCCGCATCCAGGGGTCGGTCACGTACCAGGTGTCTATGCCCAGAAGGGGTGTCCAGCAACCCCACTCCAGAAGTGGGATGAGGTAAGGCACCTGGAGATCCCTGGGGTGCACAATACCTGCGCTGGCAGTCCACTGGGGCTGGGGCAGATGGACACTGCCAGGTATGGTACGACACCTCCTGGAAAGGGATCAGCCAAGAAGAGACCACAAGGTGGTCAGTGCTGAATTCGCCGAGGAAAACACGCATCGTCCATTCAGGATTGCATCTTGCAATGTGGGAAAGGTGCAGATCGCCAATCAGCCCCGCAAGGAATCGCTGATACTTTGTCTGAGCAGCGTCTGAGTACAGGTGGACGGAGGTAGCCTCTTCCTCAAAGGAGGAAGACGAGAAGGCCAACAAATCTAAAGAATCTGAGTCTGGCTGCTGTGGGGGGAGACAGGCGAAAGACCTGCTAATCCATGGCCCTGATGTACCTGGGGAAGGCAGCACAGTGGCTCTAAACTGCTCCCCGATCAAAGGCCCTGAAGGACCCACATGACCCAGGAAATGAGGGGAGGGTTGCAGAGGCAAGGGAAAAACACAGTTTACTTCATGCAAGTGACCTCTGACAGGACTAGGGGACCTCGCTGGTGATTTCGGACCTCTTGGAGATCCACGGGTCTGCACAGTGACTGGCCACTTAACCAGTTTGAAACGGTCAGGACTGAGTCCTGAAAGGGAAACTCCTCTGTGAGGAGATCGGGGCCGCATGGATCTAGAAGGGTGGACCCCAACCCCACCCAATGAGGTCCCCCTCGAAGGAGACAAAGGAGAAAAGGAAGGCTCAGCGCTTGGACACCTCCCAGAACCCCGAAGGGTCCCATGGGAGGATCGTCGCACTTCACCTCGCCTCCTCAATCCCATCGACTCCGAGGCTGACCTCCTCCTCAGTCACGGAGCTAGGGATGGCTCCAATCCCGCAGTACCCCCAAGGGAGGACGGAGAAGATGGAATCCAGTTCTGGCCCTGGAGGAATGAACAGCACCGGCACCGGGGCTGGCAGCCATCCGAACCCCCCCCCCCCCCGAGGCCAGAACCACCATCGCCCAGACCGAATGCCACTATAGGCCGACCCTATCGGCGCCAACTGCAACCACCGGAGTCGAGGGAAGGGAAATACAGGAGGGCACAGAGGTACTGGGCACCGAAGAGTCCTCTGACTCTGAGGAGTCAGGCTGCCAGTCTGGATCAGCCTCTCGATCATCCGGCTCCGGAGAGGAGGAGATCCAAAATACCTCCTCAGCACTGTCACGATCACCGGAGCCACAAACAGCAGCTCTGGGATCCAGAACAGCGCCGATGGGTGGCACTGAGGAGTCACCCATGTCGGGCCCAGCAGGCGTGGGCCGTGACATCGGGAGAGCCTGCACCTCTGAGGAGGTGACTGCCTGTGCAATGCTCCCAGCCCCCAAAGAGGGCCAGACCGATCCTCTGGCACCACAGAAGAGGCCTCCTCCCTGGTAAGGCTAGAAGGGGAGGAAGCCCCATTCTCACCGGACCATAGAGAACTGGGAGGGGACCCAGAGGAAGGGCGGAGAGCCCTGCGCTTGGAGTCATTCATACAGCACCCCCCAAAAGTCAGCAGAGCATAGCTGACCTTAAATGCGCGAAGTTCAATAACTCGACAGTCCATAGAAAAGCAAGCATCGCAATTGTCCATATCGTAAGATGGACCCAGGCAGGTCAGACAAGAGTCATGCCAGTCCGTGACGGATATCTGCTGGCCACAGGGACACCAACCCATAAAAGGCTGGCATGCTTTGAAAGAGTGCTTTTTCTTGTCCCCAGACAAACCCGACATAACTCACGGTAAACTTAAAATAAAACAGGCAAAAAAAAGAAAGGCTCAGCGCCGCTAAAGATAGCATCGCTAAACATCTGCAGCCTAACTGCCAAATTCGACCAGCTCCAGGCTTGGATGACCATCCATGCACCTGACATACTCTGCCTAACTGAAACCTGGCTGTCGGGTAGGATCAAAGATGGTGAGGTGGCCATCAAAGGATTCCAAGCATTTCGACTTGATAGAATAGGCAGGAAAGGTGGCAGTTGCCTCCTATATGCCAGAAACTCACTGAGTTGCTCTGTCCTCCCCATCTCCAAAGTTGTGGAGGATTATGAGCTACTACTGATAAAAATACAAGTCAGCCTAAAAGGCAAGACCCTTACCATCGTCACAACCTACCTGCCCCCCAAAAAAGTCAAGGAAGGCTTTCCTCTTATTATGGAAGAAATTATCGCACTCAGAAAGGGCTCAGAACTCATCTTGACCAGTGACTTTAATATTAACTGGTTTTGTAAGGAGGCAACACCCTCCAGAGACCTAATCACCTCCCACAATCTCACACAACTCGTAACTCACCCCACCAGGCAGAACTACAAGGCTGGTACCAGCATCCTCATTGACTGGGTCTTAGCTAGCTCACCGACTCGATTCTCCAAACTCAGGGTTCTCCCAGACGTGCTGAGTGACCACTCCTCATTCTCCTTTATATGGACCACTAAGCTTGCCAAAAGCCCACCCCGCCTCATCGAGAGCATGGTTCTGCAGAAAGGTAAACTAAGATCCCTCAAATTGGCCCTGTCTGCCTACAACTGGTCGCTCATCAACAAGGCACCTACACTGGACCAGGCCCTTAGTTTTTCCACTGAGGGCTTCAATTTCATCTGTGATATCTATGCACCATGCACAAAACAGAAAATTCGGGGGGAGGTTAATAGCTGGATTGATGTCAAGTTCCTCTCTCTCCTAAAGGAAAGGGACTGCCTCTGGGAAAAAGCCTTAAACTCAGGCAGTAAGCATGACCTACAGTGCTACAAAATGGCTAGAAATTGGTGCACCAGACTTATCAGGCTCGCAAAAGCCAATTTCCGTAAGACCCAGCTTAACAACGCATGGGGAGATGGAAAGAGGTTTTGGGACAACATCATCATCATCATCCTTGGTAAAGATCAAAAGCAGCACCCTAAGATGCTCAACATTAATAACTCATCCTCCTCAGATCCGCTAGCCATTGTTGATGCCTTTAACCAGGCCTTTACAGACCTGTCCTCAGTGCTGCCTCCAGACTACCTTCTGCCTGTGGAGGAACAAGGTTGCACCAACCTGCTCATAACTAACCACCCAGCCATCTACTTTAAGAAGGTGACGGTGAAGGAGGCCCTTACGATGGTCAGGAAAGTCCAAGGCAAAACCAGATTGGGGAATGACCGACTAGACATGAAGTTACTATCTCTCACCCTTGATGTTCTTATCATGCCCATAACAATGCTATTTAATAAATCCTTGGCTCTATCTCAATTTCTGGAGGTATGGAAGCAAGCCCTGGTAACTCCAGTGCATAAGAATGATTACAAGGTGCTGGCGTCAAACTACAGGCCAATATCTATCCTCTCCCCACTATCCAAAGCTTTGGAAAAAATCGTGGCAAGTCAACTCATAGAATATCTCAATAAGTACAATCTGCTCTGCCCAAACCAACATGGCTTCAGGCAAAAACACAGTACCACCATGGCACTGTTGGAATACACTGACTATGCGCACAAAGCCCTAGATGAAGGCAAATTGGTGGGGTCCATCTTCATTGACCTCACCAAAGCCTTCAACACCATCAACCACCTTCTACTAGTACTTCAGCTCCAAAGATTGGGTGGGGCACCTAATGCCGTGAATTGGTTCAATGACTACCTAGCACACAGGAGTCAGTGAGTCAAAATCAGGCAGACGTTATCCAGCTCCCTCCAGAGATGTACTCCTATGAGTCCCTCAAGGATCAATTCTAGTGCCCCTGCTTTTCAGCCTCTTTGTAAAATGACCTACCCACAGCCTGTGACACCAGACTTATTCTGTATGCGGATGATGCCGTGCTGCTGAGTAGTAGCACCTCTCAGGTTGCCCTACAAACAGAACTAAGGAACTCTTTCAATAAACTCGAGGACTGGTTCAGTAGGCAAAAGCTGCTACTAAATTACAAGAAAACCAAGGCCATGCTACAATCCAGCCCCTACAACAAACACAAGCATGCTCCTCTCGTAATCACCAATAAGGCTGGTGAGCAGATTGAGCAGGTGCATTTGTTCAAGTGCCTTGGAGTCACCATTGATGACTCTCTCACTTATGCATACCACACAGACTCCCTTGTCAGAGTGGGAAACACAAAGATTGGGGTCCTCTACAGGCATAAGAAATCCCTCACTCCAGAAGCCCTCCGAATCTAGTCTCCAGCTCCATACTCTCCACGATAGACTACGGGCTGGTGGTCTATGGAGCTGCTACTGATACAGTGCTCAAAAGGGTCCAAACTGCACTCAATAAGGCATGCTGCCTCACCCTGTATGCAGATCACTACACTCATACTTGCACCCTGTATGAGCGTACAGACTGGCTTAACCTAAAAGACAGGATCAAATACCAAACTTGCCTCTTGGGAAAAAACGCACTCCTCGGAAAAACCTCACCCTGTATAGGAAACCTGCTCAAGGCTTCTCTCTCAACACACATCACCCGACGGAGGAAGAATGGAGCACTGTCCATATAATCCCGCTGAACCTCACTAGGGCAGCACGCTTTCTCCTATCGGGCCCCCTCTGGATAAATGAACTCCCGTTGAAATTACAAATAAACAACAGCCTGTCTCAATTCAAAGCAGGCCTCAAACAGCACGTTATGTCCAGCTCAAAATGCACCTGCTTCTCAGGCCCCACTTGATAGCCGGCCTACTCCCAAGGTAGCATCCAGCAGGGCTACCTAGAGAACACTGCCTCCATTCCAGCCTAGCCAAGTTCTTAAGTAAGCTATCAGTCCTCTTTAAACGCACTTGGTACTGCCCCTCCCAAGCCCCCACACACACACCATACTCGACAAAGCCCTCTGGAGCTGCTCCCCCAATTACAGCCCCCCCATTTCACTATCCCCCCACCTCTCGCTCTCTGCGGTAGGTTCAAACCCAGCCCCCCTTGTTTCACTGTCACCCATCCTCTCGCCATCTGGGATAGCGTTAAACCCTATGCAGTTATTCTGCCATAGTCTAGCAACGGATTTGGAGGTTTCCAGGGGTGTGCTACCTAGGGCAACCAATTAGAAATAGCTTAGTATTCGATTACAACTGCTCTGTTTTTTCTCCTATTTGTCTAATTGTCACGTAATCGCTCTTTAATGCCTAATGATCAGGCCTCTGTAATCACTGAATATGTGTATTCTCTTACTGTCCACCCTGATGTGGAACCTTTGTAAAAGAGCTCACACTCAAAGGTCTTTCCGAAATACTAATTAAATTAAAGAAAGGAAAGGTCTTACCAGCTAGAATCAGCAATGGCGCAGAGTTGACAGAACGACAGAACTAAACAGGGAACAGCATCAACACCGGCGCTGAACTAAAGGTAGGCTGCAATGTCGCAGTCTAATTTCTTCAAGCAAAGCTAGGTGCTGTGCTCTCGAAGACAGGAGAAGCAGAACTGGGCGGAGGAGGAGTCAACGACCATTATTGGCCAACTCGCAAGTGCTAAGCAATGTGTTGGCCTCGAGGGTGGCACCACTTCAATGTCGACTTCTCCGGGGTAGCTCCCATGGGATCACCCAGTCAGTGATGAGTGGTGAAGACTGACGCAGGGAAGAGCCTTCCTTTTTGCCTCCACTATTGTCTGGCCCCTTTTGTTATCTTTTGACTTTCTTTCTGTATCCTCTAATCTCATTTTCTGTCCTTTTCAGGTGTAGAAATCTGTGGTGCAGCAACAACTAGTTATAACTCAGCAAGGAGTCGGATGGTTAAAAAGAGAATAATTCTGCTTGACACTTCCAATGTTGCTCCTCCAAAATGAAACACACTATGAGCCCAATCCAGCAACAATGTATGTGCATAGTCAACACCAAGTTTCTCCCACTCTCCCCCTCCACTGCCGTTCTCTTCCAATATTTTTTTCAGGTGGAGCTACCAAAGCAGCACAAGATTTGTCATGAATCAACCAGACATTAATGTCTTGAGTTTCATGTAATTAACACTCTTTTGATGAGGCTGGCCCGTAAATGCAGCAGCAGGGCTGCCGCTCACGCCTCCAGTGCCCCAAGTTGGGGAATGAGCCTGCAGAGTCAGGGGCCAGTCAGCGGGAGAATGACTGAGCATCCCACAGGACACTTACCATCTATGTAGAGAGCGGGTTCCCAAGCTCCACTGCAATACTGCCACCTCCAGCTGGATGACCACGGGTCATGGGTGTAGGCAGGCATACTCCAAACACTCCATGGTATGCAATTTTATTTAAGGGGGGTAGCAAATAGGCTCTGAACTGCCTCCTTTTTCCATGAAAACTAACAAACAAAATACTGAACCTCTTTAATTTTATTTATAGGAGTCAAAACTAGAAGAACTAGTCACTAATACTCTTTGCATCCCAAGCATAATACAACTTTATAGGCTCTGGGCTGGTATGTATGTGTGTGTCTTAGGGAACAATGCTTGGCATTGTATTTACCCATGCATGGCAATAACCACTGCCATGAGATGCAAAAGTTGTATTTATTGTGCCAAATGAGGCAACAAACACGGTCCTGGTGTACGTTTGTATATTGTCCTGCTACTCTCGGGGGTAGCGGTGAGTCCACTTGGTGTGCAGATCTGAAATCCCTGGCTACACCCCTGCCACGGGTGGCAGTGTATTGAAACACTCTGAGGCGTAGAAGGCCATTGCCGAAGTCAGCAGAGAGCATACTTTGCATATGCATGCACAAACTGCAGAATCCTCTGTTTGGTGATCATAATTATTTCTACAGCAGCAGACTGTGATGTCCCAAACAGGTTTAGGAGTCCAGTTTTTTTTTTTTGGGGGGGGGGGCAGGTGGATGAGATCTAATGTGGGGGGACAAAGGATGTCTTCATGCAAATGTCCACAGCAGTAAGGAATATGGGGACATAAATACAAAACTTTAAAGAAATAAAAGTTGAATTGGCAGCGGCCCTTCAGCCAGCAGTAGGGCTATTGCTCACGATGCCAGTGACCTGAGTTTGGTAACAAGCATACCCTTTCATGTTGATGTTCTCCAGGAAGAAAGGGCTGTCAAT
Organism: Neoceratodus forsteri; assembly: GCA_016271365.2. Taxonomy (NCBI): domain Eukaryota; kingdom Metazoa; phylum Chordata; order Ceratodontiformes; family Ceratodontidae; genus Neoceratodus; species Neoceratodus forsteri. Next base: position 291,860,598 of record CM057453.1, on the reverse strand, counting down.
CCCACTGACTGATGATTCCCCCAAGGAGCCAGGAGGTCAGTACAAAGTGGGACATAGTGGAAGGATGTTCCCTCAGCTCACCTGAACATCAGGAGTGATGAGGTTGGGGCAACTACCCAGTGGTTCAACAGATGTGAAGCAAAATCAGATGAAAAATTGTAGCAGAAGTTTAGCACAGGTGGTTGAAGCCCACCAACCTCTCACATCTCAATGGGCAGACATTCTGACTCTGTCTTCACTAACCTCGCGTTTTCCCCAGAATTATCTGGTTTCCAGACCAATATGTGCAGAACGCAGTCAGGCCCACTGCAGAGGGATAAGTGGAGGGGCTCAAGAAGAGGCAGCAGCTGTGTGAGGATCAGGGTGGCTCGCAGTGACAGGCAGGGAGAAGGTGCAGTGGAGGACTTGTTCGAGCAGCCCAAGAGGTAAGGAGGAAAAAAATGTAAATAAAAATATGCACGTGTGCAGTAACGATGTCTGTTGGGAGCTACAGACACTGCTGTGCAGTGTGCTGAGGCACAAGGTAACAGTGCTACAGGACTTATACCACTGCCCGAATTTTAAAGTTCTGGCTTAGAAAATGCAGCACTGTGCATTTGTAATTATGTATAGGGATGGCAGGTGACCTAGTTCATCCAACCTGAGTTGTCTTTGCGGCAGCCATACGGGCCTGTTTTCCAATTTATTTAAATTAGAAAAGAATAGTGTGTACAAGGAAATAATGCCATCCAAGGCGGGCTAACGAGCGTATAAACCACAAGACTGAAGAGCAAGTGGATTGATGACCTCTTTAGTCCCCCTAGATGGCAATATTTCACAAGTACACAGCACTTTCTAGTGTTTTCTTATATAATAAATTCGGTCAGCCAAAAAAAATAGCTTTCTTTTAACTCATGGTAAAGATGCAAAAACGTTCCAGTAGTGAAGTAATTAATTTTAGTTAAGTAAGTGATAAGACATGACAGGGCATGCATTATACTGATCTAACCACAAGCCCGCGGCATAATAAAGGCACAATTCTATAAGTCAGAGTGCCTTAAGTCCTGCAAGTGTGGTGACATATGCATAATGTACACTGTAAAGTGTGTTAGTGCATTTATAAAATGGGTAAAGTGAGAAAATAAAAAAATAAACATAAGATATGCCAGCATTTTTAAAGTAAAAGTAGGTATTTTCTTTTGCTAAAAGTAACCAGTAGAAAGTAGCCCCTTCCCTGCTGTCAAGCATCTGTCTATCTATACATTCAGTAGATGGAATGTGTGTTTATCATGGTTTCTGGTTGCAGAATTGAGCAACAATAGAGAAAGAAATGTGGAACTATGAAATAGGAAGTTCTTTGGACACTTTAACCAGTGGGCCTGTAGCTTAATGGTTAGAGCACTGGAACTGCATACCAAAGGTCCGAGGTTCAAATCCCAGTACGCCCACATTTTCCTTTCTCATTTCCATCCTTGATTTAAAAAACGATATACCTTGCAGGGGTTAAACTGCACTGATAGAAGTGGTTATTTCTATCATGGAATGCAGAAATTCAAATGTCTGAAGAGTTCTATTGGCTGAATGTTCACCCCCTTCCCACAAAAATACTGAAAAAAATCCATGGCCTCAGCAAAGTCAGAGATTACATTTCATCTCTGGCAGGACAAGAAGCAAAGATTTTCCTAGTAAGCAGGTAAGGTGAAGGTGGGTGCGTGGGTGGTCAGAGAAGAAGCTCCAAAAACTATTAACTGTGATTAGTAAACATTTTAAAATTTATTTATGTGTGGAAGAGGGAAAAAAAAAAACGCTTTTAATCAGTTTTCATTTTTACAGACTAGATGATCTTTTTAGTGAGTAAAGGTGGCAACTGGGTTTGTAAGGCCAATCAGAAATTTTTGAGAAAAGGAACCCACAGACCCTTGGACAGAGGAAATAATATACTAGCAGACTGTTCCGGCTCACAATGGTACTTAAGTCTGGTTAACAAAATTCATGGAACAGTTGAGGAAACAAGAGGATGGTGAAGTAAGGTTCTACACGTAGACACGTCACAGTCAAAATGGAAAGAAACCTGGGACTTTTTCAGGAAGGTCAACTTCAATTCAGGATCTAAAAATACAGCAATTTAACATCATTAGCAACCTATAGTACACCCCACAAAACCTATTCAATACAGAGAGAATATCATACCCAATATGCTATAAATATTGTAAAGAAGTCGGCACATTAATGTACCTCCTCTGGGTCTGTTCAGAGATTTATTTATTTTATTTATTGAATTTTGTTGACCCAGTAGGCCCACTGGGCCTAGAAGTCCCTTTTTCAGGGGCGACCGGGGGGTAGGGGGGAATACAGATGGTCATACCTCTCAAGTGTCCCTCATTACGAGGGACATCCCTCATTTTACCCCTCAAAATTGCTCCGTCCCTCATCCAACCCTCATAGAAAATGTGCTGCCCACACAGAGAATGTGTTGTAAGAAAAAATTACTCACCTTAGTAATTGCTTTTCTTCTCATGGAGTCTTGCTATATATGACTAATGCAGTTAGCCACTGCACTTGAACTGCCCGAGAGGAAAGAGTTAACTCCAGGAGTCTGAGTTTTACAGCGAGAGCTTTATGCCAAAGTTCTATCTGGGCAGTTTCAAATGAAACTGTCAGATCTTTTACGTAATACTACAACAAGTCTGTGTGGAAAACCCTACACTAGCCAAAACGGCTACCTACTAGTAGAAATAACAACAATATAACAACAATAACAATAACAACAACAATGAATAACAGTATTATTAGTTACCCCTGACAAGCACCATTAGGACCCCCCTTCCCCAAGACTCAAGTCCAGGAAGGGGCCAATATATTACCTAAATAAAATAATCTAGTTCCTAACCCCTAAATAAAAGAAGGTAAGGGAAAAACTACAATGGCATGACACAGTGCTTGCACTAATTTGCCACCCTACCCAAGTAGAAGTTCTGAGAGGGGCAGGAGGGGGTGGTCATATATAGTAAGACTCCATGAGAAGAAAAGCAATTACTAAGGTGAGTAATTTTTCTTCAAACACCATGAAGTCTTGCTATATTATGACTAATGCAGATTACACAGCAGTACTTCCATGGAGAGGGCCAGAACCCACTTTAGGAAATAGGCTCTGAAGCACAGCTGTGCCAAAACAAGCATCTCTCCTGGACTGAATATCCAGGGAATAATGCTTGGTAAAAGTATGAACTGTTTTCCAAGTAGCAGCTTGACAGATTTCCAGAATGGGAATATCTCCAGCAGCCGCTAGAGATGCAGCTGTACCCTGGTGGAGTGAGCCCTCAGTCCTGAGGGGGTTCTCTACCTAGTTTTTGATAACAAAATTGGATACAAGAGACAATCCACCTTGCAATTGTCCTCTTAGTGGCAGGTTTCCTTGCCAACCTCGCCATAGGTAAGGAAGAGTTGGAGGATTCAACCTGTGACCCTTGGTGCGTTCCAAATAGTAGCTTAAGGCTCTTTTGACGTCCAAGCTGTGCAGTCTCCTCTCACCTGAGGAAGAATGCTCAGTGAAAAATACTAGAAGAGATATGGATTGGTTCAGGTGGAAATCTGAAACCACTTTAGGCAAAACTTTCTGTTAGTCCTGAGGACTACTCATCTCTGTGGAAAGAGATAAAATCTTCTTCCACTGACAGGGCCTGTAGTTCACTTCTATGTCTGGCAGAAGTGATAGCCACTAGAAAACAGTTTCAAGTTAGAAACTTGAGCTCTGCTGAGGACAGAGGCTCAAAGGAGGTTGCATTAACTGAGCAATGCAAACATTCAGGTCCCAGGCGGGGGTTGGTTCTCGGAAAGGAGGTTGGTGTGAAGTAACCCTTTAAAAACTTGGAAAACACAGGGTGAGAAGAAAGGGAAGCAGGCTTCCTGCTGACACAAAAGCAGAGACAGCTGCCAGATGAACCTTTAAGGTAGCTGGCCTAAGGCTAAGGAATTTAAATGGACCAAATAGTCCAGTAAATGGGCAGACCAGCAGATTCTGGGATAATCTGCTTCTCAGAGCACCAGATGGAAAACCTTTTCACTTAGAATTGTAAGTAGCCCAAGTGGAAGGCTTCCTTGAAGCCTTTAAAATATCAAGAACACCTTGAGAAGGTGTAAGTCAGCAATTCTAACTCCTCAAGAGCCATGCCTTGAGATGGAGGGATTTGAGGTCCGATACACACTCTCCCCTGTGCACAGGCCAGCAAGTCGTGGACTTTGGGCAAGCTCAGGGCAGGGTGGACTGTCAAGGACAGAAGCAGTGGGTACCAGGGCTGTCTGGCCCAATCTGCGGCAATCAGAATCACTTTGCAGGGCTGAGATCTGACTTTTACTAGTACCCTGAAAAGAAGAGGAAAGGGGGGGAAAGGCATACAGGAACTTCCCTTTCCAATCCAACTGAAAGGCGTCCAGGGGGACTGAGCCCAGCACTGGAGGCCTGCAACAAAACAGAGGAAGTTGGTGGTTGTCTGGGGCTGCGAAAAGATCTATCTGAGGGGTGCCCCATCTGGCAAAGACCGATCCCAGCACCTGAGGATTCAGAGCCCATTCGTGATGGCCCTGAGAAATCCTTGCTGAGGGCATCCGCCAGGACATTGTCCTTCCCTGAAGGTGAACTGCTATCAGGAGGTGTTCAGGAGAAGCCAGAGACCACAACTTCATTGCTTCGGTGCACAAGGCTGATGACCGAGTGCCCCCTTGCTTGTTGATGTACCACATTGTTGTGTTGTTGTCTGTCCTGACTTGAACGACTTTGTTCTGGACAGAAGCTGAAAACGCCTGAAGAGCTAGAAAGACAGCTCTGAGTTCCAAAAGGTTGATGTGGAGCAGAGATTCCTGAGGAGACCACACTCCCTGAGTGGACAGGTTGCCCAAGTGAGCTCCCCACCCTAACAGGGAGGCATCCGTGGTGAGGGTGAGGGAGTGGGAGACGGGAATGAAAGGAACCCCTTGTTTTAGATTGGTTTGATCCTGCCACCAGTGTAGAGCCAGGATCAGAGTTTGGGTCACTGGAACCAATTTGGAAAGGGGGTCCTCCTTTGAGACCAATAGGTCCTCAAATGGAACTGAATGTCCCTCATCTGGAATCTTGCCCTTGCACTACCGCTGTGGAAGCAGCCATGTGCCCTAGGAGTTGCAGAAAATGCCTTGCTGGCTGAGAAACCCCAGGGTAAAGGAGGATGCCAGGGCAATGAGCCTGTCTACCCTTTCCGAGGGAAGAAATGCCCTGGCTAACTTTGTGTTCAATTCTGCATCTATGAAAGTTGGTACCTGAACTGGTTCCAGAACTGACTTTGGTAAATTCAGCAGGAATCCCAGGGAAGTGAGAAGCTGCTGGGTGACTTGCAAGTGGGATTTTACCTAATCTGGGGACTGACCCACTATGAGCCAGTCGTCCAGGTAGGGAAACACAGCAATCCCTTGCCTTCTTAAATGAGCCACTACCACAGCTAGACATTTTGTGAATACCCTTGGCGCAGAGGTAAGGCCGAAGGGCATTGCCCTGAACTGGTAGTGGCCTGAAGGCAGTTCGAATCTGAGGTACTTTCGGTGAGAAGGCCTGATCAGAACATGAAAATAGGCATCCTTGAGGTCCAGGGAAGCCAGCCAGTCCCTGGCCTCAGGGAAGGCAAAATCATTACAGAGTTAACATTTTGAACTTTGGTTTCAAAAGATGCTTGTTCAGGTACCTTAAATCTAGGATGCCGCCATTCTCCTGTCTTTTGGGGTAAGAAAGTATTTTGAGTACCCCCTGCCCTGATGGCAAGGAGGGACCCTTTCTACTGCTTGGCAGTCCAGAAGAGAAGAAACCTCTGCTTCAAAGCAAGGGCTTCTAGATTTCCAGAGAAAATGTCTGGCTCTCATCTTTGGAAACTGTTTGAAGCTGAGAACCAGACCCTGGTTTATTACCTCCAGAACCCATCTGTCCTAGGTTAGGGACACCCAGTTCTGGCTGAAATAAACCAACCTGCCCCCCACTGGTACAGGAGAATCGGCCCTGGGCACCCCATCAGGGTGCCTGCTTGGCAGTAGCCTTAGGCTGAGGGGAGGGGGACGGTTTAATTGTGCCCCGTCTACCTCTGCCTCTGAAGAAACCCCTCTGTGCAAACGCAGAGGAGGCCTGAGATTGGTAAAAAGGCCTGTGGAAAGGCCTGCCCCTACCTCTGGGAGCGTGCCTCTGTGGAGTGGCATGCCTCTCCTTAGCCTGGGCACTTTTGCAGGTAGTTCTGTATTCATCCATCTTTTTCATATAGTTTTCTGTTTGTTCCCCAAACAGAGAATTACCCACTACAGGAAAATCCATAGCTTTTGACTGAGTATCTTGGGACAGATTAGTGCATCTGAGCCATGCCAACCTATGGAAAGCTACAGAAGTGGCCATGACCCTAGAGGAAACATCATTAACATCAACCGCAGTATGAAATTGAACTTTAGAGGCTTCAATGCCATCAGCTGCCACCTGTTCCAACTCACTAGCCAGCTGGCCATGTGCCTGCTTGGCTAACTGCAATACTGTGTCCCATCTAGATTTCTGATATCTAGCTACATAAGCCATATAATTAGCCTGCCTGAGTCCCAAAGAAGCTGCCATATACTGTTTTTTCGCCATGGCATCAATCTTCCTGGAATCCTTATCAGGAGGATGTGAGGCCAGGGGAATTGTCACAGGCTGCAGCTTGAACCACACCTACATGACTACACTGCTCAGTGAGGAAGTCTGTATCAGAGCCTGACAAAGTATACCTTCTGTCCATTTTTTTATCTACAGGAGGGACAGAATGAGGATTTTTTTAAATCTTTGTTGTTTGCTTCCTAAATGACTTATGCAAAGGAATAGACAACCTCCTAGACTCTGGTATATCCATCATTTCTACATAATCAGGCTCCTCTTGCTCATCCACAGCTTCCTCTAAAGGAAGCTGGAGGGTTTCTGCAACCTTTGTAAAACATAAAATGAGAAGGGACTCAGACAGAATAGGAGGAGATTCTAAAGGTCTGTCTGGAGAAATGTCCGTTCAATGGGCACGTCAGACCCTCCCAACATATATATTGATCAAATTCCTCCTCCTCCTGTGGTTCATAAAATTCCTCAACATCATACTCCTGAACCACTGAACTGAACGAACAACCCTTTACCAACTGTTGGTGGTCTCGACAGGACCCTGAGACAGTGACTGGACAATCTGTATGGCTTTAGCTATTTCTGCAGCAGTTGGAGACAATTTTGGACTCCAAACCTACTGATTTCTTTGTCTTTTTACTGGGACTGGTTCCTCTGAACCAGCCTTCCTTTTGCCCGAGGAAGTCTCGCCCTGGTCAGAGGGCACTCCCTCTGGTCCAGTGGGTGCTGGACCAGGCTGGCCATCTGGGTCAGCGGACTTTTTGGCCTCTCGTCCCCTGAGCCGGCCCAATCTCTTTTCCAGGGTGGCTGCAGGAAAATTTTTACACACCTGGCAGTCTGACAGGAGGTGGTCAGCCCCCAGACAATAAACACAAGTGGTGTGTGGGTCAGCCTTGGCAAAGACTTCCCCACAGACATCACAGTGTTGAAACCCAGTGGGCCCGGTTTTTCTTTTGGGTTTCTCAGACATAATGCCAGCCTAACCAAAAACTTGCCCTTTTGATGGCAGTGCCAGGCAAGACACTCTTATCGTTCCTAACCGTGTCACGGTATTTGAAAACCTAATTTTAAAGCAAGGTTTTTAGAACCGATAAGAACCGGAACTGCACTCTAAAAGCCCAACCAACACTTTTAAAACGTTAATTTAAGAAACCGATCGGTTCAAAACCGAACCGATAATTGAATTTCCACACAGACTTTAATTTTGTACTTATGGTTTACCAGATAGAGCTTTTAACGAAATGCGGTAAAATAAATACTTTGCAGTTCAAATGAACTGAAAATACTACGCTTGAACCAAGAAATGAACCGAGCTGAAGGAGCTGATCTCGGAGGAGCGACTGTTCAGTGAAGCGGAGTAAAGAATCTAACAGTTTCATTTGAAACTGCCCAGATAGAGCTTTGGCATAAGCGCTCTCGCGCTGTAGAACTCCAGACTCCCTGGAGTTAACTCTTTCCTCTCCGGGGCAGTTCAAGTGCAGTGGCTAACTGCATTAGTCATAATATAGCAAGACTTCATGGTGTTTGAAATTCAAGATTTTAAAGCAGAAACTCTTAATATTCTAAAATACTAAATCCAAAATAAACTTTGCACAAGTAAACACTACGGTTTTCACAATGTTCTGAGCTTGTATCTCCATGTTTGAGGATGTGTCCCTCATTCTGAGTGTCTGTGTCCCTCAGTGTCCCTCATTTTGAGTGTCCAGAAATGTCCATGTCCCTCATTTCAGTGACAAAAGATTGAGAGGTATGCAGATGGTAACCAACTGAAATTGAACCAGATTAAGCTGTTGGTGGTATTTTTAGTGAATGAGGGAAATTTGGCGAGAACACCGAGGAAATTCCCCTACTCGTCTGTAGGGGAACCCTTTGTTTGAGACAATGACCACTTCCAGCGTACCTGTGGAGGAGATGGAAGTGTCTGGGGGGGGGGGCAAGCCTCCTCTCCTACCTGTGTGCATCTACAGGCTCAGCGCGATGAAGCGCAAGATTTGGTCTTTTCAGAAGCTGGAGCTGCAACTCCGGAGGTTTTTTTGTCCACGAAGGATCTAAGCCGTACAGACGATATAACTAAGACAAAAGGAGAGGAGTATATCCCGATTTCCGCATCCATGGAATTAATCTTTCAGCAACTGCTTGAAAAAAGAAAGAAAACTGCATTCTGAGCTAGAGCGCGAGCTGAGGGATCAGACTGTGAAACTACAAGCTGGAACACAACCTGCCTCACCTTTGACAGGAGCCGATGACAGCGTTTATGACGCAGCAACATCAAAGGCTTTGGGCACCGTCAGGGCCGGGTGAGTCAGTCTCCAATATTTCTCCTCAGTCAAGTGAACTGAATCTTGAATCGGCTGGCAATCTGTCCGCTTCTTTAGGCGGGTGCCTACAGCCCAAAACAGAAATTCCTGTGATTCTATCTAAAACTGTTTTCGAGGTGAAATCTCCTCGGTGTTTGTCCGGACAAACAGAGAATGACCCTATTTTCAATATTCCTCCCGTAAAGGAACCCCTTTCCAGGGACAAAGGGTTTGTATTTAAGCCCTTGACAATCAGGACTTATGAATCAGGATCTTCCTGTACTAACCCGGTAAATATAAATTATCAGCATGTACTGAATATGCAAGAAGAGGTGTCAGTTTTTTCTTTTAATAATAAAGAAAATGAACAAGTTACAAATTTTTTTTTTATTTAGTTTTTGTTGACCGGGTAAGTGCACTAGACAAATCCTGTCTATTTTCAGGCACGACCCGGGGGAGGGGGATACAGATGAATGCCAACTGACCTTGAACCAGATTAAGCTGTTGATGGTATTTTTAGTGAATGAGGGAAATTTGGCCAGGACACCGGTGAAATTCCCCTACTCTTTTCGATAAGTACCATGGGATCTTTAACATCCACCTGAACTACCACCAATCCAGGCAGATGGGACCTCAGTTTAACGTCTCATCCGAAAGATGGCACGTCAGAAGTGCAGCACCCCTCTCATGCTGCAAATGCAGAGGAGGACAATAAAAAAGAACGTAGGACTGCTGTAACTCTGGCAAAGAGGCATTTGTCTTAATCTTCCATGTCAGCCCGTAAGAAAATAGTAACAGCTGAGAATGTGCTTAAAAAACCAGCAGGGGACAAAATACATCCTGTTCTTTCTTTGGAAGAAGGTTTGGAACTTACAGCTGATTCATGGTCCCCCCAAAAAGCCCTTAGTGGGGCAGGTTGGAGATTTTCTTCTAATGGTGTATGGCTTCCTGACCCTGGCTGGGATCCTAAATTCAATTTCTCTCAGTCTTCTCCTGCTTGGCGTCCTGGAGGCTTTTCTAATTCTTTACCTGAGTCTCAGATTTTTCTAGAAACCCCTCTGGATATAAAGCACCCTGGTCCAGGGAAGGTCCCTGATCCTCAGACTTTTACCCAGAGAAGTGATCCTGGAGAAGTTTGTTCTACAAGTCAACTAGCCAAAACTGAAGTACAAAAAGACAACACCGAGGATCTAAAGGGTGGCCCTCATACCCCCCCCCCCCGCTCAGAAACCTTTTTTGTCTGACCTATTTTCCAAAATAAAAAAAGAAACTGCCCCTCAAAGGAATGCGGTACGGATACGCTACAAAGGGGGCCTTTAGCATCGACCTGGTAGACACTATGTGGGAAAAAATCTGCTAAAAGACTCCCTACACTTTTCCCCACGAGAGGTTTTTGCCTTTATCAATATTAGTGGGGAAGATAATTATGACATCAGCTTTCGTACACATTATGCTCTGGATCTCTTTTGGGAGATACACAATCAGGTTAAATTTTCACCCACATGGACCCCATTTTTGGTTATTCCCCTAACCAAACTCCTAATTAAATATGTAACAGTCCTGTTTCGGAATGAGGTGGTCCACGTGGATGATATAACCTATTGGGCTCTCTCAGAAGTGTGATGTTCTAAGTGACCCAGAGGCTATTTTAGATTCAGAGCAATTTTGGACTGGCAGTTGGAAATATAAAGTTAAATTGTGGCTGTCAGATTCTGGGATTTCCCATGTTCCTACTTCTTTAATGTTGGGCAGGGATCGAGGTGTATGTTTTTACGCTGGTCAGCCTCGAGCATGCTACAAGTGTGGCTCTAGAACCCACATTTCTAGCTCCTGTGATAAACCACCATGTGACAGTAGTGGGGAGGTGGGGCACATTGCCCTTCAATGTGCCTCCCACACCAAATGTGATTTATGCGAAGAGATTGGACATGTTTTTGGCGAATGCCCATGGGCAGCCCAAACAAAGCCTCATGTAGGAGTCCTGATCTTTTAATTCAGCATGCCCAAGATTTGATACCCCATTCAGATCCTGCACCCCTTCCTCCCCTATCCCTCCCTGTCCTACTCAACTGATCCCCCCCCAGTTCTCCCCCTTGTGAAAATTGATCCCTCTCTCCCCTCCTTGCCACTCACAGATCCCACTACTGATGCTTCTTTGGTTGCAGTTTGTTATCAGGATCCTATCATATGGGAAGACTCTGCAGAGACTCCCGTTCCCCTTCCGAGGCGATCCTCTAGGATTTCTAAAAATATATCTGTTTCTCCTCATGAGTCAATAGAATCTATTAGCCCCTTTGAGGTTCTGGCTTCTGAAGATGGAACCTCTGATATGGGCCAAGCAGAATCAGCTGATCTACCTCCAGCTGCTCTCCATACCCTTCCACTCCTGAACTGGGGGGTTATAAGGGGAAAAAAAAAGACAAATCGGAAAAAAAAACTGCCTAAGCTGCAATCCCATTAAAGGTGGGGTCAGTCAATATTCATAGTTTATTAAACTCTGTCAAACGACAGGCAGTTCTGAATTTCACTCAAGCTTCAGATTTTGATATTTGTTATATACAGGAAACTTGGATGTTTTCTGAAGATCAGATAAGATCTTTCCAGGGGGAATGGGCTTGGGGCCTCTCATATTGGTCCTTTGGGTTGGATACTGCAGATGGGGTGGGTATTTTATTTAAAGGATATAAATTTTCCCTCTCCAAATTAATTGATCTGAGCCCTGGAAGGTGTTTAATTTTGGATGGACTATGGCAAAATATGCATTTCCGCTTTATTAATATCTATGGGGGGCCCCAGTTAAAGTCAGAAGGGGTTGCTCTTCTACATGCAATACAACCATATCAGGTGACTTCATCCATTGTTATTTCTGGAGGATATTTCAATTGCCCTTATGGGAAAGGAGGGGGATCTACTACAAAAAAAGTTTACTGTGACACTAATGCTTTGTTTCAGGTTATAAACCTTGCAGAACTGATAAACTGCAATATATTTAAAAAAACTGGGCCTAGTTTTACTTATATGAGGCATAAGTACTATCCTACCATAGATCACACACGTTTGTATCAAGGAACCTGCCGCACTGTTCTTTCCATATTCAACCCACTGAATTTTCTGATCGCTTAATATTGGTTATTGAAGCAACTTATCAGAAGAAACAAACTCAAACTAATCGTTGGAAACTTAATTCTTCCATACTTAATGACCCCCAGGGTCAGTCAGGGATCCGTGGGTTAATAGCAGCCAGGTGTTCCGTTAGGTTTCTTTATTCAGACATATCAGAATGGTGGATGGACAGTAAGGCAGATTTTAAATCTTGGTTTCAGAAGTATTGCAAAAATTCTGTAAATAATAAATTCCTGAAATATCTGTCCTTAAGACAACAACTGTTTAAACTATTTACCTTGGCAAACACTCCAAACTTACATTATTCTTCTCAAATTTGTAATTTAAAAAAGGAAATGTTGCTCTACCAGTATGATAGGGCTAATTCAGTACAGGCCATGTTACAACTTGGTACCCAAAAATTCCTGATCAGGGGACCCTTTTTTAGCTTGTAAAAATCTTAAACTATTCAAATGGATTTTTTGGTAAATTATAAAGGGCAAACAGTTCATTCTGTGGGAGATATTCACAAGGCTATAGTCCCCTTTCTTAAATCTCATAGTCCCCTAACCCCCCCCCCCCCGAAGGAGCTATTCAAACATTTTTGGAGTCCACAGATATTTGTAACATGTTAGTTCAGATACCTGCTATTCAAGGCAGTTTTAGTTTTGTTGAAATTGAGCAAATAATAAAATTCAAAACAATGGCGTCTCTCCAGGTGTGGACGGTTTGCCATTTGAATTCTATAAAGCATTTAGCACTGAGCTTTCTCAATGTTTAGTTGAAGTTTTTAACTATTTCTTTAAGGTAAATAAAATACATCCTGCCCTTTTGACAGGTCTTTTGATACTTTTGTTTAAAAATGGGAATAAGTCTTCTCTCCAAAACTGGAGACCAATCACAATTCTAAATTCCGATTATAAAATATTAGCACAGATTTTAAATAATCATTTAAAGTCTTATGCTTCATTGGTCATTTCCCCTTACCAGTGTTGCGGGATACCCTCTAGAAAAAATCAGCAAGCCCTAATGATTTTAAGGGACTTGACTGAATTTTTATCATTAAATGGCAGGTCAGCCTTCCTGGTTTCTATGGACCAGGAGAAAGCATTCGATCGGGTATACTCCCCCATTTTGTTTGCAGTTCTTAAAGCCTTTAGGATCCCAGATTCTTTGACAACACAAATTAAATTATTATATTAAATTATTATATTCATCTACTATGGTACACCCAGTAATTCAGGGACAAATGACTAAGGGTTTTTTGGTACCTACTGTGTTCAGCAAGGGTGCCCTCTTAGTCCACTACTTTATGCTTTTGCCCTAGATCCTCTTTTGAGGAAATCAGCAGTGTCCCCCTTTTGGTCAGGTATTGAAGAACCAGGTTCAGGGAGAGAATTACCGGTGCAAGCATGTGCAGATGATCTCTGTTGTTTTTTCTTAAATTCAACATGTTTAGCCCCTATTCAGTATTATTCTAACATGTCAAACTGAAAACTTAACATTGGGAAAAGTAGGGGCTTATTTTCAGGAGCAGGTGCTCCCTCCCCCAATATTTTCGAAGGTATTCCTTTTTGTGCTGAACCCTTAAAGATCCTCGGAATTGTGTTTAGTCCCCCAAATTTACCTTCTTTAAACTGGGACTTAGGGCTACAGAAAGTAGAAATTAAAGTGGGTCACTGGAAACTGTGGAAAATGTCCAAAATTAAGAGGGTGAATGTAATAAAACAATTTTTACTTCCTGTTTTGCTTTATGTAGCTATGATTTTCCCTCCTCCTGGTCATTTAGAAATTAAATTATATATACTGTTTTTCCAGATGCTCTGGGGAAACAGGCTTAACCCCATAAAACGGTGTTTTACCTACTTAGCCAGAGGGAAAGGGAGTCTCAGTATGGTGGACCCAATAGTATTTTTCCACACATTATTCATTTCCCAAACTGTGAAAAATGGGTTGATTATATCTCCAGCCTCCCACAATCAGTGGACTCAGAAGATATTATTACAATATCTGTCCATGGGGAACTGCCCCCCACCCCCACCCCAGTTATCAATCTATCTTCATATACCTGAATTTTTGACCAGTAGTGACTAAATTATACAAATGGGGGATTTCTAAGCAATGCATTATTCAGAGTTCTGGACGACAATTCTATGACTTAGTTATGTCTTTGGTTTTTCCAACAGAACCCACCTTTAGGAATTGTCTTCCTCAGAATAATCATCAGGTTTTAGCTCAACTAAGTAATCCTAGAATCCCTCCTTTAATGTGGGAACACCTATGGCTTTCAGTTTATGGAAGAATAAATGTTCGAGGGAATGCCAAACATAAGGCATTAGATGAATGGAACTGTCCTTGTATGGACTGTATTGATAAAGAGGAAACAACAGAGCACTTTTTATTTGATTGTTCATTTTCTAAACCTCTATGGGCTTATTTAGCATCTGCATGGAATATGCAATGGTTAACAAATATGACTTATGATTTCTAGTTTTAGGTCATTATGAGCATTTAGGTGCTGATTATTACTCTGAAACATTAGCAGTGTTCTTATGTAGTTTAAAGTATTATTTGTGGCAAAGTAGATGCCAATGGGTTCTTTATCAAAGGATGATGCCCTATGATACTGTACGAATTTTGGTTTCACAGGCAATGACAAAGCAGTATAATTTGGATGTGAGGTTTCATTCTACTCAAAAAGTATTTCGGTGGTGGAAGGGTTTTTATATCTTTATAAAACACGAAGGAAGTATGAATTAAAATATAGTTTAAAAACAATAGTTATGTTATTTAAAGGAACATATGAAATAACTTTAAACAAACAAGGTAAAATGAGAAGTTAAATAAGGTATAAAAAGTTATTTATTTTCCTATTTCTTTTTCATAAAATCGTGTCTCTCTTGGTGTGATGTAACACTTTTGATTATTATGTACTTTTGATGTTATTTCAATAAAAAATTCCCCTACTCTTTTCGATAGGTGCCATGGGATCTTTAACACCCACCTGAACTACCAGTAATCCAGGCAGATGGGACTAAGAACTTTTTGGAATCAAATTAAAAATGAAACCAGATGCAAGGACTGCAAGACTTATTCACTCCAGAGATTTTCCTTCTAGGGAAAGTCACTCACAGAGATGCTGCAGAAAGTAAAAGACATGGTATCTATCTGATTGTAAATATTGACAACAGAAACATTCTCAAGCTATGATTAGATAAAAGAAAGCCTACACAAGTGACACAACGAATGACTGCATGCAGGACACCCTGGAGACACTTTGACTTAAGAAAACTGCACATCATCAAAGAAATGCGCACAATGCATATGTAAATAAAAGTGGCCAGCTAGATGCACTGTCTGCTATCCTTAACTAAATGTAATTCACACGAATCACCCCAGTAGAGTACCATAAATAAGATCCATCATCTCACCCACAATGTAACAACCACACGCAGACAAAACAGGCTGGCAGAACCGTCCCAATATCTATCAATAAAGGTTAAATGCTATAGGCACGAACAAATACCCACAGTAATACGCTACCGGACAAAAGTTTTAGAACACCCCCATTTTTCCAGTTTTTATTGAAATTTAAGCAATTCAAGTCCAGTGAATAACCTGAAATGGTACAAAGGTAAGCGGTAAACTGCTAGAGGTTAATAAAAAAGTTTAGGTTAGCAAAAACTGAAAAATAATGTAAATTTCAGAGTTATAGAAAAGGCCTTTTCAGGGAACAAGTAATGGGTTAATAACTTACAGCTGTTCTGCAGCAATGGAAGTAAATTAAGCCTTGAAAGTTGATGCAAACAATTCCTACAGGTGTCCCAACTTTTGTTGATTACTTGATTACAAACCCCTGTATGTATAAAAGCAGTGTTGGAACAGACTGTTATTACACCCTCTGAAGCATTATTTGGACAATATTGCACTGCAGGAAGTAGTATATTGCTATCATAATGGCGGAAAAGGCAATTAACAAAGGAAGACAGACAGACCATTATAACCCTTAAAAGTGTAGGTCTTTCCTTTAGAGAAATTGCAAAGAAAGCAAAGGTGTCAGTGAGTACAGTTTCTACACCATCAAAAGGCACTTGGAAACTGGAGGAAACTCTGACAGGAAGAGGTCTGGCAGACCTAAAGCCATCAACAGAATCAGAAGACAAGTTTCTGAGAGTCAACAGCTTGTGATAGGCGGCTCACAGGACAACAGCTTCAAGCACAGCTTAACACTGGTCGGCGGCAAGTCTCAGTTTCAACTATGAAGAGAAGACTTCGAGCTGCAGGTTTGACAGGTCGAGTGGCAGTAAGAAAGCCATTGCTAAGATGGCAAAATAAGAAAAGAGGCTTGCCTGGGCCATGAAGCACCGCCAGTGGACTACTGAAGACTGGACCGATGAATCAAAATTTGAAATCTTCGGTTCATCACGCAGGGTTTTTGTACGCCGTCGAGTAGGTGAAAGGATGGTTCCTCAGTGTGTGACACCAACTGTCAAACCTGGAAGAGGAAGCGTGATGGTCTGGGGCTCTTTTGCTGGATCCAGAGTCGGCGACTTGCACAGAGTGACTGGCACCCTGAACCAAAAGGGCTACCACAGCATTTTGCAGCGCCATGCAATACCCTCTGGTCTACGCCTAGTTGGTCAGGGGTTCATCCTACAGCAAAATAATGACTCAAAACATACCTCCAGGCTATGTCAGAACTACCTTCGAGGAAAAGAACAAGACGGTAGGCTTCAAATCATGGAATGGCCAGCACAGTCTCCAGACTTAAACCCCATCGAGCTGGTTTGTGATGAACTGGACAGAAGGGAGAAAGCAAAGCAACCTACAAGTGCAACACATTTGTGGGAACTTCTGCAACAATGTTGGGAAGAACTTCCCGAACAATATTTGATGTCCATTGTAGGAAGAATGCCACGAGTGTGTTCGACGGTTATATCTGCAAAAGGTGGCTACTTTGATGAGTCAAAATTTAGATTAAATTTTGTTAAAATGATTCTATGATTTCTTTTTTATCTCCAATTGTTTATTTGTTCTATGCTTTAATTTCAGAGTACATTGAGACATTAAACTGCGTAAATTTCAATAAAAACTGGAAAAATGGGGGTGTTCTAAAACTTTTGTCCGGTAGTGTATGCCATTATTTCTTAAGAAAGGCAGGAATAAAGAAATAAGTAGTTATAAGACACAGTAACCACAAAATAATCTGAAATAGCTATAGTAAATCTTATTACAAAACAAGTGTTATATGTTTTATTGTAGGTATGCTGTATTTTTCAGTTTCGTAACAACTGTGTGCGTATCAGAGGACCTGGAAATTAAATGTTCTTACCACTAACTACAACCAGAAGCGACTTGTTCGCATAGGAAGTTACTGAATGATAGTTTCCGACTATCAGAAATCTTTTCACTGAGTACGAGTTCTGAAAAAAATGTCTGGCAGTATAGCCTAGCGGTTAGAGTAACGAGCTGTGAATGAGCTTGGTAGAGGCAGAAGACCTGGGTTTGATTTCCAGAACCTCTACTTGCATATTGTGTGACTCTGAGCAACTCACTTAAACCTCCCCAGTGCTCCCAGGCCAACCCTGAAAACAGGCACTTATGCTTAGTAGGCCTTACTCTGTTACCAAAGAATATATACTGCAGTGTAATTGTACTGTGTGTTGTGTATTTGTGAGAACAATAAAATATAAGCTGGGGAAAAAAAACTGAAAAAGGCACTGCACTGGTAGCGTGCTGTGTCGTGATTTGTGGTATTTTTTTTTATTTTATTTTTTTTTTTAACCAGTGCATCAGACAGATCCGAGACACTGTTGCCAACCAGTCAGGACACAAGATTTTTCCTACCCACTTTAAAATCCTTAGCACTCTAGCTAATCCTTAAAGGAAAACTCCATGTTAAAATCAGAAAAAAGATATGTAGTAGTCTTTTTTTTTCTGTGTTCTAACCAGTTCCCAGTGTTTTCTTTTCCTCTGGCTGTGAGAGATATTTTTTCTAACTTTCCGTAACTGTTTAACCTTGGAGGTTGCCATTCTGGTTTCTTTTATGGCCTCTTATCCCAGATAGTCTTCCCAGAGTGCCCTTTGGTGTGATGTCCAATAGCACCTGCGGGAAGCCAGTGTCTTGTTACAGGGTCTGTCTCAGCTCAGCCACAGAGAAAATGCTTCTTCCAGAGAAGACACACTGCTAGATTTTGGGTGAGTGTAATCATTATTATTTTTTGATATCAGTATCTTGTCCTGCTATGTTCTGCTGTGTATTGGTGTGTGTTTGAATCATGTCACTGTTTACTCTAGTCCTCTCAGTCACTTTCAGTTTTTGCACCAGTACTAAGTAGCAAAAATTGAACATCACCTTATAGGTTGTAACATAGCAGGACAAGGTACCAATATCAAAAAATAATAATGATTACACTCACCCAAAATATAGCAATGTGACTTCTCTGAAAGAAGTATTATCTTTGTGGCTGAGCTGTGACAGACCCTGCTAAATCTAAGGGCATAGATATATCACTGTCACATGAGCCAGGGTGCATCATAGGAGAAAGAAGGCCAATAAACCTATTTGTGACGGAGATCCCCAGGGGTTGTAAAACTACCATACAGGTAGCAGGCTAATTTAGGAAAAACTCCTAATGGCAGACAGAGGGAAGGACACACTAAGACTTGACATACATATCAAAACACTCTACATAACATATGTTTTTGCACAATCTGGTGGACTTCTCCTTTAATGAGCCTGCTACTCCCTGTAGCCAACTGCTAGCCAGGATGTTAGTCATTTGATTCACAGGTGTCATGTGACTGTGAAGTAGAAGGGCAACAGGTTTACCATTAGAATCTGTTTTGTGGCAGTGCTCTCTCTCTCTCTCTGTTTGGAACCTGAAAATTCCAGTAGTTATAAAGTAAGTTCAACAGCTATTTATCATAGAATGCTTCCTTTCAATCTATCCTACCCCCCTCTACCCTTCCTCCCCCCTACCCTTGCCCCACCTCTCCTCATGTCCTCTACTTCCACCCCCCTCTCTCACTCTTCCCAGCCCACCCTCAAACAACTTTTCCTACACCCTGTGCCCTGTCTATCTTGACAAAGCCTGCTGGCCAATATCAATGTACTGTATGCATTTTCCTCCGCCTAAAACTGATTAGTATAATGTGGATCTGTTGTTTTATGTTGACTGTCCATTATGATTTTGTGTTCATTATGATTTTTGTACCTCCTATTTACACTTTATTGTACCGTACTTTACTGTCCTGTTTAATGTTGTCCTTTCTACTGACATGGAACCTTTGTAAAAGAGCTCTTAGCTCAAAGGTATATGTAATCCGAGATTTACATAAATAAATAAAATCTTGGCTTTCTAGTTTTTATGAAAAGGCTTTTCAAAGTTGTTTTTGCCATTTTTATGACAACATCTTCCTTTTACAAGTTGGTTTTGTTGTTTTTATGACAATATATTGCTGTTAAAAGTTGGTTTTACCATTTTTATGAAAAATTCTTGCTTTTAAAATTTGGTTTCGCCATTTTTATGACAATATCTTGCTTTTAAAAGATGGTTTTGCCATTTTTATGAAAGGTCTTGCTTATTAAAAGGCACTTGTTGAGTGGCGAAAATTCAAACTGTTGAGAAACCTGTTTTTTTTTTTTAGATTGAGGTAAGAAATGCCAAAAGTCAGTTGGTGATATAACTGATTAATCAATGTAGTGGTTATCTTATGTCACAACTAATTAACTGGTTTATGATATAGACTTAACTAATATGCATTATGGGGAAATAAACATATAGTTTTTCCTATGGAGAATAAGGCCTAACCATGTACGTGTAAGTGATAATACATAAGAGGGTGTGCAGTGGTACTCCAACATATACATCTCCAGTGTGCTGTGAGACACGAGGCATAGCTGAGTACCTTCAACCACCCAAGAAGTGCACATCTTCAGAGAGTAACTGCACATCCTAAAGTGTGTTCAGTACATAAAATAAAATGGGTGCAAACTATAAAGGGGGAACGCATTATAAAAATGCAGGCATGCAATCATTGGGGGAATAATGCATCGTCATGTGATGTGTTGCTACCAAGGGCAGAATAGATTTCTTATGCATATACTGTATATGTATATATATATATATGCGTAGTATATGACCTCTGTGGTAGGGAAGGTGATGGAATCACTTCTGAAGGAAAGAATTATTGAGTACCTAGAGGCCAGTGGGACACAGGACCCAAGGCAGCATGGGTTCACAGCAGAAAGGTCATGTCAGATGAATCTAACTGATGTCTTTGACTGGGTGACCAAAGTAGTAGACCAGGGAAGGGCTTCGGACATGGCCTACCTAGACTTTAGCAAGGCATCTGACACAGTCCCACACAAAAGATTAATAGTCAAATTAACCAGCCTGGGAGTGGGTCCCAGGGTGGTAGCCTGGGTA
Source organism: Neoceratodus forsteri (assembly GCA_016271365.2). NCBI lineage: Eukaryota > Metazoa > Chordata > Ceratodontiformes > Ceratodontidae > Neoceratodus > Neoceratodus forsteri. The sequence goes on along the minus strand of CM057453.1, from coordinate 291,840,145 downwards.
AAACATTGGCTGGACAACAGGACACAGAAAGTAATTGTAAATGGAGTCCACTCTGAAGAAAGAGAGGTTACTAGTGGGGTACCGCAGGGTTCAGTACTGGGTCCAGTGCTTTTTAATGTCTTTATAAGTGACATTGCAGAGGGATTGGAAGGAAAAGTATGCCTCTTTGCAGATGACACAAAGATCTACAACAGGGTTGATACACAAGGCGTGGAAAGGATGAGAAGGGACTTGTCAAGGTTGGAGGAATGGTCAGAAGTATGGCAGCTTGGATTCATGCAAAGAAGTGCAAAATAATGCACCTGGGAAACAAAAACCATGGGGAAGATTACACAATGGGGGGGAGGTAGTAATAAAAACAAAAATGGAAAGGGACCTGGGGGTAATCATTACAGATGACCTTAAGGTTGGCAAGCAATATGAGAAAGCGGTAGGAAGGGCTGGGAGGATACTGGGATGTATAGGGGGAGGCAACACCAGCAGAAAACAGGAAGTTGTTATCCCCCTGTACAGACAGTTGGTGAGACCCCATCTGGAGTACTGCGTCCAGTTCTGGAAACCCCATTTCCGAAAGGACATAGACAGGATGGAGGAAGTTCAGAAGAGGCCAACTAAAATGGTGCAGGGTCTGCAAGAGTAGCCATACGAGGAGAGACTAAAGGAACTTAATATGTATACCCTTGAGGAAGGGAGGGAGAGGGGGGACATGATAGAAATGTTTAAGTACCTCAGTGGAATCAACAAAGTCCAAGAAGGTAGCATCTTTCAGAAAAAGAGATGTGCAAGTACAAGGGGGCATAATTTGAAGATAGAGGGAGGACGACTCAGGGGCAATGTGAGAAGTATTTTTTCACAGAGAGGGTGGTGGATGCATGGAACAGTCTTCCCAAGGAGGTTGTGGGGTCTAAAACTGTGGGAGAATTCAAGAATGCATGGGACAGACATAAGGTAATTTTTGTGGGGGGTAGGAAGACATAGGCTGTTGGTCAAATACGATCTGCAACTTATCCTATAGGTAGGGAAATGGGCAGACTAGGTGGGCCAAGCAGTCCTCATCTGCCGTCAAAGTCTATGTTTCTTTATGCATACAGTATATATATTCATTCTATGCAAAAAAACTCTGTTAATGGATCAGTTAGGGTTAAAGCAATGAAAGTAGGGAAATGTGGTGTTAGGGTTTCCAACCCTATCACCCCACTCCCACTCTGCAGGCAGCAACAAGCATTGGGTGTACCTTGGGGTTGACAACCCTAACGCTCACCCCATTCCATAAATAAATAAGCTGAGACAGAAACATAGAAAAGTACAGTTACGTACGAACTTACTGTAACAGCAGAGTTTCGAGAGAGGCTCTTGCAGTAGGCAATAACCATTAGGAATGAGACGCCAGGCTTTAGGACCACACAGAGAACTTAGCTAGCAGTGTCTGGTAGGGGACCACACACCCAGCGCCACATGACCGACGTCGGCCGCGCGCTATATAGTGGGCAGTCCCCACACCCGCCCTCCAGTTCTCCAGCTGGAGACCAAAGAAGGTGCGAAGGAGTAGGCCCTGGCCAAGAAAAGGTTGGAAAGAAGCAGCAGAAGGGGAACGTGAATTCTGCCTACTGCAAGAGCTCTCAAAGATCTACTGTTACGGTAAGTTCTACGTAACTGTACTATCTTACTTTGAGAGGGTTCTTGCAGTAGGCAATAACCATTAGGACTGAGTCCCCAGGGGGTGATGAGGAGCTCGAGCAGCAACTTTTATCAGCTTTCAGCAGTGAAGGGTGAATCTGCCTAAATCCGCCCTTTTATAGCCTCTGAAACAACTTTTTGATTTCACCATCTGAAACAGTGACCTAAAATTGTTAAGAATGGGCAACCCTAAGAAAGAAAAGGACTCTGGAGGAGTTGGAAAAAACAAAGTTTCTGGAAGAGAAGGGAGTTCGGAAACTGCCATACTGACTGAAGCCAGGCCTGAGTCAAGTGAGACCACTGCCACCCTGGGGCACAAATTGCAAACACTGATAGCCTCTATGTCCACCCTCAACCAAAAGATGGCAGTTTTAATGGTCGGGTCCTTATCCTGGAAAAGGCAGTAGATGGCCTAAAGGGCAACCTCCACCTCCTCCGGTGCAACTACGCTGCTGGTGAAAGAATGCCAGCATCTAAGGGCAAGGCTAGAAGCCCTCAAAAATCAAGTACGAGCAGTCAACGTTCAGATAGTTGGGCTCCCTGAAGGCTGGGAAGGGGACCATCCGATTCTTAACATGAAAGAGTGGCTCACCGAAAAATTCTCCCCAGAGATGACAGCAATAGATTGGGAGATTCAGAAAAGTTAAGTCCCGGGGTCGTATGCAAAAACCAGGACTTACCCCGCACCTCACAGTAAGAGACATAATCCTGAAACATGCCCATAGAGCAGCACCCTTCTTCCAAGGAGATGAACAAGTCCACATATTCCTGGACATCAGCTACGTGACAAGACACCGTCGGTAAAAATTTGAGGGGGGGAAGTGGGCCCTACGAGATCTGCAAGTGCCGCATACTATCATATTTCCTGTTCAGCTTCGGATCATGTTCGACAGTAAAACCTATATTTTCTCTGATCCTATTTAGGCCGGCAAATGGGTGGACCGGAGGGCTGCTGAATCTAGACGTCGCAAGGAAGATTCCAATGAAGAGAACAATGAGGCAACAACTTGATCAATATTCCCCAGGACTCTGAACACTTCTTTAAGGGGGTAACATTACAATGCAGTTCCCCAATTGTTGGCTTGAGAAATCTACAAACTTAGCTTTTGAATCATCACAACAGATTTGAGACCCTCAATCTTTCCGATTTCACTGTACAGTAATGTACTTTATTACCATCTAGAGTTTAAGTTAATTGATTTAATTTTCTTGCAGTGGGATACTTTTTTTGTTTGTTTTTTTAGTTCAGAGGGGACCCAATTAAGAGGGCGGTGGGCAGTTCTGTTTCCTTCAACTGTGATTTAAAAACTGTGCTGCTATTTGCAAGAGTTTAGAAATATTTTGCATCGTGGTATACAACATGGCACCAACTGTCCCTTTCAGGGGCACTGCTTCCTATATGGACTGGAATTGCTGGACAATTTAATCACATCTGATTAGCCATGTAGCTCATGGGCCTTTTAGTCAGCACATAGTGTTGATTTCATACATGTTTGTAACTCGTGTAGATTCCCCCTAATGTGGTATCTCTATATGGTAGATGCAGGGACATACTTTTGTAACCCCTTGTTACCCGGGGTTACTAGAATCCCAGTAAGACCTAGTGGTAGTCAGGGAAGGCAGCTTGTGAAACTCCAGTTAAATGGATTTAGCACTGTCTCACTCTGTTGTCAGTCTCAGCTGAGACTGAGGGATGACATCACCATAGAACTGTCGCAGCTGCATGAGCCACAATGGAATCTGCAGCAGGGAGTTGGAGTAGAATGTTAGGAGGTTTGACAGTAGTCAGTAGTCAGTTGGAGTTTGGAGCTTGTTGTGAGAGAAGCACAGCAGCTCTGTGTTAGGCTCTTGGAGCCTCAGCCCTGACATAGGGCTACATTCAAGAAAAAGGTGTGTGTTTCCACCTAAAGTTAGACACAGTGAGCTATTTTAAAGTGGTGGAGACAGCTGATTCGGGTCTCTGTGCCCCATCCCTCAGGGGTGGGAAGTACCCAGACATGGGATTGGAAGGAAAATTCCCTCTAGGAGTCGAAGGATCTAAGGTGGTTTGAGAAGCCACCAAGAGGAAAACTGGTTCATTCCCATAATGGACCGCGGATCAAGTGGCTGGCGGGGGAGCTGGCCAGTGGGGAAACCTGCAGCGCATGCTGCCGTGGCTGTGTACCCAAAGCTGCGCGGCAAAGTCCGGCTGTGTGCCTGGTGGGTTCAGAGCCCGAGGGCTGAAATGTGAAGAAGTGTTCTGTTGTCTCAAATCTGCATTACCAGGAATGTAGCCCCATGGGGGTCCGTCTATGCTTTGTTTGTTCAGTTTGGATGTGAATAAAAGCCACACTGTAGAATCCCATTCCTGGTTTAGGACATTACAGTTATTGCTTCCTGTGTTCGGATTTACTTGGGTGCCCCTGTGCAGAGTAGCCAAACCTAGGCCCCCTGTGCCGAGTAACCTAGTCCTCCCCGAACCCAGTCCCCACCAGGTACTGCTGTCAGTTTCAACAGCATGCCACCTGTCATTTTGCAAAAAGGCAGGGGTCCAGGGATTACACTTTGATTAAGGGAAGTTCCTTTTTTCTTTCCATTGATCAATGCTAACAGCATATTGGACTGTCTACTATATACTATATTCATGTCTTGTATATGATAAAATGAAAAACATAAAGTTTAAAAAAAAAAAAGACAGCAGTGTAAGTCAGGCAAAGACTGAATATAGGGGGCAGGAAAAGGTCTGCAGTAGGCAGGGTCTAAGACAGAAGGCCTTGAAGGACACCCAGCCCAAAGCCAGCCCTGCACCTAGCGGTAATGTCCAAACTGTAATGCTTAGTGAAGGTGTGGACAGAGCTCCAAGTAGCTACCACACAGATGTCTGCGGCAGACACATTTCTGAAACAGGCAGTAGATGCAGCCATGCCTCTAGCTGAATGCCAACTATTTGGATAAAGACTGTTTTAAAACTGCCACGCCCTCTCTTTTGGGTGCAAAGGAAACAAAAAGCTGATCCACTCTACGGACTGACTTTGTCCGATTTGTGTAATAATGTAAAATTCTACGCACGTCCAATGAATGCAGAATAGCATCCCCTTGACTCAAATACTCATGGTAATACACCAGCAAGTGTATGGTGTGATTCATGGTAAACTCAGAAACTATCTTTGGTAAAAACTTATGATTTGTATGCAGAGCCATCTGGTCTCTGTTAAAAATTAAATAGGGCTCCTTTCACACAATGGCCTGAAGCTCGGAAATCCTTCGAGCATAAGTAATGGCAACTAAAAACAGTGCTTTCCATGACAGATACCGCAGGTCACAACTCACTGCCAGTTCAAAGGGAGGCAAAGTGAGTTTCTGAAGTAAGAAGTTCAGATCCCATGGAGGAACAGGATTCCTGACTGCTGGTTTCATGTGGAGGATACCCTAAAGGAAAGTGCAGGAAACCTCCAACTGAGACAAAGTCTTGCCGTCTATCGGAGGACAGTAGGCGGAAATGGCAGACAAGAAAAAATTACTCACCTTAGTAATGTTGTTTCTTCTAATGGAGTCTTGCTATATTATGACATATGCAGTATAACCCAAGGTTAGAACTGCTCCGGAGGTGAAAGAGTTAACTTCCATGCAGGGCATGGAATCTTGAGCGCGAGCTCGGTTGAACACTCTGTCTGTTGAAGCTCAAACTTAAACTGTCAGATCTTTACAAGCAAAACTCACTAAGGTTCTGTGTGGAAGCCAGAACTCACACTAGCCGCTACTAACTACCAAACACCTTTTTATCTTGATCCCAAAACAAAGACTCAAGTCGGGGGATTCAAGAAGAAAACTTACACACCTAAGCACCCTAGAAGGGTGAAATAAAGTGGGCATCAGAGAAGTGCCAACATTGCACTGCCCACCCACATCCCAAAAGCAGAGGTTCTGAGAGGGCAGGTTGGGGAGGTCATAATATAGCAAGACTCCATTAGAAGAAACAACATTACTAAGGTGAGTAATTTTTCTTCAAGCAACATGAAGTCTTGCTATATTATGATATATGTAGACAATACAGCAGTACCTCCATGGAGGAGGGACAGAACCTACTTGGGAAATAAGGTCTCAGTACTGCATGCTAAATCAAGCATCACTCCCAGCCTGGATATCCAAGGAGTAATGCTTAGTAAAAGTGTGAACTGTTTTCCAGGTAGCTGCTTGACATATCTCTGATAGGAATGTCCTGGCAGCAGCCAGAGACGCAGCTGTACCTCTGGTAGAGTGAGCCTCAGGCCTGAGAGAGGAACTCACCCAGTTTTTCGTGAACAGAATAGGATACAAGGGACAATCCACCTGGCAATGGATCTTTAGTGACAGGTTTCTTTACCAACCTCACCATAAGTGAGGAACAATTGAGGGATTCAACCTGTGACCCTTGGTTACGCTCTATATAGTAACTAAGGGCCTTTGACATCTAAACTGTGCAATCTTCTCTCACCAGAGGAGGAATGGTCAGTGAAGTACACAGGAGAGACATGGATTGATTAAGGTGAAAGTCTGAAACCACCTTAGCAAAAACTTCCTGTTAGTCCTGAGGACTACCTTATCTCTATGAAAGGAGATAAAATCAGGCTTCACTGACAAGGCTTGTAGCTCACTTATGCGCCTGGCAGAGGTGATGGCTACCAGAAACACAGTTTTCCAAGTCAAGAACTTAAGCTCTGCTGAAGACAATGGCTCAAAAGGGGGTTGCATAAGTTGAGCGATGCAAATATTAAGATCCCAAGCAGGGGCTGGATCCCTGAACGGGGGATTGGTGTGAAGCAACCCTTTAAAAAACTTGGAGAACACAGGGTGAGCTGATAAAGAAGAGGGCTTACCTGCTGACAAGAAGACAGACACAGCTGCCAAGTGCACTTTTAGGGTAGCTGGTCTCAGCCCCAAGGAATTCAAATGCACCAAATAATCCAAGATTGTGGGAACACCTGCAGATTCTGGGGAAATGTGTTTACCAGCACACCATATGGAAAATCTCTTCCATTTTGAATTATAGGTAGCCCTGGTGGAAGGCTTCCTAGACGCCTTCAAGATATCCAATACACCTTGAGAAAGGTGTAGGTCAGCAAACTCTTAACTCTTCAAGAGCCAAGCCTTGAGATTGAGAGATTTGAGGTTTGATACCAAACTCTCCCCTGGGCACAGGTTAACAGGTTGTGATTCCTGGGAAGGCATAGGGGAGGATGGACTGCTAAGGACATGAGGAGTGGGTACCAGGGCTGCCTGGCCCAATCTGGAGCAATCAGGAACATCTTGCAGGAATGAGATCTGATTCTGACTAGCACTTTGAAAAGAAGGGGGAAGGGAGGAAAAGCATAGAGGAACTTCCCTTCCCAACTGAGAAGGAAGGCATCCAGAGGGACTGAGCCCAACACTGGGGGCCTGCAGCAAAAAAGGGGAAGTTGGTGATTGTCTGGGGCTGCAAAGAGATCTATTTGCAGAGTGCCCCATCTGGCAAATATTACCTCCAGTACTAGGGGATCCAGTGCCCATTCGTGATAGCCCTGGGAAATCCTGCTGAGAGCATCCGTTAGGACATTGTCCTTGCCTGGGAGGTGAACTGCCGTAAGGGAGGCGTTCGGATAATAAGCCAAAGACCACAACTTCATTGCTTCAGTGCACAACGCCGTAGACCGAGTGCCCCCTTGCTTGTTGATGTACCACATTGTAGTGGTATTGTCTGTTCTGACCTGAACTACCTTGTTCTGGACAGAAGTGGAGAAAACCTGAAGTGCTAGAAAAACTGCTCTGAGCTCCAGCAAATTGATGTGGAGCAGGGATTCCTGAGGGGACCACAGCCCTTGAGTGGAAAGGTCGCCCATGTGAGCTCCCCACCCCAAGAGGGATGCATCTGTAGTAAGGGTCAAGGAATGAGACTGGGGAGTGAAGGGAACCCCTGTCTCAGACTGTTCTGATACTGCCACCACTGAAGGGCCTGGATCAGGGTTCGAGTCACTGGAATCAATTTGGCTAGGGGATCCGTCCTTTGAGACCAAAAGGCTCTCAAATGGAACTGAATGTCCCTCATCTGAAATCTCACTCCCTGCACTACTGCTGCAGAAGCAGCCATGTGCCCCAGGAGCTGTAGAAAAAGCCTTGCTGGTCGAGAGACCTGCAGGGTGAAAGAGGAGGCCAGAGACACCAGGGTCCTTGCTCTCTCCAAAGGAAGGAAGGCTCTGGTTTCTTTTGTGTTCAGTTCTGCGCCTATAAAGGTGAGAAGCTGGACAGGCTCCAGAACTGACTTTGGAAGATTGAGAAGGAAACCTAGAGATGTAAGCAGCTGCTGGGTTACTTGTAAATGAAGTTTGACCTGTTCTGGAGACTGGCCTACAATGAGCAAGTCGTCCAGATAAGGAAAGATGGCAATCTTTTGCCTTCTTAAATGAGCAACTGCTACTGCCAGGCATTTTGTGAACACCCTTGGAGCCGAGGAGAGGCCGAAGGGCATTGCTCTGAACTGGTAATGGCCTGAGGGCAGTTTGAATCTTAGGTACTTTCGATGGGAGCCTCTGATGAGAACATGGAAGTAGGCATCCTTGAGGTCCAGGGAGGCTAGCCAGTCCCCTGGCCTTAGAGAGGGTAAAATAATCCCCAGGGTCACCATTTTGAACTTTGGTTTTAAAAGGTGCTTGTTTAGATACCTGAGATCCAGAATGGGCCGCCATTCTCCTGTCTTTTTTGGGGTAAGGAAGTACCTGGAGTACAACCCTTTGCCCTGGTGTATGGGTAGAACCCTTTCCACGGCTCTGAGAGCCAGGAGGGCAGAAACTTCTGCTTCCAGGGCAAGTGCCTCTGATGGGTTTGCAGGTGGAAAGATCTGGCTCTCATCTCGGAAATTTTTGAAGCTGAGAACCAGTCCCTGGCTTACTATTTCCAGGACCCACTTGTCTGATGTTAAAGACTTCCAGTCCTGGACAAAGTAAGGCCAGCCTGCCTCTTACCGTGGTAGTGAAAATCGGCCCTGGCTACCCCATCAGGGGCATGTTTTGCAGGGGCTTTTGAGTTGAGTGGTAGAAGCAGGCTTACTAGAGCCCTTCTGCCCTTCCTCTAAAGAACCCTCTGGGCATAAGCAGAAGAGGAGGTCTGGGCTTGCAAATGGCTTATGAAAAGGCCTGCCCCTGCCCCTGACATGCTGCCTTTGAGGAGTGGTTGCCTTTCTTTGGCCTGTGCACTCTCTATACGTGGTCCTATACTCATCCATTTTCTTCATATAATTCTCTGTCTGCTCCCCAAACAGAGAATTTCCCACAACAGGAAAATCCACAGCCTTAGACTGGTATCCTGTGACAGGGCAGTACATCTGAGCCAGGCCATTCTGTGAAGAGACACAGATGTAGCCATAACTCTAGATGAACATCATTAGAGTCTACAGCAGCATGAAATTGCACCTTGGATGCCTCATACCATCCGCAGCCACCTGCTCCAGCTCCCCTGGCAAGCTGTTCAGGGCCTGTTTTGCTAGGGCAAGGACAGTATCCCACCTGGATTTCTGGTACCTAGCTGCGGTCATATAATTTGCCTGTCTGAGTCCCAAAGATGCTGCCATGTACTGCTTTTTTGCCATGGCATCCATCCTCCTGGAATCCTTTTCAGGAGGGTGAGAGGCTAGAGGAATATTAGCCTTGTCACAGGCTGCAGCCTGTACTACCCCCACATGGCTGCACTGCTGAGACAGGAAGAAAAAATTACTCACCTTAGTAATGTTGTTTCTTCTAATGGAGTCTTGCTATATTATGACAATTGCAGTTTGTCCCACCATTAGAACTGCTCCGGAGGTGAAAGAGTTAACTCCCATTCTAAGAATGGAACTTAGAGCACGAGCTCAGATAGAGAAGCTCTGTCTGGGTTATTTCAAACCCAAACTGTCAGATCTTTACGAGCAAAAACTCACTAAGGTCTGTGTGGAAGCTGTAACCTACACTAGCCAACTGGGTACCTAAATATTAACACTATTGCTGGTCCCAACACAAAGACTCAAGTCAGGGACCAGAAGTAATAATATAATATAAAATAAAAACACCACACCCCAAAAAACCCCAAGAAGGGGTGGAAAACATATAATGTGCAGAACTAGTGCCCACACTAGGCTGCCCACCCCATACCCAAGTAGAAGTTCTGAGAGGGGCAGGCTGGGGGGTCATAATATAGCAAGACTCCATTAGAAGAAACAACATTACTAAGGTGAGTAATTTTTTCTTCAAACAACATGAAGTCTTGCTATATTATGACAACTGCAGACTACACAGCAGTACCTCCATGGAGGAGGGACAGAACCTACTTAGGGAATAGGCTCTGAAGCACAGCTGTGCTAAACCGAGACCTCTCCTGGCCTGGACATCCAGGAGTAATGTTGCAGAGCGTGTACCGTTTTCCAGCAGCTTGACATATCTCTAAGATAGGGATGTCTCTGGCAGCAGCTAGAGACGCGCTGTACCTCTGGTAGAATGAGCCCTCAGGCCAGAGGGGAACCTCCCAGTTTCTGATAACAAAATTGGATACAAGAGACAATCCACCTGGCAACTGATCTCTTAGTGGCAGGTCTCCTTTCCCGACCTCACCGTAAGTGAGAAAAAGTTGGAGGGATTCAACCTGTGACCCTTGGTAATGCTCTATATAGTAACTTAGGGCCTCTTAACATCTAAACTGTGCAATCTCCTCTCACCAGAGGAAGAATGTTCAGTGAAAACACTGGAAGGAGATAGATTGGTTAAGATGGAAATCTGAAACCACCTTAGGCAAAAACTTCCTGTTAGTCCTGAGGACTACCTTATCCCTGTGGAAAGAAATAAAGTCAGTTCTACTGACAAGGCTTGCAACTCACTTATGCGCCTGGCAGAAGTGATAGCCACTAGGAAAACAGTTTTCCAAGTTAAGTACTTAAGCTCTGCAGAAGACAGAGGTTCAAAAGGGGGTTGCATTAACTGGGAATGCAAATATTAAGGTCACAGGCAGGGCCGGATCCCCAAAAAGGTGGATTAGTATGAAGTAATCCCTTAAAAAACTTGGAAAATACAGGGTGAGTGGAAAGAGAGGAGGGCTTTTCTGCTGAAAACAAAAGCAGAGACAGCTGCCAAATGTACTTTCAGAGTAGCTGGTCTCAGGCCCAAAGAATTAAGGTGGACCATATAGTCCAAACAATGGGCAAATCAGCAGATTCCGGGAAATATGTTTCAGCACACCAAATGGAAAACCTTTTCCACTTAGAATTATAAGTAGTTCTAGTGGAAGGCTTCTAGAAGCCTTTAGGATTTCAAGAACACCCTGAGAAAGGTGTAGGTCAATCAAGTTCTAACTCCTCAAGAGCCAGGCCTTGAGGTTGAGGGATCTGAGGTTCGATACCAAACTCTCCCTGGGCACAGGTTAACAGGTTGTGATTCCTGGGAGAACAGGGAAGATGAACTGTTAGGGACAGAAGAAGTGGGTACCAGGGCTGCCTGGCCTAATCTGGGGCAATCAGAATCACCCTGCAAGGCTGGGATCTGATTTTGACTAGCACCTTGAATAGAGAGGAAGGGGAAAGGCATAAAGAAACTTCCTTCCCAATCTAGGAGAAAGGCATCCAGGGGACTGAGCCCAACACTGGGGCCTGCAACAGAAAAGTGGAAGTTGGTGATTGTCTGGGGCTGCAAAAGATCTATCTGAGGGGTGCCCCATCTGGCAAAACTATCCCTAGTACTTGAGGATCCAGAGACCATTCGTGATGGCACTGGGAAATCCTGCTGAGAGCATCTGCTAGGACATTGTCCTTTCCTGGAAGATGAACCTATGAGGGAAGTGTTCAGGAATAGGCCAGACCACAATCTCATTGCCTCGTGCACAAGGCTGAAGACCGAGTGCCCCTGTTGTTGGATGTACCACATTGTTGTGGTGTTGTCTGTTCTGACTTGTACCACTTTGTTCTGAACAGACGAGAAAACACTTGAAGTGCTAAAAGACAGCTCTGAGTTCCAGCAAATTGATGTGGAGCAGAGATTCCTGGGGACCACACTCCCTGAGTGGAGAGGTCGCCATGTGGGCTCCCACCCCAGGAGGGAAGCATCTGTAGTGAGGGTCAAGGAGTGAGACAGAGGAATGAAGGGACCCCAGTCTTAAATTGCTCTGATCCTGCCACCACTGGAGGGCCTGGATCAGGTTCGGTCACTGGGACCAACTTGGAAAGGGGTCTCTTTCTGAGACCAAATGGCTCTCAAGTGAAACTGAATGTCCTCATCTGAAATCTTGCCCCTGCACTACGGCTGTGGACGCAGCCATGTGCCCCAGGAGCTGCAAAAGTGTCTTGCTGGTCGAGAGACCTGCAGAGTGAAGGAGGAGGCCAGAGCCACCAAGTTCCTTACCTCTCTAGGGTAGGAAGGCTCTGGCCTGCTTTTGTGTCCAATTCTGCACCTATGAAGGTGAGCACCTGAACTGGTTCCAGAACTGACTTTGGAAGATTTAGCAAGAAGCCCAGGAGGTGAGCAGCTGCTGGGTAACTTGCAGGTGAGATTTTACCTGTTCTGGGGACTGGCTACAATGAGCCAGTCGTTCAGATAGGGAAAGACAACAACTTTGCCTCCTTAAATGAGCAACTGCTACTGCTAGACATTTTGTGAATACCCTTGGGCAGAGGTGAGGTCAAGGGCATTGCTCTGAACTGATAGTGACCTGAGGGCAGTTCGAATCTGAGGTACTTTCGGTGGGAGCTTCTGATTAGGACGTGAAAATAGGCATCCTTGAGGTCCAGGGAGGCTAGCCAGTCCCCTGGCCTTAGAGAGGGTAAAATCATTGCCAGAGTTACCATTCTGAACTTTGGTTTCAAAAGGTGTTTGTTCAGATATCTGAGGTCTAAAATGGCGCCATTCTCCTGTCTTTTGGGGTAAGGAAATATCTGGAGTACAGACCCTTGCCCTGGTGTAGGGAGAAACCCTTCTACAGCTCTGAGAGCCAGGAGGGTTGAGACTTCTGTTTCTAGAGTAAAGGTCTCTAAAGAGTTTGCAGGTGGAAAGATCTGATTCTCATCTTTGGGAACTTTTGAAGCTGAGAACAGACCCTGGCTTACTACTTCCAGGACCCACTTGTCTTAAGTTAGAGACACCCAGTTCTGAATGAAGTAAGCCAACCTGCTCCCCTACGGGTAAAGGAGAATCGGCCCTGGGCACCCCATCAGGGTGTCTGTTTGGCAGGTGCTTTAGGCTGAGAGGTGGAGCAGGCCTGCCCACACCCCTGCCTGCCTCTGCTCTGAAGAAGCCCTCTGAGCATAAGCAGAGGAGGCCTGGGTTTGGTAAAAGGCTCTGAAAAGCTTCCCCTACCCCTGGGGATCTGCCTCTGAGGAGTGGCTTGCCAGCCCTTGGCTTGGGCACTCTTATAGGTAGCCCTATATTCATCCATTTTCTTCATATAATTCTCTGTCTGCTCCCAAACAGAGAATTTCCCACCACAGGAAAATCCATAGCCTTAGTCTGGGTATCCTGTGACAAGCTAGTACACCTGAGCCAGGCCAATCCTACGAAAAGCTACAGACGAGCCATGACTCTAGAGGATACATCATTAAAATCCACAGCAGCATGAAACTGCACCTTGAGATGCCTCAATGCCATCAGCAGCCACCTGTTCCAGCTCATTAGCAAGCTGGCCAGAGGCCTGTTTGGCCAAAGCCATGACAGTGTCCCATCTAGATTTTTGATACCTTGCTACATAAGCCATGTAATTTGCTTGCCTGAGTCCCAAGGACGCTGCCATGTATTGTTTTTTAGCCATGGCATCAATCTTCCTGGAATCCTTGTCAGGAGGATGTGAAGCCAGGGGAATATTAGCTTTATCACAGGCTGCAGCCTGAACCACCCCAACATGACTGCATTGCTATGAAAGGAATTCTGTGTCAGGACCTGACAGTGTGTACCTCCTGTCCATCTTTTTATCCACAGGAGGCACAGAATTAGGAGTTTTTAAATTTTTATTGTTTGTTTCCTAAATGATTTATGCAAAGGAATAGACAATCTCCTAGACTCTGGTATATCCATCATTTCTACAAAATCAGGTTCCTCTTGCTCATCCACAGCTTCCTCCAATGGGAGCTGGAGGGTTTCAGCAACTCTTTTGTAAAACATAAAGTGAGAGGGGACTCAGAAAGCATAGGGGAGATTCTAAAGGTCTGTCTGGGGAGATGTCCGTTCAATGGGCACACCCAGACCCTCCAAGTCACATTCATACTGTTCATAATCATCCTCCCTCCTCTGGTTCATAAAACCTCAACATCATATTCCTGAACCGTGGAACCGATCAACCGACCTTTACTAGACAGTGGCGGTTCGGACGAACCGGAGAAAGTGACTGGACAATCTGAATAGCTCTTCTATATCTCTGCAGCAGTTGGAGAAGGAATTTTGGGCTCCACACCTGCTGATTTTCTTGTTTTCTTTTGAACTGGCTCATCCGGAAATAGCTTTATGCTTGCCCGAGTGGTGTCTCGCCCCTGCTCAGAGGGTATTCCTCTGGTTCGGTTGGCACCGAACCGGCTGGCCATCCGGTCAGTGGACTTTTGGCCTCTCGCCCCTGAGCCTGCCAACCTCTTATCCAGGGTGGCTGCAGGGAAATTTTACAAATCTGGCAGTCTGAATTGAGGTGGTCAAACCTCAGACAATATACACATAGGTGTGTGGGTCAGCCTTGGCAAAGACTTCCCACAAGCATCACAGTGTTGAAACCCAGTGGGCCCGGTTTTCTTTTGGGTTTCTCAGACATAATGCCAGCCTAACCAAAAACTTGCCCTTTAACGGCAGTGCCAGGCAAGACACCCTTTATCGTTCCTAACCATGTCATTGGTCTTGGAAAAACGTAATGAATTCCGCTTTTTTTAGAACCGATAAGAACCGGAACCGTACTCTAAAACCTCTAATTTTGTAACTTCAAGTTTTAAGAAGTTGATCGGTTCAAAACCGAACCGATAACATTTACAAGTTCCACACAGAAATTAAACTGAAATTACTTACGATACCACAGACAGAGCTTGAACCATCGGTTTTAGGGTTAAATAATAATATTCTCGGTTGATCTGAACCGAGAAACACTGTTTAAACCGAGAAATGAACCGGCAGTAGGAGAAATCTCCGGAGCGACTGTTCAGTGAGGCGGAGTAAAGAATCTGACAGTTTGGGTTTGAAATAACCCAGACAGAGCTTCTCTAACCGAGCTCGTGCTCTAAGTTACATTCTTAGAATGGGAGTTAACTCTTTCACCTCCAGAGCAGTTCTAATGGTGGGACAAACTGCAATTGTCATAATATAGCAAGACTTCATGTTGTTTGAACTCCATATCAGAGCCTAATAAAGCATACCTCTTGTCCATCCTTTTATCCACAGGGAGGACAGAATGAGGAGTTTTCAGAATTTTTACTGTCTGTTTCCTAAAAGATTTATGCAAGGGAATAGACAGTCTCCTAGACTCTGGAATATCCATCATTTCCACAAAATCAGGCTCTTCTTGATCATCAACAGCTTCCTCAACAGGGAGTTGCAGAGTGTCAGCAACTTCTTGTAAAACAAAAAATGAGAAGGGACTCAGATAGCCTGGGAGGGATACTCCTGAGGGTCTGTCTGGAGAGATGTCCGGTTCAATGGGCACATCCAGACTGTCAAAATCACACTCACTCTCCTCGTACCCCTCCTCCCCTTCCCCTGGTTCATAAAAATCTTCAAAATCATAATCTTGAACCGAGGGAACCGACTGAACCGGGCGCTTGCCCAATGGTGCCGGTTCGGACGGAACTGGGAAAGAGACTGGACAATTTGAATAGCTCTGGCTATTTCCTCAGTGGCTGAAGAAAGAACTTTTGGCCCCAAACTAGCTGACCTTCTAGCTCTTTTAGTTGGAACCGGCCCCTCAGAGCTGGCTCTTCGTTTGCCCAAGGAAGCATCACCCTGGTCAGAGGGCATTTTCAGGTTCGGGTTGAATCAACCGGCTGGCCATCCGGCCAGCGGATTTTTGGCCTCCCTTCCTGAGCCTACCAACCTTTTTCCACGGTGAGCAGGAAAATTTTACAAATCTGGCAGTCTGCATTGAGGTGGTCAAACCCCAGACAATATATTAATGGTGTGTGGTCAGCCTTGGCAAAGGCTTCCCACAGAGGCCACAGTGCTGAAACCCAGTGGGTCCGTTTTTTTTGGGTTTTCAGACACAGTGCCAGCCTAACCAAAACTTGCCTGCTAACGTAATCCACCAAGCAAGACTCTTATCGGTTCCCAACCGTATTACTTATCGGAAAACCGTGAATAAAATCCGTTTTTAGAACCGATAAGAACCGGAACCGCACTCTAAAGGGCTAGAAGGTAATTTTTAAATCCTCTGATCGGTTCAAACCGAACCGAAAAGACGCTTACAAGTTCCACACAGAAGAAAAATAAATAAGTAAGCCTATCTATTACTTACAATACCACAGACAGAGCTTGAACTGACGATTGCGGTTAAATTTCGGTAAATTAAACCGAGAATTACACTTTAAAACCGACAAACAAACCGAGCAGCAGGAGGAATCTCCGGAGCGACTGTTCAGTGAGGCGGAGTAAAGAATCTGACAGTTTAAGTTTGAGCTTCAACAGACAGAGTGTTCAACCGAGCTCGAGCTCAAGATTCCATGCCCTGCATGGAAGTTAACTCTTTCACCTCTGGAGCAGCTCTAACTTGGGGTTATACTACATATGTCATAATATAGCAAGACTTCATGTTGTTTGAAGTGAACTTTCAGTGAGGAAAAGCTGAGTCCCAGATCACAGGGATGGAAGAGGTACTCCATGATCTGAGGGACACGGCACGCAAAGGGGTCTCAACCCTTAGAGTTTGCCCAGACAAAGAAGCTCTTCCACTTCACAGCGTACATGGTCCTTGTGGTTGGCTTTCCTGCCTCCACAAGAACCTGAGCGACTTTAGAAGAGACACCAAAGCACAAGGCTACTATGTCAGAAGGCACCACACATGAAGGTGAAGGGACCTGAGGCCTGGGTGAACCAGGATGCCCTGCTCCAGAGTCAGGAGGTCGTGGCAGAGGAGAAGAGGAACCTGCGACTCCACCAACTGCTGGGGCAGAGGGAACCAAATCTGGCATGGTCAATAAGGGGCTATCAAGACCATGTGAGCCCCCTCCGCCTGCAGCTTGAGCAGCATCTAGCACAAAAATGCCAGCACTCACTGAAATGCTGCAGAAGGGTGCAAACTGGGCTGCCAGCTGCCAGTGATTCACAACAACCTGACCTTAAATGATTTCATCTGTGCCATGTGATTAATGACATCATGGCTTGATTTGGGGATTCAAGTGGAGCACTGTTTACCAGTCTTTAGCCACCCAAGGAAGACCGTTTGGTTGAAGCCTAGGGGTACTGGTTGTTTCTCGTATCCTAGCCTTCACAAGTTTTGTACGGGATGGATTTACATTTGTGTATGCAATAAATACCTTTCTGCAGTTAAAAGTGACTTCGTTTTCCAGCTTGAGCAGCACTCTCTGCAGTGGAGGGAAGGCATACAAGAACCTCCCTGTCCAATAAAGAGAAAACATGTCTCGCCAAAAAACACCTGGCCTGGGAACGAGTGAGCAAAATCTGGGTAGTTTTGCATTGTATGGAGAGGCGAACAGATCTAGATGTGGGGAACCCCAAAGGTTGAAGATGTCTTTGGCCACTGACTGTCTCAGTTCCCATTCATGTGCCCTTGCCTGAGTGCGGCTGAGTGTGTCCGCCAAGACATTCTGGATGCCCGAGACATGCACCGCCGTGAGCTGAAGGCAGTGCTGAACTGCCCATTTCCAAACATGCATCGCCACCCTGCACATGGGGTATGATCATGTGCCTCCTTGCCTGTTGATGTACCAGACTACACGTTATCCAACTGGACCAGCAGTGAGCCTGGAAGGAGAAGGGGCTAAAAGGGCTGAAGGGCATACAACACTGCACACATCTCCAGCACGCTGATGTGCAAGGAGAGCGCCTGCTGAGACCAGGATCCCTGGGTCCTGCAATTCCCTAAGTGAGCACCCCAGCCCTGACCAGAGGCATCCGTCTTCATTGTCTGGTCTGGAGGGGGAGACTGGAAAAGAATCCCTGGCAGAGATTGTTCAGATAATGACACCAAAGGAGATCCTGTCGCATAGGGTTGGAAACAAAGACCCTGTGGTCCAGATCGTCTGACCTCTGGACCCACTGCACTCGAAGCATCCACTGTGTGATACATGTGGAGTCTGGCTAGAGGAACAGTGGGAATAGCTACTGCCATAAGGCCTAGGAGGCATAAGATGGACCTGGCCATGGACCAGCGGCTGGAAGCCACATGCGTGGCCTGTGTCTGCAGCGTTTCTGCCCTGTCCAGGGGGAGAAAGGCGTGACCCTGGGCTGTGTCCAGCATCGCTCCAGGCTGTCCCACAATGGAGCCAACAGGAGCCAGTCATCGAGGTACAGGAACACATAAATGACCCTAGAGTCACAAAGCTGCTGCCACCACTGCTAGGCACTTGGTAAACACCCTGGATACTGAGGAAAGGCCAAAGGGGAGGGCTCTGAACTGAAAATGCTCCCTCTGGAAGGAAAACCTGAGGAAGCGGCAGATGGCCGGGAAGACAGGGATATGTAGATATGCATCTGGCATATCCAGAGCACAGAGCCAGTGTCCCTGTTGAAGCAGTGGTAGTAGAACCTGGGAAACTTAGCATGCAGAATCTCTTTACTCTACATACAGATTGAGCGCTCAGAGGTCCAGTACTGGTCAAAGGTCTCCCGACTTTTTGGGCACCAGAAAGTAGTGGGAGTAATAGCCCCTTCCGACTTGGCCCTCAGGAATGGGCTCTATGGCTGATTTGTCCAGCAGAGCCTCAATCACTTTTCTGATGACTGGGATGTGACCTGGGGGATTTTCCAGTGGTCTCGCTACAAATTCCAATGTGTGACCTTGAGCTATGAGCTAAAGGACCCCATGAGTCAGCTGTGATCTCCTCCCATCCAGACAGGTGACTGGCAAATCTGCACCCACTAGCTCCTCCGGAACCAGGAGTTGGGGGGAGTCCGCGAGTCAAGAGGCGGAGGGAGGGTTGGATAGAGCACCCCGGAGGCCCTCTGAGACTTGGCTGGGGGGGTGGAGCCCACTGTGGGAGACCGACATTTGCCCTGATGCTTGGCTGGCTGCTGTCTTGTCTGACGCCTTTGTTGGCGATGAACAGGCTGCCAGGGCTTGGCACTGGGATGGTATAGTGACTGTACAGAGTGGAGGTCTTTCACACTTTCTTGCAATTCAGTCAGTATATCCTTGATGTCCCCTCCAAAGAGAACCGAGCCACGAAAGGGAGTGTTCAGAATGGAGGCTCGAACATCCTGGGGGTGAATACAGACACCCGCAGCCAGGAGTATCTGAGTAAAAAGACAGCCGTCACAGTGCTCTGAGCAGAAGCATCAATGGCATCATAAGTAGCTCGTAAGATATGATGGCAGGTAATCTCCGCCGTCCTAACCGTCTGCTCGATCTTGGTCTTGGCCTCAGAATCTGGTAAGGCCTCAAATTCAGATCTGAGCTGGCCCACGATAGCCTTCTGGTAGCACACCATGTGGGCTACGTAATTCAGAGCCCTCAGTGCCAAAGTGGAGGATGAGTAAACTTTACATCCACACTGGTGCCATTGCCTCGACTCCTTATCTGGAGGGAAATACTCATGTGCTTAGGCTTAGTAGAGCGGTTACCACATTAATGACCAGCAAATCAGCATTAAGGTGGGTGCTGAGGTGGTCTTTACCCTCCAGGGCATGGTATAATCAGTCTGCCTTCTTAGCAACAGCTCCGACAGATGACGGTTGTCGTAAAATGGTGGTGGCTAAATCATCGTGTGGCCCCATCCACGGGGGAATGAGGAGCACAGTCAGCTCTGACAAGTCAAGGTGTTCCACCATTCTTCTATGCTGAGGATCTTGGTCCTCGGTCTTCCATCTGTTAGCTTCTTGTATTGTCCTGAGGATTTCCATAAAGGAAGGGTCCTCCAGGGGAGATCTGGGTGTCTCCTTGGGTTTAGGGGCCTCTGACGGAAAGGATTCATAGCCCGAGGCTGAGGAAGACAAATCAGACTCAGAGTCCGACGAAGGGCTCCTGTCCAGAGATAGAGATCGACGGCGGGGAACCTCCTTTTGTGGTTCTGTAGCCCCGCTCCTCCTGTTCCCCACTGTCAAAACAACCAACGTGTGGCCCAAAGTGGAGGGACGAGTCTTAACAGGAGATAGAGAGAGAGTGAGGAGTAGGAGTCAGATGGCCGGCGTACAGATCGCGACCAGCTGACGTTGATGTAATTCTTGAGATAAGCTGAACCTTAACCCTGTTCCACTAGGACTGAAAAAGGGTTTCACAATCCACCTGTGGCTGGGGAGGAAGCCGGAAGGCTGACGGGTAGCCCGCCGGTGGGTAACCCAGTGTCAGGTACTCGGGCGCTGAGAACCCCGGTGTGTGATAACCTGGTGCTGAATACCCCGGCATGGGGTATCCTGGTGATAGGTATCCTAGTGTTGGGTAACGTGGTGTAGGGTAACCCAGCGTAGAGTAGTCCGGAAAAGGACCCGATGGCAGGGCTGAGAGACCCTGCAGCAGCTCCGAGGGAGCACCAGATGGCCCAGGCTGCCGGTTGTGGCCCTGTGGAAGAGGCAGCGACAGGCCCACGGGGTTCTGGTGTCTGGATTCTGGGGCTGGGGAGGCAGCCCAGACAGAGGAGGATTGACCAGAACACCCCGGGGGGGAGGTCCAGGAAAAGTGCCGTCCAGTGCTGGCCGGTCGAACGGGTCAGTGGGCGGCAGCTCCTCCAGCTCCAGGTGGAATGGAAAGGTAGAAGAGCCCACCGGAGGGGACGAAGGAGTGTCCCGAGAGAGGGATTACTCCTGGGACAGCTGCAGCTGAACCGGTAGCAGGTGCTGGTCCAGAGGACTAACGCAGGACCCCAAGGTTGAGTCCAACATACGCACCAGGGCTGTGCAGACGTCGGTAGAACCGGCATCTGACTTACCAGCCGAACCACTCGGCTTAGACTTGGAAGGTTTGAAGGGGCCTAAGAGTGGTGGATGCCTCCGAATCGCGGTGTTCTCCACCTGAACCCTAACTAGTGCAGGCGGGGGGGGGGGGCAAGGGTTGTCCCAAAGAGTGGGGAGCAGGCTTGGTTGAAAAACCAGTATCCTCGCTGAAGGAAGGCCGTTCGTTGGCCTCGGTCCTCAGAGGGAGCCGCGGCCTGGATGGAGACTGATCCCGATCCTTCTCCTTGTCCTTCTTTTTCTTCTGCTTGTGGCAGCCAGAAGATCCTCCCAGTGAAGACAAAGAGCTCCGTACCTGCTGCAGCTCCTTCTCCATGGAAGACAGTTTTTGCTTGAGAAGTTGGGCTTCCAAGGCTTGCTAACATCATTTCTGTGTGGCCTGGTTGAACTTCTGGCAGGTCTCACAGTCCTCCATGTTGTGCCCAGGTCCAAGGCACAGGAGACACGAGGTATGGCCGTCCTTCTCAGGAATCTGCTTGATGCAGGCACACTTGTTCTTGTGTGATTCAGAAGGAGTAGAAGACATGCAATCCGATGACAAATTACAAGATTTTTTGAAGAAAATTCAAAAATATATACTTATCGAAAATCATGGTTGACAACAGCAGTGTTCTGCCAGGTCCGACGTGCACAGGTTGATGGTGGGAAAGAACTGGAGGGTGGGCGTGGGGACCACCCATTATATAGCGCCAGGCCAACATCGGTCACATGATACCGAGAGTGCGGCCCCCCACCAGATACTGCTAGCTAAGTCTTCCGTGAGGTCCTAGCGCCTAGCGGCTCAGTCCTAATGGCTACTGCCTACTGCAAGAGCTCTCTCGAAGTAAGATCACAGAAACACAGAATTTGTCGTTCGATGATAAAAAATTACTCTCCGTAGTAATTCTGTTTCTTCCATGTGGTCCTTTAGCATCAGTAACAATAGCAGTATGCTGACCAGGTTGAACTGCCTCGGAGGTGGAGCCATGAATATTCATTAAAACAGAGTGGCCAATCAGAATCAAGCAGGAAGTTGTGCTGAGTGCAAAGAGCAGAAAATAACTTCTTGTAGTCAGAAAGTTTTGAATTATGTCCTGAAGAAAAAAGGATCTTGCCTGCTGAGTATCAAAGTCTGCTCCTATGAAGTTGAGAAGCTGAGAGGGTTCCAGATGGTATTTCTTTTAGCTGATTAGAAACCCCAGAGAGGACAGAGTTTGTCTTGTACGGTTGACAGCCTCTCTAACTTGCTGAGGGGTTTTGCCCACTATGAGCCAGTCGTCCAGGTATGGAAAGACTGAGATGCCCTGCTTTTTCAAGTGGGCTGCCACTACAGACAGGCACTTCATGAATACCCTGGGAGCAGAGGTGAGGCCAAAGGGCATGGCTGCAAACCGGTAATGTCCTGAATGCAGCCTGAACCTCAGAAACGTCATGTGGGACTGCCTTATTGGTATGTGAAAACAGGCGTCCTTGAGATCCAGGGAGGCTAGCCAGTCTCCCTGCTGCAAAGAATGCATTATCATTTGAAGGGTAACCATCTTGAATTTTGGTTTGATTAGGTGCCTGTTTAGATGTCTGAGGTCTAAAACAGGTCACCACTCCCCATTTTTCCTTAATGTCAGGAAGTATCTGGAGTAGATACCTTTTTAATACTGTGAAAGGGGAACCCTCTCTACCACTCTGGCTGATAACAAGAGTCTTTACCTCCAGCTCCAACAGGTATCTTTCTGTTGGGGGTAGGGGTTTTGAGAGAGCCACACCCCCGAAAAGCAGGAAACTGCTTGAACTGTAGGGGTAGACCTCTTTCCACTACCTCCAAGACCCACCTGTCTGTGGTGATGTGGGTCCAAGTTTGGAGGTAGTGGGAGAGCTTGCCCCCTACTGGAGGAGAGAAGGCGACCTGATTGCAGAAGTTAGGACTTAGAGTGTGTGGCAGGTGCAGGAGTGGTAGCAGCTCTCTCTGACCCCTCCCGCCTCTTCCCCTGAAATAACCTCTCATTTGAGAGGAATCCAAAGGCATATGATAGAATGCCCTGGGGAAGTAGCCCCTGCCTCTATTACCCCTGGGTTGAGACTTCTGAGATGTAGAGGCTTTCTGCTTGGCTGCATTACTTTCACAGCTGGATTTGTACTCCTCTGCCTTTTTCATGTATGCTTCAGTTTTTTCTCCAAAAAGGGAATTATTTTCACAGATTAAGTCCATAGCCTTGGACTGGGTGTCCTGTGATAAATCAGTTGTTCATAGCCAGGCAAAACGTCAGAGGGACAGCCTGAGCCATGACCCTTGTTGTTGTGTCATTAGTGTCTGCAGCCATGTGGAACTGGTATTTGGTGGCTTCCAGACCAGATTTCACTATTTCAGCAATGTCCTGGAACATCCTGTCAGATCTGTGTGACAGAATGGCCTGGACGGAACTCCAAAGAGCCTTCTGGTATGTAGCAGAGTATGCTAAGTAAGAGGCTGTGGTATAAGATTTTTTAGTCATAGCATCTAATTTTCATGACTCTTTTTCAGGAGGCATAGAGGAGAGAGGGACCTTAGCCTTATCACAGGCTACAGTCTGAACCACCCCTTCGTGGCTGGGATGAATATAAAGACAATCAGCCTCATTTTTAGCCAGAGGATATTTTCTATCCAATTTCTTGTCCACTCTTGACAAGAAAGGAGGGGCCTACAGGAGCTTCATAGTGGATTTCTTTAAGGATTTGTATATAGCAAGCACAGTCTTTTTTTGAAGGCGGAAGACCCATCATATTTTTATAGTCTTCATCCTATTCATCATCCTCCTCAGTGAACTCCTGAGCAGGGAGATCCAGGGTGTCCACCATGTGCTATAAGAAGGTCAGGGGGGAGGAAAGATCCTCCTCGCCATTTGAAGAGGTACCAAAGCATGGGTCAGGCAAAATGTCCGGTACCAAAGGCTGGTCATCGTCGTCATCATCATCATCCCCCCCCCCCCGAATGTAGTAGCAGGATGTCCCAAGGGTTGGGGCAGAGCTGCTAGGGTTAACTGGAGTAGAGGGAGCAGAGAAAAAGGCCCCCATGCTCTATAGTTTGATATAGGTACCATGCCTTTGCCATTTCTTTTACAGGGGGTAAATCTTTATTGGGGTCAGAGACATCAGTGGGGGACTGACCCTCTTTATTCCTTTTTTTTTTTTTTGTCTTTATGCTTTTTTGCCACTGGCATCTCCCCTTGCTTTGACACCGGATGGTATGCTTGTCTTTACATAGTTTTTTTTGCTGGAACAGACTCAGTAGTCTGTTCATCATTTCTTTTTTTTTTTTTGGCATGTCACCATTTTTATTGTCTTATCAGACTCATTTTCTGAGGGGTCCTTATCTTTAGGCTTAAGCAGAGCAGTGGACCACTCCTTAACAGGAGAAGCATTATTAGAGGCCATCTCTTCTAGTCTTTTGGCCCTCTTTTTAATAGCTTTTGAGCAGAATTTGGAGCAAAAATGTTCTGGACCCCGAGCACTGTAAACACACCACACACAATACAATTTGTAAAACCTGTGGGTCCAGTCCTCTTTTTTGGCTTTTCTGACATAACAATGTGTCAGAAAGCTGAGAAACACTGGTTCCCAAAATAGAAAGACTGTAAATACAGTCGGTTCCCCAGCTGTAAAGAAATGAAAATTACGTACCTACCGTAATTCTGATCTTTCTGTGCATCTTCACCATTCATCACCTTTGTGTTCTGGCCGGAGGTCATGACCCCGCGGGAGTTTTTTTTGGGATGGACAGAGTCAATACACCATCAGCGCCGACCTCGAGGCCAACGCACTGTGTGACTCTCGTGGGTTGGCCGTTAAGTATTGTCGACTCCACCCTCCCATCAGTTCTGAGCCACCGTAGGGTGAGAAAAAGGGTTGGGAGGGTGGGACAAGGAAGTCCAAGGGACAGACAAAGGAAAATATATATAAATTAAAAGGAGAAATAAACGACAGAGGACAGAACAAGTTTGAAAAACTATGGCGAGTTGGGTAAGGGCCCCAATCTCTGGAAGTAGAAAAGGAGCAGGGAGGGTGGGTTAAGGATTTTAGAAATAAGGATGAGAGGTGGGGGGGGGGGAGAGACATACCCTGGAGACTTGACCTGTCTCCAGATTATATAGGAACTGCGAAGGAGCAGCCAAGAGGCTAACTGCCAGAATTCAAGGCACAGAATCACTGGCAATAGCTCCAACAAAAGCAGAATTGGCTATTCTGGAAGAAAAGACAGGATACAGGGATAATACCCCCCAAAAAAGGAAATTTTGCTATAAGAAAACTAGTTTCATAAATTAATTGAGTTTATGTCCAAGGACAACGAAATCAAAGGGGAGAAGGAAAGAAAAGAGGGCAACTGCCAACCCCCACCCCCACAGGAGGTGGAGCAAATGCATAGAAGGCAGAGTGCCCCCCTCCTGACCACTCTCCCCAGATCGACTATTATCCCCTATGTGCCCAAAGTTATCCCACTCCTGACTGACAGAAAGGAGAGGGACAAGGGAGAGGGCACAGAGAGGGAGGGGTACCCAGAGACTGAGGCCCCAGGGGGATGGAGGGTGGGACTGTGATGAATGGTGAAGATACACAGAAAGATCAGAATTACAGTAGGTACGTAATTTTCATATCTTATCTGTGTCAATCTTCACCATTCATCACCTCTGGGTGAGTGCCGAGCCCCCCTTCCCCCACAAAGGGGGCTTTAACCCTAAGGGACTCAGTCCCTTAGCTCTCAGTGGGTGAGGCACTAAGAGGGAGAACCTTCACGGGTCTGGAGAGGCCTGAGAGTAAGATGGGGGAATTTGCCCCGACAGATGCTGTCTCACCCTATGGGAGAAAAGATAGGTTCTCTGGCGAGCAGAGTTAATCACCCTCCGCCGGGCCAAAGGTGACAACTGGGAGAGATGCAGCCATGCCGTCCACCTAGTGTAGACTGCTGTCCCTATGACCCTGGTAGCTAGCTCACTGGCATCATACGATGCCCTCGCTTAGTGCCTTGCTAGCTCCAGGCCACGTGCAGAGAGTGCAATGGCTTGTCTGGTCTCCTCTGTGTCAGGCATCGAGGCTAAGAGTTGACCTAGCCTGGACCACATGAACCTTTCATAGGTAGCATAGTGGGCCTGATGTGCTGCAACAGAGAGCAGCAACCGTGCCGAGTAGAATGTCCTCCTTCCCCAGATGTCAAAATCTATGGAATCTTGATCTGGGGGCCGGTCACGGCTAGGGGCACAAAGCCCATCAGGAGTATCCAGTTGTGTCAATCCTGACTGGGGATGAGGCATGGAACCTGGAGACTCCAGGGGGTCACAATACCGCTGACAGCGATCTCTAGGGGCTGGGAGTCTGGAAAAGGGTCTCTGCCAGGAACGCAACGATGCCTCCCGAAAGGGAGCAGGCCAGGGGGGCTCCACAAGGGTGTCGGCACTGAAATCGCCCAGAAAGGCATGCATTGAGTGCTCTGGATTGTGTTGAGTGGGTGGGGTGACGTGCAGGTCCTAGAACATCCTCACGAGGAATCGCTGATACCCAGCGAGATCAGCAGCTGAGGAGATGTGGACAGACGGCTCCTCTCCCCCAGAAAAGGAGGGATGAGTCAGTGGACCTCAAGTGTTCAGTAGCTGGCCACTCAGGAGGAGGCTGAAAAACCTGTCTGTCCATAGCCCTAACATAAGAGGGAAACTGAGCAGCCACCGCTCTGAACTGCTCCCAGGAGAGAGGCCCACTAGGACCAAGAATACCCGGGAGCGCAGAAGAATGTGGCAGAGGAGTGGGGGCAGAGCAGACAACAGGAATCGGCTGACCACCGCCTGGGCTAGGGAGCGCACCAGGAGCCCTAAGGAAAGAAGGAACTCCGGAAAACTCCACAGCTGACAGCTGATCAACCAAACTGGAACTGCCTAGGCTGCGCCCTGAAGAACCACCCTGTGAGGTGACCGGGGCCTCGAAGGTCCAGAAGGATGGTCCTGAAAAGGAAGGGCGAAGATCCACGCTACAACTTCTCCCAGGGCCCGGATGGGTTCCGGAAAAAGGCCGCCACACGGACCCCATACCACTCGACCCCTCGGAATCCAAAAGTGCCCTCCTCCTCGAGAGAGCCAGCCTAGGCAGATGGCAGCCTTGGTAGGCCCCTGAAGGGGCTATCCAGGGAGTAGCTCCCCTCCTGTGGGTGCTCCGATCAGCCACAAAATTGCGCGATCCAGGCACACCACATGAGGGGGTACCACCAATGAGGGGTCAGAGAACCCTCAGTGTCCAGGCTGCAGAGCAATGGTGGCCTGTAGAGGACACTACCAAGATGTCCACGTGAGCAGCCAACTCCAAAGAGTCAGACCACCTATCTGACTCAGAGTCCAATTTCCCCTCCGAAGAGGTGGAGATCAAAGTTCTGTGCCAAACAGTGCGTGGACGCCCACTGCCATCATGACTGAAAAGGGCACCAGATCCAGAGACTGCACCAGAGTCGGTGTCGACATCCCCAACCACACCGCGAACAGTACAAGAAGAATTCACAGCTCCAATGGTGGCAGCAGCCTCGGATCCGGAGCCTGTCATGGTGCCATCACGACCCACAGTTTTGCAAGCAGCACCAAGGCCATAGACGATGCCGAAGATGGCTTCAATCGTGCTCTCGGCACCACAAACGTCGCTGAGGTCGGAAACCCCCACAGTGCCAACCCACCCCATGGGTCGCAAGCGGCACCAAGGACAGAGACGGCGCTGAGATCTGAAACCCCCACAGCGCCATGTTCTTGCTAGGAGTCGCTCCACAGCTGGACATGGTGCCAGGGCAAGAGACAGTCAAGGATGGCATCATAGAGCCTCCCACGGTGCCGCGAGCACCATCGGTGCCACGAACGGAGCCAACGGCAGCAACGGCGACAAGCGAGGGACCGGCGCCGACTGTGCCATCAGCATCCATGGCGCCGCAAACAGCACAGAGGCCCAAGGCAGCACCAACAGACTATGTCGAGGATGGTGCCGATCCAGGCCTTCCAAGCCGAGGGCATGACACTGGGGGAGCCTTTGCTCCCGAAGGGGCGACTGCCAAGGCGGTGCCTCCCGCCCATCCTGACAGACTGGGCCTCCTGCACCGTGGAAGGGGCGTCTGCCATGGCTAGGCTACAAGAAGCAGAAGCCCCCTCCTCCTCGGTCCGTACAGAACCGGGAAGGGACCCGGAGGAAAGGCTGAGAGAACGCGGCTTGGCCCGAAGAATGCACGCCCATCCCCCAAAAGTCGGCAGAGCTCGTCCAACTTTCCATGTGCATTGTTCAATGAAACGACGGTCCATGGAGAAGCAGGCGTCGCACGAATCCATGTCGTGCGGTGGGCCAAGACACGCGAGGCAACGGTCATGTTGGTCAGTGACGGAATACTTATGGCCATATGGGGAAGGGCCGTCCCATCTTCAAAAGTTTTCTTGCCCCAAACTGAGACATGACCTACAGAAAAAGAACACCAAACAAGACCAGACGTCACAAAATAAATAAAGGAGCAGTCTTACCAGGTGACATCAAGTGGCGCGAACAGAACCAGTAGGATAAACTTAGAGTCGACGACCTGCAACACGGAGTCAAAGGCTTCTTGAAAGTAACAGGCCTCTCAGAAGTTTCTCTCAGCTACCCACGAGGTGCGACCTCGACAGCAGGAGACGAAGAACTGGCAGGAGGGCGGAGTCGACAACACCTAACGGCCAATCCGCGAGCGCCACACAGTGCGTCGGCCTCAAGGGTGGCGCTGATGGTGCGTTGACTACGCCCATCCTCCCCCCCAAAAAAACTCCCATGGGGTCGTGACCTCCAGCCAGAACCCAAAGGTGATGAATGGTGAAGACTGACACAGATAAGATCCATGATTTAAAATAACAAAACTCAGCAGAAATACAGAATAAATAGCGGTTCACAGTAAAAAAAAAAAAAGGAGCCTTTATTAAAAAGATCTTGAAAACCATAAATATACTCAAAACGCAGCATATTTTTACCTCAGAAAAGTTAAAACAGAAAAAAGGGGAAAGTACAGTTACGTAAGAAAGGAAAATTACGTACCTACCGTAATTCTTGATCTTCTTGGACGAGTCTCCACCACTCATTCACACTAGTGGGATTGGCGCCGGAGGCACTAAGACCCATCGGGAGAAAACTTTTTGCTGGAGGGTCGGCGTGAGAGCTGATAGCCGAGACACGCCCGCGAGCAGGCGGCTCAGGCAGCGTAAGACCATCTCGCGACGACCTCCAACCGCCCAGTACCTTTTTACCAAGGAGGTGCAGCGCAACTAACGTAAAGAGTAAACCTAACATTAAAAACGGACATAAGATAGTCCGTATGACCCGTGTAAGAAGGGTCAGCAAAGAAGTCTTCACGCGCCTAAGATTTGAGGGAGTGAAGACCAATACAGCAGTGAGCTCGGGGATGGAGGGGGGGTGAATGAGTGGTGGAGACTCGTCCAAGAAGATCAAGAATTACGGTAGGTACGTATTTTCCTATCTTCCTGGACATAAGTCTCCACCACTCATTCACACCAGTGGGAGAGTACCAAGCTGATAATCCCCCAAAGGCGGCAGGAGAGCCAGAGCTCACACGCCTAAGATAGAAGCCTCATTAAGCGATAGTTCTGCCGAATGCGGAATGTCGCCTGGCATGAACATCCAGTGCATAGTGCTTAACGAAAGTATGCACTGAGCTCCAGGTGGCGGCGATTGTATATATCTGCAATTGGAACATTGCGACTTCCGCTAGGAATGTCATGATCGCCTCTAGTAGAGTGAGCGACACTTTACCTTCTAATTTAACTTGAGCCATGGAATAGCAATGACGAAGGCATGCCACTAACCATGAAGAGATGCATCTAATAGCGACAGGTTGACCCAGCCGGTGTCGCTGAAAGAAACGAATAGTTGCTGAGTCTTATGACATCCTTGGTTCTATCTAAATAGAACCGCAAGGCTCTCTTAACATCCAAGGAATGAAGAGCTGCTCCCTTCATTTTGGAAATTAGCTAAGTAAGCTGGAAGTACCAGAGGTTGGTTCAGATGGAATTCTGACACAACCTTGGGAAGAAATTTAGATGAGTACGGAGAACTACCTTGTCCTTATGGAATACAGATACTGAGGGTCCGTAACCAGGCATGTATCTCAGAGACCCTCATGGCTGAGGTAATGGCCACCAGGAAGGCAGTCTTCCAGGTAAGAAATTTTAGCTCACAGGTAGCTAAGGGTTCGAAGGCTTCCGAGTGAGCATGTCCAGCACCAGGTTAATGTCCCAGGCTGCAACTGAACGCTTAACAGGGGTCTGGAGTGGAGAATCCCCAAGAAATCTCTTCACCATAGGTAACTGAGCCAGAGTTAAGGAAGAAATCGCTCATGGAACGCTGAGATGGCACTAAGGTGAACTTTAACTGTGGAGTACTGAAGACCTAAGTTTGATAGGTCCAAAAGATACTCCAGAACCTTGCCAGGAGGACAGGAAAAGGGATTCCAAGAGGATTTTGCACACCAGAGAGAAAAACGTTTCCATTTGGAAGCGTACGTTTTTCGGGTGGCTGGCTTCCGAGCAGCCAGAAGGATGTCTGAGACTCTACGAGAGACGTTGAACCGATTCACTTCTATCTCTTCAGGAGCCAAGCATGAAGGTGAAGTGATTTCAGGTTGGGATGGACCAATGTAACCCTGAGTCAAAAGACTGATTTGTAAAGGAAGTGGTCTCGGAGAGGCTGCCAACATACTGTTGAGTAGAGGAAACCATAGTTGCCGAGGCCAGGAAGGAGCAATGAGAATCATCTTGGTCCCCTGAGACTCGAACTTGAGGAGTACTCTCTGGATTAGAGGAAGTGGTGGAAAGGCGTAAAGAAAGCGTTTTGTCCACCGCAGCCTGAACGCATCCTGACAGAAAATGCCAGGCCCTGGATTTCTGGAGCAGAAGAGAGGCAGTTTTGCGTTGGTGGGGATGCAAAAGGTCCAGGTCTGGAGTCCCCACTCTTGAACAGAGACCGAGCTACGGCTGGATCGAGAGACCACTCGTGAGGGTCTGCCTCCGTCTGCTGAGGTGATCTGCTAGGTCGCTTTGGTATACCTGGCAGATAAACCGCTTGAATCAGAGACTTGTGCCCAAGCACCACTCCCACACCCTCATTGCTTCCTGCAAAGGGATAAGAATGAGCACCGCCTTGCTTGTTGATGTAATACATCACTGTTTTGTTGTCCATTTGAAGGAGAATGTTCTGTGACAAAGGACATCCTTCAGAGCTCGGATTGCATAGAGGACCGCTTCATCTCCAGGACACATTTATGTGGAGATGAGTTTCAACTGAGTCCATACACCTTGAGTGTGGAGGGAGAGACAGTGAGCTCCCCATCCCATTAGCGATGCATCTGTGGTGATGGAGATCTGATGATCCGGGGAGCAAAGGGAATCCTTCCAGGAGATTGTTTCTTGAGACCACCAGGTGAGGGACCTTCAAGGGCCTGTCACCTTGATGGGATAAGACTGGGGTGAGAGGTCGGGGACCACTGAGTGGAGAGCATCCATTGGGTGGTTCTCATGTGCAGTCGGGCCAGAGGGACAGTGAAGACCGAGGACGCCATGAGACCCAACATGCGTTGCATCGAGAGAGCTGTAACCGATTGGTTCTCCCTGATGTAACGGGCCATAATGGCGGATGTCGAGTCTTCTGTCCTCTGGAAGGAAAGCCTTCGCTGAGGAGGTGTCTAGAAGCTGCCCTATGAAAAGGAGCCTCTGGGAGGGTTGCAGTTGAGATTTTTCAAATTCAGCAGAACTCCCATGGACGGAGAAGACGAGAAGTCGTTTGCACGGCTTCCAAAGTCCCTTGGCCGGAAGGGCTTGCTAGAAGCCAATCGTCCAGGTAGGGAAACACTCGGAGTCCGACTTTCCTGAGATGCGCCGCAAGAACTGCACAACACTTTGTAAAAACTCGCGGCGCCGAGGATAGCCCAAAGGGCAGGACTCTGAACTGATAATGCTGACCCAAAGCTACAAACCTGAGGAATTTGTGGTGGGTCGGGTGGACGGGGATATGCTGGTAAGCATCCTGCATATCGAGAGAGCCAGCCAGTTGTGCTGATGCAGCAAGGGTAACAGGGTACCTAGGGAAATCATCTTGAATTTCTCCTGGGAGGAATTTGTTTAACTTTCTGAGATCTAGAATGAAGCATCCCCAGATTTCTTTGGAACCAGAAAGTAATGGGAGTAGAACCCTGTGTTTCCGAGATGCGGGGCACCAGTTCTATTGCCCTGTTGTTCAGAAGGCCCTGGATCTCCGCGTGAGGAGGTCTGATTGAGAGGCCGACAACCTGGGTTGTCGATGGGAGGACAATCCGGGGTTTCAAGAAATTGAGAGAATAACCTCGCGAATTATCCGGGGACCCATTTGTCTGAGGTTATGGACTTCCACTGGTTGTAGAAGTACATCAGACGACCTCCCACTGAGGAGAAAGTTCCACCCGGCAGAGTGGATGGAACTTGGGCCAACGACTCATAAGGTAGCGCTGGGAGCTCTAGGTCCCGCGCTTTCTGCCAAGCCTTCTTTTGAGGTTGGGCAGGTTGGCTTTTATGGAAGCTTCCCTGCCTCTGCCTCCGAAAGGACTGACGACTATGAAACTGACGCTCTGTTCACATGCCCCGAGAGGGGCAGGCGGAGGTCTGGCCAACTTAATGGGCGATCTAGTTTCTGAGTGGCCTCTAAGGCTTGCTCCACCTGAGGGCCAAAAGAAAGGAGCCATCAAAGCAGCGCCATCACCTGCTGCTGAGCATCATCATGAAGCCAGAAGTACGCAGCCAGGAATGGCGCCAGTACAAATCACGCGGCTGCTGAGCTTAGTATGTCGAAAGCGCCCATGGCGTGCTTTTGGACCTGTTGGTTATTGGACTCAATACCTCTAATCAACGTCAGAAGAAGCTCTGACTTGGAATCCGAATCTGGAAGAGCTTCAACCATTCTTTTCATAGAGTGCCACAGGATATACTCATACTGAGAAAAATAGCCTTGATAACTGGCAATACGCATACTTAGAGTGGAGGCAGCAAAGACTCTCTTACCTAATGTATCAATCTTACGAGACTCTTTGTTAATAGGTCGAGCTGTAGTAGTTTGAGGAAGAACGAACTTGTCATTCTCTGCCAGGACTACAATAGGATCCGCAAAGGCTTGGGATGCCAAAATGGGACGATCCTTGGGAGCTGAATACTCTTATCAATGGATTTAGCCACTGAGGGAATAAGAGCAGGTTATTCCATACCATTTGAGACAGCCGTCTCAAGGAAGGCTGAATTGGAGGAGTCAAACTGAGGGATCTCCAAGCATGAAGATACTGGAGTCTTAATATCTTCCCAGGATCGATGTCTGTAGTCTGGAGAGAAAGAGGGATCCCAGGTTCTTCAACAGAGACTTAAAGGACAGGTCCTCAACCACAGGCTCTGTAGAAAAGAAAGATCCTGTTTCCTCCACTTCATCACCCAACCGAGGTCTGGGTCAGGCTCAACATCATCTCCTGATGGTCCAGAAAGGACTGTTTGGACAGGAAAGGAGGAAAATTAGGAGAGGAGGAAATGGCAGAAAAACAAGGAGAGTCCTCAGTAGCCGCCGAGACGGCAAAACGGGCTGAAGACGGCACCCGGTGGAGGCGACGGGCGTCAAGAGGCATGCGCTCCGCAGACGGGCGACAGTCCTCGCGAATGACGCCAGCGGGACGGCACCGCAGACGACGCAAGTAACGGTGCCACCCGATCCAACGGTATTACCGGGCGGCGCTGCTGAGACCACGCTGGGGTAGGCCAACAGCGCTGCGACTACGCTGGGCGCCGCCAATGGCGCTTCGCAAGCCCGGGCGCTCAAACGGGCGCCGATATCGCCACAGACCCTGCAGAAGGCGCCTGGAAAAGCCCCGGAACCTGGAAAGCAAGAGAAGGAAAACCAGGAGATAAGGGCATCGGTGAGGCCCCTGCGCCGCAGCCATGTGGGAGGGGGAAACACCTAAGCACGGAGTCGCTAGCACCGGTTAGCGCGCCTGCTGACTAGGAAGGTCCAACCGCCCTACCTGATCGCCGGAGGAGCCCGAGGGCCCGAGGTAACGGGCCAGGCAGAAGAACCAACCTCCGAGCCCATCGGCTCCATAAGAGCGCCCACTGATGAAACTGCTCATCCGGAGCCCTACCTATAGGCGGGAGGCTCGATGTCGGACGACGACATCGCAGTTGGGCGACTCAAGAAGGAGACCGCAACTAGCAACGATAACCGCACCTGGCCGACAAGCAGACATACCAGAGGGCGCACTTGATGATGACATTTCTTTGACCTGTGGGTCAAGAAGAGCTCGAGTCAACGGCACCGAGAATGCGCACCGCTTATTTTATGCCGGGCGGGGACCGCCCCATCCCCGGCATCGGACTGACCGTAGTCGAACCCCGTCTAGGGGAGAAGGAGGCTGACCGACCCAGCCCGCTGACTGAACAGCTTTCATACGTAAGTCCCCTACCGGCTACCTGACCTGCTCATGGTCGATCCGGCCCAGTAGGCCGAGACTTCTTCAAGTGTTAAATTTAAATATTAGAAAATTTTACATAAAAATAGAATAAAACTACGATACTACTATCGTGATAATGTTACAAAACAAACTGGAAAACTATGCGCTAGTTTGAAGTTTGACTCGACAGGTGAGCCGCACGCCGTCACTGAAGCGCACTCACGGCGTGGAAAAAGGAACTGAGGCGGTTGGAGGTCGTCGCCAGATGGTCATTACGCCGAGCCATGTTTCAGCGCGCCGTGTCTCGCGGGCGCCTGCCTCTCTCACACCTCCAGCAAAAAGTTTGCTCCCGATGGGTCTTAGTGCCTCCGGCGCCAATCCCACTAGTGTGAATGAGTGGTGGAGACTTATGTCCAGGAAGATCAGACCGTAACAGTAGATCTTTGAGAGAGGGTCTTGCAGTAGGTATTCACATATAGGACTAAGCCGCCAGGCGTCAGGACCCCACAGAAACAGTACTATCTTACTTCGAGAGGGCTCTTGCAGTAGGTATTCACATATAGGACTGAGTCCCAAGCAGTCTGGAAAAAGGAAAAACACTCAGGAGGAGGAGGATGTTCATCCATAGCATGGAACCTCGGGGCTGAACGGGTCTCATGAAAGGAGACCTTGTAAGACAGCCAACCCGAAGCCTGCTCTACAGCGAGAGGCGATGTCCAAACTGTAGTGTTTCGTGAAGGTATGGACAGAAGTCCAAGTTGCAGCTGCACAGATAACTGTTGCTGACACATTCTTGAAACAAGCCACAGAGGCAGTTACTCCTCTGGTGGAGTGACCTCTGACTTGACCCGTAAGGGTCTTGTTGTACTTGTAACAGAAAGTGATGCAATTTGCCAACCATTTTGATAGGCATTGTTTAGAGACAGTATTGTCTTCTCTTTTGTGAGCAAATAAGACAAAAAGCTGATCAGTCTTCCTGAGATCCTTGGTCTGATTGGGGTAGTACCTCAGGATTCTGTGAACATCCAAAGTGTTGCGTAAAAAAAGCGGATAGCTCAATAGATTTATTCAGCATAGATTCAGCCACCAACTTAGGAAGAAACTTAGGGTTGGTGCGTAGAGCCATACATTCCTTGTGAAAAATCAAGTACAGGATTTTACACATCAAGGCCTGAAGCTCAGAAATGCGCCGAGCGGAAGTAATAGACACTAGAAAAAGTGTCTTCCAAGAGAGGAACTTTAAATCAGCTGCCGCTGCTGGCTTGAAGGGAGGCAGTGTAAGCTTCTCCAGGATGAAATTCAGGTCCCATGGAGGGGCAGGAATGCGAATGGGGGGTCTCAAATGGAGAACCCCTCTGAGGAAAGTCTTAGAGACTTCTAACTGAGCAAAAGTCCTGTCTCCAAAGGGAACATGGTAGGCTGAAATAGCTGCCATGTAGACCT
Organism: Neoceratodus forsteri; assembly: GCA_016271365.2. NCBI lineage: Eukaryota > Metazoa > Chordata > Ceratodontiformes > Ceratodontidae > Neoceratodus > Neoceratodus forsteri. Next base: position 291,804,559 of record CM057453.1, on the reverse strand, counting down.
TTAACAAGGAATGGCTGAGACCCAGATCAAAGAGGTGATGCATGTAATCCAGGACTTTGTTGACTGGGCACGAGAAAGGCTCAAAGTCTTTCCAATTTGCCCAGATAGAAAACCGTTTCCACTTCATAGCGTGGGTGGACCTGGTGGAAGGCTTCCTCGCCCCCACCAAAATGTCCACTACTAAAGGAGAGACTCGGAAGCGGGCTTTAGCTACGTCTGCAGGAGCCATGCATGGAGATCAGGGGGTTTGAGACTTGGATGAACAAAGATCCCCTCATCCTGGGTCAACAACTGTTGCGACAGAAGAAGAGGAAGAGGAGGTTCCTCTGAAAACTGTTGCAGAAGAGAGAACCAAACTTGCCTGGGCCACAAGGGAACAATGAGAATCATTTGAGCCCCTTTCGATCCGAGTTTGTTCAGGACCCTTGGAATTAAAGGAATGGGAGGGAAGGCATAAACGAATCTGTCCCTCCAACCGAGAGACAGTGTGTCCCGCAATAAAATGTCTCGCCCTGGAGCGAGCGAACAGAAGGCGGGATGTTTTGTACTTTGGGGAGAGGCGAAGAGGTCTATCTGAGGTGTTCTCCATCGCTGAAAGATGTTGTTTACGACCTGCTGATCTAACTCCCATTCATGGGACCTGGCTGAGGACTGACTGAGTTCGTCTGCCAGTGTGTTTTCCACTCCTGGAATGTGAACTGCGGTCATGTGAAAGTGATGCTGGGCTGCCCAATACCAGACTCTCATCGCCTCCTGGCACAGGGGGTATGAACGTGTTCCTCCATGTTTGTTGAGGTATCAGACTACGCACATGTTGTCTGATTGGATGAGGAGATGACCGGGGAGGATGAAGGGAAGAAGAGCCTGGAAGGCATAAAAGACAGCCCTCAGTTCAAGCACATTCATGTGCAGATTTTGCTCGAACTTGGACCAGCTGCCCGGAGTCCTGCGAGACCCAAGGTGGGCACCCCAGCCTTCTCCTGATGCATCTGTTGCCAACGTCTGGGAAGGGGGATCAATGCAAAAGTTAACTCCCAGACACAGGTTCTCCTGAACCATCCACCATTGCAAGTCCTTGATCATGAGATCTGATACTAGTACCTCTTGGTGTAGATTGTCCCTGGTCTGGTCCCATTGCGACTGAAGCGTCCACCAAGAGATCCTCATATGGATCCGAGCGAACAGGACTGTCGGAATGGCAGCCGCCATTAGCCCGAGGAGGCGGAGGACTGACCTGGCTCCGACCCTCCTGCAGCTGGACAAAAGATGAGCCTGATTCTGATGGGTCTCTACCCTGTCCAGAGGCATGAAGGCTTTGCCGGTGGTCATGATCAGAATCGCCCCAATAAATTGGAGGTGTTGGCAAGAGACCAAGTGGGACTTGGCCTGGTTGATGGCGATACCCAGGCTGGTAAAAACCTGCAGGGAAAGAGACTGCAGGAGTTTCTCCCTTGACGAGGTTGCCAGAAGCCAATCGTCCAGGTACGGGAATACCTGTACGCCCTGGGTACACAGGTGGGCCGCTACCACCGACAGGCATTTGGTAAACACTCAGAGGGCCGAGGAAAGACCAAATGGGAGGGCCTTGAATTGGTAGTGGTCCCCCTGAAAACAAAAATGGAGGTATTTGTGATGGGAAGGGCATATGAGGATATGCAGGTATGCATCCTGCATGTCCAGGGCACATAGCCACTGTCCCGGCTGAAACAGTGGTAGAAGGCTCTGCAAGGCGAGCATTCTGAAACATTTATACTCTACGAATGTGTTCAGGGAGCTGAGGTCTAGAATAGGCCTCAGATCTCCCATCTTCTTTGGAACTAGGAAAAAATGGGAATAGTAACCTGTCCCCCAAAGACGAGTGGATACTGGCTCTATTGCTGCCTTCAAGAGAAGGGAGCTGCTTTCCTCTAGAACCAGAGGAAGATGTTGCGGGGAGTAGGACGACTGAGGGGGTGGGTTTCGGCAGAAACTCTATTGAATGTCCTGCCGATATCAGCTGGAGCACCCAAGCGTCTGATGTTATCCTCTCCCAACCCGGTAGATGGGAGGAGAATCTCCCCCCTACCAGTTCCGCTGGAACGTCCAGAGGCAGCGGGAGAGGCAGGGAGTCAGGAGGTGTGGGGCAGCGCAGCAGCCGGGTTCCCGCAGCTTTTTTGCTGGTGAGAGTCTTGGTTGCTGGAGGGGCCTGACGTTTGTTCGCATGCTTTCCTTGGGGCTTTTGTCTTTGCCGGTTTTGGTGACGAAAAGGATGTTGCTGCCCTTGAGGGGGTTTGTACATAGTCTGGACAGACTTGAATGCAGTACCCTTCTCTTTCAGTTCGATTATGATGTCCTTGACATCACCCCTGAACAGCACTGAACCCCTAAAGGGAGCATCCTGTATAGTGGATTGTACCTCAGGGACCAATGCTGACATGTGGAGCCAGGCATGACAACGTAGGCCTACGGCGAAGGCAGAGCTCCTTTCAGGTGTGTCCACTGCATCGTAAGTGGCACAAAGCATGTGCCGACAGGCCAAGCGAGCGGAACAGACAAGGTCACCCACTTCCTGCTTAGTTTGTGACTCAGGAAGGCAGTCCAACTTAGATTCCACCTGGCTAAGAATGGACTTCTGAAAATCCCCAATATGGGCAACATAATTGAGGGCCCTGATGCCTAGGGTAGAAGAGGACTAGATCTTCTTCCCGTAGTAGTCCAGAAGCCAGGATTCCTTATCAGGCGGAGAGGAGCTTAGATGTTTAGGGTTGGCGGAGTGGCCATGGGCGGCGCTGATGACAACCGAATCCACCTTGGGGTGAAGACTGAGAAAGTCTATAGCCTGTCCGCCTTCCTTGGAAGGGGGGGCTAACGTGGAAGGTTGTTTACAGATAGTGGAAACAAGATCTGCGTGAGGCTCTATCCAAGGTGAAATCAGCGTAGCAGCGGTCTTGGGCAGATCCAGATGGGCATCAAGTTTTTTACGCTGCGAGTCTGGCTCCACTGATTGCCACTGACGTACTTCCTGGATTTTCCTCAACTCCAGAAAGGAAGGGAAGGGTCCTCCAGAGGGGACTTTGGAGGGTCCCTCAGCCTTGGGCATTCTGGAGTATGGGGCTCGTCTTTGTGGTCAGAGCGGCCGGACTCTGTGTCAGAGACAGAAGTGTCTGAAGAAGAGGAAGAAGACTCCTCCCTGGGAGGGACGACCCCTCTGGGGAGATGCATACATACATAGATACATAGACAGTGTCGGCAGATAAGGGCCTATGGCCCACCTAGTCTGCCCATTTGAGCTTGTAAGTTCAGTTTGTTTTCCTAGAAGTCTATTTCCCCTTACCCCTGACCTCTAGAATTCCTTTATGTCTCATCCCATGCATTCTTAAATCCCGATTGTTTCAGCCCCACCACTTCCTCTGGCAGGGTGTTCCACTTGTCCACCACCGCTCTGTGAAGAAATTCTTTCTCATGTTTCCTCTGAATCGCCCTCCTCCAACTTCATCCCATGCCCTCTAGTCCTGAAACATCTTTTTCGCTTAAAAATAGTGTTTTCCTGCACCCTGTTCCTCCCTGTAAGATACTTGTATGTCTCTATCATATCCCCTCTCTCCCTCCTCTCCTCCAGGGAGTACATGTTCAGTTCCTTCAACCTGTCTTCATAGGACTTGTGATGCAACCCATGCACCATCTTTGTTGCCCTCCTCTGAACCTTTTCTACCCTGTCTATGTCCTTACGTAGGTATGGTCTCCAGAACTGTACACTGTACTCAGGTGGGGCCTCACTAGTGTCTTGTATAGCGGAATTATGACCTCCTTTTCCTGCTGGTGATGCCCTGCCTATACATCCCAGCATCCTATTTGCTTTACCTGATGCCTTGTCACACTGTTTCCCTACCTTGAGGTCATCAGAGATGACAACCCCAAGATCCCTTTCCTGCTTGGTGCATGCTATATCCTCACCCCAACTGATATATTGTGCCAGGGTTTTTGTGCCCCATATGCATTATCTTGCACTTCTTGCATTGAATTTTAACTGCCAAACCCTTGACCATTCTTCAAGTTTCTGCAGGTCCCTTCTCATTCTGTCTACACCTCTGGTGTGTCTACTCTGTTACAGAGCTTTGTGTCATCAGCGAACAGTGAAATTCTGCCTTCTATATCCTGTGCAATGTCACTGATGAAGATGTTGAATAGGACCGGTCCCAGCACTGATCCCTGTGGTACCCCACTGGTCACTCTTCCCTCTGTGGAGTGACAGCCATTTACCACCACCCTCTGTGTCCTGCCACCCAGCCAGTTACCTACCCACCACACTACTGTCCTGCCCACACCCATATTCCCCAGTTTGTGTAATAGTCTTCTATGTGGCACAGTGTCAAAGGCCTTGCTGAAGTCCAGATAGGCCATGTCCACTGCCCTCCCCTGATCCACCTCCCTAGTCACCCAGTCAAAAAATTCAATGAGGTTGGTCTGACATGACCTCCCCTGGTGAAACCATGCTGCCTTGGGTCCTGTAGTCCATTGACAACCAGATGTTCCACCAATCTCTCCTTCAGTAGTGCTTCCATGATCTTTCCCACTACCGAGGTGAGGCTGACTGGTCTGTAGTTCCCTGCTTCCTCTTTGTTCCCACTTTTGTATAAGGGGACTACATCTGCTGTCCTCCAGTCTTTGGGTACCTCCCCTGTTTCCAGTGATTGGATTGGCTGAACAGGATAGCCAGAGGTTCAGCCACCACCTCTCTTAGTTCTTTAAGGACCCTGGGGTGCACCCCATCTGGCCCCGGGAGTTCCCGGGGGCGCATATCCTCCCTGCCTCGGGCACCAGAGGGTTCTCCTCTGGTGTCGGGCAAGGGGAAGGGATTCTCCAGTCTCCGACGTAGGGGGTCTAGTATAGGGACTGATGCTAGGAGATGACTCTCTACCTCCTTGGTGATCTGAGCTCTGCCCTCAGCCCACCAGGAGACCGAGGTCTCCTTCAGATCCACCGGTGGCTGTGGAGTGGGTGTCGGAGGAGAAGGAGAAGGTGGGGGATACGGGTATTGAAGATACCCGTAAAAGAAGTATCCATAGCCTGACGGCGGGTACTGAGGCGCCAGATACTGCAGTGTTGGGTACTGGGGCGCCTGATACTGAGGGGCCGGGTACTGCGGCACTGGGTATTGCAGTGTCAGGTACCCTGGTGCCAGGGGCTCTGACAGAGCAGAAGGACCTGGCAAAGGCCCTGCTGGCAGGCCAGACGGAGGAAGCATTGCTCCCGCAGGCGTCGGGCTCGGCGTAGGTATACCGTCGAGCTGGTCCGGCGGTCCTCACAGAGGAATAGGTCTTCCGTATGGCAAAGGGACGCTGGAGGGCGGTCAAGTCGGCCGGCGTTGGGACCAGCGTCTGAGGATCCGGCGTCAGGGGGTCCACTGCAGGAGGAAGAATCCCTGACGGCAGTGTCTCAAGGTTCTCAGTGATGACCGGGAAGGAGGATTAAAATCCCCGGGTGTCAGTCGAGGGGACGCGGGGACCTCAGTGGGCAATGTGGTGGACAGCCTCAGGCGTCAGATGGGACAACAGGGTCTGGCGCAGGCTTCTTGGCCAAGCAGTCGTCAGGAGACCCAGCGGACGACTTATTGGCAGTGTCCAGGCAGACGCAGGAAGAGCCGGCGTCCAATTTATCAGACTCCCTGTCCGAGAAAGGCCGCAAAGGAGTGGCAGCCTTGTCGGAAAGGGATTTGGCTGGGCGCTCACCCGAGGAGGTGAGCAGCTTAGCAGCCTTGTCTGGGCGGGTGTCGGTAGGACCGACGTCTGACTTACCGGACCCGCTCTGCTGGAAGGCCGTGGAGGAAGAGCGGCCTCAGCGGAAGCGGAGGCCTCCTTTGCCCCAGAGGCTCCTGAAGGGCCCGAGCATGACGGGAGGTGTGACGCCTTCTCGGCAGCCACCAAGACGGCCATCGAAGAGCGATCCCCCAGAAGGGATGTTACCTTAAGGGCCGCGACTCCAGCCAAAGTCGTAGTTGCTGTGGAAGATATCTCCCGCTCCTGGTGCTTCTCCTTGTCACGCTTCTTTTTGTGGCCTTCGGGGGAAGTGGACGCCTGCCTAAGCTTTTTTTAACTTTTTCCATGGAGGCCATTTTCTTCTTGAGGAGATGGGTTTCAAGGGACTGCTGCCTTCTGTTGCGGGTAGCTGAGTTGAAATTCTGGCAGTGCTGGCACTTCTCCACAGTGTGGTCTGGGCACAGACAGAAGAGGCACAAGAAGAGGTCATCCTTATGTGGAAGCTGCGAACCACATGAGTCGCACTGGTTTTTATGCGATTCGGAGGGCATCAGGGACGACATACACAGCAGATGTTAGAGAAAAATATCGAAAAAACAGAGAAAAAAGGTTGAAAAAGTTGTAAAACTTTAAGACAGACGAATGACTGATGAGCACTGTTATAACAAAGAAAGTTTCACAAGCGAACTGGGCGGGCGTGGGGACCGCCTCTTTATCTCGCTGTAATGCGGTCACCTGACGTATGGGCAGTCCCCCGCCAGAGACTGCTAGCTAGAAATTTTTCCGTGGGGTCCTGACGCCTGGTGGCTTAGTCCTATATGTGAATACCTACTGCAAGAGCCCTCTCGAAGTAAGATAGTGTGGTTCCTGGGAACCGGAAAGGAACCACTGAAAATCCCTTAAAATGATAATAAAATATAAAATATTTACAAGCTCAGCACAAAAATACAGGTTACTCACCTGTAACAGGAGTTCTAGGAATGGTATATGTTGTTCATCCACACTCATTGGCAGTATCCTTGCCGCTTTAAATCTTGCCGGAAGGTCTTCAAGCTTGCTCCTCCCACCCACCCGGGTGGTATAACTCTCGGCTCCGCCCCCATGACGCCAGATCTGGCCGCTGGAAGCTCAGGTTGTGCGTCCCGAGCCGAGAGGAGTCGGGTGGGTAGGTGGGATGAACAACATACCATTCCTAGAACTCCTGTTACAGGTGAGTAACCTGTATTTCTAGGGACATGGATATGTTGTTCATCCACACTCATTGGCAGACTCCTAGCAGTTCTCCGGGAGGAGGGAGGCAAGACGACACCCCATATACTTACTTGGGAAAGAGAGACTGAGAACCGAGGCCCCAAAACCAGCATCCCGGCGTGACTCAAGGTCGATGTGGTAGTGGGTAATGAAGGTGTTTGCTGACTTCCAGGTAGCAGCCCTGCAGATTTCCTGGATAGGGACGTCCCTGGAAGCAGCCAACGATGCAGCAGTATGGCGGGTAGAATGAGCTCTTATCCCTCTGGGAGGCTCCATGCCCGCCAACTTATAGCAGAGATCTATGCAGGAGGTTACCCACCTGCTTATCGTCCGCTTGGCTGCAGGTCTGCCAGATGCGGCTTCAGCGTAGGTGACAAACAGCTGGCGTAACCTCTCCCGAATTTCAGCCGCGGCGCCCTTATACACAAGCGAGCCTCTTCTAGGGTCCAGAGTATGGAGCCTATATTCGCCTCCGAGGTGTGATTGGGGTAGAACACCGGCAGAGTCAACACCTGGTTAAGGTGAAACTCCACACCACCTTCGGAAGGAATTTCTGGTGGAGCGCAGGACAACCTTGTCCCTGTGGAAGACCAGGTAAGGAGACTCGATGGAAAGCCTGGAGCCTCCCATCCTTCTGGCTGACGGATAGCCACCAAGAAGGCGGGTCTTCCACGACAGGTGAGAGAGCACACCTGTGCATAGGTCTCAATGGCTTGCCCATGAGCTTTGCCAGTACCAGCAGTAGATCCCACGGAGGTGGGGTTCCCACTGGAGGAAATGTGATCAAGGCCTTTGAAAAGCGCAGACCACCTTCTCCTGCGCCATCGACTGCTTCCCCGCCCGCGCCTGTAAGCAGAGATGGCTGCAGGTGCACCCTTAGGGTCGCTTATCTAAGCCCTTGACTAGAAAGGGACCATAATAGTCCAAGATGCTTGCCAAGGAACAGGAGGAAGGGTCCAAGCTCTTGTCTCTGACACCAAATGGAAAACCTTTTCCATTTGAAGGCATAGCATTTTCTGGTCGACTTACGGGACGCCTCAACTACATTGAGGACCTCGCTGGAAAGACCCAAAGCCTGGAACTCTAGCCGCCAGGAACCAGGCCGTCAGGTGCAGGGATTGAAGGTCCGATGGAACACCTTCCCTGATTGACTGAGAGCAGGTCCGGGCGAGCTGGAAGCTGCCATGAGTCCTGGAGCTGAGACTGAGGAGATCTGGTACCAGAACTGGCGAGGCCAGTCTGGGGCTATCAGAATCACCCGCGCCTTGTCCTCCTCGCCTTGAGAAGCACCTTGTGGATCAAGGGAAATGGGGAAAGGCGTAAAGAGGCCCGGGGTCCATTGCCTCGAGAAGGCATCCCCTGCAGCGAGCCCTGCTGAGGGGCGGCATGAAACAGACTCAGCCTGCTGCTCCATGGAGGCAAACAGGTCCACCTGAGGTGTGCCCCAAAGGGAGAACAGATGCTGTACTACCTCCGGCAGGAGAGACTGTGGGATGCAGCCCCTATCCGCCAGGGCATCGGCCAGGGTGTTGGAGGCCCTGCCACGGAATGGCTAGAGATCCGCCTCCAGGCTGCGACGAGTGACCAAATGCGGAGAGCCTTGCATAGAAGCATGGAGCGGCCCCGCCCCTGGCGGTTTAGATAGTACATGGTCGTGGTATTGTCCGCCTGACTCGGACCACTTGACCCCGGAGGAACGGGAGCAAAGGCGGTGAGAGCTAGGCGGACCGCCGGAGCTCCAGCAGGTTGATGTGGCATCGGACTCCCGCTGGGACCAGAGGCCATGAGCCCGGTGTTCCCCAGATGGGCACCCCAACCCATCAGAGAGAGGCATCGGTCGACAGAGAGACCGTCGGCTCGGGCGGACGAACGGGATGCCCTCCTGCAAATGATCTGGAACGGTCCACCACTGAGAGCTGCTCCACATCCCCTGTGTCACCGGCACAAGCTGGTCCAAGGGATCGCAGCTGTAGACCACTGGCTGGCCAGTCCCTCACTGAAGGGGACGATGTTCCAGCGGGCCCAAACGGACCACGCTGGGTACAGGCCGCCATGAGACCCAGGAGGCGAGGAAGTCCCGGGAGGGCAATTGCCCAACCAGAAATGATCGGGCAAAGGAGGAAAGAACTGCCCTGTTGCCGGCCGAGCCGCTGGCCTGTCAAGAGAGTCGAAGCCGCCTGATGAATAAAATCACCTGCTTCGCTCGAGTTCGACTTGGCCTCGTTGATAAGGAGGCCCAGTTGAGAGCAGACCTGGAGGGCCAGATCTCTGGACCACTCCGCCTCCTTCCTGGAGGGAGCTGCTATCAGCCAGTCGTCCAGGTAAGGGTACACCCGGACCCCTCGGCGCCGCAGGAATGCTGTCACCACTGCCATGCATTTGGTGAAGACCCTGGGAGCTGGAGACAAGCCAAGGGCATGGCTTGAACTCAAGAGAGATCCTTCCGCCGGAAGCGGCGAATCTCTGGTGAGACGGACGGATAGGGACGGAAAAACGCTGGGCCCTGCAAGTCCAGAGAGCAGAACCACACGCCTGCTCCAAGGATGGTATTATCTGAGCCAGAGTGACCATCCTGAAGGTTCGAGACCTTAGGAACTTGTTTAGTGTGGTAGGTCGAGAATGGGGCGCCAGCCCCCCGTCCGTTTCGGAACCAGGAAGTACCTGGACACAAACCCTGGGTCTGAAAGAGGGTCCACCACCTCTCTTACCACCTCCTTCTGGAGGAGGAGAGCGATGTCGGCTCGACGAGCCGCCAGTGAGGCTGGGGATCCCGAAGCCCCCCGAGGGGCGACGGCTCTGAAGGGTGGTGCCTGCTCGAATTCCAGAGGCAGGCCTCTTCCCACCACCTCCAAGACCCACCTGTCCGTGGTAACAGCGGACCAGGCGGAACGGAAGTGCCGGAGCCGTCTCCTCTCAACGGGGACCCAGGGTGGAGACGGGATGGGGCGACACCCCTCAGCCCGTCACTGCTGGCAGGCTTGGAGGAGGGACCGCCGAGGGACCTCCTGGGCCCTTCCTCCTGCCTCCTGTTAGAGGAAGCCGCGGCTTGGGTTTGGGATGCCAAGGCCGAGCCTGCTGGCCCTGACGTTGCTGGGTCGGGCGCCGGGGCACAGAAGGACTAAAGGGCTTAGGCTGTGGTTTGCGGCCTTGTCCTTCTGAGCGGAAGAGACCGAGTCCAAGGTGGCATTGACTTCTCGATCCTCTGCAGGTGACCTTCCACCCCAGGGTCAAGAGGTCAGTCCCCAAAAGGGAACATCCGCCAACTTGTGCTGGTATCCGGGCAAAGGTGGATATCCTCAGCCAAGCCCGCCGACGATAGCCACTCGCGGCCGCCACCGATCTGGCACATGAGTCCCCTACATCCAAAGCAGTCTGAGCTGCTGTTTGGCCACTGCCTCTGCCCTGGTCCCGCACCTGCTTAACCGTAGTCTGCAGATCGGCGGAAGATGAGGGATGACCTCATCCAGGAGCCCAACAGGGCATGAGAAAATGTGCCATGAGGACGGCCGAACTGGCCTGACGGCGTCGAGAGAGGACGCACGAGACTTTTCGCCCGACATAGTCCAATTTCTTGGACTCCTTGTCAGGAGGTTTGTCCATCCCTGGCGTAAGGCGCTACCGAAAACGCTGTCAGTAACCAACCCTCAGCAGAGGGGTGTTCCGGAACCGACAAGGAACCGGGTGGGGACCGACATTCCTGGCCATCCTGGCCGGGCGCAGGGCAGGAAGCAGGGCGCTGCCAAAGTTCCAGTGTTGGACCCACTATGGCCTCGGCCACCGGAAAGGCCTCTCCGGGAGGAATCCTCGTCCAGAATCTCCGTGAGGGGATACCTGGCCTGCTTTGGAAACGGGTTCGAGCCCATCCCGTAGACTCCAGATGAGCCAAGCAGTCCTAGGAAGGACGACGGCTATCGCCCATTGGCTGACCTCCTGAAGACTCCAAGTCCAGTCGCTTGAGAAGAAGGAGGAATCATCTTCGGACTCGGAAGAGTCCTCAAGAGCTGCCTCTGGCCTGAACCACCCTTCACCTGCCGAGGTCGGTCGGGAGTGAGGGTAACTGACAGCCGATGGGTAAACCCTTAGCCTACCGAGAATCCTTGGTCGGAGCCCCAATTGGTGGCTGTGGAGGCGGAGGTTCCACCGCAATCGGTGGAGCAGCTGGTTTTGGCCAACAACCGCCTGGGTATAGGCCTCGGCAAGTCGAGGGTTGTGTCGCCTGCTCCGTGACAGTCACTTAATGGCCGGGAAGGCTGAGTCGGCTTATTCCCACAGGAGGAGTTGTTGCAACATAAGGTCCTCGACCGCCGACGTAATTCACGCCGGGCCTCCCTCATCCGAGAGAGGAGGACGAGAGAAGCGCGACGCTGGGCCATCACAAAGCGAGACCGAGACCGCCATGACGGTGGGAACGGCTGGACCGCGAAGAGGTCCGAGACCGAGACCGAGAGTCCCGGAATTTCCGGGGTCGGTGCAGGGAGGTGTCGGCCGGAACCGACACTCCCTTCGGCTCGGAAGGTCCATCCGAGGGCTCTGGAACCGAGGCACAGGCGAGCCCACGGATCCTCAACTCCTCCCGGGGAACCGGGAGAGGGGAATTCGGCTGCTAAAGGCGACAGCGTTCAATGGGTCGAGAAAATCTCTACTCATCAGTGGGAGTCTCGGTCAACTGACCTGACGGGGACACCGTGAGGCCAGTGGTCAAGCCGAAGCGTCGGATCAAGCCGACGGCTCGACGGCCCGGGAGTAGGACCTTCCGCCCCAAGAGCGCCGACGGAGGGATTTACCTCTGTCCTCTTTTGGACCGAGAAAAAGGTCCAGCAGACGCAGGCCCTTCTCCTTTAGTGGAGAGGACAGACAAAGCTCCTTAAAGGAAGCCGTAGGAAGAACCCAGAGAGAGCGGATAAATGCCGCCGGGCCGAGGAAGATACTGCCCGCCGCCTCTTCTTCGAGGGCTACCATCCGCCGAAGCTGATCCGCCGAGCCCGCCACAGACACCGCCAACCGGGCCTCCTTGGACTTCACCAGGGAACGCTCGGGACGCCCAGTTGCACCGGGCAGCACGCCCGAGGACGTAGGTCGAGAAAGATGAGCACAGGTCGCTAAGCCTGCGGGTCGTGCTCAAGGCCTAGCAGTAGACACACGCGGGAGTGTGGATCCGTCCGAGACATCTTCATTCGCATGGGCATCTCCCAACCGGAGTCGATTTATCCATCGCAGTCAGCGAGGGATCAAGACTGAAGTCTTTGCAAAATATTATTTTTAAATCCGCAAACGGAGAAATAGGAACTAGTCACAAACGCAGAGCGTTAAGGAGGGAACCTGAGCTTCCAAGCGGTAAGGAAGATCTGGCGTCATGGGGCGGAGCCGAGAGTTATACCACCCGGGTGGGTGGGAGGAGCAAGCTTGAAGACCTTCCGGCAAGATTTAAAGCGGCAAGGATACTGCCAATGAGTGTGGATGAACAACATATCCATGTCCCTAGAAATAAAGATTTAGGCACAAAAAAGTTTGTTTCTCAAGAATGAGAACGAGCACCTCATAGGCAGTGTTTCTCAGTCAGTCAGAGAAAAAATTCTGAAGCCGTGTGCTTTCTGCACTTAGCACCACTTGCTGCTGTATTCCGATTAGCCACTCTATTTTAATGAATATTCATGGCTCCACCTCTGAGGCAGTTCAACCTGGTCAGCTTACTGCTATTGTTACTGATGCTGAAGGACTCCAGGGTTGAGAAGGACCATACAGCCCACCTAGACTGCCCATTTCCTTACTCACTGTTGCAGCCACAAATCCTATTTGATCTGCAGCTCTCCTGCTCTGCACATCTTCAGGTAACCTCATGTCTATCCCATGCACTCTTGAACCCCTGTATTGTTTTTGCACCCACGACTTCTGCTGGAAGGCTGTTCCACGGCTCCATCACCCTTTCAGTGAAAAAGTACTTCCTAACATTACCCCTGAGCCTTCCACCTTTCTGCCTCATATCATGCCCCCTTGTTCTTGTGCAGAGTTTCCTCTGAAATGTGCTTTCCACCTGTACCATGTTTATTCCCCTAAGGTACTTGAAAGTCTCATATCTCCCCCCTCCCTTCTTTCCTCCAATGAATAGATATTAAGGTCCTTAAGTCTTTCCTCGTAGGACTTCTGGTGCAGTCTATGCACAATCTTCATTGCCCTTCTCTAGACTGCCTCTATTCTGTCAATGTCCTTCTAGAGATATTGTCTCCAGAACTGGACACAGTACTACAGCTGATGCTTCACCAGTCATCTGTACAGTAGCATCACCACCTCTTTCCTCCTGCTTGTTATGCCACTCCCTATACACCCCAACATTCTGTTTGCTCTCCCCATCGCCTTTTCACACTGTTTGGTCACCTTCACGTTGTTAGATATAATAATCCCCAGGTCTCTCTCCTGATTTGTGGTCAGCATTTCCCCACCCATCCTGTAGTCCTCCATTGGATTCCTGTGATCCAGGTCCATGATCTTGCACTTTTTAGCACTGAAACTCAACTGCTAGACACCCGACCACTCCTCTACTAGGCTTAGGTCCTTTCTCATTTTTTTCACCCCACTCCGGTGTGTTCACTCTGTTGCAGATCTTGGTGTCATCTGTGAAGAGGCACACCTTTTCCTCCAGTCACTGCAATGTCACTAATTAAGACACTGAAGAGGACTGGCCCCAGCACCAACCTCTGTGACACCCCGCTGGTCACCACCCTCTCAGATTTCATGTCATTTACCACCACCATCTGAGTCCTGTTCCTTAGCCAGTTCTCAATCCACTTTACCACCATAGGACCCGCTCCCAGGCTCCCCAATTTATTTAGCAATCTCCTGTGTGGGAGAGTGTCGAAGGCCTTGCTGAAATCCAGGTAGGCTACATCCACCGCCCCTCCCTGACCTACCACCCAGGTTACCCAGTCAAAGAAATCTATAAGATTCACCTGACAGGACCGTCCCACTCAGAACACATGCTGCCTTGAATCTTGTGTCCCGCTATCCTCCAGAAACTTCACAATCCTCTCCTTAAGTAAGAACAAATTACTCACCTTAGTAATGTTGTTTCTTCTAATGGAGTCTTGCTGTATTCTGACAAATTGCAATGAGGTCCAACCTTCCAACTGCCCCGGAGATGAAAGAGTTAACTTTCCATGCCAGGCATGGAACGCTGAGCTCGAGCTCGGTTGAGACTCTGTCTGTTGCTGTTTGAACTCAAACCGTCAGATCTTTACGAGCTAAACTCACCGAGTGTCCTGTGTGGAAGCTGTAAACCTACACTAGCCAACTGGCTACTAAATATAATAAACAGATTTTTTGGTCCCAAAACAAAGACTCAAGTCAGGAAACCCAAAAAGTGAATAAACACAACACCCGCTCACCCAAAGAAAAAGGGGGTAATAATAAAAAGGTGGGGCACCTCCTGAGTGCCAACACTGCTACTGCCCACCCACATCCCAAAAGAAAAAGTTACTCACCTTAGTAATGTTGTTTCTTCTAATGGAGTCTTGCTATATTATGACAATTGCAGTTTGTCCCACCATTAGAACTGCTCCGGAGGTGAAAGAGTTAACTTCCATGCCAGGCATGGAACTTAGAGCGCGAGCTCGGTTAGAAAAGCTCTGTCTGGAATATTTCTAACTGAAACTGTCAGATCTTTACGAGCAAAACTCACTAAGGTTCTTGTGTGTGGAAGCTGTAACCTACACTCAGCCAACTGGCTACTTAAATAGTTAACACATTTTCCTGGTCCCCAACACCAAGACACAAGTCAGGGACCAGAAAAGATAAGATAAGATAAAATAAAACACAACACCCAAACGCCCAAAAAGAAGGTGGAAACATAAAAGGGCATCAATAAGTGCCAACACTGGACTGCCCACCCCATACCCAAAGTAGAAGTTCTGAGAGGGGCAGGCTGGGGGGGAGGTCATAATATAGCAAGACTCCATTAGAAGAAACAACATTACTAAGGTGAGTAATTTTTTCTTCAAACAACATGAAGTCTTGCTATATTATGACAATTGCAGACTACACAACAGTACCTCCATGGAGGAGGGACAGAACCTACTTAGGGAATAGGCTCTGAAGCACGGCTGTGACAAACCGAGCATCCCTCCTGGCCTGGATATCCAGGGAGTAATGCTTGGTGAAAGTGTGTACTGTTTTCCAAGTAGCTGCTTGACATATCTCTAAGATAGGGATGTCTCTTGGCAGCAGCTAGAGACGCAGCTGTACCTCTGGTAGAGTGAGCCCTCAGGCCTGAAGGGGAACCTTACCCAGTTTTGATAACAAAATTGGATACAAGAGACAATCCACCTGGCAATGGATCTCTTAGTGGCAGGTTTCCTTTCCCAACCTCACCATAAGTGAGAAATAGTTGGAGGGAGTCAAACCTGTGACCCTTGGTACGCTCTATGTAGTAACTTAGGCCCTCTTAACATCTAGTTGTGCAACCTCCTCTCACCAGAGGAGGAATGGTCAGTGAAGAACACTGGAAGTGAAATAGATTGATTAAGGTGGAAATCTGAAACCACCTTAGGCAAAACTTCCTGTTAGTCCTAAGGACTACCTTATCCCTGTGAAAGGAAATAAAGTCAGTTTCCACTGACAAAGCTTGTAACTCACTTATGTGCCTGGCAAAGTGATGGCTACTAGAAATACAGTTTTCCAAGTCAAGTACTTAAGCTCTGCCGAAGACAGAGGTTCAAAGGGGGGTTGCATCAGCTGAGCAATGCAAACATTAAGATCCCAGGCAGGGGCAGGGTCCCTGAATGGTGGATTGGTATGAAGCAATCCCCTGAAAAACTTGGAAAATACAGGGTGAGCAGAAAGAGAAGAGGGCTTCCCTGCTGAAATAAAAGCAGAGACATCTGCCAAATGCACTTTCAGGGTAGCTGGTCTCAGTCCCAAAGAATTAAGATGGACCATATAGTCCAAAACAGTGGGCAAATCAGCAGATTCCGGGGAAATATGCTTCCCAGAACACCATATGGAAAACCTTTTCCATTTGGAGTTATAAGTAGCCCTAGTGGAAGGCTTCCTAGAAGCTTTCAAGATTTCGAGAACACCCTGAGAAAGGTGTAGGTCAGCAAACTCTAACTCCTCAAGAGCCAGGCCTTGAGGTTAAGGGATTTGAGATTCGGATACCAGACTCTCCCCTGGGCACAGGTTAACAGATTGTGGTTCCTGGGGGGAGACAGGGGAAGATGGACTGCTAAGGACAGAAGGAGTGGGTACCAGGGCTGCCTGGCCCAGTCTGGAGCAATCAGGATCATCTTGCAGGGCTGAGATCTGATTTTGACTAGCACCTTGAAAAGGAGAGGGAAGGGGGGAAGGCATAGAGAAACTTCCCTTCCCAATCGAGGAGAAAGGCATCCAGGGGGACTGAGCCCAGCACTGGGGGCCTGCAACAAAAAAGTGGAAGTTGATGACTGTCTGGGGCTGCAAAAAGATCTATCTGAGGGGTGCCCCATCTGGCAAAAATTATCCCCAGTACTCGGGGATCCAGTGACCATTCGTGATGGCCATGGGAAATCCTGCTGAGAGCATCTGCCAGGACATTGTCCTTGCCTGGGAGGTGAACTGCTATGAAGGAAGTGTTCAGGGAATAAGCCAGAGACCATAACTTCATCGCCTTGGTGCACAAGGCCGAAGACCGAGTGCCCCCTTGTTTGTTGATGTACCACATTGTAGTGGTATTGTCTGTTCTGACCTGTACCACTTTGTTCTGAACAGATGCAGAAAAAACCTGAAGTGCTAGAAAAACTGCTCTGAGTTCCAACAGATTGATGTGGAGCAGAGATTCCTGAGGGACCACAATCCCTGGGTGGAGAGGTAGCCCATGTGAGCTCCCCCATTCCAAAGGGACACATCTGTAGCAAGAAGGTCGAGTGAGATAGAGGGATGAAGGGCACCCTTGTCTCAGATTGCTCTGATCCTGCCACCACTGAAGGGCCTGGATCAGGGTCTGAGTCACTGGGATCAACTTGATAGGAATCTCTTCTTTGAGACCGAAGGCTCTCAAATGGAACTGAATGTCCCTCATCTGAAATCTTGCTCCTTGCACTACAGCTGTGGAAGCAGCCATGTGTCCTAGGAGCTGTGGAAATGCCTTGCTGGTCGAAAGACCTGCAGAGTGAAGGAGGAGGCCAGGGCCACCAGGGTCCTTACCCTTTCTAGGGAAAGAAGGCTCTGGCTTGCTTTGTGTCCAGTTCTGCACCTATAAAGGTGAGTACCTGGACACGCCCAGAACTGACTTTGGAAGATTGAGAAGAAAGCCCAGACAGGTAAGCAGCTGCTGAACGCAGGTGTGATCTGACCTGGTCTGAGACTGACCCACAATGAGCCAGTCGTCTAGGTAGGGAAAGATGGCAATCTTTTGCCTTCTTAAATGAGCAACTGCTACTGCCAGGCATTTTGTGAATACCCTTGGGGCAGAGGTAAGGCCGAAGGGCATTGCTCTGAACTGATAATGGCCTGAGGGCAGTTCGAATCTGAGGTACTTTCGTGGGAGCTTCTGATAAGAACATGGAAGTAGGCATCCTTGAGGTCCAGGGAAGCTAGCCAGTCCCCTGGCCTTAGGGAGGGTAAAATCATTCCCAGAGTCACCATTTTGAATTTTGGTTTTAAAAGGTGCTTGTTCAGATATCGGAGGTCCAGGATGGGCCCACTCTCCTGTCTTTTTGGGGTAAGGAAGTACCTGGAGTACAGACCTTGCCCTGGTGTAGGGAGAAACCCTTTCTACAGCTCTGAGAGCCAGGAGGGTTGAGACTTCTGTTTCCAAAGCAAGAGTCTCTAGAGGGTTTGCAGGTGAAAGATCTGATTCTCATCTTCGAAATTTTTGAAGCTGAGAATCAGACCCTGGCTTACTACTTCCAGGACCCACTTGTCCGATGTTAAAGACTCCCAGTCCTGACGAAGTAAGCCAGCCTGCCCCCTACAGGTAATGGAGAACGGCCCTGGGCATCCCATCAGGGTGCCTGTTTGGCAGGGGCTTTAGGCTGAGGGGTGGGAGCAGGCCTGCTTGTACCCCGTCTGCCTCTCCCTCTGAAGAACCCCCTCTGAACATAAGCTGAAGAGGAGGCCTGGGTTTGGTAAAAAGGCCTGTGAAAAGGCCTGCCTCTACCCCTGGGGGCTGCCTCTGAGGAGTGGCTTGCCGTTCCTTGGCTTGTGCACTCCTATAAGTGGTTCTATATTCATCCATTTTCTTCATATAATTCTCTGTCTGCTCCCCAAACAGAGAATTTCCCACCACAGGAAAATCCATAGCCTTAGCCTGAGTATCCTGTGACAAACTAGTACACCTGAGCCAAGCCAACCTACGAAAAGCCACAGATGTAGCCATGACTCTAGAGGATACATCATTAGAATCCACTGCAGCATGGAATTGCACCTTAGATGCCTCAATACCATCAGCAGCCACCTGCTCCAGCTCCTTGGCAAGCTGGCCAGGGGCCTGTTTGGCTAAAGCCATGACAGTATCCCATCTAGATTTCTGGTATCTTGCAACATAAGCCACATAATTTGCTTGTCTGAGTCCCAAGAACGCTGCCATGTATTGTTTTTTAGCCATGGCATCAATCTTCCTGGAGTCCTTGTCAGGAGGATGTGAAGCCAGGGAATATTAGTTTATCACAGGCTGCAGCCTGAACTACCCAACATGGCTGCATTGCTGTGAAAGAAATTCTGTATCAGGACCTGATAAAGTGTACCTCCTGTCCATCTTTTATCCACAGGAGGCACAGAATTAGGAGCTTTTAAAATTTTTATTGTTTGTTTCCTAAAAGATTTATGTAAAGGAATAGACAATCTCCTGGACTCTGGGATATCCATCATCTCTACAAAGTCAGGCTCCTCTTGTTTCATCCACAGCTTCCTCCAAAGGAAGCTGGAGGGTTTCAGCAACTTTTTATAAAACAGAAAATGAGAAGGGACTCAGAAAGCCTAGGGGTAGATTCTCTAAAGGTCTGTCTGGGAGATGTCCGGTTCAATGGGCACATCCAGACTTTCAAAGTCACATTCACACTGTTCATAATCATCCTCCCCCTCCTCTGGTTCATAAAACTCCTCTATATCATATTCTTGAACCGGTGGAACCGGCCGAACCGACCTTTTGCCAGATAGTGGCGGTTCGGACGGAAACGGGGAAAGTGACTGGACAATTTGGATTGCCCTGGCTATCTCTGCAGCAGTTGGAGAAGGATTTTTGACTCCACACCTGCTGATTTTCTAGTTCTCATTGCTGGAACTGGCTCCTCTGAGTCAGCTTTACGTTTGCCCGAGGAAGTCTGGCCCTGGTCAGAGGGCACTCCCTCCGGTTCGGTTGGCACCGAACTAGGCTGGCCATCCGGGTCAGCGGACTTTTGGCCTCTCGCTGAGCCTACCAACTCTCTTATCTAGGGTAGCTGCAGGAAATTCTTGCAAATCTGGCAGTCTGCATTGAGGTGGTCAAACCCCAGACAATAAACACATGGGTGTGGGTCAGCCTTGGCAAAGGCTTCCCCACAGACACTACAATGTTGAAACCCAGTGGGCCCGGTTTTTCTTTTGGGTTTCTCAGACATAATGCCAGCCTAACCAAAAACTTGCCCTTTTTGGCAGTACCAGGCAAGACACTTATCGGTTCCCTAACGCGTCACGGGTCGTGGAGAAAACTGTAATGAAATCCGTTTTTTTTAGAACCGATAAGAACCGGGAACCGCACTCTAAAAAACTTTTAAATGCTTCAGAATAAAGTTTCAAAACAACCTGATCGGTTCAAACCGAACCGATAAACATTTACAAGTTCCACACAGAAATAAACCTGTCTATTACTTACAATACCACAGATAGAGCTTGAACCGATAGGTTTGCAGTTAAAATAATAATAGTCGCGGTTGAATTTAACCGAGAAAAAACCCTTTAAACCGAGAAATGAACCGAGCAGTAGGAGGAATCTCCAGAGCGACTGTTCAGTGAGGCGGAGTAAAGAATCTGACAGTTTCAGTTTGAAATATTCCAGACAGAGCTTTTCTAACCGAGCTCGCGCTCTAAGTTCCATGCCTGGCATGGAAGTTAACTCTTCACCCGAGCAGTTCTAATGGTGGGACAAACTGCAATTGTCATAATATAGCAAGACTTCATGTTGTTTGAAACAAAGGTTCTGTTGAGGTCAGAATACAGCAAGACTCCATTAGAAGAAACAACATTACTAAGGTGAGTAATGTTTTCTTCAAACAACATGAAGTCTTGCTGTATTCTGACAAATTGCAGACTACTCAAGCAGTACCTCCATGGAGGAGGGACAGAACCTACTTAGGAAATAGGTTCTGAAGCACTGCTGTACCAAACCGAGCATCACTCCTAGCCTGGATATCCAGAGAGTAATGCTTGGTAAAAGCGCAGCACTGTTTTCCAGGTAGCTGCTTGACATATCTCTAAGATACGTTTAATATCCCTGGCAGCAGCCAGGGAAGCAGCTGTACCTCTAGTAGAGTGAGCCCTCAGGCCTGAGGGTGGAATCCTACCTAGTTTTTCATAGCAAAATTGAATGCAAGAGACAATCCACCTGGCAATGGATCTTTTAGTGGCAGGTTTTCCTTACCAACCTCACCATAAGTGAGGAACAGTTGGAGGGAGTCAAACCTGTGACCCTTGGTACGCTCTATGTAGTAGCTAAGGACTCTTTTCACATCCAAACTGTGCAGCCTCCTCTCACCAGAGGAAGAATGGTCAGTGAAGAACACAGGAAGGGACACAGACTGGTTAAGGTGGAAGTCTGAAACCACCTTAGGTAAAAACTTCCTGTTAGTCCTGAGGACCACCTTATCTCTATGGAAAGAGATAAAATCAGGCTCCACTGACAGGGCTTGTAACTCACTTATGCGCCTGGCAGAAGTGATGGCCACCAAGAAAACAGTTTTCCAAGTCAAGTACTTAAGCTCTGCTGAGGACAAGGGCTCAAAAGAGGGTTGCATAAGCTGAGCAATGCAAACATTAAGGTCCCAAGCAGGGGCAGGGTCCCTGAATGGCAGATTGGTATGAAGCAATCCCCTGAAAAACTTAGATAATACAGGATGAGCTGAAAGGGAAGAAGGCTTACCTGCTGAAAGAAAAGCAGAGACAGCTGCCAGATGCACTCTTAGTGTAGCTGGTCTGAGTCCCAAGCTATTCGGATGAACCATATAGTCAAGGACTATGGGCAGGCCAGAAGATTCTGGAGAAATATACTTCCCAGAGCACCATATGGAGAATCTTTTCCATTTGGAATTATAAGTGGTTCTGGTGGAAGGCTTCAGAGAAGCCTTTAGGATATCCATAACACCTTGAGAGAGGTGTAAATCAGCAAACTCTAACTCTTCAAGAGCCAGGCCTTGAGATTGAGAGATTTGAGATTCGGATACCAAACCCTCCCCTGAGCACAGGTTAACAGACTGTAATTCCTGGGAAGAAACAGGGGAAGGTGGACTGCTAAGGACAACAGGAGAGGGTACCAGGGCTGTCTGGCCCAGTCTGGAGCAATCAGAATCACCTTGCAGGGTTATTTATTTATTTATTTGTTTTTGTTAACCGGGTAAGCACACTAGACAACGAGTGCCTATTTTCAGGAGCGACCCGGGAGGTTATTGAGACTTGATTTTGACTAGAACCTTGAACAGGAGAGGGGGGGGGGGAGCATACAGGAACTTCCCTTCCCAATTGAGAACTAGGGCATCCAGGGGGACTGAGCCCAACACTGGGGGCCTGCAGCAAAAGAGGGGAAGTTGGTGATTGTCTGGGGCTGCAAAAAGATCTATCTGTGGGGTGCCCCATCTGGAGAAGATCACCTTCAAAACCAGTGGATCCAGTGACCATTCGTGATGGCCCTGAGATATCCTGCTGAGAGCATCTGCCAGGACATTGTCCTTGCCTGGGAGGTGTACTGTTGTAAGAGAGGTGTTCAGGGAATAAGCCAGAGACCATAACTTCATTGCTTCTGTGCACAAGGCCGTAGACCGAGTGCCCCCTTGCTTGTTGATATACCATATTGTGGTGGTATTGTCTGTCCTGATCTGAACCACTTTGTTCTGAACAGATATAGAAAAAGCCTGAAGTGCTAGAAACACTGCTCTGAGTTCTGATAGATTAATGTGAAGCAGAGATTCTTGAGGAGACCACAACCCTTGGGCGGTTAGGTCTCCCAAGTGGGCTCCCCACCCCAAGAGGGAGGCATCTGTAGTAAGGATTAGAGAGTGAGACTGAGTGACAAAAGGAACTCCCTGTCTTAGATTGTCCTGATCCTGCCACCACTGCAATGCCCGGATCAGGGTTTGAGTCACTGGGATCAGTTTGGTCAGAGGATCCTTTTTCTGAGACCAAAAGGCTCTCAAGTGGAACTGAATGTCCCTCATCTGAAATCTTGCTCCCTGCACCACTGCTGTAGAAGCAGCCATGTGCCCCAGGAGTTGCAGAAAATGCCTTGCTGGTCGAGACACCTGTAGGGTAAATGAAGAGGCCAGTGTAATAAGGGTCCTTGCCCTGTCCAGGAGAAGGAAGGCTCTTGCCTTTACTGTATCTAGCTCTGCGCCTATGAAGGTGAGGAGATGTACAGGCTCTAGAACTGACTTTGAAAGATTCAGAAGGAAACCTAGGGAAGTGAGCAGTTGCTGAGTTATCTGAAGGTGTAACTTGACTTGGTCTGGGGACTGGCCTACTATGAGCCAGTCGTCCAAGTATGGGAAGATAGAAATCCTTTTCCTTCTTAGGAAGGCAACTACTACTGTCAGGCATTTTGTGAACACCCTTGGAGCAGAGGTTAAGCCGAAGGGCATTGCTCTGAATTGGTAATGGCCTGAGGGCAGCTCGAACCTGAGGTATTTTCGATGGGAGCTTCTGATGAGAATATGGAAATAGGCATCCTTGAGGTCCAGGGAGACTAGCCAGTCCCCTGGCCTTAGAGAGGGTAGAATTATTCCCTGAGTCACCATTTTGAACTCTGGCTTTAAAAGGTGCTTGTTTAAATATCTGAGATCCAGGATGGGCCGCCATTCTCCTGTCTTTTTAGGGGTGAGGAAGTACCTGGAGTACAATCCTTTCCCTTTGTGTAGGGGTGGAACCCTTTCTACAGCTCTGAGAGCCAAGAGGGAAGAGACATCTGCCTCTAGGACAAGTGCCTCTGAAGGATTTGCAGGTGGAAAGGATCTGGCTCTCATCTTTGTAAATTTTTTGAAGCTGAGAACCAGTCCCTGGCTTACTACTTCCAGGACCCATTTGTCTGATGTTAAAGACATCCAGTCCTGGACGAAGTAAGCCAGCCTGCCCCTACAGGTGGTGGAGAATCGCCCTGGCAAACCATCGGGGTGCCTGTTTGGCAGGGGTTTAGGCTGAGGGGTGGAAGCAGGTCTGCTTGTACCCGTCTGCCTCTCCCTCTAAGAACCCCCTCTGAGCATAAGCAGAAGAGGAGGCCTGGGCTTGAGAAGGCCTATGAAAAGGCCTGCCCCTGAAAGCTGCCTCTGAGGGAGTGCTTGCCTTTCTTGGCCTGAGCACTCCTATAGGTGGTCCTGTATTCATCCATTTTCTTCATGTAGTTCTCTGTTTGCTCCCCAAACAGAGAATTACCCACAACAGGAAAATCCATGGCCTTAGTCTGGGTATCCTGAGACAGGCTAGTACATCTGAGCCAAGCTATCCTACGAAGGGCCACAGATGTAGCCATGACTCTAGATGAAACATCATTGGAGTCCACTGCAGCATGGAATTGCACCTTGGATGCCGCCTCAATACCATCCGCAGCTACCTGCTCCAGCTCCTTGGCAAGCTGGCCAGGGACCTGTTTAGCTAAAGCCATTACAGTGTCCCATCTAGATTTCTGATATCTAGCTGTTTAGGCCATATAATTGGCCTGCCTGAGTCCCAAGGATGCTGCCATGTACTGTTTCTTTGCCATGGCATCAATCCTCCTAGAGTCCTTATCTGGGGGGTGTGAAGCCAAGGGTATATTTGCCTTATCACAAGCAGCAGCCTGCACTAACCCAACATTGCTGAGTAAGGAACTCTGTATCCGAGCCTGAAAGAGTATACCTCTTGTCCATTCTCTTATCCACAGGAGGTATAGAATTAGGAGTCTTTAAAATTTTTATTGTCTGTTTCCCAAAAGACTTATGAAGGGGAACAGACAGCCTCCTGGACTCTGGGATATCCATCATTTCAACATAGTCAGGCTCCTCCTGGTCATCCACAGCTTCTTCCATAGGAAGCTGAAGGGTTTCAGCCACTTTCTTGTAAAACACGAAATGGGAGGGGGACTCAGAAAGCCTAGGAGGAGACACTCCTGAAGGTCTGTCTGAGGAGATGTCCGGGTCAATGGGCACATCCAGACTTTCATAATCACATTCACTTTCCTCATACTCTCCTTCCTCCTCCTTCGGTTCATAAAATTCCTCCAAATCATAATCCGGAACCGGTGGAACCGGCCGAACCGAGCACCTTCCTGATGGTGCCGGTTCGGTCGGAACCGAGGATAGCGACTGAACAATTTTTATCACTTTGGCTATTTCATCAGCGGTTGGAGAAGAAACTTTTGGATCCACACTGGCTGATTTATCCCTTCTTGTTCTCTTAACCGGAACCGACTCCTCGGAATCGGTTCTCCTTTTGCCCGAAGAAGTTTCGCCCTGGTCAGAGGGCACTCCTTCTGGTTCAGCTGGAAACGAACCGGGCTGGCCATCCGGGTCAGCAGACTTTTTGGCCTCCCTTTCCCTGAGCCTACCAACTCTTTTTTCTAGGGTAGCTGCAGGAAAATTTTTACAAATCTGGCAGTCTGAATCGAGGTGGTCAAACCCCAGACAATAAACACAGGTGGTGTGGGGATCAGCCTTAGCAAAGACTTCCCCACACACACTACAGTGCTGAAACCCAGTGGGCCCAGTTTTTCTTTTGGGTTTCTCAGACATGGCCAGTCCTAAACCAAACACCCTTTTGACAATCAAGCAGATGAGACACTCCTTGCTCGGTTCCTGACCGTGTTGGTCGTACAAAAAAGGTAATAAATCCATTTTTTTAGAACCGATAAGAACCAGTAACCACACTCTAAAAGTAGAATAAAAGATTTCTAAACAACCTGATCGGTTCAAACCGAATCGATAACACGTTTACAAGTTCCACACAGAATAGAAAATAAAATAAACCTATCTAGTACTCACAAATACCACAGACAGAGACTGAACCGATAGTTTGCGGTTTAAATTCGGTCAAAAACCGAGAAAAACGGTACTTTAACCGACAAACTGAACCGAGCAAAGGAGAAATCTCCGGAGCGACTGTTCAGTGAGGCGGAGTAAAGAATCTGACGGTTTGAGTTCAAACAGCAACAGACAGAGTCTCAACCGAGCTCGAGCTCAGCGTTCCATGCCTGGCATGGAAAGTTAAGTCTTTCATCTCCGGAGCAGTTCGAAGGTTGGACCTCACTGCAATTTGTCAGAATACAGCAAGACTTCATGTTGTTTGAAGGACCCCATTAGTTTTCTCACTACTGAGGTCAGGCTTACAGGCCTGTAATTGCCTGCCTCCTCTCTGCTTCCACTCTTGTGGAGAGGGATCACATATGCCCTCCTCCAGTCCTGAGGTACCTCTCCTGTTTCTAGTGATGTGTTGAAAGGGCAGCCAGTGGTTCCACCAGCACTTCCCCGAGTTCCTTTAGTACTCTGGGGTGCATCTCATCTGGCCCAACTGCCTTATCTGCTTTTACCCCCCCCCCCCCCAAATTCTTCTAGGACTCTTTCCACCATGAATGGGCATGAGATAGGTGCAGTATATGAGAATGGGGTGAGTGCTAGGGTTGACAACCCCAAGGCACAACCCATGCCTGCTGTCTCCTCCAGGATGGGGTTGGGATGTTACGGTTGGAAACCCTAACACCACATTTCTCTACTTTTGTCGCTTTAACCCTTACTGATGCATTAATGGAGTTTTTTTTGCAAATAATTTCCTTACTTTTTGAGACAGTATAATCGTATCCTCATTTGGCTGTGGGAGTATAGTGTCCTCCAGGCCCGGCGCTCCCATTCCTCCACAGATATGTACATGTATGTTACTGTGGAAACATTTCAGGCAAAAGAGCAACCAAACTGTCAGCACAGCCTTGTTATTACCCCACCTCATGAACAGTGGGCTGAGGAATTTTGAAATCGCCTGCTGAAATCTACCAGAACGTCATTTCACACCACAGGTGAGAAAACACACTTTGGCCAGAATTTGAAAACTGACAGCCAGCCAGCTCCATAGCATAAAGTGAAGGTGTTCGTTTGGCATGCTGGCAACCCGGGTTTGCACCCTGAGCCTGGGTGTCAGGAGTGAAGTCCAGCAGGAAGGGAACTTAGTGCATCCTTTGGACGCTTCCGCCCTCGGGGGGGTGGGCCTCGGCACCTGGAGGTGGCAGGGTGGCATTCTTGGCGGTGTGGCGTCATGACCGTCACCAAATGCCCCACCCCAGGTTGTCACCAGGCGGCCTGTTGTGTGGGAGGGTGGGTGGGTTGGGCAGAGAAGTGGAAAATCTGTCCTCGGTCAACCGGATGATGGCTGGCAGTCCCCACTGCCACAGTAGCCCGGAAGCGTCTGAGCCGCCCCCGCCGTGCCCGGGATACCTCTCTGCGCCTGTGGACACATCTCCTCCCCCGTCTTCCCCACCAAGGGGTTACACTGGGTTACTCAGGGGGTCACGGCAGAAAGGGGCAGCAGATGGCGACAAGGTGTGGTGGTGGTCCTTGGCAGCCCGAAGGAGAGGCTGACTAGAAGACTTGGGAGGAGCAAAAGAAAAAAAAACTGATAGCTCTCACTTATATGAGGTGATGTAAAAAAATGGCTAAGTTGACAATTTGGGGTGAACATATTTAAAATTACCAACGTTACGAGCGAGCGTAGTTAAATTTAAACACGTGCGCATAACTTTGCCATCTTTACATATTTTGACCTCAAATTTTCAACATAGCCTTTTTATGACCCCACCTCATGAACAAAGGCAGTAAAAAATTTCAAATCATGCCCAAAAGGTGATTTTGCCAACTGACTGCAAAATTGACTTTCGGGACAGATTTGTAAAATTCCAGTGACACTGTCCATGAGGTGGGGTCCCCAAAAGGCTATGTTGAAAATTTGGTATCAAAATGTGCAAAAATGGCTAAGGTATGCATCAGAGTTGAAAACCCCACTGAACTACACTGAACCACATTTACCGTAGTTTCTCATATTGCAGTCGCTGGTTCCAGCAGCAAGACGAGTCTAAGATTGGAGCGTGGATCTTTACCCTGTCACCTGTCCTGGTGAGTAGTGTGTGTGGGAGTGTACTTGGGGGGGGTGAGGTGGTGGGTGCTCAGTGGGAGGTGGGGTGGGGGGGTCAGTGTGCCAAGGAACGTTCTAGAAAAAAAAAAAAAAAAAAAAACATTGAGGACCGTTTTCTTTTTTTGCAGGCAGGGGCAGCGATCAATGGGACGGGAATGCCACTAAACACCACGGAAACAGTAAAATGAAACAGGGACACTTATCCTGGACAGTGTCCTGTAATACATTTGTCTACTGCAATGGATCAAAGTAAAAACTTCAGAGATTACTTAAATAAAAGAGGTACACAGGAAACGGGAATTTTGACAGCTGGATGGTGGGTTGAGGGTGCAGGGATTTTATCTGTTGTTTGGTCTGCTTGACAAAAGAACTGCTGAACACCAGTATGTGCTCTGATAACTGCATGGCTTTCAGGCACTGACAGCCAATAAGACTGCAGGATTATTAGAATCCATTTTAAATAAACAAATATATATATATATGTATACACACACACACACAGTCACACACACACACACACACACACACACACACACACACAGAGTACAACCTCGGAGATACGAACACCATGGGAATCAATGGTGTTCATATATCTCTGAAAAATCCGTAACTTTGAAATATTACCAATTTCTATGACACAAGTTGTATACTTTAAAATCATTTATTTTTCACTAATTCTTTATTTAGCATGCTTAAACTGTGCTGTATTATTGAATTCATGTTTTAAAAGTTTAAAAAAAATTAATTATAGCACTCTGCTCGGTGGCGGAGCCAGGTTTGGGAGCATGTGGGGGCTATTCAGTCAATCAGTGGCTCCACAATGGGCACTGCACAGTGAATAAAGATGGTGGTGGGGCACCACTACTCACACTCAGGCAGCCAGGAGGGGCAACCGCCCCCCCAGCCCCACCTCTAGCTCCGCCACTGGCTCTGCTTCAGTGAACTGTAGCGCTTTTTAGCAGCCAGATTTTGTGGCTCCTTTCACTGAACACACACAGTGAAGCACTCCTCGTCTCTACTGTGAGGAATTTTAACAGTGTCCTTGTCCCCCTCACTGTCACTTGAACTTTCATGTTCAGTACTCACTCTGGCGAGATCTATGATCTCAGTGTCTGACTGGATATCATGCCCCGGTTTTTCGTTATCAGCTCTCAGCCAGTCCTCTTGCTCTTCTTCCGTGAGCTGAAGGGCTGCTCATTCTTCCATGAAATGCACCTGGCTATCAGCAAGTGTGATGTCGTCATGCTCCTGCTCCACTTCCTGAACTAGCCAAAGCTTATTCCAGGACCGGCGAAGGGATTCTGTGCTGATCTCCCACCAAGCCTTCACACTCAAGTAAACTGCGTCTTATCTCCAGTTTGGTCTCAATATACAGCGTGACCCGGTTTCTTTTGTTGCTGACTGCCATGCTTGTAACACCCTGTTAGCGCTACCACTTCACCAACGCTGCATATTAACACCTTTTATATTGTACACAAAAGGTATTACAAGTGTTAGAGGTGTGACGGTTAGCTAATTGCTGAGTGCTGGGGATGGGGGGGCAAGTACCTGTTCGGTTGACCGGTCAGTCCAGATTACTGAAGTTCGGATCTTTGAGGTTGCACTGTATATATTTATAAAATGGGTTTGAAAAAAGAAGCTAATCAACTGATGAAAGACCATCACATGATCATGTGTATATTACAGCGCGACCGCACACCTGCACTTTTACCTACCTCCAAAACAATTTTGACATTTTATAAAATAGATAAACCACTCTGAGGTGTGCAGTTGCAGCCTGATATACACACGCCTTGGGTGGTTGACGCACTCGGCCTGTGGCCTCATGCATACAATGCACACCAAGGGATGCGTATATCAGAGCACGACCGCACACCTCAGAGTGGTTTACCTATTATATATATATACATTTATATATATATATATATATATATATATATATATACACACACACATATATATATATGTACTGATGTATTTTTTTATTAAAACTGACATAAAATAAAAAGTTTTGTTTCAAACTTACCTACAAGCAGCCAAACAAATGTGGAGTTGTGTTCCAAGAGGATATCATCCAGCTGCGTAATGCTGGGGACAAGGCTGTTATTCCCCGCAGGGTCCATCATCGTGGAGTCCAAGTACCAACGTGCCTACGGCTGAAACAGAATTTTCAAAGTTTTATTTACCATTTCATTTTAAAGCACGTCGCACACAGGACAATCATGCTGAAACAAACCTGTTGACCACTACAGTTCAGCTTCCTGAGGGGCGCGCTGCTCTGTTGCTACGTGGGCCTTTTTTGGTAGTAATTTCAAATAAATGCAATTATTTCTGGCCTAATCTCACCGGAGTGCACCAATGTTTTTGTTGCCTTTATTTAATACCCAGTGCGGACAATGCAGAGCTGCACGAGAGGTCTGCTGCACTGGGGAGGTGCCATGCTTCAGATATACACGCGAGATCCTTTCTGCTCAAGTGGCAGTCCAGGAGAAAGTTGAAGACCCCGCAGCACTTATAATAAAAGTAGTGGGTCAGCACTGTTGTCCTGGCCAACATTCCCCCGTCAATAAAACTGGTTCACATAACTCACGCACCAGGACACACCTGGAAAGTAACCACCAGTCTGCATACCAGTCAATAAATGACAAATAACCTTAATAAAATGCCTTCTTCCGTCCTACATGCCTTGTTGCTTTTGTACTACATTCTGTTTTAAATGCCTTGTGTACTATATATGCTGGTTGCATCTGAATACGGGCAAGGTTTGCTCACCATGCTTCCCAGGATAAACAATACAAACTGAAGTAAATGAAAAGAAAGTCCAAGGTCCCCGACCTGCCAAAGTACTGCCTGGTCCCAACTAAGAGGTAAAAGCTAATCAGAGGGCTGTCAGGCAACTGCTATGATGAATCCGGTCAACAGTCATGTGAAATCTGGTCAAGGAATTTATCAGGAGCTGACTTTCAACAAGCAGTGGCCAAAACAAAAACAGTGTGAAATGCTAAGAATTTCAGGTGTTTGTATACGTTTTTAAATGTTAAAAAATAGTCTTCTTGGACAGGGGAGTACAAATGTCAATGTCCTCAGTTTCCCTGTTTTGTGTGTTAATCAGGGACAAATCATTCTGTGACCTAATAGTCTGTTTGGAAACAAGCTTCCAAAACCCGTCCAAAAAGCTTCTCAATTTATCCAGTCAGGCAACCTGTTTTGGCCAATGAGGATCGAGAATGTTGTCTAGCTATGTTACAAACTGTTTTTAATGATACAATTACTGTAACTATAAAACTTAAGCTGGAAATTGAGCATTCAAACTGTCTTCCTGCATTTTAAATAAGTTATGTTAATGTCGGGAAACTCACAAGAACACCAAGAAAAAAAAAAAATCTGTGGTCTCTCCAGCAGAAAACCACCTGCAGCTTCTGAAGTACCACAGTACTACATTTTGTCCTTAAATGGCAACAGTCAGCACTACGAGACCCACACTCAAGAATGAGGTTGGTCTCAATTTGCATGTTGTGTGCAAAAAGGTTTTTTTACTTACTGTTTCCTGCAGTGTAGCAGACTGCATCAGACTGATTCTGCTGACTTGCAAGCTGATATTTTCTTTAAAAATCTCAGAATCCCCTACAACTGACATCAGAGGAAGGCTGCAGCACTGGGCGAGTTAACAGCCTGCAGTGCAAGTAAGAGCTTTCATAAGCTGCACTCAGGTGTCTGCCAGTCCCATTGTTCTTCTGGGGCTATGTATAGTCCTCTGTGATTGTCCTTAGACCAGGAAGGACAGCAGGACCAGAAAATAAAAAAAATTAAAAATCAATGCTTATAAAAAGTTTAACATGCACTGCAAGCTATTGAATCTCCCACTGCTGTAGCCTTCTTCTGAAGTCAGCTGTAGGAGATCCTGGGATTTGTAGTTACAGAAAATGTCACCCTGCAAGACAGCAGATTCAGTCTGATACAATATACTATGCTGAAGTCAACAGCAAAAAAAAAAAAAAAGTGCATACAAGGTACAAACTGGGATCAGTCTCTCATTTGGATACGAGGCGCTTGGTGCTGACTGTTCCCCTTTAAAGCAGCAGTGCAACTAAATTAGGCAAAAATGTAATCCCATTTTTCTTCACTATAAAATAGACTAGGACAGCATTTTCCAGTTTTATTTGGCAATAACATTTTCTAGTTCCATCAAAATTTGAGTATATTATAAAAGTTGTAATTTAGGGGGGAAAAAAAGATTTCCATTACATGACGATTAGAAACAGCACTGTGCCGGCCCGGTGGCGCTGAGGGTTGAGGCACTGGACGCCACACCTCGCGCCACGCCAGCAACCCGGGTTTGGGAACAGACTCGGGGCCATCAGGGAGAGGGAGGATTGAGCGTCCCAACAGATGCTCTACTCCCTCCGAGAAGGAATACCAGGGGTGCTACCAGCACCCGGCGTCCCGGAAGGCGGTGAAGAACGGGCTCTCAAGGGGCTTGGCGGCTCCACTCGATGGAGTCGGGGACGCTGTTAGGCGCTTGGGAGGAAAACATGCATCAGCACATCACCTCTCTGGGCTTATGTCCTCGTGCCGGCATTCCAGAGGGTTGGGACAGGACTATGGGAAGAAAAACAAACACCCCCCCCCTCGTTTTAAGATAACGACCGATCCACCTCAGGATCGGCGACTCACAGGACAGACCCCGCTGTGCAGGCACTCCTAGGAGCAGGAAGAAGGTAGGAGGGTTAAAGGAGCTTGCCTGGCACTCTAGGGGCAGATTTTGTGTGAGGGACCTGTAGGACTGATCAACGGTTAGAAGGAGTGGATCGAGGGGGCAGTAAGAAGGGATAAAAAGAAAGTAAAAAAAAAAAAGAAATAGCATTGTACGTCTAGCAAGGGTTAGCTCGAGAAAAATAAAATAAAAACTCAAGATGCGCTGCATAAGACGTACCTAGAAAAGTAGTTTTGACAGGTTTGCTAATATTTTATTGAAATATAACCAAACCTATCTTTTTGGAAAAAACTGTTGCACTGCTGAGTTAAATAAAGTACAGTTACTGTAACACTATGAAAATGGAAGTTTAGAAATGCATGTGTTTTGTATTTCTTGTTTGGTTTGCATAAATCTAATAAAAGTATTTTTTAAAAAAAAGGTTGCAATTCTCCTTGATGTAATACCAGTGCTATCTTCTGTATACTTGATACCTGCTATTTAGGGAACGGTAAGAACTGTATTAGCTTTCCCTTCTACGTCCTGACACCAAGCTTTGATTAAAAAAATAAATTTCTAGCCCTAATAGTTTTAAATTTAGCCATTTCTAAAGATAATTTTTTAAAAGGGGTTGTTTTGAAACATTTAAGACTAGAAACTTTATTGTTGTTTTAAAGGTATCACTACAGAATACTAAAACTCACAATCCCGGCACCCACCAGCCCGAGCCCAACATCCCGACGTGGCACTTACCGGACGCGTCAACATCCCAACGACGGATGGCCTGACAGGGGAGTTTGCCAGGACTCAGAGTTTGTTATAATAATTGTGGGGGTGCGTGGGATAAAGCCCCCGTGACAGGGGTGTGTGGGGCATAGCCCCCGCCAGACCACAAACCAGGCATGAGTCCACTGTCCAGCTTTTCCATCATCGGATGTTACTGCATCAGGTAAGTGCCACATCGGGATGTTGGGCTCGGGCAGGTGGGTGTCCGAATTGTGCAGTTCGGTATTACATAGTAGATCCGCTTTAAATGGAAGCCTGGAGTCAGGCTGACAGTTTTCATTTATCACTATATTAAAATAATATCCACACAGTTTTAAAGTATGTCAATACAGGTAAAAGTATAGTAACATCTAACTCGCATAACTTTTTTAAAAGAAAAAAAACTTTTCTTTTTCTGATTTTTGGTTCACATTCAGACGCTAAAGTGACATTCAGCCCAGTTTCATAACCATAATCCATTTGTATAGTACATTGGTTGAAATTAACCTTCTCAGCCACTAGCCGGCAGGTACTAATGACTGAAAACATCCACCCACCCTGCAAGTCTTTTCACTAATCTATCACAAAATTACCATAAATTCCGTTTTTTGCACAAAAGAGAGCAATATTAAACCTGCAGGAGGTGGTCAAAAAGAGGGCAACGAGGATGATATTGGGCCAAGAGAGTAGGGCGTATGAGGAGAGGGTGAAAGCACTGAACATGTACTCCCCGTAGGAGGGGGGGGAGAGAGAGAGTGGACATGATTGAGACCTTCAAGTATTTGAAAGAAATGAACAGGGTGAACAAAAAGGGTCTCTTCAAGCTGAGCACGAACCGAAACATTGGGGGTGGGGTGCACAGTCTCAAGTTGTGGGGGAGGTTAGGGCAGAGGCTAGGAGGCATTTATTCACTGAGAGGGTGGTGGTGCATTGGAATGTACATCCAGAGGAGGTAATGACGTTGGAAACGGTAGACAGCTTCAACAGACGCTGGGACCGAGTTCAGAGAAAAATAAGGGTCAACAGAGCAGAAAGGCACAGATTGGGGGGGGGGGGGAAGTTAGTAGCTTATGCTGAGCGCCCTGAACTATAAGCAGAGTAAATAAACCTACTGGTCTTTTTCTGATGGCGTTGTCATATATTGGTATATATTACTTTGCTAAAGAAATATCACCATTTACAACATCCCCTGCCTCTAGACTGATGAGTATTTTTTAACAATGTTCTGTAATGGAATAAAAAAATTATAATCAAGTTATCATAGCCTGACTGAGAAAGTGGATTTGGGTTAGAGGATTAAAAACATATTTCTAGCAACAAAAGGACAATATTAACACATGTTTCATAAGAGAGGGGAAGGAATATTATCTATGAATAATTACTGGTGATCATTTTTAATATCTGGATAACCAGATCTTAAAAATCACGTTACAACCGCCCGGTTGTTATTTTGCATTACAACCAGGCATTTGTAATCATCAGCTGTCATTCACTCTCATGCTCACATAGACGCAAGCACTACCAAAACAACCTTCGCTTTCTCAAACATGCAAACCCACAGTGATTAAAAATGATCACCAGTAATTACAAAAAACAGAAGATGGGTGGGTGTGGGTAGAACCAGAATTTTACACACACCTTCAGTGTGGCATGCTTGTATAAACCCTTCAAGCTTCACTCTCGGGGGTTTATATAGCATCCCACACCTCGAGTGTGTATGAAATATACATTGATAAGTATGAAATTATCATTGTTTCGAGGTGATGCTAAGACAAACCCCGAGGGCTAATCACATCCCACACCGAGGGCAACCATTAATTTCTCATTAAGTACACTTCCCCATCTTTTATTATTTATAATTGCTGAGCAGCAATTTTTTCTAGGCTTTATTTAGTGTTTGTGACTCCCTGACGCGCGCACACACACACACACACACACATAGACAGGCACACACTTTTTTTTTTTTTTTAGGTAGTTATTTATGATTCCTGACTAATTATTGTACTTCTATTGCGATCTTACCACAGTGTAACATGTTAGAGCCCTTCCCGCTGCCACTTTGTCTTGTGTGCAGCCACAGAACGACAGGATCAACCAGAGAGCGAGCGAGACTCGAAGATGTTCTGTG
The DNA here is from genome assembly GCA_016271365.2 of Neoceratodus forsteri. Lineage (NCBI taxonomy): Eukaryota > Metazoa > Chordata > Ceratodontiformes > Ceratodontidae > Neoceratodus > Neoceratodus forsteri. The sequence continues at coordinate 291,769,695 of CM057453.1, read as the reverse complement.
GCGCAGTTTTCAAATGGTAGGATCAGCCAGATCATTTTTGTAGGCTAATGTGGTGGGGTTTAAAAAAAAAAGAACCGAAAAGAAAAAGCGACGGAGTAGAAGTCGGGTTGGTAGCTCCTCGCTAAGCGAGTGAGGAGCCGCCATGTTTCGGAAACTGAAAGCCCGCCCTGGATCACACGCACAGCGAATGAGGGAGCAGGTTTCCGTGACTGACTCGGCGCGTGTTTCCCGTTATAACTCATGAGTTATAACAGGAAATTATAACTCGGTCAGGCAATGTAAAAAATTGCTTACCAGTTATTATATTCTGGTTACACACCCCAACCCATGTATTATTCTATATTTTATGGCTTGGAGTAGTGGGGATGACTCACGACCCCCCCCCTTCAAGCCAAGTACCATAATACTATACTACTATAATTTCAACAAATACAATAGGTAGAAGGCATTCTTGTCATGCTCATAGAGATTTCAGAAATTGTTTAACTACTAAAGTACAGTGACGTAAGAACTTACTGTAACAGTAGATCTTCGAGAATGGCTATTGCAGTTGGTTACACCATTAGGACTGAAACCGTCAGTTAGCATGACCCCACGGAAAACTTCTAGCTAGCTATACCAAGCGGGGGACTGCCCCCGACATCGGCCCCACCCCCGGCATCACATACATCATAAACAGGGCGGTCCCACAGCATCCCTCAGTTCTTTCGCCAGAGACTCCGGCATACCTCTGTAATTCTGATGGGAAACAGAGGATCCGCTGCCAAAGGAAGACCAATAACTTATTACTGCAAATGCAGCTGACCTCCTGAGGGGGAGGTGGGTGGGAAAGTACCTGCTGCAAGAGTTGTTCTCGAAGATCTACTGTTACAGTAAGTTCTTATGGTAAGTGCACCATTCTACTTCGAGCTGCAGCTGTTGCAACAGGTTACACCATCAGGACCGAGTCCCAAGCAGTGTGTATGTTAATCCCTAACATTTGGGAAGAGGAGGACAGAAGAAGGGTGAAAGGGAACCCCTCATGAAAGAAGCCCCTGCAGAACGGCAAGGCCAAAGCCCGCTCTGCACCTGGAGGCAATGTCCAGACTGTAGTGTCTCATGAATGTGTGCACAGTACTCCAAGTAACTGCTGCACAGATGTCTGAAGCAGACAGAGTACGAAATTATTATACCTTAGGTGCCCCAGGGCAGGCACTTTTGATTCAGGACACCTACTGCTGTGCAGTGCCCGCCCGTTTGGGCACCTAAGGTATTCTTGCAGAGTTTGTATTTTTTTTTTTTTTTTTTTGGCCGAGTTCTTATTTTCCTTACTTTCAGTTGCCGTTTTTTTTTTCCCTAGGGGCGGGGGAAAAGTCGGAGAAGCGCAGACGCGGTGCTGACATTGAAGAGCCGATCATGAGAGTGCTCGTCTTGATGTCAGCTGACCGCAGCAGAAGACTTGGAGCATAGAGCTCTTCAAGTTCTGGGGAGAAGAAAAGGAGTAGGCTGATGTGTTCCTGATATTTCTGTGGCACAGACATCAGCCAAAGGGGTCCCTGTGTCGCTGTTGGAGGCGGGCTTTAGCCAGCTTGCGCCAAATGGTGCTACCTATTGTATATATTTGCCCGCCCCCTCCAGACAGCGTGACGTGAGGAACCTGCTGCACAGAGCGCCATTCTGCACTTGCATTCGTGGAGACAGAACGTCTTATGTTGTCGGGCTGTTTGTGGGACTGATCAAACATTTAAAAAAAAAAAAGAGACCCAAAAGCTCTTTTAAGAACTAGCCTGACTGTGAGTACAAAAATAAAATACAAGTGCTAAAAGGAGTGAGTTGATTTTAGGCAGAGGAATAACTTGGGGGAGTGATACCGTGAAGGTCTCTCTTGGGACAGAATGAAATTGGACAGCAAGAAAATAATCGGAATATGTGGAGTCAGTCGGACCTTTTCTAAAAAGTAAAACACAAGCAGCATCTGAATTAGAGATTACTTCTCAATGTCGCAGGCTGCTTTGCTGTTGCTCTTCTTTTTAGCTCTCACAATACCAACCACAGACCTGTAACAGGAGCGGGAAGGGAGACAAACACACAGTGATTTTCTGGACCACAGACAGTTCCCTTCAGAAACCTACTATAAATGTACCTGCTGCACTTACTTTATAACCCTAATCCTGCCAAGCAGCTAACTGAATAATGTGCCTAAGTTCCTACCCTAATAGAATAATTCCGTTTCTATACTGTCTGTGAATGATAATGACAAATAAATAACTGAAGCCTGAAAACATTAACAACTAGACTGCAGCAGAAAGGGGACTCAGTCTCTTTAAGGCCAATTCTATGAATTTACCAGCTGCTTGCAGAAAATTCCAGCAAGACATTTCTTTTTTTCTATTTTATGCAGCCAGTGGCAACACGGTGAATTTCAAAATTATAAAAAGCTGCCTGTGTGCTAATTTTTTTTACCTTCCTAACCTCAGTTAATTAAGCAAATAAAAAATCGTGAGTGACTTCACTTATACATTGTAAACAGTCCTCCTGTAAAGGGTATCTAGTACAGTGTACACACATCAATTGTGGTTGTGGTCATAAAAGCTATTTTTTTTAATTTTATAAGTACTTCTAGGTAACGGTTGAAGTCAGGGCAGACTGTTGTGTTGAAATGTTAAGGGAGCTCAGTCAGTCCTCAGTGATCACCCAGTTCCTAACACTACACCCATTGTTGTCTTTCTTGTTAAATAACTACTTGTCTACTACTACCACTACCTAAAAATAATAAAAAGTTGAGACTGGAAGACCGAGAGTAGAGGGGGTACTGCTGCTTGGGACCAAATTTAAAAGGCAAAAATCCGTCTAAAAAAAGTGTTTTTCTCGGGCTACAGTCTAAGTTCAGGGATCCATCTGTTAAATAATGCTGCTTAAGTTAAAAAAGCTTTTCTAGTCTTTTACAAGCTACTGTAGTAGCTGCTCTGTTGTCTACCTACCTACCATACAGGATCCATGATCTGTTATTAAATAAAGCCTAGTGTCACTCTATTATGTGGTGGATTTATCTATCCAACTACTTTAAATCTGAATAAATACTATAACTAGTTCTCTTTACAAGCTTCTCCGAGTGTGGAATATCTAAAATCTGAATAGTGTTATAAAAAAAAAAATTTGGTAAGCCAACTTTTTTTTTTTTTTTACACCAAGCTACACTGTCACTGTATCACGATCAGACTGTCTAAAATCTGAATACTATTATAAAAAATAATCAGGCAACACACAATCAGTTTTTCTTAAGTTTATTTACTGAATAAAAAAAAACATTTTTCCTTTTTGCATTTATTAACACGGAGTACAAATCAAAATTCTCGAAACAAGCCAAATCAATAGTCACAAGCAGTCAGGCAGACACCATGAGTCTGTTTAAGGGGTGGCATGTAAATAGTTTCTTGGGCATGTACTTTTTTTCACGAATTTCATACCCTGGAAGCAGATACGTTCCTCAGGGAGGCAAATGAGGCTGCCATCCCTCTGGTGGAGTAACCCTTTACCGGTCTCGGTAAGGGCTTGCTCCGTTTCTGGTAGCAGAATACGATACAGTTTACCAACCATTTTGAGAGTGCCTGTTTTGACACCGGTGCCCCGAACATTCTGTGGGCGAACGAAGTAAACAACTGATCTGTCAGTGTGATTTGGTTCTAGTCAGATAGTACCCGAGTATCCTGTGCACATCCAATGTGTGCAGGAGAGCCTCTCCTCTATTGGGATACTCCAGGTAGACTGGGAGGTCAATGTCTTAGCGAAGAGTAAGCTCTGACACTACCTTAGGTAGAAATTTAGGATTGGTTCTCAGGAACACCCTGTCCTTATGAAAAATCAAATCAAATATGGCTCTTTGCACACGAGTGCCTGGAGCTCTGAAATTTTTCTTGCAGAAGTAACTGCAACTAAAAATAACGCCTTCCAAGACAGAAGGCGTAGCTTGCAATCTGCAGCCGGTTTGAAAGGTGGCAGTGTGAGCTGCTCTAAAATGAAGAGAATGTCCCAAGGAGGGATCGGATATCTGGTGGGTGGTTTCTTTCAAGTGGAGGATACCATGCAAGAAAATACGGGACAAGTCCAGCTGGGCCAAGGATTTGTCCCTAAAAGGTGCATGGTATGCAGATACTACTGAAAGGTGCACCTTTATTGAGGAGTAACTTAGCCCCACCTCTGATAAGGAAAGAAGGTACTCTAGTACAGATTTCACTGGGCACATTAGGGGGTCCATTTCACGAGCTGAGGACCAGAGGCTAAACCTGTGCCATTTCATGGCATAAGTGGCTCGAGTAGAGGGTTTCCTTGCTGCTACAAGGACATCAGCCACTCAGACTCCACAGTGACACTGCTAGGTCTTCATGAGCCAGGCATGCAGGTGTAAGGATCGCAAGTTCAGGTGAATCACTGACCCGCTGTCTTGCGACAGTAAGTGTGAGCTGAGAGGAAGAGGAAAGGGTGGCTTACTCACTAAGTGTTGGAGAAGGGGAAATCATATTTGTCTGGGCCAATATGGGACTACCAGAATCATGTCTGCTTCTTTGTCCTGCAGCTTGAGCAGGACTCTCTGAATCAATGGGAAGGGAGGAAAGGCATAAAGGAACTTGTCTGTCCAGGAGCGGGACAACACGTCTCGCCAGAAAACACCAGGTCCTGGATCTAGCAAGCAGAAACCGGGCAGTTTTGCGTTGGATGGGGAGGCGAATAGGTCTAGTTCTGGCATTCCCCATTTTGCAAACACAGTTTCTGCCACTTGTTACAGAAGCTCCCATTCGTGCGTGCTGGATCGTGATCTGCTGAGCAGATACGCTAACGTGTTCTGTAACCCAGGAACATGAACTGTAGATAGGGTAACACTGTGCTTTATTGCCCAGTACCATACTCTCATCGTCTCTCAACAGAGCTGGCATGAATGGATGCCCCCTTGCTTGTTGATGTAGAACACTACTGACATGTTGTGCATTTGGATCAGTAGATGTCCCCGCGGGTAGGTCTGTCTGCAAAGTCCCCGGGGGTAGGTCTGTCTGCAAAGCCTGTAGGGCGTAAAGGACCGCCAACCCGATCCTGAGGCATCTGTAGTCAGGATCGGTGTGGGTGACAGGAAAGGAACCCCTACTGCGAGGTGTTACTTAACTAGCCACCATTGCAGGACTCTGAGAATAGAGTTGGAGACCAAGACTAGTCTCAGAATAAAAAATACTTTAAGTGATGGCATCGTTCGGTAGCTGAAGGCATCCGTGGAGCCGATGCTTGTGAGTCGACGGTGGGAAAAAAACTGAGGGATGTTGGGGGACTGCCCCTTTTATGATGTATGGAATGCTGGGGGCAGGGTCGATGTCGGGGACGGTTCCCCACTGTATGTAGCTAGCTAGAAGTTTTCCGTGTGGTCCTGATGCCTGACAGCTTCAGTCCTAGTGGTGTAACCTGCTGTAAGAGCTGTATCTTGAAGTAAGATCAAAAATTCTGTGAATTATCAAAAAGGTATGAACAAGTAGCTGAGTAAAAGGTGGTACCGTAATGTGGTGCCACATACTATGTACCGGAATGCACTGTTTTCAGCACTTTTATGAACTTTATCACTTAACACTTTATGTGAAATGGTTACTGAGAAGGCACAGTGACACTTCAAATTAACACCGCTGTCTGTGGTTGTAGGAGCCAGTTACCTAGCAGCGCTGGTCTTCGAGGAGACAGAAGCAAGATAAAATCCACCCTTAGCCATGGTATGCTAGCTCTGAGGAAAGAATGACTGTTACACTCTTAAACATCCGCGCATTTTCATTGGTCGCCAGTTGACACCCTTCCTGCAGCCCCTGGCCTGGGGAGCTCATGGGAGCTTTCTCTACCATATAGTTTGCGTTAAGACTGCAGCTAAAAGTGCACCAGAAGAGTGGAGCAGGCAACTGAGTCATGAACACTGTTGTTAAGTATACTGTGTTGTCAAACTGTTGCCATGAGGAAAGCCATGTCTGTTGGAATTTTAGAGGTGTAAAACACAGAAATAAACAACACTAGGAAAGCAGATTGAAATGGCTCCAGTTGTTCTTTGCAAATGCAAATATACTGCTGTCCCAATATCTTGGGATAACAACATTTCAAATAATTAATCTGTGCTGGTTGTTAATCATTTATAACAAGCTACAGGTGGGCAGCAAAAAAAAAAAAACATGGTGATGGAATGCACACACACAGTATGGACAGTTAAAGGGACACTGTCAACCCCCTTAGGCCTCAAAGTGTCCCTTGTTAAAAAAAAAAAAAAACACATTTTATGATTGGTAACATTCTGTAAAGACTGCTGATGTCGCTAGTAGTTTGATTCTGATTCTTGCTTTCTTTTAAAAAGTGAAAAACAGACTGCCCACCATACTGGTGTTACCACACCAAAACAGGTTTGTTTACATTCCTTGATCAACTCCCACTGCATCTTTCCTGGACTTGGGAACACCTCCAACCCAGTCTAGCCACTCATGATAGCAATGACAGTGGCTCAGTAGGTAGCACACTCGCCTCTGAGGCCAGGAGATCAGAGGGCTGTGGGTTCAGTTCCCACATCTGGCACTTGGGTTAATATCCCAGTACTGACACTGTAGTGCAGCATGAGAGGAGTGCTGCACTTCTGAGGTGCCGTTAAACCGAGGTCCCATCTGCCTGGACTGTTGGTAGTTTAGGTGGATGTTAAAGATCCCATGGCACTTATCAAAAACAGTAGGGGAATTTCCTTGGTGTCCTGGCTAAATTTCCCTCATTTACTAAAAAATACCACCAACAGCTTAATCTAAGTTCAAGGTCAGTTGGCATTCATCTGTATCTCCCCCCTGAAAATAGGCAGGATTTGTCTAGTGCACTTACCCGGTCAATAAAAACTAAAAATAAATAAATGATGCAGTGGCAGTTTAGGTGGCTACTGCCTCACGAGTGACTGCACTGTTTGGGGGTGCTTCTTATGTGTAGAAGTATTCAAGAAGAACTGACTCATGATTTGAAACAAAACAAAGTTATTTATAAATATATATTATCATCCATTTCAGTACTACTAAACAAGCACACAGAAAAAATAAACAGCAACATTAATGAATTTTCAAAAAGGCAAGCAACCATAAAATCTGAATTTTTAACTAGAAATAATATGATGCAAAACAGGTTGACAGTGTCCCTTTAAGATTGAGCAGTATGGTGAGCAGAACACTAACTGCAACCTGCCTTTGCTGTCTTGTACTCCAGACTCCCTTTGCCCCTCCCTCCACGTCTCAGGCTGCAGCCTTCCCTGTTGTCCTGCTCTGCATTTACTAGGAGCAGTAGCAACAGGGGCTACTAGCTAGCACTCTCCCTCTCTCAGACTTTAACATGCCGCTCTCCTGGCAAGGCTCCCACTCTAACAAAAGTCATGCCTTCCTCCTCCTCCTACTACAGTCCACTTGCTGTTGTGAGTTTACAAAGGATCACCACCACCCGCACCAAGGATCACTGTTGCCAGTGAAGCAGTCACAGCCGCCACTCACATATGCCCTCACTCTCTTTATGTTCTCCTCGTTTCCTGCTCATCACGCTAAGACGAGGGCTCCCTGGTGGTCTAGTGGTTAGGATTCGGCCCCCTTTCACTGTCGCAGCCTGGGTTTGATTCCCAGTCAGAGAATGTGCTATACTGTTTGGGGCTGGCAGTACAGTCTAGAGGTTAGGGCAACAAGCTGTGAATGAGCTTGGTACATCTAGCAGATAGACCTGGGTCTGATTCCCACAACCTTCAATTGCATACTGTGCGACTCTGAGCAAGTCACTTACCCTCCCCAGTGCTTCCTAAAAACAAGCACTTGTGCCTAGTGGGCCTTACCCGGTTACCAAAGAATAAAATAAATGAAACAGAGATGAGAATGCACAAGCAGGCAGATGTACATGTACATCGTGGCATGACAAGTGTCCTAACAACGAAGCAAGGCTGCAGCTTTTCCAGCAGAGGGCAAGTCGTAACCAAAACTAAAGGCCTGCCAGACAAAGCACCTAGCAGGTACTTTAAACTTCTGATCCTACCCACACGTCAGGCAAGCTACCTGCATTTGGCAGGCGGGCACCAATTTAGAACCTTGTCAGTACTACAACTGCGTCATAAAAATTGCACAATTCTTCATTTAATGTTCAGTAAGCCCATGTCTTGCTTGCTTTTACAGGTTTTGCCTGCAAAAGATAATTAAGCCATTACAATTCCTGCTATAAAAACATATAATTACTGGTTTGTAATGTTAATGCACTACATTTTGATACTTTCAAATCGCATAACCCACAGAAGGTAATGCATGCATGTATCACTTGTGTATTATGGGTTTCTCTCATGCACAGTTTTAACTACTCACTACCGAGTCTCAAAATAATACCATAGCTTTCGATGCACTTCTAACACCTCTGTTTCACAAACTGTGACTGAAAAAAGACAGTTTAGCTCCTTACTATACCAGAAAACATCTCATCATCAAATCCCTCCTCTCCCTCTCTCTCTTTCTCCCTCGATTTGTCCACGTCATGCAAGACTCCATGAGCCCCACTCCTTTCCCATCTCTCACACTGGAGTTGCAGGAAAAAACACAAAAAACGCTACTAGCCAGTAATATAAAATAAAATACAGGGACTGCTGTTAAATTCATGTTGTTTGTTGCCCTTTACACACCTGTCTATATAAGCACACACCATGGGTGTGTAAAAAATCTCATAATACATCGGTCTGCATACATTATTCTCTATGTATTGATCACCTTAGCCAAGGGTCAGAATTGGCACAGGCAACTAGACTAGCTTAAATTTTCTTTTAAATAGCCTTGCTGACTTTTACTACAGAAGGTAACATTTCAGTAAGTACACTAGTTGGACTAACGGAACAAACTGTGGGGCCTGCTGATTTCCAGTCCTGCTGGCTAGTGGCTACAAAACCAAGGGTTAGATGCATTAATAGTAACCCAATTTCTGGTTGTGCCACAATGCTTTATTATCATGGCTGTCTCCATAGCACCAAGCAGTAGGGAGCCGCTTGGCAAGCTGAAGAACCAGGTTCTTACACTGAGTAAAGGTTGGCAAGGAAAGATCGAGCATTTTCGTGAACATCTCCTCTCTGAGAAAGCTGGGACTGCTTCCCTGACTGCACTGCTGCTTCCAAAGCATTAGCCAGGAAACAGCACACAAGGTACATCCAGATTCATTAGGAAGAGGTGTGACGACACCAAGTGACATCCAGCATGCAAAGGAGCTCAGCAGTTCTATGCCTCCACATCACCAGCGGGGGGACAACAGAAAAGCTGACCTCTCTATCGAATGAAGGTTTTCCCACCCCTCCCACATCACCGGTTCCACGACTACCAGGACCTGCTCTCCTGACGTCCCATGTCCAATCCCTAGTCATACAGTTCATAATTCCCTCTCCAAGTTGGTCCAGTGGGGAAGGAGCCCACTCCCAAGGGAGAGAAAAGAGTCAGAAGAGATGCAGTCCTCTCATGGACCAAAGGTGGCTCATCCATGGGGCAATACCACCAGCAGGCACAGGAGAACAGTCAGACCCCAATAAGTGAGGTGGGGGGAAACCAGCATTTAAATAAAGTCTGACAACGTGCATTCCACTACCATGTAAACCAGTGTGCTCTCTTTATCATCATGCTAATTACTAGCACATAAAAATCTTTAATAAGCAAAAAGAAAAATACTTTGGAAATCAAAAGTTACAACTAACTGCGTTTTAAAATCTGTAACATTTTCCTGTCTGCTATTTTGGGTTCCAGTTCCACTAGCTCTTTAATGTTTCTGACAGCAGCCTTTTCAGAAACTGCTTTACTTCTTGAATTATTATAAACCTCAGAAAGCATCCAGCCAGTCAGAAAGCAGTTTCCATACCCTGGATATAACTGAGCAGCCAGCGGAACTTAGAAAGTCAGGAAGGGGCTTTTTAAATACTAAAGTACTTTATCCATTCGCTTTTTTTGTCTATTTCAGTTTAGTTTCTGCATGGTTCTCATGGTGTTTCTTTCTGTAAAGTTGAGACTAATCACCATGAGATGCATACCCAAGGAACGTCACTACCATATAACGTCCTCACAGTTTATTAAGTACCCTTCCCTTCCGTGTGGGTCCGTAACTGCCGCTGCAGGTATTACGGAGTTCATTACAATGGAGCCTGGGACTCGCTCGCTGGTGCCAAGTAATGAGAAATTGCTCTTACTTCCTGGTGACCTGGGTACATGTTTTGAGCTTGGCATGTCAGGAGATGAGGATGGCAGAGAAGGTTCGGAGCACTCGATAGACGCGCTCCTTTGTGTGTGTGTGTGTGTGGGGGTGTTCAATGTACCACTCCAGCAGCGTCTTCCAGTGGTGGCATGCACCGATGCCACTGACTGCACGGGTTACTGCGCACCATCAGGTACTCCTCTGAGGCAGCCTCCCCTCCCAGCCAGCTGCAAGCATGCATGAGTTCATGGTAGGCAGGACAAGAGAAAACGGTAGAAATGCCACAGCCACTCACTGCATGACACCCACCTATGCCGACGCACCCTCTGTGGTAAAATCAGGGACCCCTTCAGCCATCCATCCATCAAGTTACGCAATGCTCCTCCTCTAGCCCACGAGAGGCCCCCACTCCCAGAAACAAGTTACCAATGGAGAAGAAGTCTGAAGACAGAGGTACTCATTCACTAGGCCAAAGAAGGTCCTGGCATGAACACAGCAGGCCCCAAGCAGCCAATACAACAAAAATGGAGGTCTACAGTCCCAGGTGGCAGCAAGGGGAGAGTCTGGCAGGCAGACAGAGAACATGTGGACCTGAAGTTGAGGGGGTACCTGTGGGTACAATCAGGATCCCAGCACTGCGACAATCCTCCCGGGTCACAGGACACAGCATAGTGACCCATAATATCCTATGCACCGCAGCCCTCTGCAGAAGTGCTACTGTAGCAAGGAGGTTGTCTGCCTCTCCACCCACTCAAGAGTCCAAAGCTGTTGCCACCACACAGCTCCCTAGACTCCACAGGCCCATACTATAACACAATGTTCCGCCACCGGTACAAATAGGGGTGAGTGTGGCCACTTTTCTTCTCAAATGGATTCAGGACTAAGCCGGGGATGTCGGAGGCCAGCTACTGGGAAGAGGATCAAGTATCCCAATGGACGCTCTCCTCCTGAGAAGGAGGAACATTTTCTCTGCTGCTATTCTGCACTTAGGTGACCTCAGGCCACAGTGTATTCTTGCTGCTCTAAAGAAATAGCTGACTTGGCCGGCCCACCGGCACAGCAGCAAGGCGTCCGCTTGTGGCGTCGACATCCTGGGTTCGAGGATGGACGCGAGAGTCGGAGGGCTGGCTGGGGAGAAAAGGATCGAGCGTCCCAGGGACTGCTCTCCTTCTCCAGGGGGGTTGAGTGTCTGGTGCACTGCGGACCTCTGGCAGAGGTTGGGGTACTGCTGCAGCCAGTGCCAAAACATTATGAGGTGGGGGCGGACACTGGTCATCATTGCATGTCCCCACCCCCAGGAGAATCTACAATATGAAAACAAAATGCCGGCGCCCGCTGCCTGGTCCCGACCTGGGGGGCAAGCCGGGTCTCGCTTGCCCTAATGTCCATGGGAGGAGGGGTGCCTTTCCGGCGGTCCCGCCCTGGGGGTAAGCCTGGGTGTGTGGGAGTGGCGAGTGGGGCTGAGCCGAGTCTCCAGGGGCTCAGCCCAAGTCTCCAGGGGCTCAGCCCAAAAAAAAAAAAAGAGCTGAGCTGACTCTGTACTCCATCCACATACCTTAAAAAATTAACAATTAACCAAACATGCCGCCATGCTACCAGATAAGCCTGTGTAATTTAGTTGGCACTAGCTGTTCTCCAGTTTACTGATCTGGCTCCCAATTCACTTGGGGTACAGTGAATGTCAGCTGGGACATCTGATTAATACTGCACTGATGTTGGCAAACTGTGGACTACGTGGAAATCTGAGGTCAGCCAACTGATATGGCATTCTCAAGGAGCAGCCATAGCTTTTTGTTTTTAAAAAAATGTTTAGTTTTTTTTAAAACTTTTATTATAGAATCTACAGGAAAACATAACTGACCAGTGGAGTACCAGAGGGTTCTGTACTGGGACAAGCCCTACTCACTCTCTTTACAGGGGGACACTACAGAAGAACTGGAAGGGAAGCTTTGCCTTTTATGCAGATGATACCAAAAGATGCAGCAGGGTGAAAACTCAGGGGACAGGGGGCAGAGAGAATGCATAGCAATCTTGGGAAATTCGAGGAGTGGACAAGAGCATGGCAGTTGGGGTTCAATGCCAAAAAGTGCAGAATCATGCACCTAGGGCAAAGGAACCCAGAAGCAGAGTACACGATTTTGGGGTAGGGGAAGAGGGGCCTTGGAGTTACTGTAACTGATGACCTCAAAACAGCATGGTAGTGACACAAAGCAGTGGGTAGGGCTAGTAGGATGCTGGGGTCCACAGAGGGAGGTATCTCCAGCAGGAGGAGGGAGCTGGTGTTGCCAGTGTATCACTCGCTGGGGAGACCCCCACCTAGAGTTCTGTGTCCAGTTTTGGAGGCAATACCTCAGAAAGGGCATAGACAGGATGAAGGCAGTCCAGAGCAGGACAACTAAAATGGCGCAGGGTGCATCAAAGGCCCTACAAGGAGAGACTGAAGAATTATGTACCCCCTGGAGGAGAGGAGAGCAAGAGGTGACATGATCAAAACCTACAAGTACCTCACAGGGGTGAACACGGTGCAAGAGGAGAACCTCTTTCAAATGAAGACGAGCCTCAGGACTAGGGGGCATGTGATGAAGCTGGAGGGTAGGAAGTTCAGAAGAGATGTGAAGAACTATTTCTTTACCGAAAAGGTGGTAGACACATGGAACAGACTGCTAGCCAAAGTGGTGGAGGCTAGAATGGTGGAGGGCTTCAACTATGCATGGGATAAACACAGAGGTATATAAGAACACAGGCAAAAAAGAAGGATCACCACAGCACAGACAAGGTATGTGGTGGTAGAATAGGGAGGGAACACTTAGGCAGATAGGGTGGGCCACGTAGTCCTTTTCTGCTAACAGACTATGTTTCTATGAAATATGTCTGCAAATGTTTCACAGTTAGACAAGTTTCAATAAGGTCTGTTTTTTCCCATGACCTGTTGCACTGCTGCTTTTAAAATGATTTACTAGCTCAGACCATCGAATATGGCATCCAACAGTATTCCTTCTAATTGCCACCGTCAATCCCCCCATTTTTACATTAATACACCTGTGTATCCTCAGGACAGAAAAACTAGCTGCTCTCATTCCTAACTACTACAGGCTGGCTACAGGGACTGTGGGATGGCACAGCAGCACGGAACTTTCAAAAGGAAGGTTAGGACGTGTTGTGGCTCTCCCTGCACTTAAACTCCTGACTACCTCCTTCAAATCCTTCTTAACACTTTGCCCTACTTCCGCTCTCTAGCCTGTCGTCGAGGCACAGGTCAGGAAGCATAGGAAAACCATGAGCAGTTTCAAAATTTGCAAATAGCATTTTATTTTTCTTAATACAGTATAACCTCAAAGATCCGAACCTCAAAGAACCGGACTGACCAGTTAACCGAACCCGCTAAGTGCTGTTAACAATTATCGTAATTGCCACCTGTAGCTCGTTTTCTTGAATGCTCAAAAGCCGTTAATCTTCTTCAACACTGTCAGCACTAGCAGCATGGCAAAGCAGGCTAACAAATGAAAGCGGGTAACATTGTGTATCGACACAAAACTCGAAATAATAAGTAAAATCGAATGTGGTGCAAGTCTGAGCGCTGTTGCTGAGGAGTACGGAATTGGCAAATCTACTGTGTTTGATTTAAAAAAGTCACAGGATAAAATTAAACAGTTTGCCCAGCAAGCCAGAGATACAGGGTCTGCTCAAACACGTTGCATTGTTCGAAAAGCAGCAGACGGAAGAATTTGACCGTGACATGCATTTGTGGTTCACTCAAGAACGCCGCAAAGGTACCCTGATCAGCAGCATCATTGTTAGTGAGAAAGCAAAACTTTTATTTAAGCAAATGTACCCTGACAGTGTTGAAGACTATTTCAAGGCTAGCTCTGGGTGGTTACATCACTTTAAAAACCGCCATGGCATACGACAGCTCAGTATGCAGGGAGAGGCACTTTCAGCTGATTGTCAAGCATCTCAGTGTTTTAAAAGCAACCTACAATACCTAGTGGAGCAGCAGCAGCTCACCAGAGATCAAGTCTTTAATCATGGCGAGACAGGTCTATATTGGAGGCTGCTCCCCAATAAAATACTAGCGGATGGCAGCGAGAGACAAGTTAAGAACTTTAAGTCAAACAAAGATAGAGTAACATTAATGGCAACAGCGAATGCTAGTGGCGATTTTAAACTTCCACTGCTGTTCATTCATAAAAGCACAAAGCACAGATGTTTTGCAAACGTTACAATGTCAGCACTTCCAGTGCATTATTATAGCCAGCATAGTTCTTGGATGGACCGAAGCATTTTAGCGATTGGTTTTTTAAACACTTCATCCCCCTGGTTAAAGAATATCTTAATTCAAATTTTCTACCAGCAAGGGCAGTCTTGTTGATGGATAACGCCCCCTCACACCCTGCAGTCGAAGATCTTATCGCAGGAGATGGCAGCATTAAGTGCCTCTTTTTGGCCCCAAATGTAACAAGCATTCTGCAGCCCATGGACAAGGGCGTATTAGAGAACTTGAAACACCGTTATAAGCGCGATCTGCTTTGTCGTCTTCTGCTAGGAATGAATGACTACAGCTGTTACACTGATTTTTGTAAGTCCCTAACTGTAAAGGATGCTGTTTACCTTAGTGCAAAAGCATGGGGTGAAATCAGTTCAGACTCCCTCTGTAGGTCCTGGAATAAGCTGTGGCCATATCCAAACGAACAAGAGAATAACGTAACAGTTGCCGACACTCAGATTAACTTTGGGGAGGAGTGTGAAGCGCTTCAGGTAACCGAGGAGGAGCAGGAGGAGTGGATTTGTGCCGATAACGAAGAAACGGGGCATCAGATATTAACGGACACAGGCATCATTAATTTTGCGAGAGTGAGTACTGAAAATGAAATGGACAGTGAGGGAGATGAGGGGGATGAGGCAGTTACTGTGAATGTTCTTCTCAGCAAAGCGGAAGAATGTTTCTCCGTTTGTGCTGAATGGCTGGAGCAGCAGCAAGAAGCGAGTCCAATTAACCTAATGTTACTCAGGGAGCTGCAGCAACTCGCTGCTAAAAAACGTCACTGCTCACTGAAACAGAGTGCAATAACCAATTTTTTTTTTTTAATTCTGAAACTTAGTTAACTACATTAAATAAACCTTATTTATCTTCGCTGTATTTATATTAAAAATGGATTTGGTAATGCAATAAATGGCATTGTAGTCTTTTTTTTGTCAGTTTCAGAGTTATGAAAATTTCAGAGATATGAACACCATGCATTCCCATGCGGTTCATATCTCTGAGGTTGTACTGTAACAGCAAAATAAAAAATTAAAAATGTGTTCAGTATAACTATTTACAAAGGCAGTACACATCGAGCAAACAAAATCCTTCTTCTGAGTGTTTCTTCTCAATTTCAAATCTCAGTCTCACTATCCTTGTCTCTCTAGCAAAAGCACTGCTGCTCTTTTTGTAAGTCTTTGGGAACTCGTTAAGACAGCCTGCTTCAAAGGATCCCAGCATCACTTACAGTTTCACACAAAGATTCACATACATTTTTATAACCACAGACATGCAAGCGGGAAGAAAAGACAAATAGCAAGGGAAGGCAAGAGAGCTACCGAGAAGCAATGAATTGCGAAACCATCAAAGTGATCAGTTCCTAGGTCTAACAAGAAAATTTGGTTGCGCAACCAGACAAAGAGACAGAAAAAGAGGACAGAGCAGACCCTTGTGTTTAAACTCTTTCTGCATAATAAATGGGGCAGGGCCTCATTCAGCCTTGTCACATAGCCCTGTCTGTATCTGATTTTCTTCTTCACTGTAGAGTGCTCCATACTAGCTATGCCCTATAATTTCTGACATCCCACCTACTGTTGCACAAAGCGCTTAGGTATATTCACCTATTATGTGTACTGCTCTACCATATTTTTTGTTATATTGTTGAAATCAGTTACTGTACACATTCTTGTTCTTAAAATTGCATATCTTGCTTCCACACTGTGGCAGTCACAGAAACATGGTACATAGAGAACCATGACTGGGGTGTCAACATACCAGGACACAAAATCTACAGCAGGGACAGGGAGGGTAAAGGAGGAGGAGGAGGAGTAGCTCTCTATGTAAGGGAAGGGATCAAAGCAACAGAACTAAAGAATAAACAGGGAGCAGATGAGGCACTCTGGGTCACCCTGGAGGCAAGAAATGGCACCACAATCTGCATGGGGGTTGTATACAGACTCCCATCTCAGGAGGAGGGAATGGACAAGAAAATGACAGAAGGCATCCTTAGAATGACATAAAAAGGGGAGATATTGTTGAAGGGGGACCTGAATATTCCAGATGTTAACTGGAGCACCTTTGCTGCATGCACATCCAAGAGCAGGGTCATTCCTGAAGCCCTACAAGGGGCATGCCTCAGACAGCTAGTACTGAAACCCACTGGGGAGGGAGCAATCTTAGACGTGGTACTCAAATGGGGACAGAGAAAGAATCTCGGATTTAGAAGTGGGTAGCCATCAGGGAACAAGCAACCACCAAACAGTGTGGTTCACGATAAACACTGCCATAGAGTCAAGCCACACAAAAGCAAGAGTATTGGACTTTAGGAGGGCTGACTTTGGGAAAATGATAGAGTGCCTCAGAAAAGCACTAGCAAACAGGCAAAGAGGCGGGGTGGGGGAGCAATGGGGAGTAATCAAAACAGCCATCACAGAGGCAACAAGCCTTTGTGTGAAGCAAATCAACAAAACACAACAAAGGAAAAAAATTCTATGGTTCTCAAAAGAGATGGCAGGGAAGGTTAAGGAGAAAAGGATAGCATTCAGGAACTATAACGAAACACAGAAGGAGCAGGACAGATAATTTTTATCAGTTAAAGCAGAAAGAAGCAGGGAAGGCAGTCAGAATAGCAAAGGCCCAAACCGAGGAAAGGACAGCCAACTCTGTTAAGAAGGGGGATAAGACCTTTAATAGGTACATGAGGGAGCGAAGAAAGACCAAGGGGAGGAAACGTGGGCAGAGGGTGACAGTGAAAAAGAAGGGATACTAAACGAATATTTCTGCTCAGTATTCACAAAGGAAGTGGAGGGGGAAGTACCTAAACCAAACAAGAGAAACACTCTGGATAAGGGGTCAATACCAGTCCATTCACAGAAGAAAGGGTTCTGAAAGAACTAATAAAACTAAAGGTGGACAAAGCCATGGGGCCTGATGGGATTCACCCAACATTCTAAAAGAACTAAGGGTAGAACTAGTGACACCACTGACTACTCTTTTTAACAAATCATGGGAGGAAGGGGTAGTACCTGAGGACTGGAGGAGGGCGGATGTGATTCCTCTTCACAAAAGCGGGAGCAAGGCAGAGGCAGGAAACCACAGACCAGTTAGTTTGACCTCGGTGGTAGGGAAAATGATGGAATCACTTCTGAAGGAAATAACTGTTGAGTACCTAGAGGCTGGTGAGGCACAGGACCCAAGGCAGCATGGATTCAAAGCAGGAAGGTTGTGTCAGACAAATCTAATAGACTTCACTGACTGGGTGTCCAAGGTAGTAGGCCAGGGAGGGGCTGTGGACATGGCCTACCTAGATTTTAGCAAGGCATTTGATACAGTCCCACCTAGATTTTTGCAAGGCATTTGATACAGTCCCACACAAAAGATTAATATACAAGTTAGCCAGCCTTGGAGTGGGTCCCAAGGTGATAGCCTGGAATCTGTATACGAAATTGGTTGGATAACAAGATGCAGAGGGTAATAGTAAACAGAATCCACAGTGAAGAAAGGAGGGTTACCATACTAGCGGGGTACTGCAAGGTTCAGTACTGGGACCAGTCCTTTTTAATGTCTTTATAAATGACACTGCAGAGGAACTGGAAGGAAAAGTATGTCTCTTTGCAGACGACACAAAGATCTACAACAGGGTTGATACACAAGATGGAGTGGAAAGGATGAGAAGGGACTTGGCAGGGTTAGAGGAATGGTTAAATGTATGGCAGCTTAGATTCAAGGCAAACAAGTGCAAGGTAATGCACCCGGGAAACAAAAACCCAGGGGAAGCATACACAATGGGGGGTAAGATACTGACAACAAAAATGGAAAGGGACCAGGGAGTAATTATATCAGATGACCTAAAGGTGGGCAAGCAATGTGAGAAGGCAGTAAGGAGAGCTGGGGGGATAATGGGATGCATAGGAAGAGGCATCAACAGTAGAAAACAGGAAGTTGTTATCCCTCTATTCAGACAGTTGGTGAGACCCCATCTGGAGTACTGTGTGCAGTTCTGGAGACCCCATCTCCGAAAAGACATAGACAGAGTGGAGGCTGTCCAGAGGAGGGCAACCAAAATGGTGCAGGGTCTGCACCATTAGACATACGAAGAGAGACTAAAGGAGCTTAATATGTATACCCTTGAGGAAAGAAGGGAGAGGGGGGACAGGATAGAAACTTTCAAGTACCTCAAGGGAATCAACAAAGTCCAAGAGGATAGTATCTTTCAGAAAAAGAGATGCGAAAGAACAAGGCAGCACAATTTGAAGATGGGGGGGGGGACGGCTCAGTGGTAATGTGATGAAGTATTTTTTCACTGAGAGGGTTGTGTATGCATGGAACAGCATTCCTGAGGAGGTTGTGAAGTCAAGAACTGCGGGGAAATTCAAGAATGCATGGGACAGACATAAGGCAGTTCTAGTCGGGGGGTAGGAGGAAGTAGGCTGTTGGTTAACTAGGATCTGCAGCTTATCCATGTTTCTATGTCTATGTTTCTATGTTTTGCTTACAATGTATGTGACATAGATCCAATCTGTATAATTTCCCTGTGATGTTTTTGTCTACTGCTGTTGAGCTGTACTGTCTTGTTCTGTATCACACTTGTATCCGTAATTGTTTTGTTCTCATTTGTACTCTACTGGGTCGTGCCTGAAAACAAGCGTTTCCATGTCTAGTACACTTAACCAGTTATCAAAAACAAAATAATCCTGGCTCAGAAAGAACTGGAAGGGGACAGGATCAGTTGTGTTCCAGGACAGTAGCTGTTGCTTGTTGTTTTCACAGGGTTCTTGTGGATTTTACTTGGTAGAAGGTTAGTTCTTTTCTTCCTTACTTCTAAGGGGCTAGCAGGGTATTGTTTTGGGGGCTGCTGGAAGTTTGAAAACTGATTTGGTGGCTGTAAGTGGGCTCATTTTGTGGATGTTTCACTGTGTAACAGGCTGCGCTGGTAGAGGCCTATTTCTTCTGATTTAAAACCTATTTGGTGGGATTTGCTTGGGCCTGGTTCTTTGGCTGCTGGGCTTGGAGGGGAGACACAGGGCTGATACACTCTCTCTCTCGAGTCAGGTGTCTGCCCAAGACCCGCCCTCCCCAGAAGTCTGCTAATTTATAGGGGAACACCTGCCCTGCAATTGGAGGAAAAGGCTTCGGTGCAGCTCATGTGAGTTCTAGCCACTGGGGGTTGGATTTAAAGGCTGGGAGAGAGAAGCTTGGGGCTGTTCATTTCCTTATAAGTTTAATGTGTTGTACTGCACCTAGTAACAGGGTTACTGGTGTACAGTGGGACTGTCTCTAATATTAGTGGGTGACCTGATTAGGCAGTAGGGTGTATCTTGGACTAGGGGGGAACCTGGTGGCTCACCCAAGGAAACCTATTTGGAAGGGGATGGAACCACACGTCATTAGGGCCGGCATCTTTGGGAGGGTGGTGGGGTGCACAGGGTGTGGATCAGCCATGATACTGGACTGGGCTTGGAAGTTCGGTGGTTGTCCAGTGTGCTACCAGCTGGCACAGCTTAGGGAGGAGGTTGCGGGGATTAGGAGAAAGCTGGGGGAAGGGGGTATGGTTGGGGAAGGGGCTGGGAATCTCACAGGGTTGCACCAAGCACTGGGGGTGGGGGCATAGGGAAAGGAGTGCAGGAGAATACTCAGGGGTCACATAGGGACCCTGGCAGAGGGGGTCCAAAAGGACACTACCAAGGAAACAGGCAGGTAACTGGGGACCCTCACAAAGGAGGGACGGAGGGACAACATTCTCAGGGAAGTAGGCAGATGGCCAGGGCTGGACAGAAGGAAGCAAGGCGGGGAGGTGGATCAGACCTTACACTCAATAACCGCTTCAATTCTCTTCTTCTGCTTGAGGATGAGGGGGTGATGTAGCCACGACAGGGGTGGTTAGAGACGGAAAGGGAGTGGGGGCAGGAGGCAGGGCCAGATAGCAGGAAGAACAGGGGACCTGGAATGCAGAAAATGGGGAGCAGTGAATCAGAGCAGGAGGGGCAGGTGGAAGAGGAGGAAAGTGCAAGGAGAAGGACCAGTTGGGAGGAAGGTAAAGGAGAAGGACCAGAAGTACAAGGAGGATTCAGTAAAGGGAGCTGAGGGTTTAGGCCAGGAGCACGACCGAGCAAGAAGGAACTAAATGGAGACAGGAAGGAAGGGAGGACGAGCTAGGCTAGTTTAGCAGATGGGGGAGAAGGACCAGTTGCGAGCAGTGAGGGGGGAATTAGCAAGGTACAGAAGGAGGAGAGGCATAGGATTGGAGGGGAGGAGGTGGCCATGGTAAATAAGGAGGGGGTGGCATGTGGCACCCAGATAGGGGGAGGAACAAGGAGCCGGCTGGGTGGAGGGGCTGGTAGAAAGGATGAGGGACATGGAAGGGGAAATGGAGGAAAAGGCGGTCAGAGTGCTCCTGTTGGGATTCTATGATCAGGGTATCAAATGGGATAGGAGGGAGAAGCCTGGCCAGTTAGAACAAGATGCTTCCTGGACTAATGGTGCACAGGGCTAAGCACGAGGTATATCAGCTGACAAAGGATTGTGGGGTTTCCCAGACATACTGGTCCACCTGGGTACAAATGACATTGAGTGAGAGCTGAGAGATACAGGCAAGATTCAGGAGCTGCAGGGTCTGTCATGACATAGGATGCACAGTTTCCTTCTCAGAAATCCTGCGGTGCCAAGGGCTAGTGGGGAACACAAAAGGAAGATTAGGGAGATAAACCAGTGGCTCAGGGAGGCGTCCAGGCCAGAGGGTATGGGTTGATGGGGGATTGGGGGAGACCTGGGAGGATAAGGAGCTGTATGCTAGAGATAGACTCCATCTCAATTTGGAGGGAGGAATCCTTAAGTTGAAAATAGAGGGTTCATTGGTGAAGAGTGGGGTTTAAACTTGTGAAGGGGGCGGGATGGGAAAAAGGCAGTCAAGGAGTGCCGATAAAGGAGGACTCTGTCTCCACCCCTGGGGACCAGGAGGATTGCAGGGAAAGGCCGACTGGCAAACTGCAGACCAGGGAAAACAAGAACCCATGGGAACACGAGCAGGGAAATGGAACTATAGGGAAAGGGTGGAAGGTAGTCCTGCTAAATGCCAGGAGCTTGGGCAATAAAATGCCTGAGCCCAGGCGATGCTAACTGAGGGAGCAGTGGATGTGGCAGCGGTCACTGAGACTTGGGCCACTGCAGGACATGACTGGGACCTGAACCTGGAGGGTTACACTATGTTCAGGAAGGACGGGGAGGGAAGGGGAGGGAGGAGGGTAGCAATGATGGTCAAAACCTGCATTGTAGGGGAGTAGAGGAGGCGGAGGGAACCGTGGAGGCGATTGGGTCACCTTGATAACAAGGGGGCAAGAGTAAAAATAGGAGTGGTGTATAGACCCCTGCCCTGGCGGAGGAGCTGGAGGACAGTCTGGTGGCAGATGTTGGGAGACACTGCAGACTGGGCAGAGAATAGTGGTGGTGTTGGGGACTTAAACATGCCAGGAACAGACTGGGAGACATGACATCCTCTGTGACCAGGAACAGAGGTTGTTGGATGTCTTTCAAGGCGTGTTCCTAACTCAGCAGGTGAGGATCCAACCAGGAGGCGCTGGTACTGGATGTGGTCCTGGCAGACAGTGACCAGATTGGGGCCTGGAGGTAATGGACCCATTGGCGGGAATGACCATGCACGGTCTGGTTCTGCCTGGACCTAGGAGGGGTGAAAGGCTGCACAAAGCAGGTAACCAACTTCAGGGGCGGATTTTAAGGAAATGGGAAGGATCCTTAAGGAGCATTTGGATGGGATTGGGTCAGACATGGACGCTGATAGTAGGTGGGAAATCATCAGGAGAGGGGTGCAGGATGCTACCAGCACCTGTGCAAGAGTAGGACGAAAATGTGGTAGGGCCCAAAAACCCTGCTGGTGGACCAGGGAGGTCCAGGAGGTGGTGCGGGGAAAGAAGGCAGCCTATAAGCAATTCAAGTGCTCAAGGAGCGAAAGGGATTGAGGGGAGTAAGAGCTGATGGCTAGAAGGGCCACTAGGGTGGTGAGGGCGGCTAAGGCAAGAAAGGAGCAGAACCTGGCCAGGGAAATTAGGAGAGGGAACAAGGGGTTCTTTAGATACATTGGGGAAAAAACGAAGGGTGAAGGGGCAGATTAGCAGGATTAAATCAGGGGAGATGGGCACAAGACCCGGGGAGCAGGCTGAGGTACTAAATGAGTACTTCACCTCAGTTTTCACCAAGGAAAATGGGGTGCTGCATCATACATGAGGAGACAGAGATACTGAGGAGGGGGACCCTTACCGATCGGCAGGTCTAGGGAGGGAGGCATCACTGGCAGGTGGGGGAGGGCTAAGCAGGAGAAGAGGTACCAGAAGTGGAAATCACAGCAGAGAGAGTGAGGAAGCCCTCAGCTCCCTTAAGATGGAGAAAGCACCGGGCGGATAAATTACATCCCAGAGTGCTGAAGGAACTTGTGGATGTCCTGCTGAAACCCCTGGCGGAGCTTTTCACCATCTCTCTGAGGATTGGTGGGTGCCCCAAGACTGGAAGGTGGTGCATACAGTGCCTATCCACAAGGGGGGATCAAGGGAGGTGGCAGGGAACTACAGGCCTGTCAGCCTGACATCGGTGGTGGGCAAGGTGATGGAGGGCATTGTCAAGGAGAGGCTGGGGGGGACCTGGATAAGTCAGGGTGCCTGGACGATAGACAGCATGGATTCATTCCGGGGAAATCGTGTCAGACAAACCTGGTGGAGTTCTATGACTGGGTGACTATTGCCTTGGACCTGGGTAGGCCCGTGGACGTCCTCTTTCTAGACTTCAGCAAGGCATTTGACTCTGTTTCTCACGTGGGCCTGCTGGATAAGCTGGGAGAAATGGGGTGGGGAACCAGACGATCAGATGGATAGGCAATTGGCTCCAGGACCGGACCCAGAGGGTTGTAGTTGGCAGGACAGTCTCATCCCCAAGGAGGGGTCATTAGTGGGGTCCCACAGGATCAGTCCTTGAGGGCCCCTTCTGTTCAACGCCTACATCTCTGACATAAGGACAGGAGTCAGGGTGAGATGAGTCTCGCTGCGGATGACTCCGAAACTGGGGAAGGTGGTGGATGGGGAGGAGGGAGGGTGGCCCTACAGGGGACCTGAAGGCTCTGGAAAGATGGTCTAGAAAGTGGAAGCTGAGGTTCAATGCAGGGAAATGCAAGGTACTCCACCTGGGGCAGAAACCCAGGCCAAGTGTACACCCTGGGGAAATGCCACAAGTCTCAATGGCTGAGAGGGACCTGGGGGGTGGTGGATGGATGTCAAGATGAACAACTCTGAGACTTGTAGGAGGGCAGCAGCCAAGGCCAACAGGATGCTGGGATGCATTGCTAGGGGGATCACCTCCAGAAGGATGGAAGTGATACTCTCTCTGTATAACTGCTTGGTGAGGCCACACCTTGAGTACTGCGTGCAGTTTTGGAGGCCACACTTAAAGAGGACATTAACCTCCTGGAGAGGGTCCAGAGGAGGAGCAACCAAAATGATTTGGGGCTTGGGGACAGGACCTATGAGGAGGCTCGAAGGCCTAAATATATCGCATTGGAAGAAAGAAGGGCCGGGGGACATGATAGAGGTCTTCAGGTACATGAAGAGGGTAAATAGGGAGGAACAGTCAGGGTGCTTCAAGTAAGGAGGAGGGGCCACTAGAAGGCATGGGTGGAAGCTGGAGGGGGGAAGATTCAGGGGAGAAAGGAGGAGATGCTACTTCACTGAGAGGGTGGTGGAGCCATGGAATGCACTGCCTAGGGGGCTGGTTAAGGCAGAGACAGTGGAGGGGTTCAAGAGGGGGTGGGACAGGTACAGGGGAAGGGTTCTGGAAGCAAAATCCAATGCAGCAAGAATATCCGGAACTGGGAAGGGAGAAGCCAGAGAAGGCGAGGGGGACAGCAAGGTCAGCACCCAGGGTGGGGGCTGACCAAACGAGCAGACACGAAAGACCGTTAGGCCTATTCTGCTGGCATTTTAGTATGTTAGTAAGTAAAATAAATAAATATGTCATGTTTAAAACACCAGTACTAGTTAACCAGTAAGTGTTCATAATTTCCATGAGTGCTGCCCTGCCTGGTAATGTAGGTTAAAAATTTAGAGTTTTCTTTTTGATGCTTTAGTTTATTTCCCAATCAGTGTCCCTTGATTATTTTTTTTTTTTATATATCTGATATTATTGTGAGGACTGACAGGAAACAGGGTACTGCCAACACCATTTCCTGTTTTTCACCTTTTGTTTACACAGCTTGCTCCTACTGAGCACTCAACAGGCAAAGGCGGGTGGTGCATGCCAGCAACAACTGATATTAGAACCAGTGGCGGAACGATACCTCCCCTTTTCCCTCCGAATCCAACCTGGCACACTTGGCAAGGGTCTGAGCAAAACTGTCAGAAACAATAAAGAATACAAAGAAAGCAGAAATAATTAGCAAGAAAGGGCCAAGGACTGGCTAGCCGTAGGACGTTACTGACAAGTGATGAAAAGACAATTTTAAAGTGACACTGTCAGTGTCTCACTGTTATAGAGCTGGTGACACATTCAGGAGAACTTTAACAAAACCTAATATTTAGACACAGTTCAGCTTGTATTTCCCATTAGTGCTGTGTTTCCCCCTCCTCCCCATTATTAATTGCTGAGGTCACCTGTATGAAAACAGGATCTTTGCTCCTGAAGAATTTATCCATTCCTACTGCTTTCCCCCTACCTAAAGTCATAGAGCACTGCTTGTGGTATCAGTATTACTCCCATAGCAACAGAATGTGATGTCACAACAGAAGATTATGACTTGAAAGTAGGGAGTAAACTATAGAGGCAGATGAACTCTAAGGGATAAAGATATTCATGCACATTTTCTTAGTAATAAATAATGGGGAGGAAAAATATACAATATATAAATGGAATGCAGGCAAAATTGTACCTAGTTATTATAGAAACAGACATCTGCTGGCAGAAAAGGATCCACTTGCCCATCCAGTCTGCCCAAAATAACCCCCTCCCCCGTCCTTTTAACCTACTCCCTCACTTCCATGCCATTTTTGCTTCTATTTAGCCCCATGTAGTTGTCCCAAGCCCTCTTGAATTTGCTCACCGAATCTACCCCACCACCCATTCTGGCAGCCTATTCCAGGGACCCACCACTCTCTCAGTGAAGAACTTCCCTCTTGCATATCCTCCAAATCTTCCTCCTTACAGCTTGAATGCGTGCCCTCTTGTTGATTTTTCACTCAATCTGAATATGCCCCCCCTCACCTTGTTTATTCCCTTTAGATATTTAAAGGTTTCTACCATACCCCCCCTTTCCCTCCTCATCTCCAGTGAATACAAATTTAGTTCCTCTAATCGCTCCTCATATGAACTCTGGTGCAGCCCTTGAACCATCTTGGTTGCCCTTCTCTGGACCCTTTCCAGCTTGTCTCTGTCCCCCTGCAAGTGTGGCCTCCAGAACTGGACCCCGTATTCCAGATGTAGTCTGATCATAGTTTTGTATAATGGCATGATCACCTCCTTCCTCCTGCTTGTGAAGCCACCTCCCTATGCATGCCAACATTCTGCTAGCTTCCCCCATCACCTTATTGCACTGATTCAGCACCTTCAGGTTATCCGAAATGATGAACCTCAATTCCCTTTCCTGTTTGTTACTGCTAATCCCCCAAGCCAGTATTTTGCCCTTGGGTTCCTACTCCCTATGTGCATAATTCTGCATTTTGTTGCACTGAATTGTAATTGCCACTTCCTTGACCACTCCTCCAACTTAACCAGGTCCTCCCTCATTTTCTCAACCCCTCCCACTGAGTCCACCAGGTTACAAATCTTTGTGTCTTCTGTGAACAGACACACTTTCCCATATAGTCCTTCTGAAATGTCCCCAATGTAAATGTTGAATAGTATGGGATCCAACACTGACCCCTGGGGTACCCCACTCATCCCTCCTCCCTCCACAGAGTGCACCCCGTTTACCACCACCCTCTGCGTTCTCCCCTCCAACCAATCTTCCACCCAGTCTACTAGCTTGTTCCCCATCCCTAAGCTACCCAACTTGCTTATTAGTCTCCTGTGAGGGATGGTGTCGAAGGCCTATCTGAAATCCAGACAGGTCACGTCCACCACCCCTCCCTGGTCACATATCTCCATTACACCATCAAATAATTCAGTCAGGTTGGTTTGACAAGCTCTACCCCTTGTCAATCCATGCCAGTCTTCATCTAGGAACCCCTTCCTCGCCCAGATATTGTGCCAGCCTTTCTTTTATCAGTGTTTCCATCATCTTACCCACCACAGAGGTCAGGCTAATCGGCTGATAATTGCCCAGCTCTTCTTTCCCTCCCCCCCTTGTGCAATGGCACCACATCAGCCCTTTTCCAATCCCCCGGGACTCTCCCTTTGTCGAGAGAATGATTAAATAACTTTGCGAGAGGTGCAGTTAGCTCCACCTTTAACTCTTTGAGCACCCTGGGGTGAATTTCATCAGGACCCATTGCCTTGTATGTCCACAGTTTTCCTAACTCCTCCAACAGCCTAACCTCTGAAAAGGGACTTGTATCCATCTCCCTGCCCACCCTACCCGTTTCTTAGTTTTGGTCCCATCCCTTCTTCCTCAAGTCGTGAAGACCGAGGTAAAGTATTTATTCAGCAGATTAGCTTTCTCTTCATCTCCCTCTATCAGAGCTCCCCCTCCCCTCAGCCTGATAATCCCCTGCTTGCTTTTCCTTCATTCGCTTACGTACCGAAAAAATGTGTCTCCCCTTTTCACCTCCCTCATTATTTTCTCTTCTGTATTCGCCTTAGCTCTCCTGACTATATTCCCTGCTTCCCTTCTTTAAGTTTTCTTTGAGGTGTCAGTAGCTCTTTAAATTTCCAAACCAAGGTTCAGCCTGCTGCTAACACTATTCAAGTATCCCATTTGCAACACTGGTCCCGCAGTTTGCTCAAATCTATCCAATTTGTCATTTTAAAAGAGAAAAAACAGTTTTTCTTAAGACTTGAGCTCAAACCCATACGCTTGTCCACACCTATGCCAGATTCCCAACATCACTGATCCACAGTGAATACACATCTCCTGTTAGGAGCATGAGCATCTAAGATGGTGCCATAAACTGCCAGCAAGCCAGGAAACACTAGGAAATCTGCAACTGCTTACCATAGAAAACAAAATGCATGGCTGGAAAGAAGGCATCAGCAGGGCCAGGGCACAGCAAGCCCCATGGTGAGGAAAAAAAAGGCATTTCAAATGCCAGAATGGGCTGCCTGAACACACTTGTTGCAACTCGGGGCATGCAGAGCAGCGCCATCTTTCGGCATGTGCATGGATATTGGGTGAGCATGCTAAGAGTCACAGTCAGTGTATCTCAGCAGCCTATTTTCATCCCTGAAAACCCTCAACTTGGTGGGCCCACCATCTAAAACCAAAACTATCACAAGCTCTGTAGTACACAACAAAAAAAATCCCTACTGCCTCACTTCTAAATGCACAAGTGCTCAGCTATCTGCAGAGAGAGAGTGAGATCATAGCCAACAAGCAGATCCCCACTGTACTGAACTCACCCATAATCACATAGACTGTGCACAAAATGCATCGTAACCAGGATCCCTAAACAACGAAAAGCACCAGGTAGTGTGCGTTACAAAGGAGGCAGTGTGGCCGACCAGACACAGTGTGCCAGCTTAGGAACCACGAGCCTGCAGGTTCAAACCCCAGAGCCAGATATTCACTGTGTGACACTGGGCAGGTACTGCCAGTTGTCCAGTCCACTCAACTGCAGAAACAGGTAGAAGCCAATGCTGGGGTGGGTCAGTAACCATGGAAAAAGGCTACCAACCGGGACGCAAGATGACACCCACCTTGCGCTGCAGGCCCTGCACCACCGACCATGACACTATCTCCCTGCTCACCAAAGTTCGAGTTCCGCGGGGGGATTCAGAGGGCCCCTTGTCTGCACCATCTGGTGGGGAAGCCAGGATGGAACCAATGCAGAGGGTCAAGTCCCCGGACAGGCAAGTTAACAGGGCTGGGGCTGATGGTCAAGTCCGGGGGGACAGCAAGATAAAAAAAATTAATAAATCTTCACCTCACCAGCAATGCTAGAACTGAATGTGTGTTTAGTTTTAGAGGGCAGGTACAATAAGTGCAATAAACACAAAATTGCCTATTTTTGGGCACGACCGATATGATAAAATCATAACCTCCGAGTACAGTAAAGTCACCCTCCAAATTAAGAGCTAGTGTGCAGGTTCACTGTCCTTCTTCAAGTGCCAACACTAATAAACCTGAATATTTCAAATTATAATACAGTACACTAATACAGATTTATAGGGTCTGTCACACATCATGCCATGGTGAGCAAGGTGTACACTGAATACATGACTTGAAACTCTTGATCAAAAGAGTGGGGGGGGGGTCATATGATACACCCTTCTTTTCAGTCCAGCCTTTTACATTCCCCTTACTAGCTGTAACTGTCATGCAAGTAGCATATTTACAGAGAGAACTTCTCCAACATGTTTAGTGGGACTTATGAAAATTCTGCGGGGGGCAGATAAAAAAAAAGGAATCTGATTAATCATAAACTCTGATATGCTGCACCTAAAAACTGATAACATGGACCCCAGAGATAGAAGCTGTTTACTGAACACATTCAAATCATCTTGCAGTATGTTATATACAGGAAAAAATCAGAAGAGACAAAAATGGCCCACAATGTTGCAGAATTAGCAGAGATACACTGAGATCTCGGCTGTTAAGTGAAATGGAGCCAACACTGGCAGCTAAAGCAGCTGGCTTGGTGCCAGAAGTCAGGGATCGTCTGATTTCATGCCAGTGAAATTTATAGGCACCACTGAATGAACACAGCACAATCCCATCTAGATTAAAAATGCATTCACCATATTGAAAGTGACTGGTGAGGGTCAGCTTAGGATAAAAGTCAAACACTCAGTTGTTAACAAGATATCAGCAGCTGCTTCATTATCACCGCATTTCTTTATTTTTTCCTTCTTATTAGATATAAATCTGTTGATCTGGCATGGAATGGAAGAATTGGGTCTCCTTGGATACACCTACTTAAAGCTGCTTTAATCCATCATTAAATGGAACAGCAAACACCCGTGATACAGACACATGTAACCACAATGCTACATAAATCTCATACACTTACATAAGGCTTTTGCTTGCCAATTAAGCTATTAATAATTATACCGTAACTAAATATTCAGGAGCCTTAAGAGGCTTCTGACTGGCTACTGGATCGGTTATCAATGCCTTAGAAATGATCGCTCTAGCTGCTAACTAATGCAGTGTGGCATACAACATCCAAAGACGTACTTGTGCCACACTGCTCAAATCACAGAAACATAGATTTTGTTGGCAGAAAAGGACCTTTAGGTCCATTCAGTCTGCCCCTTGTCCCCGCCTGTTCCATTACCCCTGACCCTAGCTGGTCACAGGTGTCACTCCTGTCACTGAGGCATAGGTCAGGAAGCATAGTAAAACCAGAAGCAGTTATAAAATTTGCAAGTAGCATTCTATTATCAATAAAAGTAAAATAAAAAATAATATTGTTCAGGATAGTGCATTACAAAGCCAGTACAACAAAGAAAATGAAGTCCTTCATCTGAAGCTATCTCTAATTCTAAATTTCAATCTATCTCTCTTCAACAAAAGATTACTGCTCTTTTGTAAGTGTCTGCCTGGCAATTAACTTCTGCACCCAGAGCTCATTAAGAGACATCCTGCTTCTCACAAAATGTATCAGAACTTTGTCAGTTTCTTTCCTTGTAGAAGCAACAAAATAGAGCATTGTGTCCCAGAATTAACCTCCTGTTGACAGCTCTGCACATTAGCTTGTGGAGGTCAAACTGCATCTCACGGTTAATACCCTGAGTTCCAAACAGCATTCTGCAATCATTTCAACTATATGTACGTTTAACCCAAGGGATCCCAGTTTTACACAAAGAATAACCACAGTTAAACAAGACAGATAAATGATAGAAACAGCAAGTGAAAGCAGGGAGATAGCAGGAGGGGGTCAACTGCGAGACCATCAGAGTGATCAGTTCATAGGTCTCGCAAGAAAACTTGACTGCACAGTCAGACAAGAGACAGAAAAAGAGAAGATAGAACAGATCCTTGCTTTTAACTCTTTATGCATAACAAATGGGACAAGGTCTCATTAGACCCTGCCACAACTACCTCCCCTGTTCCCCTACCTAATATACCCCTGTGTCTATCCCATGCATGCTTGAAGCTCCCCAGTCTTTTCCCCCACTACTCCTCTGGCAGGCTGTTTCAGTCATACGCCACCCTTTCTGTGAAGAATTCGGCGCATCTCTCTTAAACGTCCCCCTCTTAGCTTCACTGCATGCAACCTTGTTCTAGTGCCTTCCTTTCTCGAAAACAGGCCCTCCACTTGCACCCTGTTCACACCTGTGAGGTACTTGTAGGTTTCAATCATGTCCCCTCTTGCTCTCCTATGTTCCAGGGAGCACATGTCGAGTTCCTGCAGCCTTTCCTCATGTGGCTGCTCTTGCAACCCCCTCACCATTTTGGCTGCCCTCCTCTGTATCGCTTCCACTCTCAATGTCCTTGCAGAGCTGCAGCCTCAAGAAATGGACACAGTACTCCAGCTGGGGCCTCACCAGTGAGCAATACAACAGCAGCACCACCTCCTGCCTCCTGGTAGAAAATCCCTCTCCCAATGTACCCCGGCATCCTGTTAGCACATCCCACTGCTTTGTCACACTGCCCAACTACCCTCATGTCATCAGATATGATGACCCCCAGATCTCTTTCTTGCTTGGTGACTGTAAGCTCCACTCCCTCCATCTTATACACAGCTCTGGGACACACAGTTTTAAATTAATCATCTTGTACTTTTTGGCACTGAAACTCAGATGCCCCTTCCCCAGACCATTCCTCTAATTTCCTCAGATCCCTCTGCATTCTCTCCACCCCATCCTGAGTGTCAGCCCTGTTGCACATTTTTGTATAGTCCACAAAGAGACACACCTAGCCCTCAAGCTCCTCTACAATGTCACTTATGAAGGCACTGAAGAGAATCAGACCCATAAACATAAAAGTGAAAAGAAAAAAAAAGGTAAAAACGAAAGTTGTTGTGATTAGACTTATAATTGTGATAATAACACATAATTGTAATAACAACCTCGAAGCTGCTCATTTCCTTGGATTAACTACTGCTGGAGGGAAGTGGCCCTTGGGTACACCTCCGACCACTCATCCCCATAACCAGCCATTAATCCCTCTGAAATTACCGGCTTCTCAGTCGTTATTGCCTAAGTAAACTGCAGGATGCACCCAGAAACAAGCTATTCTCAGCTCAGTATGCTTTCCTGGTTAAAGCTTGAAAGCAACAGTCCACACTAGCTAGGAGTATTCTGTGCAATTCCATTTTAAGTAACTCCTCATGGCATCCTTATATTCTCTGCTGCAATGGTTTGTCCATTCAATCATTTTTAAAACTGCATTTAGTATTAGTTTTGAAATTAACCTGGACCTGCAATAAAGATGTCAACTCCCAGCAGTTCCTAGATGTCTCTCTTCAGCTGTGAAATGCTGTATTCAGAATGCAGATGTGTCTATATGGAGAGCAAGCACATGTTTATGATGGTTGATAACACGGTATTGTCCCAAACGACTTAGATTTACAGTATGAAGGTGGGCCTGGCAAGGAAATGAGATTGTTTAAAAACTTCACAGACACTTACAGTATCTTGCCGTGGGAACAAAATTAAATGTTTATATCAACTGGTATTCCTTTTTTTTTTTTTAATTGTTCTTTTTTTTGATTAGAAAGGGCATACTGTCATCCATTCCAAACAGAAATCAGATTTTCCACTGGACAGATCTGTCTGGTATTCAGTGCCCTTCATCATTTCCAAGGAAAATGTAATTATTTATTTTTACGTAGAGTCCAGAAAAGAGGTCTTTCTTTTACCTTTTTCTCTTTTCCTTTTACAGCTGCAGATGCCAGTCTATTCTATCTTACTTCATGTTAATTTATTTAGAAAGGGTTGCCATATTTGCTCAAATTTATCCTTCTTATTTTCTATTTTATAATACAGCCTTTCCAGTTTTGCAGTTTCTATCATACCTATTTTCCATTCATTAAATAAAGGGGGTTCTTCATTCTTCCATTTTTGTACAATTAGTTTCTTTGCTACCAAGATAGCTAATTGTATAAAGATAATCTGATTAGTATCTAATTCCTGATTAATCCGGTGTCCTCAGAGGATGGGCGCTGCCCCCCCTCCCCCCCCCAGGATCCCTAGGCTTGCGCGGTCGGGCTGGAAGGGCTGCTCACTGTGAGCTGGCCACGACTGCTGTCCCTAGCAACTCCCTGGGGGACGGATGGGTAAGCAACCCGTATTTGGGGGGTTCTTATGGTTGGGAATGGGAACCTGGAGCTGAAAGAAGTTTTTTTTCATTTTGTATTTAGTTTTTGTTGACCGGGTAAGTGCAGTAGACAAATTCTGCCTATTTTCAGGCACGACCCGGGGGAGGGAGATACAGATGAATGACTTTGAACCAGATTAAGCTGTTGGTGGTATTTTAGTGAATGGGGGAAATTTGGCCAGAGCACTGGGGAAATTCCCCTCCTCTTTTCGAGAAGTGCCATGGGATCTTTAACATCCACCTGAACTACCACCAGAACAGGCAGATGGGACCTTGGTTTAATGTCTCATCTGAAAGACGGCACCTCAGGAGTGCAGCACCTGCCTCATGCTGCACTGCCAGTATTTTTTTTTTCTCTCTCGACTGTTTTCTCTCACCTGAGAACTGGAACTCTCTCAGGCAGTCCACACACCTGCCGCTTCTACCGCCCACTGTGACCAACTGCCCCCTCAAAGTCATTAGTGCACCCCACGGGCCTTCTACTCAAACCCACGGGGAGATCAAGGGGAGGAGGCAGAGGCCCAGTGTTGGATGTGTGGTGGTCGAGGCACCTGGATGCCGTCGCCTATCCGGTCCTCAGGGAGTTTTCGTTTTTTCCGCTGCAAATTCCCTTCCCGTGATTGGGCATGCCCCGATGCTCTGGCACACTGCAACCCTGCCAGCATCGGCCACGCCAGTACGTGCTTGCCTGGTTCACTGCAGTACCCCCAGTCTCCACCAGGGGTCTCTGGTTCACCGGGCCACCCCATCCCCTGTAGCCAGGGAGGAGAGCTCCACATGGGAGCTCTGTCCTCAACCCTTCCCCTGCCGACCCCTGGTGCCCAAGTCCATTCCTGAACCCGGGTCGCCGGCGCGGCACGAGGTGTGGCATCCAGCGCCTCAACCCTCAGCACCACCGGGCCGGCAACAGCTGTGTCAGTATTGGGATATTAACCCAAGTGTCTGATGTGGGGATAGAACCCACAGCCTTCTAAACTCCTGGCCTCAGAGGAGAGTGTGCTACCTGCTGAGCCACTGACACGGATGAGTACTGGCTGTGGTGGATGTTTGAACTGCTTCTTCCTCCCTGAGGACCGGCAGCAGTGAGATTGTTTATTTTCTTACTCATTTAAACATTACTCTCTTTTTTTTTTTTTTTGGAACTGCTATTACTCTATCCTGTCTATGTAAGAGATAGGCTAGAAGATTAATTTTCTTTTTCTGGCGAGGTGAGCACTCACCAGAAGGGCCATTATTATACATCTTTGAAAGACTTTGGACTATCCATTTGCCATCTTCTGCTCTTGGACACTGTTTGCTTGGGACTTTAACTTTATTATAGTTTGTTTAAATGCATTTTTAATATAGGGTTGTGTGTATGGGTGTATACTGTAAGGGCTGTATGCATGCTGAGTGGGTCTTATTTGGGTTTAATTTAGCAAGGGGTGGGTAAGGTTTTTGTTGTATTGTAGTTTATTTTGTATCATAGTTTTCATTTTTTGTTTGTCACTCCTCTAGTGAGAGCTGTGGGAGTGCCAAACTGTTTTTAATTTGAGTTTTGTCTTATTTGTTTTGGGTAGATTTTGTTACGTTTTTTGTTCTAGCCTGGTGTGTTTTGTCTGGACAGTGTTATGTGTTGAAGGCCTGCTCCCCCGGTCGTGCGCTATTAGGTCATCTGCCTCCGCCCTTTACCCTCCCCTTAAGTTTTCAACCTACCAGCACTGTAGAGCACTGGGTATTGCACATGGGGGGATGGGGCAGGAGTGTGAACGGCGGAGGATGAATGACCGGGGCTCTCGCATTGGGGTGGTTAGGTCTAGAAGATGCCCTGGGGTGAAATGGATTCTGGAACGTGGTCGCCATGTCTGGTCTCCATACCCAAGGGCACTACCATTATTGGCAGGCAGGTAGCTTAGACGGCCCCGAGACCCGTCCAACTTAAGCGGTGTTATGCAATGCCAGATCTGTTAAAAACAAGACTGCAATTATTGCAGATCTTGTTGGGACATCTGA
Source organism: Neoceratodus forsteri (assembly GCA_016271365.2). NCBI lineage: Eukaryota > Metazoa > Chordata > Ceratodontiformes > Ceratodontidae > Neoceratodus > Neoceratodus forsteri. The sequence continues at coordinate 291,734,854 of CM057453.1, read as the reverse complement.
TCTGGCTTGCATCACCGAGACCAGGCTGGATGAAAATGCTGGCTCCATATTGGAGGCTGCGATTCCAGCCGAGTACTTAGTGATACACCGCTCAAGACTGGACTGCGGGCGGGGGGGGTGTCGCAGTCTGTTTCAAGACCGAATTGAGTCTCACAAGAGTACCAGTTGAGGAAGCCGGGTCATTTGAATGTACTGTAGTAGCAGGTGTAGGCTGTAGTACAGCCCTCATCTACCGTCCACCCGGGGATAAGAAGCGATTCCTACAAGAAGTAGCGGACTTCATGATCAACATGGCGTTTCAGTCGTCCAGACTGATGGTCCTGGGTGACTTCAACGCCTGGGTCGATGATGAACTCTTGCAATTTAGACAACACTTCCTCCAGCTGATGACATCTCTGGGCCTTACACAGATCGTTACCACTGCTACTCATAAACACGGTCACTCTCTTGACCTGGTTTTCCTCCTGGGGATCGAAGCCTCTGATTTGGGGGTGGAAGCTGTCAGTTGGTCTGATCATTACACCGTGGGATTCAATTTTTGCGCACCCTTCGTAGGCCTGCCCCTGTGGAGATGGTCAGATACCGCCCTTTACGGGATGTTAGTCCTGAAGGCCTAGCGGCGGTACTTGACCTATCGGAGCTTCCAGTGGCAAGCAGGAGTCCAGAAGCCTTGGTTCTGGCCTATAAAACTATTACTACAGCCCTGGACTCTGTTGCTTTCATCCATGTTCGTCCTCTCTCCCTTCACCCTCAGTCTCCTTGGTTTGATGGGACCTTGAGGGACATGCGGCAATGTGGACGAAGGTTAGAGCGTTGCTGGTGGAAATACGCCCTGGAGGCCGACCATCGTAGATTACTAGAACATTACCAAGTCTATCAATCAACAATCTCCCGTAAGAAGGCAGAGTTCCTGTCCTGGGAGACTGGTGCTGCTCAGAACCGACCTGCTCAGCTCTTTCAAACTATGGACAGGCCATGCAAGCTGGCCTGCCTGCAGTTTCGAAGAGCCTTTTCACAGTTGGGAGTGTGATGAGCTCGATCGGTTCTTTGCGGATAAGGTGGTTGACATCAGGGCGGAGATCCAACCAGCACTCTCTATGGGGGATGCTACTGATCAGCGTTCGGTCACTCCCCCTCTCTTTTCCTGGAGTATTTTTGGCTGGCTAGAGCTCATAAATGTTATGCAGATTGTCCACGGTATGCGCACTACGTGTTGTAGTTTGGATCTGGGCCCAACCTCCCTGATTATGGGTTGTTGTGACATCATTGGCCCAGTCCTGGCATGGATAGTCGGGAGAGTTCCCAAGCTCCCTGAAGGAGACGGTAGGGACACCTCTCTTGAAGAAAGCTTCTCTGGACCCAGACTGCCTTACCAACTACAGAACTAACTCTAACCTTCCCTTTGTAGGGAAGGTGACTGAGAAGGTAGTAGCCGTACAGTTGGAGAACCATTTGACCATCCATAGCATCTACGAACCTCTCCAATCTGGTTTTCGAAAGACGAATAGTAACGAGACTGCTCTGGTTCGGGTGCTCAATGATCTCCTGTTGGCGAGAAATCAGAAAAGCTGTTCCATCCTGGTACTTCTGGATCTCTCTTCAGCATTTGACACCGTGGACCATGGGGTATTGCTTGAGCGTCTGAGTCATCTGTGGCCTGTCTGGTACAGTCCTCAGGTGGTTTAAGTCCTTCCACATAGCCAGCCCGGTGGCGCTGAGGGTTGAAATGCTGGACGCCACACCTCACGCCATGCCGGCGACCCGGGTTTGGGAAAGGACCCATGCTGCCAGGGGGAAGGAAGGATTGAGTATCCTGTGACTGCTCTCCTTCCTTCAGGGTGGGTGAGGGCTATGCACTGCACCGCAGTGACACCTAGCGGAGGCTAGTAAGTAAGTAAAACTTTATTTTTAAAGCGCTTTTCAGAACCAAAGCGCTGTACAAACACATTAAAACCATATAATTAAATCAAATTAAACACTCATATTTAAAATCCGTCAGAGTAAGCTTTACAGAACAGATATGTTTTGAGCTCAGATTTAAAATTCGAGACAGTCAGGCATTCTCTTATCCGACGAGGTAGAGAATTCCACAGGGAAGGGGCAGCATAGGAGAATGCATGTGCCCCAAATTTCTTTAACCGAACCCTGGAAATCTCTAGCAATCTCTCGTCGGCAGATCGGAGTGAGCAGGATGGGCAGTAGGGAGTAAAAAGATCTCGTAAGTGCCAGGGTCCCTGTTCACGTAGGGCTTTATAGGTCAGTAACTTGACCTTAAAAGTGATCCGCCACTGAACCGGCAGCCAGTGCAGTCTGCGTAGCACAGGCATAATATGACTAGACCTAGATATACCAGTCAAGAGCCTGGCTGCCGCGTTCTGCACTAGCTACAAGCGGCGAATATCAACCCCCGGCAGCCCTAGGTAAAGGGCATTGCAGTAATCAAAGCGGGAGGTCACGAAGGCATGGACCAATATGGGAAGGTCAACCACAGGAACCAGGTGTTTCACCCGGGCGATATTCCTAAGATGATAAAAGGAAGATTTGACAACGGCAGACACCTGTGATTGCAGGGTCAAACCATCATCAAAAATAACGCCCAGGTTACACACCTGGTCTGAGGTCAGGAGCTGGACACCATCAATCCATAAGCCAGACGGAAGCCCAGCCCTAGGACCCGCCTCATGGCGACCAGGGTCCACAACAAGCACCTCAGTTTTATCTGGGTTTAACCTCAGCCAGCTAGTGCTCATCCAATCTCTGATCTCGGCTAGACAGCTGTTAAAGGGGAAGTCTCCCATAGTTTCACACCAATATTTTCCCAACTTCTTATGTGTAACTGTTGTGTGCCTCCTCCAGTTGCCAGCAGTCCTACTGCTGTCCAAATCTAGATTATAAATAAAAATATACAGTCCCCAGAAGTTATCAATGTGTTTGTCCTCCATTTTACCATCAATGTTGCTCAAGCATGATGTCATCAGAGAAACAGATAATGGTGCTGCACTAAATGCAGTTCCACCAGTAAACCAAACCCACAATGTTCGGGTTCCCCACTTGAGTACTGGAGTAACCCTTTCACTGTTGTGCACATCCTGAAATGCAGGTCTAATAGGGACTAGGACCATGTGAGTGTGATGCAGCACTGATCTGAGGTATATACAGTATTCAGATAAAGAAGTGCCTGTATGTGTTGTGTTACTGTTTTTGTTAGCAAAAACAGTTTACCAAATAAATGACTCTGGGTACAACAAGAGTTTTAAGTGGTATTATAAACCTGTTGTATTATGTTGTGTGTGTTAGCATTCTCTGTTTTGATTAACACCAGCAGTGAGAAACAATCTTGCAAATATGCCCCTTTCCTTTTGTAACTAGGCAGTCAGTGATTGGATGGCTGCTGCAAGGCAATAAAGAATTCAGCTATAACAAGGAATAGGTTACCAGGAAAGCATCAGCAGCAGCATATGGAAGAAGGGTAATCTAGTGCATAAAGCACAGGCACAAGAACTGGGGGACTCTGGTTCAAATCCTACTAGAGTCCCTTACTCTTTAACCCTTAAGAAGTTCCCCTCATCTCCTTGGGAACTGTGATGGCCCCTCAGGTCCATGACTTTAAAAGTGCCCCAATTCCCATTATAAATCATTAGCAGTGATGTGAGAGCTACAGCACTTCACTTTCGAGGTACCAAGGATAATCTGTGGCAGCCCCCCCCCCCACTACTTTGTAATGCCAGCATTTGAAGTAGGAATTCCCTCACAAATCAGATGCTACACCTCAGCTATTGTAGGTAAAGAAACTAATCAGTCTCAGTGTTTGTAGTGCTCTGTATTTGCTTAGCTCACTCCTCCCATGTCATAAGCATTCTGTGTCTTGGTATTTCCAGTCAGAAACTCAGATTTAAGGAGCATTTGAAATGTAAAACAATACACTTTATAAAGTAAATGATCTAGCTCTCCACTTTCAGGCTGCTGAAAGGGGATGTGTATAATTCAGTCTTGTGTGATCCTTTGGTAAACTGTCCAGGCCCACCTTGTAATGAATCTTCTCAAGGGTGTTCACCTGGTTCAATACAGATTGATTGATTGGTTGGTTGATAGACTGATTCGGTCTACTGCTCTCCACAACATGTTACAACTGTCTCACAGAGAGAAATGAGCAGTACAAAGAAACAGATTTTGTTTCCTGTGAATGAAATACTATTAGATGTATTATTTGCTCTACACATACAGTATCAAGGCTACACGTACTACTCCGTGTGAGTTGCATGACAGAACTGCCTTAAGTCATTGCAAACAAACTAAAATCAGGCTAGACAGCATTGATACCCTTATGTTTTGTTCTGCACTGTTGCTGCAGTGACATCAGGGAATGGGAAGGGCTGTATTACAAGTGACTCATTTGCATGTAAATGGAGGCTTGCTTGACATTTTACTACCTTGTACCAGAGCCTCAAACTCTAGATATGTGTTGCAACAGAAGAAATGACTGATCTCTTACTGACATGTATAGTACTTGATATAATGTTTAATAAGTACATCAGACATATTCAAATCATAAATATACAGGAGTCTTCTCCTTTAAGCACGGAGATCGCATCATCCTGTCCGGGAATAAAGGACAGATACAGTTGGGTATCATCTGCATAGCAGTGAAAACCCAAACTGCATCGCCTAATGATCTCTCCTAATGGCAGCATATACACTGCGAACAACATGGGCACCAGGATGGAGCCAAGCGGCACACCACAGGACAGAGGGAAGGTGTCAGAGGAATAAATTCCAGTGACAACCCTCTATGTCCTGCCTGTAAGGAAAGATCAAAACCAATGTATAACTGTTCCAGACAGTCCACAAAGAAGCAGCAAGCATTCCAATAGCAAACCATGGTCTACAGTGTCAAATGCCGCAGAGAGATCAAGAGGGACTAGAATAGTACGGGCCTTTCGATCTCTCACAATTAGATAATTTAAAACCCAGACCAGGGCATTCTCAGTGCTATGTCTTTTCCTAAACCCAGATTGGAGAACATCATAGACATTGTGATTTGTAAGATGGTCATCATCCAGCTGTAGTGCAGCCACCTTTTCAATAACCTTACCCACAAAGGGCAGGTTAGAGACAGGTCTATAGTTAGCTAAGCAGTCTGGGTCCAAGGAGGATTTTTTTAAGCAGTGGTCGAACGACTGCCTCCTTGAAGGGATCAGGAAAGACCCCCTGCTCCAAGGACTTCCAGACAATTTCAGCAAGGATTGGGCATATAACATCTACACAGCCTACTAATAGTGGTGTAGGGCCAGGATCCAAACTACAGCTGGTTGGTCGTACAGTTTAGACAATCCTCACAATGTCCATGAACTCCGGCCTGCAAAAGTCAAACCAGGCAACACAGGCGCTCGCCGCCTCACAGAACATAGAAACACAGACTCTGACGACAGATAAGGACTGCTTGGCCTACCTAGAAAATAAACTGCAGATCCTATTTAACCAACAGCCTATTTCTTCCTACCCCCACAAAAATTGTCTTATGTCTGTCCCATGCATTCTTGAATTCTCCCACAGTTTTAGACCCCACAACCTCGTCAGGAAGGCTGTTCCATGCATCCACCACCTCTCTGTGAAAAAATACTTCCTCACATTGCCCAGAGGGTGGTGGTCTCAGTGCTGCTGAGGAAAATGAACTATAGGTCACTAACCTGGCCTTAAGGTGATCCGCCACTGAACCGGCAGCCAGTGCAGTCAGCGGAGCACAGGTGTAATATGACTAGACCTAGATGTACCAGTCAAGAGCCTGGCTGCCGCGTTCTGCACTAGCTGCAAGCAGCGGATATCAACCCCTGGAGCCGATCTCCGCAATCCCTTAAAGAGAAAGCTGGGCCGATAACCACTCTAATTTTGGCAATCTTATCTGCGAAGAATCGAGCAAGCTCATCACACTTTATTTATGAAAAATCTCTTCCAGGCTGCAGATAGACTAGATTGCACAGTCTGTCGACAGTCCAGAAGAGTTGAGCTGGTCGGTTTCACGTAGCAGCAATCTGCCCGGACAGGAACTCTGCCTTCTTACAGGTGATTGCTGATTGATAGGTCAAATAGTGATCCATCAACCTAAGCCTATCAGCATCAAGGCCAGATTTCCGCCAAGCCCTCTCTAGCCTTCGCCCCACTCTCTTCAGCTCCTTCAAGAACCCATCAAACCAAGGGTTCCTCGGGCACAAAGTGAGTGGGCGAACACGAACAGGAGCAATCAAGTCCAGGGCATCACCCATCGCCTTATTATAGGCAAGTAGAAGATCCCCTGGACTCATGCACTCACTTGATACACCCGATAGGTCCAGTACCACCGATAGGCCCTCTGGGGTGATCCCCCTCAAATGGCGACACTGGACCATCTTCGTAGGGGTAGGCCTAATTGGGGGTGTCCAAAGCTGAATCTTCTAGGTGCACTCGGATGGCAGCATACTCGAGGGGAGGAGCACAGCAGGCGTCTGAACGGGCATCTGTGCAACGCCATTCCATGACCGGCTTCTCAGGGGCACAAAAGATACTGGTGGAAAATCGGTGGGGCAACCTCGGCGGCTGATGGCCAGCCCCTGCCCCTAGAGTCGAGAAGCATCTTCGACAGCTCCAATGCCACAGGTCCCTGGAGAGGGGAGGATGCTGCCATAGGCTTCAGTGTGCGATGGGGCATATATATTTGCACGCCAAGACCGACTCCAGTGGTGCGGGTGCCGGTGGCTGGGGGTCAGTGAGGAACCACTCTGACCAGGAGAGAAAAATCATGACATGTTAAAAAAAATTAAAAGATCCTTCCTCACTGGCAGAACTCAGAGGGTGGTGTTGGGGATCTATTCCTCAGGCCTTCTCTCTCTGTCATATGGGGCCCCTCAGGGCTCAGTGCTATCCCCCACGTTGTTCGCGGTGTACACGCTACTCCTCGGAGACCTTGTAAGACAGTATGGACTAAGGTTTTACTGCTATGCTGATGATACCCAGCTCTACCTATCTTTTGCTCCCGACCAGGATAGTGCACTCTCAGTATTTAATAACTGCCTCGCTGAAATCCAGGACTGGATGAATTCCAGCTGGTTGAAGTTAAACTCGGGGAAAGACTGAGGTGATGGTGGTGAACACAGGATGCCGGACAGGGGGGTCAGGAGCTGGTCAGCCTATGGGGATTTTCCTAGGGGGTGCCCAGCTTCTTGCCTCTGAACAGGTGTGGGACCTGGGGTGGTGCTGGACGATGGGCTGACACTATGATCTCAAGTGTCGGCAGTTGTCAAGTCATCCTTTTATCATCTGACGAATATCCCTAGGGTCAAGCACCTTGTTCCATCCGGTGACCTTTCTACACTGGTCCACGCCTTTGTGACCTCGCGCCTTGATTACTACAACTCCCTTTACCTAGGGCTACCGGGGGTTGATATCTGCCGCCTGCAGCTGGTGCAGAACGCACCAGCCCGGCTGTTGACAGGGATGAAACGGACATGTCATATCATGCCGGTGCTGTGCGAACTGTACTGGCTGCCAATTCAGTGGTGGATCACCTTTAAAGTCGGACTTCTGACTTATAATGCCCTACACGGACTTGGCCTGGACTACCTGAAAGAGCTTCTTCCCCCCTACCACTCCGAGCGATCGCTCCGTTCAGCTGACAAGGGGTTGCTAGAGATTCCAAGAGTGTCCTTAAAATCTTCAGGGGTCCGTGCATTCATATATGTGGCCCCAGCCCTATGGAATTCTCTACACCGTTAGCTATGGGAGTACGCGACTGTGGGGGGCTTTAAGCAGGCATTAAAAACATATCTGTGACGCCAAGCATATGCTGCCTAACTGTATTGATTTTATCCACCATCTGTTTATACTATGTTTATATTTTTATCTTGTTTTTATTTATTCTTTTATATGAAGCACCTTGATGTCCCTGAAAGGCACTCAACAAATAAAGTTTATTATTATTATTATTATTATTATGTCCCAGAAGAAGTCCACCTGGGTCAAACAGAAATTTAAGACCAAGCGTAAGCTCCAGAAGTTTTATAATATTAGTTCAAACTGTTTTCAAAAGTGGACATAGCATGAATATATCTATATTCATACCCTTATCCCTTGGCATCTGGGACAGAGATCTGAGATTGCTGAATTAAATTTATTAAGCTTAACTGGCATGATCAACTGGTATTCTTAAGTTTGTGTTTGTTCAAACTGCTGAATACGATATTTCCATTTCTGTATCATGTACTGCTGCTTGAAATAAAGACATAGTGTGGGGATGGGGAGTAGGAGGCAGTCATAGTGGTGTTACTGAGCTACAGTATATACAGTCTGTGGTCAAAGTAACATATTAGGCTGACCCAGCTACAGTCTGAAAGAATATTAATTAATTATCTATTTATTTATTTCAAAAAGTTTTATCAGGAAAGACATACTGACTGGCCCAGTGATGTAGAGGGCTGAGGTGCTGGCACCTTACCTCTTGCCACGCTGGTGAGCTGGGGTCGGGAGCGAGCTTGGGTCTTCGGGGTTTGGCTGGGGAGAGAGGATGGAGCGTCCGTAAGACAGCTCTCCTGGGGGAGGAGTGGGTTGTGGCTCCTTGGCATCAGCTACACCAAACAGAGGTGTGGTGTGCTACAGCCAGGTCAACAATGAGGCACAGGGTGGGGACGTGGACTCTTGGGGGACTCACGCGGAAGCATGCATGCATTCTGCTCGGGACATAAGTGCACGTCTGAAGTCTCCGGAGGGTACAAAAGAATAAGGAAAAGCCCTGCTCTCGTGGTAGGCAACGACGCGCCCAGGGATCCCACGCCCACCAATGGACTCCACCCGCCTGGGTCCTGATCCTCCTCTCTGCTAGACCACTACCTGGAGTCACTGGATTTCAAGGTGTGCCAAAGAGTCGTGGTGGTCCTGCCCTGGAGGACGCAAGCCAGGGGGATTACTCCAGGTGGGTCAGTTGGAGAGGAGCTCTGGGAAGGGATCCAGGATGGGGAAGTTTCAGGCCAGACAGGAGAAAGCCCTATGGGGGACGTCTGAGAGCATCCACGAGAACAGTGTCAGGAGAGAAAAAGAAATGAAAAAAAAAATACTGAGCTGGAACAGTTCCTTTCCAGATGTGTCCTGGGGGAAGGGGAGAGGGCAGCAATAAGTGACTATTATTATGATTATACAATTCAAAAATACAAAGTTAATCGAATAAACAACAACAATGAACAAATTGTTACATATGTAGCTGACCGTGGTTAATTATGGGTGATGATCCTGCTATAGATCACAAATCCTCAGAGGCAGTGCTCTCCTTTATTTAAAAGGCATAGTGACAAAAAAAAAATGGAGAGTACATACTTACCGTAATTCTTGATCTTCTTGGACGCAGTCTCCAACACTCACTCACACTAATGGGCATAAGCTAGAGATGCTATGACCAAGCGGGAGCCACAAATCTTCAGGAGGACCGGCGCCTGGATAGGATCGCACATGCGCGTTGCCACAAGGCTAGCTCACACTGTATAGGTAAACTTGTCTCCGACCCTCCAACAGCTTCAGTACCTTTTCGACTGAGGAGGTGCAGTGTAAATAATGAAAGAAAACCTGACCCTAACCTCAGGGCATGTGAAGGCCCGGATGACCCATGTAAGAAGGGTCAATTGAACAATGTCTTCACAGCTCGAACAACAAGGTAGTGAAGACCAAAAACAGAATGAGTGAGCTCGACAGATGGTGGGTGGGCATGTGAATGAGTGGTGGAGACTGTGTTCAAGAAGATCAAGAAGTATGGTAAGTACATAATTTCCATATCTTCCTGGACTCAAGTCTCCACCACTCATTCACGCTAATGGGAGAGTACACAGGTAAAAATCAACCCATCCCGAGTAGGCCGGTCAGAGACAGAGCTCACTGAGAACAGAAGTCCAAAGGACTGTCCTGTCGAAGAAAGAGAGCTGTCTGGTATGGACATCCGGAACATAATGCTTTACAAAGGTATGCCCTGCATTCCAACTCACCGCCTTGCAGATGACTGCAACGAGCACATTACGAATCTCCACCAGGAAGCCGCAACAGCTCCAACAGAGTGGTGTGAACCTGGTCTTTCAATCTGGCCTGTGATGTGGATTAGTAGTGTAGAAGACATGCTACTAACCAAGCCAAAAACATCTCATGGCAAGAGGTTGACCCTGCCGAGGCATGCTGAGATACAATAGTTGTTCGGAAGTGTATCTCTTCTGTTGATGACAAATCGCAGAACCATTCTAACATCCAGAGAGTGAAGGGAGCTCTCCCTTTCCTTCTGGAGTGAACAAAGTAAAACTTGACCAACGGTAGTTGAGCCAGTGATAAGATGTCTACTGCCTCAAGATAGACAGCAAATGCACAGAGGTGTACCTTCGCTGCCGAGTATGGCTGACCTGCGATCGACAGGTCCAAGAGGCACTCCAACACCTTACTTGGTGGGCAACCGAAGGGTCCAGAAGAAAAAATTACTCACCTTAGTAATGTTGTTTCTTCTAATGGAGTCTTGCTATATTATGACATATGTTGTATGACCGCAGGTTAGAACTGCTCCGGAGGTGAAAGAGTTAAATTTCATGCAGTGCATGGAATCTTGAGCGCGAGCTCGGTTGAAGACTCTGTCTGTTGTGCTTCAAACCTTAACTGTCAGATCTTTACGAGCAATACTCACTAAAGGTTCTGTGTGGAAACTGTAAACCTACACTAGCCAACTGGCTACTATATATTAACACATTTTATGGTCCCAACAATAAGACTCAAGTCAGGGGACCAAGGAATAAAATACAACAGCAAATAAAAAGGCTAACACTAGGTGCCAACAGATCACTACCCACCTACAACCCAAAAACAATAAAGAGGTTCTGAGAGGGGCAGGTAGGGGGGGAGGTCATAATATAGCAAGACTCCACTAGAAGAAACAACATTACTAAGGTGAGTAATTTTTTCTTCAAACAACATGAAGTCTTGCTATATTATGACATATGCAGACTACACAGCAGTACCTCCATGGAGGAGGGCAGAACCTACTTAGCAAATAGGCTCTGAAGCACAGCTGTGCCAAACCGAGCATCACTTCTAGCCTGGGTGTCCAAGGAATAATGCTTTGTGAAAGTGTGAACTGTTTTCCAAGTAGCTGCTTGACATATCTCTAAGATAGGAATGTCCCTGGCAGCAGCCAAGGACGCAGCTGTACCTCTTGTAGAATGAGCCCTCAGGCCTGAAGGGGAACCTACCCAGTTTTTGATAACAAAATTGGATACAAGAAACAATCCACCTGGCAATGGATCTTTTAGTGGCAGGTTTCCCTTTACCAACCTCGCCGTAAGTGAGGAAGAGCTGGAGGGAATCGAACCTGTGACCCTTGGTACGCTCTATATAGTAGCTAAGGGCCCTTTTTACATCCAGACTGTGCAATCTCCTCTCACCACAGGAGGAATGGTCAGTGAAATACACGAGAAGAGACATAGTTTGATTCAGATGAAAGTCCGAGACCACCTTAGGCAAGAACTTTCTATTAGTCCTGAGGACCACTTTATCCCTATGAAAGGAGATAAAATCAGGCTCCACTGACAATGCTTGTAGTTCACTTATACGCCTAGCAGAAGTGATGGCTACCAAAAACACAGTCTTCCAAGTCAGGTACTTAAACTCTGCTGAAGACATGGGTTCAAAAGGGGGTTGCATAAGCTGGGCAATGCAAATATTAAGATCCCATGCGGAAGCAGGATCCCTGATGGGAGGGTTGATGTGAAGCAACCCTTTGAAAAACTTGGAAAACACCGGATGAGCCGAAGAGAAGAGGTTTTACCTGCTGATAAAAAAGCAGACACTGCTACCAGGTGCACCTTTAGGGTAGCTGTCCTCAGCCCTAAAGCATTTAAGTGCACCAAATAATCCAGAACTGTGGGCAAGCCGGCAGAGTCTGGGGGAATACCCTTGTCAGAGCACCATATGGAAAATCTCTTCCATTTGGAGTTATAAGTAGCTCTGGTGGAAGGCTTCCTTGAGGCCTTCAAAACATTGAGCACCCCCTGAGAAAGATGTAAGTCAGCAAACTCTAATTCTTCAAGAACCAGGCCTTGAGATTGAGAGATTTGAGATTCGGGTACCAAACCCTCCCCTGTGCACAGGTTAACAGATTGTGATTCCTGGGAAGGCACAGTGGAAGTTGGACTGCTAGGGATAGCAGAAGTGGATACCAGGGCTGTCTTGGCCAATCTGGAGCAATCAGGATCATCCTGCAAGGTTGAGATCTGATCTTGACTAGCACTTTGAACAGGAGAGGGAAGTGGGGGAATGCGTAGAGAAACTTCCCTTCCCAGTCAAGAAGGAAGACATCCAGAGGGATTGAGCCCAACACTGGGGGCCTGCAACAGAAAAGAGGAAGTTGGTGATTGTCTGGGGCTGCAAAAAGATCTATCTGAGGAGTGCCCCACCTGGCAAACACCACCTCCAGGATAAGGGGATCCAGAGTCCATTCACGGTGGCCCTGGGAAATCCTGCTGAGAGCATCTGCCAGGACATTGTCTTTGCCTGGGAGGTGAACTGCCAAAAGGGAGGTGTTCAGGGAATAAGCCAGAGACCACAACGTCATTGCTTCGGAGCACAAGGCCGTAGACTGAGTGCCCCCCTGCTTGTTGATGTACCACATTGTAGTGGTGTTGTCTGTTCTGACTTGTACCACTTTGTTCTGAACAGATGTGAAAAAGCTTGAAGTGCTAGAAAACTGCTCTGAGTTCCAACAGATTGATGTGGAGCAGAGATTCCTGAGGGGACCACAGTCCCAGTGGTGAAGTGCCCATGTGAGCTCCCCACCCCAAGAGGATGCATCTGTAGTAAGGGTCAAGGAGTGAGACTGCGGGATAAAGGTACCCTTGTCTCAGGTTGGTCTGATCCTGCCACCATTGCAGGGCCTGGATCAGGGTTAGAGTTACTGGGATCAACTTGGTTAGAGGATCTCTCCTTTGAGACCAGAAGGCTCTCAAATGGAACTGAATGTCCCTCATTTGAAATCTTGCTCCCTGCAATACTGCTGTGGAAGCAGCCATGTGCCCTAGGAGCTGCAGAAAATGCCTTGCTGGCCGAGAGACCTGCAGAGTGAAGGAGGAGGCCAGAGAAACCAGGGTCTTTGCCCTTTCTAGAGGGAGGAAGGCTCTGGCCTGTTGTGTGTTCAGTTCTGCTCCTATGAAGGTGAGAAGCTGAACAGGCTGTAGAACTGACTTTGGAAGATTGAGAAGGAAACCTAGAGATGTGAGCAGCTGCTGGGTGACTTGAAGGTGTAATCTGAGTTGTTCTGGGGACTGGCCTACTATGAGCCAGTCGTCCAGGTAAGGAAAAATGGCAATATTTTGCCTTCTTAAATGAGCAACTGCTACTGCCAGACATTTTGTGAATACCCTTGGGGCAGAAGTGAGACCCAAGGGCATTGCTCTGAACTGGTAATGGCCTGAGGGCAATTCGAATCTGAGGTACTTTCGGTGGGAGTTTCTGATGAGGACATGGAAGTAGGCATCCTTGAGGTCCAGGGACACTAGCCAGTCCCCTGGCCTTAGGGAGGGCAAAATAACTCTCAGTCACCATTTTGAATTTTGGTTTTAAAAGGTGCTTGTTTAGGTATCTGAGATCCAGGACGGGCCGCCATTCTCCTGTCTTTTTTGGGGTAAGGAAGTACCTGGAATACAACCCTTTGCCCTGGTGTAGGGGAGGAACCCTCTCCACAGCTCTGAGAGCCAGGAGGGTTGAGACCTCTGTTTCCAAGGCGAGAGTCTCTAAAGGGCTTGCAGGTGGAAAGGATCTGGCTCTCATCTTTGGAAATTTTTTGAAGCTGAGAACCAGTCCCTGGCTTACTACTTCCAGGACCCACTTGTCTGACGTTAAAGACTTCCAGTCCTGAACGAAGTAAGCCAGCCTGCCCCCTACAGGTAATGGAGAATCGGCCCTGGCCATCCCATCAGGGTGCCTGCTTGGCAGGAGCTTTAGGCTGAGGGGAAGGAGCAGGCCTGCTCGTGCCCTGTGTGCCTCTCCCTCTGAAGAACCCCCTCTGGGCATAAGCTGAAGAGGAGGCCTGGGCTTGGTCAAAAGGCCTGTGAAGAGGCCTGCCCCTGCCCCTAGAAAACTGCCTTTGAGGAGTGGCCTGCCTTTCCTTGGCCTGTGCACTCCTATAGGTAGTCCTGTACTCATCCATTTTCTTCATATAATTCTCCGTCTGCTCCCCAAACAGAGAGTTATCCACAACAGGGAAATCCATGGCCTTGGCCTGGGTATCCTGTGACAGACTAGTACACCTGAGCCAAGCCATTCTACGAAAAGCCACAGATGTAGCCATGACTCTAGAGGATACATCATTAGAGTCCACAGCAGCATGGAATTGCACCTTGGATGCCTCGATACCATCAGCAGCCACCTGCTCCAGCTCCCTGGCAAGTTGTTCAGGGGAGCTGGTTTGCAAGAGCCATAACAGTATCCCACCTGGATTTCTGATATCTTGCAACATAGACCATATAATTTGCCTGTCTGAACCCCAGAGATGCTGCCATGTACTGTTTCTTTGCCATGGCATCAATCTTCCTGGAGTCCTTATCCGGGGGGGTGTGAAGCCAAAGGAATATTTGCCTTATCACAGGCTGCGGCCTGCACTACCCCAACATGGCTGCATTGTTGTGAGAGGAACTCCGTGTCAGAGCCTGATGAAGTGTACCTCCTGTCCACTTTCTTGTCCACAGGAAGCACAGAGTGGGGAGCTTTTAAAATCTTTACTGTCTGTCTCCTGAAGGATTTGTGCATAGGAAAAGACAGTCTTCTAGACTCTGGAATATCCATCATTTCCACACAGTCAGGCTCTTCTTGGTCATCCACAGCTTCCTCCATAGGAAGCTGGAGGGAATCAGCCACTTTCTTATAAAAAATAAAATGAGAAGGAGAGTCAGAAAGCCTAGGGGGAGAAACTTCTATAGGTCTGTCTGGAGAAATGTCCTGTTCAATGGGCACGTCCAGACTGTCTAAATCATACACTCACTCTCTTCATAATCATACTCCCCCCTCCTCCGGTTCATAAAAATCCTCTACATCATACTCCTGAACCGGTGGAACCGACCAAACTGACCGCTTACCTGATGGTGCCGGTTCGGTCGGAATCGGGGAAGGTGACTGGACAATTTTTATTGCTTTGGCTATTTCTGCAGCGGTTGGAGCAGGGATTTTTGGCTCCAAACCTGCTGATTTCCTAGTCCTTTTAACTGGAACCGACTCATCCGAGTCAGCTCCTCTTTGCCGGAGGAAGACTCACCTTGTTTAGGGGACTCCCTCTGGTTCGGTTAGTACCGAACGGGCTGTGCATCAGTGGACTTATTAGCCTCCTTTTCCTGAGCCTACCAACTCTCTTATCCCGGTAGCTGCAGGAAAATTCATACAAATCTGGCAGTCTGAATTGAGGTGGTCAAACCCCAGACAATAGACACATGGTGTGTGGGTCAGCCTTAGCAAAAGCTTCCCCACAGACATCACAGTGTTGAAACCCAGTGGGCCCGATTTTTCTTTTGGGTTTCTCAGACATAATGCCAGCCTAACCAAAAAACTTGCCCGTTAACGGCCCTTAGCCAAGCAAGACACCCTTATCGGTTCCAGACCGTGTCACTGGTCCGAAAAAACGTAATGAAATCCGGTTTTTTTAGAACCAATAAGAACTGGGAACCGCACTTCTAAAGTACTTTAAAGTTATTTAACAACAACCTGATCGGTTCAAAAACTGAACCGATAATACCAATTACAAGTTCCACACAGAAAAATTGTAAAACCTTAAATTACTTACGATACCACAGACAGAGATTGAACCGACCGGTCGCGGTTTTACTTAAAACAAATACGGTTTAAAAACCGAGAAATTACACTTTAAAACCGACAAAATGAACCAAGCAGCAGGAGAAATCTCTGGAGCGACCGTTCAGTGAAGCGGAGTAAAGAATCTGACAGTTAAGGTTTGAAGCACAACAGACAGAGTCTTCAACCGAGCTCGCACTCAAGATTCCATGCACTGCATGAAATTTAACTCTTTCACCTCCAGAGCAGTTCTAACTTGCGGTCATACAGCATACGTCATAATATAGCAAGACTTCATGTTGTTTGAAGGGTCTAGCACACCAGATGGAGAAGGATTTCCACTTAGCCACATAAGCTTTCCTGGTGGAAGGCCTATGCACGACTTAGAAGACTTCTGTGATGGTCTGGGGAAAAAACAGAGCTTACCCACTTCCATTTCCTCCATGCCCGGTATGAAGATAACGGGAGCGTAGGCTAGGATGGACAAAAGTCCCTGTGTCAGAGTATCTGCTCAAAGAGGAAGTCCCCTCGAGGGAACTTTTGACAGCTTGCAGATCAATGCAAATCAATTTGGCGAGACCAGTCTGGGACGATGAGAATCATCCTGCCCCCCCCCCCCCCAAATGCATAAAACTTGATAAGCACCCTCTGAATTAAGGGAAGAGGAGGAAAACATACAAGGATAGTCTTGAATATTGAAGTGAACACATCCTGACAGAAACACCAGGGTCAGGATTTCTGAAGCAAGATAGAGGCAGTTTTGCATTGAGAGGGAACGCAAAGGGACCAGGTCCGAACTGCCAAATTCGTCCAGGACTGCTTGTCATGAGGATGTTGTGTGGGGCTTAAATGGCAGCCCTATTGATCTGAGTGGCCTTTAGCTGAACAGATAAGCACAGTCAAGGAGACGTTAAGCACCTGCTGCCAGCGGCAGCTGCCCTACAGGCAGCGACGTAGGTGTCCATAACAGCTTTAGCGGATTATTGGGCTATATGCCCCTAGCAATGGAGCATCAGATTTCAGGAGGCTCTTGGCCATTGCATTAAAGAGCAACTGTTATGTTGTCCTCCCCGAGAAGCACGAAGAACCCTTGCCTGACCCAGAGTCCAAACCATGTAAAATTTATTTATTTTTGGTGCCCCAGTTTAGGAAGGGAAGGGACCGCATTTTTACTCTGAGGAGCCTTGAGGCGCGCATCCCTTCCACTTCCTTATAGCTCTACAGAATGCACTCCACCCCTGTTCTGCCCCCGAGCTATCATGTTTTGACACATCAATGTTTGAGGAGAGCGGGGGCGCACCTATAGATATGAATGGGGGCTGCTTTTTAAAGTTAAATTTCAGTACTTTAAATGACCATTTAGAATAAATGATGGCCACCGCTTAACTAACAAGATCTAGTCTGTCATGTTTTGGCTTTTTTTTTGGGGGTGGGGGGTTAATCAGAAACTTTGTACAACAGTTTTGTGCTGCTAAGTGTGCCTAACGTTCTCTCCCTTTGCTGGATACATTTCATAATGTTTAACACCCATACAGCCCTGTAATTATGTGCCCATAATTACACGCCTGTACTTCATTCAAGCTGGCAGTCATTGTACTTTTTAAAAAAACACTTAAATATCACTATACTACCAAGAGCAGACAATGCAGAAAATGTGGCTGGAAACAAAACTGTCGCTTTGAAAACAAACAATTAAAATTCCACCTCACTCTTGCCTCCAACAGCAGGGCTCCCTTGCATAGATCACACCATCATCATTAAAGAACAGTTATTTACCGTAACAGTAGATCTTTGAGAGAATCTCCTCCGTTGAGCCACATCAGGGAACTGTAAACTGTTGGCATCAGGGCTAGCCAGAAAATTCAGTTCCCTGCCGGAAACAATCTCAAAGGATCATCAGATCAGCAGGGACCAAAGCAAACAAGCTCAAACCAGGCATAGAGGAGAGGATATGCAAATCCAAGTACATATGCCAAATTCAGGCATAATAGGAGAACAAACATGCAACAGCAGGCAGGGTAGTCAACAGTCACCCGAAAAGTGAGAAAGGAGGGAGGGAGAGCTGTGTCTCAACGGATGACATTCTCTAGAACACCTACTGTTACAGTAAGTAACTATTACATCTTTCAGGATATGTCCCTCCATTAAGCCACATCATGGAATGGTTCCCAAGCAGTATCAAAGCACCGAGGAAGGAATGATGGATCTAACGACCCTGAATAGAGAGGCCTCGCAGGACAGTAAGGCCAAATCCAACATATTTACAAGAGATGATGTCCAGACTGTAATGTTCAGTGAAAGTACTTTTTTTTTATCTCTATTTTCGCTGGCTTACCTGGGAACTCTCTCATGCATACCCCCACACTGATGCTTTTCTACTGCCCTGCCTTAAGTCCGGCCTCCGGGAAATCTGGGACAGATACCACCAGTCCAGCCTGACCAGACGGCCTCCCCCCGGCTCTGAACCTCCCAACCCCCACAAGGCAGGGCCACCGTCCACCCAGGCACTCTATCTGCAATCTAATATGCCAAGCTAGGACTGGATGAGGGATCGGAAGTGCTGAAGACATAACCTGGCGGTAGGTGTGAGGCACAGGGCTTTAGGGGGCTGCAGTCACCTATCCCTGGGGCCAGGGTTTTCTAGTGTAGGCAGTTTCCCCTGGAGCACGGACATGCAGTGATGTCTGTGCACAGTAGTGCTGACGTCCGCCGTCGCTCCACCCCCGTAACTGCACCGCTCCATTCAGGGGCCCCGATTTCCACCAGAGGCTGCTTTGGAACAGTGTAATGTCCCCAACCCACCCCAGGAGAAGAGAGCAGTCCTCTGGATGCTCGATCCTCTCCTCCCCCTGCTGACCACCAGCGGCGAGAGTCCATGCCCAGACCCGGGTCACCAGCATGGCACAAGGTGTGACGTCCAGCACCTCAATCCTCAGCACCCCCGGGCCAGCCAGTTCAGTGAAAGTATGAGCAGTATTTTTCATCTGTTTTTACAGTTTGGGCCAGGAAAGACACAGTAAGCCAAAGCTTGTTTCCAGGTGCATTCTGGGAGCAAAGGGAAGTTAAGTGAATTGGCTCATGGTCACACAGCATGCAAGTGATGACTGTGGGATTCAAACACAGTTCTCCAGGTTTGCAGCTCAGTGCTCCCAACCACTATGCTATACTGCCTCAGTACTTCAAGCAGCAGCAGCACACGTCTCACTAGTGTACACACCGTGGAAACAAGCCAAGGAAGTAGTCATCCCACAGCTGGAGTGAGCACGAATGGGACCAGGAAGCTGCTTACCGAGCTTCTGGTAACAGAAAGTAATGCAGCAGGCCAACCATTTGAAAAAGTTCTTCTTCGAAACAGGGGAGCCCACCATTAGTAACATACTAACATAGCAGCAGAATAGGTCCAACGATCTTTCGTGTCTGCTCGTTTGGTCAGCCCCTACCCTGGGAGCTGACCTTGCTGCCCCCCTCGCCTTCCCTGGCTTCTCCCTTCCCAGTTCCGGATATTCTCGCTGCATTGGATTTTGCTTCCAGAACCCTTCCCCTGTACCTGTCCCACCCCCTCTTGAACCCCTCCACCGTCTCTGCCTCCACCAGCCCCTGGGCAGCGATTCCATGGCTCCACCACCCTCTCAGTGAAGTAGCACCTCCTCCTTCCCCTGAATCTTCCCCCTCCAGCTTCCACCCATGCCCTCTAGTTGCCCCCTCCTCCTTCCTTCCAAGCACCCTGACTGCTCCTCCCCTATTTACCCCTTCATGTACCTGAAGACCTCTATCATGTCCCCCAGTCCCTTCTCTCTTTTCCAATGTGCACATATTTAGTACTTCAAGCCTCTCTCCATAGGTCCTGTCCCCCCAGGCCCCAAATCATGTTGGTTGCCCTCCTCTGGACCCTCTCCAGGAGTTTAATGCCCCTCTTAAGTGTGGCCTCCAAAAACTGCACGCAGTACTCGAGGTGCGGCCTCACCAAGCACTTATACAAAGGGAGTATCACCTCCCTCCTTCTGGAGGTCATCCCCCTAGCAATGCATCACAGCATCCTGTTGGCCTTGGCTGCTGTCCTCCTAGAAGTCTCCGAGTTGTTCATCTTGACATCCACCACCATCCCCAGGTCCCTCTCAGCCATCGAGACTTGTAGCATCCCCCCCACCCAGGGTGTACACTTGGCCCGGGTTTCTGACCCCCAGATGCAGTACCTTGCATTTCCCTGCATTGAACCTCAGCTTCCACTTTCTAGACCATCTTTCCAGAGCCTCCTGGTCCCCCTGTAGGGCCACCCTCCCCTCCTCTCCATCCACCACTGCCCCCAGTTTTGAGTCATCCACAAAGAGGCTCATCTCACTCCTTTCTGGGGCAAAATCCACAAATATCTGAGAGTATTTACTACAATCCTTAATATAATCCAGATACCAATATAACGTCTGACAGATGTCAAGTATATGCAGACAATGTTCCCCACTATCTTGCGGGAGTCGAAATAGAAACCAGGTTAACAGTCTGATTTAGTGTACGCCCAGAAATGGCCCACAGCAGAAAACAAGGATCAATATACAAGGTAATCCTATCCTTGTGGAAAATAAGAAAAGGAGGATCTGCAACCGGAGCCTGCAATTCTGAAATGCGTTGAAAAGATGTCATAGACACTAGGAACTGTGTCTTCCAAGAGAGGAAGCGCAACTCATATACAGCATCAGGCTCAAAGGAAGAAGCAGTAAGGGTCTCCAGAACCTAACTGAAGTCCCAAACCGGAACCAGACTGCACATCGGTGTGTGCAGAAACAGAATACCTCTGAGAAACCTGTGAGAAATCTCATGCTTGACCACTATCTTGCTATTGGTGAGGCCATAAAAAGCCAACACAGTAGTCAAGTAGACCTTGATAGAAGAATACCCAAAGCCCGAGTCCATAATGAACAGGAGAAAGTCCATCACCAGATTTACTGGACACGTAAAAGAATGCAGTCTACAGACAGCACACCATACCATAAAATGTTTAAATTTTTGTGGGTAAGTGTACTGAATAGATGACTTCCCAGCCACCAGCAGAACACCTACAACTGCTGGAGAAACCTCAAAACGGGAGAGCTGTACATCCTCAGGAGCTGTGCATGGAGGTGCAGGGATCAAAAATCTGGATGCATCCCAGCACCCTCCTCCTGCAACAGAAATACTGTTCGAAGAGGGAGACAGGAGATTCCACTGCTGAAGCAGAGGGAGCCAAACTTGTCTGGACTAGTACTGGGCCACCAGAATCAGGCTGGCACATTCAGCCCACAACTTAACCAGAACCCCATATATGAGAGGGAACAGGGGAAAGGCATACATGAACCTCCCCTTCCAAAAAAGGGACAATGCATCGCACCAAAAAACTCAAGGCCCTGAAGCAAGTGAGCAGAAATGCAGCAGTTTTGCATAGTATGGAGATGCAAAAAGATTGATGTCTGGGCAATCCAACTTTATGAAGAGGTCAACCACAATGGAGTCCAGTAGCTTCCCTTCTTGGCAGAGTACTTGGGACCAGACGAGATGATCCGCAAAGGCTTTGAGGGTACCAGGCACGAAGACGGCCATCAGGAACACACTGTGTTCCACGGCCCAGTGCCAGACTCTGTCTCTCTGCAGAGAGGATATGAGTGGACCCCTTGTCGGTTTAAGTAATACATCACAGAGATCTTGTCTGTACAGATCAGCAGCTGGTAACCTGGAAGGAGTGTGGGTGGTGAAGGCCTGTAGGCAATGCAGAACTGCCCTCACCTCCAGAGTGTTGCTGTGCAGAACTGATTCCAAGGGGGAATCACTGACCCAGAGTCTGGCAGGGACCCAGATTGGCACCCCATCTGGAACTTGATCATTTCTATGAGACACTCCAGTTCATCAGAATGCTGAGCTCACTGGGTACAGAGGAACCACTGCGGAATCCTCATATGCAGACATGCCAGGGGAACAGTCACAATGGCAGAAGCCATAAGGTCTAGCAATCGTAAGAGACATCTGACCATAACATACTCACTGCAAGACACCAGCTGAGCCTGGGCAATCCGTGCCGTAGCACGGTCCCAGGGAAGGAAAGGCTGACCCAACCTCGTGCCCAGAACAGCTCCTAAGTACTGGAGATGTTGGCATGGAGTAAGAGCCGACTTTGGCTTGTTCACCAGAATTCTCAACTGTTCAAATAGCCATCAGATGCAGAAAAGTGTGTAAACAATAGTCTCCCTCGACGGGGCCTTCAGGAGCTAATCATCAATGTATGGGAAGACACAGAGGCCCTTCCCTTCTGAGAATGGCTGCAAACACTGCAAAGCATTTGGTAAAGACACGTGGTGCCAATGATACACGAAACTGACACTGCGAGCCCTGGAGCATGACCCACAGGTACTGTCTCTGAGACTTGCAGATTCTGATGTGAAGGTAAGCGTCCTTTATATCCAAGGCAACCATTTAATCCTTTTGCAGGAGTGTGGGAGGAGGGGAGACACTGCACAGGGACCATTCAAAACAGAGTGAGGCCTTGAAGATCTAGGATGGGCCTTGAATCCCTGCTCCAGTTTGGTACCAGGAAGTACCGAGAATAATAGCCTATGTTCATATCT
This sequence comes from Neoceratodus forsteri, assembly GCA_016271365.2. NCBI lineage: Eukaryota > Metazoa > Chordata > Ceratodontiformes > Ceratodontidae > Neoceratodus > Neoceratodus forsteri. The sequence continues at coordinate 291,712,451 of CM057453.1, read as the reverse complement.
GCAACCAGGACAGGTTCTGTATCTCTGTTGCCTAGGAGGGTTTGAACATTCTCCAACAGGAGGGCAAGACGTCCTGGAGGATAACGGTTTGGCAGGGAGGGTGCACCGGAGGGACAGGTAGGAGTTCTAGAGTACGTCTTCACTGAACAACCTCCACTACCCAAACATCCATAGTGATCTCTCATCACTTTGGCAGGAAGAGGAAGGTCAAGACCCCTCCCCAACCAGGACACTTTGATCCACAGGGACCAGGGGGAAGGGAGGGTCAGAAGGCACAATTCCTGCACTTTTGGTGAGCCTGGCATGGGCACCTGAAGGCAAATTGGCCTGACGGGAGGCCTGGGGCTGTCGGGAGCCATAAATGGGCCCCCTAGCGTAACCCCTACCGGGGTGGGCATAAGTCCTTTGAAAGGAACCTCGGCCCCTACCCCGGCGCTTTGAAATTAGGGTATGCAGGGACTGCAGGGTAATTTTGGACAGCTGGAGGTCCCTCAGGGCATATTCATCATGTTTGCTGAAAAGCTGCTTCCCTCTAAAGGGGCCATCAAGAACTGACTGCTGTATTTCTGAGACAAAACCAGCAACATGTAACCAACAGTGGCAAAGCAGACAAATGCCAGAAGCTGATGCAACTGAGGCATTATAAGCAACCACAGCAGGTGCTTACCAGCCTCCAAGCCATTGACAAGTCTTTTGGACCACTGTTTTGTCAGGGCCATCTAGCAGCTTGTCAGCCATTCCACAGGCAATTCTGATGTTTGGTCATATAGGGCTGGTAACTGGCAATACAGAGAACTAAGGATGCTGACAGGGGTCGAAAGAACTACCTGCCTGCCTGTTCCAGACACCCAGTTTTCCCCAGGGACAGTTGGTTTAATTTCTCACCTGTCCCTGGGACAGGCACCAAGTGAAAAAGCATCCACATCCCTGGAGAGTTGCTGCTACCTGTAGGTTTGGGCTATAGATGCCCTAACATCATGGTGTCACATGCTGAAAGATGTCCAGTCAACCCAGCAACCCTGGAGGGGCTCTTCTGTACAGTCAGCAGTTTCGTCAAGCATTAGAAATGAAAACCAAGCCACGGAAGGAACAGACTGTGCATGTGCTCCTGGTCATCATGCACGTGCAGTTACTGGTCGTCCTTTTGCTTTCTGCACTGCACACCACATTTCTCTTGTGAACTGCTTGCAGTAGCAGCTGAAGACTAGCTCTTGTTCACAGGCAGCAGAGTTTTGAGGAATGTAAATTAAAAACCCTTTTTAGGGCTGTCTGTTAACTAAGAGGGGCCAGGTAAGACTCAATGCCCGTAGTCTAGGTAACAAGCTCCCTGAACTGGTGGCCTTGATGGAAGAGGGATGCCTGGATATCATGGCAGTCACAGAAACATGGTACATAGAGAACCATGACTTGGGATGTCAACATACCAGGGTACACAATCTACAGGAGGGACAGGGAGGGTAGAAGAGGAGGAGGAAGAGTAACTCTCTGTGTAAGGGAGGGGATTAAAGCAACAGAACTAAAGAGTAAACAGGGAGGAGAGGAGGCAGTGTGGGTCATCCTGGAGACAGGTAGTGGCACCACAAGTCACACAGGGGTTGTATAAGAACCCCCATCTCAGGCAGAGGAAATGGACAAGGAAATGATAGAAGACATCCTTAGGATGGCAGAGAAGAAAAAAATTACTCATCTTAATAATTGTGTTTCTTCTAATGGAGTCTTGCTGTATTCTGACAATTGCAGTTAGCTCCAGCACTTGAACTGCCCCGGAGAGTGAAGGATTAAAATTCTATGCCAGGCATAGAACGTTGGGCTCGAGCTCGGTTGAAAACTCTGTCTGTGACACCTTGAAACCAAGCCGTCAGATTCTTACGAGCTAAAACTCACTGACTATATAATGTGGAAATTGTAAAATTCCTACTAGCCAACTGGCAACAAAGACTTTAGATTCCCAAAAGACTCAAGTCAGGAAACCCAAAGACCAAAAACCAAGCAATAAGAACTAAAAAACTCTTAAGTAATCAAACACAAAGCGCCCAACACAACAGGAGTGGGCTAAAGACACCCCTTGGGTGCAACACTGTACCTGCCACCACCCACTTCCCAAAACAGGTTCTAAGAGGGGAGGCAGGGAGGGGGGTCAGAATACAGCAAGACTCCATTAGAAGAAACACAATTACTAAGGTGAGTAATTTTTTCTTCAAACAACATAGTCTTGCTGTATTCTAAATTGAACAGATACTCCAGAAGTACCTCCAAGGAGGAGGGACAGAACCTACTTTGGGAATAGGCTCTGAAGCACTGCTGTGCCAAACCTAGCATCACTCCTAGCCTGGCTATCTAGAGAGTAATGCTTGGTGAAGGTATGAACTGTTTTCCAGGGGGCTGCTTGGCAAATTTCTAACAAAGGAATATCCCTGGCTGCAGGCAGAGATGCAGCCGTACCTCTAGTGGAAAGAGCAGTCAGGCCTGAGGGTGAAGTTTTCCCGTTTTTCATAGCAGAATTGGATACAGGACACAATCTACTTGGCAATGGTTCTCCTGGTGGCAGGTTTTCCCTTACCTACTTCCCCATAAGTGAGGAACAACTAGACAGAGTCAAACCTGTGACCCTTTGTACTTTCTATGTAGTAACTAAGGGCCCTTTTAACATCTAAACTGTGTAGCCTCCGCTCCCCTGAGGAGGTGTGATCAGTGAAGAACACAGGAAGAGACATAGATTGGTGTAAGTGGAAATCAGAAATTTAGGTAAGAACCTTCTACTGGTTCTAAGGACCACCTTATCTCTATGGAATGAAATTAAGTCAGGCTCCACTGACAGGGCTTGCAATTCATTGATACGTCTTGCAGAAGTAACAGCAACCAAAAACACAGTTTTCCAAGTCAAGTACTTGAGCTCTGCTGAGGACACAGGCTCAAAGGGGGGTTGCATAAACTGAGCAATGCAAATATTCAAATCCCAGGCAGGAGCAGGATCCCTAAAAGGGGGATTGGTATGAAGCAGTCCTTTGAAAAATGTACAGAATACAGGGTGAGATGACAGAGAGGAAGACTTCCCCACTGTCAGGAAAGCAGAAACAGCTGACAAATGAACTTTGAGAGTAGCAGGTTTGAGGCCTAGGCCATTAAGGTGAACCATATAATCCAGAACTGTAGACAACTCAGCAGTATCTGGGGATATATGCTTCTTGGAACACCAAATACTCAACCTTTTCCATTTGGAGTTGTAAGTTTTTCTGGTGGCAGGCTTTTGAGAAGCATTGAGAATATCCAGAACCCCTTGGGACAGACGTACGTCTGCATACTCTAACTCTTCAAGAGCCATGCCTTGAGATTGAGTGACTGGAGACTGTGGTACCAAATCCTCCCCTGAGAGGTGGTTAACAGGTTGTGATTCCTGGGAAGAGACGGGGGAAGATGGACTGCAAGGACAGCAACAGGGGGTACCAAGGCTGCCAGGCCCAGTCTGGAGCAATAAGAATCACTTTGCATGGTTGAGACCTTACCTTGACTAGAACCTTGAACAGTAGAGGAAAAGGAGGGACGGCATAAATAAATTTCCCTTCCCAGTTCAAAATCAGAGCATCCAGAGGGACTGAGCCCAAGACTGGAGGTCTGCAACAAAACAAAGGAAGTTGGTGATTGTCTGGGGCTGCAAAGAGATCTATCTCCGGAGTGCCCCACCTTGAGAAAATCACTTTCAACACCAAAGGATCCAGAGACCATTCGTAATGGTCCTGGGAAATCTTGCTCAATGCATCTGCTATCACATTGTCCTTTCCTGGGACGTGGACTGCTACTAGAGAGGTCTGCAGGGAATAAGCCAAGGACCATATTCTCATGGCCTCCATGCACAAGGCCATGGACAGAGTGCCACCCTGCTTGTTGATGTACCACATGGTGGTAGTGTTGTCCGTCCTGACCTGAACCACCTTGTTCTGTACTGACTGAGAGAAAGCTTGGAGGGCAAGAAGTACTGCCCTGAGTTCCATGAAGTTGATATGAAGAAGGGATTCCTGAGGGGACCACAGTCCCTGGGCCGCGAGAGCCCCCAGATGGGTTCCCCACCCCAAAAGGGAAGCATCTGAGATAAGAACCACAGAGCGAGTCTGAGTGACAAATGGAACACATTGCCTCAGATTGTCCAGGTCCTGCCACCACTGAAGGACCTGCATTAATGTCTGAGTAACAGGAAATAGCTTGGTAAGAGGATCTTTCCTTTGGGACCAAAAAGTCCTCAGATGGAACTGAATGTCCCTCATCTGAAACCTGTCCCCTTGGACCACTGCCGTGGAAGCTGCCATGTGGCCCAGAAGCTGAAGAAAATGCCTTGCTGGTCAAGAAACCAGAGGGAGAAAGGAAGAGGCCAGCTGAGAGATGGCTTTTGCCCTTTCCAAAGGAAGGAAAGCTCTTGCTTGAGCGTGTCCAGCTCTGCTTCTATAAAAGTGAGGAGCTGTACTGGCTCAAGAACTGACTTGGGAAGATTGAGAAGGAACCCCAGGGAAGCGAGAACTTGCTGGGTGACCTGCAGATCTGACTTGACTTGGTCTGGAGACTGGCCCACAAGGAGTCAGTCATCCAGGTATGGAAAAATAGAAATCCTTTTCCTTCTTAAAAAGGCCACTACTGCTAGGCACTTTGTAAACACCCTTGGAGCTGAAGTTAGGCCAAAGGGCATTGCTCTGAACTGATAATGGCCTAAAGGCAATTTGAACCTGATGTACTTTCTGTGGGAGCACCTGATGGGAATGTGAAAATAGGCATCCTTGAGGTCCAGGGAGGCTAGCCAGTCTCCTGGCCTCAAAGAGGAAAGAACTGTTCCCAGAGTCACCATTTTGAATTTTGGCTTTAGCAGGTGCTTGTTTAGGTATCTTAAATCTAGGATGGGTCTCCACCCCCCTGTCTTTTTTGGGGGTAAGGAAGTACCTGGAGTACAGACCTTTTCCCTGGGTAAGAACTCTCTCTATGGCTCTTAACTCATTGCCTCCACAGGAGCTCTCTGAAGTTGCACCACTTGTCTCCTGTATACTGTTAACAGTAAATCCTGGGCCTTTCTAAGCAAAATCAAGCTATAGTCAGTATGCCACAAACAAATCCTAATAGCTCAAGAACCATAAGTGCTAGACACAAAGTATGAGTGGCAAAGTTATTCAGCACAAAATTACCTTTCTAATGGTGGTATGCAAAAAATAATGTCATTTTGGTTTTTTTCTGGTACACCATACCATAAACAAATGTGATTAACTCCTAAAGTATACATGACATACACAAAATATCAGTGGCAAAGTTGTTCAGCACAAAATTACCTTTCCAATGGTGGTATGCAAATAATATGTCATTTTGTGTTTTTTTTTCTATGCTGGTTGAAACAGCAAAAAAAAATATTTTTTTTCACTAAAACAGGCAACATAAGCCATACACACCAAACCATAAACAAATGTGAATACCTCCTAAAGTATACATGATATACACAAAATATCAGTGGCAAAGTTGTTCAGCATAAGATTACTTTTCCAACGGTGATATGCAGTCAAATATATATTATATTCTGTTACACTATGTATTAAAATATATAAGTGACTTCTCCAGACGTTGCAAGGGCACTCTGGGAGTCAGTAGCCGACTTCTGCAGGCGTCCTCAGGACACACCAGTGTTTTTTACTGAAGACTACAGGTGTCAGCTAGGAGAGAATGAGTTAAGGCCAGTAGAGAGGAAACTTCTGACTCTAGAGCAAGGGTTTCTGATGTATTTGCAGTAGAAAGAATCTGGGTCTCAGTTTCGGAGATTTTTTGAAACTGAGAACCAGCCCCTGGCTTACAACCTCCAGGACCCACTTGTCTGAGGTCACAGACATCCAGTCCTGGACAAAGTAAGCCAGCCTACCTCCTACCAGAATGGGGGAGTCGACCCGGGCTGACCCATCAGGGTGTCTGCTTGGCAGGAGCCTTAGGCTGAGGGGTGGATGCAGCCCTGCTCATCCCCCTGCTGCCTCTCCCTCTGAAGAACCCCCTCTGAGAAAAGAAAGAAGAGGCATGTGCTTGGTAGAAAGGCCTGTGAAAAAGCCTGCCCCCGCCCCTAGCTTGCTGCCTTTGAGGAGCTGCCTGCCTCTCCTAGGCCTGGGCACTCCTGTAAGTGGTCCTGTATTCGTCCATTTTCTTCATGTAATTCTCTGTATGCTCCCAAAACAGAGGAGTACCCACCACAGGGAAATCCATGGCCTTGGCCTGGGTATCCTGCGAAAGGCTAGTACATCTGAGCCACGCCATTCTCCGAAGAGCCACAGATGTAGCCGTGATGCCTCGATCCCATCCGCAGCCACCCCCTCCAGCTCCTTGGCTAGCTGGGGGGCCTTTAGCCAGTGCCAGTACAGTGTCCCACCTGAACTTCTGGTACCTGGCTATATAGGCCATATAGTTAGCCTGCCTGAGACCCAAAGATGATGCCATCCATGTACTGCTTCTTTGTCATGGCATCTATCTTCCTGGAATCTTGTCTGGGGGGTGTGAAGCCAAGGGGATGTTTGCCTTGTCACAGGCAGCAGCCTGCACTACCGAAACATGGCTGCATTGCTGATAAAGAAACTCCGTATCTGAGCCTGACAAGGTGTACCTCTTGTCCATTCTCTTGTCAACAGGAGGTACAGAGTTGGGAGACCTAAGAATTTTTTGTGTCTGTTTCCCAAAGGACTTATGGAGGGGAATAGACAGTCTCTTAGACTCTGGGATGTCCATCATTTCTACAAAGTCAGGCTCCTCTTGATCCTCCACATCCTCCTCAATAGGAAGCTGGAGGGTTTGAGCGACCTTTCTGTAAAGCAGAAAGGGGGGAGGGGACTCAGAAAGCCTAGGAGGGGAAACACCAGAAGGTCTGTCTGGGGAGATGTCCAGTTCCACAGGCACATCCAGACTTTCACCGTCGTAATCATCCTCTTCAAAATCCCCCTCCTCATCAAACTCCGGTACGTAAAAATCTTCAGGGGAATAATCCTGAACCAGGGGAACGGAACCGAACTGAACCCCTGCCAGCGGATGCCGGATTGGTCAGAACTGGACGAGGCGATTCCACAATCCAAATCGCTCTGGCTATCTCTTCGGCGGTTGGAACATGAAGTTCTGGATCCGAACCAGCCGATTTATCCTTCCGTTTTCTCTTTGTAGGAACCGATCCCTCAGGATTGGCTCTCCTCTTGCCCGAAGAAGTATCGCCCTGGTCAGAGGAGCACCTCCTGGTTCAGTAGGAACCAACCAGGCTGGCCTTCTGGGTCAGCAGATTTTCGCCTCCTTATCCCTAAGTCTACCTAACCTTTATCCAACGAGACTTAGGGAAATTTTGCAATTTGGCAGTCTGAACTCAAGGTGGTCAAACCCCAGACAGTAACACAATGGTGTGGGGATCGGCCTTAGTAAAGACCTCCCCCCACACTGCAGTGTTGAAACCCAGTGGGCCCGGTTTTTTCTTGGGTTTCTCAGACATGGCCAACCTAACAAAACTTACCCTTTATAAGGCAACCGCCAGGCAAGACTCCTCTATCGGTTTCTCACCGTGTTACAGGTGTGGGGAAAAAAACGCTCAAATCATGTTTTTTTTTTTAAAAACAGATACGGACAGGTAGCCACACACTAAACTTTTCAGAAAGATTTTTGACTAAAGGAAAATTACAATTTCCACAAATAACTATCCACAATATCCTACGTATTGATGGTACCACAGACAGAGTCTCAACCCGACAAACGGAACATAAAGTGGACCAAAACCGACACTTTAACCGCATTTGAACCGAGCAGAAGGAGAAAATCTCCGGAGCAACTGTTCAGTGAGGCGGAGTAAAGAATCTGACGGTTTGGTTTCAAAGTGTCACAGACAGAGTTTTCAACCGAGCTTGAGCCCGACGTTCTATGCCTGGCATAGAATTTTAACCCTTCACTCTCCGGGGCAGTTCAAGTGCTGGAGCTAACTGCAATTGTCAGAATACAGCAAGACTTCATGTTGTTTGAAAGGGGAGATATTGCTGATGGGGGACCTGAATATGCCAGATGTTAACTGGAGCACCTTTGCTGCAGCCACTTCCAAGAGCAGGTCCATTCTCAATGGCCTACAAGGAGCATGCCTCAAACAGCTAGTGTTGGAACCCCCTTGGGAGGGAGCAATCTTAGACCTGGTACTCTCAAATGGGGACAGAGAGAGGATCTCAGATCTAGAAGTGAGTAGCCATCTGGGAACAAGTGACCACCAAACAGTGTGGTTCATGATAAACTCAGCTGTAGAGTCAAGCCATACTAAAGGGAAGGTACTGGATTTCAGGAGGGCTGATTTTGTCAAAATGGGACAGTGCCTCAGAAAAGCACTCGCAAACAGGCAAGGAGGAGGGGAGGAGCAACAATGGGGAAACATCAAAACTGCCATCACAGAGGCAACAAGCTTTTGTGTTAAGCACAAAAAAAAAGCTATCAAAACAAAAAGAAAAAAACACTATGGTTCTCAAAAGAGGTGGCGGGGAAGGTTAGGGAGAAAAAGACAGCATTCAGGATGTATAAGGAAACACAGAAGAAGCAGGACAGAGAACTGAACCAGTTAAAGCAGAAGGAAGCGGGGAAGGCAGTCAGAATAGCAAAGACCCAAACCGAGGTAACGATAGCCGACTCAGTGAAGAAGGGGGATAAAACCGTTTATAGGTACATTAGGGAGCGAAGAAAGACACAGGGAAGGATACTAAAGCTGAATAAAGAGGAGGGTGGGTGGGCACAGAGGGACAGTGAAAAAGCCGAGATACTGAATGAATACTTCTGCTCAGTATTCACAAAAGAAGAGGAGGGGAGGTACCTAATCTAGTCAATAGAAGCACTCTGGATAGGGGGGTCGATATCAGTCCTTTCACAGAAGAAAGGGTTCTGAAAGAACTCCTAAAACTGAAGGTGGATAAAGCAATGGGGCCTGATGGGATTCACCCCAGAATTCTAAAAGAACTAAGGGGAGAACTAGTAACACCACTGACTGCCCTTTTTAACAAATCATGGGAGGATGGGGTGGTACCTAAGGACTGAAGGAGAGCGGATGCGATTCCCCTTCACAAAACCGGAAGTAAGACAGAGGCAGGAAACTACAGACATGTCAGTTTTACCTCAGTGGTAGGAAAAATGATGGAATCACTTCTGAAGGAAAGAACTGTTGAGTACCTAGAAGCCAGTGGGGAACAGGACCCAAGGCAGCATGGATTCACAGCAGGAAGGTCATGTCAGACGAATCTAACAGATTTCTTCGACTAGGAGACCAAAACAGTTGACCAGGGAAGGGCTGTGGACATGGCCTACCTAGACTTTATCAAGGTATTTGACACAGTCCCACACAAAAGATTAATAAACAAATTAGCCAGCCTGAGAGTGGGTCCCAGGGTGGTAGCCTGGGTAAAACAATAGCTGGACAACAGGACGCAGAGGGTAATAGTAAACGGAGTCCACAGTGAAGAGGAAAAAATTACTCACCTTAGTAATGTTGTTTCTTCTAATGGAGTCTTGCTATATTATGACAATTGCAGTTTGTCCCACCATTAGAACTGCTCCGGAGGTGAAAGGGTTAACTACCATTCTGAGAATGGAGTTTAGAGCGCGAGCTCGGTTAGAGAAGCTCTGTCTGGATAATTTCAAACTGAAACTATCAGATCTTTACAAGCAAAAACTCACTAAGGTTCTGTGTGGAAGCTGTAACCTACACTAGCCAACTGGCTACCTAAATATTAACACATATTCCTGGTCCCAACACAAAGACTCAAGTCAGGGAACCAGAAAATAATAAAATAAGGTAGAATAAAACACCACACCCCAAAACCCCAAAAGGGGTGAAAAACATATAATGGGCATAACCAGTGCCCACACTAGACTGCCCACCCCATACCCAAGTAGAAGTTCTGAGAGGGGCGGGCTCGGGGGGAGGTCATAATATAGCAAGACTCCATTAGAAGAAACAACATTACTAAGGTGAATCATTTTTTCTTCAAACAACATGAAGTCTTGCTATAGTATGACAATTGCAGAATACACAGCAGTACCTCCATGGAGGAGGACAGAACCTACTTAGGAATAGGCTCTGAAGCACGGCTGTGCAAATCTAGCATCCCTCCTGGCCTGGATATCCAAGGAGTAATGCTTGGTGAAAGTGTGAACGCTTTCCAGGTAGCTGCTTGACATATCTCTAAAATAGGATGTCTCTGGCAGCAGCTATAGACGAGCTGTACCTCTGGTAGAGTGAGCCCTCAGGCCTGAAGGGGGAACTTTTCCCAGTTTTTGATAGCAAAATTGGATACAAGAGACAATCCACCTGGCAATGGATCTCTTAGTGGCAGGTTTACCTTTTCCAACCTCACCAAAAGTGAGAAAAAGTTGGAGGGATTCGAACCTATGACCCTTGGTATGCTCTATATAGTAACTAAGGGCCCTCTTAACATCTAAACTGTGCAACCTCCTCTCACCAGAGGAGGAATGGTCAGTAAAGAACACTGGAAGGGAGACAGATTGGTTAAGATGGAAGTCTGAAACCACCTTAGGCAAAAACTTCCTGTTAGTCCTAAGGACTACTTTATCCCTGTGAAAGGAAATAAAGTCAGTCTCCACTGACAAGGCTTGTAACTCACTTATGCGCCTGGCAGAAGTGATGGCTACTAGAAACACAGTTTTCCAAGTCAAATACTTGAGCTCTGCAGAAGACAGAGGCTCAAAGGGAGGTTGCATCAACTGGGCAATGCAAATATTAAGATCCCAGGCAGGGGCCGGGTCCCTGAAAGGTGGATTAGTATGAACTAATCCCTTGAAAAACTTGGAAAAAACAGGGTGAGTGGAAAGAGAAGAGGGCTTTCCTGCTGAAATAAAAGCAGAGACAGCTGCCAAATGAACTTTCAGGGTAGCTGGTATCAGGCCCAAAGAATTAAGATGGACCATATAGTCCAGAACAATGGGCAAATCAGCAGATTCCGGGGAAATATGCTTCCTCGAGCACCAGATGGAAAACCTTTTCCATTTTGAATTATAAGTGGCCCTAGTGGAAGGCTTCCTGGAAGCCTTCAGGATGTCGAGAACACCTTGAGAAAGGTGTAGGTCAGCAAACTCTAACTCCTCAAGAGCCAGGCCTTGAGGTTGAGGGATTTGAGATTCGGATACCAAACCCTCCCCTGGGCACACGATGACAGACTGTGTCTCCTGGGAGGCACAAGGAAGATGGACTGTTAAGGACAGAAGGAGTGGTACCAGGGCTGCCTGGCCCAATCTGGAGCAATCAGAATCATCCTGCAAGGCTGGGATCTGATTTTGACTAGCACCTTGAATAGGAGAGGGAAGGGAGGAAAAGCATATAGAAACTTCCCTTCCCAATCTAGGAGAAAGGCATCCAGAGTGACAGAGCCCATCACTGGGGGCCTGCAACAAAACAGTGGAAGTTGGTGATTGCCTGGGGCTGCGAAAAGATCTATGTGAGGGGTGCCCCATCTGGCAAAAACTATCCCCAGTACTTGGGAATCCAGTGACCATTCGTGATGGCCCTGGGAAATACTGCTGAGAGCATCTGCCAGGACATTGTCCTTTCCTGGGAGGTGAACTGCTATGAGGGAAGTGTTCAGGGAATAAGCCAGAGACCATAACTTCAGTGCTTTGGTGCACAAGGCCGAAGACCGAGTGCCCCCTTGTTTGTTGATGTACCACATTGTGGTGGTGTTGTCTGTTCTGACCTGTACCACTTTGTTCTGAACAGATGCAGAAAACACTTGAAGTGCTAGAAAGACAGCTCTGAGTTCCAGCAAATTGATGTGGGGCAGAGATTCCTGAGGGGACCACACTCCCTGAGTGGAGAGTTCGCCCATGAGAGCTCCCCATCCCAGAAGGGATGCATCCGTAGTGAGGGTCAAGGAATGCGACAGAGGGATGAAGGGGACCCCCAGTCTTAAATTGCTCTGATCCTGCCACCACTGAAGGGCCTGGATCAGGGTTGAGTCACTGGGACCAACTTGGAAAGGGATCTTTTCTCTGAGACAAAAGGCTCCAGTGAAACTGAATGTCCCTCATCTGAAATCTTGCTCCTTGCACTACAGCTGTGGAAGCAGCCATGTGCCCTAGGAGCTGTAAGAAGTGCCTTGCTGGTCGAGAGACGTGCAGAGTGAAGGAGGAGGCCAGGGCCACCAGGTTCCTTACTCTCTCTAAGGGTAGGAAGGCTCTGGCCTGCTTTGTGTCCAATTCTGCACCTATGAAGGTGAGTACCTGAACAGGTTCCAGAACTGACTTTGGAAGATTGAGCAACAAGCCCAGAGAGGTGAGCAGCTGCTGGGTAACTTGCAGGTGTGATTTGACCTGTTCTGGAGACTGGCCTACAATGAGCCAGTCGTCTAGATAGGGAAAACAGCAATCCTTTGCCTTCTTAAATGAGCAACTGCTACTGCCAGACATTTTGTGAATACCCTTGGGCAGAGGTGAGGCGAAGGGCATTGCTCTGAACTGGTAGTGACCTGAGGGCAGTCTGAATCTGAGGTACTTTCGTGTGAGCTTCTGATTAGAACATGGAAATAGGCATCCTTGAGGTCCAGGGAAGCTAGCCAGTCCCCTGGCCTTAGAGAAGGTAAAATCATTGCCAGAGTCACCATTTTGAACTTTGGTTTCAAAAGATGCTTGTTCAGATATCTTAGGTCTAAAATGGGCCGCCCTTCTCCTGTCTTTTTTGGGGTAAGGAACTATCTGGAGTACAGACCCTTGCCCTGGTGTAGGGGGGAAACCCTTTCTACAGCTCTGAGAGCTAGGAGGGTTGAGACTTCTGTTTCTAAGGTAAAAGTCTCTAGAGGGTTTGCAGGTGGAAAAATCTGGCTCTCATCTTTGGAAATGTTTGAAGCGGAGAACCAGACCCTGGCTTACTACTTCCAGGACCCATTTGTCTGATGTTAGAGACTCCCAGTCCTGGGCGAAGTAAGCCAGCCTGCCCCCTACAGGTAGTGGAGAACCGGCCCTGTGCACCCCATCAGGGTGCCTGTTTGGCAGGGGCTTTAGTCTGAGGGGTGGGAGCAGACCTACTTGCACCCCGTCTGCCTCTGCCTCTGAAGAACCCCCTCTGAGCATAAGCAGAAGAAGCCTGGGTTTGGTAAAAAGGCCTGTGAAAGGGCCTACCTCTACCCCTGGGGGTCTGCTTCTGAGGAGTGGCTTGCCGCTCCTTGGCTTGTGCACTCCTATAAGTTGTTCTGTATTCATCCATTTTCTTCATGTAATTCTCTGTTTGCTCCCCAAACAGAGAATTCCCCACCACAGGAAAATCCATAGCCTTAGACTGGGTATCCTGTGACAAGTTAGTACACCTGAGCCAAGCTAACCTACGAAAGGCCACAGATGTAGCCATGACTCTAGAGGATACATCATTAGAATCCACAGCAGCATGGAACTGCACCTTGGAAGCCTCAATACCATCAGAAGCCACCTGCTCCAGCTCCTTGGCAAGCTGGCCAGGGGCCTGTTTTGGTATCTTGCCACATAAGCCATGTAATTTGCTTGTCTGAGTCCCAAGGACGCTGCCATGTATTGTTTTTTAGCCATGGCATCAATCTTCCTGGAGTCCTTGTCAGGAGGATGTGAAGCCAGGGGAATGTTAGCTTTATCACAGGCTGCAGCCTGAACTACCCCAACATGACTGCATTGCTTTGAAAGAAAGTCTGTATCAGGACCTGACAAAGTGTACCTCCTGTCCATCTTTTTGTCAACAGGAGGCACAGAATTAGGGGCCTTTAGAATTTTTATTGTTTGCTTCCTAAAAGACTTATGTAAGGGGATAGATAATCTCCTAGACTCTGGAATATCCATCATTTCCACAAAATCAGGTTCCTCTTGCCCATCCACAGCTTCCTCTACCTTTTTATAAAACAAAAAATGAGAAGGGGACTCAGAAAGCATAGGCGGAGATTCTAAAGGTCTGTCTGAGGAGATGTCCGGTTCAATGGGCACATCCAGACTCTCAAAGTCACATTCACACTGTTCATAATCCTCCTCCCCCTCCTCTGGTTCATAAAAATCTCCAATATCATATTCTTGAACCGGTGGAACCGACCAAACCGACCTCCTACCAGACAGTGGCGGTTTGGACGGAACCGGAGAAAGTGACTGTACAATTTGTATAGCTTTTGTTATTTCTGCAGCAGTTGGAGAAGGAATTTTGGACTCCATACCTGCTGATTTTTAGTTTTCTTTGCTGGAACTGGCTCCTCAGAGCCAGCTTTACGCTTGCCGAGGGAGTCTCGCCTGGTCAGAGGGCACTCCTCCGTTCGGATGGCACCAACCGGCTGGCCATCCGGTCAGCGGACTTTTTGCTTCCTCGCTCCCTGGAGCCTACCCACTCTCTTATCCAGGGTGGCTGCAGGGAAATTCTTACAAATCTGGCAGTCTGAATTGAGGTGGTCAAACCCCAGACAATAAACACATGTAGTGTGTGGGTCAGCCTTGGCAAAGGCTTCCCCACAGACACTACAGTGTTGAAACCCAGTGAGCCCGGTTTTCTTTTGGTTTCTCAGACATGATGCCAGCTCAACCAACAAACTTGCCCTTTAACGGCAGTGCCAGGCAAGACACCCTTATCGATTCCCAACCGTGTCACGGGTCGTGGAAAAAAACGTAATGAAATCCCTTTTTTTTAGAACCGATAAGAACCGGGAACCGCACTCTAAAAGCTTTAAAATGCTTAAACTTTAAAGTTTTAACCAACCTGATCAGTTCGAACCAAACCGATAAACATTTACAAGTTCCACACAGAAATAAAAACCTGTCTGTTACTTACAATACCACAGACAGAGCTTGAACCGATCGGTTTGCGGTTAAAATAATAATACTCGCGGTTGAATTTAACTGAGAAAATACTGTTTAAACCGAGAAATGAACCGAGCAGTAGGAGAAATCTCCGGAGCGACTGTTCAGTGAGGCGGAGTAAAGAATCTGACAGTTTCAGTTTGAAATTATCCAGACAGAGCTTTCTAACGAAGCTCAAGGCCTAAACTCCATTCTCAGAATGGTAGTTAACCTTTCACCTCCGGAGCAGTTCTAATGGTGGGACAAACTGCAATTGTCATAATATAGCAAGACTCATGTTGTTTGAAAGGGGATTACTAATGGGGTACCGCAGAGTTCAGTACTGGGTCCTGTCCTTTTTAATGTCTTTATAAGTGACATCGCAGAAGGACTGGAAAGAACATTATGCCTCTTTGCAGATAACACAAAGATCTGCAACAGGGTTGATACACAAGGTGGGGTGGAAAGGATGAGAATGGACTTGGAAAGGTTGGAGGAATGGTCAAATGTATGGCAGCTTAGATTCAATGCAAAGAAGTGCAAAGTACTGCACCTGAGAAACAAAAACCCTGGGGAAGAATAGATGATGGGGGGGTGAGATACTGACAGCAACAAAAATGGAAAGGGACCTGGGGGTAGTTGTATCAGATGACCTAAAGGTTGGCAAGTAATGTAAGAAGGTGGTAAAGAGGGTTGGGGAAAACTGGTATGCATAGGGAGAGGCATCACCAGTAGAAAACAGGAAGTTGTTATCCCTCTGTGCAGACAGTTGGTGAGACCCCATCTGGAGTACTGCGAGTAGTTCTGGAGACCCCATCTCTGTAAAGACATAGACAGGGTCTAGGCTGTCCAGAGGAGGGCAGCCAAAATGGTGCAGGATCTGCACCAGAAGACATCTGAAGACAGACTAAAGGAGCTTAATATGAATACCCTCGAGGAAAGGGGGGGGCATGATAGAAACTATCAAGTACCTCAAGGGAATCAACAAAGCGCAAGAGGGTAGCATCTTTCAGAAAAAGAGATGTGCAAGAACAAGGGGGCACAATCTGAAGATAGAGGAGGGACGGCTCAGAGGTAATGTGAGGAAATATTTTTTCATGGAGAGGGTCGTGGATGCGTGGAACCACCTTCCTGAGGGGGTCGTGGAGTCAAAAATAGTGGGGGAATTCAAGAATGCATGGGACAGACATAAGGCAACTGTACTGGGGGGGGTAGGAGGAAGTAGGCTATTGCTTACAGTAACTAGGATCTGCAGCTTATCTATTAGGTAGAGAAATGGGCAGACTAGGTGGGCCAAGCGGTCCTTATCTGCCATCAAATTCTAAGTTTCTATGTTTCTAATGTTTCCTTAAAAGCCATTTGTAAGGGCTAGAAAACCTTATTTTCAGGGTAGACAGTCAAGGCAGAAGGAGGGTGAGACCCGGTACAGTATTTAGAGATGAGAGAAATGTAAAGGGCTGAGACAACCACTTAAAATCCCGTGTCAGGGCAGGAAGGGCTCTGGAGACAGGAGATGAGGAGGCTGGTTAAAATCCCTTCTCAGAGTTACTAAGTAGGGGGAGACTTAGTGTCTGGGCTATACACAGGAGCAAAGGAAGCTTATTGGCTTATCAGGGCAGAGAGTTAAGGGCCCTTGTCAGGGGTACTACTGAGCAGGAAGGGGAGGTAAATTAAAAACCCTTATCAGGGCAGTGCACAAGTCATTTTCAGGGCCATATACCAGCCAGCAGGTAATATTTAGTAGCCCTTTTCAGGGCATCATCAGTTATTAGGCCCTTTTCAGGGCCCTGCACCAGCCAGGGGGCGCGCTAGTTATTATTAGCTCATATTTGGGAAACAGAAATGTAAGATTAGTAAACAAAAATCAAAATGACAGCTACAAATTAGTCAATATGAATATTGCACCTGTCCCATTAACAAAAAAATATTTCTAGGCCTGGATGCTGAAGTATATGTCCTTTTACCCATGTAATCAAGCCTCCTTGATCATTATCAGGAAGAAGGTGGCTCAGATGTTTTGGGGCTTTTGACCTGTCGTGAGCTGCCAAGATGACTACTGAATCCATCTGTGGTTGAGATAAATAATATGGCTTTCCCAACGGTGCATAATATTGTTTATCTGCCTTCTAGGGGACAGCTGGCAAAGCACAAAGCCTGTGCCAGGCAGCTAGTATGGTATCCTCCACAGCTGAATGGATACAAGGGATAATCATAGTAAGGTAGGCAGACACCTCCAAAAACTAAAAGACTTCTCTTGACAAAACACAGCCTGGAATGGACCTGTCAGGGGAAAGTCTCAAAGGAGGCATCCTCAGGAGGGGACCGGGAGTGTTTTGTACACTCTAATCACTACAGGGGAATCAAGTGGAGCCAGAGTCGAAAACATCCAGGGGGTTCAGGTCTTCCTCCATCTCTTCATATTCTTCCTCCATATACTCTGGATTGTACTCCAGGTCCTCTACGTCAACTGTCATAGGTAGCTGGTCGACAGAGGAAGGAGACTGTGAAGGAGGAACCTACTGGGCTAAGCATCGACAGAGGAAGGACCATGCTCAGAACAGTTACCGGCAAAGGGTACTCCTGCATTATCAATGAAGTCAACAGTGGCAGCCCAGACGACGTCAATGGGGTTGGAATCAATGGTGAAGTTAGAGACAGAAGCCTTTGGAAGAGCTCAGACATTCCCTGATCAAGCATCTGCACGTTGCCGGGATGACGTAACCCTCGACAGGACAGTGCCATGTGGGGGTGGGGACTGGCTGTGAACCCCTCGGCAGGGGACCACAGCCTGTGCCAGTCCCAGACCTTGGTGTCTGAGAGATTTGGGGGGGGGGTGGGGGCACAACTGGGATCTGTCTTTGCCTGTGGATTTACCTCTCTTAAGAGGAGAGGAGAGCAGCACCAGTTAGGAGAGGCATCCTTTTCTCTGTGCTTCTGTCTGTCCTTTTTTGCATGTTGGTGCTAATCTGCCTATTTAGCAGCTCTGTGCTTTTACTTTGTAGAATCTCAGGCAGATGCTGACCACAGAAACTGCTGGGTTGATGGCGAGTTAAGGAGACATGGAGCAGGAGACAATGGCTAAGCCACCTGTGATGCACTGTTTCTTTTCTTCTCCCTTCACAAAAGAAAGGGTCCTACAAGAGCTCACTAAGCTCAGGGTAGACAAGGTAATTGGACCTGATGGCATACATCCCAGGGTACTTAAGGAGCTAAGGGTGGAACTAGCAGAGCCATTAGCAGAACTGTTTAGTGAGTCTCTGAGCACAGAAGAGGTCCCAGAAGACTGGAGAAGGGCTCATGTGATCTCGCTCCACAAGAGTGGTAGCAGGGAGGAGGCAGAGAACTACAGACCAGTCAGTCTTACCTCAGTAGTGGGCAAGATTATGGAGGCACTCTTTAAGAAAAGGATAGTGCAACATCTGGAACCATAGGGACACAGGATCCAAGACAGCATGGGTTTACAAAGGAAGGTCCTGTCAAACTAATCTCATAGATTTCTTTGACTGGGTAACCAGAGTGGTGGACCAAGGGGAGCAGTTGATGTCACCTACCTTGACTTCAGCAAAGCTTTTGACACTGTTCCACATAGAAGATTGATAAATAAGCTGGGTAGGCTCGGGGTGGATCAGAAGTTGGTCAACTGGGTGGTAAACTGGTTGACGGGCAGAAAACAGAGAGTGGTGATAAATGGTATACAGTCAGAAGAGATGCAAGTCACAAGTGGGGTACCTCAGGGATCAGTCCTGGGGCCAGTCCTCTTCAGTATCTTCATTAGTGATATTGCAAATGGACTAGAGGGTAAGGCTTGTCTGTTTGCAGATGACACCAAGATCTGCAACAGAGTAGATGATCCAGATGGGGTGGGCAGAATGAGAAGAGATCTGGATAAACTAGCAAAATGGTCAAAAGAGTGGCAACTGAGATTTTAATGCAAAGAAGTGCAAGATCATGCACATAGGGAAGAGAAACCCTGAAGCCACCTAGAGGCTGGGAGGGGAGTTGCTGGCAGTCACAAAGGAAGAAAGAGACTTGGGCATCATCATCACCGATGACCTGAAATCATCCAAGCAGACCTCTAAAGCAGTAGGTAAGGCTAGGGGGATGTTAGGGTGTATTAGTAGGGTTATCACAAGTCGTAACAGGGAGGTAATAATCCCTCTTTACAAGACACTGGTTAGGCCCCATCTGGAGTACTGCGTGCGGTACTGGAGGCCACACCTTCACAAGGACATTAACCAACTTGAGGCAGTCCAGAGAAGGGCAACCAAAATGGTGCAGGGACTGCATCAGAAGACATACAAGGACAGATTAACGGAGCTCAATATGTATACCCTTGAGCAAAGGAGGGAGAGAGGTGACATGATCGAAACATTCAAACACCTTAAGGGCATTAACAAGGTGAAAGAGTCTAACATGTTTAAATGTAAGAAAAATAGCAGGACAAGAGGACACAGCATGAGACTAGAGGGAGGCCGATTAAGGGGGAATGTAAGGAAATTCTTTTTCACAGAAAGAGTGGTGGATGCATGGAACGGCCTACCTCAGGAAGTGGTGGCTATGAATACAGTGCAGGGCTTCAAACAGGCATGGGATAGGCATAATGGAGCAATACAGATGAGTATGAATAGATAGGCCACTGACAGAGCAAAGGCCGATGGCACATTTATAAGGTAGAAAAAGAAATGGGCAGACTGGATGGGCCTTGTAGTCCTTATCTGCCGTCAACCTCTATGTTTCTATGAGGCCTTTATTCAGTGCCTCCACGTGGCCTGGTTAAACCCTGGCAAATGCTGCAGGCCTTCATGCTGTGAGCAAGACCCAAGCAGCGAATTCACACAGAGTGGTGGTCGTCTTTGTAGATCTTAACTTTACTACAATGATGATAACAGAACAGTGGCTCTTTTTCTTTCCTTGGTGGCATAAACATTTAAGTAGTACCAAGCAATGACAGGGTGTGCAATGTAAGATTTTAATGCATGCCCCAGGGGTGTCCTTACACCCCTGGGAAGTGCATTAATGGAGGAGCCTATTACGTTTATAAAATGGCTCTAAGTAGGTTTTTGGGAAAGGAAAATGAGATTCGGCACTTGACCACACATTTCTAGAGATTTAATGCATAGTCAGGGGACATCTCTTGGCCAATGAAATACCTAGTTTTTTTTACTGTAAATAAACAGAGAAGTACAAGCGTTACCGATACTTACACAGTTCAATGCAGTTTTTCTTTTGCCCCAGTTTTTCCCGGACCCTTGTCCTGGCCGCAAGTGTGTGTGTGTGTGTGTGTGTGTGTGTGTGTGTGTGTGTATAGGCACACGCACGCCACGGTACCGGGACACCCTCCCACTGCTTTGCTTCCTGTTGACCTGCACTGCCCGCAGACCTCTATCCGGGGGCAGTGGAACTACGACAGGGTCCTCCCCAGGAGAGGAGAGCTACCTTGCAGTTGCTCGATCCTGCCCCCGCTTTCCAACAACCCAGGCTCATTCCTGAACCCGGGTCACCAGTGTGACGCGAAGCAAGGCGTCTAGCGCCTCAGCCATCAGTGACACCGGGCCAACTTATTAACATTGTTTTTCAGCAGCGCTGGATTGACAAGCAGTTGACAGTAAGAGAAAGAACTGAGGATTGATGGGGCCACCCACATTATATAGGTGGCAACGGTGCTCGGCTAGCAAAAGTTTCCGGGTGGTCCTGACTCCAATGGCTTACAGTACACAATGTGGTTCAATGAAGGGAGATATCGTCGAAGAAAATCGAGTCTCATGAACTTTAAATAAGTGAAAGCTCCAGGTCACACACATCCTGTACAGCACCTGTGGTTAGCCTCCAGCAACAGGGGTACTTTTGGCAGATCACGCAGGTGTTGTAAGCAAAAAAAAAAAATGTAATAGAACAAAAGCTCCCAGTCTTACACGGTCCCCAAGAAGCTCAGTTTTTGCCAAGTAAGCTGGTTTCTGTTTAAAATAATTATCATAACTTTATAACGTGTAAGAAAAAACAGCTGCTGTGATTTTTCTTACACGTTATAAGTTCAATAAACACTCCACAGATGTGCGATTATTGTCAATAATCACACTTCCGTCTTGGGTGTTTAAAGGCACTCAGCTCATGTGCCTTGTGCCTAATACCACCCTCAAGAGGCGTGTGATTATGTATGCAATAATGCACAACAAGGTGTGCAAGTCTGGTTCGTAGCACTTTTTGTGCTCTTCTGATGCATGTTTTATTTCTTTTATACCACTTGTCTAACATTATCTCAGTTTTCTGAAGACAGCAGTTTGCTGTATTAGGCACTGTTGGGGGCTTCAGTGCTAAAAGTTGTGTGTTCCCAATTTTGTACTGTAAAAATATGTTTGACTGCTGTATGTTCTCTTCCTATTTATGCCTTTTGGCTTATAAGAATTATTTAAAATTTTCTTCAGCTAGAACAGTTACACAGGATATCCATAGCAGGACTACATTAATAGGGGTCTGATTTTAGATTCTGGCTGTTTAAAAATAGTCTTTTCACAGCAGAAGGGTGTGTGTGTGTGTGTGTCTCAGTCTACAGTAATGCAGTCCATTTAATTTTAACATATTATGCATACCGTATGGCCATTATTTTTGTCACTGTACTTGACAAGAGAATTTTAAATATGAAGATTTATCTTTTACTAAAAAGGTTTCCTATCTTGACGGCATAAGCATATTCTTATTTCAATTACTGTTTAAAAGTCTTATTTTCATTGCCAGACCAACAGCGCAGCAGTTGGATTTCCGCCTGATATGGCGACCCGGGTTCGGGATTGGTCTCGGGTTGCTGGAGGGCTGGCCAGGGGGAGAAGGATGGAGCATCTGAGGGATGACTCGCCTTCTCCAGGGGAGGGCAGGGATGCTGCCTGGAGCCTGCTGGCCCCTGGCAGAGGCCATGAGCACAGCAGGACATCAGGGTCTAGATGAGTGGGGGAGGGGCAGACGTCGGCGTATGCCCTGACATCTGTGGCACGCCACTCCCTGGGAGAAAACCAGGAAAACTGCTCTGGCCGGATGGATGATGGTCCCCAGCCCCCCACTGCTGCTAGGCCTCAACAACCGACCCTACCTCAGTGGCACCCAGGCCAAGAAGAAAGCGCTGGATGCCCCCCACCGGTGCCTTCCCTCTCGGAGGAGGGGGACCCATCCGGCGAAGGGATACACCGGGTTGCCCAGGGGAGGGGGGGCACGATCTGATTTAAGAGGCCTGTGCTGGGAGAGAGTGAGCAGCCAGAGGATCCAGGGAGACCCGAAGGATTGGTTGTCCAGGAAGGGAGGGAGGAGGGTGCATAAAAAAAGAGTCTCATTTTCAGTACCCCTCCTAGTGAGGTTCCAAAGTTGTACAGCATCTATGAAACCTTGTGAGTAACATTTATATGTGTCAGTTTTCATGATGACTATACCAAAGATGTATCTACTGCATTTCAGTTGTGAAATTCAATGAAGAAGAAAAAAAAAAAAATTCTTTGAGTCACCCTCCTTCATCTCCTCAAGGTGTCCCTCCATTTGGATCTTCTCTATCATCTTACTAGGCCCTCAGAGTCGTGTAACAAAAATGTCTAGTTACCACTCTGAACTCAAAGCTTTGCAGAGAAGACCAAGTTTGTGGAATGTTTAGCTCTCTCAACTTCCTTTTAGTCCTGTCAAAGCTTTTTTATCACTAGATGGTTAAGTCGAAGAAGTACAGAAAATACTGGACTTAGGCCAGCCTGGTGGTTCAGCAGTAAATCTACCACTCGCCACACTGGGAACCGGAGATTGGGTGCAGTCACATGTTCCCAGGGGTCAGCTGGGTAGGGGAGAGGATTGAGCGTCCGCAGGACTGCTTTCCTCCCTCTGGTGTGGGGGTCCAGACATCCAACTCAACGGCTATCACCTTGTTGAGATAAGGTGGCAGCACAGCAGGCATTCTCAGTGTACAGGCGCTCAAGACATTTGGATGCCTGTGCATGCAGAGGCATGCACACTCACTTGTATCACTGCACCAGACAGCCCTAAGGGATGTGTGAAGACAGAGGAAAACCCAACGGCAGGAAGAAACTCCTGTCCACTGCAGGCCCCGCACAACCAACCAGGTGCAGTTCCCGTTCAGACATGGACACAGTGTGGGTGGGGGGGGACACTCCTTCCCCCGGGCCTCACTATGGGGGTACAGAATCCATGGGATATCAGTGAAGCTGGTAAATCCTGGGGAAGGTGGGTGACAGGGCTGGACCAGAAGGAGACCAAAAGGATGCAGGAAAAAACCTACTTAGAAAACACTATACATATTTTCTCCTTGACTGTTGACTTCTACCTCCCTCACTCATCTTGTATGAGCCACTGGCCCTAGATGCAGGAGCAAAGGAAGCGTTAGCTCTGACTGTACTTTCCGGGGAGTAATGTGGAAGAGATGCATTTTATGGTAATACCAGTTTGGTCCAACTGTAATCCAAGTGCTTCAGGCTAGCCCTCCATACTATCACTGTGTTAGCCCCAGCTATTCCCACAAACCTCACATTTGGCTTTCTCTTCTGGTTCGCAATTATGTTTTAACTTTTTTGTTTTCTAAAATTTTTTTTAAATTTACCCTACTGTTGGTGTACTAAATAGCGTAAATAATGGAACAATTATTTCATTGACTCATTCAAAATGTATATGACTCTCCCCTGCTAACCACACAGCTGCTGTTTGTGACTTCAGTCTGCTGTCATGGTGAGCACTATGATGCCATAAACAAAGGCACTGTGAGGTGAACAGGGCAAGAGGCACATGTTTTTAAATGCTTTCTACGCAGACCTTTTACATGGACTACCAAGATGTGCTTGTGTATCATGGAAAGAAAAGCACAATTACGAAAGAACTTACTGTAACAGTAGATCTTCAAGAGAAGCTCTTGCAGCAGGTAACTCAAGTAGGATTGACGTTACCTGGAGTCAGTTCTCGGCAAATTCTTCTTCTAGCCGTACCGACGTGGGAATGCCCCCACCGATGTCGGCTTCACCCCCAACGTCACCCTGTATAAAGGAGGAGTTACCCACATGCTCCAGTTTTTGTACGCCCTCCCCACAGGCAAAACAAATCGCAACTGGCGACAAACAGGAATTGTGACCTAAATTTTCCTCATAACGGAGGAACGGCCAGCCTGGAAAAGGCCTGAACCCTGGGGAAGGAGAATGGGAAAACATGCCTGCTGCAACAGCTTCTCTCGAAGATCTACTGTTACGGTAAGTTCTTACACAACTGTACTATCTTACTTCGAGAGAAAGCTCTTACAGCAGGTAACAAAAGTAGGACTGATTCCCAAGCAGTATAAACTTAAGACAACCCCTGGGAGGGGGGAAACAGTAAGGTCTGCAGAACTGCGAGGCCAAACCCTGCTCTGCGTCTGGAAATGATGTCAAGGCTGTAGTGCCTGACAAATGTGTGAACAGAGTGCCAGGTAGCAGCAGCACAAATGTCAGCTGCAGACACCCACTTCAGCGCTGTAAAGGAAGTGGTGACTGTCCTGGTAGAATGAGCCTTTAATCGGGCCCGAAGTAGACCTACTGTGTTTCAGATAACACAAGGTAATGCAATGGACCAACCAGCACTACAGCGTTTGTTTGGTGAACAGGCAACCCAAGGACCTTTGAGCAAATGACACAAAAAGCTGTTCAGATTTCCTGTCCCACCTTGGTCCTAGCCAGGTAACATCGAAGAGCCCTGTGGACGTTCAAGGAATGAAGCAGAGCCTCCCCTTTTCGAATACTCCGGGTAATACACCGGAAGCTAAACAGACTGGTTAAGGGTGAGCTCCAAAACCACTTTTGGTAGGAATTTCGGGTTGGTAAGAAGATCAACTCTATCCTTATGGAAAATAAGATAGGGTTCTTTACACATGAGAGCCTGAAGCTCTGAAATGCACCTTGCCGAAGTAATGGCTAGCCAAAGCAAGGTTTTCAGGACAGGAAACGAAGCTCAGCTTCTACTGCCGGTTCGAAGGGGGGGGGAGCGCAAGCTTCTCTAGGACAAAGAAGAGATCCTGTGGAGGGACAGGATCCCAGATGGGACGACTGATATGAAGAATACCGCAAAGGAAAGCCTTAAAGACCTACATCTGAGCCACCATCTTACCCTGCACTGGGAAGTGATAAGTGGAGATGGTGGCCAGGTGTACCCTGATGGAGGAATAACTGAGACCTGACTCCGAAAGGGAAAGCAGGTATTCTAAGATGAAATTAACCAGACAGACCAGGGGGTCCACCCTCTTGACTGCGGCCCAGATACAGAAATGTTTCCACTTCGCTGTATAAGTGGCCCTGGTGGCAGGCTTACGCACTTCAACCAAAACTGCGCTACCTGATCGGATACTCCAAACCTGGATTTAGCTAGATCCTGAGAAGCCAAGCAAGCAGGTGAAGGGAGCGCAGATTTGGAGGGACCAGTGACCTGCTGTCCTGAGATAGGAGATGAGAGGAAACCGGAAGTGGCAGCGGAGGCTCTGCCGCTAAACGTTGGAGCAAAGGAAACCAAATCTGACAAGGCCACAGCGGAGCTATCAGAATGAGGGCAGACGGTTCTGACAACACCTTGAAGAGAACCTTCTGCAAGAGTGGGAAGGGAAGGAGAAACCTCCCCTTCCAAGAGAGGGACAATGCGTCTTGCCAAAAAGCTCCAAGCTCTGGACCTATCAAGCAGAAACTGGGCAGTTTTGCGTTGGGACTGTGACATGAAGAGATCTAACTCTGGTGTCCCCACCGGCAGAAGATTTGATCTGTGACTTCCTGAAGCAGCTCCCATTCATGAGCCTGTGACCTGGTTCTGCTGAGCAGGTCGGCCAACATGTTCTACTCTCCGGGGAACGTGAACCACGGTCAAGAAGAGCCAATGCTCCAGAGCCCAGTCCCACAAATGCATGGCTTCCTGGCAGAGGGGGGTACGAACGAGTGTGTGCCACCTTGTTTGTTGATGCAGAACATTACCAAAGTGTTGTCCATCTGGACCAACAGGTGGCCCAGCACCAGGACCGAGACCAGGTCCTGAAGATACAGGACCGCTCTCAGTTCCAGAACGTTGATATGCAGATCTTCCTCTATCGGGGGACCAAGATCCCTGAGTGCAAAGTGTCCCCGAGTGGGTGCCTCACCCCAAGGATGATGCGTCCGTGATCAGAATCTGGGTCGGGGCCCCTACACAGAAGAGGATACCCGTCAATCAGTTTTGTGATGACATCCGCCAGTGCAACTCTCGGCGGATCGGCTTCCGAGATCCGATCACTGGACTCGGAATGACCACTGAATGGTCTGCATGCGCAGCCGTGCCAGACAGACAGAAACTATGGCGGCTGCCATGTGCCCTAGCAGCCTGAGGAGGAGTCTTGCATGGACCCTTGAGGCTGTACAGACTTGGTAGGCCAAGACCTGAATCAGACCTGCTCTGTCGGAGGGAAGAAACACTTCCCAGAGTGTGGTATACAGAAGAGCTCCGATGAACTGGAGCTTCTGGGATGGGAGAAGTTGAGACTTGTCCCTGTTGACCGTGATCCCCAGGTGCTGGAACAGCAAGAGGGAGTCCCTGATGATTTCCAACAGGCAGGGCCTGGATGAAGCCAGGAGGAGCCAGTCATCCAGATTAGGGAACACAAAGTGTCCAAGTCTCTGAAGTGTCGCAGTGGCGACCACTGCCAGGCACCTGGTGCATACCCTGGGGGCTGAAGAGAGACCGAAGGGGAGGAATTTGAATTGATAGCCCCTGCCTTCTAATCTGAACCTCAGAAATCTTCGATGACCCCTGACAATCCGGAAACGCAGATAGGCGTCCTGCATGTCCAGGGATGCCAACCAGTCTCACTCCGAAATTAAGGGCAGGAGAGTGGGAAGGACGACCATACGAAACCACCGATAAGAGACCCATTGGTTTAGATCGCTGAGGTCCAGAATAGGCCTGAGGTCTCCTGACTTCTTCGGGACCAGGAAGAAGTGGGAGAAGAACCGTGTCTCTCGCTCGGCTGGGGGCACCGGCTCAATGGCATATTTGTCCAGAAGGAATTGGATTTCCCTTCTGATCAGCGCCCGGTGTTCCCTGAGATGGGGGTGGTGGTCTGTCCAGTGGGATGGCGTCGAACTCTATGGAGTGTCCGAACCCCACAAGCTTGAGGACCCACTGGTTGGAGGTCACTTGACTCCAGGCATCTGCGTAGAGAGAATGCGTCCTCCAACCGGCTCCTCCAACAAGGCATCCAGGGGAGGAGGGTGGCCTGGACAGTCAGGCAGTGGGAGGGGGAGAAGGGAGGAAGGGTGGCAGTAGCTCGTTTAGCCTGTTAGAGAAGGAGGCAGAGGAGCTCCTGTCTCCACCCCTACAACTAAAACCGCCTCACTGCGAGTGGGACTGGTAGCAAGGCTGCTGAGGCTGATGTCCCCCACGGCCACGAAAACGGGGCTTCCAAGGTCGCCCCTGCTTTGGGCGGTACATAGACTGCACAGTTCAGATGGCCTTGCTAGAGCCCTGCAGCTTGGTGATAATCTTCTCTGTGTCTTCGCTGAACAGCATGGAGCCCTTAAAGGGAGCATCCAGAATGTTCATCTGCACAGCTGGATCGAACCCAGAAACCCAAAGCCAAGCATGGTATCGGAGGCAAATGCCAGTAGCGGCCGCCCTTGAAGAGGTGTCTGCAGTCATAGGCCGACCTCAGTACGTGGATACCCTTGTCTGAGCTGGTCTACAGTGGTTTGGCAAGCACTGCCCACTGAGGGCAATCGGGCATGTTTTGCACAGTGTCCATTCCCTGTTCCCAAAGGGCATTCTGGAATTGGACCATGTGTGTCAGAAGTTGAGACTCCTGATACTGCAGGTGGCAGCAGAGTACACTTTGCATCCCGTGGAATCCAGCTGCTTTGACTCCCTGTCAGGCGGCTGGGTGCTCAGGTGTATGGGCCTCTGTGAACAGTCGTGAGCTGCCGAAATTACCACCGAGTCCACTGGGGGTGGTTTGGCCAAGAAGGGGTGGTCCTTAGGGGCCCAGTAGAGCCAATGAGCCTTCCTGGCCACGGCAGAGGAGGAGTGAGGGTGCTTCCAGGCAGCGAACATGATGTCCTCAAAGGTCTCAACCATGGGAGGGATGACCACTGGCTTAGGGTCTTTTTGGCAGAGGTATTTAGCCAACCGCAGTTGCTCAGGGTCCAGGGCCTCAGTGTCCCAATCCACGTTTGCCTGGATGTGCCTCAGCACCTCCATGAAGTTGGGGTCATCGGGGGGGGATTTGGGGTGCCCCTCCGTGTCCCCTAAATCTGGTTCGATGTCCGAGTCCACCCGAGAGGTGTCGGAGTCGACACACAAGTCTGAGGTTGAAGAGGATGGGGATCTGTGTCGTCTGCTCTTGCGTCTCTTGTCCGGAGAGGGAGAGCGGGAGGAACTGCTGGACTTGGCACACCCACTGGGAGATCAAGTTTGACCGTGTCCCACTAGTGGGAGAAGAGCTCCTTTACTTGCGAAAGGTTTAGTTTTGGGAACCAGATGCAGAAGGAGGACGTGCACCAGAGCAGTCGCCGGCCCCGTCTTCGGGAGGCGCGGGGTCTGAACCCCTGGTGTCAGTGTCCATGGGCACCAACGTCGGTCTTTGGGGGCGATGACGAAGGAGCAGCCGCTGCCCCATCGTCTGCCTTTGACGACAGATGAACCGGATTCTGTTGCAGAGAGGGTGTCCCAGAACTGACGTCGGGTGGCACTGGGGTGACCGGCATCGGAACGATTTTAACTGGCAGTGGACAGCCTTCACCTGCGGAGGAGGGGGGCCGGAGAAGCCACAGGCGGAAAACAGTATGGCATGGCATCCGCCTGTCTTTGGAGTCTGACGGGCGTCCCTTGGTGCCATGAGCCTTGGGATGCTCAGACTTGTGGTGCTTAGAGGACTTTTCGACCAAACGTCGATCAGCTGCCAGTGGCAGGCGATGTTCGGAATCCTTTGGTTTCGGCAGCAAGGATGAGGCCCTGCCGCCGGAAGAACCTGAGGCCTTGCTCGACTCCCAGAGATCGGCCTTGGAAGCGGAGGCCAAGCGGGAGGAGGACTTACATGCACCCGCCGTGGAAGCCTTCTCGGCAGGCAGAAGCACCTTCAATGGTTGGAGGGTGGTCTCTGAGGACTTGGTCGCCACAAACCCAGCGGAGGAAGGTTTGAGGGTCATGATGCAGGAATCATGCCCCGACGATCCCGACTTTGAGCCAGAGGACCTGGGCATAGAACAAGACCTCTTTCTCTCCTGGCGCCTCCCGATGTTTGTGATGCTTCTTCAAGGGTGGTGTCGGATTCTGAGGACGGTTGCCCATCATGAAAGTCTGGACTCCGCTTAAAAAGGCAGAAAGAGATTTCTGTCCCTGATGTGTCCAGGAGTTAAAGACTTGGCAATGGGGACAGGCGTTGGTGTCGTGGCCGGCCTCAGCCAATAAAGGCATGCGGAATGGCCGTCCTTATGGTATCTGCCACCCGCAGGAGTACTTGTTGACATGCCCTTTGGAAGAAGAGGATGTAGATGTAAGGAAAAACACTTTTAGAAACGTGGAGAAGAAAGAGAGTGATCGGCACTGCAAGCGATAAACCAAAGGTGAACTGACCCTGACCGTGCGGCGGGAAAGAACCGCAGCACATGGGGAAATCCTCCCTTATCTAGAGTGACATCGGGGGGGGGGAAACAGACGTCAGTGGGGGCGTTCCATGTTGGTACTGCTAGAAGAAAAATTTGCCGAGACCCGCCGCCAGGTGGCGTCAGTCCTACTTGTGTTGCCTGCTGCAAGAGCTTCCTCTCAAAGTAAGATCTGTAACCCAAGGCTCTCCATGAAACTCCTAGCGCAAAAAAAAGCTCGGGACCATCTCTGGCATTGGGCTTGGGCTACTGGTTACCAAGTCGACATACTCCACTACAAATGAGCTCGTCACGAATGCACAAAATCCATCCGCAAGACGAAAAGTATATATTACAACGATGCACTCACTAATACCTGGGGTAAGGGGAAATCCTTCTGGAGCACTCTTAATGAAGTTACAGGGATGGTGTCTCAGACCTCACCTACCATGTTGGACGTGGATGGGGATATAACTCGCAACCCAACCTCTATCGCTAATACTTTCAATACCGCGTTCTCCGACCTCAGTAGTGTTCTCCCACCGGACTTCTTTGATGATGATACTCAGCTAACATTCTCCACCACCACCACCCCCCTCCTGCTAACCACCCCCGATCTACTTCAAAACAGTTAGGATATCTGAAGTCCGCATTTACATCAGTAAGGCAACTGCCAGGTACAGGACAAGTGGGAATTCACTTGACCTCAAACTGCTGTCCCTTACTCTTGATGAAGTCCTATCACCTCTAACTATAATCTTCAACCTCTCCCTTGGTCAGTTTCCTGGCCGATGGAAATCTACCACTATTACTCTGGTCCACAAGAGTGGTGACAGGGTTCTTCATGTGAACTATCGGCCTATATCCATATTACCCCCCAAACATATAGTAGCTGACCAGCTCACGGATTACCTGGACAAATACATCTTGTGCATCCAGCAACACGGATTCAGAAGAGGACAGCGCTACATCTGCTCTCCTCGAATTCACTGGCGCTATCCACAACTCTCTGGATAATAGTCTCCTCACCGGGGCAGTCTGCATAGACCTGTCTAAGGCATTTGACATCGTCCACCATCGCCTGTTAATCACGCAGTTGCAAATCGCTGGACTCTCCCAGGAATCCTCTTCTTGGTTCAGGAGCTACCTGGAAAACCTTTCCCAAACAGTGAAGATTGCTGATGTCCACTCCGCTGAAAGACCCATTCGCTCAGGAGTCCCCCACGGTTCCATTCTCGGGGCACTCCTGTTCAGCCTCTTCCTGAATGGTCTCCCGCATTCTTCTCCTCAACAAATCCTTCTCTAAGCAGACAATACCGTCATTTACACCACCCACAAGGACCTCCTCCTCCTCCAAAACAATCTTCAGCTTGGTTTCTCTGCAATTGAAACCTGGTTTTGCAAGCACAAATTAGTCCTCAACTACAAAAAAAACCAAGTCTATGCTCTTCTGCAGCTCTCACAACAAACACAGGTCACAACCCCTCCTCATCACAAATTGCCTTGGTTCAGTCCTCGAACAGATTCACTCATTCAAATACCTTGGAATCACCATTGATAGTAAGCTATCATACGCCACCCACATAGACAATGTTGCAAAAGAAAAAAATTACTCACCTTAGTAATTATGTTTCTTCTAGTGGAGTCTTGCTGTATTCTGACAAGTGTAGTTAGCCCCAGCCTTTAAACTGCCCCAGAGAACAATGGGTTAACTTTTCTATGCATGGCACAGAATGTTCATCTGAAGCTCGGTTGATGTCTGTGCCTGTTGTAATTCGAACTGCAACCGTCAGATCTTTATGAGCAAAACTCACTAGGTGTTCTATGTGGAAACTGTATAATTTTTACTACCCAACTGGCAGAAAAATAATGTTTTGGGTTCTCAAAGCAAGACTCAAGTCAGGAAACCCAAACACAAAAAGAGTCAGGAAACCCAAACACAAAAACCAATGAAATGAAATAACATCTCACCCTATGAGAACAGAGGGTGTAAAGGGGGCACCCCTAGGGTGCCAACACTGCGCCTGCCCACCCACATCCCAAAACATCTAAGTTCTGAGAGGGGAGGCGGGGGGGAGGTCAGAATACAGCAAGACTCCTCTAGAAGAAACACAATTACTAAGGTGAGTAATTTTTTCTTCAAACAACATGAAGTCTTGCTGTATTCTGACAAGTGCAGACTACCAAGCAGTACCTCCATGGGGGAGGGACAGAGCCTACTTTGGGAATAGGCTCTGAAGTACTGCTGTGCCAAACTGAGCATCACTCCTAGCCTGGATATCCAGGCAGTAATGCTTGGTAAAAGTATGGACCGTTTTCCAAGTGGCAGCTTGACAAAATTTCTAAAAGAGGGATATCCCTGGCAGCAGCCAGGGAAGCAGATGTACCTCTTGTGGAATGAGCCCTCAGGCCTGAAGGTGGAGTTTTACCCAGTTTTTCATAGCAGAACTGTATACAAGACACAATCCACCTGGCAATAGATCTCTTGATGGCAGCTTTGCCCTTCCCAACTTCTCCATAAGTGAGGAACAACTGGAGGGAGTCAAACCTGTGTCCCTTGATACGCTCTATATAGTAGCTAAGGGCTCTTTTAACATTCAAACAGTGTAGCCTCCTCTCTCCCGAGCAAGAATGATCAGTGAAGAAAACAGGGAGAGATATAGACTGATTCAGGTGGAAATCTGAAACCACTTAAGGCAAGAACTTTCTGTTAGTTCTAAGGACCACTTAATCTCTGTGAAAAGAGATGAAATCAGGTTCCACTGACAGGGCTTGCAATTCACTGATACGTCTAGCAGAAGTAATGGCTACCAAAAATACAGGTTACTCACCTGTAACAGGAGTTCTAGGAATGGTATATGTTGTTAATCCACACTGTCTGGCAGGTTCCTTGCCGCTTTAAATCTTGCCGGAAGGTCCTCAAGCTGGCTCCTCCCACCCACCCAGGTGGTAAAACTCTCGGCTCCGCCCCATGATGCCAGATCTAGCCCGCTGGAAGCCAGGTTGTGCGGCCGGGAGGTCGGAGATATGTGGATGAACAACATATACCATTCCTAGAACTCCTGTTACAGGTGTGAGTAACCTGTATTTCTAGGGACATGGATGTGTTGTTCATCCACACTGTCTGGCAGACTCCTAGCAGTTCTCCGGGAGGAGGGAGGCAAGGCACACACCCCCTACTTGGGAAATAAAGACTGGAGAACCGAGGCCACAAAACCAGCATCCCGGCATGACTCAAGGTCAATGTGGTAGTGGGTGATGAAGGTGTGTGCTGACTTCCAGGTAACAGCCCTGCAGATTTCCTGGATAGGGACGTCCCTGGAAGCAGCCACCGATGCAGTGGTATGGCGGGTAGAATGAGCTCTTATCCCTCTGGGAGGCTCCATGCCCGCCAACCTATAGCAGAGATCTAGGCAGGAGGTGACCCACCTGCCTATCGTCCGCTTGGCTGCAGGTCTACCAGGTGCGGCTTCAGCGTAGGTGACAAACAGCTGGCGAACCTCTCCCCGAACTTCAGCCATCCGCTCCTTATAATAAGCGAGCGCTCTTCTAGGGTCCAAAGTATAGAGCCTATATTCGGCCACCGAGGTGTGACAGGGGTAGAACACTGGTAGAGTCAACACCTGGTAAAGGTGAAACTCTGACACCACTTTTGGAAGGATTTTCGGGTAGAGGCACAGGACAACCTTGTCCCTGTGGAAGACAAGACAAGGAGACTCGATGGAAAGTGCCTGGAGCTCTCCCATCCTTCTGGCTGACGTGATAGCCACCAAGAAGGCGGTCTTCCACGACAGGTGAGAGATGTCACACCTGTGCATCGGTTCGAATGGCTTGCCCATGAGCTTAGCCAATACCAGCAGTAGATCCCACGGAAGTGAAGGTTCTCGCACCGGAGGGGATATGTGATCAAGGCCTTTGAAAAAGCGTCAGACCACCTTCTCCTGTGCCACCGACTGCTTCCTGGCCCGCGCCCGGTAAGCAGAGATGGTTGCCAGGTGCACCTTAAGGGTCGTCAATCGAAGTCCTTGCTGAGAAAGGGACCACAGGTAGTCCAGAATACTTGCCAAGGAACAGGAGGAAGGGTCCAGGCCCTTGCCCTGACACCAAATGGAGAATCTCTTCCATTTGAAGGCGTAGCATTTTCTGGTTGACTCCTTACGGGACACCTCAACGACGTTGAGGACCTCGTCAGAAAGACCCAAGACCTGGAACTCTAGCTGCTCAGGAACCAGGTCGTCAAGTGCAGGGATTGAAGGTCCGGATGGAATACCTTCCCCTGGTTGACTGAGATTAGGTCCGGGCGGGCTGGAAGCCGCTTCAGGAGTCTGGAGCTGAGACTGAGGAGATCTGCATACCAGAACTGGCGGGGCCAGTCTGGGGCTACCAGAATCACCTGCGCCTTGCCCCTCCTCACCTTGAGAAGCACCTTATGGATCAAGGGAAATGGGGGAAAGGCGTAGAAGAGGCCCGGAGTCCACGGCCTCGAGAAGGCATCCCCCTGCAGCGAGTCCTGCTGAGGGGGGCCGGCATGAAACAGACTCAGCTTCGCATTATCCCTGGAGGCAAACAGGTCCACCTGAGGTGTGCCCCAGAGGGAGAAGAGAACTTGTACTACCTCCGGCAGGAGAGACCACTCGTGAGACGCAGACCCTATCCGGCTTAGGGCATCGGCCAGGGTGTTGGAGGCTCCTGCCACGTGAATGGCGAGGAGATCCGCCTCCAGGCTGCGCACGAGAGAACAAATGCGGAGAGCTTCCCTGCACAAAGGCATGGAGCGCATCCCACCCTGGCGGTTTAGGTAGTACATGGTCGTGGTATTGTCCGTCTGGACCTGAACCACTTGACCCCGTAGAAATGGAGCGAAGGCGGTGAGTGCTAGACGAACCGCTCGAAGCTCCAGCAGGTTGATATGGCATCCGGACTCCCGAGGGGACCAGAGACCGTGCGCTCTGTGCTCCCCCAGATGGGCACCCCAACCCATCAGAGAGGCATCGGTCGATAGAGAGACCGTCGGCTCGGGCGACAAACGCGAAGCTCTCCTGCAGATGTGCTGGAATGGTCCACCACTGAAGAGCGTTCCCACATCCCCTGGGTCACTGTCACTAGCTGATCCAACAGATCGAAGTGCTGTGACCATTGGCTGGCCGGTCCCCACTGAAGGGGATGCATGTACCAACGGGCCCAACGGACCACGCTGGTGCAGGCCACCATGAGGTGCAGGAAGTCCCGGGCACGACGCGATTGCCCAACCTGAAATGATGGGTAAAGTAGGAAAGAACCTCGGCCCTGTCCGCCGGGAGCCGTGCTCTGGCTCGTAGAGAGTCGAGCTCTGCCCCAGTGAATTGTATCACCTGCTTTGGCACGAGTTCCGACTTGGTCTCGTTGATAAGGAGGCCAACCTGAGAGCAAACCTGGAGGGCCAGGTCTCTGGACCACTCCACCTCCACTCTGGAGGGGGCTGCAATCAGCCAGTCGTCCAGGTTGGGGTACACCCAGACGCTTCGGCGCCGCAGGAATGCTGTCACCACTGCTATGCATTTGGTGAAGACCCTGGGAGCTAGGGAAAGGCCGAAGGGCATGGCCTGGAACTCACAAAGGGATCCCTCCGCTCTGAAGTGGAGGAATCTCTGCTGGGACGGACGGATTGGGACGTGAAAGAACGCGTCCTGAAGGTCCAGGGAACAGAACCACATGCCTCGTTCCAAGGATGGGATTATCTGAGTCAGAGTGACCATCCTGAAGGTCCGTGACCTTAGGAACCTGTTCAGGTCGTGCAGGTCGAGAATGTGGCGCCAGCCCCCTGTCCGTTTTGGGACCAGGAAGTACCTGGACACAAACCCCAGGTCTGGAGGAGGATCTGCCACCTTCCTGATCACCTCTTTTTCGAGGAGCAGGGCAATATGCTCGGCGGGCCGACAGAGAGGCTGCGGACCCTGTGGCCCCCCGAGGGGTGATGGCTCTGAAGGGTGGGGCCTGCTCGAACTCCAGAGGCAGGCCCTTTCCTACCACCTCCAACACCCAGCAGTCCATGGTGATAACGGACCAGGCGGAAAGGAAGTGGTGAAGCCGTCCCCCCATGGGGGGAACCCTGGGGGAGTGACGAGGCTGGGGGCGACACCCCTCAACCCGTCACTGGGCAGGCTCGGAGGAGGGACTGGCCGAGGGACCTCCTGGGCTTTTACCTCCCTGCTTCCTATTGGAGGAAGCCGTGGGTTTGGGTTTGGGATGCCAAGCGCAAGCCTGCTGGCCCTGGTGCTGGTGCTGTTGGGCCAGATGTGCCACAGGCGCAGAAGGGCAAAAGGACTTGTGCTGCTGCTGTCGGTGGTCTCTGTCCTTCTGGGCGGAGGTGACCGAGTCCAGAGTGGCATTGGACTTTTCAATCCGTTGGAGGTGACCTTCCACTCCAGGGCCAAAGAGGTCAGTCCCCAGGAAGGGGACATCCACCAATTTGTACTGGGTATCCGCCGTTAAGGTGGATATCCTCAGCCATGCTCTGCGGCGCATGGCCATCGCGGCCGCAACCGATCTGGCACAGGAGTCTCCTATGTCCAGAGCCGTTTGGAGCTGCTGCTTAGCCACTGCCCTTCCCTGGTCCCCGCACCTGCCGGACCGTGGTCTGCAGGTCGGCTGGAAGATCACCTCATCCAGGGAGCCCATGAGGGCGTGGGAGAAGTGTGCCATCAGCACAGCTGAGCTGGCCTGGCGGAGGCCAAGAGAGGATGCAGCGTACACCTTGTGCCCGGCGTAGTCCAGCTTTTTGGACTCCTTGTTGGGGGGCTTGTCCACGTCCCTAGCGTTCCCAGAACACCGGAAAACGCTGTCGGTGATCAACCCTTCAGCAGAGGGGTGTTCTGAAAAACCGGGCAAAGAGCCGGTAGGGATCGCATACTTCCTGGCCGAAGGCACAGGACAGGAAGCAGGCCGCTGCCAGAGCTCCAAGGCTGGGCCAACAATGGCTTCAGGCACCGGAAAGGCCTCCGTGGGTGAATCCCTCGGTCTAGTATCTCCGTCAGGGGATACTTGGCCCGCTTGGATACGGGCTCGAGCTGCATCCCGGTGGACTCCGAGATGAGCCGAAGCAAACCCATGAAGGACTGGGGCTTCCCCAACGACTGGCTCTCGGAGGACTCCAGGTCAACGGCCTGGAGAACAGGGAGGAGTCAGCCAACTCGGAGGAGTGAGTCCGCAAAGAGCTGCCTGGGCCTAAGCCACCTCCACCTGCCAAGGACGGTCGGGAGTGAGGGTGACTGACAACCTGTGGGGCAGGCCTTGACCCAACCGAGAGTCCTTGGTCGGCGCCCCCGATTTCGGTTGTGGAGGCGGAAGTTCCACCACAATCGGTGGGGCAGCTGGTTTCGGCCATGAACAACCAGCCCAAGCTTGGGCACCTCAACTACAGCGAGGGGTTGTTTCAGCCGCTCGGGTGACAGCCACTTAATGGCCGGGGAAGGCGACGGAGTCGACTTGTTCCCGGAAAAAAGTAATTGCTACCACATCAGGTCCTCGTAGCGTCGGCGCAATTCGCGCGAAGCCTCTCCTCTTCGAGGAGGAAGACAGGGCAGCCCAGTGCTTTCACTTGCCTCTGTGTCAGACCGAGACCGCCGATGTCGGCGGGATCGGCTGGACCGAGATGAAGTCTGAGACCGAGACCGAGATCCTCTGTGTTTCCGAGGACAGGTCTGGGAAGGAGCGGGGGACACCCGCTCTTCCCTTGGATCGGATGCCTTAACCGGGGACTGCTGCACCGGGGCGCAGGCAGATCCTCGGTCTCTACCAGGGGAACCAGTGAAGAAGGGTTGTCGGCCTCACCAGTCGACAGCCCGTCCGACGAGTCGAGGAAAATCTCGACCGCATCGATGGGTGTCTCGGCCGGCTGGCCTGACAGGGACGCAGTGAAGCCAGTGGCCTTAGCCGCAACCTCGACCGAAGTCGACAGTCGTCTGTCCGGGGAAGGAGACCTCTCCCGCTCCCACTAACGCCGACTATGGGACTTAACCTTGGAGTCCTCCTTTTTTTTTTTTTTTTTTATACTTTATGTTTATTGTTTTCTTCTGCAAACATACAGTAGGAGAACCTGTTGTAGTACATCAGTATAAGGTCTGACATTCTGAGGGGAGCATCCCTCTTAATAACAACATTAATCATCTCATGCTACAACAATAAGATACGTCATGCAGGGTACATCTCAGGACTATAGAGCCCTAGTATTACATAAACAAAAAATCGTGAAATAGGCTGTGTACTTTAAACCTATGAGCTGCACGTTATAACATTACAAAACCCAAAAGAGAAAATTACTTGGAATCTGTCTCTGGGGTGAGACTAACAACGCAGCATGCATTAGCTGGAATTATAGTACCTTAATGGTACTATAAACTGCAGGTTATAACAGAAGCCCCATCAGAAATATTTATCTTCGAGTATGCAACTTTAAAGACTTATTATTTAATATAACCTACATTTTACTATTTAAGTCTCTGAAATATGTCCCACACAGAGAGAAAGCAAAACTCCCTCCCTTCATCATAGAAGCCTTAATGCATCAGGCCAGTCTGTATTTAGAGACTGAAACTCTTCCCAACACCAAAATTGAACACTAATGGAGGTTAACTATGCTTTCTCAGGAATTTTAACTTGACACACCTGAGATTTTCTTAAAATAATGGTAGAACAGTCCTTCATGTGTCGAGATCCTTTTCCTCGTCTGAGCCCGATCTGGAGGACTCCCTCTTTCTTCCACTGGGTTTCACGAACTTTTGAGCCCACTTCAAAGCGTCTGCTGAGTCCGAGAAAATAAAGACCTTGCCCTGGTATGTCGGCCGCAGCCTCGCAGGGAAAAGCATGTTGTGTGGAATATTCGATGCCCTCAGCATCGCCCTTGTCCCATCAAATTTTTTCTTTTTCTGTCGAGTTGCAAAACTTAAATCCGGATATAGAGAGACTGTTTCTCCGTCATGTAGAAGAGATCGCTTTTGCCTGGCCAACGACAAAATAAAGTCTCGGGTGCCTATGCTGTCTAAGATGGCTACTATTGTCCTTGGGGAGTCTATATTGTTGGGCCTACTCCGAAAGGAGACTCAATATGCTTTTTGAATCCCCCATGTCCTCTCCTGCAAGGACTGACCCAATTGTTGCTCCAAACAGTCTTTTAGGAAAAAGGCTCAGGTGGTCTCCCTCGCTGCGCTCCTGGATACCGACGATTCTCAGATTCGTAGCCCGGGCCTGGTTCTCCAGGTTTTCGAGACGGGCCCGCAAGTGTGAGTTTTCCTTCAGGAGATTTGCCGCCGTTCCCATCGCAGCTTCAGACTGCTTTTTTACTTCAACCACCTCCGTCTTCACTGTATTTAGGTCTGTCTCGAGGAGCGTAACCCTGTTTGTAAGGGTATTGAATCTCTCTGAAAGTCCTGCCATTGACGCCAGCATTTGGTTCATTTTTCGTCCCAGCGTCTGTAGTGTCTCTTCCTCACATTCCACGCTAGATTCAGGCAGTGCTTGGCCTGGCATCGATCGCTGTGCTGACGAGTCCACGTTGGATCTGTTTCTTGCATTCTCCCCAGCTGTCTTATCTTTCTTTGGATTCCCCATTTCAAGTCTATAGATACTGAAATCTAGTATTCCGTGTGGGTAGATAGGTTTATCTTAGTTTAAACCTTTAAAATTTAACTTATTCTTTCAATCTTGCGGAGCTTCATAAGCCTGCAACCGATCAGCTCGGGCTCCACAGCGCCCCCCTGAGTCCTTCTTTTTGGACCAAGAGGAATGTCCCGATGGCCCCTCTCCCTTCGTGGAAAGGGATTGGCAAAGCTCCTTGAACGAAGCTGAATACGAGGTACCCAGAGAGAGCGGGATAAACGCTGTGACCGAGGAAGAAGATGATGCAGCCTGGACCGCCGCCTCCTCGAGGGCGATCATCTGCTCGAGTTGCTCAGCCAAGACAGCTGCCGCGGTAACCGCCCAATGGGCCTCCTTTGACTTAACCGGAGGGTAGCGCTTCTCGGGGCGCCCAAGCTGTAACCGGGCAGCGCGGTCCTCCAGGACGTTGGCCGAAAATGAACGGCATGACTCGCAGGCCTGCGGGTCGTGTTCTAGGCCGAGGCAGTAGACACACATGGAATGCGGGTCCATCCTGCACATCTTCTGCCCACAAGGGCACCACTGAAATCCGGGAGTCGATTTGTCCATCGCAGCCGCGAGGGAGAAAGATGACCAAAGTCTTGAAAATTTTAAAATGAGTTTCAGGCGAACCGAAGAATTAGGATCCAGTCTATCATGCAGAGCGTTAAGGAGGGAACCTGAGCTTCCAAGCGGTAAGGAAGATCTGGCGTCATGGGGCGGAGCCAAGAGTTTTACCACCCGGGTGGGTGGGAGGAGCCAGCCTGAAGACCTTCGGGCAAGATTTAAAGTGGCAAGGAACCTGCCAGACAATGTGGATGAACAACACATCCATGTCCCTAGAAACACAGTTTTCCAAGTCAAGTACTTGAGCTCTGCTGAGGACAAAGGTTCTAAAGGGGGCTGCATAAGCTGTGCAATGCAAACATTAAGATCCCAAACAGGAGCAGGATCCCTAAAGGGGGGACTGGTGTGAAGCAATCCCTTGAAAAACTTACAGAATACAGGGTGGGATGACAGTGAGGAAGACTTGCCTACTGACAGGAAAGCAGAAACAGCTGCAAAGTGTACCTTGAGAGTAGCTCGTCTGAGGCCTAGACCATTGAGATGGACCATATAATCCAGAACCGTAGGCAATTCAGCAGTGTCTGGAGAAATATTCTTCTTAGAACACCAAATGCTGAATCTTTTCCATTTGGAGTTGTAAGTCTTTCTGGTGAAGGGCTTTCAAGAAGCCTTGAGGATATCCAGAACCCCTTGGGAAAGATGAAGATCTGCAAACTATAACTCTTCAAGAGCCAAGCCTTGAGATTGAGAGACTGAAGATTGGGGTACCAAATCCTCCCCTGAGAGGATGTTAACAGGTTGTAATTCCTGGGAAGAGACAGGGGAAGATGGACTGCTAGGGCCAGCAACAAGGAATACCATGGCTGCCGGGCCCAGTCTGGAGCAATCAGAATCACTTTGCAAGGCTGTGACCTTATCTTGACTAACACTTTGAACAGGAGAGGGAAGGGGAGAAAAAGCATACAGAAATTTCCCTTCCCAGTTCAGAATCAGAGCATCCAGGGGGTCTGAGCCCAAGACTGGGGGTCTGCAACAAAAGAGAGGAAGTTGGTGCTTGTCTGGGGCTGCAAAAAGATCCATCTCTGGAGTGCCCCATCTTGAGAAAATCACCTTCAACACCAGAGGATCCAGGGCCCATTCGTGATGGCACTGAGATATTCTGCTCAATGCATCTGCTAGGACATTGTCCTTCCCTGGAAGGTGAACTGCTAACAGAGAGGTTTGCAGGGAATAAACCAGGGACCACAACTTCATTGCTTCTGTGCACAAGGCCGTAGACCGAGTGCCTCCTTGCTTGTTGATGTACCACATGGTGGTGGTGGTGTCTGTTCTGACCTGAACCACCTTGTTCTGTACTGATTTGGAAAAAGCTTGCAGTGCCAGAAACACTGCCATGAGTTCCAAGAGATTGATGTGTAGAAGAGATTCTTGAGGCGACCACAGTCCCTGGGTAGTGAGGTCCCCCAAATGGGCTCCCCAGCCCAGCAGGGAAGCATCTGTGGTAAGGACCACTGAATGAGACGGAGTGGCAAATGGAACCCAGTGCCTCAAATTGTCCTGATCCTACCACAATTGCAGGGCTTGGATCAGAGTCTGAGTCACTGGGATTAGTTTGGTAAGGGAATCCTTTCTTTGGGACCAAAAAGCTCTTAAGTGGAACTGAATGTCCCTCATCTGGAATCTTGCACCTTGGACCACTGCTGTGGAAGCTGCCATGTGGACCAAGAGCTGAAGGAAATGCCTTGCTTGTCGAGACACCTGAAGGCTGAAAGAAGAGGCCAGTTCCATGAGAGCTCTTGCCCTTTCTAGGGGAAGGAAGGCTCTTGCTTTTACCGTATCCAGCTCTGCCCCATGAAGGTGAGGAGCTGCACTGGTTCAAGAACTGACTTTGGTAGGCTGAGAAGAAATCCTAATGAAGTGAACACTTGCTGGGTCACTTGCAGGTGTGACTTGACTTGGTCTGGGGACTGGCCCACTATGAGCCAGTCATCCAAATATGGAAAAATGGAAATCTTTTGTCTTCTTAGGAAGGCAACAACTACTGTCAGGCACTTTGTGAAGACCCTTGGGGCTGAGGTTAGGCCAAAGGGCATTGCTCTGAACTGACAGTGGCCTGAGGGCAACTCGAACCGGAGGTACTTTCTGTGGGAGCACCTGATGGAAATGTGAAAGTAGGCATCTTTGAGGTCCAGGGATGCTAGCCAGTCCCCTGGCCTTAGAGAGGGAAGGATAATTCCCAGAGTTATCATCTTGAACTTTGGCTTTAAAAGATGTTTGTTCGGGTATGTTAAGTCCAGGATGGGTCGCCACTCTCCTGTCTTTTTGGGGGTTAGGAAGTACCTGGAGTACAGTCCTTTGCCCCAGTGTAGGGTAGGTACTCTCTCTACAGCTCTAAGAGCTAGGAGAGAAGAAACCTCTGCCTCTAGGGCAAGGGTCTCAGAGAGATTTGCAGGTGGGAAAGATCTGGCTCTCATCTTGGGAAATGTTTTGAAGCTGAGAACCAGTCCCTGGCTTACTACTTCCAGGACCCACTTGTCTGATCTAACAGACATCCAGTCCTGGACAAAGTAAGCCAGCCTGAACCCCTACTGGGATAGGAGAATCGACCTGAGCAGACCCATCAGTGTGTCTGCTTGGCAGGGGCTTTAGACTGAGGGGTGGATGCAGGCCTGCTCATTCCCCTTCTGCCTCTCCCTCTGAAGAACCCCCTCTGTGAAAAGAAAGAAGAGGCTTGTGCTTGGTAAAAAGGCCTTTGAAAAGGCCTGCCCCTGCCCCTGGACTGCTGCCTTTGAGGAGTTGCCTGCCTTTCCTTGGCATTAGCACTCCTATAAGTGGTCCTTTATTCATAGATACATAGATACATAGACAGTGTCGGCAGATAAGGGCCTATGGCCCACCCAGTCTGCCCATTTAAGTTTGTAAGTTCAGTTTATGTTTTCCAGGAAGTCTGTTGCCCCTTACCCCTGACCTCCAGAATTCCTTTATGTCTATCCCATGCATTCTTAAATCCCGTGATTGTTTCAGCCCCCACCACTTCCTCTGGCAGGGTGTTCCACTTGTCCACCACCCGCTCTGTGAAGAAATTCTTCCTCACGCTTCCTCTGAATCGTCCCTCCCTCCAACTTCATCCCATGCCCTCTAGTCCTGGAACATCTTTTTCGCTAAAAATAGTGCATTCCTGCACCCTGTTCCTCCCTGTAAGATACTTGTATGTCTCTATCATATCCCTCTCCCTCCTCTCCTCCAGGAGTACATGTTCAGTGCCTTCAACCTGTCCTCATAGGACTTGTGATGCAATCCATGCACCATCTTTGTTGCCCTCCTCTGAACCTTCTCTACCCTGTCTATGTCCTTACGTAGGTAAGGTCTCCAGAACTGCACAGTGTACTCCAGGTGCGGCCTCACTAGTGTCTTGTATAGTGGAATTATGACCTCCCTTTTCTTGCTGGTGATGCCCCTGCCTATGCATCCCAGCATCCCATTTGCTTTACCTGCTGCCTTG
This sequence comes from Neoceratodus forsteri, assembly GCA_016271365.2. NCBI lineage: Eukaryota > Metazoa > Chordata > Ceratodontiformes > Ceratodontidae > Neoceratodus > Neoceratodus forsteri. The sequence goes on along the minus strand of CM057453.1, from coordinate 291,669,395 downwards.
TCACACTGTTTCCCTGCCTTGAGGTCATCAGAGATGATGACTCAAGATCCCTTTCCTGCTTGGTGCATGCTATATCCTCACCCACCAACTGATATATTGTGCCAGGGTTTTTGTGCCCCATATGCATTATCTTGCACTTCCTTGCATTGAATTTCAACTGCCAAACCCTGACCATTCTTCAAGTTTCTGCAGGTCCCTTCTCATTCTGTCTACACCCTCTGGTGTGTCTACTCTGTTACAGAGCTTTGTGTCATCAGCGAACAGTGAAATTCTGCCTTCTAGGTCCTGTGCAATGTCACTGATGAAGATATTGAATAGTACCGGTCCCAGCACTGATCCCTGTGGTACCCCACTGGTCACTCTTCCCTCTGTGGAGTGACAGCCATTTACCACCACCCTCTGTGTCCTGCTGCCCAGCCAGTTACCTACCCACCGCACTACTGTCCTGCCCACACCCAAATTCCCCAGTTTGTGCAATAGTCTTCTATGTGGCACAGTGTCAAAGGCCTTGCTGAAGTCCAGATAGGCCATGTCCACTGCACTCCCCTGATCCACCTCCCTAGTCACCCAGTCAAAAAATTCAATGAGGTTGGTCTGACATGACCTTCCCCTGGTGAAACCATGCTGCCTTGGGTCTTGTAGTCCATTGGCAACCAGATGTTCCACTAATCTCTCCTTCAGTAGTGCTTCCATGATCTTCCCCACTACCGAGGTGAGGCTGACTGGTCTGTAGTTCCCCGCTTCCTCTTTGTTCCCACTTTTGTATAAGGGGATTACATCTGCTATCCTCCAGTCTTTGGGTACCTCCCCTGTTTCTAGTGATCGACTAAACAGGATAGCAAGAGGTTCAGCCACCACCTCTCTTAGTTCTTTAAGGAACCAGTCCATTCGTCCATTTTCTTCATGTAATTCCCTGTCTGCTCCCCAAACAGAGAATTACCTACTACAGGAAAATCCATGGCCTTAGCCTGGGTATCCTGTGAGAGGCTAGTACATCTGAGCCAAGCCATTCTCCGAAGAGCCACAGATGTAGCCATGACTCTTGATGATACATCATTGGAGTCCACAGCAGCATGAAACTGAACTTTTGATGCCTCAATCCCATCTGCAGCCACCTCCTCCAGCTCCTTGGCAAACTGGGGGAAAGCCTGTTTAGCCAGTGCCAGTACAGTGTCCCACCTGGACCTCTGGTACCTGGCTGCACAGGCCATATAATTCGCCTGCCTGAGTCCCAAGGAAGATGCCATGAACCGCTTCTTTGCCATGGCATCAATCTTCCTGGAGTCCTTGTCTGGGGGGGTGATGCCAAGGGAATACTTGCCTCATCACAGGCAGCAGCCTGTACAACCCCAACATGGCTGCATTGCTGATAAAGGAACTCCATATCTGAGCCTGAAAGAGTATACCTCTTGTCCATTCTTCTATCCACAGGAGGTATGGAATTGGGAGACTTAAGAATTTTTTGTGTCCGTTTCCCAGAAGATTTGTGGAGGGGAATAGACAGTCTCCTGGACTATGGGATGTCCATCATCGCTACATAGTCAGACTCCTCCTGATCCTCCACAGGAAGCTGGAGGGTATCAGCCACCTTTCTGTAAAACATGAAGTGCGAAGGAGACTCAGAAAGTCTAGGAGCAGAAACACCTGAAGGTCTGTCTGGGGAGATGTCCGGGTCAATAGGCACATCCAGACTTTGACCATCACCGAAATCATCTTCCAACTCTCTTTCCTTCTCAAACTCCGGTTCATAAAATTCTTCCAAGGTATAATCTTGAACTGGTGGAACCAACCGAACTGAGCCCCTGCCAAAAGGTGCCGGATTAGTCAGAACCGGGCGAAGCGATTCCACAATACGAATTGCTTTGGCTATTTCTTCGGCGGTTGGAGTTTGAGATTCTGGATCCAAACCGGTCGATTTGTCTTTGCATTTTCTTTTTGTCGGAACCGAATCCTCGGAATCGGCTCTCCTTTTGCCCGAAGAAGTATCGCCCTGGTCAGAGGGCACTCCTTCTGGTTCGGTCCGAACCGGGCTGGCCATCCAGGTCAGTGGACTTCTCGGCCTCCCTTTCCCTCAGTCTACCTAATCTCTTTTCAAGAGTAGATTTTGGAAAAGTTTTACAAATTTGGCAGTCTGAATCGAGGTGGTCAAACCCCAGACAATAAACACAGGTGGTGTGGGGATCGGCCTTAGCAAAGACCTCCCCACACAGACTGCAGTGTTGAAACCCAGTGGGCCCGGTTTTTCTCTTGGGTTTCTCAGACATGGCCAACCTAACCAAACTTACCCTTTTTTCCGCAACCGCCAGGCAAGACTCCCCTATCGGTTCCTGACCGTGTCATGGGTCTTGGAAAAAAACATACTAAAACATGTTTTTTTTTTTTAGAACCAATACGGACCGGTAACCACACACTAAAGTAAAATACAAAATTTACCTGAATGATCGGTTCATCCAAACTGATCCACACTTTTTACAAGTTCCACACAGAAAACAGAACAAAACCTATCTAGTACTCAAGGTAACACAGACAGAGACTTGAACCGACTATGCAGAAACAAAATTTCGGTAGAAAACCGACCGAAAACCTACACTTTAACCGACTTCGAACCGAGCAGCAGGAGAAATCTCCGGAGCGACTGTTCAGTGAGGTGGAGTAAAGAATCTGACAGTTGCAGTTCGAATTACAACAGGCAGAGACATCAACCAAGCTCGAGATGAACATTCTATGCCATGCATAGAAAAGTTAACCCATTGTTCTCCGGGGCAGTTTAAAGGCTGGCGCTAACTGCACTTGTCAGAATACAGCAAGACTTCATGTTGTTTGAAGCTGGAAATACACGCATTGGCCTTCTCTAAAGGCAAAGGCAATGTCTTGCCACAGATGCCCTATGGATCACAGTACAGAGCTCGGTGGTCTCACTAAATCGACCACGGTTTGATCATCTACGGCTCAGCCTCTGCCACCGCCCTTAGGCATGTATCCTTGACCTTAAACAAAGCCTGCAGGCTGATCACTGGATCCAACCGCCTCATCCACACCTGCAATCTATACGCCCAAACTGGATCACTCCAACTGTCTAGCCGTATCAAGTACCAGACCTGCTTAATGGTGAAAAAAATAACATTGGGTCTTGCCCCCCCAGGTGTCCAAGCACTCCTCCATATGGCGCAGAATCCACGCCCCACCAGGGGCTCTGAATCTCAGCTCATATACATCCAACGTTGCTGCACCTCCCAGAGGCAGAGATCCTTCACACACAGAGCTCCCAGCTGGTTAAATGGCCTTGGCTAAGGCATCTCCTCACTGTCTAAGCTAGGCCCCTTCAAATCCAACCTCCGCCTCCAGCTCCTGTGATTGTCAACCTTAATCTGCTCCTCCTAAACTAGCACTTATTACCCCCCTGTTCCTCCCCAACACTCCTCGCGCCCCCTTCCCTCCTCACCCTCTCCCCATCCCCCCAGCACTTTTTGGTTACCTGACAAATGCAGCCGGCTGCATCTGATTTTGTTGTCCCTACCTAGCTTCATAATTCTGTATACCTTACTCCTCCTTTAGGCTCCTAATACCACAGTAAATGAATGTATGTACTTGTTTGTTTGGAAATCACTGTAACCTGCTTCGTTCACCCCATCTATATTTGCATTGTTCCTTCATATTGTATTGCTTTCAAATGGTCTTGTCTACTCCTGTCACTCAACTGACGTGGAACCTTTGTAAAAGAGCCTTGGCTCAAAGGTATTTGTAATCCAAGACTCAAATAAAAAATAAAATAAAATACGTAAAAAATGTATTCTCTAGTAAACAGTAACAGCTGAAACATTGTGTTTATGAAAGCACATGTTGAAGTGCAGAGTTGCTCTTTAACCGATTTTCTCATTCATTGCATAGTCTGCTGCAGTGTAGCGAGGGTTACCTCTAGTTCAGTGGAACCGGATGCCTCACCTGGCTTGTCGACATCCTGTGCCCCAGACTTACACTTATAAAAGTCCAGTGAGGCCATCACTGCTGACTGTGGTCTTTCCATGCCTGAAATAACTCCAAACTGGCTCCGCAAGGTCACTGGTGAACAATAAGCAGTTACACCAATTTTGACCAGAATCTGTTAGCATTAAAGTATATTTTAGTTAAAAAGTATCTGCAGTCCGGCACGTTGGCACAGCAGTATGGCTACCACTTACGACATCAGAGACCCAGGTTCAGGAATGGGCCTGGACCATCAGGGGCCAGCCAGGGAGAAGAAAATCAAGCATCCCTGAGGACACTTTCCTCCTTCAGGGAGGAAGGGTTCTTTTTGACGCTGCTATACTGCCACCTGGGTGACTAGCTGGTATTGTGGTCAGAGGACTGACTCAAGGAAGGGAGGGGGTGTCACAGTTGTGGTTGCACAAGCATACTCTGCATGCACCCCAGATAGCATTGCATTCGGAGTCCCAAGGGAGAAGATGAAAAACAACCCCAGAACCCATGGACAATGGGCCCTGCATTCCCCAACACAGCGCCTCCTGACAAGGTAGCTCCGGGTAAAGCCTCCACTCTTCTAGTCCCCACGGGGCAATTCCAAATTTACATGGAGGAAGGCAGCTACAGGTAGGAGGGGTGCAGAGAGGCCAGGCGTGCCTTGGGAGCTCCAGAGGGAGACAGGAGCTGGTGCAGGAAAGCAGTTAAAGAGAAAGTTTAAAAAAAAAAAAAAAGTATCTGCAGTGTGACAGGAACGCCATTAAACCATGTCTTGGTAACCTAGTACTTGGCTCCTTCTGCCCAAGTTCTAAAAGAGAAAAATTACCTTACAGGTATGTTTACATGCATAATTCTTATTATTCAGTCCTTCCCAATGGGTAAATACTGTAGTAGTAGTAATAGCAGGAGTAGAAATGGTCACCAGCCCACTAGCCAAATACTGGTAGATTTCGTACTGGGCTGGTAAAATGCCCTGCTAACTTGTATTAAAGCAGCCATCATTTCAATACATACATCACTCTGGCTAGTGGAAAACTCTGTGGGGCTAGTGGATTTTCCTAGCCACTGGCCCTGCTGGCTAGTGGCTGCAAAACTTAATTTTGACCCTTGTGATAGCAGGAGTGAAAGCATCAAATGTCCTCTAACCAAAAAATAAAAACTCCTAGTATGGCAGCAGAGGTACAAACAGAATATTCTGAGTAAACATCAAATGAAGGTAAGGGACTGTTTTTTGGATCCATGGAGCCAGCAGCCCAATCCTTTCCAGTTTTCCATATTGCACCTGCCTCCAGCCTCACACATTTAGTAAGATCTGAGTTTGTAGAGCACTGCTGCGCTCTATAAACTGAAAATGAGTGTTACCCTTTTTCGGGGGGGGGGGGGTTGAGTGCCTTTTATTTCATTTTATCTACATTTTTTCCCATTTTGGTCCTGCTCTTCACCTGCCCAAAGCGATCACCCACCCCCCGTCACTCCCAAACTGTGGCCCTCACTTTCCTACCTCTGGCTTACCCCCTGAGGAAGTCCCCTCCCCCCCAAGCACCTAAGGGTAGTGCAGGGTACAGTGGGCTGCACAGAGACCAAGTGTATCAGGCATCATGCTGCAGGCCAGGGATTTTTATTTGCCTTTTGTCCCTCCCTTACAGACATTTGCATGAGTGTGCACGCAGCTGCGTGTCGCCATGCAGAGCTGTCAGGCATCCACTCTCCCCTCCAGCTCTGCCTGCCCTTGTACCTGTGGACACCCATGGGGCAGTGCAGCAGCAGAGTCTAGCTTCCACTCTCCCCAAAGGAGGGGGGGAATCCTCTGGGATGCTCAGAGTGCCTTTTAGTCGAAATCAAAGCTGTCAGTCAACAAACAAAACCGTTGTTACTTTAGTGGTGACTTTGTTTCAAGTCAAAGGTTCCTGGCCAGCCTGTCTGTCAGTGCAGCGGACTGGCTGCCACTCACGATGCCAGCAACCTGGGTTTGGGAACAACCTTAGGACACTGGAGGACCAGCGGGAGGGGTGGGCAGGCTTAAGTGTCCCAGGGAATGCTGGCCACCTCCATGGAGGGAAGCCGTCGGTTCCCACCATGACAGTGTCAACTATGGTGCCACAGGTGGAATGGCATTCAGGACAGCTATGGGGTGGTTTGAGAAATAAGGGCCCCCTGCTCTGTTCATGAATGCTGCATGCAGTTGCAGAAGCAGGTATGTAGCTGGCATCTCAGGGGTAGAAAGTCACAAAAGTGGAATAAACACCAGCCAGCATGACGTCTCCTTGGGAAACTCCTGGGCCCTGATCTGTTCTTTTTTCCTGTTTGCATTTTGATACCCCTGTCATTCCAGCCCCAGTGGAACCCCTGAATGTTCACCCATTCCCCATCTACCTGCCATCCCCCTGCACCCTCCCCCAAGTGGGGTACAGGGTGAGAGGGATATATCCCAGTTGTGCAGAGTCATTACATGATAGAGGTTGTGGCAGGTATTGACCCAGACATACTGGGGCCCCTAGAAGTTGCCACCAGAGATGCGCCTTTCCTGTTTTCTGTCTCAACCCTTTAAAACGTCAGCATACAAGGGGGGGTCTATGTGAGTGTGCACGCACTGCATGCACAGCACAGGTCCCTAGCCAGTGTCTTCCCCTCCCACTCAGCACCCTCAGCTGCACTGCCACCTGTGGTCACGTAGGTGGCAGTACTGGAGCACGAGAGCCTGTCCTCCCTCCCTCCCGAACAGTGCTCTCTGGGATCCTCAATACTCTTGCCCCCAACAGACACAGGCTTGTTCTCTAACCTGGGTCACAAGCATTGAGAACAATAGCCGCATCCCTTTGCTAAGGGGCCAGCCTTGGGCCCTGCTCATTTCTTCTGCCCAGTACAACAGACTCTCCCCATGAATTCAGACTCCGGAGGGAAATACCACCCAAGAGGGCCCTGTCATAAACAGAAGATTCTGTGAGAGGGAAGGCAGAATCTCTACAGGTTTGAGGATTTGATGGGGCTGCAAGGTCCTGGCTGCCTTTACAAACATGGCTGCCAGACTGGCCTGGTGGCACTGAGGGTTGAGGCGCTGGGCACCACACCTCGCGCCACGCTGGCAACCCGGGTTCAGACGCGAGCCCGGGCCATCAGGGGTCGGCGGGGGATAGGATAGAGTATCCGATGGACTGCTCTCCTATCCCCGGGAAGGGATCCAGGAAGCCATCGCTCTGCAGCGGCCCCCGGTGACGATCGGGAGGGCACTGCTACAGCTAGGTGTAGAAGGATGGAGTGCGGCAGACGTCGGCACGTCAGTGCCCAGATGTCATTGCACACTTGCACTCTCAGGGGTAGAAGAAAAAGTGGAAAATGGTGCAGCACAGGCCGCGGCAGTTTGATGGCCATGCTCCGCCAGCCGAATGATGCCCGATGCGTGTGCCAGTAATGGTTCCTCGTCTGCTGTGGGGGCAATAGGGGGTGCCCCTCTCGAAGGCACAGCTGCACATGCCAGCTGGGCATGCCACGTCGGGGTCGGAGGTGGAGCTGATCGGTGGCTGGATTCAGGCAGGTCAGTGGCTGCAAGGAGTAAAATATGGCATGATTAAAAAAAATAAATACATGGCTGCCACGACTCATTAAAACAAATCACAGAGGCCCTAAGCTCCCTCAAAACCAAAAAGACAAACTGATTAATTGTTCTCTTTTATATTCCCTCCATACCCGTATACACAAAACAAAATGAAGCACTGCTCACTTTTTTTTTTTTTTTTTAAGCTTTTTTCCGACCATGGATCCAGCCCCCCAAAAAAATATTTACCTGCCTACCAAATAAATCTTTGCTGCTTGCCCTGTCCTAGATAAAAACGAATCTCTGGCGTCACTGAAGTCTTCAGCTGTGTGTGGGAAGACATGAACAACCAGTACAATTCTGCAAAACTTAAATTCCTGCACTCCATCAAACAAACATTCCATCTACTGAATGAATGGACAGGCAGTTGCTTGACAGAGATATGTGGGGGAACTGTAAAAAAACTGCAGAAACTAGACTGCCGCACATTTGCACAGTTACGTAATGTGAACAATTCATACTGGACACCAGTAAAGTAAGCAACATTTACTGTAAGAATAAGGGCTTGATCGCAGTACAGTTCCCCCAAAAGTATGACAAATTTTCTGTCCAAAATAATGTCTGAACTACAACTAATTAACTTTACAGAAATAACATACAGGATAGCATACGGTAGCCCATACACAACAACACTATTCTTACACTAAGTGGTTACTATTATATCGACCATGAGAGGTCCCTTTGACAATCATGGCAACCATGAGGTGTGAGAAGAGCGATGTTGTGTATCTGGGCTATCATACACTATTCTATATAGTATATGGTCCCAAAAAGCCACAATCGCTTACTTTTTCTTGTTCACACAGCCAGTCTCTCCCGTCCACGACTTGCACTTCTCAGCCATCCACCCGCCTGCCAGTTCCTGTACATGATGCTTCAACCACCGCTAGCCCTATCAAAAGCGCTGATTGGGTCCACTTGCACGGTGACGTTCATACTAAAGCAGAACAAAAAGTCACTCTGCATTAGTACAAGAGTCATTACTGCAGCAGAATGACTTTTTGCCACATATGAATCTCCATACACAATTACGATCGACCATACACAAACATTTTAATTAAAACAGCAATGCAACGAAAAAATAGTTTTTACAGAAAGTTAGTTTCAGATAGTGTTAATAAAAAGGCATAGCCTATCTGTCAAATCTACAGTTCTAGTTACTCCTTATGCTGCACACTATGTGTTTTTGTTATTTTCTCACTCCCAATCCTTACCAGGTCTGCAATGGTATTCCTAAGTCAAATGTGGAGGTCATCTTTTTTTCTTGAGAAAACAAATAAAACATTCATAAAATATTCAACTTTTGGTAGAACTGCAAAATTTTACTGCAAAATAAAATTGTGAGATGCCCAAAACCTTTTATAGTGAAAAAAATGTGGGTTAATTTTTTGGCCCAATACCACTGCATTGCTACTTTAAGCAATTTTAACTGTTGATTGTTTAATCTACTCTGTGTGTTTTTAATGTTTTGTACAGCGCTTTAAAAAATAAAGTTTTACTTACTTTCTTAAGCAAACTGGTATGACTTCAGCAAACGAGTGAAGAAAACTGCTGATTCAGACATCTTTACAACTGATCTAAATGATTTGAGTTTTATATTGTTTTATGCTGTGGCAACAGTAGTGAGCTTACAGATGACCCACAATTTGCTAAATTACATGATGCATGATTATTATTCGAGAATGTCATTTTCTTTGTTTACTATAGCTCTGCTCTCTCACTATTTTTCCTAGTGAACAGTAAATTTAGTTGAATCGTCACTGTTTTGAATGTTATTTTAGACAGAAAACTTGTCAAGCTTTTCGGGTCACTGTACTGTGATCAAGTCCATAACACAAATGTTACTTGCTTTACATGAAAGGGTTATTAAGGGATCGTTAGTTCATATATACTGTAGTGTATGATAGAACATAGTTAAGGATGGAAATCCATCCCTAGAACAGGGTTGTTATGCTGCAGTAGCTATGTTATCGTAGCTGTTATGCTGTACTAGCTACTGCAGCATAACAACATTGAACGCACTACAGCATGTGCGTTACAACTAGCAGGAAGCAGCCGCAGTGGTGAGAGCAAGAAGGGAACATAACAGCACTGAAGGAATAAAACAACTTAAGTAGGAACACAGCATGGCTCTGCAATACTCGCGGAACGGATTCTTTTAACTTTTAATAGAGGATCATACACTATAAAAAATAATGTATGGCCTATATATGCCAAGTGTATGTACGCATCTCAAGGTTGCCATGGAGACCAAACCTCTCGCGCTGCACTCTCGAGGTTCAGCCACCACGGCAACCTCTCGATGAATACATACACTTGTTACAGACAGAACACTGTACATTATCCTCTTTGTTATGGGATTGCCCACTAGTCGCAAACCTGTGGAAATCTTTGAAAAGCAAGCTTTACATGGATGCTTCATCCCAGAGGTATGCATGTCAGGAGTGTTACCTGATAATTTAAAGAGCAGGACACCTTCAGGACAACTTTACCAAAACATAATATTTAGATGCAGTCCAGCTTGTACTTCACATTAGTTCTGTATCCCTGTTCCCTATTATTTATTACTGAGGTCATTTGTATGAAAACAGGATCTTTGCTCCTGAAGAGTCCATCTATCCCTGTTGCTGTCTCCCTACCTGAGGTCATAATGCACTGATTGTGACATCACAGTCAGTCCCACGGCAACAAACTTTGATATCATAACAGAGGATTATGACTTGAAGTAGGGAGTCAGCTGTAGAGGTAGATGAACCCTACGAGATAAAGAGCATGCATTCATGCAGATGTCTTTAGTAATAAATACTGGGGCGGAGGAATCTTTTGACTGTATATGGACTGGAATCTCAAATGCACCTAATTATTATGTTTTTCAAATTTTTTTTAAGGCGTCAGCAGCTCTTTAAAAAAATGATCGAAACTACCAACTATAGGCTGGCCCCAGTAGCATGGTAGGCTGAGGCACTGGCTGCCTCACCTCCTACCACACCAGTGACCCTGGTTTGGGAATGGAGCAACAGAACACTTAAGGGTTGGCCAAGGGCGGGAGGACTGAGTGTCCCTAGGACAGCTCTCCTCTCTCAGGGGTGAGGTGGTGGACTGTGTCCCGTGTCTCATTTCCACAGGGAGAAATCTGGGTGAGAGCACAGTGGGACCACATACAGGGAGGGACCCCACACGCAGGACACTGGGGACGTCTCTGTGGAGGCAGAATACACGCATCACCCTGACTGCAGGATAAAACCCTGGCCCCACACTGGCAACCAGGAGCCTCCACGGTACTGAGGCAGAGGACAACGGAGGGAAAGGTAAGCCCCAGAGAAGCTGGGTGACGGGGCCAGAGTGATCAGTCAAATAGGGGCATCAGAGGCAGTCAAGCTGACAAAAATTACAGATAAAATACCAACCACCCATGATAGCAATCATGACAGAAAGTTCAGTACTTAAAAACTGTGCCAATAGTCATAACCCTACATGTAATGAATGGTACAGAATATATTACAAACCTTTAAATATGAGAAATTCTCTACATTAGCGTTAATCAGAAAAAGTGCTTACAATAAAAGACAGGGCCAGATTATTGCGATTTTACAGAGAGAAAGTTGAGATGAATACGCCTGACAACTGCAATGACTGCTTTTCATACTAAATCTGGAATATTTTTTCTTTAAAAGATATCCATGGCAAACAGAAACATGAAACAACACACCTGCCTAGGATAGAAATATCATGTTCTTTCTTCTTAGTGCACAAAATGTAGATAAGTAAAAGCCAACGTACATCATTAATGTAGTTTAAAAATACAAAAAGTTCATCTTTAACAAACTTTTTAAATTTACTGTTACTGAAATGTGCTACCCTTGTATTGTTGAGTTTGTAATTGTTTTTTTTAATTAAAAAATCAATAAAGTGTAAATTAGAAAAAACGATTGTTGACAGCTGGAAAAGGGCATACATGTTTTTAATTAAAAAAAGCTAGCACTTCTCTTTGCTTTTAAATTTGCTCAGTTTACCCATTTTGTAAGTGCAATGAGACACAACAGGGGTGTGCATTTTGTTGATCTAACAGCACTTCTCAGGGCTGAAGGCAGCCACTCTCCCTGTAGTGTAGTGCCTCGCTACATCCCAGGCATGCGGTTAGATCAACATAATGCATGAGCTGTCGTGTCTCACTGCTTACTTAGATCTCTTCCTTTCCTACAATATTTCTACAGAAAATTGTTATCATCCCTGCTACCCTACCGAGAGGCAAGGCTCCTATGTGTTTATTTGGTGCTTTCTTTGCATTTGAGCAAAATATGTGCTCTTGAAGCTAAAAGTGATGCCCCAGCAAATGCTGTCTTCGACACAGTGGGCTATATACTATTTAAAAGGGAAGACAGTATAGGCAACATCTACAAACACAATTTTCAGATGTGTTGTGAAAAATCATATTTTTCATTTTTACTAAAAATCACTGCAGCCATGATATTTTGTGCGCTGCCGCACAAATACAGCTCAACTGCCAGGTGAGGCGCTGGATGTCTTACCTTGCGTCACACCAGCGACCCGGGTTCAGGAATGAGCCAAGGTTGTCGGGAGCCTGCTTGGGGGGGGGGAGAAGGAAGCAGGACTGAGTGGCCGCAAGGCAGCCCTCCCCTCCCAGGAAGGGATTCCGTCGCCCCCCCCCCACAGTTCCACTGCTCCCGGGTGAAGGCCTGAGGGTAGTGCAGGTGGGCAGACAGCAATGCAAGGGTGGGCACCATGGAACCACGGTGAGCGCATGCCTCCACCTGCGCACACAGGGCTGAGCAGAAACGGGGCAAAAACATCAGGATAAACACAATAATGAGAAAATAAAAAAAAAAAAAAATGAAGTGCAACATTCCCAGGGGTCAAAACTGGCACTGGGCCACAGGCAAGGCCGGCAGATTTTGCATCAGACCAATAAAATTTTCCATTAACAAGCCCTGCTGACAAATACTGGAGGATATTACAAAGAGAATAATGCACAGATAGGTGTGTGGTTTTTTTTTTTTGTTCGTTTAAAAATTTTTTTTTTTTTTTTTTTACACGCACCCAAGGTGAGTGATAATTATAAAACCTCAAGAGCAAAGCTCAACAGGTTTATGAGCTATCACTCATCGAGGGCATGTTAAACAAAACATCAACGCACAACTGCTGAAACTTTATTGTTTATAATTACTGGTAAAAATCCTACTTGAAAAAATGCTTAGATGAACACAAAAAAGGCAGATTAAAAGTTCTTAACTGCAAATAAGTTAACATTTACAAAGAGGTAGGCAATGTCCGTTTGGTTCAACTTCACTGGCTGACTGGAAGGGAATATGTGAATGGTACGTGAAAACAGCGAGACAGGGGGCTCACAACCGTGGCTTCCCACTGCTGAGTTTGTGCAGGATGGAGCGGAAGCTTTCAAAAACTATAATAATCGGGTATTACGGCATTTGCAGATTATTACGAAACCAGTAATATACGAGAGGGTATGTGATTATGGGTCAATAATCACACGCCTCTCAAGGGCGTTTTATGCATGGAGCACTTGCGCCAAGTGCCTTTAGACATCAGAGAGAGAAGGAAAAATTACTCACCATAGTAATGTTGTTTCTTCTAATGAAGTCTTGCTGTATTCAGACTATATGCAGTTATTTATTTATTTATTTGAAATATCAGATTTCAGTCAATTAGATCAGTTAGCCCCAGCACTTGAACTACTCCGGAGAGTAAAGAGTTGACTCTATGCCAGGGCATAAAACGTTGAGCTCGAGCTCGGTTTTCAAACCTCTGTCCCTGGTACTCCTCAGTGTAACCGTCAGATTCTTACGAGCACTACGCTAACTAACAATCTAGAAATATTTTTTTTTTTTATTTTGTGCCAAAGGGCAATAAACTATTTTTGTGGCTCTAAAAGACTCAAGTCCAGAAAACCCCAAAAAGAACCCAAGTAGGTAGTGAAAACAACCAATATATACTTAAATAAAACCATAAAAACCTCAAACAAAGATGAGGTATCCCAAGTACACCTCTGGGGTGCAACACTGCACCTGCCAGACCACATACCAAAACCACTAGGTTCCAGGAGGGGAGGCAGGGTGGGCGGTCAGAATACAGCAAGACTCCTTTAGAAGAAACAACGTTACTATGGTGAGTAATTTTTTTTCGTCGAACAACATGAACTCTTGCTGTATTCTGACTATATGCAGACTACCAAGCAGTACCCCCTTGGAGGAGGGAGTTACAGAACCTATTTTGGGAACAGGCTCTGCAGCACTGCTGTGCCAAACCTAGCATCACTTCTGGACTGAATGTCAGGAGAGTAATGCTTGGTAAATGTGTGAACAGTTTTCCAGGTGGCTGCTTTACAGATTTCCACTAATGGTATATCTCCACCTGCTATGACCGAAGCAGCTGTATCTCTGGTGGAGAGAGCACTCAGACCTGAGGGAGGCTCTTTCCCCAACTTTGAATAGCAGAACTGGATAAGGCGACAATCCACCTGGCAATAGTTCTGTTAGAAGCAGATTTACCTTTTCCCACTTCTCCGTATGTAAGAAACAGCTGTAAACAGTCTTTTCTATGGGCCTTAGTGTGTTCTATGTAATAACTAAGGGCCCTCTTCACATCCAGACTGTGCAGTCTTCTCTCCCCAGAGGAAGAATGGCCAGTGAAAAATACAGGCAATGACAAAGATTGACTCCAATGAAAGTCTGATACCACCTTAGGAAGGAACTTTCTGTTGGTTCGAAGGACCGCCTTATCCATGTGAAATGAAATTAAATCAGGTTTCACTGATAAGGCCTGTAATTCACTGATTCTCCTGGCAGAGGTAATGGCTACCAGGAACACAGTTTTCCCAAGTCAAGTACTTTAGCTCAGCTGCAGAAAATGGTTCAAAGGGGGCTGCATGAGCTGTGCAATACAGCTATTCAGATCCCAAACAGAAGTAGGCTCCCTAAATGGAGGATTAATATGAACCAGACCTTTGAAAAATTTCTTAAAAACTGGATGAGAGGCTAGAAAAGAGCCCTTTCCAGCTGAAAGGAAGGCAGATATAGCTGCCAGATGTACCTCGAGAGTGGTAGGCCTGAGGCCTAAACTGTTAAAATGCACTAAATAGTCCAAAGCAGTTGCAATATCAGCTGAATCTGGCTGAAAATGCCTCTGAGAACACCAGAAACCACATTTTTTCCATTTGGAATTGTAAGTTTTTCTAGCAGAAGGTTTTCTACTCACCTTAAGAATGTTCAAGACTGATTGGGAAAGGTGCAGGCTTGCATACTGTAGCTCCTCAAGAGCCAGGCTTTGAGTCTGAAGGCTGGGATACAGAATCCTCCCCTGTGAAGAGGTGAGAAGATTGTACTGTCTGGAAAGATAAAGTGGTATTGTCACTGACACTGACAACAGTAGGGGGTACCAAGGCTGTCTGGCCCAGTCTGGAGCCACTAGAATCACTTTGCAAGGTTGAGATCTGATCTTGACCAGAACTCTAAATATCAGAGGAAAAGTATACAGAAACTTGCATGTCCAATCTAGTAGAACAGCATCTTGAGGAACAGACCCCAGAAGAGGGGGTCTGCAGTAGAACAGAGGAAGTTGGTGATAGTCCGTGGCTGCAAAGAGGTCTATCTCTGGAGTGCCCCACCTCTTGAAAATGATCGGAAGAATCAAAAGGATTCAGAGCCCATTCATGATGGCCTTGAGAAATCCTGCAGAGAGCATCTGCTAGTACACTGTCCTTCCCTGCGAGATGCACAGTGATCAGGGAAACCTGAAGGGAATAGGCCAGTGACCATATTTTCATGGCTTCTGTGCACAAGGCCAAGGACCGAGTGTCTCCCTGCTTGTTGAGGTACCACATGGTTGTGGTGTTGTCTGTCCTGATCTGCACCACTTTCCCCTGAATTGTGTTTGAGAACGCCTGAAGTGCTAGAAACACAGCTCAGAGTTCGAGAAGATTTATGTGCAGTAGAGACTCCTGATGAGACCACGTTCCCTGAGCAGTGAGCTCGTCCCTATGAGCGCCCCATCCCTGTAGAGAGGTATCTGTGGTGAGAATCACTGTAGGAGCCTGACTGAGGAAGGGACACCTTGTCTTAGATTGTCCTCCTCCAGCCACCACTGGAGAGCCTGAAGAAAAAATTACTTACCTTAGTAATGTTGTTTCTTCTAATGGAGTCTTGCTATATTATGACATGTGCAGTGAGTCCCAACCTTCGAACTGCTCCGGAGGTGAAAGAGTTAACTTTCCATGCCAGGCATGGAACGCTGAGCTCGAGCTCGGTTGAAACTCTGTCTGTTGTTCTTCAAACTCAAACCGTCAGATCTTTACGAGCTAAACTCACTGAGGTCCTGTGTGGAAGCTGTAAACCTACACTAGCCAACTGGCTACTAAACATAAGAACACATTTTTTGGTCCCAAAACAAAGACTAAATTCAGGAGACCTAAAAAATGAAAAAAACAACACCAAGTCACCCCAAAAAAAGGAGGGGTGAAAACAACAAGGTGGGCATCTACTAACTGCCAACACTGCACTGCCCACCCACATCTCAAAAACAGAGGTTCTGAGAGGGCAGGCAAGGGAGGTCATAATATAGTAAGACTCCATTAGAAGAAACAACATTACTAAGGTGAGTAACTTTTCTTCAAACATGAAGTCTTGCTATATTATATATTATTATAACATATGCAGACTACAGCAGTACCTCCATGGAGGAGGTCAGAACCTACTTAGGAATTGGCTCTGAAGCACAGCTGTGCCAAACCGAAACATCACTCCTAGCCTGGATGTCCAGGGAGTAATGCTTGGTAAAAATGTGAACTGTTTTCCAGGTAGCTGCTTGACATATCTCTAGAATAGGGATGTCCCTGGCAGCAGCCAGGGAAGCAGCTATACCTCTGGTAGAGTGGGCCCTCACGCCTGAGGGAGGAACCTTACCCAGCTTTTCATAACAGAATTGGATACAAGAGACAATCCACCTGGCAATGGATCTTTTAGTGGCAGGTTTCCCTTTACCAACCTCACCATAAGTGAGGAACAGTTGGAGGGAGTCAAACCTGTGACCCTTGGTACACTCTATGTAGTAACTAAGGGCTCTCTTCACATCTAAGCTGTGCAGCCTCCTCTCGCCAGAGGAGAAATGGTCAGTGAAGTACACTGGAAGAGATATAGATTAATTAAGGTGGAAATCTGAAACCACCTTAGGCAAGAACTCCCTGTTAGTCCTGAGGACCACCTTATCTCGATGAAAGGAGATAAAAATCAGGCTCCACTGACGAGGTTTGTAATTCACTTATGCGTCTGGCAGAAGTAATGGCTACCAGAAACACAGTCTTCCAAGTCAAGTACTTAAGCTCTGCTGAAGACAAAGGCTCAAAGGGGGGTTGCATAAGCTGAGCAATACAAACATTAAGATCCCAGGCAGGGGCAGGGTCCCTGAATGGAGGTCGGTGTGAAACAATCCCTTAAAAACTTGGAGAATACAGGATGAGCTGTAAGAGAAGAGGTTTACCTGCTGAAATAAAGGCAGACACAGCTGCCAAATGTACTTTTAGGTAGCTGGTCTCAGCCCCAAGGTATTTAAATGGACCATATAATCCAGGACTGCGGTAAATCAAAGAGATTCTGGGAAATAGGCTTCCTAGAACACCATATGGAAAACCTCTTCCATTTGGAATTATAGGCAGCCCTGGTGGAAGGTTTCCTAGAAGCCTTCAGAATATCCATTACACCTTGGGGAGGTGCAGATCAGCAAACTCTAACTCTTCAAGAGCCAGGCCTGAGATTGAGAGATTTGAGGTTCAGGTACCAAACCCTCCCTGAGCACAGGTGCTAGGTTGTTGTGATTCCTGGGAAGACACAGGGGAAGATGGACTGCTAAGGACAGTAGGGTGGATACCAGGGTTGTCTGGCCCAATCTGGAGCAATCAGGATCATCTTGCAGGATTGAGATCTGATTTTGACTAGCACTGAACAGGAGAGGAACAGGGAAAGCACAGAGGAACTTCCCTTCCCAATTGAGAACTAAGGCATCCAGAGGGACTCAGCCCAACACTGGGGGCCTGCAGCAAAAAAGGGGAAGTTGGTGACTGTCTGGGGCTGCAGAAAGATCCATCTGCGGGGTGTCCCATCTGGCAAATATCACCTCCAAGACCAGGGGATCCAGTGACCATTCGTGATGGCCCTGGAAAATCCTGCTGAGAGCATCTGCCAGGACATTGTCCTTGCCTGGGAGGTGAACTGCTGTAAGGGAGGTGTTCAGGGAGTAAGCCAGAGACCACAACTTCATTGCTTCGGTGGACAAGGCCATAGACAGAGTGCCCCCTTGCTTGTTGATGTACCACATTGTGGTGGTGTTGTCTGTTCTGACCTGTACAACTTTGTTCTGAACAGATTTGGAGAAACTTGAAGTGCTAGAAAAACTGCTCTGAGTTCCAACAGGTTGATGTGGAGCAGAGATTCCAGAGGGGACCACAATCCCTGGTTAGTGAGTTCGCCCATGTGAGCTCCCCACCCCAAGAGGGATGCATCTGTAGTAAGGATTAAGGAGTGAGACTGGGTGACAAAGGGAACCCCTTGTCTCAGATTGCTCTGATCCTGCCACCACTGTAGGGCCTGGATCAGGGTTTGAGTTACTGGGATCAATTTGGTTAGAGAGTCTTTCCTTTGAGACCAAAAGCTCTCAAATGGAACTGGATGTCCCTCATCTGAAATCTTGCTCCCTGCACTACTGCAGTAGAAGCAGCCATGTGCCTCAGGAGCTGTAGAAAATGCCTTGCTGGTCAAGAGACCTGCAGGGTGAATGAGGAGGCCAGAGAGACCAGGGTCCTTGCCCTGTCCAAAGGAAGGAAGGCTCTGGCTTTCTCTGTGTTCAGCTCTGCACCTATGAAGGTGAGGAGCTGGACCGGCTCTAGGACTGACTTTGAAAGATTCAGGAGGAAACCCAGAGAGGTGAGCAGTTGCTGAGTTATCTGTAGATGTAACTTGACTTGGTCTGGAGACTGGCCTACTATGAGCCAGTCGTCCAGGTAAGGGAAGATGGCAATTTTGTGCCTTCTTAGGGAAGCAACTGCTACTGCCAGGCATTTTGTGAATACCCTTGGAGCAGAGGTGAGGCCAAAGGGCATTGCTCTGAACTGGTAATGGCCTGAGGGCAGCTCGAACCGGAGGTACTTTCGATGGGAGCTTCTGAGGAGAATATGGAAGTAGGCATCCTTGAGGTCCAGGGACACTAGCCAGTCCCCTGGCCTTAGAGAGGGTAGAATAATTCCCAGAGTCATCATTTTGAATTTTGGTTTTAAAAGGTGCTTGTTTAAATATCTGAGATCCAGGATGGGCCGCCATTCTCCTGTCTTTTTTGGGGTAAGGAAGTACCTGGAGTACAATCCTTTGCCCTGGTGTGGGGTGGAACCCTTTCACAGCTCTGAGAGCCAGGAGGAAGAGACCTCTGCCTCTAGAGCAAGTGCTTCTGGTGGATTTGCAGGTGGAAAGGATCTGGTTCTCATCTTTGGAAACTTTTGAAGCTGAGAACCAGTCCCTGGCTACTACTTCCAGGACCCACTTGTCTGATGTCAGAGACTTCCAGTCCTGGACAAAGTAAGCCAGCCTGCTACAGGTAGCTGAGAATCGGCCCTGGCAACCCCATCAGGGTGCCTGCCTGGCAGGGGCTTTGGGCTGAGGGGTGGAAGCAGGCCTGCTTGTACCCCGTCTGCCTTTCCCTCTAAAGAACCCCCTCTGGGCATAAGCAGAAGAGGAGGCCTGGGCTTGGTAAAAAGGCCTATGAAAAGGCCTGCCCCTGCCCCTGGAAAGCTGCCTTTGAGGAGTGGCCTGCCTTTCCTTGGCCTGTGCACTCCTACAGGTGGTCCTATACTCATCAATTTCCTTCATGTAATTCTCTGTCTGCTCCCCAAACAGAGAATTACCCACAACAGGAAAATCCATGGCCTTAGTCTGGGTATCCTGTGACAGGCTAGTACATCTGAGCCAAGCCATTCTGCGAAGTGCCACAGATGTAGCCATGACTCTTGATGACACATCATTAGAGTCCACTGCAGCATGGAATTGCACCTTGGATGCCTCAATACCATCAGCAGCCACCTGCTCCAGCTCCTTGGCAAGCTGGCCAGGACCTGTTTTGCTAGGGCCATAACAGTATCCCATCTGATTTCTGATATCTAGCAACATAAACCATATAATTTGCCTGTCTGAGTCCCAATGATGCTGCCATGTACTGTTTCTTTGCCATGGCATCAATCCTCCTGGAGTCCTTGTCCGGGGTGTGAAGCCAAGGAATAGTTGCCTTGTCACAGGCTGCAGCCTGCACTACTAACATGGCTGCATTGTTGTGTAAGAAACTCCCGTATCAGAGCCTGACAATATGTACCTCTTGTCCATTCTCTTATCAACAGGAGGTATAGTGTGAGAGTTTTAGAATTTTAACTGTCTGTTTCCCAAAAGATTTATGCAAAGGAATAGACAGCCTCCTTGACTCTGGGATAGCCATCATTTCCACATAGTCAGGCTCCTCTAGATCATCCACAGCTTCTTCCATAGGGAGCTGGAGGGTTTCAGCCACTTTCTTATAAAACATAAAATGAGAAGGGGACTCAGAAAGCCTAGGAGGAGACACTCCTGAAGGTCTGTCTGGGGAGATGTCCGGGTCAATGGGCACATCCAGACTTTCAAATCACATTCACTCTCCTCATACTCCTCTACCCCTCCTCCGGTTCATAATATCCTCTATATCATACTCCTGGACACCGTGGAACCGCGCCAACAGACGCTTACCTGATGGTGCGGTTTGGTCGGAACCGGGAAAGCGACTGGACAATTTTAATCGCTTTCTATTTCTTCAGCAGTTGGAGAGAAAGTTTTGGCTCCACACCAGCTGATTTCCTAGTCCTTTGCTGGAACCGACTCCTCAGAGTCGGATCTCCTTGCCCAGAAAGTCTCGCCCTGGTCAGAGGGCACTCCCTCCGGTTCGGTTGGAACCGAACCGGGCTGGCCATCTGGTCCAGCGGACTTTTTGGCCTCCCTTTCCCTGAGCCTGCCAACTCTCTTTTCTAGGGTAGCTGCGGGAAAATTTTTACAAACCTGGCAGTCTGCATTGAGGTGGTCAAACCCCAGACAATAAACACAGGTGGTGTGGGGGTCAGCCTTGGCAAAGACTTCCCCACAGACACTGCAGTGTTGAAACCCAGTGGGCCCAGTTTTTCTTTTGGGTTTCTCAGACATAGTGCCAGTCCTAACCAAACTTACCCGTTTATGGCAATCCGCCAGGTAAGACCCTCTTATCGGTTCCCAACCGTGTCACAGGTCGTGGAAAATACCGTAATAAAATCCGTTTTTTTTAGAACCAATAAGAACCGGTAACCACACTCTAAATGACAGATAAATACATTTTAAACAACTTGATCGGTTCAAACCGAACCGATAAACCGTTTACAAGTTCCACATAGAACAGAAATCAATGTAAAACCTATCTAGTACTCACAATACCACAGACAGAGTCTGAACCGCGCTCGAGCTCTGCGTTCCATGCCTGGCATGGAAACTTAACTCTTTCACCTCCGGAGCAGTTCGAAGGTTGGGACTCACTGCATATGTCATAATATAGCAAGACTTCATGTTGTTTGAACAGAGAATTACCCACAACAGGAAAATCCATGGCCTTAGTCTGGGTATCCTGTGACAGGTTAGTACATCTGAGCCAGGCCATTCTGCGAAGTGCCACAGATGTAGCCATGACTCTTGATGACACATCATTAGAGTCCACTGCAGCATGGAATTGCACCTTGGATGCCTCAATACCATCAGCAGCCACCTGCTTCAGCTCCTTGGCAAGCTGGCCAGGGACCTGTTTTGCTAGAGCCATAACAGTATCCCATCTGGATTTCTGATATCTAGCAACATAAGCCATATAATTTGCCTGTCTGAGTCCCAAGGATGCTGCCATGTACTGTTTCTTTGCCATGGCATCAATCCTCCTGGAGTCCTTGTCAGGGGGGGGTGTAAAGCCAAGGGGACATTTGCCTTGTCACAGGCTGCAGCCTGCACTACCCCAACATGGCTGCATTGTTGTGCAAGGAACTCCGTATCAGAACCTGACAATGTGTACCTCTTGTCCATTCTCTTATCAACAGAAGGTATAGTGTGAGGAGTTTTTAGAATTTTAACTGTCTGTTTCCCAAAAGATTTATGCAAAGGAATAGACAGTCTCCTCGACTCTGGGATATCCATCATTTCCACATAGTCAGGCTCCTCTTGATCATCCACAGCTTCTTCCATAGGGAGCTGGAGGGTTTCAGCCACTTTTTTATAAAACATAAAATGAGAAGGGGACTCAGAAAGCCTAGGAGGAGACACTCCTGAAGGTCTGTCTGGGGAGATGTCCGGTCAATGGGCACATCCAGACTTTCAAATCCATTCACTCTCCTCATACTCCTCTTCCCCTCCTCCGGTTCATAATATTCCTCTAAATCATACTCCTGAACCGTGGAACCAGCGAACTGCACGCTACCTGATGGTGCCGTTCGGTCGGAACTCAGGGAGAACGACTGGACAATTTTAATCGCTGGCTATTTCTTCAGCGGTTGGGAGGAAAGTTTGGCTCCACACCAGCTGATTTCCTAGTCCTTTTGCTGGAACTGACTCCCGGTCGGATCTCCTTGCCGAGGAAGTCCGCGCCTGGTCAGAGGGCACCCCTCCGGTTCGGTTGAACCGAACCGGCAGTCATCGGTTCAGCGGACTTTTGGCCTCCCTTTCCTGAGCCTACCACTCTCTTTTCCAGGGTAGCTGCAGGAAAATTTTTACAAATCTGGCAGTCTGCATTGAGGTGGTCAAACCCCAGACAATAAACACAGGTGGTGTGGGGCGCCTGGCAAAGACTTCCCACAGACACTGCAGTGTTGAAACCCAGTGGGCCCAGTTTTCTTTTGGGTTTCTCAGACATAGTGCCAGTCCTAACCAAACTTACCCGCTTATGGCAATCACCAGGTAAGACCCTCTTATCGGTTCCGTGTCACGGGTTGTGGAAAAAAACATAATAAAATCTGTTTTTTTTAGAACCGATAAGAACCAGTAACCACACTCTAAATGACAGATTAATATATTTTAAACAACCTGATCGGTTCAAACCGAACCGATAAACCGTTTACAAGTTCCACACAGAATAGAAATCAATATAAAACCTATCTAGTACTCACAAATACCACAGACAGAGTCTGAACCGACCGGTTGCGGTTTAATTTCGGTCGAAAACCGAGAAAAACAATACTTTAACCGACAAAATGAACCGAGCAGAAGGAGAAATCTCCGGAGCGACTGTTCAGTGAGGCGGAGTAAAGAATCTGACGGTTTGAGTCTGAAGAACAACAGACAGAGTTTCAACCGAGCTTGAGCTCAGCGTTCCATGCCTGGCATGGAAAGTTAACTCTTTCACCTCCGGAGCAGTTCGAAGGTTGGGACTCACTGTATATGTCATAATATAGCAAGACTTCATGTTGTTTGAACCAGAGTTTGGGACACTGGAACTAATTTGGAGAGAGGGTCTTTTTTCTGAGACCAGTAAGATCTTAGATGAAACTGAATATCTCTCATTTGAAATCTTGCCCCTTGCATCACTGCAGTGGAAGCTGCCATGTGGCCTAGCAACTGAAGGAAGTGTCTGGCTGGTCGAGACACTAGTGGACGAATGAAGAAAGCCAGAGTGATGAGGGACTGTACCCTTGACAGAGGAAGAAATGCCCTTGCCTAGACAGTGTCCAGTTCCACCCCTATAAATGTGAGAAGCTGGGATGGTTCCAGAACAGACTTTTCTAGGTTCAAAACTAATCCTAAAGAGCCCAGGAGCTTTTGAATGACCTCTAGAGCTGACCTGACTTGGTCTGAGGACTGACCCACTATGAGCCAGTTGTCCAGGTATGGGAAGAGCAAGATGGCCAGTCTCCTGAGAAAGGCCACCACTACTGCTAGGTACTTGGTGAACACGCTTGAAGGAGATGTTGTTAGGCCGAAAGGCATTCTTCTGAACTGGTAATGACCTGAGGAAAACTCGAACCCGAGGTACTTTCTGTGGGAATGTCTGATAGGTATGTGGAAATAGGCATCCTTGAGATCCAAGGAGGCTGGCCAATCTCCTAGTCTCAGAGAGGGAAGGATTATTCCCAGAGTCACCATTTTGAACTCTGGCTTTAGTAAATGTTTGTTCAGGTATCTTAAATCTAGGATGGGTCCCTTGTCTTTTCTGAGGTAAAAAAAAAGTATCTGGAATACAGTCCTTTTCCCCTGTGACATTGAGGTACCTTCTCTACTGCTTGCAGAAGTAGTAGGGAGGAGACTTCTGCCTCTAAGGCCTTTGTCTCCAAGGGAGAGGGAGGACTGAAAGACTTTGCTCTCATTTTTGGGAACCTTTTGAAACTGAGAGCCAGCCCCTGGCTCACTATTTCCAGGACCCATTTGTCTGTAGTAATAGACTTCCAGGCCTGGAAATAGTGAGCCAGCCTGCCCCCTACTGGAACTGGGGAGGCGACCCTGACTGACACCTCAGGGTGTCTGTTTGGCAGGGGGCTTGGACTAAGTGGATGACGGGGTCCTGGTCGTCCCTCGTCTGCCTCTTCCCCTAAAGAACCCTTTCTGCTGAAAGGAAGAGGAGGCCTGGGCTTGCTAAAAAGGCCTGCCCCTGCCAGCCCTCAATCGCTGCTTCTGAGGAGTGGTCTGCTTTTCTTTTGCTGCAGCACTCCTGTAGGTGTTCTTGTACTCATTCATCTTCTTCATGTAAGCCTCTGTTTGCTCCCCAAACAGAGAGTTACCAGCAACAGGAAAATCCATGGCCTTAGTCTGGGTATCTGTGACAAACTGGTATCATCTGAGCCAAGCAAATCTCCTCATGGAGACAGATGTAGCCATGACCCTGGAATGTACATCATTCGAGTGCATAGCAGCATGAAATTGAACTTTGGATGCCTCAACACCATCCACAGCCACCTGCTCCAGCTCCTTGGCCACCTGGGGAGAGGCATTTTTAGCCAGCTCCAGAACCATATCCCACATAGATTTCTGGTATCTGGCTGTATATGCCATATAATTAGCCTGCCTGAGTCCCAAAGAGGATGGCAAGTATTGTTTTTATTGTCATGGCATCCACTTTCTTGGAATCCTTATCGGGGGGAGGGGTGCCAGGGGAATGTTAGCCTTGTCACAGGCTGCAGCTTGCAGTACCCCAACACGGCTGCAATGATTTGTGAGGAATTCCATCCCAGGACCAGACAAGGTATACCTCCTGTCCATCCTTTTATTCACAGGAGATACAGATGTTGGAAACTGCATAATTTTCTGCATCTGTTTCCCCAGGGATTTATGCAAAGTTACAAACACTCTCTTTAACTCTGGGACATCCATCATTTCAACAAAGCCAGGTTCCTCCTGATCCTGTTCAGCCTCTTCCACTGGGAGCTGAAGAGTTATCAGCCACTTTCTTGTAGAACAAGAAATGGGAGAGGGACTCAGAAAGTCAGGGAGGAGACACATTAGAAGGCCTGTCTGGGGAGAGGTCAGGCTCTACTGACTCTTCTAGGCCTTCATATTCCTCTTCTTCATATTCTTCTTCTTCTTCTTCTCCTTCCCAATCGCCCTCATAAAATGCTTCAGATTCAATTTCAGAAGAAACTATTTCCGACCAAACCGATCGCCTTTGAGTCTGTGTTGGTTCAGTCAGAACCGGGCAAAGAGACTGAACAATAGTAATCGCTTTCCCAATTTCTTCAGTGGTCGAAACATGGGAACCGGGATCCGAACCGGCTAACCTGCGCTTTCTCTTAGATAGTACCGACCCCGCAGAGTCGGCTGTCCTTTTGCCCGAGGAGGCATTGCCCAGGTCAGTGGGTATCCCCTCAGGTTCTGTCAGGACCGAACCGGGCTGGCCATCCGGATCAGCAGACTTCTCAGCCTCCCTTTCCTTCAGCCTACCTAAACATTTTTCCAAAGTGGCCTTGGGAAAGTTTTTACATGTTTGGCAGTCTTCTTTGATGTGGTCAAACCCCATACAATAAACACAGACGAGGTGGGGATCAGCCTTAGCAAAGGCCTCCCCATACTCGGTGTAGTGCTGAAACCCAGTGGGACTGGTGTTCTTTTTGGGTTTCTCAGACATGCCGGATTAAATAAAGTTACCCTTAACAGCGTTCAAGCCAGGCAACTACACACCTATCGGTTCCAACCGTGTCATGGGTCGGTTAAAAAAAAAAAAAAAAAAATGAAGAAAACTTTTTTTTTTTAGGAACCAATAAGTGCCAGAAACCACACTAATAATAAACAGAACACAAGAATTAACAGTTAAAGAATTTGTTTCGGTTCCCAACCAGACCGACCAGGAGAGAACCGAACAAAAAAACAGTTTCTACTAAATAAACTCTACCTACCTACTAGCTACACTTACTGTACCAAAGACAGAGATCTGAATACTGAATAAAACAAGAAAAAGCGGTTGAAAACCAATCGATTTTACTTAACCGAACCGAAGAGAAGGAGGGAATCTCTGGAGCGACTTGAGTAAAGAATCTGACTGTTACATGGAGGAGTACTAGGGACAGAGGTTTGAAAACTGAGCTCGAGCTCAACGTTCCATGCCATGGCATAGGGTTAACCTTCAATCTCCGGAGCAGTTCAAGTGCTGGGGCTAACTGCATTTAGTCAGAACACAGCAAGACTTCATGCTGTTTGAAGTGAGATTACTGACCATAACCATGCATCCCTCGAGTGTTTTATTGAACTTATAATGTGTAAGAAAAAAATCCCAGCAAATGAGTTTTCTTATGAGTGTTATAAAGCAGTAAGCTACCTACATGGGGAACTGGTAGGAAAAGTAAGTAAGAAGTTTCTCTTCCTGATCGTGCTGCTCCCGCAAGTCCCTCAATCTCCCCAGCACTTCCAGCTCCTGACAGCACGTCTCAAATAAAGTCCACGTTAAGGATGGAGATTGCCATTTGTTTCATTCATTTTTATTTTGTTTAACTTATTTATTTCTTTACTTACAACGAAACTCACGGCTGCCTTGACTGTGATTTGTAACTGTTCAGGCTCCTGCTGATAGTGATAGCTCTGTGTTCCACAGAGGAACGGCTGGCTGTTCTGAGTAGTGATCTTGTAAGTGTTTAGTCTGGTACACAGACTAGTACCTTGAAAGAAGTGTAATCATGGGCACATAATTACACAGTCGTACTGTTAATTCAGCCAATCAGAGCTACTGATTTTTCTTACACATCTGTCCTTTGAAAGTACTCGAAATCAGGCTGATAACGGGGATCACCAGTAGTTATACTTCAGTACATACACGACTTGGGAAAGTGGAATGCCTGTGGGGCACGGTGGGTTTTCCAGGTCTCTAGCCCTGCTAGCTACTGACTGCAAAACTTAATTTCAACCCAACTGAGTTAAGTTAAACACCTCTCATTATCAACAAACTGTATTTAATAGGCCAGTACTGTGCTAGTTTCCTTTCTTTTTTCAAATATAAAAGCATCGAGTTTTACGTTTCAGATAGATCAAGTACAGTAAGACTGATGAAAACAATACAGGCCTTTAAGATTAGACTGGACACATTTCTACAAAACAAGGGAGTCACAGGGTACAGTAACATAGTAATTAAAGGTCAGAAGGGACTCCAAGTCCATCAAGCCCCCACCCAAGCTTCATAAGCAGGGATCAATAAGCATGCAGTGCAAACATATACTAATTTATAGGGATTGCCCACCCCCTACCAGGGGTACCCTGGACAGTCGACAGGATAGGGAACCTCCTTAAATTAGTAGATGTTGGCACTGCATACTCATTCATCCAATTACGGGCAGGGCAAACCTCATGAACCTAGAATCCCCCCCGACCTTAAATTACTAGTAAGCACTAGTTTTAGTTAAAACAGCAGTGCAATGAAATTGGGCAAACTGTTGGCTCTGCCTCTTTTCCCCACTACAGAGTCCAGGCATCTTCCATTTGTTGGTAAAATACTCTGGTTCCACAAAAATCTGATTATTTTATGATTTTAGTCCCCCAAAGAAAAAAGATGAGCCCTATTTGGCTTCAAATAGACCTGGCAAGGGTTAGGATCATGAAAAAAAAAAAAAAAAAAGCTCATGGTGCACAGCACAGGTGGTACTTTGAAAAGTAGATCTGACAGGTACATTCATATTTTTAATAATTGTACCTGAAGCGAGATTTCTGGAAAAATATTTTCGTTGCACTGCTGCTTTAAATGGACAAAATGGAGGCAAGTGATTTATTATGGAAAAAACATGGTCTAGTGGCTACAGCACAGGCTTGAGAACCAGGGAATCGAGAAGACTCAGGTTCAGATCCCACCACAGCCACTTACCTGAGACCCTGAGCAAGTCACCCAACTACTCACTGCCTCAGTCCACACAGTTCTTAAAAAAGGGATAAAAGCAGGACAAGATACTGCATCTCAACTGGGCTTTCTGGATAAATAAAAACTGTGAAACCAAACACTACTGAGGATTGGCTGTGTCCTGTTAATGTGCCTCTCGTTCTATAGCCAGGCTTCTACTGTAATACCCAAACTTAATCCAAGCAACAGAGAAGTACAGCTTGTTTAATCCCTAACGCACTGTTCGGTATTCACTTAAATGCTTTATTAATACCTCAAGGTCCTCACTCCCAACTAGATCAAACTAAAACATATTAAAACTCTCAACCAACAGGATGTACTCATTAAAGCCTTTATTATTTTTAATCCACCCTTCCTGTACTGAACAAAGACTTAAAGTCAGAATTTCTTCCAGTAAAATTCATTTTTATATTTGGTTCCAATTTATACATGTTTTAAGCTTTTGTTTTACAAGACAGTAATGAGTTAATGT
The DNA here is from genome assembly GCA_016271365.2 of Neoceratodus forsteri. Classification (NCBI taxonomy): domain Eukaryota; kingdom Metazoa; phylum Chordata; order Ceratodontiformes; family Ceratodontidae; genus Neoceratodus; species Neoceratodus forsteri. Next base: position 291,640,977 of record CM057453.1, on the reverse strand, counting down.
TAGAGAGGACCCTGGGGCTCCAGCCCCACTCTTGGTTTGGTTTTGATCCCATTTAGTTGGACCAGGTCACATTTTCCCACATCTTGCTCCAAACAAGACCCCGGGGGGCGGATTACACCATCAAAGAGAAGGGCCATCAGGCAAAACATGGACTGATCAATTTGCCCAGTGGGGTCACAAAAGTAAGGGGGGATTCAGGCTGGCACATGTCTGTTACCCACCGAGTCACAAGGCAGTATGTAAGCAGAAACTAACTCTGTATGTACCACCACCATCTGACCATCTCATTTACACTGTGACTTAGGCAAAGGGGAGATGCACTCCCCCAACCCTGCAACAAACACAGAAACATAGAACGTGTCAGCAGAAAAGTACCTCCATGCCAGGCTCACTCAGTCTGCCTAGCATGCCACTAGGGCTTTGCTATTGTCTCCACCTGACCCCCTCCCCAGGTCTAACAGACCCTGGTGTCTATCCCTCGCTCTCTTGAATCCCCTCACAGTTCTTGCCCCCACCACCTCCTCTGGGAGTCTGTTCCAGTTTTCCACCACCCTCTCCGTGAAGTGGAATTTTCTGATGTTTCCCCTGAACCGCCCCTCTATCTGCAAATCATGCCCCCTTATTCTTGACTGCTCCCTTAGCTGGAAGATGTCCCCTACTGGCACTCTGTTGATACCCTTGATATATCTGAAAGTCTCAATCATGTTTCCCTTTCCCTTCTTTGGGCAAGGAAGTACATGTTGAAGTCCTTCAGCCATTCCTCGTATGACAGATGACTAAGTCCCCTTACCATTTTTGTCGCCCACACTCTGGACAGCGCTCACAATCTATCCACATCCTTCTTGAGGTATGGCCTCCAGAACTGGACCCCATACTCAAGGTGAGCCCTGACAAGCTGCCTGTACAAGGTCATTATGATCTGCCTCTTCCTGCTGGTTATTTCCCTGCCAATACATCCCAGCATCTTACTGGCCCGTGCCACTGCCTTCCCATATTGCTTAGCCAGCTTCATGTCCCGTGAAATGATTATGCCAAGGTCCCTTTTCCGCTCGGTAATCTCTAGGGCATGCCTCCCAATACGGTATTCCGCACCATGGTTATTCTTGCCTAAGTGCATGATCTTGCATTTTTTTGGGACAACTGCCATTCCTTGGACCATTCCTCCAGTTTCTCCAGATTCCTGCGCATGCTCCCAACTCCCTCAGGCATATCCACTCTATTGCAGACCTTCATGTTTTCTGCGAATAGACACACTGTTTTCTCCAGCCCCTCCACTGTGTCCCCTATAAATATACTGAAAAGGAGTGGTCCCAGCACAGACTCCTGAGGCACCCCACTGGTGATCATACCCTCCCTTGAAGGTACCCCATTAACAATTATCCTCTGTCTCCTGCCCTCCAACCTGTTTTGCACCCACCTAACCATGAGCGGCCCCAGCCCAAGGCAACTCATTTTGTGCAGTGGTCTCCTGTGCGGCACAGAATCAAACGTCGTTTTGAAATCTAGATACGCAATGTCTACCGAACCCCTCCGTGATCCAGTACCCTGGTGACCTAGTCAAAGAACTCTATCAAGTTTGTTTGACACGACCTTCCCTCAGTGAATCTGTGTTGCCGCCAGTCACGTAGGCCATTGGCTTCTAGGTAGCTAGTGATTCTCTTTTTTTTTTTTTTTTTTTTTAGCAGATTCTCCATGAGCTTGCCCACCCCCAATGTTAAGCTCACCAAACTATACCTGCCTGCTTCCTCCTTGTCTCCCCCCTTATGAAGGAAGACCACATCCACCCATCTCTAGTCATCAGGGATCTCCCCCCGATTCCAATGATCTGCTGAAGAGGCTGGTCAGAGGTTCTGCTCAGTGCTCCCATTCACTCCCAACTGTACTTGATTCACGTACAAATTATGAAATTCAAGTACATTTTTGCATGAAGGGGGTACACTGTACCCTCATAATTCTGTTTGAAGTATATGTACCCCACAAAAATGTTGTACAAATCGTAGAATGAACCCGTATAATTTATTTTGTACCCCTGAAAACTTTTTGGAGGGTGCAGTGCACCCCCAAATCTGCAGCCTTAATGTGAACACTGGTTCTGCTAGCACCTTACTACGCTCCCTCAGTACCCTGCAGTGCACCCCATCTGGCCTCATTGCCTTATCCACCTTGAAACCCTCAAGCTCCCTCAGGACCTCCTCCACCTGGAATGAACTGGAGTCAACCCCCCCTCCCCCACCTTGCGTTCCCAGATTTTCTTGAACTCACTCTCCTTCAAACAACATGAAGTCTTGCTGTATTCTGACATATGCAGTTCGCCCCAGCACTTGAACTGCTCCGGAGAGGAAAAAGTTAACTCTATGCCAGAGCATAGAATGTTGGGCTCGAGCTCGGTTCAAACCTCTGACTGCTGCACTCAAAGTGTAACCGTCAGATTCTTTACTCCGCCTAACTGAACAGTCGCTCCAGAGATCTCTCCTTCACTTGTCGGTTCAGGCTAAGTAAAACGCCGGTTTTAAACCATATTTTTGTCTCATTTTTTTGGTTCAGATCCCTGTCTGCGGTACAGCAAGTGTTGTAGGCAGTGGACTTTAGTTTAGCTACTGTTTGATGTCTGTATTTTCTGTGGAAATTGTAAAATTTGTCAATTGGTCCGGTTCGGAATCAATTGTACTGATTAATTTTGTTATTTAATTTCTTAGTGCGAGGTACCGGTCCCTATCGGTTTCAAAAAAATGTATTTTTATACTTTTTTTCCACAGCCCGTAACACTGTTGGTAACCGACAGGGGGGGTCTTGCCTGGCTTTAAAGCTGCTAAAGGGTAAGTGTTAGGATGGCTACGTCTGAGAAACCCAAGAGAAAAGCCGAGCCCACTGGGTTTCAACACTGTAGTGAGTGTGGGGATGCCTTTGCTAAGGCAGACCCTCACACCACCCGTGTTTATTGTCTGGGGTTTGACCACCTCGATTCAGACTGCCAACTTTGTAAAAAATTTCCCGAAGGACACCCTGGACAAGAGATTGGGTAGGCTTAGGGAAAGGAGGCCAAGAAGTCTGCTGATCCGGATGGCCAGCCCGGTTCGGTTCCAACCAAACCTGAGGGACTGCCCACTGACCTGGGCGATACTTCCTCGGGCAAAAGTAGAGCCAATCCTGAGGGGTCGGTTCCGTCTAAGAAGAAGAAAAAATCGGCCGGTTCGGATCCAGAACCGCAACGTCCAACTGCCGAGGAGATAGCCAGAGAGATAAGTAGTGTAGAATTGCTCCAACTGGTTCCGTCCAATCCGGCACCTCTCGGTAGGTGCGTGGTTTGGTCGGTTCCTCCAGTTCCGGAATACTGTCCGGATGAATATTATGAACTGGATTTGGAGAAGGAGGAAGGTTACGACAACGATGGTGATAGTGTGGAAGGTCTGGATGAGTCCACTGAACCGGACATCTCCCCAGTCAGACCTTCCAATGTTTCCCCTCCTAGGCTTTCTAAGTCCCCTTCTCACTATTTGTTCTACAAAAAAGTGGCAGAGACCCTCCAGTTCCCTCTGGTTGAAGCTGCTGAGGAACAAGAGGAGCCTGACTAAGTAGAAATAACGGACATCCCAGAGTCCAAGAGACTGTCTATTCCCCTCCATAAATCTTTTGGGAAACAGACACAAAAAATTCTCCAGACACCAAATTCATTACCTCCTATGGACAAGAGAATGGACAGGAGTTATATGCTGTCAGGGTCATGTACCGAGTACTTGTTCCAACAATGCAGCCATGTTGGGGTCGTGCAGGCTACAGCCTGTGACAAGGTTAATATACCTTTGGCTTCACACACTCCAGATAAAGACTCTAGGAAGGTGGATGCTATGGCCAAAAAACAGTACTTGGCATCCTCCTTGGGACTCAAGCAGGCTAACTATACGGCCTACACAGCCAGATACCAGAAGTCCAGATGGGATACTGTTCTGGAGCTGGCTAAACAGGCTTTCCCCCAGCTAGCCAAAGAGCTGGAGGAGGTAGCTGCTGATGGGACTGAGGCATCTAAGGTTCAATTTCATGCTGCTGTGGACTCTAATGATGTGTCATCACAAGTCATGGCTACATCTGTGTCTCTTCGGAAATTTGATTGGCTCAGATTTACTTGTCTCTCACAGGACACCCAGGCTACGGCCATGGATTCCCCTGTAGTGGGTAATTCTTTGTTTGGGGAGCAAACAGAGAATTACATGAAAAAGATGGATGAAAACAGGACCACCTCTAGGAGTGCACAGGCCAAGGAAAAGCAGCAGTCTAGGGGCAGGAGCAGGCCTTTTCACAGGCCTTTCTACCAAGCACAGGTCTCCTCTCCTTTTCCTGAGAGGGGGTTCTTCAGAGGGAGGGGCAGAAGGGGAATGAGCAGGGCTGCATCCTCCTCCCAGTCCAAGGCTCCAGCAAAGCAGACGCCCTAATGTGTCAGCCCGGGTCGACTCCCCTTTTTCAGTAGGAGGCAGGCTGGCTTACTACTTCCAGGCCTGGAAGCCTGTTACCTCAGACAAGTGGGTCCTGGAGGTAGTAAGCCAGGGACTGGCTCTCAGCTTTAAAACATTTCCAAAGTTGAGGGTCAGGTCTTTTCCACCTGCAAATATCTCCGAAACCATTGCCCTAGAGGCAGAGATTTCCTCTCTGCTGACTCTCAGAGCCACAGAGAGAGTTCCTACTCCACAGAGGGGCAAGGGTCTGTACTCCAGATACTTCCTTACCCCAAAAAAGACAGGGGAGTGGCGGCCCATCCTAGACCCAAGATACTTTAACAAGCAGCTAGTCAAGCCAAAATTCAGAAGAGTGACTCTGGAAGTAATTCTTCCCTCTCTGAGGACAGGGGATTGGTTAGCCTCCCTGGACCTCAAGGATGCCTACTTTCACATTCCCATCAGGTGCTCCCACAGAAAGTACCTCAGGTTCGAATTGCCTTCAGGTCATTATCAGTTCAGAGCAAAGCCCTTCGGACTAACATCAGCACCAAGGGTGTTCACAAAATGCCTAGCAGTAGTAGTGGCCTTTCAAAGGAGACAAAACATTTCCATTTTTCCACACCTGGACGACTGGCTCATTGCGGGGCAGTCTCCAGACCAAGTCGAGTCAAACCTGCAAGTGACACAACAATTGCTCACTTCTCTAGGATTCCTCCTGAATCTTCCAAAGTCAGTTCTCAAACCAGTACAACTCCTGACCTTCATAGGGATACAGTTGGACACTGTCCAAGCAAAAGCTTTTCTTCTTCTGGCAAGAGTAAGGGCCCTTACAGACCTGGCTTCTTCTTTCCGCCTTCTGGTGTCTCGACCAGCAAGGCATTTTCTTCAGGTTCTGGGCCACATGGCATCTTCCACTGCAGTGGTGCAGGGAGCCAGATTGCAGATGAGGGACATTCAGTTTCATCTGAGGTCCTTTTGGTCTCAGAAAAAAGATCCTCTAACCAAACTGATTCCAGTGACTCAGACTCTGATCCAGGCTCTCCAATGGTGGTTGGATCAGGACAACCTCAGGCAAGGAGTCCCATTCATCACCCAGAGTCATTCTTTGATATTAATCACAGATGCTTCTCTCCTGGGATGGGGAGCTCACTTGGGAGCCCTCACAGCACAGGGAGTGTGGTTCCCTCAGGAGTCTCTACTTCCTATCAATCTTCTGGAGCTCAGGGCAGTGTACCTGGCTCTTCAAGCTTTCTCGGACGCACTACAGAACAAGGTGGTTCAGGTCAGGACAGACAACACCACCACTATGTGGTACATCAACAAGCAGGGAGGCACTCGGACTACGGTCTTGTGCACAGCAGCCATGAAATTATGCTCTCTGGCTTATTCCCTGCAGACATCTCTGGTAGCAGTCCACCTTCCAGGGAAGGACAATGTGCTAGCAGATGCTCGAAGCAGGATATCTCAGGGCCATCACGAATGGTCCCTGGATCCCTTAGTGTTGAACGTGATTTTCTCAAGATGGGGCACTCCAGAGGTAGATCTCTTTGCAGCCCCAGACAATCACCAACTTCCTCTCATCTGTTGCAGACCCCCAGTCATGGGCTCAGTCCCCCTGGATGCTCTAGTTCTGGATAAGGAAGGGAAATTCCTGTATGCCTTCCCCCCTTTCCTCTGTTGTTTAAGGTTCTGGTCAAGATAAGGTCACAATCACGCAAAGTGATCTTGATTGCACCAGACTGGGCCAGGCAGCCTTGGTATCCTCTACTGCCGTCCCTAGCAGTCCATCTTCCCCCATCTCTTCCCAAGAAACACAATCTGTTAACCTCCTCTCAGGGGAGGATATGGTACCCCAACCTTAGGTCTCTCCGCCTCAAGGCATGGCTTTTAAAGAGTTAGAATATGCAAGACTGCATCTGTCTCAGGGGGTTCTGGATATTCTCAAAGCCTCTCGAAAACCTGCCACCAGAGCAACATATAATTCCAAATAGAAAAGATTCAGCATTTGGTGTTCCAATAGGGATGTCTCTCCAGATACTGCTGATTTGGCTACAGTTCTGGATTATATGGTTCATCTTAATGGCTTAAGCCTCAGGCCAGCTACTCTGAAAGTACAATTAGCAGCTGTCTCTGCATTCCTGTCAATGGGGAAGTCTTCCTCCCTGGCATCTCACCCTGTTTTCTGTATGGTGTTTAATGGTTTGCTCCATACCAACCTTCCCTTTACGGACCCTACTCCTGCTTGGGATCTTAATGTTTGCATTGCTCAGCCTATGCAACCCCCTTTTGAGCCTTTGGGCTCAGCAGAACTTAAGTACCTGACTTGGAAAACTGTGTTCCTGGTAGGCCATCACTTCTGCCAGGTGTATCAGTGAATTACAAGCTCTGTCAGTGGAGCCTGATTTTATCTCATTCCATAGAGATAAGGTGGTCCTTAGAACCTACAGGAGGTCCTTACCCAAAGTGGTTTCAGATTTTCATTTGAACCAGTCCATGTCCCTTCCTGTGTTCTTCACTGATCATTCTTTTTCAGGAGAAAGAAGATTACACAGTTTGGATGTTAAGAGGGCACTTAGCTACTACACTGAGCGCACTAAGGCACTTAAGTTTGATTGTCCTCAGCTGTTTCTCACTTATGGTGAAGTGGGAAAGGGTAAACCTGCTGCTAAAAGAACTACTGCCAGGCGGATTGTCTCTTGTATACAATTCTGCTATGAAAAGCTAGGCAAATTACCCCCCTCAGGTCTGAGGGCTCATTCGACTAGAGGTACAGCTACTTCTCTGGCTGCTGCCAGAGATATACCCTTACTAGAAATATGCAAAGCAGCCACCTGGAAAACAGTCCATACATTCACCAAGCATTACTCTCTGGATACCCAGGCTAGGAGTGATGCTAGGTTTGGCACAGCAGTACTGCAGAGCCTATTCCCAAAATAGGTTCGATACCCTCCTCCTTGGAGGTACTGCTTGGTAGTCTGCATATGCCAGAATACAGCAAGACTTCATGTTGTCTAACATACTAAAATGCCAGCAGAATAGGCCTAACGGTCTTTCGTGTCTGCTCGTTTGGTCAGCCCCCACCCTGGGTGCTGACCTTGCTGTCCACCTCGCCTTCTCTGGCTTCTCCCTTCCCAGTTCTGGATATTCTTGCTGCATTGGATTTTGCTTCCAGAACCTTCCCTGTACCTGTCCCACCCTCTTAAACTCCTCACTGTCTCTGCCTCCACCAGCCCCTAGGCAGCACATTCCATGGCTCCACCACCCTCTCAGTGAAGTAGCACCTCCTTTCTCCCCTGAATCTTCCCCTCCAGCTTCCACCCATGCCCTCTAGTGGCCCCTCCTTCCTCTCTAAGCACCCTGACTGTTCCTCCCCTATTTACCTCTTCATGTACCTGAGACCTCTATCATGTCCCCAGGTCCCTTCTCTCTTCCAATGTGTACATATTTAGCTCTTGAGCCTCTCCTCATAGATCCTGTCCCCAAGCCCAAAATCATTTTGGTTGCCTCCTCTGGATCCTCTCCAGGAGGTTAATGTCCTCTTTAAGTGTGGCCTCCAAAACTGCACGCAGTACTCAAGGTGCGGCCTCACCAAGCAAGTTATACAGAGGGAGTATCACTTCCCTCCTTCTGGAGGTAATCCCCAGCGATGCATCCCAGCATCCTGTTGGCCTTGGCTGCTGCCCTCCTACAAGTCTCAGAGTTGTTCATCTTGACATCCACCACCACCCCAGGTCCCTCTCAGCCATCGAGACTTGTAGCATTCCCCCAGGGTGTACACTTGGCCGGGTTTCTGGCCCCAGGTGGAGTACCTTGCATTTCCCTGCATTGAACTTCAGCTTCCACTTTCTAGACCATCTTTCCAGAGCCTCTAGGTCCCCTGTAGGCCACCCTCCCATCCACCACCGCCCCAGTTGAGTCATCCATAAGAGACTCATCTCACTCCTGATTCCTGTCCTTATGTCAGAGCGTAGGTGTTGAACAGAAGGGCCCAAGGACTGATCCTGTGGGACCCCACTAATGACCCTCCTTGGGATGAGACTATCCAGCCAACTCGACCCTCTGGGTCTGGTCCTGGAGCCAACTGCCTATCCATCTGATCATCTGGTTCCCCACCCCCATTTCTCCCAGCTTATCCAACAGGCCCACGTGAGGAACAGAGCCAAATGCCTTGCTGAAGTCTAGAAAGAGGACGTCCACTGGTCTACCCAGGTCCAAGGCACTCGCCACCCAGTCATAGAACTCCACCAGGTTTGTCTGACACGATTTCCCGGATGAATCCATGCTGTCTATCGTAGAAGACACCCTGACTCATCCAGGTCCCCCAGCCTCTCCTTGACAATGCCTCCATCACCTTGCCCACCACCGATGTCAGGCTGACAGGCCTGTAGTTCCCTGCCACCTCTTGATCCCCCTTGTGGATAGGGCACTATGCACCACCTTCCAGTCCTGGGGCACCCACCTGTCCTCAGAGAGATGGTGAAAAGCTCCCAGAGTTTCTGCCAGGACATCTGCAAGTTCCTTCAGCACTCTGGGATGTAATTTATCCGACCCTGGTGCTTTCTCCGCTTTTAAGGAGCTGAGAGCCTCCTCACTCTCTCTGCTGTGATTTCACCTGCGAGCTCTTCTCCTGCTTAGCCCTCCCTCCTTCCAGTGATGCCTCCCTCTCCCCAGACCCGCCCGATCGGTAAGGGTCCCCCTCCCTCAGTATCTCTGTCTCCTCCCATGTATGATGCAGCACCTCTATTTTCCTTGGTGAAACTGTGTAGTACTCATTTAGTACCTCTAGCCTGCTCCCCGGGTCTTGTGCCCATCTCTCCTGATTTAATCCTGCTAATCTGCCCTTCACCCTTTGTTTTCCCCAATGTATCTAAAGAACCCTTGTTTCCTCTCCCTAATTTCCTGGCCAGGTTCTGCTCCTTCCCTTGCCTTAGCCGCCCTCACCACCCTGTGGCCCTTCTAGCCATCAGCTCGTACTCCCCCGATCCCATTCACTCCTTGAGCACTTGAATTGCTTATAGGCTGCCTTCTTTCCCCACCTCCTGGACCTCCCTGGTCCACCAGCAGAGATTTTGGGCCCTACCATTTTTAATGCTTACTCTTGCACAGGTGCTGGTAGCATCCTGCCCCTCTCCTGATGATTTCCCACCTACTATCAGCGTCCATGTCTGACCCAATCCCATCAAATGCTCCTTAGGATCCTTCCCATTTCTTAAAATCCGCCCCCTGAGTTTACTTACGTCTTTGTGCGCCTTCTACCCTCCTGGTCCAGGCAGAACCAGACTGTGGCATGGTCACTCCCATATGGGTCCCTTACCCAGGCCCCCAATCTGGTCACTGTCTGCCAGGACCACATCAGTACCAGCCTCCCTGGTCAGTTCCCTCACCTGCTGAGTTAGGACGCATCTTGAAACATCAACAACCTCTGTTCCCTGGTCACAGAGGATGTCATAGATCTCCAGTCTGTTCCTGGCATGTTTAAGTCCCCAACACCACCACCGTTCCTCTGCCCAGTCTGCAGTGTCTCCCAACATCTGCCACCAGACTGTCCTCCAGGTCTCTGCCAGGGCAGGGGTCTATACACCACTCCTATTTTACTCTCTTGCCCCCCTGTTATCAATGTGACCAAATGCCTCCACGGTTCCCTCCACCTCCCTCTACTCCCCTATGCCAATGCAGTTTTGACTATCGTTGCTCCCTCCTCCCTTCCCTCCCCCTGTCCTTCCTGAACATAGTGTAACCCTCCAGGTTCAGGTCCCAGTCGTGTCCTGCAGTGGCCCAAGTCTCAGTGACCGCTGCCACATCCACTGCTCCTCAGTTAGCATCGCCTGGAGCTCAGGCATTTTACTGCCCAAGCTCCTGGCATTTATAAGACTACCTTCCACCCTTTCCTATAGTTCCATTTCCCCTGCTCGTGTTCCCATGGGGATTCTGTTTTCCCCTGGTCTGCACTTTGCCAGTTGGCCTTTTCCCTCAATCCTCCAGCTCCCCAGGGGGGTGGAGACAGAGTCCCTCCTTTATCGGCACCCCCTTGACAGCCTTTTCTCCCATCCTCCCCCTTCACAAGTTTAAACCCCACTTTTCACCAATGAACCCCTCTATTTTCAACTTAAGGATTCCCCTCCCCTCCAAATTGAGATGGAGTCTATCTCTAGCATACAGCTCCTTATCCTCCCAGGTCTCCCCCCAATCCCCCATCAACCCATACCCTCTGGCCTCACACCACTCCCTGAGCCACTGGTTTATCTCCCTAATCTTCCTTTTGTGTTCCCCACTAGCCCTTGGCACTGGCAGGATTTCTGAGAAGGAAACTGTGCATCCTATGTCATGACAGACCCTGGCAAGCTCCCTGAATCTTGCCTGTATCTCTAGCTCACTATTTCCCTCAATGTCATTTGTACCCAGGTGGACCAGTATGTCTGGGAACCCCCACAATCCTTTGCCAGCTGATATACCTCATGCTTAGCCCTGTGCACCGTTAGTCCAGGGAAGCATCTTGTTCTAACTGGCCAGGCTTCTCCCTCCCTATCCCATTTGATACCCCTGATCATAGAATCCCCCAACAGGAGCACTCTGACCGCTCCTTTTCCTCCATTCCCCCTTCCATGTCCCTCATCCTTTCTACTGGCCCCTCCACCCAGCCGGCTCCTTGTTCCTCCCTATCTGGGTGCCACATGCCACCCCCTTCCCTCCAATCCTATGCCTCTCCTCCTCCTGAGTATCCTTCTGTACCTTGCTAATTCCCCCCTCACTGCTCGCAACTGGTCCTTCTCCCCCATCTGCTAAACTAGCCTAGCTCGTCCTCCCTTCTTTCCTGTCTCCATTTAGTTCCTCCTTGCTCGTCGTGCTCCCCTGGCCTAAACCCTCAGCTCCCTTTACTGAATCCTCCTTGTACTTCTGGTCCTTCTCCTTTACCTTTCCTCCCAACTGGTTCTTCTCCTTGCGCTTTCCTCCCTCTTCCCCTTGCCCCTCCTGCTCTGATTCACTGCTCCCCATTTTCCTGCATTCCAGGTCCCCCTGTTCTTCCTGCTATCTGGCCCCTGCCTCCTGCCCCCCTCCTTTCCGTCTCTAACCACCCCTGTCGTGGCTACATCACCCCTCATCCCGAGCAGAAGAAGAATTTGAAGCAGTTACTGAGTGTAAGGTCTGATCCACCTCCCGCCTTGCTTCCTTCTGTCCAGCCCTGGCCATCTGCCTACTTCCTGAGAATGCTGTCCCTCCGTCCCTCCTTTGTGAGGGTCCCCAGTTACCTGCCTGCTTCCTTGGTAGTGTCCTTTGGACCCTCTGCCAGGGTCCCTATGTGACCCTGAGTATTCTCCTGCACTCCTTTCCCTATGCCCCGCCCCCAGTGCTTGGTGCAACCCGTGGAGATCCCCAGCCCCTTCCCCAACCATACCCCCCCCTTCCCCAGCTGTCTCCTAATCCCCACAACCTCCTCCCTAAGCTGTGCCAGCTGGTAGCACACTGGGCAACCACCGAACTTCCAAGCCCAGTCCAGTATCATGGCTGCTCCACACCCTGTGCACCCCACCACCCTCCCAAAGATGCCGGCCCTAATGACATGTGGTTCCATCCCCTTCCAAATAAGTTTCCTTGGGTGAGCCACCAGGTTCCCCCCTAGTCCAAGATACACCCTACTGCCTAATCAGGTCACCCACTAATCTTAGAGACAGTCCCACTGTACACCAGTAACCCTGTTACTAGGTGCAGTACAACACATTAAACTTATAAGGGAAATGAACAACTCCCTAAGCTCCTCTCTCCCAGCCTTTAAATCCAACCCCCAGTTGGGCAGACACCTGACTCGAGAGAGAGTGTATCAGCCCTGTGTCTCCCCTCCAAGCCCAGCAGCCAAAGAACCAGGCCCAAGCAAATCCCACCACATAGGTTTTAAATCAGAAGAAATAGGCCTCCACCAGCGCAGCCTGTTACACAGTGAAACATCCACAAAATGAGCCCACTTTCAGCCACCAAACCAGTTTTCAAACTTCTAGCAGCCCCCAAAACAATACCTTGCTAGCCCCTTAGAAGTAAGAAAGAAAAGAACTAACCTTCTACCAAGTAAAATCCACAAGAACCCTGTGAAAACAACAAGCAGCAGCTACTGTCCTGGAACACAACTGATCCTGTCCCCTTCCAGTTCTTTCTGAGAAGACAAAGCAGCTAACACCTCAAACCTGATTCAGCTCTGCCTCCAGTCAATTGGCTGAGTGAGACTTGGCCAGACCATTAACACCCTTCCCCCACTATGCACTAACCTTTGCAGCTAGTGGAGTCAACAAAAAGGAATCAAAATTCAATTCAAAGCCCCCAAAATATGTTTGCTGCCAAAGGAAACAGGTCTCCAATTTAATCAGCTTCACTAACAACACATCAAAATAGGCTTGAAATTAACAGATATAGGTCTCCAATTCAAATAACCATCTCCAAGCAAATCCCACCAAATAGGTTTTAAATCAGAAGAAATAGGCCTCCACCAGCGCAGCCTGTTACACAGTGAAACATCCACAAAATGAGCCCACTTACAGCCACCAAACCAGTTTTCAAACTTCTAGTAGCCCCCAAAACAATACCCTGCTAGCCCCTTAGAAGTAAGAAAGAAAAGAACTAACCTTCTACCAAGTAAAATCCACAAGAACCCTGTGAAAACAACAAGCAGCAGCTACTGTCCTGGAACACAACTGATCCTGTCCCCTTCCAGTTCTTTCTGAAGAAACATATTACTCACCTTAGTAATTGTGTTTCTTCTAATGGAGTATTGCTGTATTCTGACCTCCCTCCCTGCCTTCCCTCTCATAACCTGTTTTTTGGGAAGTGGGCTGGCAAGTACAGTGTTGCACCTCAGGGGTGTTCTTGGCACTCCCCCTTTTAGAAAGGGGAGTGGGTTTCGTTTATGTTGTTTTTTGTAGTTATGTTGTTCACTACCTGGTTATTGTTTTGGGGTTCTTGACTTGAGTCTTTTGGGACCCACAAAATTGGTTGCCTTTTGGCTAGTTGATTTACAATTTCCACCTAGGAGGTGTAGTTAGTTAGTATTAGCTCGTGAGAATCTGACAGTTGCACTCTGAAGTGCAGCAGACAGAGGTTTGCACTGAGCTCGAGCCCAACGTTCTATGCTCTGGCACAGAGTTCACTCTTTCCTCTCTGGAGCAGTTCAAGTGCTAGGGCTAACTGCATATGTCAGAATGCAGCAAGACTCCATTAGAAGAAACACAATTACTAAGATGAATCATTTTTTCTTCTTTACCATGAATATTAAGCTCAACTAGCTACTGAGTATTTCCGCCTTCCCCGGATCCTCTTCCACCAACTCCCTTTCTCCGTTTTTGAGCCCGACTATTCCCTCCCTTGACTTTCTCCTCTCGCTCACATACCGGAAGAAGGTTTCATCCCCCTCTTTGACTATACTGGCAATTCTCATTTCTGTTCTTGCCTTCACCCTTCTGACCTCCTTACCTGCTTGCTTCTGCTTCTCTTGGTATATAGACCTATCCTACTCCCTCAGTGTCCTTTTATACCTCCTAAACGCCTTTCTCTTTGCCCTGACCGTCTGTCACAGCCCTATTAAACCAGAGTGGTTTCTTCTTCTTCTTCCAATTTTTCTTTACCCTCCTGACACAGAGGCTAGTGACCTCCACTATTGCCCCTTTTATTTGATCCCACACTTCCTCCACCTCCTCTTAGTCCCCCCCCCCCGGTAATGTTTGCCGAACGCTTTCCACCATTTTCTGAAAGTCTGTATGCCTAAAATCTAGGACCTTAACTCTGGCCCGATGGACCTCAGCAGTCGTTCTTACTGTGAACCAGATAGTGCTGTGGTCACTCGTGCCCAGGTTCTCACTCACAGATATCTCACCCACCCTTTCCCCATTTGTAAGAATGAAATCTAGGATCGTCCCCTCCCTGGTTGGTTCTCTAACTAGCTGCTTCATGAGTGCTCCCTGTTGGGATTCCACGATTTCCCTGCTACTGGCAGATGCTGCTGATGGGGTGCCCCAATCCACATCCAGCAAGTTGAAGTCCCCCATCAGCAGCACCTCCCCTCTGTGTGCCATCCTCTGGATTTCATCAATCATTGTCCTAGCCACCGTATCCTGCTGCGCAGGTGGTCTATATATCACTCCAGCACATATGATTTCTCCCTTCCCAGTGTCCAATGATACCCATAAAGCCTCAGCCACCCCCCCCAACCTACCCTGCAATTCCGTAGCCTTAATGTGTTCCTTCACATATAGGGCAACCCCCCCTTACCCTCCCTGTCTTTCCTATAAAGTAAATACTATGTACTGCCACGTTCCAGTCCCGGCCCTCAAGTCCCCATAACTCTGTGATTCCCACTAAGTACAGGTCTGCCTCGGCTATTACCGCTGCCAAGTCTGGGATCTTACTGCCAAGGCTTCTGGCGTTAGTGCACATGGCTCTCCATACACTGGGCCCCTGCTGTTGTCACCTGGTGCGCATTACTTTTCCTACTCCTCTAGCCTGTTTTTTTCCAACAAAGCAGGGCATCTGTGAATATTTTAAACAGTGACGGAGCAACAGAACAATTTGCCCCCATTTTATGCTTCAGAAAGCATTGAGTACTTCATCCTTTCAGGACAGTCACAACGGGATAAGCCTGGCCAAGACAGCTACCTCAATACAGGGCGTCTCAGGCAGAGGAGGGCTGGTGGTAGATTCCGACACACAGCAACCCCTGAGGCTGGGCCAGGGAGCTTGCTTCTGCTGCAGTGGGAAAATATGTGTGGTGCAGCCAATATAGGCATCACCCATGCTGGGGGGGAGGGGGCACCACAGGAGAAAAACCCGGCTGCCATCTATACGATGGCCTGGTTCCTCAGCCAGAACAAGATATATCTCTGCTAACAAAGTATATCCCTGCACGATGGACAGCCAGCTAGAGTATAAAATGTACACAGAAAAAAGAAAGTAAAAGGAGGGGGGGTTGCTTTGCAGCCTGAGCAAAATGGCTGCTCAGGATTAGAGTTCTACAAACTTTGTTTATATTTGTCATTTTAAAACTATTTTTTTTTTTCAGCCTTTCCACTGTAGCAAACAGTACCCACCAGCACCAGAAGTAAAAATGTTCTTGGTCCTCTGACGACAAGGTCTGCCGCAGGCTGAGCTGCAGCCACCATGGAAGAGGAGAAGACTAAGGAAACAGTCCAAAGTCTGGGAGTGAAGAGCAGTCATTCAATCGCCTTACTTCCACTGTAGCTAAACTGGCTGAAAAATTTGATACCCTAACAAACAGGAAGACGAACTTAGAAATTACAGTTAATGTTGTAAAAATGGAAACAGCAGAAGCTAAGAAACGCCCTGAGGTTGCCATGGGTGCACTGCGAATATAATAAAGGGAAACCTCCACTTATATTCCATCTGGGATCACTTAAGAACCAAGCAAGTGTCTCCTATTTTAGAGTGGTCAGCATGCTGGCGGGATGTGAAGGAGACCACTTGGCTTTATTTTTAAAAGACTGGCTAGAGCAGCAATTAGGGGAACCCTTAAACCAGACAACCCTGATGCAAAACAAACAACTGTGATGGTTATAGATGGAGCGGGCTTCACAGACTTTATTCTGGCACTTGCAAGGAGAAAGAAAATATTGCTACATGGTGGACAACAGGTGCACTTATACCCATATATTAGTTTTGCCACCCGTCAGAAACAGAAGCGTTTAGATGGGATAAGGTCCTTCTATGAAAAGCAGAAATCTCAAACGGCACATTGGTTCTGGCCTGCTTACACATCACTCACCATGGGAGAATTTACCACTTTTCAGACCCAGCCAAGGCACTGAAGTGGGCCCAAAGCCACGCACCTTCACAGCCAAAGAGGGCGGACTTGCAGCAACTGGACTGTAATGTAGCTGAAGATGAAATATGACCGATTCCTGAGTACCCTCAGGTTTGCAATAAAATGCTGTTTGCTAATATACAGGTAGATCAAGTGCCGACTGCTGAAACTCTTGAACTATGTAGCTGGGACTTGTATCAATCAGAGTAAGGGTATATGAATGAATGAATATGAATGAATACTTTATTTTTAAGAAGCGCCTTTCCAAAACCAAGGCGCTTTTACAACAGATCAATACATAAAACTTAAATTCCTAAAATCAATCCATAAATATATTTTAAAAATCTGGATATGCTAAATTAAACAAATAAGTCTTTAGGGCTGACTTAAAGCTTTGGACAGTCAGGCATTCTCTCACCCAATGAGGTAGGGAATTCCACAGGGTTGGAGCCATAAAACTAAATGATCTTGCCCCTGATGTCTTTAAACGAACCCTGGGAATCTCTAGCAATCCCTCATCAGTGGATCGGAGCCGATAACTATTTATAACTATGTCCACAAAGTTGCTGTTAAAAATTGTTCACTTCATCATTTAATACTAAGGTTTCTATACACCTTGGTGTTGCGACATTCCTAAATGTTAAAATAACATGGATATACAAATATTCTAGAGTAATACTGCTAACTATTCTTGTTCAGTTCACCAAATTATTACAAGCATATACAAGTGGAAGAGCTAAAAAAGTAGAGCTGAAGTAGGCTGATTATCCCTCTGAGATAAACGCCTTTAAGGTGTCAACTCTGGCAATGCAAGATAATCTAATTTCCTTTGTAAGGAACAGAGACTTTGAACGACTGTTGAATTAAACTGTCTGTACTTTCATCATGCTGCTCATGGATTTACTCAATGCAGCTGATACAGACTGATATTCAATACTGGTAAACAGACTTTCTGAACGTTTCCCTCCAAAGATGTCTCAGTTAGGTATTTGGCATTACAAGTGTATGTATTAAGAAAAGTGGCGCCTTCAATGCACAGTGTGTATTTTTAATTTTATGTCCAGCGTCTGGATTATTTATTTATTTATTAGCTTTTGATTACCAGGTAGGTGCACTAGGCAAAGTCCCTGCCTATTTTCAGGCACGACCCGGGAAAGTATAGTATACAACAATACAATGAATACAGAAGGATACAAAAAACAATGGTACAATCAGGCTAAGTCAATCAACTGACTCATCAAGGCCACAAGCAACAGCAATCCACGCAGGGAAGGTAGAAGTAGCAGATTCCAATTGGTACAATGGACCAACCCAGGCAGGTATACCAGTAACACCAGGCGGAGCAGAATTACGAGGAGAACCAAACAAGATGAAAAGTATAGAGAATGGACAACAGAACAAGCTGTTGGGAGAGCAGAAACTCAAGCTGCTAAGATTAGGAGCAATCACAGTTACCAAGTGCCAAAAAGTAGAACAGTGCATGCTTGAAGGTAAGGTGAGACAGGGATCTCTTAATATGCAGGGAGAGGGAATTCCAGAACTTGGGTGTGAAATAGGCGAAAGCTTGCTCACCCATTTTAGAGGAGCAGGGAGGGACGGAGGGCAAGGGTGAGGTGGAGGAGCTAAGGGAGCGGGAGTGAAGGACTGGGGTAAGCGTGGCTGCTAGTGTGTCAGGACAGGGTGGTCTGTGTAGAGAGTTTCAATAAAACACCCCAGAGTGTAGGAATAAAGGGCACTGGGAGCCAGCCAATGTAAGGCAGAGTAGAGCTGGCAGTGAGGAGTTAGGTGAGGAGCTTTGGACTGTATGGTAGTTTGTAAAAATAATAAAACGTATAATTAAAATAATAGAAAGTAAAAGGAAGAAAGAGATCCAGAAAGTGCAAGCGTGTGAACAGATATTAACTCTCTGTAAGTGCATTCCGTGCAGATGTGCTACCACATGGGATGTCCTGGGTTTGTATCTGTCACCTAACCGTTATGCTCTGGGCTCTAGGACTACAAGGCAAGCAGCTGCCCACCCCCCACTCTACTGCCTTCGCTGGCAGACTGTGTAGCAGCCTTGGCAATGTGGGTGACCATACTATGCACCCCTACCCCCTCCCCAGCCAGCCCCCCCCCCAAAAAATAATGTCAGTGTGGGGAGACTCATGGGAGGGTTTTTACAGGGGATGTCAGAGCAAGGTCTGGAGCCTGAGTGAATTTAACTGTGGTTTATTAAATACTAACCAACAGGTTTAACAGCACGCACATTCTGATGTACACTCCCGAGGGGGGTGGGTGGGTGTGTGTGTGTGTGTGTGTTGCTAACAGAAGGTGTTGGCAACCAACACTGCCTCCAAGGCATGTGCCTTTTCATATATTTCACCTGACAGCAACTACCCTGGATTCGAACCCAAGCAGCCTGGGCTGCCTACTTCCTTAGTCTGTGATAGAACCTCTACACCACATGCACTGCAAGTCATTTCAGTGCACTGAAGTGGCACGCTGGATGTGTCCTGGTTTAGGAAGCAGAGAATTAACAGTTCAGTTCCGGGTAAGATCACAAGATTTTTGTATTTCTAACAAAAAAGAAGGGTTCAGCTCTTAACAAGGACTTACACATTATTTCATATTTTATTTCCAGTTATTTCACTAGAGAGGTGCTCTCTATGGTGGAAAGTTACAATATTAAATGCATCAGAGAAGGGAGTTAGTTATGAGCGAGAGGAAAAAAAAAATACAAAGGTGAAATGCTGCCTCGGAGGCAATGTTGGTTTCCCAGCTGTGCCTTGTGCGCAAGTATTCGACTGCATGTCTCCCTATCTGTTCCCTACTACAGCACATACCAATTCTTTAGTTCCCTTGTTCCACAGTACATGCGAACATTCTGTGAATTACCATTACATTTCCCCTTCTCGAGTTAGTAAATCACTAGGTAACATTCCTAAGTTTCGAGTTCGTAAATTACTGGGTAACATTTATAAAGTTTTACTGTGTAACACCACAAGTATTTAGCATCATATCATTCTGCAGCTGTATACAGTATGTTTGTATGTACGGCCCCAGCATCTGTTAGGGTTATAAGAGTGCCTTCTCGAGTTCTTTGAGCGAGAGAATTCTGAAGTGAAGCTGATTAGCTCTGGCACACAGAGGACTGTAGAAGGCACTCTCATAACCAATCATTAAAGATGCTGGAACTGCACATACAATCATTGTAGAGATCATGCTACACAATAACAGGAACTACAATTTAAAGTAAAAATGCGTTACTTTGCAGAAAATAAGAGGAACTTGTGTGTGTAAAATGGACAGTACTAACTGAACTTAGAACATCAGAATTTTAGAATTGTTTGCATGAGACACCCTCATATGGAACAGTACTAACATACTAAAATGCCAGCAGAATAGGCCTAGTGTTCTGTTATGTCTGCTCGTTTGGTCAGCCCCCACCCTGGGAGCTGACCTTGCCCCAAACCCACCCCACCCCGCTCCTCGGCTTCTCCTTCCCAGTCCAGGGTATTCTCGCTGCATTGGACTTTGCTTCCAGAACCCCCTCCTGTACCTGTCCCATCCCTCTTGAACCCCTCCACAGTCTCTGCCTCCACCAGCCCCCAGAGAGCACATTCGTGGTTCTCCCACCCTCTCAGTGAAGTAGCACCTCCTCCTTTCACCCTGAGTCTCCCCCCCAGCTTCCACCAATGCCATCTAGTTGCCTCCCCTCTTCTCGAGCACCCTGATTGCGCCTCTATTAACCCCTCATATACTTGAAGACCTCTATCATGTCCTGTCCCTTCTCTTCCAATATGTACATGTTTAGCTCTTCGAGCCTCTCCCCATAGGTCCTTTCCCCCCTCCAAGCCCCAGATCATTTTGGCTGCCCTTCTCTGGACCCTTTCCAGGAGTTCAATGCCCCTCTTTAAGTGTGGCCTCCATAACTGCACGCCGTACTCTAGGTGTGGCCTCACCAAGCAGTTATACAGAGGGAGTATCATTTCCCTCCTTCTGGAGGTGATCCCCCCTAGCGATGTATCCCGGCATTCTGTTGGCCTTGGCTGCTGCCCTCCTACAAGTCTCCGTGTTGTTCATCTTGACATCCACCACCACCACCCCCCCCAGGTCCCTCTCAGCCATCGAGACTTATAGCATCCCCCCCCCCCACCGGGTGTATACTTGGCCCGGGTTTCTGACTCCCAGGTGCAGTACCTTGCATTGAACCTCAGTTTCCAGACCACCTTTCCAGAGCCTCCAGATCCCCTTGTAGGGCCACCCTCCCCTCTTCCACATCCACCACTGCCTCCAGCTTTGAGTCATCCGCAAAGAGACTCCTCTCACTCCTGATACCCTTCCTTATGTCAGAGACATAGGCGTTGAACAGGAGGGGCCCAAGGACTGATCCCTGAGGATCCCCACTAATGACCCTCCTTGGAGATGAGACTATCCCCCCAACCACGACCCTCTGGGTTCAGTCTTGGAGCCAGTTCCCTATCCATCTGATCATCTGGTTCTCCATCCCCATTTCCCCAGCTTATCCAACAGGGCCCCGTGAGGAACAGAGTCAGACACCTTGCTGAAGTTAAGAAATAGGACGTCCACCAGCCTACCCAGGTCCAAGGCACTTGTTGCCCAATCACAGAACTCCACAAGGTTTGTCTGATACGATTTACCCGGGATGAAGCCATGCTATCTATCATCCAGGCACCCCAACTTTTCAGGTCCCTCCCCAGCCCCTCCTTGACAATACCCTCCACCACCTTGCCCACCACCGATGTCAGGCTGACGGGCCTGTAGCTCCCTGCCACCTCCCTTGATCCTCCCTTGTGGATAGGCACTCATAGAGAGATGCTGAAAAGCTCCGCCAGGGGTTTCGCCAGGACATCCGCCAGTTCCCTCAGCACTCTGGGATGTAATTTATCCAGCCCTGCAGCTTTCTCCATCTTAAAGGACCTGAGGGCTTCCCTCACTCTCTCTACCATGATTTCCACCTCCGATTCCTCGTCCCCATTTTGCCTCCTCCCCCTCCCAGTGATGGCCCCCCTCCCCAGACCCGCCAATCGGTAAGGGTCCCCCCTCCTCAGTCTCACAGTCTCCTCCCATGTATGATGCAGCCCCCCATTTTCCTTGGTAAAAACTGAGGCAAGGTACTCATTTAGTACCTCAGCCTGTTCCCCCAGAATAAATAAACATTATAAAAAGGCAAAAAAAAATTCTGGGCTCTGAATGGTCAGTGCTGACCTTCAACAGTGATGTTATCGATGCACAACATAATGCCTATTTAAAAAGCATTACTTTTTCCACCTTTTTTTTTTCCTTTCCTACAAGCAAACCATCTTATAATTGCAATAATGCACTCCAGGTAAGTTGTGGGAATAACATCACATTTTGGGTCAGGATAAAAAAAAAAAAGTGCAATCTGGGCACAGTATGCTAATAATCTCAATGGCTTTTTTTCAAAAATTGGTAATTTCCAAAGGAAGCCTTGGCACTGGCTGGATGTAAAGGAATCTGCCAAAATACACTTGTTGCATCAAGCAGAGAAAAACTCTCAGATCTTGGAAGAATATCATCTTATGTGGGAAGAACTGATGTTTCCCTTTGGACAGCTTTATTTAATTGTTTGAGGTCAACACATATATGTACTGTTCCATTTGTCTTGGGTATCGTATCAGCACTATAGGTGCACACCACTCAGTAAACTGCAGGACTTCTCTGATAATCCCACAATGAAGCAGGAAGCACAGGAACTGATGTTCCCCTGGCTGTGGGAATGCTGTAGGATATGGCTCCTTGTAAACCGGTGTGGGATAGATAACACAGACACAGCTTTTTAAGTTTTAAAACACACTTCGGTGAGATATTTATTTAAACTCAAAAGAAGCAAACAAAATGAAAAATCAAAGCAAAAAACCAAAAGTCTGCTACATTTGGAAGCTTTCACAGTTTTGACCTGTCAATCCAGGTACATCACCTCTGTGACAATCTCTGGCTACTTCCCTTAGGTAGCTCTTTTCATTACCACTACTAAGGCTCCACTGCTCACTCCCAGCTCAAGGGGGTGTATATACAGTGCCTAGCTGGGTCACCTGATCTGGCCCTTAAGCTATACATACATTTGGCTAGCTCTATGTTACAAAAGTAGGACAGGTTGGCCACTCTACACAAACATCTGGTAATCTGAACAGTATACCTTAGTTTAATAACATAATGAGACATTGTGAGCAGAGAGATGGTCTGAAAATAGACAACGAGGTTTTAATGGGCCTTAAGCCCCTCTTACAACCTGAGAGTGGCAGCCTTTCTTATAAAAATAGGCATGAGAGGGTGCCATTTCCCCATACCTGTACACTTCTCCAGACTCCTGTATTCAGACAGGTCTGGCACAGGGAATTGGAGGAACATGGAACAACTGATCTGCTACAGGAAGGCAATTTGGGGTCTATCCCTTTTCATTAAACAAAATAAAGAAAAAAGGTTTTATGTATTTAATTTCTACTCAAGGAAGTATTTAGTGAAGGGGGACCTCTGTAATTTCATTCTGGTTTCCTACCAGCTGTCCATTCTTCCTACTGTAAAATGGACCTGAGAACAGGGGCAAGGGACATTTCTATTTTTGATTATTAGCTCCTTCTTGGGTCCTATTTATATCCTTATAGTGCTTCTTCAACACACTGAAATGTTTAGGGGAGTTGCGGCATTGAGCTGTGGCTGAAATATTCACTTTGGCACCTTGCCAGCCGCTCACTCGTGCTCGCTACCACAACTCGCCATCCCTTTTCTTACTGGAGCTATTAGCTCCTTTCCTGACCTCAACTCTTTCATACATATTTTACTCCCAGGAGAGAGTCAGGAGTGCCAGAAGAACTCCCCCAAGAACAGCAGTAACTGCACTGCACGCGGCAGCGAAATGTAATTTATACAGTCATGCCGACCCACTTCTAAACTGCACTCCAAGTTTCTGAGCAGCTTAAGATTTAATTATTTCTCAAAACGGATGAGAGCGGCGACTCTTTTTAACTAAACCCATGCTGCCAGCTCTCTCCAAAATAGTCAGGTTTACTCTCCCTCTACTACTGACAGGAGCATACATAAACAAGCATTTGTCAATGCCGAATGTTTGCTTGCTGGCATTGGCATTGGTAGTGTAGAAGTTACAGAGCTGCATAATAGGAATGGCAGCGAAGTATTGAACTGAAGCCAACCCCACCACCACCCTGCAGAGAGTGACAGGCATTGGGGTGTGCCTTTGGGTTGTCAGGCATAGCGATCACGCCATTTCCACACCTACACCTGCAGACCTGACAAGGGTCAGCTGTGTACCTTGGGGTCTTGGCCCTTATGCACACCCATTCCATCAGGAACACGGTGAGATGGGTGCGGTATAGGAGAATGGGGTAACGCTTTGGGCCTGAAGAGTCCGAGGCACACCTTGATGCCTTTCACTGGCTGCGGGTGTGGGTTGGGGTGGAATGGTATGAGCATTACAGGCAAGAATCCCAAGTCACACCCCTGATGCCTGTCATTCTCTACAGGGTGGAGCGTTATGGTCGTAAACCCTAACGCCTCAGGCACTCGTTGGTATTTTCACTACAAATTTTCAACATGGGTTTTTTGTGACCCCCACCTCATGAACAGTGGCAGTATCAGTTTGTTAGCCGAAAACTGCTTTTGCACAGTGACTACGGCATTTGGCACCACAGGTGCAAAAAGCATTCGAACAGGATGTGAAAAATGACAGCGGTACTGTTCATGGGGAGGTGTAAAATGACAATGTTGAAATCTGGTGTGAGAATCTTTAAAACTGGTGAAGTCAATGAAGCATATAGAAATCAGCATCGTGACACCGTAATGTAACTAGTTTGGGGATTTTTACAGCAGATTGTTAACACAGGCATTTTGGGACCTCCAATCATGAACAGTGTCAGTGTGATTTTCTTTATCTGTCCTAACAATGATTTTCCACAGCGACCATCAGATTTCTGCATTGAAAGTGTGAAAACTGCTTTCGACCATGTTGTGGAAAATGACAGCCGTACTGCTCATAAGGAGGTGTGGAAAAATGCCACTGGTGAAAATCTGGACTGAAAATATTACAAACTCATTAACTTACAAGGGTGCGTGGAAAACTGCATAATGCTCACTCGTAACACAGTCATTGTATGGAGTTTTGTCACCAAATTTTCAACATAGCCATTTAAGACCTCTGCTCATGACCAGTGTCACTGTGATTTTCTTAATCTGTCCCAAACATTGTTTTCGCACACCAACTGTACCACTGTGCGCTACATATGCAGAAACAAATTTTGGGCCAGATGTGAAAAATGGTAGCTGTACTGCTCATAACGAAGTGCGGTAAAATGGCACTGTTGAAAATCTGGTGTGCAAATATTACAAATTTGCAAACTTGCCATCGTGCATAGGAACTGCGCAATGTGTGCTCCTAAAAGAGTCATTTTTATGAATTTTTTCACCAAATTTTCAACGTAGCCATTTTAACACCTCTGCTCATGACCAGTGTCACTGTGGTTTTCTTAATGTGTCCCATACATTGATTTTGCACACAGACTTCGCCACTGTGCGCTACATGGGCGTAAACACATTGTGGGCGAGATGTGAAAAATGACAGCTGTACTGCTCATAAGGAGGTGTGGTAAAATGGCAATGTTGAAAATCTGGAGTGAAAATATTAAAAATTTGCAAGATTACGATCGTGCATAGGAACTCTGCAACGCATGCTCATAAAACAGTCATTTTTAGGAATTTTTTCACCAAATTTTCAACATAGCCATTTTAAGATCTCTGCTCATAAACAGTGTCACTGTGATTTTCTTAATGTGTCCCGTACATTGATTTCGCACACCAACTGCGCCATTGTGAGCTACATGGGCGGAAACATGTTTTGGGTGAGATGTGAAAAATGACAGCTGTACTGCTCATAAGAAGGTGTGGTAAAATGGCAATGTTGAAAATCTGGAGTGAAAATATTGAAAATTTGCGAACTTACGAGTGCGTAGGAACTGCGCAACGCATGCTCGTAAAACAGTCATTTTGAATTTTTCCACCAAATTTTTCAAAATAGGCTTCTGAGAGCTCACCTTATGAACACTGGCAGTGTCGTTTGTTAATCGGTCCCAGAGGTGATTGCACAGTGACTGCGAAATCACCCTTCGGGCCCGAATAACGCCATGACAGTGACAGCATTCATGAGAAGGGGTCCCAAAACCCATGTTGAAAATTTGGTGCAAAACTTCCAAAAAATGCCCGAGATATGCAGCAAAGTTGAAAAAACTCTTATTATATTATACAGCTTACCGGCATTTCCTCAGTTCGCGGTCGACTTTGAACAGTGCAGACGTGTTCCCGGTCCACCGAAGATCGTCGCGCCGGACTCAGAGTAAGTATGGGGTGGGGGGTGTGGGGAGGCAGGGTGCGCAGTGGGTGGGTGCGAGTGGGGGCAGGGAGACTGCGAGGACCGTTTTTTAATTTACAGGTTTTTTTTTTTGTTGTTTTTAATTATTAAGACAATGCGGGCGTTTGCCACGCTGGGTGGCTCCAGCGTGGCAGCTGTAAGGCTGTTTGGGGGCTGGAGCCAACGGGAGATCAAGCACCTTCTTCATGGCCATATGGACGTAATGCCACATTGGGGTGGGCTCCCAGCGTGGGCAGTTTAACGCTGTTTTGGGGGCTGGAGCTGACGGGGAATTGGGCACCCCATCGCCATATGGACGCGGCCACGCTAGGGTGGCTCTGCATGGCACCAGGAAAGCTATTTTGGGGCGCTGGAGCTGACAGGGCATTGGGCACCCCATCGGCTATACTGTATGTGCGTGGGGAGAGCGCCAGCCAAGCAATATGCATGCGTGCTTGTTGAGGGGGGGAGCTCTGCTCACTGAAGCAGAGCTCTCCCTTTCAACTGTATGCCACTGCATTTTCAGCTGTCATAGATAGTTGGAGCAGTGATTGGCGCACTGTGACCGTGCCTGCAAACACACTGACTGAATTGGAAGAGGCTGACACACCTCTGGAAAACTCGGATGATGGCACTACGTTTCTTGCACATGCATGCAAGTAAACATAAAAATTAAAAGGGAAAGGACAGTGCTCTTGATGTGCTAAATGGCAAAATTCCTTGTCTGGCTGTATAACAGATGGCAGCCCTTATTTTATTTGTATTCATAAATACTCAGCTTTGGACATGGTTCTTCTGTTTTCACTCCTAGCCTTACTTGGATAGGAAATCTTACATATCCTTAATACTGTTCTGTAGAAGTATTAAGTAGATATGAAGTACAGGCTCATGAATGCATTCTGATTTCAATGGGAGATACAGTATTTAAAAAGGTTACAGCAGCATGATTTCTCAAAGGCACAATTCATTCTACGAGTGCACTCTTTATGCCAAAAACTACTTTAGGCAATTTTCCTGAAATGCCTTTACTGTGCTTTTGGCACTTCTATTTCCAGGAACCCTCCCAAGGAAGACAAGGAAACTGTAGCAATACTAATTTAAGAAAGAATAAGTAACAAGAAGGATAGGACAGGGCTACGATAGGTGACCACCCCCACCATAACCTGAGAATAGTATAGGCGAAGGACAAGAGAGACTACCGCGCAGCAGATTTAAATATGAAAAATAGTAGAATTAGTAAAGAAAAATTCCTGGGGTCCTATCTCTAAAAAGCTGTATGGCTGTAAGGCCAAGTACCTCCTGATAATTCTTGCATTTTTGTCCTTCATCTGGTGTAACCAACACAAAGGACTGTGATCGGTTACCAAGACAAATTTTGCTGATTGGTAACATGTGTCACAAGTTAACAATCGAGTAGCCGTAGATCAGGTGGGGTCTTCAGTGACAGTACAGGCAGGGGAAAATGGACAGCTACATGACGAGTCATCCCGGTCATATCACTCCAGACTATTAGCTCCAGCATTCATCAGTTCCCTGTTCCATTTGTTCCTAGACAAATCGTCCCCAGTTCATCCACCAGATGAGGAAATGTGCTTGAGGGCTGTAGAAGTGGAAGTCGTATTGCTACTGCTGTTGCAGTACAGTACGATATGTAGTGGGGGCGAACTGTCGCAGACGAATTGAGCAGGGAGCCAATTCACGCCAGAGCTAATACAGTCCCTCTCCCCCTTTTACACCTCCTTCTTGCTGATGACACTAAACCCAACTCTGGCCCTCTGTCTTCATCCTCTCCTCTCATGCTCCACAAAGGCCTCAGCATTTTCCAACTAAATACTAGAAACCACCTCCCTCAACTGGACCCCCTTAAAGTTTGGATTTCTCAGCACTCCCCAAGTCTCCTGTGTATCTCTGAAACTTTTCTCTCTGCCAAGCTACCAGACACCAACCTGGCCCTCTTAGGCTACCACCTCTTCCGTCAGGACTGTGGCAAGCGTGGTGGTGGTGTTGCCTTGTATATATGGCAGAACCTGTCCTGCTCCATCACCTTCAAATAGTGAGGCCTTCTGTCTCATGAACTCCTTCTTGCAACGCTATCCCTCCCCTCCAATCTCCCTATCTTTGTTGGTGTTTTTTTATGCTTCTCCTATAATCTCACTATCCTCCCTGTTAGAAGCCCTCTCGTCTCCTGTTTCCCAAGCCGCTTCCAGTGCACTGAAACTACTAGGGGATTTCAACATGAATTGGCTTTCCCCTTGCCTCCAGGCCTACCCTCCACAAGAGCAGGGCCCTGAACCTCTCTCAACTGGTATTTGTGCCCACCCGACACAATCACCACTCCTAAAACTCACTCCCTCCTGGATTGGGTGTCTTCTTCCCACCCCCACTGTATCACTGCAGCTGGTATTCTCCCAGACACCTTCAGTGACCACAGCATACGAAATGCCAGCAGAAACAGGCCTCCCAGTCTATCGAGTCTGCCCGATTGCGCAGCTAGCCCCTCAACTTGCAGCTGCCCCACCCTCCCCTCCTCATAACTACCCCCCAGGCATGACCTACTGTGTCAGAAAAGTGAGGCCCATTCACTCCCCTCCTAAACATATTTGGTGCAGATCACTCAGATCTCGACACTAAGGTCCTTTTAAATGAACTGGCTACCTCTGACTAGTCCCGTCTATTCTGCCTCAGACATTGATACTGCCCTATCCCTCTTCCAGGCCATATTTATTCATGCCTGGGATATTTATGCACCCTTCAGGAAGTCTAGAGTTAAACGTTCTCATTACCCTTGGATTACTCCTGACCTTATCAATTTATGCAAGTCACAATATAGCAGCTTGGGCCCGCTATAAATTCTCTCGCTCTCTGTCCGCCCTTCAGTCCTACAGGATACTCAGGAATTCCTGCACTAAAGCTGTCCATGCTGCAAAAGCAAACCATTTCAAATCTAGCCTCCAGTCTAACCATAACTCCCCCTCAACATTCTAGCAGGTTATATACTCCCTCTTTGATCCCCCGGCCCAGCCTACTGCCCCTGCCCTCCTGGTGGATGGCTCACTGGTCTCTGACCCTCCGTCAGTGGTAGCTCACTTAAATAAATTTTTCACCACCTGTGCTTTACCCTCTCCTCTCTCTCCTGGTCACCTCCCCACCCAGCTCCCTGACAGACCCCCGTCTCAATTCTCTGAAGGCTTTCAATCCCTCCGGTTTCTCCCCAGGAAGTCTTTCTCACCTTCACCTCACATAAGTCCTCAAAATCCAGCCCTGATGTTTGGGACCCCAAACCCCTACAAATCTCTGCTCCAGCAATAGCCTCTCCACTTGCTCACATTCTGAACCTCTCCATCTCCCTCTGTACTGTCCCTCAGGCCTGGAAATTGGCAAAGGCTCTGCCTCTGCACAAAGGGGAAGATACCTCTTCCCCTTGAAACTACCAGCCAATCTCTCTCGTTCCCTTCTCTTGCAAAGCTGCAAGAAACTCCTGGCTTGCCAATTTCCTGCACTCCTCTAACTTCCTCTCCCCCTCCAATCTGGCTTCAGAAAGCACTACTCCACAGTTTCATCCCTGCTGGATGTAACTAACTCTTATCCTCTCTCAGACAGATCAGTGCCATATCACTGCTGCAATATTCATCGACTTGGCCAAAGCCTGTGACTCGTCCCACCCTCTCCTGCTCAATAAATTGAGCTCAGCTGGACTCTCAGCATCCACTGTGAACTGGTTCCTCTTTTTATCTCACAGGTCATTAACAACTGGTTCACATGCGTGGCACTCTGTCCCCTCTCTTCCCCATACTAGCTGGGCTCCAACAGCAGGGGTGTTCAAATCAAAACTTTTAGGACTTGCCCAGCCATAACTGTAGCTGAATTTTCACTTGCCCCTATTCATTACAATGGAACTCTCTTTTTGCATTGGCCCTTAAAGGAAATTTACTTGCCCCAAACAGGGGGCAACAGGATTTGCACACCCCTGTCCAACAGGGCTCCATCCAGGGCCATATCTTATTCTCAATCTTCCTTTTATTTAGTATACTTTTTTTGCTCCTTGATCACCATTCCTTCAGCGCCGCCCCCCCCCCAGCACCCACCTCGCTTCCCTTGTGCCTGACCTCCAGGATACCCCCTGGCTTGCCCCCGTGCGGGGCCACGGCACCTTATCAAGCCCGTCTACAACGGGGGAAGGTGTCAGCTACTGCCAACATTGTCTCCCTGGCTTCCCCCCCCAAGGCGGGGTTCAGGGCCTGAAGATGCCATCCGCAGAGCCGTAGAGAGGCAGGGAGCAGTTGAGGCCAGGCGCTGGAGCGGCCGTCATCCTCGGCAGCCGAGTAGTTTTTCCTGGGGACGGGGACATGTAATGACGTCCAGCATCTGCCCCACCCCCCAGAACATTCAGGTGCCAGCCGCTGCAGTACCCCAGCCTCCACCAGTGGTCTTTCAAGCAACGGACACACTCCCCACTCTCCCACCGGAGGAGAGAAGTCCTCAGGACACTTCATCCTTCTCCCCCCGGCCAGCTATTCTCAATCATCGTAAACAACCTCCCCCTCAGCATGTGTCTATTCACGCATCCACATGTATGCGGATGACATGGTAATCTTCACTTCTGGACCCTCAGCCGCACTGAGAAGGGTCAGTCCAACATGACTTCTATGATGTACTGTGGTGGTACCACACTAACCAGCGCTGGGTCAACACAAAGAAGATAATTTCAGTGACCTTTGGTACCAGCCAGAAACTGGTCACACTCTTATGCCCCCCATTTTCTCCATGCTGGATGACACCCCTCTGGAGGTTGTCCCTGCCTTCAAAGTACCTCGGTGTGTGGCTTGAGAGCAAGCTTGACTTCTCTGCCCACAGTGACGCTATCCATGCTGAGCTTCATCCTACACTTCGTGCCCTCTACCGTCACAAGGACTGCCTCTCCTTCCAGGTCTGTTAGAAGCCAATCACCAAAATGGTTCTCCCAATCTTTGACTACATAGATGTGGTCTATAGTACCACCCAGGGTGCGAAATTCCTATACTTTAGGTGCCCCAGGGCAGGCACTATTGTGTCAGGACACCTAGTTCTGTTTAGTGCCTGCCCAATTGGGCACCTGAGGTATAGGTGCAGTGCAAACAGTGCAGAACTCTGTTTTTTATATCCCTGCCCTGCGTTCTAGCTGTCTTTTTTTTTTTTGCTGATGTCTTTCGGGGGCCAGGCACCGAGATGGACAATCGATGCACAGCACTGACGGTCATATAAGTGGTGTCAGCTGACAGGCTCATCCGGGTAGAGAAGACGAGCAGAAGATGAGCAGGCTGAAGTCCTCTCCTTAGACTGGCAGCAGTTACAGCCAGTCAAAACTGTTGAGGACCATCCGTCAGACTGGAGGCAGGCTGAAGCAGTCTGAAACCAGTCAGGGACTGCAGAGTCGTCCCGCCTTTTAATCCATGTGCTCAAGTATAACACAAAGCGCCATTCTACTGCTCTTCATTGACACAATATGGTTGTGCAGCGCTGATCCTGTGAGTGCCATTAGACCTAGGACTCATCCGGATTGCCGATCGCGTAAAAACCTTTGTTCTGTGCACAAAATAATGAACTAAAATCTCTTAAAAGCTCTTAAGCGCTTTACTGCTTTGGGGGGTAAAAGGGAATGGGGATGACTTGTTAGGCAGGAGAGGAGGTGTGCAAGACTGTGAAGATCTGCATCAGGAGGAGGAGATTAGATTCAGCAGCCACAGAAGAAATAACATTAAGTGTTTGGTCGTTTGGTCTCACTCAAGCAGGAGGATCAGTATTAGACCCTGTGAAAAGGAGGGGGCAGCATCTTTGCCACTTGGCTTTTATCAAGTAAACAAAAAAAACGAGTTTGACAAAGAGGAAGGGGTGGGTGAGACTATTTCAATTTTCAGGCACTGAAACTTTAAACTTTCAGCTCTGAGATAATTTGAGCAGAAGTGTTGGCCTGCTGCATAAAATATTGATTATTAAGTGTACCACATTTCTGGGACCCTAGCAGCAGCTTCAGTCTCAACTTAGGCAGTACTTTAGGCACCAAACTACAGCAGAGTAGTGGGACTCAGAGATGGCACTCCCAGTCAGACTGCAGTCTGCAGCTGTCTTTTTTTTTTTTTTTCTTCTAGTGAGTCACTAACTAGTTGCTGAGCTGAACTTGCAGGGGAAAAAATCTAGACCGTCTACTCTGTTTTGTTACCCTTACCTGCTATTAGCTACCTTATTTAATATAAAGAGCACTGTATAACCTCTGAGTTGAGGAAAGCAGTAGTTATTTGAAAAAAAAAAAAAAAGATTGTGAAGGGAGCTACAGCTACTGAGACATTGAAAATTATGTAAACTTAGGGGCGGCATGTAAATAGCTGATTGGGCATGCACTTTTTCTTATTACATGCCCAAGTGGGCATGTACTATTTTTCACGAATTTCATACCCTGGTACCGCCCCTTCCTCCTGCCTTGCCAGACTGGACTCCCTCTGCAATGCCTTCTGCTGGTTTGCCACCAACTCTCCGCCTCACACTCATCATTGTTCTCTCTATTCCTCCCTCTCCATCCTCCCGCTTCTGAGTTGTCGCCAGTCCCACTGTGCTTCCTTTATAACCAAACACTGGTTTGGGTCCTTTCCTGCCCATCTCTCGTCACCAATCTCCCCTGCCCCATCTGCTTCATACCCTCTCCACTCCAGGGACTCCCGCACCTTCTCCATCCACCAGCTTCACTCCTTTGCAGGTCAAGCAGCTTTCTCCTACTTCCCCTCCCTCTGGAACCAGCTCCCCCCTCACTTCCTAATTTTAAATACCAACTAAAGTCTATTTCTTTTCCCCCCTCTACTTGCCAACCCTCTCCTGGATTCTTCCCCCTTCTCTTTTGCCACCCCTTTCTGTTGTGTCCCACCCTATACTATTGCCTTTGACTCCCCCATGATCAGTCTTCCCCTCACTGACTGCACTGTCTCCTACCC
This sequence comes from Neoceratodus forsteri, assembly GCA_016271365.2. Taxonomy (NCBI): domain Eukaryota; kingdom Metazoa; phylum Chordata; order Ceratodontiformes; family Ceratodontidae; genus Neoceratodus; species Neoceratodus forsteri. The sequence continues at coordinate 291,608,412 of CM057453.1, read as the reverse complement.
CAACAGACACTGAGCACTTTTCTGGATTCTCTAACAAATTGTCCATTTGTACTGCATAATACATTTATTGCTGCTTGTACGTGCTGTATTCCACATGCTTCATTTATCTGTTAAGATGCCCACTGTTACTTCCATTTGTTTTTGTAATCTCAAGTACTTTTATGTTATCCAGTTACTATTCTCAGATTTTGTATGTTTATCTTCTCTGTATTCCCCTTCCCCAGGTCACACCTGGGAATGAGCCTTGGCTCAGTGTGCCCGTCCCAGTTACCAACTTTTAATTACATAAATAAATAAATAAAATGCCACAGTCAGTGAGGTCACCATGTTGATGATGTATAGGAAGGAACAGAACTGACTAGGTCAGCCTCCACACAGAGTGCTGCTCCACTCATCACACCTGATACTGCCAGGTAGAAAATCTTCTATTTAGCAAAACAGAAAATAAAAAAATACTTCAGATATAAGAAGTGACAGGTAACTTTCTGAAGAAGCTATTTTTTTCCCCAGGCACTACACTACCTCTTTAAACAATGACATCTTGGTGCAATTTTCTGCTCTCCGTCTCTTTTTCTTTATGCAATTTTACTTCTAACAGCATGTCAGATTACGTTCAGGAGACCAAGCAACATTAATTATACTCTATTAACAACTCGCCAACATCACTGAGCGTTTGCCTCTACTCCCCACTACAGCACACACCAGTACTTAGCTTCCCTTTTCCACAGTAAGTTAGAACACTCTTACTTATTACTGGGATGTTACTGTAGCTGTTGGGTACCTACTTCACAGGGTACTGGACCATCCCAAATTCGCTAGGGCTGATCTGCCCTCTCCAAGGCTGGAGCTCTGCCTCACCAGATCTCTGCTCTGGCCGGCAGGTCATGGCCAGTCAAGCCCCACCATGGTGGGGGTAGGGGTTAGACAGAAGAGGCTTACAACAAGGAGGCAGAGACCATTTGGCTGGTGAAGCAGCTACCACAGGTGAGATAAGAATCTGTGAGTGGCCAAAGGGGGTCCTGAACATTCCAGAAATACCAGAGTGAGGGGAAGGGCAACCAAACTGCACATATGAAGGTTTAATTATCTGACCCCAAATCTACCCCAAACCAAAGGGCAGCAGTACTGGATATGAGCGAAGGATAGGAGTGCACGCTAAAAAATTAGGTTATTAGCAGGCCAGCACAATGAAGGGCAACCAGTGTCTTGAGGATTCTTTGTAGTAATCAATCATTCAGAGAATGCCTTTCCTCGTGCCTCAGAGATAGGTTTGTATTGCCCACGTTATCTTATTATGTTACTGGCCCACAGCTCACAAATACAACAGCCCAACTTTAACGCCTCCTGCTATCAATTTGTTTCTAAGGGAAAAAATATAGGGAAAAAATGTGTTATATAGCTAGATGAAAGCAAGACCTCCTGGGACTGTACCGTCAAGATAAAAGTTTATATAAACATGGTGCTGCTTCTACAGTGACATTAACAATACAATAATATATGTCACTGACCCAGCTGTAGTCTGAGGCAAACAGGAAGTGAAATTGCACTATAAAGTTCTTTTAAAAGAACTCTCTCCGTGGTCACACTACTGCACTGCTAATGCTAGCCTTGCTTGCTTTCTTTTCTATACTGCCTTCCTACTTTTATGGAGAATGAACCTCTACTTTTCTTTTTGTTTGTTTGTTTCCTTTCCATCCCCCCCCCCCCCAACTTGGTGAATCAGGCTCTCCTTCAGTCTGTCCATAAGCTTTGGATCCCACACCTACAGGAATGGTCACCACTGGCCCCCAAATGCCCACTGCTTCTCCCCTCACATACTACCTTATTTCTTCTGAAACCAGAATTTTTTTCCCTCTTCCCCTTTCATCCCTGGTGTCTGTCTCCATCAGAAGCCCCAAAGCACCTCAATCCCCACACCTCTCCTCCCACACTCACTTGCCCACATCTTGCCATGGACAGACCACCAGGCACGTTCAGTGTTTTGTATTTATTTTTTATTTAGTTTTTGTTGACTGGGTAAGTGCACTAGACAAATCCTGCCTATTTTCAGGCACGACCCGGGGTAGGGGGATACAGATGAATGCCAACTGACCTTGAACCAGATGAAGCTGTTGGTGGTATTTTCAGTGAATGAGGGAAATTTGGCCAGGACACCGGGGAAATTCCCCTTCTCTTTCGATAAGTGCCATGGGATCTTTAACATCCACCTGAACTACCACCAATCCAGGCAGATGGGACCTCGGTTTAACGTCTCATCTGAAAGACGGCACCTCAGAAGTGCAGCACCCCTCTTATGCTGCACTACAGCGTCAGTACTGGGATATTAACCCAAGTGCCAGATGTGGGAACTGAACCCACAGCAGTCTGATCTCCCGGCCTCAGAGGCGAGTGTGCTACCTACTGAGCCACTAACACTGTCACAGTGTATAGGGGATATATTATGAATTACTGATAGTGAGGGAAACTCAAACTCCTTGACTTTTTTTTTTTTTTTAAACTTTATATAGCTTTTTTCCAAGTGGGCCAGCACAGGCGAGGCTCTCAGCCCTGCCCCTGCCCCTTCTTACACAGCATCCACCACCCAGTCCACCAAGCCCCATATCCCCCATGGATCCCCCCACAATGGTGGGGCGGGAAGGGGAGGGCCGTCCTCGAGACACAATCCAGATCTTTGGGCCAGGCGGACCGTCAGTGGCGCAAGGTAGAAGTGGGCAAGCAGGGCTTCATGTAGTCTGGAGGAGGTAGGCAAGCACAGCTTCATGTAGCCTGTGCCAGCCCATTTGCTGTTTTCTTCCTTCATCCCTCCCTTACGATGTCAGCACAAAAGCATGCACACGTGGGGTTGTACACCTGCTACGGAACCACGGCCCCTCTCTTAATGTTACTCGGGCACTACCCCCAGGCCTTGATCCAGGGGCAGCCAAGGGCAGAGTCAGCAGACTTCCCATACTGGGAGAGGGCAGCTGTCCGCTCTCTTCTCAGCCAACCCCCGGGCGACCCAAGCTCATTCTTGAACCTTGGTCAGTGGCATAGTATGCAGTAAGGCGTATAGTAACACAGCTCTCTATGCCACTGGGCCAGCTACTCCTTGACTTTTTTGTTAAAATAACTGTAGTGCTTTATTTTCAACGTCATAAACCACCTACTGACTAAAGCCAACTTTTTGTGGCCGTGGGGCTACTTACTCAGGGCCAGTGGTGATCAGGCTGCAAGTTTTCATACTATCACAACTGTCACTGGTTCTGTTTTATTAATACGTATGCCGGTTTTCTTTGCCATGTCACTTTCCCCTTTATATAGTTTCTCATGGGCTTAGTCTGTCCTCCCACTGCTATAAGATTTGTGATGCCAGTTGCTACATGGCCTGAGTGTAGTAAACTCTGTAGGGGACATACTCCTGATAGCGTCTTTATGTCGGGTGATGGTCAGTGAAGCTGCAGGACCCAGATATACTGGGGTCCATCGTCTACAAGCAGCAGGGCCATTTCTGCTGTTCTTCCCCTTCCTCTGGGATGCCAGCCTTGGGGATGCCATCCATAAGCACAAACACACAGAGTGCACAGCTGTGCAGCTTCAGCCATTTTCCCCGGCTTCCAAAAGCATGACCTGCCTGTAATGACACCTGTGGTTACCCAGTTGGCACTGTAACGGTGACGTCACACAGCCTCCCTCCCTTCCCGGAGGGGAAAGTATCTTCTGGGACACTCTATCCCTCTTCTCCCGGTTGGCCACCAGTGACCAAGGTCAGCTCCCAAACCCTCTTTTTTTTTTTTTTAATTAGTTAGTTAGTTATCCTTGATTAAAAATGAAAATATAGCTGGCTCTGTGGTGCCGGGCGATAGAGTATCGCTCAGCATGCTGGCAACGTGGGTTCGCACACACCCAGGACAACAGGAGACCACAGGGGAATGTCAGGAGCATCTGTCGGACACTCTCCTCCCTGGGTGGAGGGAGCGAGCCTTCATTGCTTTACAAGTGGCTCCTGGTGGTCTGTAGTGGCAGCACACTCTGCCACATGGGTGACCACGAGCCACAAGTGAGTCTCTGCAGGCTGCTGCCTGCATGCAGCCGCAATATGGGAGGTGGGTGGGTTGCGGGAGAAAATGGAAAACGACCACTTGGCCAATCGGATGATGGTCACCAGGTCCCCTCATGCCAAGCAGCCTGGGTAAGCACCTCTAAGCCGATTCCCCGCCGAGTGCCCGATGTACTGGACTCTTGAAATCTCCCCTACCATGAGCTGTGGGGGGAGGGCCCCCGGCAATGGGATACGTCAGGCAGCCAGGGCACGGCACATGGGGGATGGTATGGATGACCGAGAGGGATGACTTGGTTAGCGACGGGGGCCCTTAGGCAAGGCTTGAAGGAATGGCCAGTCGGGGGGGGGGGGGCACGCACAGGGAGCATGAAAAAAAAATGAAAATGTTTGCACAAGAATCATTCCTAATGTTTTTGTTTCTTCTGTAATATCTGTGTATCACAAGCATTTTAAATAGGTTTTCAAACTGCAAAAGTCACAGAACATGGGGCTCACACTTAATACAGTTTGTGCATGTACCTTGGAGTATTAAAATTTCAAGTAGTCCAGCAGAGAGACCCCACAGATGGGGGGAGTAGGTCAGCACCAGTTACAAAACACAAGGACCCGCTGGTCAGCGAAAATGCTAAACTTTATTTACATGTAACAAAAATAAAAGCTCACCCACGTCAGTCTAGGCATCAGGATACAGGTGTGTCATTTTAACTACTTCTGTCACCATATAAGCTTTGTGCCATGACAGTTAGCTACAGAGCATGCTCCAAAAACCAGCCTCTTGCAAAGCCAGACAAAGGAGCCAAAAGGAAACCTGAAATGAGGCATCCAAACCATAACACAACAAACCGACTGCCCACACTCCCATCGTGCATGCCAAGACACAGGTAACCACAACACTGTACTCACATATCGACTTTCGGTCTGTGGGGTCTCTGTGTTAGACTACTAAGTGTTCAAACTATTCAGGCTACATGATGGTTTTTGCCCAGTGTGACAATCAAAATCTTCATGAGGTAATAAAGTATGTTAAAATCTTCGTTCTGAATAACGGTTCTGTAAATCTATGAGCTGTTCAACTGTTTTCTTGGTCTTCGTGCTGCAAAATTTTTTTTTTTTTTTTTTTTTTACTAAATATTAGCTTAGGAATCCCTCACAAAGGTTTTCAAAAATCTACATGCTGCTGATCTAGTGGCGCAGAGGGCTGAGGCACTGGATGCCTTGCCCCATGTCCTTGGCCGGGTTTGGAAGCGGACTTGGGTCATCAGACAGCCAGCATGGGGGGGCAGGATCGAGCAGCGAAGGCAGCTCTCCTCTCCCAGGAAGCTGTCCCCCCAACCCCGTAGTTCCGCTGCCATTGGGTGGAGGTCCAAGGCCAGAGTAGGTGGGAGGGGCATCCTGGTACCGCGCATGCCTTCACACATCGCCAAGACAGCTGGTGGACAGGGCTGGGGAAAAAAATCAGGGCCATAAAACTTAAATAAAAATAAACAACTATGTGCTGCATGATTGTTTTGAAAATCTACATGCTGCACACAAGGTTTGAAAATGTATGTATTGCAATACAGTTTTGAAAATCGATATGCTGCACAGTTTTCAAAATCTATGTGCTGCACGAAGAGTTTCAGTAAGAAAATCTACATGCTTACAAGAACACACTTCTATAACCTAGTACCTTCACAGCTTACCCCTTCCGACCCTTCCACAATAGCAGGGTGAAACTTTGTTGTACCCTGTTACCTTGACCGAGTTGTTAACAATGATTGCTGCTCTTAAGTTTAGGAAATGTCCAGGCACCGACGGCCTACCCAGTGAATTTTATAAGCACCATAAAATGATGCTTATACCATTGTTACTGAGAGTTTACTGGGAGGCTTTGTCTCGTGAGGGTTCCATTCCTGCTTCCTGGTCTCAGGCAATTATCTCTGTCATACCCAAACCTGGAAAGGACCCCTCTGTTTGCTCGTCTTATCGGCCCATTTCTAGTCTTAATACTGACTATAAGTTACTTACATCCTTGATTACCTGCCATTTACAGTAGGTAATTGTGGACTTGATACATCTAGATCAGACTGGGTTTATCCCAGGCAGTCAGGCACAGGACAACCTCAGATGTACAGTCCATATAATAGACTCATTACAATCTCCTAAACAACCTGCCCAGCTACTTAGTATGGATGCTGAAAAGGCCTCTGATAAGGTCTCTTGGGCTTTTTTTTTTTTTTTTTAAAGAGTGGTCCTTTTTAGGTTTGGGTTCCCAGATGCTTTTTATTCACTTTTTATTTAAGTTGCATAATAGTCCAGTAGGATATAGTTGGGCGAATGGAAACGTTTCAACTTGGCAGGGGCACCCGTCAAGGCTGCTCAATGTCACCGCTTCTTTTTGCCCTGTATATTGAGCCCTTGGCTCAGAGTATACCAGAGAACCCAGCCACTGCAGGAATACAAGCTGGGGAACCCCGCTCCTTAAGTTAAGCGTTATACGTGGACGATATTTTATTATACCATGTGAATTCTAGCAGGTCCCTCCCAGCAGTATCTGACCAAATCTCCCAGTTCTCCGCCCTCTCGGTTTACTCCCACAATGTTGCCAAAACTGAAGTTTTAAACTTTAATTATGACACTCCCTTAAACCTTCGTAGAGCGTTCCCTATGAGGTGGGATCTTCGCTGTTTTAAATATTTAGGGATTAATTTAACATTTAAAATTTCTAAGTTAAACTAAACGAATTACATATAGAATAATTCATGATGAAGTGTGGTTAACAAAGATTTTATACACACCTGAGGCGTGTGTTGCCCCATAAACCCCCGAGGGCGAAGCCCAAGGGGTTTATCTGGGCATGATACACCGAGGGTGTGCATAAAATCAGAGTTTAGACACTTCCCCATGTTTTATTTTTTATATTTACTGGTTATTGTCATGCTAGGGGAAGCAGCAGTGAAGTTTCAATCTCTGGACAGGAGTAGTGAAGTTTCCATTTCTGTGCCCAATGATTAGTACAGTAAGAGTGAGAAAAAGGCTGTTTTGTGTGTTTTGTGTCTCCCCACCCCTAAAAAGACCGACTTCCTGGGAAACATCAGTGCTCAGGTATTCTCCGGGGTCCCAAGAAAGCTGCCACTGAGGGAGACACTGCTGCCTTTTAGACCACTGCTGCAACTGCTCTGCTGGCTGATCCCAGTGGGGCTACTGTGCCTGTGCAAGACATCGCCGCCATCTCCACCACTCAGCCCATCTTGTGAACTCCATCGAAAGTATCCGGGATCAGAAGAAAGCTACTGTGAGAGAAGAAACTGTGCCTGGCTTCCCTTTCATTTAATCAGCAGAGAAGCCTGTCACTCGCACTGGCAGTTTTTCTGAGGAGCTGAAATGAATGGCCAGTGCTAGACAGCCTTCGGACACCTGTTCAGGAAAAAGATTTAGCCATTTTTTTTCAACCGTGGTTACAGAACTCCACAATTCACATATGTGAATTACGGCATTTGAAGAGCATTGCCAGCGGTGATTAACTGACCATAACCAGTAATTATAAACAGAATAATAGATAGGTGAGTGTCTATTACAAGGGAATAATACCATTGAGAGAATCTGGGGACAAGAGAACCTCAAGAGCCAAGCTCGAGAGGTTCCCTTGCCCCCAGAACCTCGAGATGGTATTATTCCCAAGTGACAGACACTCACCTATTTTTTATTTTTTGTAATATATGGATGTGAGTTTACTTTGCAGTTTGTGAGTGCTGTGACTCCAGGGCAGGCTGCCCGTCGGGGAGGACTCAGAGCTGACTCTCAGTCTCCACCCCACCCACCCACCCTATTCTGCCATGCCCACTTGCTCACTGTCTCTCTTGAGCAACTTATTTTTTAGGCAGTCCTACCGTTCATTGATTTCTTGTGTTGCTGTATGCAGGATTATCCAAACAGTTGTGCTGCAAAGAATTGGCTGTAGACCGAACGGTTCATTTCCTCTCGCTAAGCGAGAGACGGACGCCATTTTTTTTTCGAACTGTTTTGCCCGCGCACAGAGACACTGTGTCTAATGAGGCAGCACAATTTGTGGTACGTCACCATGTATTAAGTCTATGGTACTGGAGGGTTCTGAGATTGCGCTGTTCTGGTTTGGTGATAATACTATCGTTCAGAGCCCAAACAATAGTATTACGAGTGCTGAACGATTAGCATTATCACTTGGCAAAAAATACTATTATCACTTTGGCTGCAGTGTATTACAGGGAATTTTTTGTATGCTTTAGGATAGCATTATTTTAATGGTCCATATATTACATAGAAAATAATGGATAGTTTAGAATGTATTACCGGTCAGTAATACCATCGAGAGGTTCAGGACATGTAAGAACCTTGAGAGCGAAGCTCGAGATGGTATTGTGACCGGTAATACATTCTAAACTATCCATTGTTTTTTAATATATGGATCCAGGTTTGGGTTTCTTACCTTTACTTGCTGGTAGTTCGTCCAGTGGCTGCGGTGGGTCCGGTGATGCAATGTTCCTTGCTGTGGGTCAGGTAATGCGAAGAGTACAAATATAGATGTAAAATAAAACTGCTAAAGTACTTTAAACAGCCAATGATTTGTGGCAACTGATTTAGTGCCAATGATTGCGGCAACAGTTTTATTTATTTTGAACTGAGGTATCTATTCTGTGTCACTGTCGGAATAGATGACGTAACGGCGTTTCTTGGGTGGCTGGGGAGAGTGACGTATGTTAATAGAGACGGTGCCGAGAAAAAGAGCAGTGACTTCCAAATATGTTTCCGGAAGTCGCAGAGATTTGGGAGGTTGTAGGTTTGCATGTGCTGTGTGATGCAACTTCCTGGTCGTCCACGGGAGAAGGCAAAGCATTTTCCTGCACTCTGGGAAGGATGACACTTGTAGAAGCTGCGGTTTCGGGACTTTTACTGCGCACTTCTGAGTCTGTTTGATGTTGATCCCGAGAGGTGGATGGCTGCTGGAGGTCGCAAGAGAGGATGGAGCACATCAGTTTCTGCTTCTGCTCAGATAAGGTGCTGTATGCATTAATACTTTGTAGGTTCTTGTGGCCAGAGAGCTGTGCAACGTCTGTTGGGGGGATATTGGAGTCTGCAAGCATTTGTATGGCAGTTTTCCTCGTGGAGTGGTTCGTGATTCGTTTCTCTACTGGTATTCCGGCTGATTTTTGGAGGAGCTTCATAATGGAAGTGATTTTGTTTTCCCCTATTGTCATGCACTGATACCAGTAACTGGTTGGCTTTAGTCTGGTGTTTGGTGCTAGGTAAAACCGGGAATCTGCTTATAGCATTTCAGGTGGTCTGTGACTGGCATACTTTTTGTATGCTGTGATGGGGTCTCTGTCTGGGTTTTGGAGATTTGCATACATTCGTGGAGCTACTGGCCGTATATCCCCGACATTTACCCCAGTTCTCATTTTAGTTTGACGTTCGTGGTACTCTAGGTATTCTTTTCCTTCAGAATCAGTTCCTGGAATTATGTCTCCCCATCTTAACTGATACTGTTCGTTGGTTCTTAAAGCAAAGAGTAATCCGATGTTGAAAAACAACATGTGCAGCAAGGAAGTAGGGGATTGGGAACCCAGTGTGCCTGTTGTGCAAAGAAGGTTTATGTCAGCCTCTGAGAGGGGTTGTGCTAGTCTGGGTCGGTTTCCGCGTCCTTTTTTTTTTTTTAAATACTTTTGTTTGGCTAGCAGGATGTCTTGTGTTTGTTTAAAAGTACCTGCAGGACCTTGGAATATTGATGAGCCACAGTTATGCTTTAGTAAGTGCCTATCTACGCTTGACAGTACTCCTCGTATTGTTGTTGGCTCATATTCTGAGCCGTCCTGTTTTTTTAATTGAAATATAAAGTCTGCTAGAATGGGGTCTAATTCAGAAACCGGTATTTTTTCGATTTGTCTGGACTCACCCGTTCTGTTGAGGTAGGAGCTGAGGAGACAGAGGTCGAAATTTTTTTACTGTATTTCTGTTCTGCTGTTCTTGTACAAAACGTAGCCTATCTTCCGATGTGTTTGCTGGCTTAAATAGAGACATTTTTAGTTCAGGGGAGCGAAGAAATGTTGATGCTAGTTTACCACGGGCGTTGCAGTGCTTTGAATTGTTGAATGTGGCGCGGTTTCAGTTAGAGGTGTCTCGCGCTGCACAGCTGCCGATGTTGAAGCGCCTGCGCTGTGTGGGTGATGTGATAATACTACCGTTCAACAGTGAACGATAGTATTATCACTTTGGAACTATGGTATTACCACTTGCTGCCCGGTGCTATTACCGGGATTTTTTTGTATGCTTTTCTATACTATTAATTTACATATCCATATATTAAACACCCTTAATAGCACGGTTACAGCAAGATATTCACAGATGGGCTTTACTGCCCCTCTCACTCCATTCACGGATTCAGGCCCTAAAGATGAATGCACTGCCTAGGTTCCTTTACTTATTTCAATGTGTTCCTTGTGTAATTTCAAAGAAGGATTTGGAGTCATGGCAGTCCTTCTTAATGAAGTATGTCTGGATTTCTAAAAAAACCTCGGATCCGTGGACATATTCTTTATCTTCCTAAGCTTTCTGGAGGGTTGGCGGTCCCCTATATACCTAGATACTGAGTTGCAGCCCAGATGCGAGAGGCCTTAATGATGGGACACCTTGACTATAAAATTATACTGGAAAACCATAGATCTGGTTGAAAAAGTATCCCATCCCCTACAGGCACAGGTTTTTTTTTTTCCATCCCAGCCCCAGAATTGGATGAATACCCCTTTTACAGGCACGGTGGCAATACGGGAAGGTTGCAAAAGGGAATTAAACCGCAGACTTACACGTTGTCATCATCTATGGAAACACAAATGGTGGTCAGTGGACCCTTCTTTCTGTCCAGCCAGTTCCGAGTTAGTTTAAAATACAAGCTGCTAAGGGCATATGTGCCCCATGGCAACTTTTGCAAAGGGGTTCGGTGATCCCCTTTGAAGTAGCCCAGACTAGGTATGGATAGCTATCAACAGACCGCCTGAGATACTATCAGATTAGGGACATCAATGCACATATCCGATTATCCACCCACAGACTGAAGGCCTCCGGTCATCTGGACCTCCAGGTTAGGGGAGAAAGCTATTTCTTTATTATAGGCTAATTTCTTCAGGAACCTTTCCCAGACTACTACTAATGTTAAACTAAAGTGAAAACAACATTTAGGAATAGTGCTTGATTCTCAGTGGCTTAAAATCTGGAAATAAACTTGGCAAACTTCTTCCTCCCCTGGGTGGAAGGAATTTCTGTGGAAATTACGTACAAGATATTTTCGTGTTCCAGTGGTGGTATCTAAATGGAATCCAGTGATACCTCCCACCTGCTCGAGAGGCTGTGGGAGAGGGAGGCCTCGCAGACCCATAAATTTTGGTCCTGTAGTAGCTTGCAACTCTACTGGGCCGAAACTCAGCGCCATTTATCTGATATATTTGGCCCTTTGCCTCAGTTGGGCCCAGAGTGTCTTCTTCTTTTAGGCCTCTCACCCAGGGAACTAAACAGGCAAAGAAGCAAAATATTTATGGGCCATACTGGTGGCGGCCGCCCTTAAAGTAATTACTAGAAAATTGCTGCTTCCCGACCCTCCCTGGGTAGAGAACTGGAAGGACACGGTTAAATCGATATACAAATTTGAAAGGGTTACCTACTCCCTCCAACAGAGAATCCCTCAGCTGCAAACAGATGGACCAGGTGGAACCTATATGAGGGTTTTGATGGGTGAAGGTGCTTATAACAGGTTTTCCGGTAGCTGCTGTATCTACCCCCTTCCCCCGGCCCTCTTTCCTGCTTCAGGCTTAAAGTAGTGATGCCTCCCAGTTTCCCCTTACAAAATGAACTCAAGGACCAACACCAGAAAATGGACCAACCTGATCATATGTGATCTGTGCTAATACCCTAATGATGATACTTTTTTGTTTTATACCTCAGGTTACCCTGGCAACGCTGTGTAATTGCTATATGAATTGAGAAGACCCTTTATGTATTCTTTTGTTTTCTATTTCAAATCTTTGGGATTCTACTTTAAAAATTGTTTATTTCAACTTGTTTTCTTTGTAGGTCTAACCTGGACTGTACTGCATAGTTTTTAATTATGGTTGATTATTTGCAGTCAAGTTGCTTATTTTCAACTGGCCTGGCGGCACCAAGGGTTGAGGCGCTGGACGCCACACCTAGTGCCACGCCGGTCCAGGTTCAGGAACGAGCCTGGGCCGCTGGGGGTCGGCAGGGGGAGGAGAAGATTGAGCATCCAGAGGACTGTTCTCTTCTCCTGGGGTGGGTTCAGTGGGACTCCTCGCTCAGCAGCGGCACCTGGCGGACGCTGGGGGCACTCGCCCAGTAGCAAAGAACAAGCAGTTGGGGACTAGTAAAGGCAGGCTGTCTGTGGGAGGTCCCACGCTGACACCACTGCATGCTGCACCAGGGGGCATAACATAAGAAAATCCCCGGAGTACTGAGGGGGCAATGGGGGCCTCAGGGACCAACCATCACATCCCCAACACCGGACTACCGCTTCGGCGATCCCGAGGCGCCACCCGCAAAGAGATGGCCCCTAACTGCAGACAGATGTGGCGGACCCTTCCGGGGGGGTGATCTGAGGGGGCTGGGAAATCTCGCCGTGGGAGGGGATCACTGGGAAGTGTCACGGTGGGGAGTAGCAGGGGCAGTGTTAGGTAGGCACCTCTGAGAGATGCCTTGGTGCAACAGAGTACAAAAATAGTTTAAAAAAAAAATTAAAAGATTGCTTATTTTCAATCTATATGCTATTATCTTGATGTTATTGTATTTTTGTTGGAATTTCATAAAGCTGAATGAAGACTGAGTATTTCAAAAAAAAAAAAAAAAAAAAAAAACCTACCTGCTATGCGAAGGTTCGCAATCAGTCACCAACAAAAATACTTATGAAGTACTTAAATGTTAAAGAACATATTTTACTGTTTGTGAGAGACAGGTATTACTAGACATACAGTGCATCATCAGGCTTGGTACAGCATGCACTGTGAACTGTTGCACCCAGCCATGGTTGGACACAGGGGGCTGATATTCATTATCCCTGGCTGTACTGATGCATAGCTCTATAGTTCCGTGCAAGGTGCGGTGCCACTAAGGGTGTGGGGACCACAGCAGGACCATGGTCTTTCATTTGGAAGGCACAAATGGTCCCAGAGTACAGCCCCTGCTCCATGGGAGCAGGGGATCATGGAATATGCAGACACACAGGAGCCAAGCATATGGGTCACACAGCAGGTGCGGACCAAAAGAAACGCAATTGCAGAAAAAAAGAAGTAGCAATCCAATCCACAAACAAAATAAGGTAGGTGCCAGAGTACTGGAACAGCAGCAAGTAGTTTATTAAACAAAAGTCCCTGCCAAAGGAGCAGCACTGAGATCCACAGTGCTTTGCTACATAGGCATGATGCTTAGTAAGGGGACGCGTCGTCCCTATGATGCAAAGCACTGGGGATCTTAGTGCTGCACCTTCAGCACAGAGTTTTGGTTTAATAAACTACTTGCTACTGTTGCAATAATATGGCATCTGCTTTATTTTGTTTCTGGATTTAAGATCATAGAATTTGATAGGTCACAGAAGGACTGCCGTGTCCCCCTCAGCAGAGGAGCTTCTGTTTTTTTACAGGCCAAAAAAGGTCAAGAAATATGTTAGGAGTCATCTCCTGCTTTGCACAGGGTCTCAAAGGCCTCTGTAAAGAAGTTACCACATTATTTTCTCAAAGACGACAGGAAATTACTTCTAACTGGCAGTTATAAAGTTTTTATTTTCAGAAATTATATACAGTCCCCTAAATTATCCATGTTTACCTGCACCTGAAGAAGTGACGTGAGAAAACGTGCATTTTTTGTCTGTATGGGCAGCGTTCGGTTACAGTTCTCTTCATGGAACCTGTGAGCTGTAGTTTTAACTATGCCACAGTTTGTGCACAGAACTCTGAACAAGGTTCGGATAGGTCAACAGCTCATAATTTGCATTCTGTACGCAAACCATTACATAGTAAGAACTTCAAACTACTGGTTCCATGAAAAGAACTGTACAGAATGTTGTTTATAAAAAGGAAGCAACTGAACCCCAGATTTTCATATAGTGTGTGTTGAGGAACAGTTAAATATGGATCATCTGGAGGTATGAATTTAATTTCTGTAAACAGGTACAATGTTAACTGCTGCCAGTTAGCACTAATTTCCTGTCCCCTTTAAAGAATAAGGAAAGCCGGGCTGCCGGTGCAGTGGTGGGGCTTCTGTCTGTGACACCGATGCCCTGAGTTTGGAAATGGACCAGGGGAGTCAGAGGGCCAGCCGGGGGAGGAGGACTGACCATCCGAGAGACTGCTCTCCTTCTCGGGGGAAGGGGGTGCTAGCATTCGGCTGAGTACTCAGGGAGGTGTGCCGCATACCGCGCTCCACGCATTACATCACTGCATGTCACGCCTAACACTGGTTAAAAAAAAAGAATGGAAAACTGCTGACCCCGCTGATGGCACCTCGCTTCCTGGTCCTACTGCACTATTCAGTCTTCCATTGGGCATGGCCCCACCCTGGGGGCTAAATCAGGGGCACTGCCAGCAGATGCTGGGGTGCTGGTAACCCCAACCAGTCTCCGGTGGGGGCATGCCGGCTTGGCAGCCCTGCCCTGGGGAGGCAAGCCTTGGAGGATTGCTAGCTCGAGGTAAGTCCCACAGGGTAAGCGGGACCAGGAAAGTCGGGGTCTGAGCCAGTTGGTGTGACAGCACAAAAAATAGAGGAGGAAAAAAAAAAAAAGAATAAGGAAATTCATGGCAAAAAAAAAAAAAAAAATGACTGCTCGTTACCATACTACAGCATAAAATACAAACCCACAAAGGTTGGAAATGAAATATTAGGGTTGTCAAGACAATGCTCACAAAGTTTGGAAGTGTGCTATTAGTGTTGTTAAGTCTAAGTTCCATACCCTTCCAACCTTCTCTACTCACGTGACCCAAGACCAAGCTATAGGAACAGGGACATGCATCAACAGTCTGGTACCTCATACAGGGCCAACATATTCTACATTTGTAAACAGCAACCCTAGCCCCCACCCCCACCCCTCATTGCACAAGGCCAAGGTACAGGTTTGGCTCCGTGCTGCATGGCTATGCTGTTTGCTGTGTGTGAATCTCTGAGGGTCTAATGCTAAGCTGCCGTTACCAGTTGTATGTTAGTGCATGGTGTTGTAAACCCTGTGTATAGTACACCTAATAGCAATATTTTGTGTCTCATGTTGTCTAGTATAGTATGTACCATCCACTTATTTTACACAACGAAAAGACCTAAACATGTAATTAAGCAACAGGGCATGACCAAGGGTTAGACTAACAATCTGCTAATCACCCCTTGGGGTGCATAATGGGCATAGTGCCCCTACAATGTAATTAACTGTTACTCTAACGCCTGAGAGGGCCTTTTTGCTGTTATAAAAACTGATTTCAAAAGAAAAATGTTAGAAGAGTACCTTCTGAATGTTTTCCTCACTGAGAGGGAGATTTTATATCGAATAATTAACCCTTCTTCATTGCGAATGAGCACATTCTGATGAAGGGGAAGGGTGGAAGGGATGGGCAGCTGCAGAATAAGGGGTGCTAGCTGCACATTCGAGCATACTTGACAGACCTCTAGGCCTTTATCTGCTGGCAAATTTCATATGTTCGAATTCTCACCACCAAGTGAGTTTGGGGACATCAGGGCTATGACACCAAAGCTTGAGTGCCTCCCTGATGTCACCAAACTAACAAGGCAACCAATTTGAGGGGTTATACTGTAAATTGGGTGGGTAGGGAGGAGGGCCAAACATTACACGCAGCTCTGTGATGCGTGTGGACTCTGGCGCTCATTTTTTTTTTTTTTTTTGAGGGGGGGTGCGCACGGCAGGATGCTCCAGCCCTCACAACCCCTTGTACCTCCAACGCTGCTTCAGAATTAAGTCGGATTGCCGACTTTCAGTGACTAAAAGCAGCTTAATGAAAGTCTCTCCAACAGTTTTTGTTTTTTTTTTCTTTTTGTTCCTTTTGGTCAAACTGCCTCCCAATTGGATGAAGGCTCAGAGGGCATGTCCTGGCAGCTACTTCAAGTCCCGTAGGCTAAAATGGCGTGGGGGACAAATTATAGTACTGTGGCAGTAATGTTCTATCACACCATGTTAACTCTCAGGTTAACTCAGAAGATGATGTGTTCCATTTTAATGGGATAGAGGGGGTTAAACTATGGCGAGGGGGGGGGGGCGGAATACAGATGAATTGCTCCTGAGAACAGAGATTAATATGTGGATGGTAAAATTGAGGAGGTCACTATCCTCCAGGGCTGAATGACAAGATTGACCTGGGATGTTCTGTTGACAAATTGCAACACCGAGAAAATATGGTCTCACATAAAAACTGTCGTACTAAGTGTTAGTAACAAATGTATACCTATATACAAAAAAACACAAGTAACCTTAGGAAGAAACCTAGATGGCTGGATAAGAACATAAATTACTAAATAGAAAACAAAAAGCATTCCATACATATAAAAATCAAAAAACTCATTCGAAATGGCTGAAATATAAGCAACTGTTTAAAACAATGCAAGACAGCAATCAGAAACTCTAAGAAAAATACTGAATTACAGTTGGCTCTAATCGCAAAGAAAAATAATGGAAAAGTATAAAAAAAAACATGTAAAGTAGGTCCAATCATTTGGGAGGACAGTACAGTTAATGATGCAAAACCAGTGTCTGATATATTTAATCATTATTTTTGCAGTATATATAGTACCAAATGCACTAGCAACCTCACCCTTAAGGAAGATACTAGCACTAACAGAAAAGATTATTAAAGGGCTTGACAGAATAAGACCGGATTGTTCTCCAGGGTCAGATTCTATCAGCGGCTATACGATAAAACTCATGAGAAACCATTTAACATACCCCCTGAAATAATTATTAGAGAGAAGCGTAAACAAGGGGGAAGTACCTATGGACCAGAGGGCCACTAATATCACCCCATTATTTAAAAAGGACAATAAACAGCACATAGAGAACTACAGACCCTCAATTGTATGTAAAATTCTTGACGGCACTGATAGGAAGACTCCTATCATCACTGGGATATTTTGATACAGAACAACATGTTGTGCTTTTATGAAAACATCAGCCACCATTTGGACATTAAGGTTCCATGTGATAGATTTGTTTTAGATTTTAGTAAAGCTTTCAGCTTAGTACCACAATGATGCCATAATAAGCAAGATTTCCCTCTGCGGTATAAATCAGGGGCTAGTATCTAACAGAACCCAGCGAATAGTTATAATAATATATAATGGTTACACTGTTTCCAGACTGGAGTCTCTAACTCATTCTGTCGCTTTGCTTTAGACAGCCCTAAACGTACTCATCACTGTACTCTTTATTCGGCCTTCTCCTTCCTTCCCCTGAAGCTAGGCGTATGGCACACTTCTCCTTATTTATTGCCAAGTATTGGTTTGGCTCCCTCCCTTCCCACCTGTTCTCTACCCTCTCCCTGCCTTGCCCCAACTCCTAGGCCCTTCCACAGCTCCCACTTCCTTGTACTCCCCCTAGATCCTCCACTGCTGGCCAGTCTGCCTTGTCCTACCACTCCCCTAAGCTTTGGAACTCCCTTCCTGTCCCAGTCCATTCAGCCACCTCTCCCTACTCTCTATCCTCCCGCATGTATAACCTCACCTCCCACACCTGCAACTGTAACCTCACCTAATTTCTCCCCTATATCCAATATATCCCCTCGCCCAATCTCTTACCCTCCTTCCTTTCTCTATACTACCCCCTCTTCCCTGCTCCTCCTCCCCCTTCTCTCACAACCCTATCCCATTCCCTCTACTATCTCACCCTACCCCTTCCTCTCTGCCCACCTTTCCCTACTCCACCCCTTCTCCTCCTCCTCCTCCTCTTATGACCCTTTCCTCACTCCTAATCCTTCTGCTCATCTATCTTTCCCTCCCCACACCAAACCCACCTCTCTTAGTCCTTGATCGTAACTCTGTTTCTATGCTCCCCCTCAAGCCTGCTTTCTCCCTCCTCCATTGTAACATGTATTGTTCTACTACTAGACAGTGCTGGTACGTATTTGGCTTGCAGCTATAATTTTCAATGCAGTGGTGCATGGTTTACAAGTTCTCACACTGTTTGATTATCTATTTATTCATTTGCATGGGTTAAATCCATGTACACAATTTACTGTATACAGCTGCTTTCGTGTTTACCTCTCTACTGTTTACAGTTGTAATGCGTCATTTTTGACTATGTATTTTCAAGTGTACTCCCCTTTCTCTTCCCCCCAGGACACATCTGGAAGCAAGCTCTTGTTAGTTCAGTATGTCTTTCCTGGTGAAAGTGTTAAATAAAATAAATAAATAAAATGGTTGCTCATCGGGCGCAGGTGAAGTAACTAGTGGGATCCCTCAGGGCTCAGTTCTGGGGCCCATCATTTTCTATATCTTTATAGCTGACCTAACAAATGGCACGTGTGACTGGTCAGCAAAATATGTCGATGATGCCAAGCTAGGTGGGATCAGTAAGACTACTAAAGACTGCATTAAACTTCAGGAGGCCCTTGACCCTAGTACATACTGGTAAGTTACTGATTGCGTACTAAGGTTTATAAGCCTGGTTGATTATTGTAACTCCCACAGTCTTTGTTATGACAAAATAATTTGCATTACTCCAATATGATCTTTTTGGTGATAGTTCTAAGGTATTGCATATCTTTAAAAATATTTGTTTTTATTACTAAAAATCACTGACTCAGACTGCCTAAGTGTTTCTTAGGTTTATATGCATATTTATGTTGACATATTATTGTTATTGAACTCAATATACTGTCTGTTCTATATATTGAATTGTTACATATCTACATTATCCTGTTTTTAACTTATTTATTGTGTGTTTGTGCAAACTTGTAATGATCTTTAGACCGATCAACAAAATTACTACTACTACTACTCTTGGTCTATGCAGTGGGGAATGAAGCCCAACCTGGAAAAACACAAAGTGATGCATTTGGGTTGCAACAATGTGAAATGTGAATATTATTTATGTTGCAAATGGATGGCTGAAACAAAGGTAGAAAAAGACTTGGGGGTTTTCATTACAAATGACTTGAATTTTACAAGACAAATTAATGAATCTCTCATTAAGTTCAACGCAGTAATCTGAACAATGAAGAATAACATCAAATCCAGACTCAAAGGCAATGTTCTCTCTCCTAAAGTTGGTCTCTGGGCTCATCACTTCTGGGAGGTCCTTCCTGGAACCACGTGACAGGCAGCAGGTATACAGACTTCTGCAGGAAGGGGGTATCCTCCCAGTCATTTCCTCCAGACGTCAGTTTACTTCCTGCCTGTCTGGTGGCAGGAGCTCTGCAGGACCTCTGTCACAGGGGTGACAGACCCACAGAACAGAGAGTCTTTACTCTTTTTTGCCACTCAAGGACTACTTATTAGAGCTCCAGAGCGCTACTGCAAGGACCCCAGTCTCAGCCTTGCAAGCTGGACAGACTGGCTCCCTGTGCTCCCACACTACACGGCAACCGCTTCCCTTTCGCCCAGACATCATGAAAGCAACTGCAGCGCGCCTGGGACTTCGCAGCAGCATTGAGTCGCCAGGCATCATCAGAAACAGCACCTGCCATGTCGACGAGCATAAGGAAGGATCTGGCTCGTAAACGGGCGCCCAGAGCTTCCTTCTCGTCCGCCACAGGACACTCAGACCGTCGACGCGACTGCTGGTCAAAGAGTTGCATTACCTCCTTAGGCTCTCCAATGTCAGGAAATTAGCGCGGGAAGAGTAGTGCTACAGCGGCAGTGTGTTTGAGGGGCAAAGGGGAGCAGAAAAGTCTCCTTGTCGTCGGCGAGCATTCTGGTCTCAGCTTGTCGACAGATCTTGTATTTTGGGGGGCACCAAGGCACAAAGCAGCCCAAAAAGCTCCAAGGCCTCAAATATCCAAGCCTTAAAGGAGCAGGATAGCACTAAGCCCACTTTGACAGGTGATATTAAATTCTTTATTTCAAAGGGTCATGGCCTCCACTAAAGGACAGGCCCCCCCCAGGGGCAGAAAGTGCCACAAGTACAGAACACCCATACTGGCCACATTCGCAGGGTCTCTGTGTAAGAAATGCAACAGCGCAACCTCACCAGCTTGGGATGAGGCGGGCCAGGCATCCACCTCAGAATCTCAGGATCCACAAGACCAGCTCAGGGGTCAGGGCCAGTCCCCAACCTTAGAAGGACAACACCACTCAGCTGGGGCCCTAGCCCCAGATCTGATAGACAAACTGAACAGAGCCTTCGCCATCAACCTCTCATGTTTCGACGTACTTCAGCAATCTCGGGAGCCCAGGACCCATAGGAAAGCCACATGCAAGCACACCCCTTACCCATCCTTGGATGAGGACCCCCCCCCAACTCACAGCATAACGGGAAGAGACCCAGATCCAGGAGTTCTTCCAGATACAGGGACGCAGCCCATGGGAAGCACAAGCGGGATAGATCCCCCACAGGGGTCGACTATACATCCTTAGAAGAGGGGGAACTCCCCAACTCAGATTCCGACTCAGACTCCTCACCAGCCAGAAACTTCAATTTGGAGGACCCAGATGTTTTTGCATTAAAAAGGTGTCAGAGGAAATCCACTTGAGCTCTCCCTCTCCTCCAGAGCCCAAGCAAGCGAAGCCAGCATTCCGGTTAGTGATAGCTTCGAAGCCAGTGACAGCCTTTCCTCTCCCTCCAGCCATAGAGGACCACTTGAAGGAAGAATGGCAGGGACCCGAGCGCTCCTTCCCTGTCTCTCGCAGTCTAACCAAACTCCAGAAATTCGACAAGAAGCATATAGAGAAATAGCTTGACTGCCCTAGGAAAGACCCTCTTATCTCAAACCTCACGAAAAGGACGGTGATCCCAGCAGAAGGCGGAGCCTCCCTGCAGGACCCGGTGGATAGGAAAGTGGACACTTCTCTAAAGAAAGCCTTTCAGTCCACTGAAACCTCCCTCAAGGCAGCTACAGCTAACCTCTACTCTGCTAGAGCCACGCTCTCCTAGATCACTGATCTGGCATTCCAGCTTGCTGATGAGCCAGAGAAGAACCAGCCCATTTTACAGCAGTTACAGCTCATGGGACTTGCTTCGGCCTATTCTGCTGATGTATCGAAGGAGTCAGTCAGATGTGCAGCAAGGGCTATGTTCTACCAGACCTCAGCTCGACGCAACTTATGGCTGTGAGCTTGGCAGGCAGATGCCTCCTCAAAGATGCATTTGATCAATGTCCATTATGAAGGAGGCCTTCTCCTCTTCGGCTCAGCTCTAAAGGAGGTGGTCAAGGAATCTGGAGAAACAGAGAAAGTGCAAATGCCACAAGCCCAGGGAAGGAACAAGCCCTGGACCTCAGGTTCCAGGCAGAATTTTCGTGCCCAAAATAATTCCAGGGGGCAGAACAAGACAGCCTCAGGCAGACGCTCTTGGTTCAACTCATGTAACCAAAGCAGCTTCCAAGGTGGCAGGGGAGGCTCCCAAGATGTCAAGGGCAACTCCAAAAAATCACAATGAGGACCCATGGACCCATCCTCGCGTCGGGGGCAGGCTTTCCAACTTTGTCGAGTAATGGGTCCACACCACCACCACCACCACGGACAAGTGGGTATTAGACATAATCCACGAGGGTTATGTCATCGAGTTAGATTCCTGGCCCCCCCTGCCCCACATAGTGCCCTCGCCAGTCTCAAGCAATCCAGTAAAATGAGCGGCGACCTGGCAAGCGATTACAGGTCTCATACAGACAGCAGCAATCGATCGAACTAGTCCCCACTCTAGAAAGGAACAGAGGGATGTACTCCCTATTCTTCATAGTACCAAAACACTCAGGGGGCTTCCGGGCAGTCTTAGAGCTCAAGTTTCTAAATGGCTTTGTTTGTCACAGAACTTTCAAGCTGGAGACCCTGTCCTCCATCATCCGAGAAATCCATCAGGGGGACTTTCTGGCCTCAGCAGATTTACAGGATGCCTATGTCAGAGGTCGACCTCAATATTCATTTACTAGCCCGAGTACTAGTGCAGATTGCTGCGGGATAGTGCATAATCTCTGTTACTTGTCCGGCTGAGCTAGTGCAATTCCTCCTGTGGAATGCTGCAGTTCCACTCTCTAGCCGGGTATCAAATAAACAAACAAATAAACACAAAAATATAACTGTTATTTAATTTAAAGCCAGGTCCTTTTCATGGAGGTGTAACTACAGTGTTCCCCATTCACTGTTTTAGTGCGGTTGGCCACCACCCTATATTTTTTTACCACCGCTCTATATTTTTTACAACCACCCTAAATATTTTAGCCACCACCCTATATTTCTATCCATTACTGATTGTTTTACAAAATCCTCCAAAATTGTTTTTTTGTCGACATCCTTTACTGCCTTACTACCACTGTTTTGATACCAGCACACTATATTTTACTTAAAATCAGCTGATGCACATGTACAGTGCATAGAGAAGGTCCACAAAAATAACGCACATTTTGACCCGAGCACCACTGCCACTGCCCTATATTTTCAGACAGTGGGGAACCCTGAACTATGTGCTGCCTTAGCATTACTGAAATGAAAAAAATGGATGTCCGTGTCATGCATTTACAAACTAACTACTGCTTTTATTTTTCACTGATAAAGATCCTTTCTCTGTTTCCTTTCCTTGTTCAGCTCAGTACTCATGAGTCATGGCAGGCAGATTCGTGCCTGTGTCCAGGAACAGCACAGTTCCAGGGTTGCCACCTGTCCAGTTGTAGACCGGATAATCCAGTTTTCAGGTTCCTTATCTGATCATCCGGTTCTGATTAAATGTAGTCCAGTTTTTGGGCCATTTTGAGTGCTCAGATAGTATTAAAACTGACTGTATCAAATAATTCTCTGCTGCATGCATGCCCAGGTAACAAACATTTTCTGATGTCACTAATCACAGGTCTTTGTTTGCAAAACCAATCTGTCTAGGAGGCCATTAAGACCATTAGCAGTAAATCAGCCTAATCTTTTAAACTCTGAATTTTAAGTATGGTCATTTACTGCCATGATAGGAAATAATTTTTACACCTTCATATGCTGTAATGGGTTCCTTTTTGTTTTTCCTATATTCTCATATGGTTTAGACACACTTTTTCAAATTCATTTTCACATTTTTATTGCCTTTGTCACTGTGTTGATCATTTCTCTCCTAATTCCTCAGCAGCTGCTGCTCTTATTTTGTATACTACCAACCTGAACATTCCACGATATTAGCTACACCTTTACAGGCCACTGGAATAAATACCAAGTGTCTGAAACTGTGGAATGTGATGTCTTAGACATTTGAAAAGAAGCAGCAGTAGCTGATGAGGTAAAGGGAACACAATTTAGTATTGAGGATACCGCAAGTACTGATAGTTCAATTATCAAAAAGGTGGTCAAAGCATATCAGAATACATGGCTGTCATGGAAAGGAAAACTGGAGAGTGTTTAACAGAGAGAGCAACAGGATGTGAATGGGCTTTGTACCTCCAGCAGATCTGGGTTTAAATTCCCACAGCCTCTGCTTGTATACTGTGTGACCCCGAGCAAGACACTTAACCTCCCTGTGTTCCTGAGCCACCCCCGTAAATGGGTATTGTGCCCAATGGGAGTTACCTGGTTGCCAAGGAATAAAAATAAACAAACAACAGTACGGGCTGATGCTGTTGAATGTATCCTTACTTTTTTTTTTTTGAACATTTTTTAATAGAACTGGGACAATTGAGCATTTCTGGGATCTGCAGCCAGAGTGGGAAAAGGAAGGAAAAAGGGAAGAAAAAGACACACACACTTTTCACGACACAACTTTATTAACCCTTAGGCTGCCAACAGAGTTGAAATGTACAGGAATTCTGGACTGATATCGGTCTGCGGCACAGCAAGGGATAACTATAAATCTGAAAATGTGGAAATATATTAAACAAGTCAGTAACCCAGCTGACATTAATAGAAAGCATGCTGATGAAGACAAACAAATAAAAGATCAAGAGTACGAAAAGACAAAACGAAGCCATCAGTTCCAGCAATGCTGGTTAGAAAAATATGAGAGTTGGGGTATGATGGCGCAAAAGATCTGATGTTCTGCCATTTGTGTAACAGACATAAACTACAGTTGGGTAAGGCGGGCAATAACAATAATTTTAGTTTCGGTACAGATAACTTCTGGCTTGACTTGGTCTTGTCCCATAATATCAGTGAAGCTCATGCTAGGACAAAGGAAAAGGAGAATCCTAGCACTGCTACTCCAGGGACAAGTAATGCAGAGGGAATGCTGAAGAACATGAATGAAACAATGTTTACCTGTCTGGATAAACTGTTTCACACATGCCAAGCAATTGCTAAGAAAGGACATCTTTTCACAGACTGTGTATGGATATGCAGCCTTGATGATATGAAAGAGCTAGATATCAGTTCAGCACATCAGAATGACAAATATGCCTGCAACTCTATCCACTATGTAACCGAGGCTGAACACATGGCGCTATGAGAAAAAATTATGGGAACAAAGAAAATTTCAGTCATCAGTGACAGAACCACTGACTCTTTGGTCACAGAAGCTGAGATAGTGTATGTGCGATTTGCAGTTAAAGGCACAGTGCAAAATCAGCTGGTAGGCGTCCAGACTGTTGGCAGGACTAATGCGATTTTATTTGCCTTACGTTTAACAAATTACTGTTAACCATACTGACTGTGGGCTGCTACAAACTTCTGCAGACTAATGCAATCTCTGGTTCACTAGCCCGGCTGGCTAGTGCAAAAAAAAGCTGATCTTGACCCCTGGCCTATCTGCACATTACCATCAGGAAGGCATACCATCAATTTCTAAGATTCAAAGTGGAAGGTCACCATTTTCAGTTCACGATGCTGCCCTTCGGCCTATCCACAGCCCCCAGAGTCTTCTCCAAAGTCCTAGTGACAGTGGTCGCTCGCCTACGAATGCAAGGGACCCAGCTCTTCCCATACTTGGATGATATTCTCATCAAAACCCCAGGGTACGATCAAGCAGTTCGGGCAGTGACGGAGATCACACGGTGCCTCTACTCTCTGGAGTTCATGATCAACCTGAAGAGTTCTCTGTGACCATCTCAGTCTCTGAGCCATCTGGGGGTGAATATCGACATGACCCAAAACAAAGTGTTCCCCACAGAGTCAAAATTCAAAGAACTGAGAACCCTCATCCTCAAATTCCAGGCAGCCCATTCTCTGCAGGCCCGCTCCTTCATGCAACTCATACGGACGATGGTCTCCCTGGCAGACTCAGTCCCCTGGGCACTAGTACACATGTGACCTCTCCAGTCAGGTCTCCTCCAGCAATGGTTCCAATCGAGGGGCACAATGGACCAGAGGTTCAAATATCCCATCAGGTGAAGAAATCCCTGATATGGTGTACTCAACAGAACAACATCATGAAGGGTCTCAGCCTGGGACACCCTCACCAGATCAGAGTCACCACCGATACCAGTTACCGGGCTGGGGAGCACATTCGGAACAGCTCTTGACACAGGGCAAGTGGTCTCAGGTGGAGTCCCTCTACAGCATCAATGCACTGGAGATGTGGGCAGTCCTCCTGGCACTAAGGAATTCAAGACACAACTCTTCCACCAGGACGTCCTCATACACATGGACAATCGGACGACAATGACATACATCAACCGACAAGGAAGCACAAAGTGCTCTCAGATGCTGTGAGAGGCTCTTCTTCTCTTCCAATGGACGGAAGACAACCTTGGAAGTCTAAGGGCGGCATACATCTCAGGCCAGGAAAATTTCACAGCAGATTGGTTAAGTCGAAAGGACATCATACCAGAAGAGTGGGAGCTCAAGAACAGCACCTACCAGCTTACCACGAAGAGGTGGGGCTGCCCGCAGGTAGATCTTTTCGCCTGCCGAAAAACTTACAAAGTTCCAAGATTCTGCTCACTCAGCAAGGACGAGAAGGCCATAGCACAGGATGCCTTCTCCATCAACTGCAGTCAGTTCGATCTCCTGTATGCCTTTCCTTCAATTCCAATCATATCAAGGGTAACATAGAAACATAGAATTTGACGGCAGATAAGGACCGCTTGGCCCATCCAGTCTGCCCATTTCCCTACCTAATGGATAAGCTGCAGATCCTAGTTAACCAGCAGCCTACTTCTTCCTAACCCCATCCCCTAGAACTGCCTTATGACTGTCCCATGCATGCTTGAATTCCACCACTGTTTTTGACTCCACAACTTCCTCCACAAGGCTGTTCCATGTATCCACAACCCTCTCTGTGAAAAAATACTTCCTTACATTACCTCTGAGCCGCCCCCCCATCTTCAAATTGTGCCCCCTTGTTCTTGCACACCTCTTTTTTTGAAAGATGCTACTCTCTTGGACTTTCTTGATTCCCTTGAGGTGCTTGAAAGATTCTATCATGTCCCTCCTCTCCCTCCTTTCCTCGAGGCTATACATATTAAGCTCCTTAAGTCTCTCTTCATATGCCTTCCGTGCAGACCCTGCACCATTTTAGTTGCCCTCCTCTGGACAGCTTCCATTCTGTCTATGTCTTTGCAGAGATTGGGCTCCAGAACTGCACGCAGTACTCAGATGGGGTCTCACCAGCTGTCTGTACAGAGGGTTAATAACTTCCGTTTTCTACTGGTGATGCCTCTCCTGCATCCCAGTATCCCCCCCCCTCCTTTCTGCCCTCTCACATTGCTTGCCCACCTTTGGGTCATCTGATATGACTACCCCCAGGTCCCTTTCCATTTTTGTTGTTGTTAGTGTCTCACCCCCTATTGTGTACTCTTCCCCGGGTTTTTGTTTCCCAGGTGCATTACCTTGCACTTCTTAGCATTGAATCTAAGCTGCCATACATTTGACCATTCTTCTAACCTTTCCAAGTCCCTTCTCATCCTTTCCACCCCACCTTGTGCATCAACTCTGTTGCAGATCTTTGTGTCATCTGCAAAGAGACATACTTTTCCTTCCAGTGCCTCTGCAATGTCGCTTATAAAGACACTGAAGAGGACCGGTCCTAATACTGAATCCTGCGGTACCCCACTAGTAACCCCCCTTTCTTCAGAGTGGACTCCATTTACTATTATTCTCTGTGTCCTATTCTCCAGCCAATTCTTTACCCAGGCTGTCATCTTGGGACCCACTCCCAGGCTGGCTAACTTGTATATTAATCTTTGTGTGGACTGTGTCAAATGCCTTGCTAAAGTCTAGGTAGGCCGTGTCCACAGCCCCTCCCTGATCTACTACTTTGGTCACCCAGTCAAAGAAATATATCAGATTTGTCTGGCATGACCTTCCCGCGAATCCATGCTGCCTTGGGTCCTGTGCCCCTCTGGCCTCTAGATACTCGACAATTCTTTCCTTCAGAAGTGATTCCATCATTTTCCCTACCACTGAGGTTAAACTAACAGGTGTGTAGTTTCCTGCTTCTGCCTTGCTCCCACTTTTGTGAAGGGGAATCACATCTGCCCTCCTCCAGTCCTCGGGTACCACCCCATCCTCCCATGATTTGTTAAAAAGGGTAGTCAGTGGTACTAGTTCTACCCTTAGTTCTTTTAGAATTCTGGGATGAATCCCATCAGGCCCCATTGCTTTGTCCACCTTTAGTTTTAAGAGTTCTTTCAGAACCCTTTCTTCTGTAAATGGGCTGGTATCAACTTCTGTATCCAGAGTGTTTCTACTGTTTGTTTTGGGTACCTCCCCCTCTTCCTTTGTAAATGCTGAGCAAAAATATTTGTTTAGTATCTCTGCCTTTTCACAGTCACCCTCTGCCCACCCTCCTGCCCATTTATTAAGCCTCACTATCCCTCCCTTGGTCTTCCTTCGCTCCCTGATGTACCTATAAAAGGTTTTCTCTCTCTTCTTAACTGAGTTGGCTATCTTTTCCTCGGTTTGGGCCTTTGCTGTTCTGACTGCCTTCCCAGCCTTCTTTTGCTTTAACTGATACAGTTCTCTGTCTGCTCCTTCTGTGATTCCTTGTACTTCCTGAATGCTTTCTTTTCTCTTGAACCTTCACTGCCACTTCCTTTGAGAACCATAGTGGTTTCTTACATCGTTCATTTGTTTATTTGCTTCACACAAAGGCTTGTTACCTCTGTGATGGCAGTTTTTATTATTCCCCATTGTTCTTCCACCACTCCTTCCTGCCCATTTGCTAGTGCATTCCTTAGGCACTCACCCATTTTGGCAAAGTCAGACCTCCTAAAGTCCAGTACTTTTGCCTTTGTATGGCTTGACTCTATTGCTGTGTTTACTGTGAACCATACTGTTCAATGGTCGCTAGGTCCCAGATGGCTACCCACTTCTACATCTGTGATCCTCTCTTCATCTCCATTTGAGAGAACCAGGTCTAAGATTGCTCCCTCTCGAGTGGGCTCCAATACTAGTTGTACTGCATAAGACTGCCCAAGATCAAGCAGAGGTTATTCTGGTCTGCCCACATTGGCCCCACAGACCGTGGTTTCCCCGATTAGTCCAAATGTCTCTTCAGTCTCCCACAGCGTTCCAAGCAAGCCCACACCTACTACATCATGGACCGGTGTTGCACCCAAGTCCTCACAATCTGTCCCTCTCGGCATGGAAATTGAGCAGGAAACTCTCAGGGAGTTAGGTTTCTCTGCACCAGTCATAGAAACGATGATTCAATCAGGCAAGCCTCCTGAGCCCTTAAAGAAGACATCCTTACTTCATCTCACTATGAAAGCCGTGTTTCTCATTGCAATCACCTCAGCCCGACGCATCAATGAGATAGGAGCCCTGTCATCCAAAGAACCGTACACTATTTTTCATCAAGACTCTAATCATGCAGACAGACCCGGCCTTTTTACCTAAGATGATGTCTCATTTTCACTGCAACCAAGTCTTGAACATTCCCTCTTTCTGTCCTCACCCCAAGAATGAGAAAGAGAGAGAATGCCACACGCTTGATCCACGGAGAACACTCAAAATTTACATTAAAAGATCTGACTCAGTCCGTAAGACTTCAAGCCTTTTCATCCTCACCTCAGGCCCAAACATAGGTAAGAAGGCATCAAAGGACTCTATTACTAAGTGGATTCATTCCACCATCATCATGGTCTGCCAGAAGGCTGGGATTGACCTGCCAGGACCAGTGCAAGCACACTCAACCTGAGCGATAGCTGCGTCCTGGGCGGACTTCAGAGAAGGTTCCCCGGCAGACTTATGTAGAGCAACCACATGGTCATCCATACATACATTCGCTAAATTTTACAAGCTGGATGTCGCCGCCTTGGCAGAGGTATCTTTTGGCCGCAGGGTCCTCCAGGCAGTGATGGACTCATAAGGGACTATGAACTTTCTTCCCACCCAGTGGAGGGATGTACTGCTTTAGTATATCCCAGAAGTGATGAGCCTGGAGACCAGCTTTAGGAGAGAGAAACAGAAATTTAACTACCTGTAAATTTTCTTTCTCTGACTGCTGGTCTCTGGGCTCCGTCCCTCCCAGAATGCTGAATGTCGCCCTCCGGCCGCAAGTTACACTAACCTTTCTTTTGTTTGTTCCAAGTTATGTGTTTCCTCAGAAAACAAAGGCTATAGAAGTACTGACGTCTGGAGGAAATGACTGGGAGGATACCCCCTTCCTGCAGAAGTCCGTCTACCTCCTGCCTGTCATGTGGTTCCAGGAAGGACCCCCCAGAAGTGATCAGCCCAGAGACCAGCAGTCAGAGAAAGAAAACAGAAATTTGGGTACCTGTACATTTTCTTTCTCTGACGGCTGGTCTCCGGGCTTCCTTACTCCTGTCTACTTCCTGCTTTTGGTGAAGCAGGTACTCTGCAGCAGACAGGGCTGAAGATTTACAGTAAAACAACCTTCTTTTGGGGGCAGGCTACCTCCACTGTTAAAAATTATAGAGCACTTACAGTTGTTGCTTTTCAGGCTCCTCTGCCCCCAAACGAAGGTCATTTTACTGTAAATCTTCAGCCCTGCCACGTGTGACAGGGCTCTGCTGCAGAGTACCTGCTTCACCAAAGGCAGGAAGTAGACAGGAGTAAGGAAGCCCGGAGACCAGCCCAGGAGAGAGAGAGAATTTACAAGTATCCAAACCCCTGTTTACCCCTAGAAGGAGCATACATTTGCCCCCATTTGAACTTCTGTTTACTGTTTTGGCCAGTTCATAAAGAGAGCGATGTAAATCAGACTGAAAAACTTCAAAGGAAATCTACAAAACAACTTCAAGGCCTCAAAAATCTTGATTACAGTAGTAGATTAGAAAAACTTTATCTTATGTCCTTAGAAACAAGGAAACTTATGTGAGATTTAGTATTACTAAGGGCTACAATTAATGACCCATGTTTGTTTACTGAAATGTATTTTGAATATAAACAGGTCATTTTTGAAACCAGAGGTCATCCATTACAGTTACATTACAAAAAAATATAATACCGTTAAAAAAAGTTCATGATTTTCATACTGAGTAATCAAACCTTGGAATTTGTTTCCGTTGGAGAGAATACTCAGTAAGAATAAAATCTCTTTTAAGCGCAAGTCGGATAAATGGCTACTAGAAAAACAAAGTATAGTACATTAAGGGGTAATGGAATTGGAGCCTCATGGGCATTTGCCCGTCACTCCTGCTACTCATTGGTATTAACCTCAGTACGACCTTATGCCACTTACACAAAGGAAAAGGCCTGAATGTTAATTTTTGTAATCTGTTGGTGTTGTTTTACTACTTTTACATCTTAATGCCACGTTCCTTTTTTTTTTTTTTGCTTTCAGCAGTAGATGAGCAGCAAGCACAGATGTCAGGGTACCTCCTTTCTAGCTACAAATATGGTGTGGCTACCACAGGACTACTGGGAGCTGGCTACACCAGCCATCTCTGCAATATAATCCACCCCTAAATACTGAACTATTATATGGATGTTATGCAAACAATGAAATAACAGAACACCCTCCAACAGGATGCGTCTGGTACTTTTATATGTTTTTTCTCTGGTATTCTATTATTTGCACAGTCACTTTAAATCAGCACTAAAAAGAATTAGTTGATAATGCACCCCTGACTCTTGAGAAAGCTAATCAGCGAAACGGGTCAAGTCAGTATACTTTTTTCAGGGTGCCCAGCCTGTCTGCATATTTTTTTTGCAATGTTGTAGCACCTTAATAAAGTCTGCAGTCACATAATCCATTTCTGGTGTCAGCTTTCTTTTGCTTTTTACTGACTAGTACAATGATTTTCCATTTTCAAAACTAGCCAGTTCTATTTGGCAAAATCTTAAAATCTATTTTTTCCATTTCTTTTCGCAAAAGTGAGAGCAAATGAGCATTTTTTTCTAAATTGTCTCAAAATGGAGAGGTTTGCCCAAAAAGCTGGTGCCAAGTGTGTTTTCTGCATGATGAACTGGTGGACAAAAAAAAGGCAAATGGAGGGACAGATCGAATATCTGTGAGAAGGTAGTTTCAAAAAACAGAACAGACACTTTCCCCCTCTGACTTTAGTCTGGCTTTTGGAACAAATGAAAGGCCCATGCCGAAGATTGTAACTCAGGGATCTCAGTGTCGGCAACGAGAAGCTCCATAAGGAAAAGGGGACCTGTCAGTTTAGGGTCTTGTATGTCAAAAGTAAGATTCTTACATAGATCTGCCCCTCAACAGGAAGTCAGTGCTAAGAGTGCAGCACAGTGGTGATAAGCTTGCTCTTCTAGTGGAGTTTCCGAGATTGGCTGCTGCATTCTACACTAACTGCAAACAGTGGATCTGACTTGCAGAAAGGACCTGGTTGCATTACAGCAGTCAACACAACAAATGAAAAAAGCAGACACCCACGTACAGAGGTCATCTGGGTCCAGGTAGGACGCAACCCATCAATAATGTTCAGGTAGAAAAAGCCATTCCTATCCAGGGCTTACACCTGCAAAACAAGTAAAAGTTCCAGGTCGAGTGACTCCAAGGCTGCGCCCTGCCTGCCTAGCCTGAAGCCTCTCACTTCCAAAATTGGGAGGCTCAGGCTCTCCAGAATGGATGATTTCAGAGGATCTGGTTCCACCAGTAGCAGTTTGGTTTGCCAGGGTTCAGCTTTAACCCACTGTGAGCTACCCACAGACTTATCTTGGATAGTGCACTCTCAAGCACAGCTATCGGGAAGCCCTGCCCAGATCTGAATGAAAGATAGCTAGGTATCACTGACGTAACAATGAAAACCCAAGCCACACTTCTGGATCATCGTCTGTATAACCTATCCTAGCAGAAATATAAATACTGTGAACAACGTTGGTGAGAATGGACTCCAGAGGGACACCGCATTCAGTGCTTACCAGGGAAGATCAAAAGTTCCCTAAATTACCAACTGTTGGTGGTCACTGAGGAAAGACCAAAACCAAGTAAACATGGTCTCGGCTGCCCCAGCGATCCTCCTCACACTATCCACAAGTTCCACATGTCAACAGTATAAAATCCAGAGAATAAATCCAAAAGGACCAAAAACAAGACCTCTCCATGGAATCTCGCAAGAGCAGATCATCCAACCCCCCCACCCCACCACCACCACCAAGGCCATCTCACTGCTGTGCTAAAGAGGAAATCCGGATTACTGAGGCTCATATAGATGGGAAACTCCTCCAGCTGCTCTCTTAACCATGCCACCACCAATTTCACAATAACAGTATTAAAAAAAAAAAAAAGTTGGAGATAGCCCTAAAACTTGTGAAATCGTCACAGTCTAAAGATGCCTTCTTAAGAAGGGGGTCACACAACATCCTCTTTCAAAGCTGCTGGAAACAAGTACCTCCCTTGGTGAGGCACAGACGATTTTCATGAGTGACAAACCAAACACTGCCATTCCAACCTTCATTAGAGTAGTAGAAGCTGGGTCAAGCAGGCAGCAGCTTGGGCACACGATCGAAAGCACCTGGCAGCCCCTCTGGAGTCAGAGAGCTGAAAAACCTTCCAGACAGACAGATTGAGATGCTGCCATCTCAAGTACATGGCCACTGTAATCATGACTCTCAGCATGGAGGAGATCTCATCCTTGACGTCCACTATGTCGGCTGAGAAGAAATGAGAGAAGTCCTCAGATCTCTCAAGTAATCAATCGTTCTAAGAGGCTGTGAGAGACACTTAGGGTGGAAATGCTATTAACCACACTAAATAGAGCCAAGGGTCATTTTTCTCAGTTGCGATGGCACCAAAAAAAGAAATGTCCTTTCAGCAGTTATCATAACCTCCTGATATGCACGGTAGTGAGCCATCGGGACAAGATTACTGGACTCTGGGCCAGATTTCCTCCACTTGCGTGCTAACCCCAGACCCTGTGCCCTAATAATACAGAGGTCCCAAGTATACCATGGGCACTCCTCCTTGTATGCAAAGGGTGGCTACTAAATGGCACTACTGCGTCAATAGTAGACAGGATGTTTCTAGTATAAACTTTCATTGCTTCAGTGACATGTCTTGTGGAGTCAGCCATTATGCTAGAGATGTCCACCAATCACCTGCCCCCCCAAAGAAAACATCAGAGTTGAGACTCCTCCCAGGATCTACAGTAGACAATCTCTGTAGCAGTAGACAAAGGGGGGGGGGTCATCAACCCAAAGGATATGACGGCACTGTCCGACCAAACCAGAATCGATCTGAGGATTGTAGGCCATTATCCAAGTAGTGAATATCAGGTCAAGTGGGTGGCTGCTTACATGGTTGGCAACCTTGACATGTCTGGGGAAACCCAGCGATTCCATCAGTTGGAGGAATTCGACAACAAATTTATCTTCATTGGCTTCGATCTAGCAGCTGAAATCCTCAAGTACCAAAAGCCTCTGTGATTAAAACAGCTCAGCTGACACCAAGTACGGAAATTCCTCCAGAAACTCCCTGCCGCCACCTCCTGGGATAAATATATTTACTGCTCAAAACAGCAGTACTATTATCTGACAGACATCTGGCACCATATACAGCCACAAATCACTGGCGTAAAGTGGTCACAGTGCCCACTTTGCACCAGCTATTTTGCACTCCATTACACAATGGGGTTGCAAGCTGTTCCCCGCACAGCTTTTTACTGCACTGCAACTGCGCAGGGAAAAGGGGAAGAGTCTAGCCATGTAATGAGCCGCTGTGCCATGCTCAGCAGCTAGCCAGCCCCTGCCACCAGTCAATCTAGAACTATTTAAAGTAGTTTTGGGAGACGCAGGCTAGTGTACTGGAAATAACATTTATTTTGTAGTTTTTGTGGACCAAGAAAGAAGAACAACACTGCCTATTTTCAATCTCATCCCGGGAGAGGATAAGGATACTAATGTAAGCCAAATGAAATTAACTATACTTGTAAGTCTTCTTAATTAGATATTGTAATTTGTGTGGCATGTTTTTTATGTGATTCATTGTATTGTATTTATTTAGTTTTTGATAACCGAGTGAGTGCACTAGACGCAAAGTGACTATTTTCAGACATGACCCAGGAGGGTACAACAATCAAAAGATAACAGTACAACAAACAGGAAGGCAGGACAATGTCAAAACTACAACATATTAGAGACAGACATATTTGACTTTGCAATACCATAGAACAGTAGGTATTTAAACGTTACATAAGTGCAGTAGACTGCATTGACTCAATAAGGTGTAGCGACTAAGATATACAGTCGTAAGTGAAAGGAGATGTTGAAAGAGAAGGAGTAGGGAGTCAGGGTAGCATTATGTCTGTTATTTGTTTTCAGTGTTCCACTTGACGCTTGTGAAAACGGCCAGTAATGCTCATCTCACTATCAAGTATAAAAAAATGAAATGAAAAAGATTAAACTGTTTATAGTATTCTTAGTGAATGGGGGGAAATTTGGCAATGGACACCAGGAAAATTCCCCTACTCTGTTCGAGAAATGCCACGGGATCTTTAATATCCACTAGAAAAGACAGACAGGACCTTGGTTTAACATCTCATCCAAAGGATGGCACAACTTGACAGTACAGTATCCCCCAAGTTATGCAGTCAAGTGCCAGAGTTTGTGGTATGAGCCCAGTCCTGGCGTGAGAACAGAACCCATGACCTTGGGGCCCACAGAAGATGCGCTACCATATAAGCCATGCTGACACCTCAACATTTTGGTGAGAGGAGAAATTAGGTGAACTTGTTGATGAAAGGGACAGGGCTGGTGGGGTCCACTACTGGACCAAGGAGAATTCTGGGCAAGACTGGGGTTGCTTGATCATCTGGGGTTACTGCAGTCAAAACAAAAGGTGATGGGCCAGAGGATGAGAGAACGACTACTGCAGTAGCAGAATCCAACAGCTGCTGCGATCCAGCATGTCTGCAGGTGCAAACATCTGACGCACCCAGTTTGCATTTTATGACATGTGACATTGTCTTAGTGAGGACTCCAACTGCCCACCTCCAGCGAACATCTGCTGGCTTTGGGAGTAGCAACAAAACACGGCGCTGCTACAGGATGTCTATGTGGCCAGCGTAGCTCCACCACTTTTTTCTGCAAATGTGTAATGGGCACCAATCTCATGGAAACATAGACTGTATAAGACAATTAATTCACGGCAGCCACATTTCATGGTTCCATCTGCTCCAAGATTATCACAGCAGTTTGATTTAGCACAAGAGCAAGCTAACCTGCTAACTGTAGTATATATTTTTACTGGCATATAATTTTCACTGGATTTTCAAAATAGTGAATATAGCAAAAATTTTATTCCAGCGAAAATAATGTGTTATACAGGATTTTGTCAGCAGAAAAGGACCCTTAGGGCCATCCAGGCTGCCTCTTGCCCCTGTCTATTCTGTCACCACTGACCCTAGTTGATCACAGGTGTCACCCCACCGCCATTCCCCTACCTTATACCTCTGTGCCGATCCCACACATGCTTGAAGCTCCCCACGGTCTCTGCCCCCACTACTGCAGGCTGTTCCAGTTATCCACTACCCTTTCCATGAAGAAGTATTTTGATATATCTCTCATAACATCCCCCCCGTGTCACTGCAAGCCCCCTTGTTCTAGTCCCTTCCTTTCTCTGAAGGAGACCCTCCACTTGCACCTTGTTCACTCCTGTGAGGTACCTGTAGGTTTCAATCACGTCCCCTCTCGCTCTCCTCTATTCCAGGGAGTACATGTTGAGTTCCTGCAGCCTTTCCTCATATGGCTTCTAGTTCAACCCCCCTCACCATTTTTGCAGCCCTCCTCTACACTGTCTACACCTTTTCAATGTCCTTGCAGAGGTGCAGCCTTCAAAAATGGACACAGTACTCCAGGTGGGGCCTCACCAGCAAGCACTACAATGGCAGCACCATCTGCCTCCTCCTGCTAGAAATCCATCTCCCAGTGCACCCCATCATACTGCTACCCTTTCGCACTACTCTGTCACATTGCCCAGCTACCTTGAGGTAATCAGATATGATGACTCCTAGGTCTTTTTCTCGCTTGGTGACTGTAAGCTCCCCTCCCATCTTATACACAGCCCCCAAGGTTCTGCAGTCCTAAGTGCATAACCTTGCACTTATTGGCATTGAAAGCCAGCTACCACCCCTTAAGACCACTCCACTAGTTTCCTCAGATCCATTTGAATTCTCTACACCCCTTCCTGGGTGTCAACTCTGTTGCAGATTTTTGTATTATCTGCAAATACACACACCTACCCCTCAAGCTCCTCCGCAATGTCGCTTATGAAGACACTGAAGAGGACCGATCCCAGCACAGAGTCCTGTGGCACTCCCACTAGTCGCTCTCCTATCACCTGGGTGGTTACTATTCACCACCACCCTTTGCCTTCTATCCCCTAACCAGTTTAATACCCAGCTTGTCACTTTCTCCCCCAACCCCAGGCTGCTTAGTTTCTTAACTAGCCTCCTATGCAGCACAGTACTGAAAGTCTTACTGAAGTCCACACTGGCCACGTCCACTGCTCTCTCTTAATCCCTCTACCTGGTAAACCAGTCAAAGAAACCTATGAGATTAGTTTAACATGCTCACCCCCATGAAAACCATGGTACCGCTGGTCCTGGAGCCCTTTTGCAGTCAGGTGCTCCATGAACCTCTCCTGAGTAGTATCTCCATTAACTTCCCCACTACTGATCAAAGATTGACAGGGCTGTAGTTGTTGGCATCCTCCCTGCTGTCACTTTCATGCAGAGGGACCACATCGACCCTCCTCCACACCTCTGGAACTTCCCCCATCTCTACTGAGTTGCTAAAAAAAAAAAAAAAAACACACTGCCAGAAGGGCAGCCAGCACCGTGCTTAGTTTCTTTAGGACTCTTGGATGAATCACATCGCCTTATTTTCCTTTAAGGCTTCCAATCCCTTCCAGACCCTTTCCACCCAGAATAAACTTGTGTCCACTCCCCCCTCTCCTTGGTGCTTAATGCACCATGCTGCCCCACCACCACTGTGAAGACCAAACAGAAGTAACTGTTTAGTACTTCTGTTTTCTCTTGCTCTGTGCAGTGTCCCCCCACCCCTTGCCTTCCTCTTTTCCCCACATAACTGAAGGTCCTGTTCTCTTTTGTGACCTCCTTAGCTATTCTTTCCTCTGTCAGTGCTTCAGCTGCCTTCACCCTCTTTCCTGCCTCCCTCTGTTTTGCCAGATACACCTCCCTGACTTCATCCTTCTGTATCTTCTTGTACTTTCTAAATGCTGTTTCCTTCTCCTTCGTTTAGCTTCTGCCACCTCTTTATACAACCAATGCAGCCTCTTTCTCCTTCTTTCCTTGCTCACTTCCTTCAAAGACCATGTCGTTACTTGGACTATACCCTCCTTAATCTTCTCCAGGCCCTCAACTCCCCCGGCATTCGCTGAGGCAGGTTCCCATTTCTTTAAAATCTGCCCTCCTGACGTCAGAACCCTCATCTTAGTGTACTTTTGATTACTCTGTAGCCCTCAAGAATGAACATAAATCTAGAGGTTGGGTCAGGGTGAGGTGTCACTAGACCATCATGAATGATAGTGATAGGGCCACTGTTGAAAATGTCATAATGCCCCACAAGCAGGGGGTGAAGATGAAACTGAATATGTTGTGCAACGCATGGGCTCTTAAATGTCGGTGTACGGCACTGGGCCATGCGCAGACATGCATAACAGTTAAATAATATGCTCCACTACTGCAGACCATTACAACCAGCATGCTTTATTTACAAGATGTGTGCACTACCCTGCCCAAATCTAATGTCCTCTTTAAAATAATTTGAGGGGTCAGCACAAAAGGCCGTGCAACTGCTGCAGAGAACTGGGCCCACCGTTTTCAGCAGTGATCGGAACACAGAGGTTCAGATAAACAAGAAAAGACTGCCATTATATGTTAAGGTGGGAGAACAGGTCCAAGCTTTCACTTTGCATGACCTGCCTGCCATTTCCTGTCAACAACAGTGAAAGTGAGTAGGTCGGCACAGGAGCACTGAATCGGTTCCTTTACATGACCTTTCAGATGCTTTGTTCAGCTGATCTTGGAAGAATTGTTTTAACTTTGTGTTTACTGAGTTTTCAGATTTCACTGACAACACAAATATACAGTAATCACAGTATCCACATGGTACAGCGTTTGCCGTCACAGTCAGGTACACGTTAACATTTGATTACTATACACATTCTGGCAACTGAGCGTATTCTGTACTACAAACTTAACCAGACATATTCATAAAGCTGTAAAATATTGCAATTTTCTGTGACCATGGCCTGTATCCAAGGCTTTCTACTACAAAATCTGACTCTTGCTGGTCTTTTTTTTTTTTTCAGGCTACGCTCTGTCCAGCAAAAAGTTATCTGCTGAAAACAGTTATCATCTTGCTAGATTACAAAATAGTTTGGGGCATAAAAATGCAGCCGCCCCTGCAACCCCTAGCAACGACCTAGCTGACACCATAGCATCTGTACAGATACAAAGACAAGCGGACACAAGTTTTTAACAGGCGTTGATTTGGGATAGACAGTTTCCAAAAAAAGCCGTTTAGAACAGTTGCCACAATTCTTTGCTCGCGGTCAGGTTTGGCAGTGTTGGTGGAGGGAGTGACAGAGCTGCGGATCAGTAATATTGGGAGGGGGCTAGGGGATGTGCTGGTACAGTCCCAGTTTTGGATTACACCTAGCTCAACCAACAGGGTGTGTAGGCCGCAGTCTCAATGCTCAGAGCGCGGAGTCGGGCTACCGATATCACTCAGTTCATGAGACGCTTCCCTCGCTTACCTCACACAGCGCAGAGCTTTTCATAGCATGTCATGTTAACGCTCGCCCTGGCTCGCTCTTTTCTGCCAGTTATAGTCCGCTGCCCCGATGGAAACCGCGCCGCGCTCGTGTTAATGTGTGAGTGTAGACTGTTTACATCACGGAACCTGAATGTACTTTCACATCCTACAGAAAACAAGCGGCCTGCCGCAGCCAGGGCAGGAAACGAGTAGGCCCTGCAGCCAATCAGATTATCTGAGAGACCAAGTAATGGCCAATCAGTGTGAAGGAAACTGACAGCTCGTACTATAGCTCGCACCCATTGGCAGGCACAGAAAGACAGGTAACATGTTCTGTGTTTCGATTGCTGTACAGACTCGTATTGTTTCTGCCGATCCTTGCTCTGCATACGCGGATTGGTTGAACTTTTCGCAACACTGTAGTCTACCTATTTAGCATCGGGTTGGCACGTAGGGCTTATTTATTATTATTTGCAACATGTTTCACCAGGAAAAACGATATGGGATGTGAAACAGCTCGTTTCCAGAGATGGGACAGCAGATAAACATACAAAATAACAGAGTACCGTATAGGAACCAATACTATTACCCTTACCCGAACAAAAGTAACAATCTTCACTCGAGGTAAACAAAAACCATCGACGGCAAAACTCACATGGCACGTAGACCCAGGTTACATAGCCATCAGTGGAATGCAACCTATCAATACCTACAAGCCTACAAGATACGGCATTTAAAGAGCCGTCGTAGTTGGCTGTGCACAGGATAAGTAAGTGCTAATTTACGCCCAAGGGAAGACAGTTTTAAGAGAAATGAGGGCAGAGGATTGGAAGGGGGGCGGTGTTAGGGAGACAGCCACAGCCCATTCCCTTCATGATGTTGAGGACTCTGCAAGGAGGACATGTCTAGATAGGTAAGGGGGGGATTTGGTGGATGTATTAAGAGGGAGGGTGATGGGGGTAGGTTCAGTGGGAGGATTACGGGGAGGATGGATTCGGCCAGGGGAAAGAGGGAAGGGACAGGGAAAAGTGGATAGACGGTAGCACAAAGGTAGGGGGTAGACTACATGGTCTGGACAAGTATTGTCAGGGTAGAAAGAAGTATGTAGGGATAAGAGGGTAGTGTGCAAAAGTGGCAAGGAATATGAAGGGGGCAGAAGCAAGTATAGCTGGTTGAAAGGAGAAGTGTAGGTTTGCTAGGAGAGGAGATGGGGAAGAAACCTGGAAGAAATAGAGAGACAGGGTGCAGGAGGGAGGAGCAGAGAGGAGAGATCTATACACCTTCAAGATGCTGAGAACCCTGCCAGGGGGACAGCACCAGGTAGAAATAAGTGTGTGGGGGAGTATTAGAGTGGAGGGCTGTGGAGGCAAGAAGCTGCGTGCCATGAAATTGCATACAGGGCTAAGATGAGGGAGGAGGGGCTGAGAAAAGTCTAATAGGACGTGGAAGCGAGTTCCAGAATTGAGGGAAACTATAGGAGAAAGCTTCCCCAGCCCCCTCAGGATGTTGAGAACCCTGCAAGAGGGACAGAACCAGGTAGGTTGAGGAGAGAAAGGGGTGGGGAGAGGTATTAGAGTGGGGAGGGTTGAGGAGGTGCTAACAGCATATGCAGTTAGGGGAATAGAAGTTGTGTAGGGCTAAGGAGAGCAGGGCTGTGTTTACATAGATAGCGCCCATAGGCTTGAAACTTCAGGTGCCCCCCCCACCTCTGACCTGCACCCTGTGTGCACCAGGCGATCCCCCCCAACACACACACACACACCTCCCTGCCATGTCCTGCTGAGTTACATCCACACCACACAGTCCCTGCCTGGTCCCACTCATACCCTTTGAAAGCTAAACTTGTATAAAACTTTTCCAGAATATGAACATTTTACAGTCAAAATGTTAAAATTCCTTTAATAAACGGTTTACACTTATTTAGAAGTGGAATAAACAGTCTATCAGCACACAAGCAAGCACAAACACTCGCTTATTTACGCTTTGATCTCATGCAAGGCCAAACAGTGTATTCTTATTCAGGGTCTCCTAGTTAGAAAAAGTAATGCACTGAACAGAACAAAAGTCACTTTTACCTAAATGGTCTGAGTTCAATCACTGCAAGTCATTCAGGGTAGCATTTTAAAGCTAAACTAAAGTTAGTGTCATAACAGATAAGCTGCAAGAATAAATGCACTGCCCCAAACTCCCCATTTTAACTTCTTTAGGAGTTAGAGGGAAAAAAAATCTGCATGTCATTGGGGGGGGGGGGGTAGCATTTTAAAATGGAGGCTAGTGGTTAAACTTTTTTTTATCCAAGTGGTCCGAAGGTCAGGGGGCAGCATTTTTGTTACTAAGTGTGGCGATAACATTATTTAAGAATAAAAGCTACTGCAGTGCCAGTCAGTGTCACTGTCTGATAATACAGAACCTGTGGGTAAACAGTCTGAACTCTGAAGCTGCTGCTATCAATTTAATCTACAGGAGAAAAAAAAACCCTTCAAATTTACTGCAGGTCATGGGGTTTGGGAGGTAGCATGCATCCTGAACTTTCTAAAAAAATGGATACACTACAGATCAACCAGGAGCAGCATTTATTTTTGTTACTACATAAAACAGACAATAAAATAAGATAAGCTTCAAACAAACTGTCAGACGACGTGTGCAATAAAGCAAAAATGGTACCTGATATGCCTTGAATGATTCTGTGGGAAGGTAAATAGTCTGGCAGAAGTTGCAGGCAGCAGTTATTTATCCACAGAAGCCGACTGACAGGACAAGATGACCCAGTCCATCTGACTAGTTGTGATGAATGATGCATATGCGTTGATTTGGAACACACCTAGTCTACAGCTCGCCTCACACACACACTGGCTGGCACTGCTCACTCAAAAAGATGAAGGACAGTTCTGTTTACTTACTAAAGTAAAGTGGGTCTGGTGCTGACTGTGCGAGTCTCAGTGACCTCTCGACTTGCTTTCAAACTTCTCCCCGACCAGACCGGCCATGACTACTGGGCTGGCGGCACTGTTTGCACTCAGTGTCTGGCAAGGAAGGTCCCTCTCAGCCTTTGCTCTCCAGCCTACCTGACTTCTCCACGCTCGCTCAGTCAGATCAGGAGAGGACAGAGGATTTGAATTTCTTTCACTTCAGTCCACAATACAGTTAGCTGGGCTAAAATTAAGTAGCTGGCTGGTCTACCTGCTCCAGACTAGTACTAGTGCTCCGCATCTGCTGCTTGCTTCTGACTCCCGAATCTCCTACGCAGTCACACTTGTCTTGTCTCTGTGATGGTGACTCTCCCAGACAGAGACCCAGTGGACTTGAAGACACAGCGGCTTGTGGCTTGCGGTGCTCTCTCTCTCTCTCTCTTCCTTCCAATTCCGTCTGGCAGAGTGGCGGTTGATACAGTTCTCCTTCTATCTTCCAACTACTTTGCTGTACTTGTACTGGGGCCATTTAAACTTGCCACCCCTCTTACTTGAAACGGCAGCCAATCGGAGGATGCATAGCACAGTATACGCCCACCACGGACCTAATTGAAATCCTAAATCACAAAGTCCGTGGGGCGCTGCTGACTTGCTGAGAATAATAGTTTCATATGGGGGAGGGGTAGAGTTAGCGGGCAGGTGGGGCACCAACAGTCGGAGTAAGTACAATACGTCGTGGACAATAGTCGTGTGGGTCAGCCATTGCCTAAGCAGGGGGCGGGGTGCTAGCAGTCATGTACATTGATGTCACGTCATCCATTGCCTAAGGGGGGGAGCGGGGCTTGTCATCAGCACAACAGCAGGAGTAATAAACATTTATGTCTGTCACGACAAAGGGGAAGGTGGGGAGCCAATTGTTTAAATGACGCTGGCAGGGGGTCCCTTAGTAGGAGTCTGAACTGGAACGTCTTTAGACTTTTGTGTCTTATTTTTGTTTTGTTTTTAGCAAGACATACTGGCAGACAACACAAGCAGCCA
Organism: Neoceratodus forsteri; assembly: GCA_016271365.2. Taxonomy (NCBI): domain Eukaryota; kingdom Metazoa; phylum Chordata; order Ceratodontiformes; family Ceratodontidae; genus Neoceratodus; species Neoceratodus forsteri. The sequence continues at coordinate 291,565,230 of CM057453.1, read as the reverse complement.
GCCCAGAAATTGTTTTTTTTATTTTAATTTTTTTTTTGGTACCTAATTTTACAGGTGCCCCTAAGCTGCAGCCTAGTTAGCCTATGCACAAAAACGGCCCTGAAGAAGAGGGAAGAGGGGGATGAGGAAAGTCTGGTAGGAGATGGGAGTGAGTTCCAGAGTTTTGGGAAGTGATAGGAGAAAGCTTCCTGGCCTATGGAGGTGGAGCGACGAGGAATAGCAAAAGTGTGAGAGAGGATCTGAGATAGCGGGAGGAGGAAGGGGCAGTTAGCGAGGAGGAGAGGTAGGAGGGAAGAGACCCAAACTTGAATGTGGAGGTAAATCTGAGCTTGTCGTGAGTGACTTGCCATGTACAGCATTCTGCCATACCTCAAGTCTGACTCTGATTTTCAGGGACATCTCAGATTTTAAAGAAGCCTCATAACTCACCCCCACCTTGATTTTCTATTACAGATTCCCTCTGTCCTGCCTAAATTTTATATTTTGACACTGCAGAGCAGATATTTGAATCATGCAGTCATACCAGATAATAGTTTTACTGTCTAGTTTTCTATCAGAAAATGCTTTTATCACTAAACCACTTATTGTAACAGCTTAATTAACTGATATTACCTCTTCTAAGATACGTCCCTTATTTTGGTCATGTGTCCCTGATATTTGAAGCAGGGAGTTGAGCATGGGTACCAGAACCATAGGGCACCTGCTCCCCCCAAGCCTTTCAAGCATTAAATGCCCTTGTAAAATTAAGCCCACCATTGTAGTCCCCAGGTACCTTTTCGGACATCTGCTCCCTCTCATTTCTTGCAACATTCCATCACCTTTACAGTTGAGAGGTATGCATTCCAAGCCCATTTCACAGTTATAGTGGTTTAGTGCAAAGAGACCCCTTGCTTAGTGCCCCGTCAATGGAAACTGCAATACACAAAGGTCTGTCTTAGCTGACAGGGTGGGCAAGGGGAAAGGAGTCTCCTTAGGGACTAAATCACAGTGCATATCACTGGGCCAGATGTGGGTTGTGTCCCGTCATCCTCTCCGTGCTAAAATATGGCAGGCAGGCCTTTACAATACAGAGCAAATTGTGAGAATCAGAATGTGTTGCACTTTCTTAGTATAAAGAATAATAATTTAAAGGGAACATATGTAACCCCTAGATGGCGCTATCCCAGGGGCTACTACCCCTGCCTGATTTGCCACTAACAGGTTGAGGGGCCTGGATCCAATGGCGGGTGCCTCCACCCAGAGGTCAGGGTTTGCAATAGTTAAACTAACTTGGTCACAGCCCTCTGGGACACTGCAACCCCCCTTTCTTCCCACTAGTGGCCCACACAATATATCAGAATTACCTTCACAGTATACACTTACCCCAGGTCTGGTTCTGGCACTGGGACCTCCTGTGAAATGAGATACAGTGCAACAATCACAGTACAGTACTTTAACATAGACAAATACCTCAGGCAGTATAACTTTGCTGGAAACAAGCAGCTCTGATTTATTTAGGGGGATATAACAAGGACAAGGGAAATCGGGTTAATTAGCTTATCACTCTAATAATCTACCTATGGCTCTGTGCAGAGCCTATCCCTATCAGTTACTGTCCTAGGTACCCCAAGCCCTAGTGGCTAGTCCAAACCGTGGCAGCTGGTAGGGCCCTTTCACACAGAGAAAAGGAGAATTAAACAGTCAGCAGTACAGTAATTCCATTTGGATTTAATGTGGCAATTCAACAGGGAGCGACTCTGAATTAGTACTCATGACCTCCAAATAAGATAGGGTCCTTCAATGTCAGCAGGGCTCACTTGAGGTACACAAACCTCTTCACACATCCATATAAAAGAAAGCACTATACCAGGCAGGCTGCATCTGTATCGATCGCAATTACTGCACAATACCCAGGAGAACACACAGCAGATTCAGTTCCTGACAGACCAGGTGCAATTTTCAGCAATTCCTCCAGTCTTCTACAGGGTGAGCCTGGTTTCTACTCTTCAGAGATCCTTTGATTCTTTTCACAGGGGATTCAGTCCTAACAAGCTGTTACACAAGCTGCAGGCCGGAACTCTGGGCCTTACACCGTTTTTGACTGAAACTGCACACTGAAAAGCACAGGGCTCCTTCCTTCTTCACTGCAAAGCTCAACTCAAACTCCAACCGACAAAACCGGGCACTTCCTTTTAGTTCCTCCCAGTTCTTGACTGGATTGGCTGTCACTCACAATAGACTGCTGCTGTTGGTCCAAAATGCACTGAAGTCTAAACTACATCTCCCAGAGTCACTGCCCATACAATCCTCTTGTGGCTGGCTCAGATTATGAGTCCAAGTTCTGATTCGTCCAAGGCACCATTTTAGAGCTAGCTTACCCCACACTGATTGGTCCAGTTCAGCAGTTCAAAACTAGAATGGGGAACTAGCAGACACAGTTCTGACTGCAAAGAAAGCAGGTTAGACAAACTGTAATTTCATTATTACTCTAAATAATTTCTGGCAAACAGTTACATCTTTCAGATAGGTTCCTTTGCACTCCTAGTGACTGCAAAATGAAGTGAATTGGCAGCAGCTTGAGTGGTACTCAATCAAAGAAACACACAGTCCCCATACAAACTAATTATGTCTGCAAGCAGACAGCTCTTAAAGACAATACCAGAGGTTCTAAAAACACTCACTGATAAATGGCTTAAATGCCAAACACCATTCAGGCTTGGAGCATTCAAGCAAGCTCCTGGAAGTCTTTGGGAACCCCATTTGCGGGGGTTTTCACCCCTTCCTGGTTCAGGAAAAGCTTGGCGTCCGGCGTCAAGCAATGTACATAGTTTCAACTGCAACCATATACATTTGCATTAGGCTCGCACATGTAATCATCAGTCAATATATCATTTTACCAAGAACACATTTCTGAAACATTGCAGTCGTCACTCTTTACAGTGTATACATACACATTGTACCATAACTCAAGTTATTACCTCTTGTACATGAAACCTGAAGAGAGGGCCCTTCCTATCAGTTACCTTGGGGCTGGATGGGGCAAGGGCACCATACTAGAGGGCAACACAAGTAACTTGAGTTAGCACTGATGCTCAGTTTGGGCAATGAGCTCGGGGACACATACACTCCTTTATGGACAACATTGAGAGGCAAGTCCACAGGCCTCCCAAGTGAATCATAACTGAGGTGCACCACAGGCTTTAAGCTCGACCAGTCTTTCTGGGGAACTGTTATAGTCTCTGCACTCTGAGCCTCATTTCAGCATTGTCCTCACTTGTCAGGGGAGTCTCCTTGGGGTAGAGAGGCTAGAACTTGGGGCACTTCCAGCTCCAGGAGTTACAGTTTCTGAGTCCACAACATTTGGTTAGCATGGAGAGCTTTGGACACTGGCAGTGGACTGTCAGGGCACTCAAAATACTCTTCTTGTTCGGGTGTATCACCAGTCTGCCCCAATCTATCATTTTCCTCCCTGAAAGCTCAAACAGTTCAACCATGCACAATGATTCCATTTCATCTGATCTGATGCTTTGCACTTCACTTTCTGGAGCATTGGCTCAGGATGAAGCTGGGGCTTAGACAGTCCAGAAGGCCCAGCTTCATCTCCAGTATTGACTAGGATTGCCCCAAAACAATTGACTCAGTTCGTAAGAAGGATAGTATTCAAAGTCACTCACTTTCTTCCGATATGGACTGACAGTCATGCTCAACTGGGACTTGTGGAGGAACACTTTAACTTTGCTTCTGTAGGTGCAGACTTTCTTGATCTTTTCTTAGCAGCAGCTCTAGTCACTGGTCCAGAGGGGCATCTTCTAGGGGCTTAGACTCAATTAAGATTTGTCCAATGGGCAGTAAATGATTTCTATGCATTGTTTTACATCTTTTGAATTATTCTCAGGCCTTACTTTGTACACTGGCAGATCATCTAGTTTGCCCACTACAATGTGAGGAGATGTGCCATCTGTCAGCAATCTTGTGCTTGCCATGCAGTCCCAGATTTCTTAGCAATACCCGATCTCCCTCCTGGAGTTCCTGTGCTTTCACCTTTTATCATACCTTTCTTTGTTGGCCAGATTTCTTTTGGCAGCCATGGTTTGAGCCAGTTGGTATGCATGAGTTAGCTGGGCCTTTAACTTTGCACATACTGTAAATAGTTGTCAGCTGAACCCCATCAGAGAGACCCCAAAACACACATCTACTGGTAGTCGAGCTTCTCTTCCAAACATCAGGCGGTAGGGGAGAATCCAGTGGCATCACTTTTGGTGCAGTTATAAGCATGTACCAGGGTGCTAATTTGTTGGCTCCATCTAGGCTTGTCCTTTGGGTGCAGGGTGCCTAGCATATCTAGCAAAGTGCGGTTGAAACGTTCAGGCTGTGGGTCCCCCTGGGGGTGGTAAGGAGTGGTTCTGGACTTTCGCACTCCCCACAGAAAAAGCATCTCTTTGATCAGACGACTCTCAAAGTCTCTCCCTTGATCAGAATGGATTCTTTGTGGAGCCCCATAGTGAACAAAAAAGTTTTCTACAAGTACTTTGGCCACAGTGGATGCTTTCTGGTCTTTGGTGGGAAAGCTTGGGCATATCTCGTGAAATGGTCAGTGACCACCAACACATTACTGATATTTCTTTGATCTGACTCCAAACTCAGAAAATCAATACAGACCAGCTCCATGGGTGCACTGGTGGTGATGTTAACAAGGGGGCAGCCCTCTGGGCAAAGCTTTCCTCTGTAAGCAGCGACTGCAAGTTCGAGATGTGTTGCTCCACATCAGCCCCATCTTGGGCCAATAGAATCTGGATCTCACCAAGTCAAGTGTTCTGTCTATACCAAGGTGCCCCATGTGGTTGTGCAAGGACCTCAGTACTGAGTCTCGAAAGGCAGTGGGCAGCACCAGTTGTTGTTTGTCTACTTGTCCCCTCTGTCTACTGTTTCTCTGTATAACAGTTTATTGATCAGTTTCAACTTAGGACCTTCTTTGTATAACAGTGCAGTTCTCAAATCAGTGGAGCGTAATTTGGACACATCTTTTCCTGCATAGAGGGCTTCTAAAGCTGTCTTTGATCATGGGATCATGAGATTGAGCCCGCGAATACTGTCATTGTCCAGCTGGGCAGTGCACCAATGTCTATTGCAGAAAAGTGGCAATAAGCAGCAGGTATGCAATTCTCAGAGGCTCCCAAGCAATCCACCATGCAGTCCACTGCGTCCGTGGACATTGTTCCTCCTGTCAAACTTCCGGCAGAGTGCCCGAATGTCAGGTTCTGCCAATCGGACCCAATCATTCTGAGGAACAGGCCTCGAGAGAGCATCAGCATCTATGTGGTTCAGACCTGCTCGGTATTCGAGAGCATAGTCATATGTAGATAATGCAGAAAGCCACCTATGGCCAGTGGCATCCAACTAGCTGAGGTCTGCACATAAGTCAAAGGATTATTGTCAGTTTTTACTAGTATTTTAGCCCCATACAAGTACTCATGGAATTGGTCAACAATAGCCCACTTCAAAGCTAGGAACTCTAACTTATGTATAGGATAGTTCTTTTCGGATGGGGTCAGGCTTCTACTGGCAAGGCCACTGGTCTCAGGCCATTCTCGGTGCTCTTGGTACAACACAGCCCCAACCCTTGCAAGCTAGCATCAGTGTGCAGGACATAAGGTTTTCTTGGATCGGCATAGGCCAGCACTGGAGCATGGGTAAGTTGATATATGATCTCATGAAAAGCAGTCTCACAATCAGGAGTCCAGCGGGCCCCAAATACTTCACTCGGATGAAAATACACTCTTTCAGTCTTGAGGCGCTGACTTTTGGTATTTTTGTGGGTTGGGGATACCCTTGAGTAAGGTTAAGTACAGTACGGATCACTCTTGAATAGTCCTTGATGAGCGCCGATAATAACCACAGAAGTCCAGGAATCTTTGCAGTTCTTTTAGATTTTTGGGCTGTGGCCAGTGGTCAAGGCCTCAACTTTACTTGGGTGGTCTCTATTCCTCGGTGGATACTATGTGTCCCACATACTTTACTGATGTTTGAAAGAATTGACACTTATCAATGGACAGTTTAAGGCCAAAGTCCTCCAGTCGGTCCAATACCTTAAATAATCTGCTCTCATGTTTCCTCCAGTGAGCTGCCAAACACAATAACATCATCTAGGTATACCAGGCACTCTAGTAAGTTCATGTCCCCCACTGCACGCTCAATCAATCGTTGAAAAGTGGCTGGGCACCTGAAATCCTTGAGGCATCCTCATGAATTCATAGAAGCCAAGCCCGGACAGATAAAGGCCGTCTTCTCCACGGTCCTCTGGGGGCCATCGGGATCTGGTAGTACCCACTGCGGAGATCCAGCACAGAGAACCACTTGCTCCCGTTTAGGCAGTCCAAAGCATCCTGAATACGGGCATTGTGTACTGATCAGGGATAGTCCGCCGGTTTAAGGTGCGATAATCCACACATTCTTACTGTTCCATTCTTTTCCTCACTACCACAATGGGGAAGCATAAGGGCTTCTGGATTCTTGTATTACACCAGCAGCTAACATCTCTTGCAGATGCCGTCTCACATCATCTATGTCAGCAGGTGCCAGGCGTCGAGACCCCTCACCGAAATGGTCTTTCGTCATGCAGCCGGATATTGTGCTCAGCTCCTTGCGCATCCTACATCCCATTCCTTAAAAGAAAACACCTGGTCTCTCTGGGCAAGCTTCTCACTGATCCTCACTTTCCATTCAGCTGGCAGCGGGGAGTCGCCGAAATCAAACAAGTCAGGCGTTACTCTGTCATTCTTCCTTGAACTCTTGCTGCTGGGTAGCACTGCAGTGTCTGCACAATGCACATTAGCCAGGATGCAACCTCTGTTTACTCGAATGTCTCTTTCAGACACATTATGAACTTGGACCATTACCCTTCTGGCATAAGCATGAGGCTCTAGCCGGGCAAAATACTGAAGCTTGACCAGCAGTCCCTCTGGCAATTTCCATCGCCTGGTGCATCCAACATTAATATTTCATTCCTTAACATCCTTTCTGATACGGACCTCTCCTGTAGGTACACTGGGCATTTGGCGCCAGGATCAGAGACCAGGATCCTTCTTCCATACAATTCCGACCGGTTCCTCTGGTTCTGTTTTTCAGCATCTCTCTGTGCCTCATAGGCCTTCTTAATTAAAGCGGAACTCTTAAAGCTCTACTAGTCTTTGACCCTGTTTTCATAACACAACTGTTGCCAGCCTTCCGAACATATGAGCATTTGTTCCAATCAACAAAGGGACACCATCATACAGTCCAGTGGGGACACACTAGGCTAGGGTCTCTACTTGTTCGGCCACTCCAGCCACGGAGGTGGGGAAAGACAGCCAAATCGGATACTCCAGAATAGGGGTAGGCCTTCTCACTTAACCCCATACATGCAGTCCTTCTAATGGTTGTAAGGTATGTCTGACAAATGCTTCTGATACCAATCCTGGAACATAATTGTCACTTGGGAGCCACTGTCTAATACAGCTCTTGTAGACACTCCATTCCACCTTTACAGTGGTCTCCATGGAGGACCCACTATTCTGGACCAGTCTGGAGGCGGTAGTGGGGCCTGGGCAACTGACACCTGCCACAAAAGGGCGTGAATTAGCATTTTGGTGCCCTCACTGGGATCATGTGGCACCTCTTAACCACTGATTTCTTCTCCAAGCTCTCCTTGTAGCCTATATGCAACTTTGTCAGTGTCTTTGGGGACTGGCATTCCTTTCATGTGCCCATCTTTCCCACAATTATAGCAAAACATACTTTCTGGAGTTTGAGCTGGCCGGGCGCCACACTGGGAGCCAGGGCGGGTATTACTAACTGGAAACCTGGGTGCCATCTCTGTCTGCGGCGGGATAAGCATTTGGAGACATCTCGTTAGTTTCTCCACTTCCATGGTCAAGGAATTGAGTTTGGAGCTGTTATCAACAGGAGATACATGGGTGGGTACCCCACCCCCATAGCAGATGCAGTCGGATATAGGTCAGAGCCCGTACTTGCAGGCGTGGCCTTCATAAAGGGACTGTCTTTTGAATCTCGGATCTCTCTCAACAGTTCGCCCCATTGTGGCATATCTTTTCCTGGTCAGAGCACTCATTGACTGTCAACCTCTGCCCTGAACTTCACTTGATGGGTCACCTCAGTCACTCGGGTTCGCAGCCACAGCTGTTGGTGCAGGTACCTCCCGAGGTCGCCTTTCTCAACTCCTCAATTTCTCTCATTAACTCATCATGGGAGGGTGGGGATTCCGAGTCGGTTGCCAGGCGTAACTGAAGCAACAGCAGTTCTGAGAAGGGGGCAGACTTAAGGATTCTGTCCAGTCTGGTTCGTCCAGTTCAATCGCTGGCAAACCACCCTTTCTGAGGCATTCTTGCAACAATTTTCCAGCCGAGAGACATACACAGACAACAACTCCCCTTGGTACTGTTGTGCATTTCTTACTCTCCACCATAGGTCCTCATCAGAATCTGGGCTCATACATTCTCCAAGGCCTCAAGATAGGCCCTGTGCAGTGGCTCAGGGTTACTGGCCCATTTGCACCGGATGGTAGCCAGGGCAGGACCTCGGAGGCTCTCACTAACCCTTTGTCTTTTCGCCTCAGCATTGCCATTCTAGCACTTGGGGGCAACATAGTCTATCCAGGTCTCCCAGTCATCCTCCCTTGGGGGTGGGGAGGTGCCAGAAGATCCTCAACCTGGTAAGAGTCGTGACTAATGGCAGGTGCAGAAATAGGAGTCTGCATTGGTTCAGCCACCATTACGGGCACTGGAGCAGGAGAGGGTGTTGGGAGGAACACCCCAGGTGGCAAGAATAGTTTCTTCAAGTCTTCCACAGTTTTCCCTCTCCCAGCAACCATTCAGAAATTTCTCCTCAAAAGTTTCAGATAGTGGTGGGGCTGATTCCCCCGGTCTTTACTGTCCTTAGTTATCACTCTCCAAGCAGTGAGGGCTCCCTCTGGGGTAATGGTCTGTGGCACTTTGGAGCTATCTATGGGATCCTTAAACTCTACTAGGGCCAGGAAAGTGTGGGTGAGCAGATTAGCATGCCGACCCACCACCACAGGGTTTTGTAAACCTTCCACCTTGGAAAGTACTCCTGCACAGTGTCCGATGATACCCAGGGATGTCCAGGATAAGCATAGCATTTTGGGGTCGCATCTCCTCCCAGTACACCACTCCACCAGCCGGTGCACAGCCACTTCTGTCGGGTACCCATTTTTCTTAACAGTGGTTCGTAGAATATGGCCACTAGAGGACACACAATCCCAGTGGTGAGCCTCCAAGATGTAACCCCTAGATGGCGCTATCCCAGGGGCTACTACCCTGCCTGATTTGCCACTAACAGGTTGAGGGGCCTGGATCCAATGGCGGGTGCCTCCACCCAGAGGTCAGGGTTTGCAATAGTTAAACTAACTTGGTCACAGCCCTCTGGGACACTGCAACCCCTCTTCTTCCCACTAGTGGCCCACACAATATATCAGAATTACCTTCACAGTATACACTTACCCCCAGGTCTGGTTCGGCACTGGGACCTCCTGTGAAATGAGATACAGTGCAACAATCACAGTACAGTACTTTAACATAGACAAATACCTCAGGCAGTATAACTTTGCTGAAACAAGCAGCTCTGATTTATTTAGGGGATATAACAAGGACAGGGAAATCAGGTTAATTAGCTTATCACTCTAATAATCTACCTATGGCTCTGTGCACAGGCTATCCCTATCAGTTACTGTCCTGGGTACCCAAGCCCTAATTGGCTAGTCAAACGTGGCAGCTGGTAGGGCCCTTTCACACAGAGAAAAGGAGAATTAAACAGTCAGCAGTACAGTAATTCCATTTGGATTTAATGTGGCAATTCAACAGGAGCGACCTGAATTAGTACTCATGACCTCCAAATAAGATAGGGTCCTTCAATGTCAGCAGGGCTCACTTGAGGTACACAAACCTCTTCACACATCCATATAAAAGAAAGCACTATACCAGGCAGGCTGCATCTGTATCCCGATCGCAATTACTGCACAATACCCGGGAGAACACACAGCAGATTCAGTTCCTGACAGACCGAGTGCAATTTTCAGCAATTCCTCCAGTCTTCTACAGGGTGAGCCTGGTTTCTACTCTTCAGAGATCTTTGATTCTTTTCAGGGGACAGATTCAGTCCTAACAAGCTGTTACACAAGCTGCAGACCGAACTCTGGGCCTTACGCACGTTTTTGACTAAAACTGCACACTGAAAAGCACAGGGCTCCTTCCTTCTTCACTGCCAAAGCTCAACTCAAACTCCAACCGACAAAACCGGCACTTCCTTTAGTTCCTCCCAGTTCTTGACTGGATTGGCTGTCACTCACAATAGACTGCTGCTGTTGGTCCAAAATGCACTGAAGTCTAAACTACATCTCCCAGAGTCACTGCCCATACAATCCTCTTGTGGCTGGCTCAGATTATGAGTCCAAGTTCTGATTCGTCCAAGGCACCATTTTAGAGCTAGCTTACCCCACACTGATTGGTCCAGTTCAGCAGTTCAAAACTAGAATGGGAACTAGCAGACACAGTTCTGACTGCAAAGAAGCAGGTTAGACAAACTGTAATTTCATTATTACTCTAAATAAATTCTGGCAAACAGTTACATCTTTCAGATAGGTTCCCTTTGCACTCCTAGTGACTGCAAAAATGAAGTGAATTGGCAGCAGCTTGAGTGGTACTCAATCAAAGAAACACACAGTCGCCCATACAAACTAATTATGTCTGCAAGCAGACAGCTCTTAAAGAGACAGTACCAGAGGTTCTAAAAACACTCACTGATAAATGGCTTAAATGCCAAACACCATTCAGGCTTGGAGCATTCAAGCAAGCTCCTGGAAGTCTTTTGGGAACCCCCATTTGCAGGGGGGTTACACATATACCCTGTTCACATTTTTAATATAACTGTAAATGGAGTGTGTGTAAAGACTTTGATATCCTCAGTGACACGGGGATATTAAACAGTGTGAACAAGGTATATGTTCCCTTTAAAATTATTATTCTTTATACTAAGAAAGTGCACCACATTCTGATTCTCTCAATTTGCTCTGCATTGTAATGACCTGCCTGCCATATTTTAGCACTGTGTAGTGTGCTGTGTGTTCATTTTGAACTAGTCCTTTTTTGTCTTTAGGGGACTTTTTTCCTTTTCATTTTGTAATTTTGACTAGTCTGGAACCCAGTGGTTTTAATTGAGCGGAGGACCTAAATGGAAAGTTTCATTGCAGGCGTCAACTGAACTGATATCACTGAGTTCTGGAACTCATACGCAATTAAAAAAATTAATATTACAATCCTTTATTCACTACCTATAATTTTTTTGCTCATCATATGAAAAGTTCAGGGAGAAGTGATTTGCTTTATTTTTGGTTTTAGGTAATTGATAATTGAAGATTATATTGTAGCATTATGAAATCGCCAAGATCGATCACTAGAGTGAACACTTCACCCTCTTCCCTGCCAGAGAAATGAGAAAGAAATAATAACCCTTTTATGTGTAATGTACAGAGATGTTTTAATACAGATTTTTAAATGGTGATTTCCAGTAGAATTTTATTGCTTCACTTCTGATGGCCTGTGTAAGGACTTCACACATGGGCTATGACGTGGCCTGATGTAAGATATAATTTTTCATCTTCATGAGATGATATTGTTCTGTTGCTATCCCATGAGTGCCACTCGTGAGGCAGCAGTAGACCAGTACCCTCAAATGAAGATAAGAATATCTTAAGTGAACCCGTATCATATCCGATTTCTACAAAAGGTGGTGTGTTTAGTTTTTTTGTTTGTTTGTTGTTGTTTTGTTTAAGAACTTGTAAAATGTTACAAAAGTACAAAATGGGGCAATCAATGTGGTATCAAATCCGAAGGGCACATTTATTTATTAGTTTTTGTTTACTGGATAGTCAATGCCTAGTTTCAGGTACAATCCAGGAGAATACAGAAGAATGCATTATACAGTTAGCATCTCACATGGGAGAATAAATATTTGAGCATATGCCAAGTGTGGCTAAAATGAGTGAAATACATTTCTGAACATGCAGAGTGACCAACTTCGTTAATTTTGCTGATGTTGCCAAAAATAACATATTTATCTTGGCATGTTTATTTTCACACCGCTTGCATAAAACGGGATTGACTGTAACCTAGCTTTCTGTGTTTAAAAGAGATGTGACGATATATCCACTGACAGCAGGGTTGGCCTGGGGATTTTGTAACCGAACTTGTATTTTCCTGAGTTTTTCCAGTCTTCAGTTATTTTTAATATAGCTTTCTCTGCCTCCACTGCCATCATCTAGGGATATACCCTGAATTTAGGGTTATACCCTGTGCAGGCATGTGGCTGTCATTCAGACAGCAGGGAGGTTTTGCTTCCCCAGTTTTCACCCCGAACCCTCCCTCCTCTCTGTGGTGTGAGCATAGTATCTGTCAGCCTCACACACCCACAGTACCCCTGCAGTGACAGCAAGCTCCCTAGCCCAGTTGCAGAGGTGGCTGTGGTGTCAGAACCCCCCACTGCCTCTCCCCAACTGAGATATGCTGCTGCTCGGTAGCTGTCTCTACTTGATCTGCCTCCCAATGCAGCAACCCGAGATCACTTCCAAACTCATCCCTGGCACGGTAGTGGGATGTACTGCTGCAGGGCCACTCGGGATGGCCCCAATCCACAGTTATTAAGAGATTCTTGATAGTAGTGGCCGTCCTTGACCTGAGTTTTGTGATAGACTGTTTGAAGTGCTGTGCAATATAAATGATAATAAATATGCTGTAAGAGCCATGCTGTAATATTTCAATAGGGATATTTGGCACACAGTTACTTTTTTTTGTTTGTTTATAACATTGAAACACAAGTATGGACCCAGACGTCTGGTCCAATACATAAAACTGAATGCTGGAAGGAAGCACACTTGCCTTATTGCTAGAAACTGGAATAGATGTCATCAATAAATTATCTGTGCTGTACTGTAAGTAAACTCATCGTACTGTAAGTGATTGAACTCTATAGAAACATAGAATCTGACGGCAGATAAGGACCGTTTGGCCCACTCAGTCTGCCCGTTTCCCTACCTAATGGATAAGCTGCATATCTTAGTTAACCAGCAGCCTACTTCTTTCTACCCCCACACCCTAGAATTGCCTTATGACTGTCCCATGCATGCTTGAATTCAATCACTGTTTTTGACTCCACAACCTCCTCCGGAAGGCCGTTCCATGCATCCACAACCCTCTCTGTGAGAAAATACTTCCTTACATTACCTCTGAGCCGCTCCCCTCTATCTTCAAATTGTGCCCCCTTGTTCTTGCACACCTCTTTTTTGAAGATGCTACCCTCTTGGACTTTGTTGATTCCCTTGAGGTACTTGAAAGTTTCTATCATGTCCCCCTCTCCCTCCTTTCTTCGAGGCTATACATATTAAGCTCCTTTAGTCTCTTTTCATATGTCTTCTGGTGCAGACCCTGCACCATTTTAGTTGCCCTCCTCTGGACAGCTTCCATCCTGTCTATGTCCTTGCGGAGACTGGGTCTCCAGAATTGCACACAGTACTCCAGATGGGGTCTCACCAGCTGTCTGTACAGAGGGATAACAGCTTCCTATTTTCTACTGGTGATGCCTCTCCCTATGCATCCCAGTATCCCCCCAGCCCTCCTTACTACCCTGTCACATTGCTTGCCCACCTTTAAGTCATCTGATATGACTACCCCCAGGTCCCTTTCCATTTCTGTTGTTGTTATTATCTCACCCCCATTGTGTACTCTTCCCCTGGTTTTTTGTTTCCCAGGTGCATTACCTTGCACTTCTTAGCATTGAATCTAAGCTGCCATACATCTGACAATTCCTCTAACCTTGCCAAGTCCCTTCTCATCCTTTCCACCCCACCTTGTGCATCAGCTCTGTTGCAGATCTTTGTGTCATCTGCAGAGACATACTTTTCCTTCCAGTCCCTCTGCAATGTTGCTTATAAAGACATTGAAGAGGACCGGTTCTAATACTGAACCCTCCGGTACCCCACTAGTAACCCCTCTTTCTTCAGAGTGGACACCATTTACTATTAACCTCTGTGTCCTATTCTCCAGCCAATTCTTTACCCAGGCTATCATCTTGGGACCCACTCCCAGGCTGGCTAACTTGTATATTAATCTTTTATGTGGGACTGTGTCAAATGCCTTGCTAAAGTCTAGGTAGGCCATGTCCACAGCCCCTTCCTGATCTTCTACTTTGGTCACCCAGTCAAAGAAATCTAATATATTCGTCTGGCATGACCTTGCCGCTGTGAATCCATGCTGCCTTGGGTCCTGTGCCCCTCTGGCCTCTAGGTACTCTACAGTTCTTTCCTTCAGAAGTGATTCCATCATTTTTCCTATCACTGAGGTTAAACTAACATGTCTGTAGTTTCCTGCTTCTGCCCTGCTCCCACTTTTGTGAAGGGAATCACATCTGCCCTCCTCCAGTCCTCAGGTACCTCCCCATCCTCCCATGATTTGTTAAAGAGGGTAGTCAGTGGTGTCACTAGTTCTACCCTTAGTTCTTTTAGAATTCTGGGATGAATCCCATCAGGCCCCATTGCTTTGTCCACCTTTAGTTTTAAGAGTTCTTTCAGAACCCTTTCTTCTGTAAATGGGCTGGTATCAACTTCTGTATCCAGAGTGTTTCTGTTGTTTGTTTTAGATACCTCCCCCTCTTCATTTGTAAATACTGAGCAAAAATATTTGTTTAGTATCTCTGTCTTTTCACCATCACCCTCTGTCTCTCCCCCATCCCTTTATTAAGCCTCACTGTCCCTCTCTTGGTCTTCTTTAGCTCCCTGATGTACCTAAAAAAGGTTTTATTCCCCTTTTTAACTGAGTTGACTATCTTTTCCTCATGTAAATGTAAATACGAAATAAATAGACATTTAAAAAATAACTTGCCTATTACTGTGTGTTGATGAGTGATTTGTCAAAGTGAAAGCTATGAAAAACAGTAGGACCTTGAACCCTGATGCATAGTTTATATTTTACCATTCAAGCAGGAGTGCTGATACTGTAGTGCGGTAAAAGAGAGCTAATCAGTGGGAGTTGCTGTTCTTTCTGTGTGGTCCCTTCTGTCCATTTCTGCCATGGGCATTTTTTGAAAAGTTTAAATATACCCTGGTGGTCAGCATTCCCTCTTATTTAGGTTATATAACTGGCAAACTGGCAACTAGAATTGTGTTAGTGTACTCACACATACTTTGACTTATTAAGTGTATTTGACTTGTTTTTCTGGAATGGATTGTATGCTACTAATACAGAGTGTTATGAGATGGTGGAAGCTAAGCACTGTATAATACAGTAACTTGAAGCAGTGAGGATTTTAAAAGATAGGTATCTTACAGTAGCTTAAGGAGGGACTGTTATTTACACTGTTGTAGACGATATGTGCTAAATGGAATCTCTTATATGTGTTGTAAAAGTGGTGAACAAAAAGGTATTAGGATGGCATACAAGAAATCAGATTTTTTTTCCTTTCCTCTCAGGAAGTCTAACCTGAATCGTAATGGGAACTAGTACAACATGTGGAGGTACAGAGACAGAAGAGGGGAACTGTATGACAGAGTAAAGGGGCAATTGCTATCAAAGCAGGGCAGTAGGGGAAGGATAGTAGGATGTAACACTTGTGGCGCAGCAGTGTTCCTGGAAACACTATGGAGGTTAGGAGGATGCCTGGTGTGCAGGGGTTACAACATTTTAATGAATGAAATAAGATGGCTGAATGGGATACTAGAAGGTATGCTAGGTGCAGGGAGACAGGATTACTATAGGATTACAAGGGAAAGATCTGAGGTAGACCGAAACATTGCATCGAGGTGCAAGGAAGGAGAACAGGATGATACACCAGAGCATGGAAGGAACCAGCAAAACATCATTCTTGAAAATAATGGAATTGGGAAATGAGTGGCAAATGGCAGGAAAGGAGGGGTCAAAATAAAGCGAACTTAAAAGAATAAGGATGCACAAAATTGATCGACATTCCCAGTACCTATTTCCAATAGGTATGAGATGCTGGAGGAGAGGAAACAAGGGCAGAAAAACAAAGGAGGCTACAGAGGAGAAGTGGGGGGCAGGGGTCAACAGGATGCAGGAACCATGGTGGAAGGGGAGACTAACAGGAAGAGCACAGGGAAAACAAATGGGAGGAGAAACCAGGAGAAAGAGCTGGAATGCAAAGGTTTACCTACCAGCAAGGGGGTAGAAGGCGCAGCAGAGGTAGAGATGGCTAAAAGGGGGAGACTACAAGGAAGTAAGGATACAGGGATGGGGGGGCAGTAAAACAAAAACAACAACTGAGGGAAAGGAACAGGATGAAACAAAGGCAAGCGATAGGAGCATCAGGATGGAGAACAAGGGTGTGGGGAATGGACACTCTAGGAACACAAAAATAATATTCTTTGGTGACTCAGTTAGCAAGGGTATAAAATGGGGAAGAAGGGAAGACCCACACAATAGGACATTAGTAGTTCTCAGGCCAGGGATAGAGGCAAGGAAAACACCACTCAGTATCAGGGAATTGCTAAGTGAGGTAGGCAGTAAACCAGACCTGGTGTTACACATCCGTACCAATGACTTAGCTGGGGAAGAAGTGAAGGTGGTTCAGGAGAGATTCAGGAACATAGCTAGGTCATGTGGGAAATTGGTAAACAAGATGTTTTTTTCTGAAATAATCCCAGTCCCCAGGGCTAGTACAACCAGAAAAAGGAGAATCACTAAATTCAGTGAACGGCTGGCGGGTTGGTGCAGGGAGGGAGGGAGAGTACAGCTATATAGAGAAAGGGGGAGAAGCAAGGTCAAACAAGGGGCAATACAGTAAGGATAGACTACACCTTAACTAGGAAGGGAAAAGAACGCTAAAGGATAGGCTGGGGGAATACATGGCAGAAGAACTGGGTTTAAACTGCTAAGGGGGGGAGATGGAAGGGGGGTCAGTAAGCCTCCCCATGATGGCAAGAATGGCATGAGGGGTGGGGAAATGGGTAATAAACCAAATAAGTGGGGTTGAGGGGAAGTGGGGACAGGCAAAAAATGACCCAAAGAAACAAATGAAAGGAGATACTGAAGAGACAAGGTGGACAGTGGTATCATTGAGTGCACACAGCATAGAGAACAAGATGGCGAACTTACGTGCCCTTTTAACTGAAGGGAAGGTGGACATAGTGACCATTACCAAAACCTGGGGCCAGGGTATAAGCTTCACAAATGGGACGGGGGACAGGAAAGGGGGGTTGCGGCATACGTCAAGGAGGGGATAGTGTGCACAAGGGAAGAGGAGATGGAGAAATGGAACAGTGAAGCATTGTGGCTGCAACTCCAGAGCAACAGGGGTAGAAAGATAAGGTTAGTAGGTTAGGGGTGATATATAGACCACCTAACCAGAGTGACGAGAGAGAGATGGGTTGCTGTGTTTGCAGCTGACAGACATAAGCGGGGGATGTAGCAGCAACAGAGGACTTTAACTTGTCAGATATAGCTGGCCTACCAGCGCAACAGTTGAATTTCTGCTTGCGGCGCGACAACCGGGTTGAGGAATGGACCCAGGAGTCGGAGGGCCAGCCAGGGGAAGAAGGATCAAGCATCCTAGGGAGTGCTTTCCTTCTCTGGGGGGAGGGGAAGGGGGAAGAGTGTCTGGTGCCTTACTGACCCCTAGCGGAGGCTAGAGTACCGCTGCGGCCAGTGCTGTTCTCTGTGGGGAAGGCGGATGCTGGACATCTGCCTTTGGAAAAAGCCATCCCCCAGGCATGACACCACCACTTTACCACTGTCTCCACTGCCTCTGACATCTGCCTGGGGGTCCTGCTTCTATGGCCCCGACCCAGAGGGTAAGCTGAGGCTTCCATACAGTGTCCATGGGGGGCCCCCTGGTGGCCACACCCATGGTTTCAAGCCTCAACATGGGGGATGGCAGGCAGGGTGGAGGGGCTGACCTCTGAATGGAGAATTGTGGGGGTTGGGCCAAAAAATAGAATAAAAAAAAACTGCCCAGTGTAGACTGGGACACTCCCGCAATGACCTGTGCCTGAAGTCAAGTGGTCCTTGATGCAATACAGGACAGCTTCATGACACAATTGATGGTGGGTCCGACAAGGGGAGAGGCAATTCTGGACCTTGTACTTACTAATGGGGAGCACGTTCAGGAAATTGATATCCAAGAACCCCTGGGTGGAAGTGACCACAGCTCAGTGTAGTTCAATATAGATATGGGAAAGGAAGATATCCTAACATGGACTAGGGCACTGGACTTCAGGACAGTGAACTTTAACAAAATTAGGGAAATGATTAGGGAGCAACTAGGGAGCATGGATGGGATGGAGGTGGAAACACTATGGAAAACCATCAAGGGAGCCATTCAAAACACTATGGACAGCTGCATAGAAATGAAAGGGAAGAAGAAGGGGCAAATAGGATTGAAGAAAGGATCTCAGATCTAGAAGTGGGTAGTCATCTGGGAACAAGTGACCACAAAACAGTGTGGTTCACAATAAACACAGCCATAGAGTCGAGCTGTACAAAAGTAAGAGTGTTGGACTTTAGGAGGGCTGACTTTGGGAAAATGGGAGAGTGCTTCAAAAAAGCGCTAGCAAACTGGCAAGAAGGAGGGGTGGAGGAACAATGGGGAAAAATCAAACAGCCATCACAGAGGCAACAAGCCTTTGTGTGAAGCAAATCAACAAAGCAAAATGAAGGAAAAACCACTATGGCTCTCAAAAGAGGTGGTGGGGTAGGTTAAGGAGAAAAAGGTAGCATTCAGGAAGTATAAGGAAACACAGAAGGAGCAGGACAGAGAACTGTACCAGTTAAAGCAGAAGGAAGTAGAGAAGGCAGTCAAAATAGCAAAAGCCCAAACTGAGGAAAAGATGGTCAACTCAGTTAAGAAGGGGGATAAAACCTTTTATAGGTACATTAGGGAGTGAAGAAAGATGAAGAGAGGGTGGGCAGAGGATGACAGTGAAAAAGCAGGGATACTGAATGAATACTTCTGCTCAGTATTCACAAAAGAAGAGGAATGGGAGGTACCTAACTCAAAGAATAGAAGCACTCTGGATAGGGAGGTCAATACTAGTCCATTCACAGAAGAAAGGGTCCTGAAAGAACTCTTAAAACTGAAGGTGGACAAAGCAATGGGGCCTGACGGAATTCACCCAAGAATTCTAAAAGAACTAAGGGTAGAATTAGTGACACCACTGACCTCCCTTTTTAACAAATCATGGGATGCTGGTGTAGTACCGGAGGACTGGAGGAGGGCAGACGTGATTCCCCTTCTCAAAAGTGGGAGCAAGACAGAGGCAGGAAACTACAGACCTGTTAGTTTTAACTCAGTGGTAGGGAAAATGATGGAATCACTTCTACCGGAAAGAATTGTTGAGTTCCTAGAGGCCAGCACAGGACCCAAGGCAGCATGGATTCACAGCGGGGAAAGTCATGTCAGATGAATCTAATAGATTTCTTTGACTGGGTGACCAATGTGGTAGACCTTGGGGGGGCAGTGGACATGGCCTACCTAGACTTTAGCAAGGCATTTGACACAGTCCCACACAAAAAATTAATATACAAGTTAGCCAGCCTTGGAGTGGGTCCCAAGGTGGTAGCCTGGGTTAAACATTGGCTGGACAAAAGGATACAGAGGGTAGTAGTAAACTGAGTTTACTCTGAAGAAAGGGGAGTTACTAGTGGGTTACCACAGGGTTCAGTACTGGGAAAGGTCCTCTTAAATGTCTTTATAAGTAACATTGCAGAGGCACTGGAAGGAAAAGTATGTCTCTTTGCAGATGACACAAAGATCTACAACAGGGTTGATACAGAAGGTGGGATGGAGAGGCTGCAAAGGGACTTGGCAAGGTTGGAGGAATAGTCAAATATATGGCAGCTTAGATTCAAGGCAAATAAGTGAAAAGTAATGCACCTGGGAAACAAAATCCAGGAAGAGTACACAATGGGGGAGGATAATAACAACTACAGAAATGGAAAGGGACCTGGGGTAGTCATATCAGATTACCTTAAGGTGGGCAAGCAATGTGAGAAGGCAGAAAGAAGAGCTGGTGGGATACTGGGATGCATAGGGAGAGGCATCACCAGTAGAAAGCAGGAAGTTATTATCCCTCTGTACGGACAGTTGGTGAGACCCCATCTGGAGTACTGCATGCAGTTCTGGAGACCCAGTCTCCGCAAGGACATAGACAGGATGGAGGCTGTCCAGAGGAGGGCAACTAAAATGGTGCAGGGTCTGCAAGAGAAGCCATACCAAGAGAGATTAAAGAAGCTTAATATATATATATACACTGGAGGAGATGAAGGAGAGGGGGGACATGATAGAAACTTTCAAGTACATCAAGGGAATCAACAGAGTCCAGGAGGGTAGCATCTTTCAGAAAAAGAGATGTACAAGAACAAGGGGGCACAATTTGAAGATAGAGGGGGGGGCGGCTCAAAGGTAATGTGAGGAAGTATTTTTTCATGGAGAGGGTTGTGGATACATGGAACAGCCTTCCTGAGGAGGTAGTGGACTCAAAAACAGTGGGAGAATTCAAGAATGCATGGGACAGACATAAGGCAATTCTAGGGGGTGGTAGGAGGAAGTAGGCTGTTGGTTAACTAGGATCTGCAGCGTATGCAATAGGTAGGGAAATGGGCAGACTAGGTCGGCCAAGTGGTCCTTATCTGCCATCAAATTCTGTTTCTATGTTCTAGACGGCCTAGCTGGTTCAGTAGGGAGATCGCTAAAACAGTAAGGGAAAAAAGGGCAGCCTACAGGAAAAGCAGAACAACTGACAGGGTAAAGGATGAGGAATTCCAAAGGCTGGCCAGCTAGCAAAAAAGGAGGTACAGAAGGCCAAGGTGCAGAAGGAACTCCAGATAGCAGAATGCATAGAGAGGGGAGAAAAGGTCTTCTTTAACTATATAAAAGGAAAAAGGAACAAGAAGGATGACATTGTCAGACTTAAGAAAGTGAATGAATGGATAGTAGAAGACAGGTCAAAAGCAGAAATATTAAACAAATTCTTCTGCTCTGTCTTTACGAAAGAAAAGGATGGACTAATGCCTCAGGCGGTGATAAGAAAGGAGGGAACCGGAGCAGATCCAGTCGGGGTCATTGGGATAGAAAGAGTGAGGGAGGGATTGAGGGCACTGAGAGTGGATAAATCCCCAGGGCTGGATGAGGTATACCCCAGGGTACTCAGGGAATTGGCTGGGGAGCTGGCAGGCCCAATGACAACCCTATTTAACAGTTCCCTGAACTCAGGAGTAGTGCCAGAGGAATGGAGAACAGCAAATGTAGTACCGCTCCACAAAAGCAGTCCCAAGGAGGACCCGGGCAACTACAGGCCAGTCAAGCTGACCTCGAAAGCATGCAAACTTATGGAGACCATACTGAAGGAGGGACTGGTGAGATATATGGAGGAGAATGGTCTGCAAGATAGTAAGCAGCACAGGTTTGTGGCTGGTAGGCTCTGTCAAACAAATTTAACTGAGTTCTTTGACTATATCACGAAAGCAGTGGACAAGGGTTAGGCAGTAGACATCATTTACCTAGACTTTAGTAAGGCCTTCGATTCTGTGCCACACAAAAGGCTGATATCAAAACTGAGGGAGCTAGGAGTGGGGGAGAAATTAGCAAGATGGGTAGAGAACTGGTTAGGAGCAGAACACCAAAGGTAGTGGTAGGGTGAGTAGCCTCCAGTACAAAAGAGTTCGCCAGCAGGGTTCCAAAGGGGGTCAGTTTTGGGCCCAGTATTTTTTTTTCCTCCCCCTGCTCCCCAGCTGACCACTCCTTTGGGCCACCTAGGACCCCCGGTGGCACTCCGTCCCCACCGCCAACCACTATGCCACATTGCAGCCCCCCCCGATAACCCGACATATCCCTTCATTGGACAGGCCCCCCCCCCAAGAGGGAAGGCGCTGGTGAGGCCAGCCAGTGCTGCTTACTTGGCCCAGGTGCTGATGGGGTGGTCCAGGCTGTCTGGGGCTTTGTGGCAGCAGGGGTCCGGAGGCTGTCATCCTGCTGGCTGGGGAGACTTTTTCCTGTTCGGGGAGTTTGACATGCAGGACGTCAAGGCAAGAGCCGATGTCCATCGTGCTCCCTACGCAGGCAGACCCGACGTGCTGCCATGCCCCTGGCCTCTGCAAGAGGTCAACAAACACCGGGCCGCAGACCCTCCCTCTCCCTGGGAGATGGCAAACCATGGTGGGATGCTCGAGCCATCTCCCCCAGATGGGTCCTCTGACACCCGGGTTCATTCCCGAACCTGGATAGTCGGTGTCGCAAGCGGAAATCCAACCACTGCGCCAGCCAGCTGACTCGGGCCCAGTATTGTTTAATATATTTATAAGTGACATTGGGGAGGGAATTCGGGGCAAAATGTGTCAATTTGCTGACGAAACCAAGCTCTGTGGGAGGGTGGACACCCAGGAGGGGATAAAAGAGTTAAGGGAGGACCTAGCCAGACTGGAGAAATAGTCAAGGATGTGGCAGTTGGGATTCAACGCTAAAAAGTGCAAGGTGATGCACATCAGGGCAAGAAACCCAAGAGCAGAGTACTACATAGGACAAGTACGGGTAGCCAAGTCAGAAGTAGAAAAAGACCTGGGGTAATAATTACTAGTGATCTGAAGCAGTCCGCACAATACAAAAAGGCAGTGGCAAAAGTCAACAGAATGCTGGGATGCATCACAAGGGGATTCAGTAGCAGGGACAGTGAGGTGCTACTATATAGATCTCTGGTGAGGCCTCACTTGAAGTATGAAATGAGGTACTGGTGCCCGTACCTAAAGAAAGACATTAGATTGCTGGAAGGGGTGCTGAGGAGGGCGACTAAAGTGATCAGAGGACAGCAGGACAGGTCCTATGAAGAAAGGCTGGGAGCCCTGAAGATGTACTCATTAGAGGAGAGGAGACAGAGGGGGGAATGTGATGGAGACCTTCAAGTACCTGAAGGGAGTAAACAAAGAAGAGTGTGAGGGTCTCTTCAACAAAAGAGAAAATACCACCACCAGAGGACACAGCCTGAAGTTGGTGGGGGGGGGGGTAGATATAAGAGGGATGTAAGGAAACACTTCTTCACAGAAAGGGTGGTGTCGGCCTGAAATGAGCTGCCGGAGGAGGCCATGGCAACCAAGTCAGTGGTAGCATTCAAAAGAGTCTGGGACAAACACAGAGGGAAGTCAGGGTATGAAGGCAGAGTGAGGGGGGAAGGGGGGGCACCATCACTGGTGTAGGGGTAAAATACAAAACCCCAATACATATTAAGCAAACATGATGGACCCGATGGTCTCCTTTTCTGGCTGCTACTTATGTTCTTATGTAATTTTTTTTCACACCATTGCAAATGTTAATTCTTTGTATTTATTCGAGTGGAGATCTTTTTCACACAGTTTTATTATTAGATCTTAAAACTGTAATGTAGCACCTCAAGAATTATTTATTTTATTTTTAGTTATTTAGTTTAATTTTTTTTTGCAATGGACTTTGCTTTTTGTGACACTGCACCTCCCAAGGCTCAGCCTCCAACCCAAGCCCCGCCCATCCCCTGGGCCTACCTGCGATCTGATCCCAGGCTTATCCCCACTGGGAGGGCCTGGACCATGGACTACAGTTGGGACTCCAGCAGGAATCCCCCAACGGAGGAACCCCCTGGCTTTCCCCCGAGGGTGGGGCCATGGAACCGGGAGATGCGGCAGAACCACTTCTGTCATCGCTGGCAGGGTCATGGCATGGAGCAGAGCGTTATGGAGGGAGGTGGCCTATTTTTAGCAGGACAATCCCCCTGAGGGGAGGAACATGCAATGACGCCTGCGTCTGTTCCTCCCCTCAGTAATGTAGGCGTCGGTGAATGTGATACACCCCAACCTCTGCTAGAGGGCAACGTGTCACCGGTCACTCGGCTTGCCCCCCCCCGAGAAGGAGAGCAGTCATCAGAATGCTCAGTCCTTCTCCCTCCGGCTGGTCCTCTGACTCTGTTCCCAATCCTGGGAGCATTGCAAGCCGGAATCCAACCACTGTGCCAGCGGGCCAGCATTTATTTTTAATTATTTGTTTCATTTTTGTTGACCAGGAAAGGAGAACTAGGCAGTTCTACCTAGTTTCAGCCTCGTCCTGGTGGA
This sequence comes from Neoceratodus forsteri, assembly GCA_016271365.2. NCBI lineage: Eukaryota > Metazoa > Chordata > Ceratodontiformes > Ceratodontidae > Neoceratodus > Neoceratodus forsteri. Next base: position 291,541,108 of record CM057453.1, on the reverse strand, counting down.
AGGGTGGGAGGAAGAAGATACAGATGCAAACTGACATACTGAACCAGATTAAGCTGTTGACGGTATTTTTAGTGAATGGGAGAAATTTGGCAAGGACATTGTGGAAATTCCTCCACTCTTTTTGAGAAATGCCATGGGATCTTTAACATTCACCTGAACAACCACCAGACCAGGCAGACAGAACCTTGGTTTCACATCTTATCTGAAAGACAGCACCTGAGGAGTGCAGCCCCCCTCATACTGCACTACAGTGTCAGTGTTGGGATATATTCCAGGTTCTCAGTGGGGGGCTAAAACCCATAACCTTCTAATTTATTGGTCTCATAGGCGAGTGTGCAACCTGCTGAACTACTGACACTAAGATGTTAAGTTCAGTGGGTGATGACACAGAACAGAAGACAGCTTGTGAATCCTAATATAAGCATGTGTTCAAATATAGCTGCTGTATCACTACTGTGGAATATGTTTTAAAAGTTGTATAATTTTTAAAACTAATGAAAAAAAGTTAAACAAGCATTTGTCAATGTCAAAAGTTCATTGTGCGTAGAGATAAGGAAGTGTGTGAGTGTAGTAGTGCAGGAAGAGTTTTATTGATAAAGAGCAACAGAAAGTCATATGACAGCTGTACTGTTCATGAGGTGGTATAATAAAAAGGCTATATTGAAAATTTGGAATGAAAATATTGAAAATTACCAAAGTTACATGAGTATGTAGAAAATTGTGAACGACTAAGTGTAACTTGGCCATTTTTTGGAGTTGTGTCACCACATTTTCAACATGGCCTTTTTGGTACCCCACCTCATGAAGAGTGCAACTGTCATTTTGTTCACTCATGCTGAAAGGTGATTTCGCAGAGTGACCGCACCATTCTGCGTCACAGATGCAAAAACACATTTCAGGCAGGATGCAAAAAAAATTACAGCTGTACTGTTCATAAGGAAGTGTAATAAAATGGCAATGTTGAAAATCTGGAGTGAAAATATTAAAACTGAGGACTTCCAGCCAGCCGATGGTACTGAGGGCTGAGACACTAGGCGCCTCACCTGCATCATGCCAGCGACCCGTGTTGGGAGCAGACATGGGCACGAGGTTGGCGGGGAGAAGAGTTTGAGCGTCTTTCAGGACTGCTCTCCTCCTCCGGGAGGAGGGTTAGTAGCGCCATACCTGCCCCTAGTGGAGGCTGAAAGGTGGGCACATTAGCTGAGACTGAGGGTGAGCAACTGTGGCAGGTACTTGACGGTGTACACGGGAGTGTGCGTGCTGCCGCCACCACTGGCACCATTGCAAGCCACAGTCCTGGGGGAAGCCAGAAAATGGAAAATGGGAGTCCTCTGTAGGATGACGATGGTTCCCCACTGCAGTGGCTCAGGAAGGCACCTCCCCAAATGTTCATCCAGTCTGGTGGGTTGAGTCGCTCCCCACCCCCTGCCACAAAGGTTAAGTCGTGGGGTTCAGGGGAAGGGGCCTCATACCTGGTGTCCGTGCGAGGGGGGGGGCACATCAGAGGGGCAGCAGAGGACTCCAAGGGAGAAATAAGTAACTAAAAAGAAAATAAAAAAATTGAGGACTTCCGGTGCAGCGATTGGCTTAATGGTGGCTTAGATTTTTGGCTGTGTTCCAGCGCGCCTGTTATTCCTTCACAACTGTAGCTAAAAGTCCATAACCTTGACTCTGCCATAGCAGGTGAAGTATGGCAACTCAGAAATAACTCTGGAGCATAAATAAATTTCTAGTATTGCGACCAGACAGTGCAGAATCAGTTTCAGATCTCTCAGACTCTGAAGCCTCAGTAACTTCGCAACGCTTACACCGACCACCCAAGCAAAGGACTCCCATCAGGTAGAAATCTAAAAGGAAAGCCAGCATGAATACCAAGCTAGACCTGATTCTTTCCGAAATTAAAGAAGTCAAAACCGAACTCGCACAATATAAAATGACCCAGGAGGTTTTACGGTCGGATCTAAACACGCTGGATACAAAGGTCTCCAGCCTGGAGATCACCTCAATGGAGCAAACCCAGCAGATGAAACATATGTAAATGACTCTTTCTCAAATCATTCACCTCTGTAAGCTTACTATCAAAAGACAGGAGGATACGGAGAATAGGAATCGCCATCAAAATATCAGGATTTATGGCATCCCCGAAAATTCAGAATGGTCCGACATTTGGACTTTATTGAAACATTACTGCACACCTCTCTGTCTCTGAAGGACTCCTTGGCCCTGGATCTGGAGCGCATTCACCAGGCCTTCGACCCCATACCCTGTGAATCTGCCAAACCCAGATCCATTATTGTTCGATTTGCCAGATACGCAGTGAAAGAGCAATTCTTAAAAAAAAGCCTGGTCTTTAGAGAAAATATTCTACGGCTCAACGAGAATATTTATGGACAATGATTATGCTACAGTTACAATGAAACGACGTAGAGCTTACATTCCATTATTTCCTATCCTCAGACAGAACAAGTTAAAATTCCACATGCCTTACCATGCTAAATTGGTGATTCAATATCCTGCAGGCCAAAAACAATATGACTCAGCGGGTGAGACACAAGAAGATCTTCCAGACCCCGCTCCCCAGAAGGGCTCCAGTTAAGAGACTTCGTCACACACATATGAGAGAGATCCTGGGGCACAGAAATTAACCCTATCAGAACTGACACGCTGGCTATCCATGGCACCCTATGCCGATTCCTGAACAGCTAATCTAAAGATGTGGTAATTCCTTTTCTCTCTTTTCATGCCTCGGTCTATGGGTGGGGGACCTGATGACACTTGGGCCTGCGGTGCTCACCTGCCGGGGGGTTGGCTGTCGTGGGGACCCTGTGTTGGCCTGCCTTGGCACTCTCCTTTTGCGGGCACTCTATGGATCTTGGAGTTGAGGGCCCTCTGTACAGTTAAAATATAATTATGCTGCTCAGCTTTATGGGTGTGGGATCTGGGCGGGTGGCCCCGGGGGGGGGGGTCCCAGATAAACTAATAAATTGCCGTATTTCTCATCTCTTAGACTGGTATATGCTGCTCACTCCAAACAAGAAGGGGAGCCACATTGGCTTTAGGGCTCCTGCTTAATCAACATGGTCCATTAGATAGGACATAAGGGCCCAGGTGGCGGGACGGGTGGAGCGAAATGTATGTACAGGCGATTGGGGCGAATCTGGCAGCTGACTCTAAGTGCTGGGCCCTCCAACAAGGCCCTCCGAAGCCTGGGATCCGCTAATTAGGATTTTTTACATTTAAGATTGGTCTGCCTGGTCCTGCCCCCTTCCCTTTCCCATGTAAGGCAGGTTGAAATGTGTTGTAAAGTTGGACCTTATTGCCTTATACACAATAACAACTTATTTTATGTGGAGGTGGGCTGGGTACCACAGAGGGATGAGTGCTCCATTCTGATTGGATTCAAAGGCAGATGACCAACAATAAAATGTTCTTGTTCGTTTTAGGTCTTCTGGGGCCTCCCTCCCCCCCTGGGCCCAGTCCTGGGCCTTTATATAGCGTAAAATGCACGTTCCCTTTTGGGATCTCCATTTGACTACAACCTGGGCAGATACAGATGCTCTGGCTGCTTCTGAACCCTCAGTTTGGAAATAGTTGGGCCCTTGTCTCTGGACCGGCACCTTTAGATCCCACGGAGGGCATCCGGCGGGATGGGGGGAGCCTCCGGTAGAGCCCCATATATAAGCTGATGGGGCTCATGGGTTGGTCTCAGCCCTTGCCTTGATTTTCCTCCCTTCTTTTGATGCCTGTGCTCCTGTAGATGGAGCTGAGATAAAGGACAAGGCTGGGTGTTGGTTGAGTATTCCAGTGTGGGGTTCTCGGGGGAAAGCCGGGGTTGATTGATGGACTCTCCTGGGCAGCCACCCCCCACTGAGGGGCTCTCAGCCACCGGGAGGGACCGGACCGGGCTGTTGGGTTTCCATACTGGCAGGACTAGACTGAATTCTACAAAAGGAGACACCTAGGACCTGGATCTTCTACAGAAGAGAGGAATTGCTACTTATGACTCTGGCAGAACCTGGGGATCCACTTTCGGGATATGGTAGTTTCGACTTCGGACTACCCCAAGATAGGGGCTGAACACTACATGCCCGGGCCTTAGATAACGGACTGCTTAAAACCTCAAACCAAACAATTTAGAATGGACAGTAGATGGCCGAGCTCATGATTTGTCGTAGATATTTAAAGGTCATTGGGGGTTAGGGGAATTCTCCCCTTTTTAGACATGGAGAGTCTCTTCCTGTTTTTTTTTTATTTAACTCGGACGAGTTATAAGACTGATTGATTTAATGTTTCTTTTTCAGTTGTTTTACTTGCTTTTCTAAAAAGGCCTGGAAAGCTTCTTATCACTCACACTGTTTATGCTCTCCTGATAATAATGCAGAGGACTTGCCAGACAGAAGTTCTGAGACTGTGACCCAAGGAGCCATTGCACCTTTATTTTCCACCCTTAACATTCCCAAACCCTATTTATTTTTGACCCTTTTTGATTTGTCTAATTCTCTACCTGATTTTGGGGGGGTTTCTCCCTCATAGATGCAGCCTTCTATGAGGCAACATTATCTATCTATGGGCTAAGCCAGTCATGGCAGCCCCAGGGAGGGCGGAAGGCCCTTTCCCGGTTGGAAGTCACCCTATGTACTATAGTTAGTAGTTTGGAAGGGAGTGAGTTACACCGCCCTTCCCCCCACTTTGTTCACTTTTTGCCCAGTTGGCAATTGTTCAGAGATATTTTTTTTTCTTTAATAAGGCACAGGATGTTAATTAGCTATATAAGAGGGAGTTGATGGCTGCAGACTTAAACTATAGGTATACTGGAGGGATCCTCCAGGAATTATTAACCATACAGTGCAGTCTATATGATTTTGGTCTTGAAGGCGGGGCTGGCCGGCATTATTGCCAACCTCTTCACATTAACCATGGGGATACCATTCCATTTGATCTCACATAATGTGAATGGATTAGCTGGCCCAATAAAACGATATAGAACATTGATGGCCCTGAAGAAGTTCAGACCTGATTTACTACTTCTACATGAGACCTACCTATCACAGGCTGAACATCAAAAACTTTCAAAGTTTGGTTTTTAGCAAACAATTGAATCCTCCTACAGGCGAGGGTAGAGACGAGGGGCAGTAATTTTAATTCCCAAACATACTTGGTTTCAGTGTTAAGCCACTATTTGGATCCAGAGGGTAGACTGGCCCTGATAACAGGAACTCACCAGGAACATGAATTAACCGTGTGTAGTATTTATATTCCCCCGGGATCAGACGCCTCCACCATTCAGCAGTTGATGGATGTAATAATGCTTCATAAAAGGGGAATATTGGTCATGGGAGGGGATTTGAACAGTCTAGTAAATCCTTCATTGGATTCTTCAATGGCCAAGCCTGCCCCCATGTCCTCAGGTCAGAAACACCTTAGAGGCCTTCTTCGCAACTTGGGTCTAGTGGCTACCTGGAGGCATTTGCATCCAGGGCAGCACCGCTTCACTTTCTATTCCTCCCCCCACTGTCACTATTCTAGGTTAGGCTACTTTTGGATAAACAGTGAGCATCGGGATTTGATACACCAGGCAGATATTCATAATATAGTCCTCTCAGACCATGCCCCGATCTCCTTAGAATTATCCCTTATGAGCCACCTTAAGAACACCCTCTGGTGACTTAATAATTCATTGTTCTGGGACACAACTTTTCTAGATTTTTTGAAAGAAAAAACCTTAGAGATTTTACAAGATAATGCGCTCCGGATATTGCTCCTCGGACATTGTGGGACACACAAATCTGTGCTAAGGGGCCATATTATAACATTTACAGCCCGTAAGAAGAGACACGCAGAATTTCACCTCCGCGACATGCAGGACAAATTACAATTCCTTCAGCAGGCATATATGCAAGGAGACCACTTGGTTCAGACTCTCTTATTACAAATTCAAAATAAAATTCAAAAACTTTTGACATCCCACACCGAACAGGCTGTGCTCTGGCTTCACCAATGATATTAAGAGGGAGAAGCACGGGCCTCTCGGCTGTTAGTCTAGCGTTTAGATAGGCAAACTCAGTCATTGACCATGACTAAGATCTGAGACCCAGCCACCAGAGGGCATGCCTATTCCACTCCACAGATCCTAGAGATATTCTGAAGGGTTTATCAAAACTTATACTCCGCCCCCTCCCCCCCACCTGACACAGCGACAGCAATTGTTTGCTGGGCTCTCCCACCTCACCTTAAGTGAGACCCAGATACAACAGTTAATAACTCCCTTGGAAATTACACAAACTATCCGGAACCTCAAAAATTGGAAGTCCCCGGGCCCCGATGGCTTTGGTGCCGAATTCTACAAAAAAGCTTATGATTTAACAAGGACATTCTCCTTGCCACTTTTACAGAGGGCCACACAAAAGGTACCTTCGCTATGCAACTGTATCTGCAGTCTTAAAGTCAGGTAAATCAGCGTCAATGTTGGACTCTTACCATCCAATTTCAGTCCTAAACCAGGACTATAAAATATATACAAGCATGGTAGCACACAGACTAGATGACATACTCCCAATGCTGATTCACCCAGATCAGTCTGGATTTATTAAAATGTGGTGGACCACGGATAATATTAAACAAACTCTTTATATAATAAATCATGCTCACTCACATGTCCATCCCCTCACGATTCTAAGCTTAGATGCCCAGAAGGCCTTTGACAGGGTCTTCTGGACCTTTCTCTGGGGGGGCCATGTTGAAATTTGGATTTCCCTCTGCCTTCTTGGATTCCCTGATGGGATTATATGACCGACCGGAGGCCGCGATGAAGTTAAATGGGTCGCACTCTGTGCGATTTTCCCTCCAACAGGGCGCTATATGTAAAGCCCCTTGCTCAATATCTACACCAATTATCCTCTATACAGGGATATAGCAATAATGGTACCCTTTCATAAAATTGCATACTATGCAGATGAACTGCTTCTTTACCTTACCGAACCTGAAACTTCCCTGCCAGTAATGGCTGGTGCCCTATGGCTGATGGAGGATCTCTCAAGGTACAAAATGAACCTAACAAAATCAGAGGTCCTCCTACTCCACCTTACTTTACCATCGACCCTCCAACAGACTTTCCCCTACCGTTGGGACTCCACGAAACTGAAATACCTAGGAATTTTACTCACTCCCAATCCATACAGCACTCATTCCTTAAATTATTACACTTTATATACCCAGATTAGGGAGGATCTGATGCGCTGGACCCCTCTCCCTATATCATTAATACAGAGGGTACAAACCATAGAAATGGTTATTCTCCGAAAAATACTGTATTTTTTAAACAACATTCCATACTTCCCACTAAACAAGGAGTTCTCTCGCTGGAATAGAGCTATCTCACATTTCTTGTGGCAGGGCCATCCCCTTCGAGTAGCATTAGCAAAACTACAGCTCCCAAAAGAAATGGGGGGACTATCCTTACCAAATCTTTATAAATACACAATGGCTGTATTAGTGGCACATATCCTCACTTGGTCCTCCTCAGGTATGGAATGGGTGGAGGTGGAGAGGGTCCTCTCAGTCTTTTGCCCTCTGAATGAGGATTGGCTCCTTCAGCCTGACCGATCTGACTGACTCTTCCAGATCCCTGTGTACCACCAGACTATCTACTGTCTGGCTGTGTTTTCCCCATCGCTCAGAGAGTAAGGTGGGGAGGAGCTGAATAGGGATCCCATTTCTAGACAAGTCCTTTGAGCCTATTAAGCATAATGTTACATTTTTCAGTTGGGTAGAGAAGGGTCTGAAGTTCAGATATCAATTATATCAGAATAGGGTATTTAAATCTTTCGCACAACTTCAGGAAGAATTTGGTCTCCCCAGTAGTGACTTATTTAAATACTTTCAAATTCGAAATTTTATGTTCCCAAATTCAGGACTGGACATTACAGGATTGCTGTTTCCTCCTTTTTTCTCCTTGTTAGCCCAACTGAAATCTGAATTTTCCCCAAGACATTTGATATCACGTCTATATAAGACTTTAACACAATGCCCCTCCTTTTTGGTGGATGTGGTCCATGAAAAGTGGGAGACTGATCTAATGAGTACTCTTTCCCCTTCTGATTGGACAAATATTTGGAGAAAACAACATAAGATAACTTCCTCACCGACCTGGCAAGAGTTTGGGTGGAAGGTGATGTCTCGTTACTTTAGAACGCCCCAAATTACTGCCAAATATAGCCATTCACATGACTCCTCCTGTTGGAGGGGCTGTGGCTGTGAAATGTCAACTCTGGCACATGTGCCGTGGTTCTGCCCAACATTAACTGCATTTTGTGAGGGAGTGGGTCGAGTCCTGATGGATCTCTTCTCAGAAGTGGGTGTCCTGACACTCGAAATAGCATTATTGTGACACTTCCTTAGACATTTTAAGCAGAAACATAAGATTTCATTGGTGGGTACCTTGATAATTGCCGCTAAAAAAGTGATAACGAGACTGTGACTTCAGCTGGTACCCCCTGAAATTAGACATTGGGAAAATACTACTTATGATATATATAAAATGGAATACATTACAGCAAAGCTTTAAAATTCTATCCCTAAATTGATAAATACTTGGACAATATGGTTCCTGTATGTGACTCTCCGTAGACCAGAGTTTATCTGTTAAAGTTGATATGAACTGAGAACAGGGTTCCCCTTTGAGATGGTCCCTTAATACCTTTAAAGTTTAATATGGGCCCATTCGCCACACCTCGTGATCAACCTCTCTAATATGCCTGGCCAGCCCCGCCTTTAGCTTTGGAACAGATTCCGGAACATGACTTAATAGTTTTTGGGGTGCTTAAATCCTGATCCCCCCATCTCGATTATTTTGAAACATTATAACAAATCCTTTATTAGCCTGACTTTTATAATAGTAAGCTCCACTAGATAAATGTTGTAACACGCAGTATTACTGTATGCCATTAATAGTGTTCTTTTAATTACTGTACAACCTTGCTGTGATATTATGATGTAAAGAAACTGTACCTTGTAATGCTTTATTTTCTTTTTTCTCCCTTCTCCACCTGCCCTTTGTAAAGAAAAATGCAATAAAAATTTAAAGTTAAAAAAGAAAAGAAAATATAAAAAAATTGGCAAAGATATGAGCGTGTGTAGAAACTACGCAACACATGCTCGAAAAGCAGGTATTTTGTGGAATTGTTTCACCAGATTTTAATCATAGCCTTTTTGGGACCTCCCCTCATGAACAGTACCACTGTAATTTTGTTAATCCATCCCAAAAGTTGATTTCGCCCTCCAACTGTGCCATTCTGGGCCACAGACCAAAATCACATTTTGGGCAGGATGTGAAAAATGACAGCTGTACTGTTTATAAGGAGATGTGAAAAAATAGCAGTGTTGAAAATCTGGAGTGAAAGTATAAAAAATTTATGAAGTTACCAGTGTCCATAGAAAATGCACAATGCACACTGGTAACACAGGCATTTCTTGGAATTTTTCCCCAAATTCGCAACATGGGCTTCTCAGGACCCCACCTCATGAACAGTGGCACTATTGGTAGTCGGTCCAGAAAGGTGATTCCACACAGTGACTGTGAAATCACCTTTTTGGGACAAAAACAAAATGACACTGACATGTTCATGAGGTGGGGTCCTAAGAACCCCATGTTGAAAATTTGTGGCCAAAATTCCTAAAAATGGCAGAGATATCAACCTAAGTTGAAACCCCCCATTGAGTGCCATTATACAGGCTTACCCGATTCCTCAGTTCCTAGTTGGGCATTGAAGAGTGCAGACGTGTCCCGGGGCAGTGAAGATCACAGCTCCTGACCTCCGGAGGGTATGTGTGGGTGAGGGAGAGTAGGGAGGTGAGTGCGCAGATGGAGGGTTGGCGTGGGGGAGGGGGACTGGAGAGACAACCCTGGAAGGTTTCTTTTTTACAGGTAAAATAAAAAAAAAATAAAGACTTACGGTGGGTGTTTTTTCTGTTTTACAGGGATTTTTTTTAAACATTTATGCACACTGGGGTGGGCTCCCAGTGTGCCATAATAGTGTGTGTGTGTGTGTGGGGGGCATGCCATTACCGGCAGGGGATTGGGCACCCCATTGTCGGCTTACAGTACAGACGGAGTGGGCGCATCCTAATTTGGGAGTGGACATCCTTATGTCGGAAAGGGGAAATTGTTTCACCAGGAAAGACACACTATGGGGCTGCAGGGACAGATGAAATTGTTTCATCAGGAAAGACACACTATAGGGATGCAGGGACCGGAGAAATTGTTTCACCAGGGAAGATGCACTATGGGACTGCAGGGACTGGGGAAATTGTTTGACCAGGAAAGATGCACTATAGGGATGCAGGGACCGGGGAAATTGTTTGACCAGGAAAGATGCACTATAGGGCTACAGGGACCGGGGAAATTGTTTCATCAGGAAAGACACACTATAGGGATGCAGGGACCGGGGAAATTGTTTGACCAGGAAAGATGCACTATAGGGCTACAGGGACCGGGGAAATTGTTTCATCAGGAAAGACACACTATAGGGATGCAGGGACCGGGGAAATTGTTTCACCAGGAAAGATGCACTATAGGGCTACAGGGACCGGGGAAATTGTTTCACCAGGAAAGATGCACTATAGGGCTACAGGGACCGGGGAAATTGTTTCATCAGGAAAGACACACTGAGGGCTGCAGGGACCGGGGAAATTGTTTCACCAAGAAAGATATACTATGGGGCTGCAGGGACTGGGGAAATTGTTTGACCAGGAAAGACACACTATCGGACTGCAGGCACTGGGGAAATTGTTTCCCCAGGCACGCTCAATGAACTTAAAAAATGGGCTCTGTGTCCACCTGTGAAAAAAAATTATTGGCCGTGAAAAAAGCCTTTACTGATGTGCCTAATCACCATCTATAATACTGGGACAGGGAGGAATACTGCAGGCTGTGGTTTTATTTATTTGGCTATTTTTTAGGTTATGCTTCCTGCATTGTAATTAAGGGGGTTAGATGTAGGTGACATTACTCTTCTACACTATGTTGATTGGGCAATGATCACTGTACTGTCTGTTGGACTTTTTGCTATCCCTTACGCTCCCTTGTAAATGAGATGCTACATCTTCAGAGGTAGTACCCCTTGGGTGCAGAACCTCAAAAAGTAAAGAAGGCACAAACTTTATGCTTCAACCTACACTCAGATTTATGTTGTTTTCAATATCACTCAGTACTGTATACTTTAGTGGTACAGCGCAGCTGGGGAGAGGAGTTACTATGAGTTAATCCCACCCCAATGATGCAAAAACCATACTTGTGTGGGTCACCATGGGGTGGGATTACTGATCGTAACGTACTGCAAGCATGGTATCTCAAAGCATTAATTGTTATATTTAATGAAAAAGAAAAAGACCAACCTTGCAGAAATCTGTGTTTCCATGTTTTTGTTGTACTATGTAGCAGCAAATGTTGTGTATTTTGTTTTCCTTCCCCATGTTTCCAGTACGCCCATCCTCCCTTCAAGGGTGAAACTGAAAAATTAGCCTTGCTGATTTCTGCTTGCTTTTCTTGGTGTAAACTATTTAAACAAGTGAACCAAAAATAATGCTCATTTGCAGAACATCCAGATATGATGAATCCTTTTTTTATACTTTATTTTTTTCAATTGATTTACAATCAATAATGTTCCTTATGTTATACAGTCCTAACATACAATACCAATGGAGCAGAAGGCCTCTTAATCACAGGTAAAAACGTATATGCAACTACCATAGTAATGATACAACATTGGGGGTATCACAGCAATCTATGCAAGAAAGTAGGCTAAAGTTAAAATACGTTACTGAAAGGAAGTCCATGAGCAGTGTGGCTGTGTCCTGAAAGTCAATGTCCAAGATACAGTTCAACATTGAACTACCCCACTTGGGGAACATATTGCCATGCTAGTCTCCTAAAGAATTTCAATAAAGTTTAATAGTAGGTGCACTCTCTGAGAATCGAAAGTATATTAACATCATTATTAACTATACAAACTTTCATACCATGCCCCCGTATAATAAAAAAGTCATTAACATATAGTGGAAGACCCCAAGTCTGTCAGAAAGTGAGGGATCAAGCAGGATTCAATTATAATGTGGTGCCCCAAACAGGAGATGTAGCTACACAATTAGGAAGCACATATAACATTAAAATAATTTGTAACTTAATTCACAGTTTGTTGTATAGAAGCAAGTACCATTAGATGCAAAGGTATGGCACAAAGTCATTAGAGAGAAAGATAAAATCAAGTTGTACTGTAGATCCTGAACTGTCAGTGTCTTCAGTACTCTCCTCACAGTTCGCTGCCTAAGTTCTGCCCTTATCCTCTCGGCCCATTTGCCAGCTTCTGTAGGATCAGAAAAAGCCCAGACCTCACTTTGGTGCACAGTACAAAGATGGGCAGGGAAATCAATCAATCAATCAGTATCTTTATCCAAGTGGATACCACTGAGCAAGCTCATTTACTGTACAAGGTGGACCTGCGGTCGTACAAACAATAATACAGTTGGACAAGTTACAGTCATATGAAGCAGTAAAGATGCTAGCTTTTACAGTAATAATACGCATATACAGATAATAGACGTCATACATGTGATTGTGCTGGATCCGTGCCCAAAACTGTGCAATTTTGAGAGAATTTGTTAAGGAATTGGTAGGCACTTGGGATAAAAAGAAGCAGGTACTGTATAATATCAGAGGGGCAGGTAGTCAAGGTGAATTGGGTATGGCGGGCTGAAGGTTGGGGTAGAAAGAAAGGGGGGCAAACAAAGAACTGTCAGGGGGAGAGAATACCAGTGGAAAACAGTGAAGTGAGATATTTTTGCTTCCCTGAGGATATGGCGGAACTTTTTCCGCTGTTGCCTGATTGCATAGCTAATATCTAGAAATATATGCACTGATTGACCATCCTGAGAGAGATTTGTCCATTCCTTCTTGCCAGGGACAGAATGCGGTCCCGCTCCCCAATTCGTGCTGTTACCACCAAGGAAGTGCAAGGGATGAATCGCTCTCAAACTGAAGTTTTTCTGTTAGCCAGTCCTTTATGAACATGACTTCAGTACCCTCAGGGAGACCAATAAATCTTAGGTTTGCAGCTTGTACCTGGTTTTCCAGGGTTTCAGCCTTGCTCTGAAGTGCTGTGCTTCTTTCATCAACACGGCTGTCACACTTGTAGCCATAGCAGCCTACCTTTTTAATGTCAGTCGTTTCAGTTTTAATGCAGTCCACAGTGGATTCTACTACTGTAGTCCTGGTATTAAAAGAATCCACTTTCTAGCTCACATTCGTAACTGAGGCTATCAAGCGTTGTACTATCATGCCGAGTCTGCAGTGTCTCAGTCTCCAGGCTCTGCCCAGGATTGGCCTCAACTGCTACAGCTGGTCAGGTTGACAGACCACTGCAGCTGGATTCCGTTTCCTGGGATCGTTTGAACCTCGATTACGGCTCAGGTTTCCCATTTTGGTCTCCATCAGGCAATCATCCCGTCAAACTTCAAAAAGTAAAATAAAACTTAAAAAGTTCACTTTTATTGCCTTTTAATATGACATACAGAGCCAATATAGAGTGTAACCATTCTGCTCAGGCTCCACATTTACTGTATGCTACTGAATGGTACTGGTGGTCGCCTACGTGTATCCCTTTCATAGCGCTCCTGTGTTTACATGGCTGGGTAATCGATTGGATAGATTCCTAGTCTTTTACATGGTCGTTCCTCGTTCTCAGTGTCCGCGCTCACTCAGACCTGACACATGTGCAGTACTACGGTAGTAGTGTTGACAATTGCTTAGGAGAGGAGTGCCACAGTCAAAAATGCTCCCTGCTGACAAGAAAACAGAGTTCCTGTTAATGTTAATAATGTCTTGTTTAAGAGACAGTCATGAGGCAAACATGCTGTCTTTTATTAATTTAATGAAGCATAACATAGAAAACATTGAGGGTCAGATGCTGGAAGCTTCAAATAGAGCTATATTGGCATACAGTGAATTTCAGCTGTGCCAAGTATATTTGACAAGTGTCATTCATCCAATAACCAGAAAATGTTGATCCAGGATGAGGAGTGGACACTGGCGGGAAGCAGTTGTGACCCATCAATTTTCTGACAACGACTGGGTTGAAAACTTCAGAATGATGCAGTCATCCTTCGAGTCACTCTGTGATATAGTCAGTGATTTAATGAGTCCAGAAGTGGCCTATGTACATCTGCCTGTTTCTCATCATAAAAGGGTGGCTATAGTGCTCTGTAAACTAGCTAGCTGTGTGCAGTATCGTGTGGTGGCAAACCAGTTTGGAGTGCATAAAACTACGGTTTGCAAGTCCGTGCAGATGTTTTGCATCGGTGTTGTGAGGAACACAAGCGGTGATTTCATAAAGATGCCAGAAGATGATGAAGCCCAATCCATTGCTGAATGGTTTAGAACTGTCTGTGGCTTTCCCGCAGGTAATGAGATGCATGGATGGCACCCATATACCTGTCCTTGCTCTGCATGAAGGTTATTGGGATTTTATGAATAGTAAAGGATGTGCGTCCTGTGTCCTGCAGGCTGTGGTAGATGACCAATACCGGTCAGTATAGATTCATATATTCATAGAAGTGTGAGAGCAAAAAATGTACCAAAAGGCCCACCTACTCTGCCAATTTGTCTAGCTATCTGCTAGGGCACCCCCCTCCCAAAAAAAACCAAAAACTGTCCTGTGGCTGTTCCATGCCTGTTTGACACCTTCCACTGTTGCTTCGCCAACCAATGCCTCTGGAAGCCCATTCCAGTTATCCACCACCCTCTCTATTAAATAGTGCTTCATAATGTTACCCTTGAAGTGCCCCCCTCAACCTGTAACCCATGCCCCATCATCCTCTGATCCCCCTTCAGCTGGAATATGCCTTTCACTAGTACCTGGTTTATACCCGTAAGGTACCTGTTCTCAATCATATCTTCCCTCTCCCTCCTGTGTTCTAGGGAGTACATGTTCAAATGTACCAAATCTCCAGAACTGGATTCTGTACCCCTAATGCTCAAAGGTACTATGACCTCCCTTTTTCTATTGTTAATCCCTCTTCCAATGCAGCCCAGCATTCTGCTGCACCTAGCGACTGCTCTCTCGCTTTGCCTTTCCACCTTCAGGTCCCTTGTTATAGTGATGCCTATGTCCCTTTCCTGTTCTGTTACCTACAGGTCTCTGCCCATCATACAGCACCATATCCTCTGGTTTCTGTACCCAAGATGCTTGATCTTACACTTGTCTGTGTTGAATGAAAGCTGCCACCTCATTGACCAAGCCGCATGCCTCCACAAATCTCTCCACATTCTTTCTATGCCTTCCTGAGTGTCTTCCTTATTGCAGATTTTAATGTTGTCTGCAAACAGTCTCACACTCCCCTCAAGTCCTCCGCGATGTCCCATACAAATAGATTTAACAGTAGGGGCCCCAACACTGAACCTTGAGGAAGCCCACTTGTGACCATGCCCTCTCCGGATGCCACCCCATTTCTAATGACCCTCTGCCTCTTGTCCCTAGCAAGTTTCCCACCCATTTAAACACTCTCTGTCCCAGCCCCAGGCATGACAGCTTATACAGCGGTTTCCTGTGTGGCACGGAGTCAAATGCCTTATTACTGCCCTCCCCGGATCCAGTTCTTTGGTGACGGCATCAAAAAACTCTGTCGAATTTGGCAGGATCTGCACCTTGTAAAACCATGTTGCCTTGGATCCATCATGCCACTTTCCTCCTGATAGTTGGTGATCTTAAGTTTCATGAGTTTCTCCATAAGCTTGCCTATTAGCGATGAGAAGCTCATGGGCTTGTAATTTCCCACCTTCTCCCACTGTCCCCCCCCTTATGCAGCGGGACCACATTTGCTTGCCTCCAGTCCCCCGGTAGTACTCCAGACTCCAAGAACATATTGAATGTAGCCAATGGTGCCTCCAGTATATCTTTTATTTCCTTCAACACCCTTAGGTTCACCCCCTCTGGCCCCATCGCTTTGTCCACCATCATGCAGCCCAGTTCTCCCAAAATCTCCTCAACCTGGAATGGACTTGTACCCACTTCCCCCTCCCCTGCCTTAGTTTCTCCTGTTCTGCTGTCTTCCCCTTCTTCTTCCTAGTGAACACAGAGCAAAAATAGTTGTTTAGTACTTCCGTCTTCTCTCTGTCCCCTTGTATTAATCCACCCTTGTTTTTTTTTACCCTAAGAATTCCCTGTCTAGTAGTCCTGCTTTCAGTGACATACTGTACAAAGAAAATAAGTTTTTCTCCCTTTTTGGACCCCTCTAGCTATGCGCTTCTCTGTCTGTGCCTTTGCCTTCCTTAATCTGACCCCGGATTCTCTCTAGCCACCTGGTACTTTTCCTAGTCCATGCCCACCTGTGTTACCTTTATTATCTTAAAGGCCTTACTGTTTGCCCTGACCTTTTCTGCTACAACCCTACTGTGAAACACAGGGGTTTTCTCCTCTTATTTTTGGTTGATTTCTCGGTGCATAGGTCCGTGGCCTCCAAAACGGCTTTTTCATGCCCTCAATTTCCTCCACATCTGTTAACTCCTCCACCCCTTCTAGAGCCTTCTGCACTGCATTCCCCATTGTCCTGAAATCTGCTATCTTAAAATACAGCACTGTCAACCTAGACCGATGAAACACTGCAGTGTTCCTTATTATGAATCAGACTGTCTTGTGGTCACTCGTACCAAGGTGTTCATCTCCTACCCTAACCCCAATTTGTCAGCACCAGATCCAGAATAACTTCTGTCCTGTTTGGCTCTCTGACTAGTTTACTCAGGAGGGCCATTTGCAAAACTCTGGAATTACCCCTGAAAATTTTGGAACTTTATTTTGGATTATCATCAGCTGTCTTCTCTGGAAATGGATTTAGGGGTTTGGTGGCTCAATTCACGGTGGGCTTAAGTAAGCCCGAATTGGCTGAGGCCTGCATACCGGTCTACCGCAGCTCTGGGGCCTGTACCTTCCCTGCCGGGTAGCCGACAATTTTGGTGCCTTGGCCCTTGTGGCTCCCGGGGGACCGATTCGGTTGGGTTCCACGGGGGTCCTTGAGTAGCTGGCATTGCCCGGGTGTGGTCTTTGGACCAGATTTTCAGAGCTCTTCCTGCAGTGGAGCTGATCCAGCCCTGAAGTGTTTGTCCTGGACTTCCTTCTGTGCCTGCTACTGGTTTGACTTTTAATTTTATCGTTTAAGATATTCATTTTTATTCTGCAAGTTTAAAGCATACTCATCTTTCTGGCAGTGAGAGTGCCATTATATCCTTGGGCCCTTATAGTGGGAGTGTCAGTGGTCTAGGGTTAATCTGTGTTATTATTAAAGGATTTTGCATCATCTTATAGGAAAGACTGTTATATGGGTTTAGGATTTATTTTGGATTAATTATTAAGGACTTGTATTATCATCGTTGGAAAGGACTGTTGCCCAGGTGTTGTCCCTGAGGACTCTCTTAAAATGTCCTGTTTAGTAGCGAGAGGACTATCAGGACTCATACCAGCTGGTCTTTTCTTTTTTATTTTTCTACTTATATTTTTGTTTTTCATTTGTTTATTGATGTTTATTAATTTTTAGTGTTCTCCTCCTCTGAGCAGTGAGAGAGTTCCTGGGTGGAGAAGGGTTGTTTTTACTGTTTATTGTTGTTTTAATGTAATATTTGTCTTTTGTGTTTTTTAAGTAGTCTGGGGTATACTGTAACTTTCTTTGGGTAATCCTCTGGGATTTTGCTGTGTAATTTGGTTCTTAGAGCTGTGGAATGTGCCTGCAGGCCCCCTCGGTCTTGCGCTATTCGGCCTCCCTTCTCCATGCCCTCCGCACATTCTCCCACCTTTTCTGCCCTTTTGTTATTTATCAATGATGTCGGGTGTTGGGCATCGTTAGTAGGAGAGGGGGGTGGGCGTGGTGGGGGGGCATGGACACTGGAGGTCGAAAGAGGGGAGCTCTTGCATTGGGGTGGTTAGGACCAGGAGATGCCCTGGGGAGAAATGGAGACTGGAACGTGGGAATTCATGTCTAGTCCCCATACCCAAGGGCACCATCTCTTTAGATGGGCATTTAGTTGGGACGACTCAAGAACCCTGTCCAACTCGGGTGGTGTTATGCAATTTCAGATCTATCAAGAACAAATCCGCAACTATTGCGATTTTGTTGGAACAGCTGATCTGGCATGCATCACTGAGACCTGGCTGGATGAAAATGCTGGCCCCATTTTGGAGCCAGCAATTCCTGCTGGGTACTCGGTGATTCACCGCCCGAGATCGGACCGGGGGGTAGCAGTCTGTTTTAAGACCGAATTGGGCCTCACGGATGTTCCAGTTGAGGAGGCCAAATCCTTTGAATGTACTGTGGTAGCTGGTGTGGGTTGCAGGATAGCTCTGGTCTACCGTCCACCCGGGGATGAGAAGCAATTCCTGCAGGAAGTGGTAGATTTTGTCGCCGACGTGGCATTGGAGTTGCCCAGAGTGATGGTCCTGGGCGACTTCAATGCCTGGGTTGACGACGAACTCTCTTCATTTGGTCAGCACTTCCTCCAGATGATGTTATCACTGGGCTTCACTCAGATTGTTTCTTCAGCTACCCATAAACACGGCCATTCTCTGGATTTGGTCTTCCTCCTGGGGATTGAGATATCTGACTTGGGGGGTATAACTGGTCAGTTGGTCTGATCACTGCACCGTGACGTTCAATTTGTATGCCCCCCTTCGCAGGTCTGCCCCTGTGGAGATGGTCAGTTACCGCCCTTTATGGGATGTGTGCCCTGAAGACCTGGTGGCGGTGATTGACCTCTCGGTGTTCTCTGATGTCAGCTTGAATCCAGAATTGTTGGTCCTGGCTTATAATGATGCCATTTCCTCAGCCCTGGACTTGATAGCTCCTGCTCGTGTTCGTCCCGTCTCACTCCGCCCTCGGGCCCCTTGGTTTGATGAGTCCTTGAGGGAGTTGTAACATGTGGGACGTAGGTTAGAGCATTGTTGGTGGAAATCTGCCCTGGTGGCCGACTGCCTTAGGGTGGAGGAGCACTATCAGCTCTACCAATCAGCTATTTCTCATAAGAAGGCAGAGTTCCTGTCCAGGGAAATCACTGTCGCTTGGATTCAACCAGCTCAGCTCTTCCGAACTGTGGACAGGTTGTACAACCCATCCTGTCTGCAGTTGCGGCAAGCTTTTTTCACAAACTGAGTGTGATGAGCTTGCTCTATTCTTTGCGAATAAGGTGACTGGCATCAGGTCAGAAATCCATCTGACTCGCTCTGTGCGTGATGTGGTTGGTCACTATTTGTTCAGTACTCCTCGTACTTCCTGGAGTTCTTTTGACCTGCCAGATGTCGAAGACATTATGAGGATTGTCCAGGGGATGAGCCCTACTTGCTGTAGTTTAGATCTGGGCCCAAATTCCCTGATTTTGGGTTATTATAAGATCTTCGGCCCAGACTTGGCTCAAATTGTCTGGTGCTCCTTGGAATCAGATGAGTTTCCAAGCACCCTGAAGGAGGCGGTGGTGACACCCCTCTTGAAGAAAGCTTAGTTGGACCCGGACATTTTTGCCAACTATAGACCTATCTCGAGCCTCCCCTTTTTAGGTAAGGTTGTCAAGAAAGTAGTGGCAATTCAGTTGGAGAACCATTTGACCATCCATAATGTCTATGAACCTCTCCAGTCGGGGTTTTCGAAAAAGGCATAGTACTGAGACTGCTCGGGTTTGGGTGCTCAATGATCTCCTGATGGCGAGAGATCAGACAAACCGCTCCATCCTGGTTCTCCTCGATCTCTCTTCAGCTTTTGACACTGTAGACCATGGGGTGCTGCTCGATCGCCTGAGGTTCATCTGTGGCCTGTCAAGTACAGTGCTCAGATGGTTTTCTTCTTTCCTTGCTGGAAGAACACAGAGAGTTGTGTCTGGGGTCTTTTCCTCCGATCCTTTCTCTCTGTCTTGCGGGGTTCCTCAGGGTTCGGTGCTGTCCCCCATCTTGTTTGCAGTGTATATGCTACCCCTCGGAGACATTGTAAGATGGCATGGGCTGCGGTTTCACTGCTATGCTGATGATACCCAGCTATACCTGTCTTTTGCTCCTGACCATGCTAGTGCGCTCTCAGTATTTAATAACTGTCTTGTCGAAATCCAAGACTGGATGAATTCAAGCTGGTTGAATTTGAACGAGGGAAAGACTGAGGTTATGATGGTGGACCTGGGTCACAGGATAGAGAATCTGAGGATTGGCTGGCCCTCTGCAATATATCTGGGGGGTGAGCAGATCCTTAGCTCTGAACCGGTGCGTGACCTTGAAGTCATGCTTGATGACGAGATGACTCTTTGTCATCAGGTGTCGGCAGTCGTCAAATCAGCTTTTTACCATCTTCGCAATATTGCCTGGGTCAAGCACCTTGTTCCGTCCAGTGACCTGCCAGTATTGGTCCATGCCTTTGTGACCTCTCGGCTTGACTACTGCATCTCCCTTTATCTAGGGCTTCCTGGGGTTGATATCCGCCGCTTGCAGCTAGTGCAGAACACTGCTGCTCGTTTATTGTCAGGGGTATCTAGGAGTTCTCATATTACCCCTGTGCTGCGCGATCTGCACTGGCTGCCGATTCAGTGCCCGGATCACCTTTAAGGTAGGCCTGTTGACCTACAAAGCCCTACATGGTCTTGGTCCTGACTATTTGAAAGAGCTCCTGATTCCTTACAGCCCTGTGCGACTGCTCTGCTCGGTTGACGAGGGGTTGCTGGAGATTCTGAGGGTTATTTTGAAATCTTCTGGGGCCCATGCTTTTGCTTTTGTGGCCCCTACCCTCTGGAATTCTCTGCCCCATCAGCTTCGGGAGTACACGACCGTTGGGGGGCTTTAAGTAGGCATTGAAAACTTTCTTGTGGACACTGGCATTCCCAGAAATATAATGGATTTTATTGTTTCATTTATTGTAATGTTGATGATTATGTTTTTATTGTAAGGCGCCTTGATACTTGAAAGGCACCCTACAAATAAAGTTTATTATTATTATTTCCCTGCTGCTGTCTGATGCTGCCAATAGGGTATCCCAGTCTACATCTGGTATATAGTGTATGATGGAATGTGGTTGTGTAGGGAAATCCATACACCGAAAAAAGTCACTGCTTCTGGAGTGACGTCCTTACTAATGCCGAATTACTTTTCAATCTGCATTACTGAGGATGTCACAATGCAGTCACCCACACCTGCATAGTTCATAGCACAGGGTGCAGTTGGCGACTCCTACGCATGAGCTGGTGGCGGTCTGGAGAGACTAGGAGTGAGTCTCCAGTCACAGATGCTGGCCAATAAATGGAAGTGATCCTGTTTTGGGGCACCATACACTATTTAGAATGGTGTATGGGCTCCCAAACAACTCGGCAACTCTTAACTGTGGTGTAATATCTAGAGGAGCATGGTCTCCAGGATGAGAGGCAGCATGGCTTCCTGGAGGAGATAGTGTTGAACAAATCTTATTGACTTCTTTGACTGTGTCAGTAAGACAGTAGACAGGGGCCAAGCCGTAGACATCTTCTATCTTGATTTCATCACGACCTTTCACTCTGTGCCCCACAAAAGTTTGATCAGGAAGTAGGTGGATCTTGGAGTTGGGGAAAAGATGGCCAGATGGGTGGAAAACTGACTGAGGGACAGAACCCAGAGGATGTTTGTGCAGGGAGAGTTATCTGGCAACATAGAGGTAACCAGTGGGGTCCCACAGGGCTCCGTGCTGGGGCCGGTGTTGTTCAATTTCTTCATCAGTGACATTGGAGATGTCATTAAAGGCCAAGTCCTGCATCAGAGGAGGAGAAGGACTTGGGAGTGATGATCACTAGTGATCTGAAGCACTCCACACAGTGCAAGAAAGCATCAGTAAAGGCAAACAAAATGCTGGGATGGATATATAGGGGGATCAGTAGTAGGAGAGAGGATGTTATACTGCCCTTGTACTGGTAATTGGTAAGGCCACATCTAGAGTATTGAATTCAGTACTAGTGCCCACTCCTCCAAAAGGACTTTAACCTGCTGGAGAAGTTCCAGAGGAGGGCTACAAAGATGATAGTTGGTCTGCAGGGCAAGGCATATGAGGAGAGGTGAGGGCACTGAACATGTACTCCCTGGAAGACAGGAGAGAGAGAGGGGACATGAGTGGGACCTTCAAGTACTTGAAAGTGATAAATAAAGTTGATAAGGAGAGACTCTCTAAGCTGAGTGGCAACCATATCATGAGGGGGCACAGTCTTAAGCTAGAGGGTGGGAGGTTTAGGAGAGAGGTCAGGAAGCACTTCTTCACAGAGATGGTCTTGGCCACTTGGAATGCGCTGCTGGAAAAGGTCATCACGTTGAAGACAGTGGGCAGCTTTAAGAAAGGCTGGGATAGGCATAGGGTGAAGGTAAGGATCATGGGTAGGGAGGATGGGAGGAGTGAAGAGGGAGGGAGGGCAGGGACATTAGCTCAAGTGTGAATTCTGCAATACGAGCAGACTTGATAGACCAAATGGCGTTCTTCTGATAGTTTCTTCTCATGTTCGTATGTAGGTTTGTATACACCTTGGTCCACCATTATAACCCCCTCCCCCTTTGCTTTTTTTTTTCTTTTGTATTATCTGTTATCGACTCCTGTGATGAACGCAGGCGTTCTCTCCTTTGGTCAGCCAGCCTGCTGTTGCCTCTCACCATCCTGCCATCCCTCTGCTGTGATGCTCCACTGTCTCTGATGTATCCCTTTGCTGCAGAAGCCTCCCTTACCTGAGGAGGGTTTTGGGAGAGGACAACGGAGTGCATATAGCATAGTGAAATCACCCCATTTATACTATGACAGTTAATGCTAGACGCATATCATATTTAGTAAAATATGATTTTTACATGCCAATAGGGGTGTATAACTAGTCTTGTAGTACTACGACTGCCAGTGTCCCACTGGTAATCTACCTTTAGATGCAGTCCAGCATTATGCTGTCTCTATAGCCACTGCACTCTCACAGTACTTTGCCTGCTTCAGGGCCCTCAATATAGTGATGCCTTTGTCCCTTTACTTTTCTATTCATTTCAGGTTCTGCCCCCCCCCCCCAACACAGTACCCTGTCCTCTGGATTAAGTAGCCAACATGCATGACCTTCCACTTGTCCATGTTAAACGAAAGCTGACACTTCCTTGACCATGCCTCAAGCCTCATCAGATCCATCCACATGATTTCTACCCTGTACTGTGTCCACTCTGTTGCAGACTTTAACATTGTCCGCAAACAGTCTCACACCCCATCATGGTCCTCTGCAATGTCCAGTATGAATACACTGAAAAGTAACGGGCTTAAAGCTGACCCTTGAGTGACCCCACTGGTGACCATGCACACTCCTGAAGCCACTCCATTTTCAGTGACACTCTCTGTCACCTGCCACACCAGCCAGTTACCCATCCATGGAGCCATCGTCTGCCCCAAACATATGCATGTCAGCTGGTATGGGAGTCTCCTGTGTGGCACAGAATAAAATGCCTTATTAATGTTTGAGTAAAGACTGTATCAATGTTTGCAATGCAAAGTATGAATTCTGCTCTCTAAGTTTTGCTTGCCATCAACTAAAGAGGTGGTGGAGGGTTCTAGAATAGCAGGCCATGCGATGGCTGCTTATTCTTCCATTTGAATATCACGCCATGATGCATGCTTTGTATTTAAGCAATAAGGTTTGACAGGGTGTGACATAGCATGGGATATTGACACGCGCGGGTGGTTGGGCACGAGGCTGAAGGCCGAGTGTCTCAGTCATCTGAGAAGTGATGGTATACCATGATATACCACACCTTTGGAGTGAATTATTGTGATTATCAAGTGGTCCTAAAGTGTTAGTAAATGGCAATTAGTTTTTGACCATGATGATGTTGTGACATATTGTCTTGGGTCAAAGTCTGCTTCAGATTCCAGGATTTATCTGTGTCATTTTATAATTAAGCAATAATTCATGACAGGGTGTGTGTCGTTGCTAAATAGCATCATACATAGGGTAGTTTGAAGCATGAGGCCACAGGCTGAGTGCTTCCGCCACCCCACTGTGTGACGTTATTCAGGAATGAGGCACACCCTGGAATGTCTTATTGCGTTTATAATATGGCTATAAAAAATCAGAGAAGACTTTAATAATTAAGCAATAAACATAAGGAAACAAATCAGAAGTTATCTCTTTATTATAATTAATTTAGACATAAAATAAGAGATAGAATAGTCCCTTCTAGAGCTTTACTGCATCCCTCCATATTGCTTTCACTAACTTTTTTTATAACTGATTTTATTACTTTGAGCTTAGCAATATTTTGTATACTCCTGCATTTTTCTCACTTTTCACTTTGCAGAACTGAACACATTAATATTGACAGTCTCATTTAGTGTCCATATAGAGATCAGTCGTGCTGTGGCAGAGGCGTCCATATGGTTCATTTCTGTGTTTCCTTGTTTTTTTTAAAAATGGAGTGAAGACTGTCCTAACAAACAGAAAAGAACAATTAAGCAGTAAGGCATGGCAGGTTCTGCGTTGTGGTTGGATGGTGGCACCCCTCAGGTGTGCCATGAGGCATTGCCGAGTGCCTTCACTTCAACCACCTGAGAAGTGCTGTTACTACACCATAGTGTACACCCTGGAATGCCATACTGTGATTATAAAACGGGTCCAAGATGTTTGGGGGTGGGGGTGATGAAATTAACCAAATCAAAAAAGAAACATTTTTATAACTTTTTTTTAAAACAGTCCCAGCACATCAATTCAATTTCAATTTTATTGGTTCGGAAGATACCTTTGAGCCCAAGCTCTTTTACAAATGTTCCACGTCAGTGACAAGACAAGGTACAAAGTAGTAATCAAGAGAGTAACATACAGAAAACACCACCCTGTTTAACATATGCACAGAAACATTGTGGGATACAAGATAAAGTGGTGGGTAACGTGTACAGTTATGGAGGCAGAGAATAGTGCAGCCCCTAGGAGCCTTGTCATCAGGTATGAGGGAGGGGGAATGGTCAGGAAGGTAGTAAAGCAAAAGATTGGTGTTAAGGGTAGGCTGTGGGGGGGCCTTGTCTTAACAAAGTGCAGCCAGGGGGCGCAAAACGAGGGGAGACAAGTGCTGCATCAGTCATGGAATGGCAGAGGATTGAAGATACCCAAGATTAGTTGCAGGAGCATTTAGAGATTGTACTTAGATGTTGTTTGAGGTCCGTTTTGAATTTGGCTAGACCAGTGGTGTCAAGGAGGTACTTGGGTAATTCATTCAGCCACAAGGGAGCACGGTAGGCAAATGCCCGTTGCCCAAGCGAGGTGCGGCGGAAGGGGATGGACAGGGCTCCTCTAGTCCTCCCCCTAGTGGCCTGTGGTGTGTTTGCAGCCACTACCAGATTGCCAACGCAGGGTGGAGTTTTCTCCAAAAGTGCTTTTTTCCTTAGGGTGCATGTCTGATGAATGACCCTGTTTTTAAGGGATAGCCAGTTTGTGAGTTCATACAGTATACAGGTGTGCATATCATGCTGTAAATCAAGGGCTAGCGAATAGGCCTTGTTTAGAGCCACCTGTACCTGTTTCAATGCAGTGTCCGTTGCTGCCCCATATATCACTATTCCATAGCATCCCAGCACTGACATGCCATATCAGGTTTAAATATTACGTACAGCAACATTCATGTATTTTAATTAGTTCCAAAACCCTCTAGTTTGCCCTAGCCCACCCCCTTTTACCCATTTCCCCTCACCTTTCTTTTTTCTTCTTTATAATATCCCCTCCCTTTTCTTTGTCTTGCTTATTTTCTGTCCTGCCAACATTCAAGAAATAGAATGTTTACTACAGGTAGAATGCAAGAATTCAAACCTCTGTCCAGTTCTGCTGACAGAATGTTTACTCCAACTAGCACACAACAGAAGGCCTCAGATGGAACCAGGGCTTTTGTTTTATCTGTATCATCTTAAACAACACAGATTTCCCTAGTAAGCAAGTGTGGATAGGAGGGGGATTTTTCATGGTCAGCAAAGAAACACCATATATTACAATTATAAGTACTGTAGTACTTCATTTTTTAAGTTATGTATGTGTGTATAACAAGAGTATGATGAGGGAAAATAACATTTAATTCTTATGTTTATAACTTTAAGACACTTTTTATTTTTAAGGCCTAGTTGAAAGTTTTTAGTGAGTAAAGGTGACAGCCACATTTGTAATGGCAGACAGGAATGGCTGGTACTATTGATTTTATTGTAAAGAGGCTACTGGACCTTCTTCCACTGCTGCATCATGAGATATCAGTACTGGGTTCCAAGCTCCTCAACCAATCAGATTACTGGATTTTTTTTATAGCCATATTGTAATGCAAGATAACACACACCTTGTCATGCCTTACTGTTCAAGTATAACATGGATTAATGTAAGGCTGCTAGAATCCTAGCAGCCAATCAGATTGCAGCATTTATGAGAACCTTTTTTTTCATTATGTATAACTGGAGGATAATGACGGAAAAGCAAAGATACTAAATGAATACTTTTGTCCTGTCTTCACCAGGGAGCAGAGCTGGACCGGTGCCTTCAAGAGGGAAAATAGGAGCGGTGGGGGGGGAGACACTAATACCGGAGGATAGAGTGAGGGACGGTCTGCTGGCTATAAATGTGGAAAAATCATCAGGCCCAGACAGAGTACATCCAAGAGTAGTAAAAGAAATAGGAGCTAGCATGGCAACTGGCAGACCTGTTTAATAGCTCACTAGAGTCAGGCATGCTATCAGAGAACCGGAGAACAGCACATTTTATTTATTTATACACCAGTTTACAACCTTTGAGCCAGAGGCTCATTTCCAAAGGTACCTCGTCACATAGAGGACAAACAGAACAAATTTAGGTTACAGTATAAACATTTAGGTTACAGCATAAAAGTCATGTCTTTAGAGATATACAGTGTTTCATACATTTATACAATTTAGTTGCAATTACATTGTCATAGCTGAGCACATGTTAGTATTAACAGAGGCAAAATGCAATGGGGAGAGTTGTGGGGGGGGGGCGAGGTAGCGCCCCTCCACAAAAGATGTCCCAAGGATGATCCAGGGAATTACAGACCAGTCAGTCTGACACCCATTGTGCCAAGCTCATGCATACCATACAAAAGGAAAGATTGATGGAATATCTAGATTAGCATGGTCCCAAGGATGAGAGGCAGCATGGCTTCCTGAGGGTGGGGGGAGGGGGAGATCAAGACAAATATATCTGATTGGCTTCTTTGACTGTGTCAGTAAGACTGTAGACAGGGACCAAGCGGTACATATCCGCTATCTTGCTTTCAGCAAGGGCTTTAACTCTGTGCCCCATAAAAAAAGGTTGATCAGGAATTTTAAGGATATTGGAGTTGGGGAAAATATGACCAAATGGGTGTAAACTTGGTTGAGGGACAGAACCCAGAGTGTGTTTGTGGTGGAAGACTTATCTGGTGCCAGAAAGGTGACCGGTTGGGTCGTATGTTTGACTGTGTGTGATGGGTTGGTGGTGGTGGGGGGAATCGAATACTACTACCACTGCGGTGTCAGACGTGGCAATGTGTGGGCGTCATGACACATGTGGAGGGGGGAGGTTTCGTGTACTGTGCTGGCGGTCGGTCGGAAGAGGGATCACTAGGCACCATGTCCATACCCTCACCATATCTCCATCCCTGTACATACATTAACCCCACCCACTATGTAACTTGATGTTACCTTACTGGTACTTGTCTTTCTTTTCTTCATCTGAATAGCAAATTAGGTATATAAGGGTTAGGAACAAGTAGTAAACAAACAAAACAAAAAAAAATGCAAGGCACACACAAAGGAAGTTTGATATATATGGCATTCTTTTTATTATTTTATTTCTCTTTATGTTATTGTATCAGATGCAAAACATGGAAGTGCATATACCACATAACTACCATTAAACACAGAATACAGGATGGGCAACTATGCAGAACCAGTGTTGTGCCACCGAGGGCTACTGATTGCCTGTGACCTCTAGAGCTTACAGGGAATCAGTACCCTCGCTGGCACAACACACTGACTGAGCATAGTTGCCCATCAACTATCCTATATGTGAATATTGCATTTAGACAAACCACATTTACAAATCTGTTTTTTTCCAAACATTAAGTATGTGCATATGTAACACTAACTTTATGCACAACATACAAATAACTTACTGTCGTCAACACTGACAGAGTCCAGTCCTGATTAATTATTAGCGATCACTTCAGGCTCAACATCAGTAAGACTCTGCATTCCTATGTCCAGACCAGTCTCAGGCAGCTCAGACATTGGACAACCTCCAAGAATGTCATTCATTAAGCCATAATATGGAAAGGTTGATGACCCCCCCGCCCCACTTTTGCTAAAAGTCCCTTTTGCCTTATAATATGAACACCGCAGTGCCTTCCATTTCCACCGAAGCTGTACCTCACTCCCAACATAACCTGCTTCTTTTAATTTTTCCACTGCACTCCTGAACAATTCTGAATGCCTACTCTTCCTGCCAACTAATTCAGTCATTACGTTCAAATCTGCCAAAATATTAATAAATAACCTAGTCTCCTGCTCCCTCCAAGGTCTACTATCATTTTCTGACATTTTACACTTAAATTTCCTGTCAGATACTGTAAAAAATGTGACAAGATGGCTTCACTTGCAAACAAAGTTGCTTTTGCCACTTGAGATTATTTAGCTGCACGGACTGCACACATGTGCAGTAAGAACTTATAGCAAATGCGCATGTGCGATTCTCCGCCTCTGCATCTATAGCCGTATACATGCAGAGAATATTCGATTTAAGCAAGGATTGGTTCTCTTCGACCTTGAATCACCAGCCCGGTTGCATCCTTGACCAGATCAGTCCACGATCACTGTTTACATTATAACAGAATCTGCAAAAAATTCTCTGATCGGAACTGGTTAGATGGTACATGTAAACGGGGTAATTGCCCCCCAAAAAAAAATATGATGAATCCAAGGAGTATTTTAATGGAAAGATTTTAGCAGTAGTTGGTTGTGAATCATCTGGGACACAACAATGGTTTATGTATTTTTTTCCTGTTATTGTGGTTTGGGTTTACAGCCACCTGTAACTAATATAGATCCATTCTGCACAAAATAAGCCATACCCATAGATTTAAATTTCATTACAAAAATGAAAAATGGAATGACTCTTGTGAGGCTTTGTGGTAACATTAAAACAGCTCTTAGCAAAATGCAAATTTGATGCTTTCCTTTATATTGTGCCACAAGATTGGTTTGGGTGTCACCTACTTAGTGAACCTACTGAAAATAAATGCATTTCAGAGAGAGTTTTAATTAGTATTTGGATAGGGGGTTTGTAGATTTGCTCACCCTCCATCGGATAGTGTTGGTATCTGTCTCTGAATCCAACAGTAATCCCACCAAAGTCAGATTTTGGATCCATGGTTGAGTTATTCAGTATCCAAAGTCATTTCCAGAAATCTGAGGTCAGATTTTGTTATCCAAGATAGAATATTTTGGTCCAACTTTGGATATGAATATTGCATACTGTACTACCATTTCTTAACCATGTAGCATCTCAGATATTGAGAAAAACAACATTCCATTACATGCTATAATCAAGGAAAAGCTATAACCAAGATGGCAGCATGTAATGTTGAAGTTTTTTTTATATATATATAGCTATTTGGTCCCTGTTTGCTCCTCCCACCAACTGGTGATGGGGATACATAGGTATTTTTTTTTACAGGTTTTCTCCCCTTGCCCCCCTAAGGCCCCGACACACGGCCGTGCAAGTGTGTGGAGGCACGCATGCACCCCATGGTGCCAGCTCAGCCCCTTTCACCTCCCATAACTGTTTTCTGCCCTCTCTCCACCTATGCTACCCACTGGAACTCCACCTGGTGGGAGTGGAACTACGAGGGGTGCCAACCCACCCTCACCACCCTAGGGAGAGGAGAACTGACCATCAGTATGCTTGATCCTGCTCCGCCCTCTCCCCACCCCAGTCTGGCACCCCGACAACCCAAGGTCATTCCCAAACCCGGGTCACTGGCGTAGCGTGAGGTAATGCGTCCAGCGCCTTAACCCTCTCTGTCACTGGGCCAGCTAATGTGTAAAATAAATATTACTCACTTTGTATTCACTGTCACTCACCTTTAAATTACCTTAATGTCTTCAATTGACTTCAATTTCATTGATTGCATTATGTGACCATACTGCTGTCAAGGCTGTTACTGAGGGATGGAGAAACATTTTGAATACTTCTCAATCTGTTGACTGAAAACCCCAACAGCAGTGGGAGCCAGTGATGTCTTACACAGCAGTCATATTTGACACCATTGCCAATGTACAGACAGATGGTGTCCATTGTATGTCTATTGTGTGTCCTTTTTTAAACTTCATAAAATATTTATTGATTAAAATCAATGCATTACATTGGATCAAGGAGCATAATGAACTATGCAATGTAGACATATGAACTCATCTGGGATGTGATACAGTCACCTGCATGAAATGTAAGCCATCATGTGATGAAAAGTAGAATGAACAGTAATCCATCAAGTAACACTAAAACTTTAACCACTGTATCTTGGCACTGTCCTCCCCCGCCCCCCTTCAAGCCAAACAAACCGCTGATGCTGAAATTCACACCTAGTGTAGCTGTGACGGTTTGTAGTCCAATGGCTGGTGTCATGACCTCAGTGTGTCTACATTTGGCCTCTCAGTCAGCAATAGAGTTACAGCCATTCTCCTCTACTGTAGGTGGGTCTTTCCAGTGGGATGGAAACTGATGTGGTCCTGAATTAGGTGATATCTGTTGCATCAAAATGAAATCTAAGATACAGACAAGACAACCATGAACTTCCCCTCCTTGGGACTGCCCTCCCATCCCCGTCCAGAGTTAATGTGGTGGCAGATGGGGGATTCCATGCTCAGAAAAGTGCCCAAAGGACCAATCCCAGTCTCTCTCTCTCTGCTCACTATATTCCCCTTATCTAGTATTCTGATTCAGAGTCAGTAGAATGTTGTTCTCTTAGAGAATTAAACCTGTGCCAGGGTCACCGAGTCTCTAAGAATGTTCCTCCTCCAGCTTGAGATCACTGGTGATCCTCTCCATCCTCCTCCTCTATGCTATCCACTTTTAGTTTCCATTTGTCTATGGCAGGTGGGGCAGGGGACAACCAGTTGGCCATGACACATTTTAGTGCAGCCACACAAAGGGTCTGCCCTAGCTTTTGGATCTGTTTTCTGCCTCTCCGGAGTGTGGAGAAACCTAGTACCAGGTCTGAGGAGTTCACAGTGCTTCTCCCTAGACTTTTTTGAATGTGACTGTGGATGGTTGCTCCACATTAAGCTAGCTTTGCGCAGGCCAAAAAAAGATAATTGTGGGTGCCCATCCCCCCTCCGCATTGGCGCCAACACTCATCTGTGTAAATGGTCTTAAAGTGTTTTGTTATGTGGTAGTGGTACAAAAGAACATACTAATATTTTGCAGTTGTACTCCCACCATGTCAGAGAGGAGGTGTCTTTTCACCCTTTTTTTATTTTTTTTTATTTTCCCTTTATCCTCCTCCCTACTTGCAGCCCCCTCCTCTTCGGGAGACACCTATGGGCTTATCAGCCTTCGCTCACCTACCTGGAGCAGTGCAGTCCATGCCCCATGGAGCCATGGCTATACCCCCAGGCGGTGCAGGGGTGGGACCCCTTCACCCCGACGTTCCGCTAATCTTTGTCGGCATGCTGTCCCGGGCAGGTAGGGGCATTGAAGGTCGGCCCCTGGTGCTCTGTCTACTAGGGGCTGCAAGGAGTTCCTGGTGTTTCGGCGTGCCAGGTCCAATGACATCAAGGCTGGGCGCTGACGTCTAACACGTCGCTCCCCCTCTGTTGGAGCATCGGGCTTGCTGTGCCTCAGGTCTCCACCTGGGGTCAGACAAGCACCGAGCTCAGGTACCCCTCCCCGGAAGGACGAGCAGTCCTTGGGACACTCAAGTCCCTCCCCCGGCCGGCCCCTCCAGCTCCCGGCTCGTTCCCGAACCGAGTCGCTAAGGCCGTCAAGCGAAATTCAATCGCTGCGCCGCCAAGGGCCAGCTGTCTTTCACCCTTTCTGTTACCTTGTTTTCCATTGCTTGGGTAGAATGGGGATACTGATTTTGCTTTTCGAGGTTAACCTGATCACCTACAATGGAGGTTCACTATCCTTCATGAGGATCTTGTACAGGGCCAATATGTATCTAAATTTAACTGCGAGTGTTACTGAGTCATAGAGGAAGGCCTCAAAGTCTATTAGTGGGCATTGTAGGTTTGCAAGCAAGTATGTGGACTGGATGAAGTGTCTAGTTTTCAGGAATCAAAAGTGATTCTCCGTCCTTAATGCATATGTTCCTGACCGATTTGCAAAGGCCATGTAACCGTTAGTCTCTGCCTTTCCCAATGTGCATATGCTAGTTTAAGCTGTGGTGGCATGAGCAATTCTTCATGTCTTATAAGTAATAAGTGCCGTATTTCATTAGGGGTACCTGTACACTTTCTAATCTTCAGGAGAATGTGGAGAGAGGGTTTGGTCCTAGGGCTGTGGACATGTGGCCATACAGATTGGGGAATCATAGCCATTGGGAGAGTTCAAAGTGCTCCCCTGGGGAATGTGTTCTCCTCAGTATGGTACCAGCCAGAAGTCATTCATTGTTTGGCCCATGTACAGCACACAGGAATTCCCCTTGTGCTGCTAGATAGTAACTGTGAAGACAAGGCAAGCTAAACCTTCTCCTGCCTCTTGAGGCTCTCAGGGTGCTTCCTACCATTCTTGTGTTTCCCCCCTGCCCATGTAAACTTACACCGGTCTTTGTGTAATACATTCAGAGTGCCCCATAATTGGTTGTGGGGAGGGTCTGAAATAAAACTAAAAGGTGAGGTAGTATGTTCATCTTTATAGTTTGGGTCCTACCATATAGAGTTAGTGGCAGCAGAGTCCACGTGGCTAAATACACTTGTATGGTGTGAAATAGCCTTTGATGGTTGTTGTCCGCTGACACTTTTATCCTTAGGTAATGCTATGTGTTGTGCCTCGCCCAGGTGAATGGAAAGGTGGCTTTAAAGTGCAAAGCTGGCGAGTCACTCAGAAACATGGCCTCTGATTTGGTCAGATTAATCTTATAACTATGCATGTGAGAATATAGCTGCTGTCTTCACACTTTGCCCAAATCACTCCAGGAATATAGATCCTTCCTCAGTTCTATCATTTATTCAAGTTGAATATATGAAAAAACAAAAATACACCAAAATGTACACCTACAGTATGGCGCTCCTATGTTTTGAGTCACACTGGCTCTTTTTCAAGAAAAAAAAAAAGAATCAGTGCAGCTCGAAACATAGGAGCTCCATACTGCAGATGTACGTTTGGTGTGTTTTTGTATTTTTCATATGTTCAACTTGAATAAATGATGAAACTGAGGAAGGATCTGTATTCCTGGAGTGATTTGGGCAGAGTGTGAAGAGACCAGCTATATTCCTGCATGTAGGTTTTATGCTGTGGATCCACTTGCATCACTCGGTGTGGTCTAACTGACATAATCTTACAGTTGCCCAACACTCCATAGCCTCGTAGCAGGGTTGTTGTTCATCCTTCTGCTGCTTATTGAAGAACCAATTGCACTGGGACCAAGCCTGGAGCTAGAAACTGTTGGAGCACAGATGGAAACATGTGGACACAGTTCTGTTTTACCTTCGTAGTGAATTTTAGTCTCAGTTTGCTTCAGGAACTGGGAGTTTTATGAATGTTTGATCAATTATGTGCCTCTGTATTGTCTTTGGATCATTTGGAATCTGAAAAGCAGCAGACATCTCACATCTGGCATTCTGGCATCCATATATATGTGGTTTGAGAACAGTACTGAGCTGGGAGCTGTTTCTGCTTCTTGTGATCTTATGATCCTTTTAAAAAACAGCTTTTATTCCCAGTTCAGCATTTCTTTTTTTAAAAAACTCAGAAGTTTATTCCAGAGACCAGGTGCACATCTCATACATACCATGTAATGAAATAAATCAATCACTTGGGTATCCTAATTTTACAAGTCAATTCCGCTTACACAACAATAGCTTAACCGGCAGGAGAAGATATAATACTCTTCATATCTAGCATTATTGCTCTTCTTACTTCTCCAGTTGATCTTCAGATTTTGTCTACAAACTGTTACCTATATTACAGCATTCGGTACATCTCTCTCTAAAGTCTAGGTTTTTTCAAGAGAAGCATAATTGTTATGAACCTTTCTCCAGGTGGCTAGTTAATACACTTTTTGGTAAAATAAGCATAAGCCAGTTTGAATATGTATGTCCTAGCTCTTTTGACACATTAAGACAGATGTCATAGGGGGAAACTCCGCCAACTAAAATGATTCAACATGAGTCTTATAACTTAGTCTAGCAACTAACAGCTTAAAACTCAACAGGGAGACTCTATAAATCCACTTTGCTGAGAGAATTTATCATAGCCTAGGGGAATGGGAATGGAGTACCCCAACATCTGTACTGCACCCTCTCCCTGGGGCCTGGAGACCACAATGAGCCCACAGTTTCATCACCCCCTGTCCTCAAAGTGTTATCTTCATAAAAAACTGAGCGAGTACTTCTACTCTGGATACATAGCCACTCTTCCAGGGTTTGCCCAATGTCATACCCTGGGGTCCTGCACAACCTTCCCCCTCTCCCAAATCACAGTTCCCTATGTTTCTCTTCTGTCAATCTGATTTCGGCTGTTAGGCCTTCCATTTGTTTAAGTTCTTCAACCCTGCCTCTCCAGGCACTCAGGTCTGGTGCTGTGGGGGTAAGCCACTTGGATGTGATTTCTTTTAGTGCCGCCAGGAACAACAACCTGACCAAAGATGGTGGACCATTCCTCCCAACTCCACCCAAATCAAGACCCAGGACAAGAGAGTCAAAGGAACATTGGACAGTGACCCCTCCATAGTGCGCTGAGTGTGTCACCTATCTCCTTCCAGAACTCCTGCACCTTAGTGCATGCCCAGAAAATGTGTGTATGCATGCCCACCTACCCACATCCCCTCCAACACAGGTCTGTGCCCCCTCCTGGGAAGTGTTTAGTGATTGATGGCGTGTGGAAGAAACCAGTTCAGCACTTCATTATGGCTCACACTTCTATGCCCCCCCCAGACTTCCTTACAAATCATATCTTTATTAACTTATCACAGCGTCAACCCTGAGTTTTGTCAGTACAACACAGATGTTTGAATTTTAAAGTCGGCCCCATTGTGATTCCAGCTGCTTTATGTTGGTGAGGTCTTTACAAGCACTTGGCTATGGATATAAACTAATACAATATATAATACAGTCCTTTTAGCACAGGCTGATATAGGTGACACTAACTGACTCAAACTGACACAACTGGATATTAGATAAGGCTCGGCTTCACTGACTGAACTGTCACCTTTGACTATTTATTTACGGCAATTTGGTAACTGGGTGAGCCAGCTGACACCAGAGGTCCCTTTTTCAGGGGCAACCCAGAATTAGTTAAATACAGTAATTACAAGTACATTGTCATAAAAGAGACAGGACATATTCGATAACACAACTTATATACAGCTACACAGGAGTATTTAGTTAATATCAGTTAGGCTACTTGGTAACCAAGTTTGCACGTGTAACAGAAAACAGAGAGATGAAATCAGCGATGGGCTATTGGTGACTGGTTTCTGGGCCCACTTTATTTTGTAGCTTTCCTGTGAAACCAGCATCTGAATTTGGTGTGATGATTTTATACAGATGCATTGAAGAGGGACATTCAAGTTACTGGAACTATGAAACTATTCCTTCTTTCAACTGATGATGGCACATCTGGTGTTGGACCATGAATCCAGTGGTGCTAGATTATAATATACTGGAGGGGGCCGAATTGCACTGACCCAGTTGCTGCCAATGCCTGCCCTAAATAGATGTCAGAGGGAGGACTATAGTCAGATCTGAAGTGAATGAGACTGACAGCTGCTGCTGCTGCTGGTGGCCCATGTGCTGGAGTGGTCTCACTGTATTGGTGGCTGCTGCACTTTTACCAGGGGATCTGACTTCTGCTGAAGTACAGTAGTTTTATGTATTTATTTTTTGTAAAATGTTTTTATTGTAAGCAAGCAAAGCTTATACATAAACAACAACGTAATCATACATAGGGCATTAAGAATGGAGAGAAGGACTTCTTTAGATACATTTGGGAGAGATGGAAGAACAGGGACCAGATAGTGAGAATTGGGAAGGAGGGGGGTAGAGAAGGGGGAGGAGCAGGCAGAGGCACTGAACGAGTGCTTCTGCTCTGTATTCACAGTCGAGAGGGGAACACAGATAACTCATGGGAGGGGTGGAGTGGGCAGAGGAGGGGGTGACAGATGGGGAAGTTACAGAGAGCAGGGTACTGGAAGGACTGAGGGCACTGTGGGTGGACAAGGTACCAGGTCCTGATGGCATACACCCTAGGGTACTCAAGGAACTGGCTGGGTGCCTGGCAGGACCACTGGCTGACCTGTTCAATAGCACTCTGAACACAGGATATGTACCAAAGGACTGGAGATTGGCCCATGTGGTACCCATTCACAAAGGTGGCCCAAAAGATAATCCAGGTAACTACAGACCGGTGAGCCTCACATCAATTGTGGGAAAACTCATGGAGTCAATCCTTAAAAAGAGACTGATGACATTTTTAGGGGACAGTGGTCTCCAGGACAGGCAACAACACAGGTTTGTCTCAGGCAGGTCCTGCCAGACAGATCTGATCAAGTACTATGATTGGGTGACCAGGGAACTGGATAGGGGACATGCAGTCGATGTCTTGTACTTGGACTTCAGCAATGCCTTTGACTCCGTGCCACATGGGAGGCATGGGGGGAAGCTGGAATATGTAGAGGTGGGTACTAAGATGGGCAACTGGATCACTAACTGGCTCAAGGGCAGGCTGCAAAGGGTGGTGGTGGAGGCGAAACTCTCATCGCCAAGAGCGGTAACAAGCGGGGTGCCACAAGGATCAGTACTGGGATCAGTGCTGTTTGGGGTATTCATAGCTGATATCTTGCTCGGGACCCAGAGTAAGATAATTCTGTTCATAGAAGATACCAAGGTGGGGGCTGTGGTGGATGACATTGATGGGTAGAAGAGACTACAGGGAGACCTGACAAGACTACAGGAGTGGTCAGAAACATGGCAGTTGGGGTTCAATGCCAAGAAGTGCAAAGTACTGGACTTTGGAGCGAAGAATCAGAGGAGGAGCTGTCAGCTGGGAGGGGTACAGTTGGGGAGCACAGAGGAGGAAAATGACCTGGGGTGATTATAACAGGGAATATGAACAGCTCGGCTCAGGCAGGAAGGCAGCAGCAAAAGCCAACAAGATGCTGGGCTGTATAGCAAGGGGGATCTCTTCTAGAAGTAGTGAGGTGATCCTTCCCTTGTACAGGTCACTGGTCAAGCCACACCTGAAATACTGTATGCAGTACTGGTACCCATTCCTGAAGAAGGACATCAGACTGTTGAAGGGGGTACAGCGCAGACCAACTAACATGATCCAGGGTTTGGAGGGTTATCCTACGAAGAAAGGCTGAACAGGCTTAACATGTATTCCCTAGAGGAGTGGAGGGATGGGGAGACATGATCGAGACCTTTAAGTATCTGAGGGGGATAAACAAGGATAATACAAGAGGGATATTCCAGGTCAGAAAGGGGAGAGATACTTGAGGGCACCAGCTGAGGTTGGTGGGTGGAAAATTCAGGAGGGAAATCAGGAGACATTATTTCATGGAGAGGGTGGTAGCCAAGTGGAACACTCTACCAGAGGAGATAGTTTCCTGTAGGATGGTGGGCTGCTTCAAGAGGAGTTGGAACACAGCGAGGGGAATTTGGGGAGGGGAGGAGGGGTGGGCAGCTGCAAGTTGAGCTAGCTGCATACTTGAGCAGACTCGATAGACTGTGTGGCCTGTTTCTGCTGGCATTTCGTATGTTCATAGTAAAAACAGTTATTACAATCATTGGAGCTTAATACAAGAAGTAGTGAAAGTGATAAATGATGAATGCAGTGCATGCGCGTGGGGCAGAGAGTAAGCATTGGCATTAAGCATTAACCTAACATGTAGCTTTATTGAAGAACTCGGTAAAGTTATAGAGGTACTGCTGTGAATGGCATCAGTTCTGGACTGTGTGAGGAAGATGGCAAAGGAAGTTTGGTGCTGTCATCTATGCTGTCCCTATACACTGATTTTGGCTGACGTTCATTGCTGTAGTGAAGAGGTGCTGCTTGGCAGCTGATGAGGGATCACCCTGAAGACAGACGCTGTTGCTGCTGTGGATAAAGTAGAGTGTAGCCACTGTCTTCTTCAAAACTGGTGCCGGAGACTGGACATGGGGTAGTGATGCAAGTTGTTGAGTAGGAGAATGAGAAAAGAGTTTCTGGAGCCACTGGCTTCTAGACTGGTACTGGATACTGAGTGGTGCTGCTGATATTGAGGAGGAAGAGAATGACAGAAAAGTCTTGGGAGGCACTGCCTTCTTCTACACTGGTGCCAGAAGCTGCATGGTACTCCTGGTTCTGGAAGAGGAGGAAAATAAGAAAAGAGTTTCTGGAGTCACTGGCTTCTTCTATACTGGTGCCAGAGACTGAGTAGGGCTGCTGGTTGTTGAGGAGGAGGAGAATGAGAAGGAATAGTCCCTGAAGGACTTCTGGTGACATCACCAGTATGGCAGGAGTCTGATTTACTTTGCTTCATGGATAACTCACCCCGCGTAATCCAGCCTAATCCTTGCCTAGCACGTGCTCTGTCAGCCTATTTTTGAGCTCCCATCTGATTAAAGATGTCTGCAAAGCCTCCGCATGCAAAAAGTTTGAAAAAGCAACTTCCTCTGGCAAGATGAAGCAACTTGTTTGGATGAAGATGTGGAGGGCTTCACGGCCTTATCACAACGCAGGTGCTCACCTTCAGAATCCTCCCTGGGCCTGGAGAATGAGGAGATTGCCCTTCCAGTGGGCTCTGTTTGCACTCTGCAGCATATTTTAAACCCAGTAAACAAAATCGACTCCTCTTTGGCTGACTTGTGACAAGATGTACGCAAACTTGACAAAAACATGTTGGAGAACGTGGTGAGAGTCATAGAACTGACAGAAGCGCAAGACACCAGTGAGTGGCTGATCTTATATTTGCTCCAGAGGGACAGGGAGATTCAGACTCAGCTTGAGGATATAGAGAACCAAGCCTGTCATAACAATTTTCGGATCCATGGGTTACCCATGGGAGCCGAAGAAGGATATGCCACAGCAATTGATTTTATTCAGCATCTGCTGTGGACCACACTATCTTTGCCCTCTGATTTAAACTTAGATATCGATAGAGCTCATCGCTCTCTGGGACCAAGGCCAAATGACCCCACAGCTCATCCTCATTCCTGGATAATCAGGATGGTTTATTTTTCAAAGTAAGGACCAAATATTACAGGAGGCATGGAGTCACAGAGACCTAAAATACGAGGAGGTGCCCATTTACTTCGATCAGGACTTTTCTAGTGCCCTTCAAGCTGAGAGACTGAGGTCAGAGCAGTGGTGAAGGACTTAGAAAGTCAAAAAAGACATTAAAGCACAACTGCTTTTTCCTGCCCGACTCAAGATACACCTTGAATCCGTAGCAAAACCCATTTTCTTCATTGGTAGATGCTATCCCTACCTTGTGAAAGTTGAATATTCCTTTGCCCGACCCAGAGGTGGAACAGCTTGAGTGGAAGCTCACCGTGGGAGTTTGGAGTGTAGTCCCTTGGGGGCAGGGCCAGATATGTTGTTTTCAAGGAGCAATACCGAGGGCAGTTACCACAGATATACTGTAGCAAGGCTTTTGAAGTGAGCTGACCAATGAAATTAGAGCAGGAATGTGGCCTCTTCTTCCTGCTGATCTCCAAAGAGATGAGGTACTTTCTACTGTTCCTCATAGGGTCTCAGGCAAAGCTAATTGACTTAAGACTGTGATGCACCTCATTTATATGACTGAAGTCATTCGGCTGTAGTGAACACAGCTTATTTATAGCTTCCATTGCTACTGTTTGTTAATGAAGTTTTCCCAATGTGCTGTTCACTGTTTTGGTAGTTCTAAAGTTAGACTTAAACCTTATAATGATCTATGCTCTTCAGCAATGGGGAGAGGAAATTTTTGTGTGCATGGGAGAAGGAGGTAAATTGTGGATTGGAGAGATTGTTTATTGCCTGATTTAATTACTGGGGGGAAGGGGGACAATCTAAAGTCAGTGTCGGAGTTTTATTGGTTTTGCAAATGCTGGCTGATGGAACCATATGTAGGCCTCGTGATCTGTGAGCTCTAATGCCGTCTTCAACTTATTGAATGTTATACCATGGACATGAGTGAACAGCCAATGAAATCATCAGACTGGCAGTTTACCACCGGTGTAAATCCTCTGATAATCAACGGCTGTTGATGAGACTGTAATCCAATGTATCCAATGAATCATCTGCAGCACAGGAATAAATAGAATAAAAATAAAATACAAAGCAACCTCTTTAATATTTGTATTTTATTATAGTAAAAAAAAATGAACCTTGGTATAATCACAATAAGCCACTCGGAGGATGTGGGTTATCGGGGGAGTTACCATGGCTGGCGGGTACATTACATTAGCAGCAGCTGTGGGCAAACCACTCCAGCCGTGGCAAATCCCCTGATAACCCACACCCCCTCATGGCTTATTGCTTAAATATAACCCTCTATATTCATAGGGCTAG
Organism: Neoceratodus forsteri; assembly: GCA_016271365.2. NCBI lineage: Eukaryota > Metazoa > Chordata > Ceratodontiformes > Ceratodontidae > Neoceratodus > Neoceratodus forsteri. Next base: position 291,500,361 of record CM057453.1, on the reverse strand, counting down.
CATCCCCCACAAATACCCATTTAACAAGGACGGGATGGTTATGAGGGGTGAAAAAGGAGAGGTGGAATGCTTCATTTGGAGGATTGTTTTTGATAGAGACTGGATAATGGGTTTCAGAGATGGGGGAGAAAAAACAGGAACTTGCCAACATGGGGGGAGGGGGATTCTCCTTGTTTTGTTGTAACAGAACTCTTAAAGAAAACATGGAAAGTAACAGGAGGGGTGGGTTTTTTTTTGGTTATGGTAAACCCTTGCCTACCCGGGTTAAATTAGGAGTTGAAGCTGATGTTCTGTGATCCCCAGCGTCCTGCTGCTGGATTTACCGATTAGCAGAATAGACGCGAATTACACAGGGAATAGAAGTGGTTGGTGGGGGCTTCCTAATGGGTCCTGGGATGGAGGGAATCAGTTACGGGAAGTTGTATTTCCCCTTTTTTCTTTTTCGATATAGGTGGGGGGGGGGAGTCCACGGAAAATGGGGCTTTATTTAGTTCTTTCAGCTTTCTTCCAGTGAGATGGTGATGGGTGTTTGAGTGCGCACTTGCTCTCCTGTAGGAGTTACAGTAAGTGCCACTCCACTATCCCCCTTTTTTTTCCTTTCCATCGGGGTTACTCGATTTTCACTTATAGTGACCCCCTACAGCATAGTAATAATGCTGCAGTGTTCCCCTGGAGGTTTAGGGGTTTTTCTTTTTTACAACTTGATCTTTACTAAACTTGTTAACTTGTTTAATGTTGTTACTGTTGTTCAGCTGTTTTTTGGCTGACATGTTAAATCTGTTTATGGAAACCCAATCAATGGAGCCAGATTTACTTGAATATATAGCAGTCTCATTGGATATTATTATGGGACAGGGCCAGTTTCTTTTGGAGTTGGTAATAAGAAGCTATGTTAATCAGATGACTATTAATATAGGAGTACCATGACACATTTAAATGCTATGTCACGTAATGTTAAAGGGATTAATTCCCCAGTTAAGCAAACCGGATTGTTGAAGGAGTTGAAGCACTTAAATTGTGATATAGCGTATTTGCAGGAGACATCTTTTGGGGCCTGAGCATTCCACATTAATGCATTTGTGGATGGGACAGGTAGCAGCAGCTTCACACCCAATTACAAAAAAAGCTGGTATAGCAGTACTTGTTAAAAGGAACAGCCCATTTACAATACAGGAAACAGAAGAGGGGCTCCAGGGACATTATATCAGAGTGTCTAGTCTTCTACAAGGTAAAACAATACACCTCATTAATATATATGCTCCTGTACTGGCCCGACGGCACAGTGGTTGGAGTTCCATCTGCAACATTTGTGACCCGGGTTCAGGAATGGACCTGGGTCACTGGAGGGCTGGCCGGGGGAGAAAGATAGAGCGTCCAGCGAAAGCTCGCTTCTCTGGGGGGAGGGTGGGGATGTGGCCAGGCACCTGCTGCCCCCTGGCGGAGGTTGGGAGCACAGCAGGAAGTCAGGCTCCAGATGACTGGGGAGTGGCAGACGTGGGTGCACACCTTGATGTCTGTGGCATGCCACTCCCCCGGGGAGAAAACACAGAAAATGGCACCCTGGCCGATTGGGTGACTGCCTCCCCGGACCCTCATCGCCGAGCTCCCAGACCTCCATCTGCTGCCTCAGCAGCACCCAGGATCGTTGGCATGGCCAAAATGACTCATCCCCTACAAAGGTAAGGGACCTACCTGATGAAGAGATACATTGGGGTTACCTGAGCTGGCTGCGATGTGGGGTGGTGGGGTCAGGAGCAGCCAGGTGAGAAGGTCCATGGGAAGCCTGAATGAGGGATCGGCCAGGTTGCAGGGTGGGAGCATAAAAAAAAAAATATGATATTTTATATATATATATATATATATATATATATATATATATATACACACACACACACACACACATATATAGACTCCTGATACAGGAACAGAAAAGTTTCTGTCAGACATTTTTCTTAAAGTAGCTACTTTATCTCATGACCAGATACTGCTGGGGGTGATTTCAACACTGTTTTATATCCCCACATGGACCGATCCTTGGGCCAGACCTCCACAAACAGGGCAGCTACTAAAAAACTTTAAAGTATTAATGACAGAGATAGGTTTGACGGATATGTGGAGGGCCCAACATGAGAGAGAAAGGGATTATTCCTCTTTTCCAAATGTGCAAAATTCTTACTGCCGTATAGATCTTTTTTTTTTTTTTCCATATACAGTTTTTCTTTTTTCCCTTTTTCTCCACTTCCTGGGGTCACGGCGTACACATGTGTAGTTGCACGTGGAGGCACGTGTGCACACCAGGATCCGGTGACTCCTTTCACTGCACCCCACCCCAGACTTGCATCGCCGCTCCTGCCGCCTGTGCACCCATTGGACCTCCACCCAATGAGTGTGGCACTATGCAGGAGAGATCGTCCACCTCTTGGAGGGGAAATCCCATTCCAGCCCTCCCCTCCAGCTGGCACCCCGGTGACACAAGGTCGTTCCCGAACCCGGGTTGCCGGTGTGACATGAGGTGTGGTGTCCAATACCTCAACCCTCAGCGCCACCGGTCCAGCCTATATAGATCTATTTTTTATGCATAAAATAGACCTCCATTCAATTATTGCCACCAAAATTCACCCCATCACTTTATCTGATCATGGACCAGTCTCTGTTAAACTCTCATGGGGAATGGAAGACAGGCATTTGGTGTGGAGAATAAACGTTTCCTTTTTAAATGATAAAAGCTTTGTTAAACAATTATCCCAGACAGTGATGGACTTGGCTAGGGATTCACCGGTGACAGAATGCTCCCCCCACCTCATCTGGTGGGATACATTAAAAGCCATAGTTAGAGGCCAGATCATTAGTTTTGCCTCGACACAGAAAAAACAGACAAACCTCCAGATAGACAAATTTAAAGATAGAATTATAACTTTAGAGGCATTCCACAAGCATAATCCTGAGAAGACTTAGGTAAGGAAGGAGCTAAATAAAGCTCGTACTGACCTTCAAGACTTGGAGAAAAAAAAGCAGAAGGCCTGTTGCATGTTTCTAATCAGAAATATCACAAAGTGGGCAAATGGGCAAAAAAGTTACTGGCATTTCGCCTAAGGAAGGTGCAGGCAGATAAACATGTGCCCTAATTAGTAAATAAAAAAAACACCACACAAAATCTGGGTTAAGCCTGGGGACATAGTTCTGCAATTTAAACAATACTATAATGTCCTTTATTCGAAGGATGAATCCCCACATGAGGTGACAGAATGGACTAAGTTCTTTCTTAACACCTTGAAACTTCCTACTTTACCCCCAGAGGCTCAAGAGGCTTTATCGTCCCCAATAGAGCAAGAAGTCACTCAGGTGGTTACTGGGTTACCAATGGGCAAATCCCTGTGTTCAGATGGTTTTAGTGCCGGATTTTATAAGAAGCTTAAAAAAGTTCTTGTCCCCTGGTTAGTAAGGGTCTTCAATACCTGTCTTGAAGAGGGCAAACTGACGGATTCATGGGGGGAAACCCTGATTACCGTTATCCCAAAAACCGGGGAAACTCAGAATGCACCGTGAAGCTTATAGGCCAATCTCTTTGCTCAATCAAGACTTCAAGATTTTGACAAAAATCCTGGCTATGTGTCTCCAAAAATACATTGAATTTTTAGTGCACCCTGACCAAATGGGATTTATTCCCCACTGACATATGTTGGACAATATTAGGAAATTGCTAAATATTATGGCCTCTAAATCCCCAACCAAAACAGCACAACTTGCATTTATTTTAGATGCTGGAAAGACATTGGATCGCCTTAATTGGGCATATATGCATGAGGTGTTGGAGCATATGGGGGCAGGGTGCACCTTTCTCGATGGATTTCTTTATGCTATCAAAAACCTAGAGCATGAGTCCAAGTTAATCGAACAGTCTCAGATTATTTTCCCATAGAAAGAGGTACTAGACAGGGGTGTCGCCTGTCCCCATTATTATTTGCCCTCAGCATGGAGCCTTTTGCACAAGCAATTATGGAGAACACTCTAATTCAAGGAATTAAGGTAGATCAGGTACTAAATAACATTTCCCTTTATACAGACGTTACCCTCATTTATTTGGAAGACCCTGAATGCCGCCCCCCCCCCCCAATTAACCTCAGAACAATTTGGTAATATATCCGGCCTTAAAATGAATATGGACAGATCAGAGGTGTTGTGTATTAGTGGCTTCCCCCAGTGAACATTAAGGAGAGTCCCTTTTAAGTGGGTTAAAGATAAAATACAATACTTGTGTATCAATGTACCCATCGACTTGTCAAAATTTTATCAGTATAACTATCAGGTCTTAAAAAAACAGGTTTTCAAAGATATAAATAGATGGCAGACTTTGCCTCTTACTTTCACTAACAGAGTTGACACTATCAAAATAAATATTCTACCACACTACCTGTTTCTATTCTCTACTTTGCTGCTGTCTGTTCCTTGGGCAGAATGGAAGGAACTTTATCTGGGTAGGCAGAAGACCCCAGAAAAGATGGGATCTGTTAACAGAGACTAAAGTGTGTGTGTTGGGGGGAGGAGTTGGGTATGCCTAATTTTCAGAATTATTAAAGAGCAACTCAACTGCTTCTGGTCCTGAAGATGTTGTCTCTTGAACTTAGAAGAGGGTGGTATACAATGAAGAAGTTGGCTTATCCATCAATACCCCTCAATATTCTTCCATGGTTAATCCTTAAATAGGATTTAAAGTCTATTACAAACAGATAGACTAAGCATACTCTGTCTGTATGGGTGGACACCAGGCAAAAGGTGGGAGATTCCCACCCCGGTATGGAAATTTATCCCTTTAGCTATGTTGCCACATTTTCCAGCTTCAAAGAATGACCCATGCTTCTATTGTTGGGAGCGGTTGGGACTTCAGTCCCTTCCTCGGTTCATACAGGGAGAGGTGGTTAAATCTTTTGAAATGTTACAAAGAGAACTTGGGATCCCTAAGAGGAAGGTTTTCCGATTCCTTCAATGCTGACATTATATAACCTCAATTACAGGAGTGACAGCCCTGTCTGAGGACCCGGCTCCTCCGGTTCTGTTAACATACCAAAAAGGTTGTATGGCAGATACTAGGAGATATATCTAATATATTTAATAAGGCATTGCAGGAGGGGGTGGGTACTCTCTTGATACAAAATATTGAGGAAAAATGGCATGAGGAAATGGGCTCCTCAATTTCAGAAGAGGGATGGAGTAGAATATGAAAAGGAATACATAAAACTACAAACTCCCCCTCATGGAGAGAATTTAGGTGGCATGTCACCACTATATACTTTATCACCTTTATCTGCTGGAGGTCCTGTGGGGAGAGGGGAACTCATTATCATGTGTTTTGGGGCTGTACATATATTTGTACTTTTTGGATGGGCGCTACTACTGTGATTCAGGAGATCTTTGGTTTGGTGACTGCTCCCACTTTTGTGAATTTAGTTTTTGGTCTACCTCTGGCTGGGCTGGGATCTTCCTCTAAAAAATACTTATTTTGTATTCTAATAGTGTTGGCTTTGAAGGTTATCACTCAGCACTGTCTTATGCCTTACCCATCATCTCTGACTTTATGGTTTGCTAATGTAACCTCCATCAGGAGTATGGAAGCTATTGCGGCCCAGTTCAGGCTTCGCACAGATCAATTTAACTCTAGATGGCTGCCACACTTTGATTACCTGTAAACTAAAGAGGGTATCCCAGTGTTGGAGCAACTCCTCCCGTCCCAGTCCTCCCCCCCCCTTTGTGGGACATACTGGTGTGCTTGGATATTGGATTCGTAGCCCCTGAACCCCTAATTTAACATTATTCAGACTCTGTATTCTGACTGAGTTTGCTTTTGTCCCATGATAGCTTATTTAAAATATGTTCTTCTTTATTCAATTTACTATTGAAATGGAGATTAATTAATAATCCATGGTTTCCATAGTTTCAAAGTTACTTTTTATTTATTTTTACATTTGAAATTTTAAAGCTCATAGATTTTCATATGAACAGGACAAAACAAGAATTACATTATAGAGATTTGTACTAATTGCTTTATCAGCTTGATTGCCCAGAAATGGAAGTTGGACTTTTGAGTCTCTGATATATAACCGATGTGGAAGGCAGGATGATAGACGGGTTGAGAATATTTGGACTTTTACTTTTCTATACGAACATACAAAATTTGCCGGCAGATAAAGGCCTAGAGGTCTATCAAGTCTGCTTGAATGTGCAGCTAGCACCCCTTATTCTGCAGCTGCCCCTCCCTTCCACCCTTCCCCTTCATTAACCCTTCCCCTTGTCCTGTCCCATCCCCTTTTGAAGCAGTCCACTGTTCTACTGGATACCACTTCTGCAGGTAACGCATTCCACCCAGCCACCACCCTCTCTGTAAAAAAGTGTCTCCTCATCTCCCTCCTGAACCTTCCTCCCTCCAGTCTCATATCATGGCCCCTGGTGTCCCTCCCCTCCCTTACTTTGAACAGCCCCTCTGTACCTGTCTTGTTTATTCCTTTCATGTACTTAAAGGTTTCAATCATGTCCCCCTGTCCCTCCTCTCCTCCAGTGAGTACATGTTCAACTCCCTCAGCCTCCTCTCGTATAAGTCCCTCAGCCCCTTGATCATCTTTTTTTCGCCCTGCGCTGCACCCCCTCCAGTAACTTAATATCCCTCTTCAGATACGGGTGCCAGTACTGCACGCAGTACTCCAGGTGCGGTCTAACTAATGACCTATACAGTGGCAGAATCACCTCCTCCCTCCTCGAGGATATACCCCTTGCAATACAACCCAGCATTTTGTTGGCCTTTGCAGCTGCCTTCCTACATTGTGCCGAGTTGTTCATTGACCCTGTAATGAGCACCCCCAGATCCTTCTCCTCCTCTGTCTGGGCTAGCTGCACTCCCTTACAGCTGGTAACTCCTCCTTGGGTTCTTCATCCCAAAATGCAGCACCTTGCACTTTTTGGCATTAAATCCCAGTTGCCAGGTGTCTGACCAGGTTTCAAGCTTTGCCAGATCATCCTTCTATGGACAGTCCTTGGCCACTCTTCTATCACAAAGTGCACCTCAAAAATAGGAAATGGACCATTACCGTGGTATAACAATTGTGTTTTATGCTGACAAGTACTTATTATTGGGCACTGTTGTATACCTAGCAATGTATTAAGTTTTATACATGTTGTATACCTGTTCTGCTAAAGTTAATAAACTTTATAAGTTAAAAAAAAAAGGAATAGTCCCTGAAGTCACTGACGTCTACGCTGGTGATGGAGACTGTGTGGTGCTGCTGACTGGTGGGGAGGAGGAGGAGGAGGGTGAAAAGCAAGATTCTCTGAAGCCACTGGCTTCTTCTGCGCTAGTTCTAGACACTGGGAGGTGCTGCTGGTTGCTTAGAAGGCCCTGAAGAGAGACTGGAAGATGAGGCAGGTGGTTTTCCATGCCAGTACAGGCCAGGTTACAGGGATCTGCTGATGGCTGCTGCTTTTAAAGACAAAAGAAAAGAGCTTGTTACAGTGTTTTCTTTGAATTCAAGGGCTGTGTGTCCCATATGTATTGGAAGGCCTTGATCTCTTGCTGCTTCCCTTTGCTTTCGCCTGTGGTGGTGATGATTGCTTCCTGTAATGTAAAGAAAACAAAATAAACAAGGGCTTTAGCATGTACTGATCACTGACAATGTGCCAAGTTCCTTTTTTTGGTTTGTTATTTGCACCCTTTCGGAAATGCCTGTTGCAAAAGGAAAAACAGCAAGTTGTGCTTCAGTAACTGCTGAGTGCTTCCTTTGACAGTTGAAAAGAGTGGACCCTTAACTTCTGAACAGAAGTGATTTGTGGAGGAGGAGGAGGAGGTTGTTGATTCTGGCTGCTACGCTGGTGCCAGAGGCCAGGCTGGGCTAACGGTCGATGCATGTAATGAAAAGGAGACAAAAAAAGGCGGATTACAATTCCTGTAGGTAGCATTAATATATAATGTGTTGAGAACTATTTCTTCTTTTCTGTATTCCTCAAACTCTGGCACCCAGTCTGGATCTGCCTGTTAGAAATTCAACCACAGCAAGTTGAACTATTCAGGCTAATTTATTTACCTAATTCAGTGTGTTGTGCTCACATTGCAGTTGAAGTGGCATAGCCCTGAACTTCTTGTGTTGTTACGAAGGAGGAAGACAAATTTGGCAGTGCAAGCTCTTGCCGCTACACCAATTCAGGAGGTTGCACAGACAGTTTTTTTTTTTTGGCCCCAAGACATTCACGTAGTGCCATCCCTGCCATATCCGCCTTTTTTTCGGTGAACCCCCCCCCTCCTCCAGCCCGCACCCCGGGTCACCCCCCACCCGATGGCCACCAGCTTCCCAGCAGGTGTTTCTATCAGTTAGGGTGGAGGGGGGGTCCCAACCGTGGAGTGGGGGCTGGCGCTGGCATCATTCATTGGGAGCTGCATTTTTGGGTGCTAGTTGGGGCAGGGATGTGCAGTGATGGCCAGCGTCCACCCTGCCCCCCATCCTAAGTGGTGCTGGCATGAAGGTTCCACAGCCTCCGCCAGGGGTCGCATGGTGTCAGACACTCTACCCCCCTCTCCCCCTGGAGAAGGACAGCAGTCCAAAGGACATTCAGTCCTTCTACCCCCGGCCAGCCCTCTGACATCCGAGTCCGTTCCTGAATCCGGGTCATCAGCGTTGCAGTCGGGCACCCTGCCTCTGCGCCAGTGGGCTGGCTACACAGACAGCTGTTGCATGGAATAGAATGATCAGAAGCTTTTGGCACTGATATTTACAGTGGTTACAGGTACTGGGTAGCACAGACAGTTAGTTGTGAAGGTGCTGACTGTTCTGTTGGCTGCTGAGACCCAGTTGCCAAGAGAAGAGATGGCAATGCCATTGGTGATAGGTGCTGAGGGTACAGACTTCGCAGTTAACAAGTTCGCACTGTTAAAAATAATCCTACAGATAGGGTCACACACACACACACACACACACACACACACACACTCACACACAATGCAAGCCTACTGGGCATGGTAGGTCAGTGCAGTACACCTACTGCACCTTGTTGCTTCCCACTATTGCAAGAAAGAACAAGCTCCTCCCATGAAAATAGTACTTATGTTCACAGGTTTAATCATTTATGATATATTAGCAAATTACTATAATTTTGCTTGTGTAATTGCAAACCGAACCAAAGTAAAGTCTTTATTCTTCAGAAAATTTTCTCAGTGAGTACACTGACATTAAAAGACTGAAACACAGACATATAACTTTTATTTTACCTTTTAAAAGGAGTTGTTGTTGGAGGAGAAACTCAACACACATTTATTTTATTATTTTGAAGGAGTGAAACACTCACATAAGATACAATAATTTTGTTTATTATTATTTTTATCTGGAGACTGAGAGGGAAGAAGGAAACACGTACAAAACAACCCCCACAGTAAATATTATTCCTTGTTAAATGTGTTAAAGGAATGGGGGCTGGGATGAGATCAGAGAAGAACCAACAATGCAATCACACACAGAAAACAGAAGAGAAATGAAATGACCAAGTCTATACAACACAAGCAGTACCTTAACACCCAATGTATGCTGCTGTTCTCTTGCTGAGTGCTGATACATATGGTTGTTTTTAAGTTGGTATGATTGCTGTAAAATGTAATAAATAATTTGCTATATTAAAGCTACACACCCAAAAAGGGCTTCCCTTTCTAAACTGAGGTAAGAGAGGATATGCAGACAAGGCACACAAAATTATGGCTGCTCATGGTAATACTGTACTAAGTAAATGGTAAGAAGAATTATTTCAGGAAGCCAGCCCAGTGGTTTGTTAGGGTTTATGGGCAGACTAGATGGACCAATGGTCCTTTTCTGCTGTCTTTGGCTACGTTTCAATGTTTCTATGAGTGCATGCTGAAGAGGATGAGGAGTAGAGTGTTTACGGACTGTGAACAATTGGACACTGTGATCACTGACAGTAGCCATACTCCTATTCACCATTCCAGCATGCTTCAAGATCTTGTGGATGTGATGGTGTTTCTGCAGGGTCTGACACAAGATACAGATGTTGGGGTGGCTTCATGCGGAACTCGTGTCGGTTAAGCTTAAGGAATGTCAGCTTCTCCACATTCCCAAGACTTAGCCTTGTGTGGCAGTCACTCATTATGCACCTGCTCGGAGAACTCACTGGTGCGTGGGTACAGTAGGTAGTGTACTGCCACAACATAGTGTCCTGGCCATGGAGTCTTCTTTGAACATCAATAATTCAGTGGATCCTCATCTCGGCTAACACTGGAGTTATCTGCAAAATAGCCGTTGAGTTCTGTGATGGTAACATAATCAGCTGACCAGGAAGTGGTGCTGACAGATGACATAAGCTATGCAGGTGACAAGCATTCTAACAGAGATATCCCATTGTGTCAAGGAATGTCATCTTCATCTTCCTCGCCAAAAATATCTTTCTTCTCATCTACAGTTAGTGCCTTCTTTTCTTAATTTCTTCTGCCAGATGGTGTCCCTATGTGTACAGGCTGCTTTTTGTCTGGAGACATACTTACCATCTTGTTATACATGGTTTTCTTTTAGCCATCAAACAGAGCATCCTCGGATGAAATATTCATCATCTGGCTCTTGGACTGCAGAGGCAGCAGGGAGGAAAGTACATACTGTTCCTTGAGAAACAGCTTGTTCACTCACTCATCTTCTGAAACTATGTGTAACAAGATGTGAGTAATGGCAATGGTGTCCTAATTTTTCATCAGGTCTTTCTGATAACTATTAAAGACATGATGCAAGAACGTATGCAGGTAACTGTGGCAACATGATGCTCAATCAGGATGACTAACTGCTGATCTCCCTCTTAAATGCCTCGATCAGTTCCAGAATATGACCAGTGTGCTAACCATCATCCAATCCCACCTAGATAGCATGATATCTGCCCCACTGATCTTGTGATGGAGCAGATAATCATGCACCACTAGCTTCTATTCCTAGAACCGCTGGAGTATGTAGTACATAGAATTCCACTGGGTGGCAACATCCTCCATTGAGGCATGCTCAGGAAGGTGTTTTTCAAATTGCATTCTATGCAGCTCCTTGCAGGCCTTCACCAAGTGCAAAAAGTCACCACAGATGGTCTTTGCAGCCCCGGTTATGTCTCTGGCCACCTTTTTCTGCTACAGAAAGTTTGTGACCACAAGGTTTATGCAGTGGACAAGACATCTTCAATTGCCCTGACAATTTTCTGGGCATTGTCGGTAATGATCATTCCCTCTTCCAGATCATTAGATGTCAACCATTTTGAGAAGACCTCTCTCAGTTCTGTCAGCAGATTTGTAAATGTATAGTCAGATGGGGAAACCTGATGCACATAGTCCTGCCTGTTTCCTGTAAACAGACCACAGAGATGTTTTGGACATAGATGATGGACATTGCTTCTCATAGCTCATTCAATGTGTGGTTACTGATATATAGTCCACAACTTGCCTGTGTACACTTGTCCACATATCGGTAGTGAAATGCACACTTTTGCAAGAAAACAGTTTTAGGCATCAATGGATCTCCCAACATATATCATCATAAAACTTGGGTACCGTCATATGGGTGAAGAAGTGGCAAGACGGCACCACTAGCGCCGGCAGGCATATTCATTATGCACAGTTGCATATGGTTTTAAAGTCAGGCCTTGTGTATACTTTGCCTGCACACACTGAAAGTCCACATACCAAAAGGAAACAGCTCTGTTCTGATATATGCCTGCAATCACCCAGGGAAAACAGGAGACAAACAGGGAGCAGTGAGTGAGTCATCTCGTTCTGTAATCAACTGTAATCCTCTTTGTTTATCAATTTCACAGCTGCCCGAGGAGGGTGCGAGTGACAAGCACATGTTAAAGTGCCTTAAACTGTTATCAGTCTCCTGGCATTACCTTCCTTTGTGAATTAATGTCTATCTTTGTCAGCAAGCAGGGGGCAGGGGATGGGGACAAACCGCAGTCTAGACTTCTGCATCTGAAATGAACTGTTAATTGTTGTGGCATCAGGGTAACGTAGCTTTCCACTGGCACTATGCATTTAATTCTTTAGCGGAAAACATGCTATAATAATTTATAACATGTGGCATCAAGGCAACATAACTTTCCACTGGCACTGTACATTTAATACTTTAGGGGGAAACATGCTATAATTATTTGAAAGTGTTTTAAACAAGTGATTTTTTTTTAAGATTGCACTTCTGACATAATGGAACTAGCAGCACTGAAACAGCATACATGAACATGGCAGGGAGGAGGGGTGCCCCTCAGCCAGAGTGTTTGTTTTTATAGCTTGTTCACAGCTAATCTTTTTTTTATTTTTTATTGTCATTATACCATACAGAGGAACGCATACAGCATCCAAATGTATACTTTCTAACCAAGAATACATTTTCTTATAGAGTTGATAACTTTCCAGTAGAAATAAATATAAACAGTGCAGACTGTCACAAACCTACTCAGCAGGTCAGGTCCTCTGCTCCCACAGTGCCAACCTCCGAGCGCAGTCTTGTGAACAGTTAACAGAACAGGGTAACCCTCCTGTCTGTTTTGTGGGTTTAAATCAAACTTTGGTCTCAAGTTCTGGAGGGATTCAAACTGTGAACCTCTTGCTAGCGTACTCAATGTACAGACTCAGATAATTCTGCTCTTCGGGGGGGAGCCAGATATGTTTTGCCTACAGGCACCTAGCCAGGTGTACAAAATGAACCCTTAAAAACTCTATGAAAGACCTCAGAATAAACTCTTATCTTTTCCCAGTTTGGTAAAACCAGTAAGCTTTGTACAGGGTCAACTTTGACCATGTATGCTTCACTTGTCAAGAAAAAGAATTTCAAAGGTACACCAAGTAGTCTCTAAAGTAGAGGTTTATTTAAAAATAGATAAAAAATTTAAAATGTAAATACAGAACCATATATCACAAAAACATACAGTCATTTAAAAGAACAAGGGTTAAATAAAGTGCAAAATTCCTACCACCAGATAATTAGACTTATATATCTAATGTATCTCTTCTAATGGTGCTGATAGACATATGTTGTTGTCAAGAGAGTCCAAACGTGTGTCTTTACAGATCACTCACAGCATAATTAAAACACTGTCTTGAGTCTGCCTTCTCCATGATTTCACCCAGCTCCTCCTCTGTTTATTAAAAATTATACAATCAGGATGTCATCACTCAGAAGGTAAATTAAATAAGGTTAATTTCTAAGTCCTTCTTTCATCCATGAGCAACATCCTGCTTTTACAGACATCAGAGGAACATTTATGACTTCACACCAGTGTGAAATAACCTGGTCTTCCTAGGGTTACCACCTGTCCTGATTTTCACAGGACAGTCCTGAATTGGGCAGCTGTGTCCTGCAAAAAACATAAAAAATACTACATGTCCTGATTTTATAGTAGAAAAAATATTTTCTAATTTTCCACTAAATGTTGCAAAAAACTACAATACCTTAACTAAAATACCTTAAAATGATAAAAAAAAAACAATAGAAGCAACTATGAAACTGCAATACTTAGCCTTAATTCCGATTATATAGAGAAAATAAGTCTGTTGCATTGGTCAAGGTTACATACTGTCCTATGAAAAATCATGTTTCAGTAAGAAATGTCCCATTTTGGGCTTCTTAAAAGGTGGTAACCCGAGGTTTTCCTCCTCTAAACGTCATAAAATGGATATTTTCTATCCTGTCAGCTGGCAAGCTACAGTTCATCTAGATAAACAGAAGATGCTTAATTTAGGCCTCTTCTAGCCTGTAATTATCTCCTGGCCTTCCAGGTAACAGCTTGTAGCTAAAACCTGGGAGGGGGTGTCATTCCACAGGCTGTTTCAGCATGTCTCATGAGAGACACTCAATAATGTATTTTTATATTACAAAAATCATAGATTAATCAGAACCAGCTGTCTGAGTGTCACAATTCCTCCCCACCTAGACTGAATTTGGGGGCTCTATCCCCTGCATGGGATGAGCTTCCCAAATTAGTTCACTTCTCATGGACACGAGACAAACCATCTGAGTTCTGATTTTTGGCTCCATCCCTCTGTATGTCATACCCTTGCAAAGCAAGATTCCATCTTAACAATCTACCATTGTTTTTTCCCATCTGGGTTAGCCAAACCAGGGGGTTGTGGTCAGTCTGTACCACAAAATGCTGCCCATACAAGTATGGTTCTAACTTCTTTAGGGCCCACACTATGGCAAGACACTCCTTTTTCACAGTGGAGTATGCCTGCTCCCTGGGAAGTAACTTTTTACTCAGGTATGCTATTGGGAGATCTCTCCCTTGGCTGGATGTCTGACTCAGTACTGCCCCAATACCCATGTCTGAGGCGTCTGTCTGAACTATAAAGGGTTTGCTATAGTCAGGACTTGACAAAACAGGAGCACTGCACAGTGTCTCCTTCAGTCTGGTAAAGGCTTCTTCACAGGCTGGTCCCTAGGTAATTTTCTTTGGCATCCTTTTCTTTATCAGGTCAGATAGGGGAGCAGCCAGGGCACTGTAACTGGGTAAAAATTTTCTATAGTACCCTGCTGTTCCAAGAAAACTCCTGACCTGCTTCTGTGTTTCTGGTCTGGGTCATGCCTGGATTACCTCTATTTTTATTTGGTTAGGATGGAACTGTCCTCGGCCTACCACATGCTCAAGGTATGCCACTTCTCCTATGGCCACCTGGCATTTCCTGGCTTTGACAGTGAGCCCGGCCCTCTGTATCCTGCCCAGCACTTCCCTAAGGTGGGATAGGTGTTCCTCCCAGCTGGTGCTAAAGATGGCAATGTCATCCAGGTATGCCATGGCATACTCCTCAGCACCATTTAACACCTGGTTCACCAACCTTTGGAAAGTGGCTGGGGCGTTCTTCATTCTGAAAGACATTACTTTGAATTCAGATAAGCCTATCGGAGCGATGAAGGCCGACCTCTCCCTAGCTCTATCTATCAACTCTACCTGCCAATACCCCTTTGTCAGGTCAATAGTCGTAAGGTAGGTTGCCCCTCCTAACTTGTCCAGGAGTTCATCCGTCTGGGGCATCGGGTGGGCGTCTGACTTCGTGACTGCATTCAGTCCATGATAGTCCACACAGAAACGAGTAGAGCCATCTGGCTTAGGCACAAGGACTACGAGTGAGGCCCAGGGGATTACCCCTAAATCCAGCATATCTTCCACTTTCCTCCTAATGTCCTTTTGGACAGCCTCTGACACCCAATATGCTGTCTGCTCTATGGGCATCTGTGTCCCTGTCTCCACATCATGAGTTGCTAAGGGGGTCAATCCAGTCTTGGTGATAAACAATGGGGCAAAGTCTGCTAAAACCTCCCTTACTTCCTGGATCTTGTCCGGGGTCAGCTGGGGAGACAATTTAACTGCCTCCACAGAGGACTCCCACTTACTTTCTTCCAGCAAGTCTAGAAGGGGGTCTTCTTCATCTGTCCTCTCCTCAGGACTACACACTGCAAACACCATGTCAGTACTATTTGCATATGGCTTCATCATGTTGACATGGTACATCCTTTCTGTCTGTCTTCGGTCAGGTAACTATATAATATAGTTCACATCATTTACCTTCCTAACCACTTTGTACGGTTCTGCCCACTCAGCCTGCAGCTTGTCTTTCTGGACCGGAATAAGGACCATGACTTCCTGACCTTGTACTTCCTTCCAAGTACGAGGGAGCTCTGGCTCTGCGGTCGTGCCACACTTTTTGTTTCTGCTGGGCAGCTGCCAGGTTACTCTGGGCTGTCCCCATAAGCTCCTTCAGCCTTTCCCTAAACTTAAGGATGTAATCCACTATGGGAGTTCCCTGGGTGGTGTGCTTGCCTTCCCAGTCCTCCCAGATTAAGTCTAGGGGCCCATGTACCTGGCATCCATATAAGAGTTTGAAGGGGGAAAATTCTGTCGACTCTTGGGGCACCCCCTGTATGCAAGCAACAGGTGGGGAAGGTATTTCTCCCAGTCCCTCCCATGCTGTTCAGCAAACGCCCGGAGCATTGACTTCAGGGTGCCATTGAATCTTTCCACAAGCTCATTAGCTTGTGGGTGATATGTGTTGTGCATCTCTGCACCACCCCACACTTCTCCCATAAACATTTCATTCAGTCTGACATGAAGGAACCCCCTCAATCAGTGATAACCTCCTGCGGAAACCCAAAAAGGGAGAAAATCCCAAGTAAGGCATCTGCCACTTTGTCCTCAATGAGGATAGGGCGATTGCCTCTGAGTACTGGGTGGCATAATCCACCACAGTCAGGATGAATCTCTTCCCTGAGGAGCTGGGGGTATTTAAAGGCCCCACAATATCCATGCCCACCCTCTGGAATGGCTCCTCCACTATGGGCAATGGAATCAGGGCGTCTTGGGTTTTCTTGCCCGCCTTCCCTATTTCTTTGCACCGGTGACAAGACCTGCAATACTCCTTCACCTGCTGGGTGAAGTTAAGCCAATAGAAGTTCTGGGCCAACCGCCGGATAGTGTGTGCGATTCCCAGATGACCAGACAAGGGAATATCATGTGCAATCTTGAGCAACTGCTCACGATACCCCTGGGTAATGACAAGCTGCCTGCCTAGCACCCTCCTCCCTCCTCTGTCTGCACAGCCTGAGTATACATAAGTCCATTTTCATAAGAAACCTTATGTTTGCTGTCACCTTCCTGTGCCCCATCAAAGTCTGCCCAAACCCTCAGCTTCTCTAGACTAGGGTCAATTCTCTGAGCACACGCAAACCTCTCACACATTCCCAAGGCATGGGACAGGTCTCCTTCAGTAACTAAACTAGGGTCCCTAGCACTAGCGTCAGGGCACTCAGAATCACTGTCAATCCCAACCCTCTGACAATGAGTCACTCCTCCCTCTTCATAGTAACCCTCCGTAGCTGTGTGGTTAACTGCTATTGGGGAAATTTCTACCCTCTTTTCATTCATCTCCCCATCTGGAGACACAGGCTGGGGAACCAGCCTCTCAGTGGTTTCCCCAATGGCTTCTGTGGGGTTCAGGGAACTACAATTTTGCCTTGCTGCTTGGCTACAGGTAACTGCACACACCATCTCCTGTTTGAGATTGTTACCCAGGATCACATCCACTGCTAAGGTTTGGGCTACAGCCACTTGTTGCACTGTTCCCCCTGTTTCACCCCAGTCTAGGAGAACACTAGCGAGGGCAATGTTTTCTTCACCAGTAAAGTCCTGTACAGTGATGTATTTATTGGTATAACCTGACCCGCCTCTACTAGATCCCCTTTTACCAATGTTAGGGATGCCCCTGTGTCCCTTAACCCTTGTGTCTGTACACCATTCACCATGACTGGGTGCATGTGTTCCCTCATGTTCACAGGCATGCTTCCAGGGACACACAAACAACCCACTTCCTTCATAGCCCCCTGTTGTGTATTGCTCGCCTTTTTGGGACACTGTCTGGCAATATGCCCAGTTTCTTTTCACAACCAACATTCATTTTCTTTTCTCAGATAAATCTTTTCTCTGGAACCTGGGGCCGACTGGTTTTGGTGGAGACAGTGAGGGTTTTAGCTGTCCTGAAGGCGTGCTTTTCCCTTTCTGCGCTGCCATGCCCGCCCCATTCACTCTCAGAGCAGGTCTGCTCTTAGCATAGCGGTCCATGAGTTCAGCAGCCTCTTGCACTGTTTTCAGGTCTCGGTCCTCCAGCCAGGTTTTCAGCTCTGCTGGGCATGCCCAGACCTGTTCTAACAAAATCACATTTTCAATTTTATCAACAGAGTTTGCTTCAATTCCTTCCCACCAACGTTTTAAAAACTGATGTTGTTTCATGGCTAGTTCCTCGTAGCTCATGTCAGGGCTTCTCCTGAGCTTATGGAATTCAGCTCTGTATGATTCAGCAGTTAATTCAAATTTCTTTAACAGTGCAGCTTTAAGTTTGCTGTAATCATCACTGTCCTCATTGTCCATTTGACCCAATGCATCCAGAGCTTTCCCGGTAAGTAGCGAGGATAGCTGGAAGCTCCAGGACTCCCTAGGAATTTTAGCCTGAATACAAACTTTTTCAAAAGAATTTAAAAAGGCATCCATATCCTCCTCTCTTTAAATTCGACTGTCAATTTGGAATTCAATTTGTAACCCAGTCCTATAGTCCCAGTTAAACCCAAGCCACTTACCTGCTCTGGTGCCGTTGGTTGGAGTCGCAGCTTCTCCAGTTCGCGTTGCCTCTGGCACTCACACTCCTCACGGTCAGCGTCTCTCTGTTCTTGCTCTGCCTCTTGGCGTTCTCGCTCTGCCTAATGGTCTGCCTCCCGCTGTTCACGGTCCCTCTCCCTCTGGAACTCCAGCTCCATTCTGCACAACTCAGTTTGCAGCCTGAGTACTTCTGGATCCAGGATACTGGTGACCTTCCCCTGCTGCTGTGGCCTTTCGCTGACAGTGGCCCTGTTGCCCTCCCCATCGGATCTGGACACTTCACTGGCCGCTAGCTCTGCCGCACTCAAAGGTTCGGTCCTTTTCAGTCACTGTCTGTGACTTGATGCTGTGGGTATCTGTTACCATCAGGGCATCCACAAGGTTCTGTTTGGTGGCTTTCACCTCGAATGGGACTCCTCTGTCCCCGTACAACTGCGTTAAGTAGTCTACAGTGTGCCTGCTGTAGTTGGAAGCCATCTTCTTCCCTAACTATGGTTACTCTGACTTGCGCTTTAGAAAAAAAAAATAAAAGAGATAGGAACTTGACTGTATGCCAAGGGATATAGTTCTGTCTCCTTTTATAAAAAAATAAATCACTGCCTTTTTCTTTTTTTGCAAGTGAGCTGATGGTCTCAATCTGACACACTGAACAATAAAAGCTTGTAATACCAAAATTATCACACCGCTGCCAACCAATCTGTCACAAACCCACTCGGAAAACATGCTATAATAATTTATAACATGTGGCATCAGGGCAACGTAACTTTCCACTGGCACTGTGCATTTAATACTTTAGTGGGAAACATGCTATAATTATTTGAAAGTGTTTTAAACAAGTGATTTTTTTTAAGATTGCACTTCTGACATACTGGAACTAGCAGCACTGAAAGAGCATACATGAACATGGCAGGGAGGAGGGGTGCCCCTCAGCCAGAGTGTTTGTTTTTATAGCTTGTTCACAGCTAATCTTTTTTTTAATTTTTATTATCATTACACCATACAGAGGAACGCATACAGCATCCAAATGTATACTTTCTAACCAAGAATACATTTTCTTATAGAGTTGATAACTTTCCAGTAGAAATAAATATAAACAGTGCAGACTGTCACAAACCTACTCAGCAGGTCAGGTCCTCTGCTCCCACAGTGCCAACCTCCGAGCGCAGTCTTGTGAACAGTTAACAGAACAGGGTAACCCTCCTGTCTGTTTTGTGGGTTTGAATCAAACGTTGGTCTCAAGTTCTGGAGGGATTCAAACTGTGAACCTCTTGCTAGCGTACCCAATGTACAGGCTCAGATAATTCTGCTCTTCGGGGTGGGGCAGATATCTTTCACCTACGGGCACCTAATCAGGTGTACAGAATGAACCCTTAAAAACTCTATGAAAGACCTCAGAATAAACTCTTACTTTTTCCCAGTTAGGTAAAACCAGTAAGTTTTGTACAGGGTCAACTTGAACCATGTATGCTTCGCTTGTTAAGAAAAAGAATTTCAAAGGCACACCAAGTAGTCTCTAAAGTAGAGGTTTACTTAAAAATAGATAAAAAAAATTAAAATGTAAATACAGAACCATATATCACAAAAACATACAATAATTTAAAAGAACAAGGGTTAAAAAAAAAGTACAAAATTCCTACCACCAGACAATTAGATTTATATATCTAATGTATCTCTTCTAATGGTGCTGATAGACAGATGTTGTTGTCAAGAGAGTCCAAACATGTATGTGTTTACAGGTCACTTACAGCATAATTAAAACACTGTCTTGAGCCTGCCTTCTCCATGATCTCACCCAGCTCCTCCTCTGTTTATTAAAAATTATACAATCAGGATGTCATCACTCAGAAGGTAAATTAAATAAGGTTAATTTCTAAGTCCTTCTTTCATCCATGAGCAACATCCTGCTTTTACAGACATCAGAGGAACATTTATGACTTTGCACCAGTGTGACATAACCTGGTTTTCCTTCTCTAAATGTCATAAAATGGATATTTTCTATCCTGTCAGCTGCCAAGCTACAATTACGCCAGATAAACAGGAGATGCTTAATTTAGGCCTCTTCTAGCCTACAATTATCTCCTGGCCTTCCAGGTAACACCTTGCAGCTAAAACCTGTGAAGGTGTGTGTCATTCCACAGGCTGTTTCAGCATGTCTCATGAGAGACACTCAATAACACATTTTTATATTACAAAAATCATAGATTAATCAGAACCAGCTGCCTGAGTGTCACACAGACTATTATTATAATCCTGAATTTCTATAGTTGCAGGTGGGGTAATATTTACGAGATTCCTAATACAAATTATTGTAGGGCTCTAAACCATTTAAACAAAACAAAAAAAGGAATAACAATACTTGCAGATTTCATTTAAAGTACAAATGCTTCATCCTCTCTTGATATGTAGAATACCCAGGGCCGCCACTTTGTTCACAGCTAATCTTGTTGGAATTCAAGCCCAAAGCAGTCTGTCAGACCCTTACTCATTCTTTAACCCTTTCAAACTAACTTGGTAGTATCATTATACCCTGCTGTCCCCATACCCTCAAGAAACTTCCACAGTTCCAAGAGGGTTAATACTAAAAAGACACTCCATTGATTGATTGTCTGTTATTTTGGGTTGAATGGGGGAGCAGAAAAGATGCCTGGGCATGGGAAATGCATTTTAGTATTGTTGCCACTTATGAAAAAAAACACATTTTTATTAATGCTGAAGTATACTATAAATGATTTGGAATCCATTTGAGACAGAGTTGCTTAAAATAAATTGTAGAGTAAAAGAAATCAGTGTTTGGATATGGAGAAGTTTGACTCAACCCGTTGGTTTAGGTCAAGGATGTGTTCCAGCATAGATATGAGAACTAAATGCCTAACCCTTGCTAGTAAAACTTTGTCTACCTCCAAAGTGTCTGTAGTGTGTGTGATACGTATAAGAATGTAGAGGGACACTGTCAGCTCTTTTTTTTTTTTGTTAATTTTATTTAGCTCCTCTGTTGACCAGCCCCCATTCACCAGCCCCCCCCCCAGCCCCATTACCCTGGTGTCCACTGGTACGCACCTCATGGCTCTGATGTGCCAGCTAGCCGGGTGCAGAGCCTGTGGGGGACTAGCTTCATCTCGCTGGTCAGCGAGATTTTCGTTCTCCATTTTCTCCCATCCCAAGAGTGCAATGTGGCAGCATGCAATGATGCCAGTGGCTGAGCCATGTATGCTTCTGTATGTGGCACGCTGGACGTCTGCTCCACCTCTGCCCCACTACTTTCTACGGAGCTGGTGTGCCAACCCCCAGCCACTGCTAAGGGCCAGACATGCACCGGTCTCCACTCCCACCCCTCCCCAGGAGAGGAGAGCTGTCCTACGGATGCTCAATCTTCTCCCTCCTCGGCCGAGCTCTGGCGACCTGCTTGCACCGCGAACATGGGTCGCTGGCGTGGTAGGAGGTAAGGCAGTGATGCCTTAGCCCTCCATGCCACTGGGCCCTCCATGCCACTGGGCCAGCCACTGTCATCTCTTTTAACAATTTTTATTTTTCACCTTGGGATCCTGCTCCCTCTCTCCTCTTGTATTGTTATGGATAATATATTTGGTCACCCAGTTCTAATAAAATCAGAAATAAAGGTGTTTTGGGACAAAACTGAATTTCATTCATCCCGACTATTATCCTTGCCACTCAAAGATCTGGCGCATTCACATGTGCACATAGCGCCGGAGCGCCAGGTACACTTGTTTATGAGCGACTTTGTTTTTTGACAACACTTTGAGATTTACTGGCAAATTCACTTACACAGTCTTCACTGTGCTTGCTAATATGCTTTTTACTAGGAGATTAACAATATTTCTTAAAGAAATTACCCTTTGAATAGTCGAGCCGTGACTCAGCTGATATTCATGCTCACAGTCATGGCTCAGCTTTTCAAAGGACAATTTCTTTTAGAGATCTTGCTCTTTTCCCAGTAAAAAAAAGCATATCAGCAAGCAGAGTGAAGACCGTGTAAGTATATTTGCCAGTAAGCTTCAAGCACAGTAAAAAACAGAGTGGCTCATGAACAAGCATAGTGGTGCTCTGGTGCCATGTTTACATATAGAGTCACCAGATCTGCAGGCAGTGGAGATAATTATCAGAACAAATGAAATTCAGTTTTGTCCCAAAACAGCTTTATTTCTGATTTTATAAGAATGGGGTGACTGGAAGTGTTATTCATGACAATACAAGAGGCAAGAGGGAGCAGGAGCCCAAGATTAATAAAAAATTGTTCAAAAAAGCCGACAGTGTCCCTTTAAATTGACTTGGAAGATGACCTTATGGTAGACTGTGACTATTACTAGTCTGATACGGGGCACTGATCATTTTCTTTCTCCTTTTCCGTACATTTATTTATTTATTTCAATAGCAATGTTTCCATCCTGGCCACTTCCCTGTCCGCTGCTGACACTCACCAAGTCCTATCTGCAGCCCCCAGATACTGGTGGTTGGAAGTGCTGGCTAATCACAGAGTCATTTGCCAGTTTGAATCCTCCCCCCCCCCAAAAATGTGGTAGGCAGAGAGGATCTGGGTCAGCCCACTACACAACTTTCCAAGCCCTCTAAAGAGTGTCCCCAAACAAGGCTAGCCCATTTTGGTTGTGTAACTCAGGCCAGGAGGCAACAACACACATTTTCAATAGGGATAGATTAAGACTTGGCTTTTGAAAGTGCCTTGGCGGGGCATTGAGCTTAAAATTAACCATAGATTCAAGACTCCAAACTTTTTTTCATGTATTAAGGTATCTCTGTGTGATTGACTATGTTTGCGTAGCACAACACAGTCGATCACACATGGGTACTAACACAGGCAAAATACAAAGACAGCTGAGTGAGTCAACTGACAGATGCACAAATAACAACACATAAACTTTCAGGAGGGAGGGGGCATCGCTGAGTCGGTGTGTACAAGTTTGTAATTCCTAGTTATACCCCTGGATGGTACACTATAGTTTGCTTTAAACATGAACATGAATTTACAGAATCCAGAACTAGAAGCAAAGGAGAATGGAAGAAAAGTTGCAATAATCAACTCTGTGAGTGCTGAGTTGATCTTTGAAGAACATGACAGACCTGCCATGAATTATGTTGCTCTGGTCCACAAATTCAGGCAAGGTCACCTGTCACCATGGTCCTGATGATGATGATGGTGTTTCAACTTCTCTGGTCTTCTGGGGTGGTGGTGGCAGTGGTGTTGAGCTCAAAAGCTGCTTGGTTGGATTGGAACCATGGCCTTCGTCTGTACCACCTTGACTAGTTTCTTCCTCTTCAAGGTTGATAACTGAGATGTTCTCGTCACCCTGAACTATGCTAAACCACTCATCACTATGATTTAAATGCAGTTGGTTCAGCATGCCGACCTACCCAGGGCAGTAGCCAATCTCCCACAGCTCAGACTCTAATTGCATAGCTGACACAGCACGTGTGATGTCTTTGGTGCTTTTACAAAAGAACAGCCAGACATCTGAGGAGTCACAACCCCTGCTCTGGGGAATAATTTCCATCTTGGGTGAACAAGCACCATTATTCACCCCTTCTTCTCTTCATGACAAGCACCCACCATTGCTACCAGTACCACAGATGCTGTTTTACATTTCACCTGTGACTTCTTGCTGCCACCATCAGAAGAACATCTGTTTTGGAAAGAGATGCTCTCCTACCTTCTTGATCTTCCTGACATACTCAGTTTGAACATCCTCATCCTCTTCTTCATCATGAGGCAATTCTGATGAAATGTAGTCAATATCCAGGTCATTATCAGGCTCATCTTAAACGAAGGGGTCAGTGTCCTCCTCCTTAGCAGGACAGAATGAAACAGGGATTGCCTGCCAAATGTCTATCATCCACTTCCTGTGGTGATAGTGGGACGCTTTTCTTTCTGAACCATCACAATCCACCGGGAAAATGTCTTCTTCTTCTTGGGGAGCAGCAGCTTGATAAGACTCACCAGCCGGCATCTTGAGAGAAGATTCTTCTGCCTTACTACGAGCAAGCTGTGACTGCTTCAGCTGTCTAACCACATCATCAGTGATGGTCTTCGTCCTGCTAACTGACACAGCATCTCCACTGCCACCAGCGACAGATGGACTGGACTATTGGTCCTGAAAGATATCCATCTCCTCCTTCCTGGTAACTGTAGCAGCACACCTGTCTCCCATAATGCAGATATGATAAAGTATTTTTCTACAAAATACTAGTGCTAGGACTGGAATGTGGAATTGGATATAAGATCCATAAGGATAAGAAATACATAACACAGGATGCAATGTACAGTTTGATGCAGAAACAGCTCACACAACAGCAACGTGAAAGTGGAAAAAACTTAGAGGACAGGGAAAACACTAGGCAGAGCCAGAAATTCATATAGAGCACAGGGGAGAATATGTAGACTGTGGCACAGCACACACCTAAAATAAAATATTCTATTTTGTTATCCAGCAGAGCCCAACTGAAAGAGTAAACCTCTTTGGGGCCCACAACTTCCTTTTGTGGCTTATCTCACCTCCCGCACTTTAATAACTAATCAACCACAGAAAACAACTGTGACAACCAAATGTATCACCCACATGCAAAATACAAGGAGAACAGCAACAACACTGGAACACAATTTCCTGAGACAAAAAAATGGGAAGATGGGAAAATAAAATCAGTATCAAGACTGGTCTATATCAATGGTTCTCATGGTACAAATACTAGTGACCTCGAAGGGCCTGAAAGTGTGGCCACCAGAACTTACTGGTGGCCTTACTCCTTATTATTATCAACCCAAACCACAGTTTTATTCCAGCTCCCCTGATACAACACATTTCATTTAAAACAGTGCATCAAATCAAGCCCCTGATATAGTTTTACTTAAAAAATGTATCTCTGTAGGGCTGGCCCAGTGGTGAAGAGGGCACCTGACATGCCTTACCTTTTCCCATGACAGTGACTCAGGTTCGGGAATGAGCTCAGGTCACCAACGTCGGCCAGGTGGGAGATGACTGAGTGTCCGATGGACAGCTCTCCTCTTCCAGGGTGGGAGGTCCGCTGTCTCACTCCTTGGCTGCCACCTGATGGAGGACAGGTGGCAGCACCAGAGTACGAGCAACATGGAAGGGAGGGAGGGGCCATGGTTCCATAGCATGTGTGTGCCTCTACACGCACACACTTATGTGCTGCTGCAGCTGGGGACAAGGGAGAAAACAGAAAAGGGTTGGCACAGCTTTTATTTATTTATTTTTTTAATTTTAGTTGTTTAACCAGGTATAGCACACTAAGCTGCAAGCATTTTTTACAGGAGTGACCTGGGAGCACAAGGAGGTTAAGTGACTTGCTCAGGGTCACACAGTATGCAAGTGGAAGCTTGGGATTCAAACCCAGGTCTGGTCTGCTGGATGTCACCAGATTTGCAGTTCAGAGCCTTAGACCACTGCACTGTACTGCCTCTAATTTATGCCTCCAGCTTAATGAAGCCTTGCCTGCCTACTCACATTCCTGCATCGCCGCCCGGTTACCAACCCCTTGTTTTAGATGTGAGTCATCAGGTGGGAGGAGGATGACCCTCCCATTCCTGGCCCTACCATGGGGGGCAATCCATGGAGGAAACCTCAGGGCGAGGTGAGTTGAAAGGTGGCTGCCAGGTGGGGGAGACAGGGACCAGGCTGAATATAACAACCAGAAAATTGACATTCGCACTCCAGAGCCAGGAGCTGAATAGCCTGCGGATTACCAACCTGCAGGAGAAGAAGCTCTAGGGAAAAGAAATATATCTCCATGGCTCGGTGGTGCAGAGGGCTGAGTTGCTGTGGTACCTTACCTGTCACCATGGCAGTAACCCAAGTTCAGGAATGAGCTCAGACCACTGGAGGTTGGCAGGGGTGGGGTGGGGCTGGGAAAGGATCGAGTGGCCACCTGGCAACTTCCCTCTTCTGAACTGGGGTGGTGTGTTATCTGGCTCTTGGCTGCCACCTGGTGAAGGCCTGGTGGTAGCATCGAGATTAGGGAGGCAGACTGAGGTCGGGGGGGGGCGGAAGGAACTGTGATTCTGGAGCGCACATGTGCCTCCATGTACATGCATCATCCATGCCTTTGAGGGTCCGGGAAGGAAGAAAATGGAAAAGGCCAGCCCGGGCTCCATAAGGTCCCACCTGCCAGCCCTCTGCTCTGTACTGCAACCTGGCCAGGACCCAGACACAGGATATGTGTCTCTGGGTGGGGGAAGGATGGCCCTCTCCCACCTGGGCCTGCCATGGAGGGCAATCTGTTGGGGTCTAAGGGACCTGGTTAGGTTGAGGCAGGTCACCAAGCAGGAAGGGACAGGGAACAGGACCGATAAGCCTTACCCAGGTGGGCTGCAGGATAAAAAGCCTGATGGGGATAAAAGTGTCTCCCATGTTTTTTAAAGGGAAGAAATGACCCATTCCACTACCTTTGTAACTGTGGCTCTAAAGAGCTCTGTGGCCACAGAAGATTGTGCTGGTTGCCACATTTGGCCACGGTGGCCTTATAACAGTACGCTGGTCTAGATAGGAAACTTGTGGCAAGTTTGTTTCTATCATATTTGAGTTTTAATTATTACAGGCATTTATCACATATGGCACCTGAATATGATACATCCGGGTACATCAATTACATTTAGCAATTGCCATGTGCCCAGACTTAACTAAGTCTTACTCTAGTGAAGCTATTCCCATGTCAGGCATGTAAACTATGAGTGGCAATGGGCTGCATGACAGAAAATACAGCTGAACTGGACAGCAACATTTTACAGCAGAAGATGGAACATATCCAGCAAATTGCACTCATGAAAATCCTATGTAAGTACAAACCAGTATTACAAGGAGCCTGGGTAGTATACTGGATGGTGAAACAAAGATCAGAGTGCCTGCGTGCCAGACCAATTTTTTGAAAGCCCAGAATTGTTCCTTATCCCTTCAGCGAATTGGTTGGGAGACAACTGAAAAACAATACAGGAAAATGCAATCATTTTCAGAGCTAAAAGAAGGAAATGGGCTAATCCGCTGATGGTATTTACGCAGGGAAAGTCTGTCTGTGTCAGAGGGGATTACCAGGTCTCTGTAAATCATTGTGGAGAGACTGAGCCATCTCCCCTGCCAACTACAGTGGACTTGTTTGCAAGTTTAGCTGAAAGTACTTGTTTTCGGAAATGTGACCAATGCAATGCATAACCACAACTTGTGTTAGATAAACATTCTAAGCCACTGTTAACACCCACAAATGGCCCTAGAAATACCATAGACTGACTTATGCTGTATAGTACTCCTATGATTCTTTTTTTCTTCTGGGCTAGATGCCCTTTTCTCCCTTTTTCTCTCCACCCCCGATGCTTGGGGTTGCCTGAGGCAACACTATTTCTTTTGCCCACAAGGGCAGGCTAGTAACTACCTCCACTGCAGCACTAAAACTATCTGTGATCAGCCAGCAATGGGTAAACACCTGTCAGGCAACCTACATCCTCCCTGTACAGGAGTAAAATGCCGCTGCAAGGCACCTGGTCCCACAGCAGGACATCCGAGTCCTTACATGAGCAAGGTGTTCTAGGTGGTATGATGCATCTAGGCTCACTCCCTTCTGCAGTTTTCTGTCTGTAATGAGCCAAATACTATAAGGATTACACCATGCAGTTTACGCACAGAAGACACAATAGAGTGCTTGATAAAAACATATACACAATATATAATAATAATAGTATACATCGTTAAAAACCCCATCCTACATATTCATTGTTACAGAGATCAAGCTAACTAACATCATTCTGTGACACAGTCTTTATTGTTTTAAGTTTGGATGCAAAGTTCCGTAGTGCAAAAGCATGGAGATTATTATCAGGATTTAGAAGCCATATAATCTTATCTTTGACAGTTTTCCTATCGAAGATTGTGAGAATTGTATCTAACCAGTTTCTTCCTTAATGATCAAAAATGGTGCAATCAAAGAGATAATGTTCAACATAATTATAACCTTCTAACCCCACATTTACAGAAATACTTTCCCCCCAGATTCTTACCATGACTCTTGCTACTATTATAAAATGGGAGTCAGATTTGTGTTCTCAGCTGACATTAAAGCCCTCCTCTGAGGCAATTCTTGTGGGGGTAGGAAGAAATAGGCTGTTGGTTAACTAGGATCTGCAACTTATCCTGTAGGTAGGAAAATGGGCAGACTAGGTGGGCCAAGCGGTCCTTATCTGCTGTCAAAGTCTATGTTCCTATGTTTTCTCTGGTCAGCATTTTTACTGAGCTTAGATTTTCCCAAACACACCCATGTTATCTTTGTAAAAAGGGCACCACATCATTAAGCCTGCTCATATCTTCTCGAATAGCTATATCATTCATTCTAAAGGTTGGCAGTATTTAGATAGTTTTTAACTACGCTTCCATTTGTTAAAATTAATATACTGGCCAAGTCTAATTTTTATGTTGACTTGCGCGCATGCGTAAACAACATGTTGGGGTAGTATGAGAAATGCAGAAGTGTGTCAGTGTTGGTGAATGCAGGGCATACTTTAGAAGGTGCATCCCTCATTCCCCAACAGCATGCTAGTAGTGACACAAGTATTAAGCAAAGTGCCACCAACTTGAGAGAAATGTGCTCGTTGTGCAGTGGCACAGATGATACGCCTTCTGTATGTGCCTTTCATTGTGGAACATTTCAGTGAACATGGTGGGCCGGCGGCAGGAGAGCAAACAGCTGTTTGCATTTTAATGTCTCCGCCTCACCACCCCACCGGTCCCTGCCTGAAAGGTCGGAGGAGGCACTTTCCTCGCCTGCCTCCTCCACGTCCTGCTGTCTCTGGCTCAAAAATTTCTCTCAGCAAGTGCGGAGCAGGCCACAGCCTAAGCTCTCTATGAGCTGGAGTAGTTAGTGTCTGAAGGCACATTTACTGTAAGCGTGATCTGATCATGCTGGCGGACCCCCTTCCCCATCTGCCGACATCGGGGTGCTTAATCCCCAAGTCAACCTGTATCCCCTCATTCTTTAATGTGGCACACTGGGAGCACATCTAGTGTCATAATGGTTTCAGTCCCTTTTAGGCCAGTGGGTGTAGTCATTTTGTATTTCTAGTATCAATATACAACAAAACAATACTTTTATATTTTGATCTTTGAACAGGCTACATAGATGTTGTAGGATGGATGTAGTACCAATCTTACCCAAACTTTATGTATCCCTTATTCTCGCTATTCTCTCTGGACTTATAAGAATTGCACTGAGTCTCAGTGCACATCATCACTTCTGCACAAATTAAATATATCAAATACATTACTGCTGCAGATTGTTAACTGGAAACAGAATGGTTCATAAACAAGCAAGGCACTTACCACATATATGGAAGCTGCTCAAATTACTATTGAAAACAGGTCCTACGCGTAGATGAGCCATGAGGCCTTATTAAACTGTGTCATGCAAGACGCTCAACCTTTTACTCCCTATATAATAGGACGTTATAAAAAAAGAAAAACAAAAATTTTTACCATAAAATGTTTCATACATCATTACGTCCCAGTAGATAGTGTCCTAGGTAAAAGTAAGTGTCCACATCCTTAGGGAGAGAAATCAACATTTTAACTGGCCAAGTCTCTTTTAATTACCTGCTCCGACCAAGACTTTCCTGTCTTTGGGCTCCAACCTTCAAATATCTTCTTCTACATCTGACCCAGAATCCAAGCCTCGGGTTGCACAGTCCACCTTAATTTTTGTGAGCAATTTCCCTGCATCCATAGGGTCAGAAAAATGATAGGTTTTAGTGCTATAAATAATCTTCAGGTTCACTGGCATTACCTGGACAAGGTGAACCCCGAGTTGGCATAGCTTTGAGCGGATCCCATCAAACCCTTTTCTCCTTTGCTGTGTGACAAAGCTGAGGTCTGGGAAGCTGTGGATGGGAGAGCCCTGCCATTGTGAAGTGCCACATTTCCTTGCTTCCTGTAGCACCATATCTCTTTTTCCTATGGACCCCAAGATAGCCAGAACTGCTCTGGCCTGAGGATGCACTGGGTCCACATGTAAGCAGACCCCTCTGGTGTTCAATCAATAAGCCTTCTGCACTGAAAGTGGGGAATCCAATTGAAGGTAATCCGGAAGCCATTGCAGCAAAAAATGGACCACATCGTCCCCCTCCTTGGCCTTCAGCAGACCCAGTATAGAGACATGGGATGCCAGTGCCCCATTCTTCAAGTTTTCCAATCAGCACCAGCGTAACAAGTTCTCTTTCACGAGGTCCGCTGTGGTCACCATGGTTTTGTCAGCAGATCTATTAGCTTCCTTTGCTGCATCTTCTACCACCTGAAGTTTTGTTTCCACCACTGCCATCCTAGACGTGACATCATCCATTTTTTTATCGATGGTTTGAATGTCCTTCAGCAATGCAGCGTTAGATGGCTGGTTTGGATCAACTACAGGATGGCCTCTATCTTTCTTGCATCTCTTTTTGCTTGGTGCCGTCTCCACCCACAGTAGTTTTTGTATGACCCATTTCTGCAAATTCTAGATACGGATTTAGTTGTAGAACTGTGCTAGCTTGCTAACTCCATCTGTGGGTAGATTTGGTAGTCTTAAATAATACAAAATTAGTAGTTTTAGCTAGCGAGCTGCGGAGCTATGGAAGAATGTTGCTCTTAGCTCGGCTGCTGGCCATGCCCCCTCCCAATAATGACTTTTTAATACAAGTGTAGCCAAAACTCAGCTACTGGTTGGGTCCATGGCATATTTACTTGGGTACAATACACTGCAGTAAGAAATCTACACACTAGTCTTTCATACATTTGAGACAATGACATTACTCACGTGAAAGCTGGGGGAAAAAGCATAGTATGAACCACACTGAATGTTAAAATATGGAAGCAGATTGGACTGGAGTACTTTAAGGAGATACAGAAATACTAAGTTCAGGTACCCCTAAAGCAGTTATACCCAAATCTTCAGAGATGATTCTAGTTGCCTGGGTCCAGGGCAAGAACCCTATGATTGAACATTAGTTTCAAATGGAAATATATTCATGAACTGTTGACCATTATTTATTTGTTTTTGTTAACCAGGTGAGCACACTAGACAACCAGGTGCCTATTGTAAGGTGCAACCTGGGGGATTACAATGGTACATTCATAAACAGGCAAAACAAGTAAGGTAACATTTAAAGTGCATCAAACAACAAGGTCAGTACAAGAATACAGCAGGATTTTAACAATGCAGACAGCAGGTAGGATAACATTAGAGTAGTCTCAGAATAGGCAGGGACTGCCATGTTAGGTGGCAACTCAATAAAAACTTGTAGGTAGGCAGAGGAGAAACAAACTAGGGGGATGAGGCCCAGTGCATAGTCTGAAAATAAGGATATTAACTATGCACACACTGATTGAGCAGTTGGGCCAAAAGTGGATTACTCTATCTAGTTGGTCTCTAGCTCGGTAGTGGAATAAAGCTGTGGCGGACCACTGCCATAGCCAGATAAGTTTGGTAGCAACTCAGCCAGTCAGAGCAACAGAGGTCGGGTGGGTTTGTCTAGTGCATAGGCAGGTGTAGGCCAATTTGAGAAAGCCCCAGAGGGAGGCTTTAAAGCTGCGGTGGGAGGGGGAGGAGCGAATGCTTGAGGGAAGGGAGTTCCACAACCTGGAAGCATATGCAGTGAAGGCCCGGTCGCCCATTTAGGTGCAAGTCTTGGGCACCAGTAGAGCCTGAGAGTCGCTGGATCTCAGGCCGTAGATGGGGTTAGCCGGAATGAGAGATTCAGCGAGGGCTAAGGTAGTGGCAGACTTGATGACATTATCAATGAAATTGCCCAAGACATAGGAACGGTGATTTTCCGGTGGGAGCCACTCAAGCCGGGAGTAGAGCTCACAGTAGTGGGTAAGGTGGGGAGCTGAGAGCGCAAAGTGACATATGCTGTTATACGCAGTGTCCCATTTTGCAAGGCTAGTTTTAGCAATGTAGGTGAAGGTGACAAGCCCATAGCAGGGTGTGGGTAGGAGGACTCCCCTGGCTAAGGTGACCTTAGCCAAATCCCCAGAGGAGCTGCTGCAAGTCAGTACAGCCAAAGCTCGAGAAAAAAACTGAATAGCCAACTCCAGACTGGAGTTATTCTAGACAGGAGATATATGTTGAGTGTCCTAGTCCTTCCAGGCCTGTTTAACCTACTGTATGAACAGAGAGACAGCTGGGGAGGGACACATCTAGCTTAACCTCCAGAATGTTGCCCCTGCTCATGCTTTGTAACCTATGTGGTCATTCCCCCTCAGAAATGGTGGTAGCTTCCACTCTTTCACCAGGCAGTCAGTTCACTTGCTAGTCACTCTCTGTGTAAAATAATGTTTTCTGATATTTTTCATTATCCTGCTCCCCCACCCCACTCCACTCCCACCAGTTTGAGTGCATGCCTTCCTAGTTCTACTCACCAGCTCAAATAGCTGTGTATTTTTTTTAAAAGGCTATGCATGTGGTTCAATGGGGGAGCAACCAGCCACACTCCCTTTCTGAGGTATATAACCAGTCCCTTTCAGCCTCCTTCTGAAGCACTTTTTCTTTGCCAGCTGGAGGCTCTGTTTTCTCCCTTGGGGCCTGCTGGGGCTTCGCCCCTCCCCCCCGTGTTGCTGTGCTTTGGGCTCTGCTTGTTTTGTGCTGGACTTCTGTTTTTGGTTTGTATTATTTTGCCTCTGGCTGCTGCTGTGTGTTTCCATGTGTGCTTTTCCCCCCTCTCTGTTCTGCTGTGTTTGTGTGATTATTTTGTGTTGTCTGTTTTGGGGTTTTCTAGTTTTCCTAGCATCTTGTGCCCTCTGTTTGCATTGTGTTACCTGTGCCTTTCCTCCAGGCTCCTACTAAACCTCTGCTTTCCTGCAATTGTTATTGTATGTTTCAGCTCACACTGCAGTTGCTGCCATTAATTGATTGCACCTGGTCCTGGCTCTGTAGCTCACCTAGCAGCTACTCCCTGTTTACAGCTCTGCTCATGATTTACTCAGTGCCAGCCCCACTAGGACAAATGCTGCATTGCTATACTGGCACTTTCTGCTATTTCATGGCTGACTGGTCTCATTGTGCTTTGCTTCTGGCTCCCTGTTATTCCTATGGCGGAGGACTGTGGTGTCTCGGCGGTGTATCATGACCCGGGTAACAGAAGCATGCTTTCAGTAAGTTAAATGACTCTTCTTCCTTTGCTGCTCCGTGCCTAAATGGCTTCAATTATCCATTCCATGCATAACTCATTAATCTCATGGCCTACATGGCTTTCAGAAGTTCATGCATTTCATTACTGCGCTACTTGCTCCTTACTGGATTAACCTATCACTGCCCTAATGGCGTTCAGTGTATTCCTGCCACTCATATCAATTCACTATTCATGCAATCATACCAATTCACTATTCATGCTGAAACTGTAGCATCAGATGCTTTCTGTAAACTATCATTTTCTCCTTCATGGAACTGGTTGGCCAAGCATATACGTAATTCAGCTTATCTCATATGCAATGCATCATGCTTACCTACAGTGCAAGTCACTTTAAACTGTTCTTCCAGTGAGTTGTTCTAGCATTTCTGACCGAGTTGTGTAAGTGTTGCTGGATCCAGCACAAGCCCTGCAAAAACTGTTTCTTGAGAGTTAAAATGCAGTTTTTCATTGCATTGTGACTGGACTGAAGGTGCATTCCAAATTAGTTGCAAAAATATTTTATAACCATTGCTCTTGAGCTGGATAAGCATTGAAAAACAATGCAATATGAGTTGCCAATGCATTGCCAACTGTAAAAAAAAAAATGCTAAACCAACTCATTGGTGGGACAGTTTAATGTGACTTGTACTGTATATTGCTGCCCATCTTATTGCTGTCACAAATGCTGTTGCAAATCCTGTTAAATATTTCCTACCTACTAAACCTCATTGATTCATTTATGCTAATCTCATTGATTCAACCACTGGCATCACAGCCTCTCCCTGCCTACATACCTACCTTCTATGTCACCATCAATTTGGCTCTGTAATCATAGAATCATAGAATCTTGATAGCAGAAAAAGACCCCCAGGCCCATCTAGTCTGCCCTTTCCACTCCTTTATTTATTCCACCCCCTTTCCTGCAGCCCCCTTCCTGTTCCCACACAGCCCCCTACGTCTGTCCCATGCAATCTTGAACTCCGACATTGTTCCAGCCCCCACCACAGCCTCCGGAAGCCTGTTCTATGCCTGCACCACCCTCTCTATGAAGAACTGTCCCCTCACATTGCCTCTGAATCTCCCTCCCTGTAGTTTCAAACTATGCCCCTAGTTACTGCACCGTTCTTCCTATGGAATAGACTCTCTGCCTTTACCTTGTTGATCCCCTTGACATATTTGAACATTTCAATCATGTTGCCTCTTTCTCTTCTAGTTTCCAAGGAGTAAAGTCCCAGTTCCCTGCATCTTAGAAACATAGAAACATAGAAGTTGACGGCAGATAAGGACTGCAAGGCCCATCCAGTCTGCCCATTTCTTTTTCTACCTTATAAATGTGCCATCGGCCTTTGCTCTGTCAGTGGCCTATCTATTCATAGTCATTTGTATTGCTCCCTTATGCCTATCCCATGCCTGTTTGAAGCCCTGCACTGTATTCATAGCCACCCACTTGTGGTAAGCATCCATGCATCCACCACCCTTTCTGTGAAAAAGAATTTCATCACATTCCCCTTAATCGGCCTCCCTCTAATCTCATGCTGTGTCCTCTTGTCCTGCTATTTTTCTTATATTTAAACATGTTAGACTCTTTCACCTTGTTTATGCCCTTAAGGTGTTTGAATGCCTCGATCATATCACCTCTCCCTCCTTTGCTCAAGGGTATACATATTGAGCCTGTTAATCTGTCCTCATATGTCTTCTGATGCAGTCCCTGCACCATTTTGGTTGCCCTTCTCTGGACTGCCTCAATTTGATTAATGTCCTTGTGAAGGTGTGGCCTCCAATACTGCATGCAGTACTCAGATGGGGCCTAACCAGTGTCTTGTACAGAGGTATTAATACCTCCCTCTTCACGACTTAGGATACTTTCTACTAATACACCCTAACACCCCTAGCTCACTCTACTGCTTTAGAGGTCTGCTTGATGACTTTAGGTCATCAGTGATGATGATGCCCAAGTCTCTTTCTTCCTTTGTGACTGCTAGCAACTCCTCCCAGCCTATAGGTGGCTTCAGGGTTTCTCTTCCCTATGTGCATGATTTTGCACTTCTTTGCATTAAATCCCAGTTGCCACTCTTCTGACCATTCTGCTAGTTTATCCAGATCTCTTCTCATTCTGCCCACCCCATCTGGATCATCTACTCTGTTGCATATCTTGGTGCCATCTGCAAACAGACAAGCCTTACCCTCTAGTCCATCTGCAAGGTCACTAATGAAGATGTTGAAGAGGACTGGCCCCAGGACTGATCCCCTGAGGTACCCCACTGTGACTTGCATCTCTTCTGACTGTATACCATTTACCACCACTCTCTGTTTTCTGCCCTCAACCAGTTTGCCACCCAGTTGACCAACTTGACCCACCCCGAGCCTACCCAGCTTATTTATCAATCTTCTATGTGGAACAGTGTCAAAAGCTTTGCTGAAGTCAAGGTAGGCAACATCAACTGCTCCCCTGGTCCACCACTCTGGTTACCCAGTCAAAGAAATCTATGAGATTAGTTTGAAAGGACCTTCCTTTGTAAACCCATGCTGTCTTGGATCCTGTGCCCTATGGATTCCAGGTGTTGCACTATCCTTTCCTTAAGGAGTGCCTCCATAATCTTGCCCACTACTGAGGTAAGACTGACTGGTCTGTAGTTCCTGCCTCCTCCCTGCTACCACTCTTGTGGAGGCGGGATCACATGAGCCCTTCTCCAGTCTTCTGGGACCTCTCCTGTGCTCAGAGATTCACTAAACAATTCTGCTAATGGCTCTGCTAGTTCCTCCTTTAGCTCCTTAAGTACCCTGGGATGTATGCCATCAGGTCCCATTGCCTTATCCACCCTGAGCTTAGCAAGCTCTTGTAGGACCCTTTCTTTTGTGAGAGGAGTAGTGCTCACCTCCCTCCCCTGTGTCCATGATGCTGAGCTGTGGGCCCTGCCCGCCTTCTCTTCAGTAAATACTGAGCAAAAGTATCTATTTAGGATAGATGCCTTTACAGGGTCCTCCTCCTCACATGCTCCCTTTTCTCCATTAAGCTTAGCAATACCCCCTCTGGACTTTCTCCTTTCACTAATGTATCTATAGAAAGTCTTGTCACCTTCTTTTACTGTTCGTGCTAGTGTTTCCTCAGTTTGGGACTTTGCCTGCCTTACTGCCTTACCTGCTTCCCTTAGGGCAGTTTGGTATGTCTCCCTATCTTCATCCCGCTGTGTTCCTTATGTTTCCTGAAGGCCAGCCTTTTGGCTCTGACCTTTTCTGCTACTGTATTTGAGAACCAAAGTGGTTTCTTCTTCTTTGCACTTCCTTTTCTGTCTAACACAATGGGATGTTGCTTCAAGTATTGCATCCTTAATGCTTGCCCACTTTGCCTGTACCCCTCACCTGTGTTTCTTTTGCCAGGGCTAGCTTAACTCTGTTGGCCATCTTATCAAAGTCAGCTCCTCTGAAGTCCCATATTTTTGCCTTGGAATGGGATGATTTAGATGTAGTAGCCAAATTGAACCATACCATGTGATGGTCACTGGCCCCAGGTGACCTTCTACCTGGAGATCTGTGATCCCTTCTTTGTTAGTCAGTACTAGATCTAGGATAGCCCTGTCTCTTGTGGGTTGCTGTACCAGTTGTTTGAGGCCCTCCCCTGCAGGGAACCCACTATGAGTCTAGTTCTGGCAGATGTTCCTGCTGGTATTGACCAATCTGTATCCGGCATGTTGAAGTCTCCCATTATCAGAACCTCCCCTTTAGCTGTCATGTTTTGTATATCTTCTAACAGTAATGTGTCTATGTCTTCCCTCTGGTCTGGGGGCCCTCTGCTCTCTGCTCATATGGTTTACCCTGCATGCCCTGGAGCATCTTAGTCACCCTCCTCTGAACCCCCTCCAACCTATCTATGTCCTTATACAGATGTGGCCTCCAGAACTGGACTACATACTCCAGGTGTGGCCTTACCATAGCTTTGTAGAGGGGCATCAGTACCTCGCTTGATCTGCTAGTGATGCCCCTTCCAAGACACGCCAGCATCCCATTTGCTTTTCCCACTGCCCTGCTGCATTGGTTGCCCACCTTGAGGTTACTAGATACTGTGACGCTCTGCCACCTGTTTATTATTATATGAATAATATTTGTATTATAAATGAATGTGTATGTGATTGTCTGCCTAAGACACACCAGTCAGCAAGTAAAGAGGCTCGACCTTTGACCCCAGAGGTGTCAGTGTGACTGAAGCAGCAGGCTGTCATAAAGCTGGCCAGTGAGGAAAACCAATTAAAGGTTTCGTGTTCTGTCTTAACACATAGGGCTTCCTGCCAAATGCCAGGTGATAAGACATCATAAAATATCCCTTTTGAAGCTGAAAATAAATAGGAATTTTATGATCCTGAGGGAAGAGACAACTTTTAGCAGACTCTTGTTAAAAGTCATAAACCTGAAATCATTCTTGCAAAACAGGAAACCAGCAGAGAGATCAAAGGAAAGGCTTTGATGAAAAAGACCTGTCATATTTTAAAAACTGCTAACTGCAGATTTCCACATCCTTTTGGATGTTTGTACTGGGAATTTGGGTTTTTGGCAGGATTCTAATAGTGACATGTATGCCGTGACATCACCAGGAGGTGGAGAAAACTGACTTTTGAATATTGCCTGCATCTGAGAAGTTAGGGCAGATGCTCTCTCTGAATATCAAAGACACACTTAGTCTCTGGACTGATAACTAGGCACTTTAGAAAGATATAATTCAGCTGGAACATTTAAGTATTTTGCAGGTGTTTTGTTTGTTCTGTAATTTCCCAATTATTTTGTTGACTCTAAGTATTGATGTTATATGTTCTGTGTTTGATATTTATCAATTTTAAATTTTTTGTAAACACTATTTTCCTTGACATTCTGCCTGTGGCTTCTCAGTTTCTTTTGCATGTGAATGCTGGAACAGTGTTAAATTCTGGCAGCTGTTAAGAGCTCAAAAGGGTGTGTTACTATCTTGCTAAAGGTAAGAATATATGCCTAGGTCTCATATTGAGTCGTAAGGGTACATTTGGGGAACCTGGCTGGGTGCCACTGGGTGAAGGATTGTATTGCATTTCCCTGAAGAGAATATATATCTGAGCCTGTTAACTGGGTGCGCTAGCATAAGGTTTACATTTGACCCCCAGGACTTGAGGCTGGTAGGTGATTCAGACCCAAAACAGACAGGAGGGTTTCCTTGTTTGTCTCCTGTTCACACTGTTGCACTTCGAGGTTTGCACTGTGGGGGGCAGAGGGCTTGACCTGCAGAGCACGTTTGTGACAGATTTGGTTGGCAGTGGTGTGGTTTAAAAGTATTTGGTAACACGAGCATTAATAGTCCAGTGTGTCAGAATAATACTGTATACCTCACATGCAAAACAAGGCAGTGATTTTTAAAAAGTAAACAGAAATATACCATTGTGCTTATAGCCTAAGTTCCCTACCTGTTTTATTTTTTTCTGGTGTAAGTTAGTGTAGCCATAATCAGGGAAGAAGATGGCTTCTGACTACAGCGAGCACACTGCAGACTACCTGAGGCAGTTGTGCCAAGAGAGAGGAGTCCAGCACGATAGCCGAGCCAAAAAGCAGCTTCTCATGGAGGCTCTTGTGGCAGTCAATGCACAAAACCTTGAGTCACAGTCTGTGACTAGAAAGGACCAAACCATGAGCATGGAGGGGCCAGGGGCCAGTGCAGAGTCCAGATCCATTGAGGAGGACAGCAGGACCAGTGCAAGCCAAGGGCCACAGCAGCAGGGAAAGGTCACCAACATTCTGGAACCAGAAGGGCTCAGGCTGCAGATGGAGTTGTGGAGAATGGAGCTGGTGTTCCAGAGAGAAGAGAGGCGAGAGCAGCGAGAGGCCGAGTGAGAAGAGCATGAGCGCCAGAGGCAACATGAACTGGAGAAGCTATGACTCCAAACACCAGCACCAGAGCAGGTAAGTGGTCTTGGTTTAACTGGAGCTACAGGACTGGGTTACAAATTAAATTCTAAATTGATAGCTGAATTTAAAGAGGGGGAAGATACGGATGCTTTTTTAAATTCCTTTGAAAAAGTATGTATTTAGGCAAAAATTCCTAGACAGTCCTGGATCTTCCAGCTATCGCCGCTACTTACCAGAAAAGCTCAGGATGCATTGGGTCAAATGGACAATGAGGACAGTAATGACTATAGTAAACTTAAAGCTGCACTTTAAAAAAAAATATGATTTAACTACAGAAGCATACAGAGTTAAATTCCGTAAGCTCAGGAGAAGCCCTGTCATGAGCTACAAGGAGCTAGCCACTAAACAATGTCAGTTTTTAAAACGTTGGTGGGAAGGAATTGAAGCAAACTCTGTAGAGAAAAATTAAAAATGTTAGAGCAGTTTTTTTGGACGTGCCCAGCAGAGCTGAAAACCTGGCTGGAGGACCGAGATCCAAAAACAGTGCAATAGGCTGCTGAACTCTCAGACCACTATGCCAGGAGCAGACCTGCTCAGAGAGGGAATAGGGTGGGTGTGGCAGCACAGAAAGGGAAAAGTGCACCTTCAGGGCAGCTAAAACCCTCCCTGCCTCCACCGAAACCAGGTAGCTCCAAGTTACAAAGAAAAGAGTTACCTGAAAAAAGAAATGAATGTTAGGTTTGCAAAGTAACTGGACATTTTGCAAGGCAGTGTCCAGAAAGGGCAAGCAGTGCACAAAGTGGTGCTAGGAAAGAAGTGGGTTGTTTGTGTGTCCCTGAAAGCATGCCAGTAAACATGAGGGAACACATCCACCCAGTCACTGTAAATGGGGTACAGACACATGGGTTGAGGGACAGGGGGGCATCCCTGACTTTGGTAAAAGGGAATTTGGTAGAACTGTATCAGCTTATACCCAATCAGTCTGTTACTGTACAGGGATTCACTGGTGAGGAGACAACCCTGCCACTTGCTAGTGTTCTCCTAGACTGGGGTGAGACGGGGGAACTGTGCAAAAGGTTGCTGTAGCCGAAAATTTGGCTGTCAATGTAATTATGGCAACAATCTCAAACAGGGGATGGTGTGTGCAGTTACCCACAGCCAAGCAGCAAAGATAAATTGTAGTTCCCTGGACCCCACAGAAGCCCCTGTGGAAACTACTAGGAGGCTGGTTCCCCAGCCTGTGTCTCCTGATTTGGAGGATAATGAAAAGGGGGTAGAAATTCCCCAGGTAGCAGTTAACAGAACAGCTACGGAGGGTTACTCCGAGAAGGGAGGTGTGACCCATAGTCAGAGGGTTAGGGATGGCAGTGATCCTGAATGCCCTGACACTACAGCTAGGGACCCTAGCTTAGAAACTGAAGGGGGCCTGTCCCATGCCTTGGGAATGTGTAAGGAGTTTGCAGCTGCTCAGAAAAGTGACCCTAGTTTAGAGAAGCTGAGGGCTTGGGCAAACTCTGATGGAGCACAGGGATGTGACAGGAAACATAAAGTTTACTGAGCAATGGACAGATGTATACACAGGATATAAAGACAGAGGGAGGGGTGATGGGCAGGTAGCTTGTCGTTCCCAAGGGGTACCATGAGCAGTTGCTCAAGAGTGCACATGATATTCCCATGTCTGGTCATCTGGGAATTGTGCGCAGTATGCAGTGATTGGCCCAGAATTTCTATTGGCGCAACTTCACCCAGCAGGTGAAGGAGTATTGCAGGTCTGGTCACCGATGCCAAGAAATAGGGAAGGCGGGTAAGAGAACTCAAGCTGCCCTAAGTCCTTTGCCCATAGTGGAGGAGCCATTCCAGAGGGTGGGAATGGATGTTGTGGGGCCTTTAAATACCCCCAGCTCCTCCGGGAAGAGGTTTATCCTGATTGTGGTGGATTATGCCACCCGGTACGCAGAGGCAGTCGCCCTATCCTCACTGAGGACAGACAAAGTGGCACATGCCTTGCTAGGGATTTTCTCCCATGTCGGGTTTCTGCAGGAGGTTATCATCAATGGAGGGGATTCCTTCATGTCAGACCTGATGAAATGTTTGTGGGAGATGTGTGGGGTGGTGCAGAGACGCACGACACCGTATCACCCACAAGCCAGTGGGCTTGTGGAAAGATTTAATGGTACCCTTAAGTCAATGCTTCAAGCATTTGCTGAACAGCATGGGAGGGACTGGAAGAAATACCTTCCCCACCTGTTGTTTGCATACAGGGAGGTGCCCCAAGAGTCGACAGGGTTTTCTCCCTTCGAGCTCTTATATGGATGCAGGGTACATGAGCCCCTAGACTTGATCCGGGAGGACTTGGAAGGCAAGCACACCACCCAAGGAACTCCCATAGTGGATTATGTCCTTAGGTTTAGGGAAAGGCTGAAGGAGCTTATGGGGCCAGCCCAGAGCAACCTGGCAGCTGCCAAACAAAAACAAAAGTTCAAACAACATGAAGTCTTGCTGTAGTCTGACAATGTGCAGTATACTCCAGCACTAGAACTGCTCTGGAGAACAAAGAGTTAACTCTATGCCAGAGCATAGAACGTTGAGCTCGTGCTCGGTTCAGACCGCTATCTGCTGCACTTCAAAGTGCAACCGTCAGATTCTTTACTCCACCTGACTGAACAGTCGCTCTGGAGAGTTTCTCCTTCGCTCGGTTCGGTATAGTAAATTGTCGGTTCATTCCGATTATTACTTGTTGCTTTCTCGGTTCAGATCACTGTCTGCTGTACTGTAAGTAGGTAGATTGATTTTGATTTTGGATCTGTGGAAATTGTAAAAAAAAAAAAAGAGTTTGTGTAAGGGGGGGTTTTGTCAATCGGTTCGGCTGAACCGATTTTTCCTATTTGTTGGTTTTTTCTCCTTCTAGGTCGGTGAGGTTCCGGTACTGATCGGTTCTAAAAAAAAAACCCTGTATTTTCAGGGTTTTTTTCCAGTACTCATAACATGGTTAGGAACCGATCTGTGAGTCTTGCCTTGCCTGAAGCCATGTAAAGGGCAAGTTTTCTGTTAGAATGGCTCAGTCTGAGAAACCCAAGAAAAAAACCAGGCCCACTGGGTTTCAACGCTGCAGTGTGTGTAGGGAGGCCTTTGCTAAGGCTGATCCCCACACCACCTGTGTTTACTGTCTGGGGTTTGACCACCTCGATTCAGACTGCCAGATTTGTAAACATTTTCCCAAATCCACCCTGGAGAAAAGGATGGGTAGGCTGAGGGAAAAGGAGGCTGAAAGATCCGCTGACCCAGATGGCCAGCCTGGTTCGGTCCTTACCGAACCAGAAGAAGTGCCCTCTGACCAGGGCCAACCTTCCTCAGGCAAGGGGAGAGCTGATCCTGAGGGGTCGGTTCCTACTAAGAGGAAAAGAAAAGACAAGTCGGCCGGTTCGGAACCAGAACCGTTACATCCAACCACCGAGGAGATAGCCAGAGCGATTAGCATAGTGGAATTGCTCCATTCAGTTCTGACTGATCCAGCACCGCAAACCAGGCATCTGGTTCGGTCGGTTCCTCCGGTTCCCGATTATTCACCAGAAAGTTACTATGAACCGGATTGGGAGGGGGATGAAGATTTTGAAGATGAGGACGAAGAGGTCGGTGATGAAGGTCTGGATGAGCCTATTGAACCGGACATCTCCCCAGACAGACCTTCTGGGGTCTCCCCTTCCCTCCCAGGCTTTCTGAGTCCCCATCTCACTTTCTGTTTTACAGAAAGGTGGCAGAAACCCTCCAGCTCCATATGGGGGAGACTGTAGAGGAGTCAGAGGAGCTTGACTTTGTGGAGATGATGGATATCCCAGAGTCCAGGAGGTTGTCTATTCCCCTCCATAAGTCTTTTGGGAAACAGACACCAACTTTTAAAAACTCCCAATTCCTTGCCTCCAGTGGACAAAAGAATGGACAGGAGGTACATGCTGTCAGGCTGTGACTCAGAGTTCCTTTATCAGCAGTGCAGCCATGTTGGGGTAGTACAGGCTGCAGCCTGTGACAAGGCTGGCGATCCTTTGTCTTCACACCCCCAGATAAGGACTCCAGGAGGATAGATGCCATGGCCAAAAAACAGTACTTGGCATCTTCCCTGGGACTCAGGCAGGCAGATTACATGGCCTATACAGCCAGGTACCAAAAGTCCAGGTGGGATACTGTTTTGGAACTGGCTAAGCAGGCTTCCCCCCAGCTAGCCAAAGAGCTGATGGAGGTGGCTGCTGATGGGACTGAGGCACCAAAGATCCAATTTCATGCTGCTGTGGGTTCCAATGATGTTTCATCAAGAGTCATGGCTACATATATGGCTCTTCGGAGAATGGCTTGGCTCAGATGTACTAGCCTATCACAAGATACCCAGGCTAGGCTATGGATTTCCCTGTACAAGGTAATTCTCTGTTTGGGGAGCAGACAGAGAATTACTTGAAAAAAATGGACGAGTACAGGACCACCTACAGGAGTGCACAGGCCAAGGAAAGACAGACTACTCCCCAGAGGCAGCATTCTAGGGGCACCGGCAGGCCTTTTCACAGGCCTTTCTA
The DNA here is from genome assembly GCA_016271365.2 of Neoceratodus forsteri. Classification (NCBI taxonomy): domain Eukaryota; kingdom Metazoa; phylum Chordata; order Ceratodontiformes; family Ceratodontidae; genus Neoceratodus; species Neoceratodus forsteri. The sequence continues at coordinate 291,456,633 of CM057453.1, read as the reverse complement.
CCAGGCACAGGCCTCCTCTTCTTTTCCTCAGAGGGGGTTCTTCAGAAGGAGAGGAAGAAGGGGGATCAGCAGGGCTGCATCCTCCTCTCAGCCCAAGGCTCCTGCCAAGCAGACACCCTGATGTGTTAGCCCGGATTGACTCCCCTATTCCTGTAGGAGGCAGGCTGACTTACTACTTCCAGGCCTGGATGTCTGTTACCTCAGACAAGTGGGTCCTGGAGGTAGTAAGTCAGGGACTGGCCCTCAGCTTCAAAAAATTTCCAAAGCTGAGGGTCAGGTCTTTTCCACCTGCAAACATTTCAGAAACCATCGCCCTAGAGGCAGATGTTTCCTCTCTCTCTTGACCCTCAAGGCCATAGAGAGAGTTTCTCCGAGTCGTTGGGGAAAGGACCTGTACTCCAGGCACTTTCTTACCCCAAAGAAGACAGGGGAGTGGTGACCCATCCTAGACTTAAGGTTTCTAAACAAACACCTGCTCAAGCCAAAGTTCAAAATGGTGACTCTGGGACTAATCCTTCCCTCTCTGAGACCAGGAGACTGGCTAGCCTCCCTGGATCTCAAAGATGCTTATTTTCACATTCCCATCAGGTGCTCCTACAGAAAGTACCTCAGGTTCGAATTGCCCTCAGGTCACTATCAGTTCAGAGCAATGCCCTTCAGGCTGACATCAACTCCAAGGGTGTTTACAAAATGCCTAGCACCAGCAGTATCATCTCTCGGAAGGCAAAACATTGCCATATTCCCATATCTGGATGACTGGCTCGTGGTTGGGCAGTCTCCAGACCAAGTCAAGTCAAGCCTGCAAGTCATTCAGCAATTGCTCACTTCTCTAGGCTTCCTCCTCAGTCTTCAAAAATCAGTTCTCGAACCAGTTCAGCTCCTGACCTTCATAGGAGCAGACCTGGATACTGTCAAGGCAAAGGCTTTTCTTCCCTAGTAAGGGTAAAAGCCCTGGCAGAGTTGGCTTCTTCCTTCTGCCCTCTGGTCTCTTGGCCAGCAAGGCACTTCCTTCAGCTCCTGGGCCACATGGCAGCCTCCACTACACTAGTCCAAGGTGCCAGATTTCAAATGAGGGACATTCAGTTCCACTTGTGGGCTTATTGGTCTCAGAAGAAGGACCCTCTGACCAAATTAGTCCCAGTAACTTGGACTTTGATCCAGGCTCTCCAGTGGTGGTTGGATCAAAGCAACCTCAAGCAAGGAGTTCCTTTCATCTCCCAGTCTTATTCAGTCATTATGACCACAGATGCCTCTCTCCTGGGCTGGGGTGCTCACCTGGAAGACCTCACAGTTCAGGGGTTGTGGGTCTCCTCAGGAGTCCCTGCTTCATCAATCTTCTGGAGCTCAGGGCAATGTACCTGGCTCTACTAGCTTTCTCAGGGTCAGTTCAGAACAAAGTGGTTCAGATCAGAACAGACATTACCACCACCATGTGGTACCTCAACAAGCAGGGAGGCACTTGGTCTACGGCCTTGTGCATGGAAGCCATGAGACTGTGGTCTCTAGCTTATTCGCTACAGATAACCCTAGTAGCAGTTCACCTTCTAGGAAAAGACAACCTGATAGCAGATGCCTTGAGCAGGATTTCTCGGGGCCATCACGAGTGGTCCCTGGATCCTCTAGTTTTGAAGAAGATTTTCTTGAAATGAGGTACCTCAGATAGAATCTCTTTGCAGCCCCACAATCACCAACTTCTCTCTTCTGTTGCAGACCCCCAGTCTTGGGCTCAGTCCCTCTGGATGCTCTAATTTTGGATTGGAAGGGGAAATTTCTGTATGCATTCCCCCCTTTCCCCTGTTGTTCAAAGTTCTGGTCAAAATAAGGTCACAATCTTGCAAAGTGATCCTGATTGCTCCAGATTGGGCCAGACAGCCCTGGTATCCTCTGTTACTGTCACTGGCAGTCCATCCTCCTTTGGTTCTCTCCAGGAGTCACAATCTGTTAACTTCCTCTCAGGGGTTAATTTGGTACCCCAATCTCCAGTCTCTCAACCTCAGGGCCTGGCTCTTGAAGAGCTAGAATATGCTGGTATGAATTTGTCCCAGGGGGTTCTGGATATTCTTAAGGCCTCTAGCAAACCTGCTACTAGGAAAACTTACAACTCCAAGTGGAAGAGATTTAGCATTTGGTGTTCAGATAGGCACATTTCTCCATGCACTGCTAACCTCTCTACAGTGCTTGACTATATGGTTCACCTTAACAGCTTAGGTCTCAGACCAGCTACTCTCAAGGTTCATCTGTCAGCAGTTTCTGCTTTTCTGTCAATAGGAGCCCTCTTCACACATCTCATCCTCTATCTGCAAGTTTTTCAAGGGTCTCCTTCATACTAACCCACCCTTCAGAGATCCCATTCCTGTTTGGGATCTTAATATCTGCATTGCTCAGCTCATGCAGCCACCCTTCGAGCCTTTGGCATCAGCAGAGCTTAAGTACTTGACTTGGAAGACTGTATTCTTGGTAGCTATCACCTCTGCCAGACGCATCAATGAGTTGCAAACTCTCTCAGTGGAACTTGATTTGATCTCATTCCACAGGGATAAGGTGGTCCTCAGAACAAATAGGAAATTTTTACCTAAGGAGGTCTCAGATTTTCATTTAAATCAGTCCATGATCCTTCCTGTCTTCTTCACTGACTGTTCCTCTTCAGGTGAGAGGAGATTACACAGTCAGAATGTTAAGAGGGTCCTTAGTTATTACATCGAGCATACTAAGGCCATTAGGTCTGGCTCTTCTCAGTTGTTCCTCACTTTTGGTGAAGTGGGAAAGGGCAGGCCAGCTACTAAAAGAACTATTGCCAGGTGGATTGTCTCCTATATCCAGTTCTGCTATGGAAAGCTAGGTAAGAACCCTTCCTCAGGACTGAGGGCTCATTCGACCAGGGGCACAGCTGCTTCTCTGGCTGCTGCCAGGGATATACCTCTGTTAGTGATTTGTAAAGCAGCCACCTGGAAAACAGTTTACACATTTATGAAGCATTACTCCCTGGATATCCAGGCTAGGAGTGATGCTAGGTTTGGCACAGCAGTACTGCAGAGCCTATTCCCTAAGTAGGTTCTGGTCCCTCCTCCTGGGAGGTACTGCTTGGTAGTCTGCATATTGTCAGAATACAGCAAGACTTCATATTGTTTGAAGAAAAAAATTACTCACCTTAGTAATTGTATTTCTTCTAATGGAGTCTTGCTGTATTCCGACCTCCCTTCCTGCCTCCCTCTCAGAACCTAGTGTTGGGATGTGGGCTGGTAGGTGCAATGTTGCACCCCAGAGGTGCATTGACCCTCTCCCCTGTTGGGAGAGGGAGTGCATAGTGTTTCAAGTTTTCTTTTAAAGTGTGTTTCACTACCTGTTTTTTTCTTTTTGGGTCTTAGACTTGAGTCATTTGGGGACCCTTTGTATTAATAGCCTTTTGGCTGTAGTGTTTTTTTACAATTTCCACATGGTAGCTGTAGCTCGTCACTTTGGGCTCGTAAGAATCTGACGGTTGCACTTTGAAGTGCAGCAGATAGGGGTTTGAACCGAGCACGAGCTCAACGTTCTATGCACTGGCAGAGTTAACTCTTTGTTCTCCAGAGCAGTTCTAGTGCTGGAGCATACTGCATATTGTCAGAATACAGCAAGACTCCGTTAGAAGAAATACAATTACTAAGGTGAGTAATTTTTTCGTGTGGTACGACCGCAGAGTCAGAGCTCGCTCGTACACTGTGGGTCAGGAAGTCATGGTCCTAATCCCGGTCTGGAAAGATAAACTGCAGGCCGAGTGGGGAGGACTGTGCAAAGTAGTCAGACGGGTTAATGACATAAACTACATTATAGAATTACCTGACAGAAGACATACACAAAGAATGTACCATGTCAACGGGATGAAGCCATATGCTAATAGGGCTGACATGGTGTTTGCAGTGTGTAGCCCTGGGGAGGGGACGGATGAAGGAGACCCTCTTGTGGACTTGCTGGAAGAAAACCAATGGGAGTCCTCTGTGGAGGCAATTAAAATGTTGCCCCAGCTGACCCTGGACCAGATCCAGGAAGTAAGGGAGATTTTAGCAGACTTTGCCCCACTGTTTAGCACCAAGCCTGAATTAACCCCCTTAGCAATGCATGATGTGGAGGCAGGGACACAGGCGCCTATACGGCAGACAGCATATCGGGTGTCAGAGGCAGTCCAAAAGGACATTAGAAGGGAGGTGGAGGAAATGCTGAATTTAGGGGTAATCCAGAAATCCCACAGCCCCTGGGCCTCACCCATAGTCCTTATTCCCAAGCCAGATGACTCTACTCATTTCTGTGTGGACTGTCGTGGACTGAATGCAGTCACGATGTCAGATGCCCACCCAGTGCCATGGACAGGTGAACTCCTGGACAAGTTAGGAGGGGCGAGATACCTTACCATTATTGACCTGACAAAGAGGTATTGGCAGGTAGAGTTAACTGCCAGAGCTAGGGAGAGGTTGGCCTTCATCACTGTGATAGGGTTATTTGAATTTAAAGTAATGCCTTTCGGAATGAAGAACGCCCCTGACACTTTCCAAAGGTTGATGAACCAGGTGTTAAATGGTGCTGAGAAGTACGCCATGGCGTAACATTGCCATCTTTAGTGCAAGCTGGGAGGAACACCTGTCCCACCTTAGGGAAGTGCTGGGCAGGATACAGAGGGCCAGACTCATTTTAAAAGCTGAGAAGTGCCAGGTGGCCATAGCTGAGGTGGCATACCTCAAGGCACGTTGTAAGCCGGGGCAGCTCTGTCCTAACCAAGTGAAAATAGAGGCAATCAAGGCATGGCCCAGACCAGAAACACAGAAGCAGGTCCAGAGTTTTCTAGGGACAGCAGGATACTATAGGAAATTTGTACCAAATTACAGTGCCCTGGCTGCTCCCTTATCTGGCCTGTTAAAGAAAAGGATGCCTAAGAAAGTTACCTGGAAACCAGCCTGTGAACAAGCCTTTACAAGACTGAAGGAGGCACTGTGTAGTGCTCCTGTATTGATAAGTCCAGACTATAGTAGACCCTCTGTAGTCCAGACTGGTGCCTTAGATGTGGGTATTGGGGCAGTGCTGAGTCAGACATCCAACCAAGGGAAAGATCACCCCATAGCATACCTCTGTAAGAAGTTACTTCCCAGAGAGCAGGCTTACTCTACAGTGGAAAAAGAGTGTCTTGCTATGGTGTGGGCACTAAAGAAGTTAGAGGCATACCTATATGAGGTACAAACCAACCACAACCCCCTGGTTTGGCTGGCACAAATGGGTAAAACGAATGGTAGGCTGTTAGGATGAAGCCTTGCCTTGCAAGGGTATGACATGACTGTGTCACACTGGGCAGGGGCAGAAAATGAAAATACAGATGGACTTTTGTGTCAATTTGAGCTATGAATTGATTTTGGGAAACTCATTCCATTGCTGGGATAGAGCCCCCAAATTCAGTCTAGGTGGGGAGGGGTGTGATGTTCTGCCACCTGCTTATTATTATAAGAATAATATTTGTATTATAAATAAATGTGTATGTGATTGCCTAAGACACACCAGTCAGCAAGTAAAGAGGCTTGACCTTTGACCCCAGAGGTGTCAGTGTGACTGAAGCAGCAGGCTGTCATAAAGCTGGCCAGTGGGCAAAACCAATTAATGGTTTTGTGTTCTGTCTTAACACATGGGGCTTCCTGCCAAATGCCAGGTGATAAGACATTATAAAATATCCCTTTTGAAGCTGAAACTAAATAGGAATTTTATGATCCTGAGGGAAGAGACAACTTTTAGCAGACTCTTGTTAAAAGTCGTAAACCTGAAATCATTCTTGCAAAACAGGAAACCAGCAGAGAGATCAAAGGAAAGGCTTTGATGAAAGAGACTGTCTTATTTTAAAAACTGCTAACTGCAGATTTCCACATCCTTTTGGATGTTTGTACTGGGAATTTGGGTTTATGGCAGGATCTAACAGTGACATGTGTCACAACCCCACTCAGCAGGTCAGGCCCTCTGCTACCACAGTGTCAACCTCCGAGCGCAGTATTGTGAACAGTTAACAGAACAGGGTAACCCTCCTGTCTGTTTTGTGGATCCGAATCAACCTTTGGTCTCAAGTTCTGGAGGGATTCAAACTGTGAACCTCTTGCTAGTGTACCCAATGTACAGGCTCAGATAATTCTGCTCTTCAGGGAGCCAGATATCTTTCGCCTCTGGGCACCTAACCAGGTGTACAAAAAGACCTCAGAACAAACTCTTACCTTTTCCCAGTTTGGTAAAACCAGTAAGCTTTGTACAGCATCAGCATTAACCATATATGCTTCCTTTGTCAAAGAAAGAATTTCAAAGGCACACCAGGTAGTCTCTAAAAATAGAGGTTTACTTAAAATAGATAAAAAATGTAAAATGTAAAACACAGAACCATATATCACAAAACATATAATCTTTTATTTATTTTTTATTTCAATCTAGGATTACAATACCTTTGAGCCGAGGCTCTTTTACAAAGGTTCCACGTCAGTGTGTGCAACAGGCATCATTTTTAGTTACAAACATAAAGTCACTGACTTACAGACATGTAATAACCAGTACAAAGACTTGAGCTATGAGCAAGACAAGGGAGGAGTGGGGAGAAGTGAGGATAGGAGATGGGGGTAGGAGGTGCAGGGGTAAGGGGAGAACAGGAGGTGGGTGGGGGCAGGGGCAGGAGTGGAGATAAGGGGGGAGGTGGGCGAGGGTGGGAGACAGTGCAACCAGGGGGCCTTGTCGATAAGGTTTAAAAAGCACAAATTCCTACCAATAATACACTTAGACCTGTCTACCTAATATATTCTTATCTTCTTATAGTGCTGTAGCTGTTTCTTTTTTCACAGTCCAAACATGTGTGTTTCTGAAGGTCTGTTACAGCATAATTAAAACACTGTCTTGACCCTGCCTTCTCCATGGTGTCGCCCAGCTCCTCCTCTGTTTATTAAAAATTATACAGTCAGGATGTCTTGTGTCAGGAGGTAAATTAATAGGTGATATCAGCAGAAAAAACTTGTTTCCCCATATGACTTCCCAATTAAGTCTGTAATTTTCCAAGTCTTTTTCTTTCATCCATGAGCAGCATCCTCTCTCAAGGACATCAAAGGACTTTTTATGACTTCACACCAGAGTGACATAACCTGTATTCTTTTTCTAAACGTCATAAAAGTTTATGATTTTCCAGCTTATCAGCCGGTAGCTACAATTTAGCTAGATAAACAGGAGATCCTTACTTTAAGTCTCTTCTAGCCTATAATTATCTGCTGGCTTTTATCTTTTAGCTGAAACAGCATGTCTCATGAGAGACACTCAGTAACACATTTTTATATTACAAAAAGCATAGATTAATCAGAACCAGCTGTACAAGCATCACAATTAAACCTGAAATCATTCTTGCAAAACAGGAAACCAGCAGTGAGATCAAAGGAAAGGCTTTGATGAAAGAGACTGTCATATTTTAAAAACTTCTAACTGCAGATTTCCACATCCTTTTGGATGTTTGTACTGGGAATTTGGGTTTATGGCAGGATCTAACAGTGACATGTATGCTGTGACATCAGCAGGAGGTGGAGAAAACTGACTTTTGAATATTGCCTGCATCTGAGAAATTAGGGCAGTTGCTCTCTCTGAATATCAAAGACACACTTAGTCTCTGGACTGATAATTAGGCACCTTAGAAAGATATAATTCAGCTGGAACATTTAAGTATTTTGCAGGTGTTTTGTTTGTTCTGTAATTTCTCAATTATTTTGTTGACTATAAGTATTGATGTTATGTGTTCTGTGTTTGGTATTTTATCTATTTTAATTTTTTAGTAAACACTATTTTCCTTGACATTCTGCCTGTGGCTTCTCAGTTTCTTTTGCATGTGAATGCTGGAACAGTGTTAAATTCTGACAGCTGTTAAGATCTCAAAAGGGTGTGTTACTATCTTGCTAAAGGTAAGAATATATACCTAGGTCTCATATTGAGTCGTAAGGGTACATTTGGGGAACCTGGCTGGGTGCCACTGGGTGAAGGATTGTATTGCATTTCCATGAAGAGAATATACAGTATATCTGAGCCTGTTAACTGGGTGAGCTAGCATAAGGTTCACATTTGACCCCCAGGACGCAAGCCTGGTAGGTGATTCAGACCCAAAACAGGCAGGAAGGTTACCCTGTTTGTCTCTTGTTCACACTATTGCAATTTGAGGTTGGCACTGTGAGAGCAGAGGGCCTGACCTGTGGAGTGCATTTGTGACAGATACTATTACTCCTAAATCCTTCTCCTGCTCTGTAACCGTAATATCCCCACCCCCAAGTGTGTATCTTGCTTTTGGGTTCTTGTGCCCCAGGTGCATCATGGCACACTTTTTGACATTGAACTTCAGCTGCCAAGTCTCTGCCCATCCTTCTAAAGTCCTCAAGTCTTGTCTCATGTTCTCCACCATCCCTGCCCCTGCGGTGTCCACCTAATTGCAGATCTTTGTATCTTCCGCAAAAAGGCCCACCCGTTCTCTCAGTCCTTCCGCTATGTCACTAATGTAGATGTTGAAAAAGAGGGGTCCCAGTACTGACCCCTGGGTACCCCACCTGTCACCTGCCCCAGCCCTAAGTAAACCCTGTTAACCAACGGTCTCTGGCTTCTGTCTGCCAACCAGTTTTCTACCCACCTGGTTATTTTATCACCCACCCCTACACTTTCCAGCTTGTTCATTAGCCTCCTGTGGGGAATGGTGTAGAAGGCCTTGCTGAAATCCAGCTAGGCCACGTCCACAGTCCCCCCGGGTCGATTATCTGTGTCACCCAGTCAAAGAATTCAATTAGGTTTGTCTGGCATGACCTCTCCTTCATAAAGCCATGCTGTTTATCATCTAGGAGCCCATTATCCTCTAGGTAGTCTATCACCCTCTCCTTAACCAGTGCCTCCATGACCTTCCCCACCACTGAGGTGAGGCTGACTGCGAAGTAGTTCTCTTTCAACTCTGCTGCCCCCCCCTTATGCAACGGCACCACGTTCTTCCTCCTCCAGTCCTCTGGCACCCTTCCTGAATCCAGAGACAGATTGAACAGCCTCACCAACGGGGCTGCCAGCTCTTCCCACATCTCCCGGATCACCCTTGGGTGCAGCCTATCCGGCCCCATGGCCTTATCCACCCACAGCCTACCTAATTCCTCCCTAATCCTCTTTTTTTTATACTTTATTTTTATAGTTATATTTGTAATCATACAGATAACAAATTCCATGTCTAAGACAGACCATACACAGCAATATATAATCCACATAGAGATAATCTCCTTGATCCTATGAGGGATGCATCCTAGACATATTGATACCACATTGGAGGGATTTACTAAAATAACCTCTAATAAATATATATAACAGAAAATTGCTGTGTTACTACTGAGCCCAAGAGCAGTATGACTGGTTATGTTACTGCTACAGTAATGAATATACCTAAAAGTCCTCGCCCCACTAGGGGCTAATGGCGTCATACTATCTTCCTAAAGAGAATTAATGTTCTTAATTATCATTAAGGCAGCAAATGCTGAGTACACTCAGGAAAGTGTATGTACTAGGTTTCTACTTAAGATGAACAATAAACCTATAAGGGTCATGTAAACAAGACCAAGAAGAAGAAGACAAAAAACTATAATGTTGGGCTATTTACAGAGATTGCTCGTCGGGATATTTAAAGTCCTAAAATATTGAAATCATTGTCTTCTGCCTCCGCTTTGACCCTCCTTATTTCCTTCCTTCCCTACTAGTCTCCTCTTCTCCCCATAGGCTTCCCTGTCCTCTTCTTTCTGCATTTGCTTATATTTCCTGAAGGCCCTCCTTCTGTCCTCTATGACCCTCACCACCTCCCCTGTGAACCACAGTGGTCTCCTCCTTATTGTGTCCTTCCTTACCTGCCTTATGCACAATTCCATCGCTTTCTGCACCTGGTTCTTTATAAAGCCCTATAGTTCCTCCACATCGTCTATACTGTCCATACTTAGCAATCTTCCTGGTCATAAAGTCTCCACCACTCATTCACACTAATGGGACTATGCTGGAGGTACTAGGACCCAGCGGGAGCAAATAATCTTCAGGAGGTCCGGCACCTAGGTAGGGCCATGAGGAAGTGGCACTGTGAGCTCGGTTTGCGCCATATAGGCTACCTCAGCATCGACCCTCCAACTGCCTCATTTCCTTTTTTCCAACCATCGAGTGTACTTCAGTGACTACATCGCTTGCCCCCCGGAAGTCAAAACTTCACGTCTGTATGACAGCAGCTATAGAGTTTCAGTATTGATTAGTTTTATTATTTTTATCTGTTTAAAGAATAATAAGTACATTTTCATTAGAGAAATCTTCAGCCCTCCTTTGATGGAGTCGACCATGAGCAGGGCAGGTGACGGTAGGGAGACTTCGCATGAAAGCTGTGTTGTCAGCAGGGCTGGGTCTGGTCTGCTGCCCTCTACGGTGGGGGGAGGTCTGACAACAGGCAGTCCAGTGCTTGTGGGGATGGGTGGTCCTCCCGAAAGCACAAAAAGAAACGGTACCTTTCTTGATCTTCGTTGAAGGACTTGGCACCGCTCAGCCTTGAGTTCTTCTTCGGCATCCCATTCAAAAAAGGAACGGTACTGCTTGAGGTCATCTTCTGGTATGTCTGTGTGTCAATCATCGATTACCGGCGGCAAGGGCCCCGACTCTGTCTCCTCCGGCTTCTGTTTCTGGTGACCGGCATCCTCAACTCCAGAGTCCCTCCCCACCCCCGGGGGGGGTTCTCCAGTGAGCAGTTTCACCATTGGGACGCTCTTATAGAGCGATGGGTTTGGCGGTTGTTCCATCTACCCAAGCTGGTGAGTCCATTGCCACGGCCTTCAGGCCTTTTGGTTTTGGACCTGCGGGCAGGGTGGTTGGGGTTTCCTAGTTGTGCGGCGCCTTCTTCATTGCTGTCAACTCCGCACTTTGGTGTTTTTTCCCCCCTCATGGGGCTGTGGCGCTGGGGTCTACACCGGTGCCTTTATCTCTTGCTGAATTTCTCAGACATTCCTCAGCAAGTCGGGGGTTGAGAACCTTGGGTTTGGTGCCACCAGCGCCGGTTCCTCCGGTGCCGATGCTGTGCCTGATGCCACGTCTTGTGCCGGCGCCGCCTGTGTTCCCGGCACAGCCTCCTGTTCCGGTGCTGGGAGCACCTGCGATGCCGCATGTGACACTGGGGTTCTTGACTCTGATTCACGGTGCTCCTCTTCCTCTTTTTCCTCCCTTTTCTATCTATACAGTTCCTTTGGGACTAGTAGGAGATAATATCGAGCCTGATCCTGATCTTTGATTGGAGGACGACTTTGACGGCGATTCCTCCCTAGGGGTGGTGAATAAACCTTCTCTTACAGCAGAGCCTCTGGTCGAGGACCTTTCCTTTAAGTCTCTGCTTAGAAACATGAATACCACTCTCTCTCTCTCTAGACTTCAGAGATCAATCCTGGGAAATTGCTGCGTCTGCAGTACCTGCACGTTCTGGACATTCCTGTGGAATTAACCCCCCGTGCAACCCTTTTTTGAGACTCTCTCACAAATGGTGTGGGATAATCTGGCACTTATTCCCTCCGTGGCTAAGTCCATAGATAGGAAATATGCCCCTCCCAAGGATCGGCCCATTCTGGCCTCGCAAGCCTTTGCTGATGCCATAGTTGTCCTGGCAGAGAATGACAAGGCCGTTCTTCCACAAGAATCTACTGCGTGTCTGATAAACAAGGAATCTCACGAAACTGACACTTAGGGAAAGTAAGTCTTTGCTGCTTCCACCCTGGGCATGCACATTGCTAGCTACCAGGGTTATTTCTCTCAATATGAGTATGCACTCTGGCATTTGCTCAAGGCCATGGTAGAAGCTCTCCCAGATTCAAATGTTAACATAGAACTTCTTTAAACCATTACCAGAGGCATTGAATACAATAACCAGCAGCTTAAGGCTGCCATGGTTGCCTTTGACACTGCCTCCAGAGCAGCAGCGGCTGGTATATGCACCCAATGCCATTCTTGGTTGCTCACGTTGGGATTTACAAATGATGCCCAGCCGAGAGTTATGGCTTTGCCTTTTGATGGTACGTACCTGTTTGGTCCACAGGTCAAGCAGGTGCTAGAGGCCATGCACAGAAAACAAGAACCCAAGAACAAATGGTCAGACTGCCATCCGCAGCTCCTCAAAGGGGTGGGAACTGGTGTCAGTTTCATAACCGTCAGTCCTTTTATAGTAAAGGCAGAGGGGGCTTCAACAGAAACCAGACCCCTCAGCTGCAAAAGAAAATGCAGCAGAAGGTACAGGACCCCAAAGCACCTAGTGCCACGCTCTGAGATTCTGATCCAAGTCCCACCTCAGCTGTCCGAGGGGGGCTCTTCCTCAGCAGTAGGAGTGCGTCTGACTCAGTTTTATAGCCAGTGGAAATCAACCACATCAGACAAGTGGGTACTCAGGATAATCTGCGAGAGGTACTCTCTAAATCTTTCAGAAACCCCTCAGGATCATCCACCCAAATGACAGCCCAAGCTGTCTGTCTCTCAATCAGACCTTCTTGCTTCTGAGATTCAAGGCCTTCTGAACAACAGGGCAGTAGAAGTAGTCCTGCTGGATCAGCGGAACACAGATTTCTACTTCCATTACTTCCTAGTTCCGAAGAAAACAGGCAGCATGCGTCCAATTCTCGATCTCAGGAAGTTAAGCAAATTCCTTTACAAGGAAAAGTTCAAGGTGATATCACTCGGTACACTTTTACCTCTGATTCATCAAAATGATTGGCCGGCCTCCCTGGACATGCAGGACGCCGATCAGTATGTTCTCATACACCCAAACCACTACAAATACCTCATATTTGTGGCATTGGGTCAACACTACCAGTTCAGAGTCCTGCCCTTTGGGCTATCCTCGGCGCCTCGAGTCTTTACAAAGTGCTTTGCAGCTCTTGCAGCGCATCTCAGGAAGCTCAGAATTCAGGTGTTCCTCCATCTGGATGATAGGCTCCTAGCAAGTCCCTCCAGACAAGAGACTCAGGAAGCCATGGCTATGGCTTCAAAATTCCTTATGTCCATGGGAGTCCTGCTAAATTTGGGCAAGTCATAGCTACAGCCCTCCCAACGGCTCCTCTTCATAGGAGCCCTTTTGGATACCTCCAATGCAAAAGCCTTTCTTCCGGAGGACAGAAGGAATGACATCCTTCAGATGGCCCACTTCATCAGAGAGAACGATTCGGTTCGAGCTCTCTCGATGCAGCGGATGCTGGGTCTCATGGCATCCTCTGTGTTCACTGTGCCTCTGGCTCGTCTTCATATGAGGACTACTCAGTGGATGCTCAGCACTTAGTGGTCACTGACCACGCACTCACAGTCCTTCCACATCAAGGTGATGGAACCTCTGAAATGGTCCCTTACTTGGTGGACTCAGGAAGACAATCTTCTGGAAGGTTATCCCTTTACCACCCTAGAATCCCAGATCTCCATCACCACGGATGTGTCCCTACTGGGATGGGGAGCTCACTGCCAGGAACTCCACACCCAGGGTTGATGGAGTCAGGACGAGTCTCAACTTCACATAAATGTTCTAGAAATAAAAGCCGTCCTGTATGCAGTTTGAGCCTTGAAGGATATACTCTGTTACAAGATCATTCTCCTTCAAACGGACAACAAAGCAGTGATGTACTTCATCAACAAGCAGGGCAAAGCACACTCTTACCCCTTATGCAAGGAAGTGAAGAGAGTGTGGGAGTAGTGCCTGGAGCACAAAGCACTGATCCAGATGGTCTACCTGCCAGGGGTGCAGAACGATCTGGTGGATCGTCTTAGTAGAACAGAGACAGACCCTCATGAGTCTTTGAAGAGTTGGGAACTCCAGACCTGGACCTTTTTGCATCCCCACTCAATGCAAAACTGCCTCTCTTCTGCTCCAGAAATCCAGAACTTGGCATTTTTTGTCAGGATGCATTCAGACTGTGGTGGACAAGACGCTTTCTGTATGCATTTCCTCCTGTTCTCCTAGTTCAGAGGGTGCTGCTCAAACTGGAGACACGGGGGCAGAATGATCCTCATTGCCCCAGTCTGCCTCATCAAATCTGGTTTCCATTAATCAACAGATTGTCGGGAACTTCTCCGAGACAGCTTCCACTTCATATGAACCTGCTGACCCAGGGCCCTGTGATCCATCCCAACCTAAAGTCCCTTCACCTCCATGCCTGGCTCCTGAAGAGATACAGGTGAACAGGTTCAACGTCTCACGTAGGGTCTCAGATATTTTGCTAGCTGCACGCAAACCAGCTACTCGAAAAACTTACACGGCTAAGTGGAAGTGATTCTCCATCTGGTGTGCAAAATCCTCCTGGAATCCTTTTTTCTGCCCACCAAACAAAGTTCTAGAGTATCTTCTAGATCTCTTGAACACAAGCCTGCAATGCTCAGCCGTGAAGGTTCACCTTTGCATGCTCTCGGTGTACCATGAGCCCATACACTCCATGTCTCTGGCTCAGCTACCTGTTGTCAAGAGGTTTCTTAAGGGCATACTGCACACTAGGCCACTGTTCAGATGACCAGTAGCCACCTGGGACATTAATCTTGTGCTAGACATACTCGCCCGTAAACCTTTCGAGCCCCTAGCTACTTGTAAGCTGAAGTTTCTGACTTGGAAGATTGCCTTCCTTGTAGCCATTACCTCCGCTTGCAGAGTGTCTGAAATACATGCTTGGGTCACAGACCCTCCGTATACTGTATTTCACAAAGACAAGGTGGTTCTTAGGACTCACCGTAAGTTTCTCTCCAAGGTTGTCTCAGAAGTCCATCTGAATCAGGCCTTGGTCCTTCCAACCTACTTTGCGAACTTCCAGAACGAGGGGGAGCATACCCTGCATTCTCTGGATGTGAAGAGAGTTTTGCGGTTCTATTTAGACAAAACTAAAGAAATCCGCACGTCAGAACAACTATTTGTCTCTTTCCGCACAGCCCGGCTGGGTCAGCCTGTTGCTATCAGATGCATTTCAGCATGGCTAGTGGCATGCCTTCACCAATGCTACTTCATAGCACAGGTTCAGCTGGAAGGCAGAGTGTATGCACATTCTACCAGAGCAGCTGCGGTATCTCTGGCAGAAATCCAGAAAGTGCCCATCGCGAACATCTGCAGTGCTGCCACTTGGAGTTCCGTGCACACTTTCTTAAAGCACTACACTTTCGATATCCATGCCAGGCAGCATCAGTCCTTTGGCAGGACAATCCTTAATGGACTTCTGTCCTAAGTGAGCTCCTCTCTTCTGCCGCCCATCTCCGGGGATTATTTTAGCTCGGTACTCTCCCATTAGTGTGAATGAGTGGTGGAGACTTTATGTCCAGGAAGATATGGAAATTACATACCTACCATAATTCTTGATCTTCTTGGATGGAGTCTGCACCACTCATTCACATGCCCACCCTCCATCCCCGGAGCTCACTCATCCTGGGTTTTTGTCTTCACCCCCTCATTGTTGGGCTGCGAAGACTCTGTTGAGTTGACCCTTCTTACATGGGTCGTTCGGACTATCTTATGTCCGACATAGGTTAGTTTCACTAAGTTAGTTTACGCTGCACCTCCTTGGTAAAAAAGGTACTGAGACGGTTGGAGGGTTGATGTTGAGGCAGCCTATATGGTGCGAGCCAAGCTCACGGTGCCGCTTCCTCACGGCCCTACCTAGGCCCTGGCCCTCCTGAAGATTTTTGGCTCCCGCTGAGCCCTAGCACCTCTCTCCCATTAGTGTGAATGAGTGGAGGATACTCCATCCAAGAAGATCAAGAATTACGGTAGGTACATCATTTCCATTTTCCTTCCTCACTAGCCATCTCATCTTGTCAAAGTCCACGTTCTTGAAGTTCAAAACTATTGTCATTGTGCATCTTACCTCCCTCCCTGCTCTAACCCTGAACCTAACTGTCTTATGGTCACTGTTGCCCAGTGCCTCTCCCACCCCCACCTCCTCCACACTCTCCCCATTGGTTAAGACCACATCCAGCAGGTTGTTGTCCCTCGTTGGATCCTTGACCAGTTACTGCAGGAATGCTCCTCATAGCATTTCCAGAAATCCCCTGCTCTTTGCTGAGGTGGCCTCCGGGATGGACCAATCCACATCTGGGAGGTTTAAGTTCCCCACCAGAAGTGTTTTTCCTTTGAGAGCCATCCTTTCGATTACTTGCGCCATTTGCCTGTCCTCTTCCTCCCCCTGCGAAGGTGATCTGTATACCACCCCTAACCTTAGGGATTACCCTGTCTCTTTGCTCAGTGTGACCCATAGGAGTTCAGTCGCCCCTACCCCCTCTTGCCCCACCATAGCCCTGATATCGTCTCTGATGTATTGAGCCACCCCTTCCCCCTTTCTGTCTCCCCTGTCCTTTCTAAACAGTCTGTTCCCAGGGATTGTCGTCTCCCATGTGTGATATTCTGTCCACCACATCTCAATGACTGCAGTTAAGTCCAGTCCCTCATCCTGTATGATGGCTTCTATGTCCACCATCTTGTTCGCTACCAGACACCTCCACCAAAGTCCCTCACACCCCCCCACCCAGATGTGTGTCAGAACCCAAAATGTTACTCTCATCCCGGGGGGGGGGGTGCTTAAAGCCTCCCATTTGTTTTGCTGTCCGGAGTGACTTCAATCCTAACCCCCCCCATTTAGTTTAAATTATATGTTTTTTCTATGTACTCCCCCAATCTACACTTCAGTACAGCTGCACCTTCCCTGTTCAGGTGCAGTCTGGGGCAAATAGGCTCTTGTCCTCTCATGTGGCCCCTCCAGCCCCCACTAGCCCATACTCCATCTGTTCACACCATCTGGCTAGCCATTCATTCAACTCTTTGATCCTTAGCTTTCTTTCTGTGCTAGCTCTTGGCACTGGTAACACCTCCAAAAAAGACCATGGATCGGAAGCACAGGCTGTGGCAAAACCTTGCAAGTGCCTTAAATCTGGCCTGTACTTCCATCAGACTGTTCCCTGCCAAGTCGTTTGTCCCCAGGTGGAAAAGCAAGCATGAGTTTTGGTCCTGTTGCTGACCCCATGAGCGGATATGGTGTACCACCTCCAATGCTGTCATACCCGGCAAGCATTCCACCCAGACTGCACTATTCTCCCCAACTTGATACCTTTAATGATAGAGTCCCCTATAATTAGGACTCTACTCCCATCTCCCCCTTGGTTGGTCTCCATTACAGATCCTCTTCTCTGAGTTACTGATCTCGTTTTTACTTCCTGACCCCCTCATCCACCCTTTCTGACTCCTCTCCATGTCCTCTGACCCCATTTTCCTTAGCTGCTCCTCCCTCTCTCATCCTATGGGCTAGTGTTTCCCTGCTCTCATGCCTGCCCTCCCCCTCCTTTATTGTTTTCTTCCCTTTATTCCCTTTTTCAATCACCTCCCTGTCATCAGATACCCTCAATGGACATGTAGTTTCATGTGTCTCTTTCATGGTATGGTCCCCAAGGCCAGTGCTACCTTGAGTCTCCAGCGTCCCTCCAAGCTCCCTCTCTTTTCCCTCCTTCCTCCTCAGCTCCCCATTCCTACCCCTCATCTCTTCCTCGGTCCTCTGATCCTTCATCCCACATTCCTCCCCTCCTGTCTTCCTCGCTGGGTTAACATCCTTGTCTACCATCCTTTCTCTATTGTCCCCCTTGCCTTTGCCAGTTTTGGTACTCTTACACCTTCCCCCCTCCCCTCCTCTCTGCCATCCAAGGCCTCCTTCAAGCTGCTACCTCCTGCTTCCTTGCTTCCTCTGGGACCCTTTCCTCTGTGTTGTCCACTAAGAATGAGTACCTGTTTGAAATTGTTAGGCTCCCTGCAATATGCAATAAATTCCATTAGCTGGCGAGGTGCCCTTCCATTCTCTTGTCCGTGGAGTCCCCTTACTAGTAACTCCCAGTGTCTACCAGCCAGTTTTCTCCTCCCCTTCCTGACTAGGACTTTTAGCCTTTTAACCCCTGTTCTGGTTTTCCCTCCCACAGCTGCTAGCAGATTTCCCTGTCACCTTGCCGCCACTGTAGATGTGTCTCCCCTCCCTTGAACCCACATCCTTTCACCACCATGCCATTTCATTCCTTAGAATGCTCACCTCAGCTTCTAATTTCTGTAGTCTGACACATATTGGACAGCATCCCAACCTCCACAGTGAGTTCATGAACGTGGCAATCCCACATCCGTTGCATCCCACTATTCTGCTCCTCCCTCTACTTATGCGCTGCTGCCCCTCTCCCCACCCAGAAGTAGTTATACCCCCTTGTTCTGCCTGAGTCCAGGTCTTTTCTTGGCATTCCCCTCCCATTTCACATAGACATGTGCCCCGTGCCCTCACCCCATCTTAGTGAATTCATGCTGACCCTTGTAATTACGCTATACTGCTCTGGTTAGCTCCTGAAAGAATCTTAAATTTTCCTAAAGCCCCCAAAAGTATTGTAATCAGCAGAGGGGATAAACACCATTAAAAAAAATCATAAATCATGAAAGCCCCCTTCCCCACAGAGAAAAGCCCCTGCACTGTTAGAAACCCCATACGTTTTTCCCCAAATACATTGACAGATGGAACAAGTATTCTACAGAGAGCAACTTCTCACAGAACCCCATGATTACCCCTTTCAGCCTCAGTAGCGACACTGTAAAAAATGATAAACACCATAGAAAAATCACAAAAGCCCCTTTCTTTTTTTTTTTTTTAATTTACTGTTTTTGTCTGGGCTGGGCTCCGTATTCCTTTCTGCCCTTGTCACGGCGCCCCAGAGACCTCCAGCACCGCCTATGGCTGTCGAGATCCCCAGCCACCCCCCAGCTTGCCTCCCAGGAGGGCGGGGCCATGGCCACCTTCACCCGAACTCACGTGCCTTATGTTTGGTCGGGGATCCGCAGCGGCGGTGGTGTCTTGAGGACCTCCGGGGAGGGCGTCATGTGCACGTTGCCCTCACCTCGGGTTTTCTCTTTTTTACGGAGGCGGGGACGTGCAATGATGCAAGCGTCTGCCCCCACCTTCCAGACCTGGCTCTGTCGGTCACCTGAGGTCCCTTAGCCTCCGCTAGGAGCCCTCAGTGCGCCGAGCGCTTCCCACGCCCTCCCCCCGGAGAAGGAGAGCAGGCCTTAGGACGCTCTATCCTTCTCCCCCTGGCCGGCCTTCCGACGATCCGGGTCTGTTCCTGAACCTGGGTCGCCGGCGTTGCGAGCGGAAATCCCACCACTGCGCCAACGGGCCGGCCCACAAAAGTCCCTTTCCCCACAGAGAATTTCACTACACTGCAATAATCCCAAGCGTTTTTACCCCAACATACATCTAACAGAATGAACTATTCATTTACATAGAGCCAATTCTTGCAGAACCTCTTGTGTGTTCCCCTTCCGTCTCAGTATTCAGTTGATTTTACCCTCATGAGTCATCGAGCCCATCCATCAACATGATGCCCCCATAAATGTCACAGTCACAGTACCTGTGCTCGTTAATTTACTGCCCCATTGTAGGTTGCACTGCCATAACTCCTCCCTGTGTGATGCAAGCCCCCCCTCCTGCCAATGAAGTCTCCTCTAGATACTACCATGCAGCCACCCAGATATGTTCTGCCTCCTGTTCCTCCAACTTGGTGGGGACCCTCACTGGGAGTGGTTACGCTAGTCCTTTTAATATGGAGGTGGTGTGGGGAGGGTGGTTTGTAGAAAATTCAAGGCAAGCAGCAGCTAGTCTGTGTGCCTGGGTCTGTGTTTAAATAGCCCAGCCACCAGTTGAATCCTCGCACCCTTGGTGCTGATTGGTCGCCCACTCCTTCTCAACAGGTGCGGCTATGGCTGCCGAACTCCCGGCCCCAGAGGGGGCATCCCTTGTGCAGCAACGGCCGCGGAATTCCTGGCTCTAGAGGGAGCCTTCTCAATGTGGCTACGGCCGCCACATGTGTCCTTAGTGGCTCCAGCCACTGGTCCTCCCTGCCGCCGATGCAGCCAGCAAAATTTAAAGAGCCACCTGTCCTCCCCATCGCCGATGTGGCAAGCAAAAATTTAAGGCAAGCAGGAGCAATGGAATTGGTTGGCTTGTTTTCTGCTGGTTACTGCTACTATCAAAACACCAACCACTGGCTTGCAGTCCAGCCTCCTGCCTTACTCAGGTCCCACCTGGTAGTTCTCGTGGTTGCAGAGTTTGCTCACAACCTTTCAATATTGTGGTTGCAGAGTTTGCTTGCAACCTCTCAGTACTGTGGTTGCAGAATTTGCTCGCAACCTTTCAATCTCATGGTTGCAGAGTTTGCTCACAACCTTTCAAGCCTCTTCCCATCTAGCACTCACAGTTGCTTCATGCTCGCATTCATAAATCAGAGGCATGCCAACCACATCCATTACCTTTTCTGGCTCAGGGTTCACCCTGTAAGTCAATGGTCTCACTCTGCATTAATGAAGTCCACATCTTGAGCATGTGAACCTCGGGACAGGGTCCTTCTCATCTGACCTAT
Source organism: Neoceratodus forsteri (assembly GCA_016271365.2). Classification (NCBI taxonomy): domain Eukaryota; kingdom Metazoa; phylum Chordata; order Ceratodontiformes; family Ceratodontidae; genus Neoceratodus; species Neoceratodus forsteri. The sequence goes on along the minus strand of CM057453.1, from coordinate 291,436,209 downwards.
AGTGGGAATATCCTTGCTTTGGGTGGAGCTTTAGCATGCAGTTTAATATGGCACACCTCTTGATGCAGAATTTAAGACTTCAGCTGCCGAGGGGTGGGCCCTTCCAGCCCAAGAGGGCTTCTTTGGCCATGGCTTTGCCGTGGTACCCTCGAAAGCTATTCTCCCTATGACCGCCTTTGGTTCACCCAGTTTGTATTAGTCAGTAGACCAAGTAAGTGCCTCAATGGTCGTTGCTCTCCTCCTTCCACCTTGGGGTCTGCTCTTGCTCAGAGTACTCATTGTTGCAGAGGCCTCTCACAACCCTTCACAGTGTTCCCATAAGAGGGATTGTGAGAGCTTTCCACTAAATTGGAATATTTCCTCCCCTTTGATTGGGCTTCCAAATTGCAGCAGCAGAGCCATCACTAAATAAACTATCCCTAGCCTGGAGGGAAGGCGACCTAGGCCTTGGATCCCCAGAGGTGTCCTCCTTATAAAAGGGAGTTTCCTCTCCTGCATGCCAAAAGTTATAATATGTAGTTAGTTGTTTATAGTATATTCCCTAGTTTCCTTAGGAAGGTTTCCACTGTTGGATGAAGATGGACGGTGGTCCTACTCGCCATTCCCTCTCTCCTTAAGAAGCCCTCTGATGTCATTGTCAGTGCAATCCATTCTATCAGTGCAGTCTTGACAACCTCTGCATCTCATTGTGTTTCATCAAGCTGTCTCATCAGATTTTCTATCTCACAGTCAACGTCTACTACTCAATGTTCTTTTTGGGGCTCCTTTCTAAGGTACCTTTAGCCAAGGGAATCTTTCTCACGGCACCTCTAGGCACCTCTCCAAGTGTTCCTTGCCTTTGGTACCCCTACAGGGTGGTAATTCCCTGTGGAATAGAGAGTGCGAATGGCCAAACAGTTACCACAGTTGCACAAGCATAACACTAATCTGGTTGTGTAGCCCATTGAATTGAAAGGCTATGCCTATGGTTCAATAGAGGCACAACCAGCCACCCCCCCTTATTGAGCTATATAAGCAGTTCCTTTCAGCCTCCTTCCGAAGTACTTTTTCTTTGCCCCACCATCCACCCCTCCTCCTCCAGTGGCACACCTCTCTCCTCAGGGAGCTCCTTCCTAATGTACCTTTAGCCAAGGGAGTCTTTCCCATGGCACCTTTATGGGTGAAACCCTCTCTGAGGGTTTCTTGACTTCGGTACCCCTACAGGGTGGTAATTCCGTATGGAATAGAGAGTGCAAATAGACAAACAATTATCACAGTTGCACAAGCATAACACTACTCTGGTTGTGTAGCCCACTGAAACATTGTTTATCCCTCCTTGTTTTCGGAACTCTGATCATACCATGATGTACCAGGGACATGCACCGATAGCATGTTTGGAAGATGTTGTGCCAAGGATCCCTTGGCAGAGTTACAAGTTGTTGGTATCTGCACAGTCATTGCACTACGAAAAAGCCCATCATGGGATGATTTTGTACTTGTAAAATGAGGCAACCAGATAATTAGTTTCAATAAAATATTTCTGAAAAAAAAAGATAATTAGGTTGAAAAGGGCCAAAATGTTGTGTTTTGTTCGGTATTTTAAGCTGTGTAGCCTAATTCTTAATAGGAATTTGCCTTTGTTGAACTATGATTCTTTGGGGTTAGAAATTGAACCAGTTTACTAGTTTAAGTACATGGGTGTTCCTCTTGACCCAACATTATCCTTTAAGGATCATAGTGGATCTGTTTCTACAAATATAAATCAAAAGAGGTGCAGCTCTTTGCAACTTAGACATTGAATTATGTCTCCAGGAGTTCTCATTAAATTGCAGAGAGATCCAACAAAACGGGAATCTTTTCGCAATGATGTTGCAACCCTTAGAGGGAGATTCCGATATGTTTTGCACCTTTACACAACCTTAACTCCATTCAGATGCTCCCCCTGGATATTATCCAACATAACTGGGAACAGGAGAGTGGGGGCGTGGGGCCCAGATAGCTCCCACCCAGTGGGCTAAACAAATCCAGAGAGGGTGGAGTGTTATGGACTCCCCCGCCTGGAGAGAAGTCAGTAGGAAAGTGTTAGTAAGGTTTTCTAGAACACCCACAGATACAAAATGTTTTAATATTAACTATTCTGAGGAGTGCTGGAGACAATGTAGTGGGAATAGAGGCACACATTACCACCATATATTTTGGGTTTACCCAAAGTTAACTGCAATCTGGTCAGCACGACACCAATACATACAAAGAATTTTAGGAAAACAATTCCCTTTTTCATTTACTGAGCTGATACTGGGGTTCCCTGCTGTGTTGTCACAAGATAAAACCATTAGGAAGTTAGGGCAGATCTTAAGAGTGGCAGCAGTGAAATGCATTACTTTCAATTGGTTATCCAGCCATCCCTCTGTATTGGAACAGTGGTGTTTCAGAGTGGGAGATATAGAAAGAATGGAATGGATCAACAGTGAACTTCAGCTGGAAACCAAAACATTTATGGAGATCTGGAGACTGTGGCATAATTCTGAGATGGTAAAGGAAGGGGTGGATTCAGAGTAAGAGAGTCATGGAGAAGAATAAATAAAATAGTGACTGCTGCTTGGGTCCTGTGACAGGTGACTGTTTTAATTCTGGACCCCGTCTAACAGATAACCATGGGTTATTATTATGGGGCTGTCAGACATAGGGATTTTGAAGGATTATACAGTAGGGTTACAGGAGGAGTGCAAGCCAGACACAAGGGCCCGGATATTCAAAAGGGTTGCGCATGGCGCAACAGTGTTGCGCCATGCACAACCCACTGATTCGCCCCAGCGCGATATTCAAATGGGGATTGTGCCTGGCACAAATCCCAATGTGCCGGAGTGCATTAGTAATGTATGTGGCGCAGGTAGGTTGGGGCGTGCCCATGCATACTCCGCACATCCCAATATTCAGCCCGGGATGTGCTGAGTCCATGCATGCACAACCCCTACTTGCGCTGCACACAGGTGAGCCAATAAAAAAAGGAACAACAGCTGGCCACCCACAGGTGAGCTGCCATATTGCAGGGCGCAACACGGCAGCTGCCACCTGTGGGTGGCCACCCGAGCTCTGGCTGCACCTCCGTGGTGGTGCTCCCCCATGCCCTATCACGGGCATCTGTTTAAATTAATAACGTCCTGTCTCTCTGGTGGTCCAGTGGACCGCTGTCAGCCTGATCGCGGGCTTAAGTATAAATGAATAATGTCCTGTATCCCTGGTGGTCCAGTGGACCGCTCGCAGCCCGATCGTGGGCTTAAGTATAACAAAAAAGCACGTCCAATATCCCTGGTGGTCCAGCAGTATCCCCCCACCCGCCCACTGAGCCGCACTGCTCCCCCCCGGTCAGCGGCGGGCAGCAGCACCACCCACCTGCCGCACCGCCGCATGTAACCACTGACACCGTAGTGGGGCTGTCGCCCATTGGTCACTGCGTGAGCCAATGGGCTGCAGCCTATTCCATACTATACAAGTCCAGATATGTGAATGGATCCATTCACATATCTGGAATGCGTAGGATGGGATGGGGCTGCACACCCATTGGCTAATGCTGTGGACCAATGGCTGACAGCCCTACCTACGGTGTCAGTCAGTGGGAGGCAGGGTGGCAGGCGGGGTGCTGCCGCCGCCACTGACCGGGGAGCTGGGCGTGGGACTCAGTGGGTGGGTGGGGGGCTACCCCTGGACCACCAGGGATATTGGACGTGCTTTTTTTTATACATAAGCCCGTGATCAGGCTGCGAGCGGTCCACTGAACCATCAGGGATATAGGACGTGCTTTTATTTATACTTAAGCCCACGATCGGGCTGCGAGCGGTCCACTGGACCACCAGGGATATAGGCTGTGCTTTTATTTAAACTTAAGCCCGCAATTGGGCTGCGAGCGGTCCACTGGACCACCAGGGATATAGGATGTGCTATTTTTTTATACTTAAGCCCGAGATTGGGCTGCAAGCAGTCCACTGGACCACCAGGGATATAGGCCGTGCTTTTATTTATACTTAAGCCCGCGATCGGGCTGTGAGCGGTCCACTGGACCACCAGGGATATAGGCCGGGCTTTTATTTATACTTAAGCCCTCAATCGGGCTGCGAGCGGTCCACTGGACCACCAGAGATATACGATGTGCTATTTTTGTATACTTAAGCCCGCGATCTGGCTGCAAGCGGTTCGCTGGACCACCAGGGATATAGGACGTGCTTTTATTTATACTTAAGCCCGCGATCAGGCTGCGAGCGGTCCACTGGACCACCAGGGATAATGGACGTTTATTTCAATCAACATATGCCCTTGATCGGGCAGTGGGGCACATTGCCACACTGTGCAGGGGGCGTCGGTCCCCGACGGCTGCTGCCTGGCAGGGCACCAGGCGCAAGTCGCCGGGCATCGGCACACCTGCATGCAAATGGAGCCATAATGACATGTAAATGGCCCAATTTGCACCTTGCATACATTGTGGCCCCATTTGCATGTGCACTTTTGAATATCGTGGTTGTTGTGCATAGCGCAACGGAACTTGCGCTAGCGCATCCCCCTGCTCCAGTCTGGCCACTTGCGCTGGCGCAGTGCCACTGCACCATGCACACTGTGGGTGGCCAGGGTGCGATATTCAACGATGCTGTGCCATGGCGCAGCTCCGTTGAATATTGCCCAGTCAACGCCCCTGTGCAGTCAAGTTGCACTGCGCCCAGGCTTGTGCCGCAGCCTGGCGCAGTCTGAATATCTGGGCCAAGGATTTTTGTTGCTTAATTTTTAGGTATATAAAATAAGTTGTGGGAATTCACTACAGTTGTATATTTAGGTTTCTAAATAACAGGGAAATATCTGCCCTATTGGTCATATCACATGGAATGTTTTACAGCTATGTATGTTTGGCATACTTATGATGCTAAATAGAAATAAATTTCAAGTTAAAAAAAACACATGGTGCAGTTTATAAACTGAAGAACTATTTTTCATTTGAGACTTGAAAGAAAATTGCAAAAACTCACTACTCTCTTTTTGTGTTTATGTGTGCATGTGCGCAGCAAACATTTTGTTACAAAGAACGGCATCTCAGAGGTGTGTTACTGTTGGGTCAAATGCAGCTCAGGTTGCAGTAGTCTCAGCAGTGACAGCCCAGTTATCAGTGAGGCTGATCCTGATGCATGTTTTGTTTTTCAGGGTGTAAACTGTGTGTAGTTGAAAGGAGCCAACCGACCCATTCACAAAGTGGCTGGCTTCTTTCGTCTACATACAACCTGCCCATCAGAGTGCTGCAAACAGCATGTAACAAAAACTGCCAGCAATATCAGCTGTTCTACACCTCCCCATCCCTGTTTCTGCCAGGTTGTATCTGTAGCTGTACTACCCCCTCCCCAATGCATCTGTATTACACTCCCCCCACTGCCCAAACATCAGTTCCTCCCTACAAAGCTGCTGACTACCTCCTTCTAAGCACTGGGACATATTCAGTGGTGGCTGTACCACCCCACCCCACCCCCCTCTCTGTCATCCCTTCTGATGCCTGCCTGCCTCTCTTCAGAGTTTTCATTCAAAATTAATTAAAGATCAGTGGTATTGCTTTCTTATTTTTTTTTTGTATTTCTCACTTCTTTTCCCCCCAGTGTAATAAAAACATTAATTAAAACAAATGTGTCCATGTGTTTCTTACTAATTTCACAAGCAAACTATTTCTGAGATTTGATTAAGACACTACTTTCAAATTAGCTGTCTGACTTTATTTTTCCCAGCACTAGCCCGGCAGCAGTCACCATTTACGTAATTCAGGGAGTGATGGTGTTGTACAGTAGTGCATGGTAACCCCCGACTGGCAATCTCGAGCCCATGCCCTCACCAGAAACTGACAAGCAGAAATTTACACAGATAGGCATCATGTACTTTTGTCAATGTTATGTTTTTAATATAAATTATTTAAGTTTTATGAGACACAGACAGTTGATTAACCCTGATTCAGACTTAGGTTATCTGCGTGCACAGTTCAAATGATATGCACCGACCCCCCCCCAAATCCCGGACACACAGTCAGTGTGTAGTATGATCATCCTGGCTGTTACTGTCTCACTCTGAGTACATTTGAACCTCATGAGTGTGGTGACAATCATAAAGGCACCCAAACTTTGCTCTCATGCCTGCGATGTCATCACACTTAGGCCCTGTCCACACTTGTGCTAGCGGCAGCATAACGGTATCAGTAATGATTTAAGCTTTACCATTACAGTTCATCCACACTCTGCCGCAACCGTGCTCCTCATTCTGTGTTCTCACCCACCTCACGTCCGCAATGCTGCGCTCCTCGCATGTTTCCCTATAGCTGCTATTACCCAATAGTACTGAAGTGACACACACAATTCCAGAGTGCTGTGCATCACTTCACAATGTATCCCAGCATGCCACTTCTCGTTTCCATGGCCACAGTAAACGGAGACGAGCGTGGCAGCATGGCTTGGGATTCCCAACAGGCGGTCTCTCTTATTGGCCCCTGTGTTGCTACATCAAGCTCCCCATTTCTTCCTCTGCCAATGCAAACTGCCTTTAGCCTTCCCAGAGGGAAACAGCAAAGTGCGCTGCACTCCCTCATGGGATGCCTGGAGCGGCCATGGAGGATCGGGATGACCGAAATCAAACATGGTTCATGAGAGTTTTCAAGTGGCAAACGTTCCTGCTACCGTTCTTGAGACTACCTTGCAACAGGTCTTGAGATCGGTAGCAAAAACGCATCAGATACCATTACCGATGTGGACACGAACTGTTTTTGCAAATTTCTGTAACAGTTATGACCCATGGTAACGGTACCAAGTGGCGAGTGTGGACAGGGCCTTACTCGATGTGGAATACCAGCTTGAACCTCACAGTTGGGAGTACATTATTCCCTATATATCCTGTTCCTTTACATTTTTTTGTTTAGGTTTAGCAGAAGCCAACTTAGATATTGAGCATTTTGTCCAGTTTTCTTTCTTTTTTTTTTTAAATGCAGTATCTGTACAACTCCGTATACAGAATGTAAAGGTGGATAACCCAAAATGCAACAAATTGGCCTTGGACATTCATTACTTATGCAAGAATGAATTTCGGATAAATGTACAAATATATATACTTCGTTGGTCTTAATAGACAGGTTTAGTGCTGTAGATTCGAATGATGTACAGCAAGCTTTTGTATGGTTATTTATAGTGACAGCCTTTAAGCCTACCCGAAACTTCACACTGTTTGCATTTAAAATAACAATTGGGAAATTAACACAGAATGATACATACAACGTAAATCTGTGTCAGTGGGAAAAATGTACTGATTTTTCCACAATTATCCTTATGCCAGGACAAATTAAACTAGGTAGTCTTTATACATAACCAGTGTTGGAATTATACTTTATGAACTTTGGGAGCTGGGGGGGGGCTCATAAGGTTTGCTATCTTTCAATTGACCCCCGCCTTTCCCATTATAGGTCAATAGCAGTGATGCATGAGCTACCAAGGCTCATTTCAGACGTGAAGGCGATGAGCCCTGGCAAGCCCCCCCCCCAATTCCAACACTGTAACCTGATTTTCACATATTTTGAAAGCTATAAGGAAATCAGAGAGACACACTGCCATTTCTCCCCTTTTATTTGTCAGAGATTGACCACAGCACAACTGCTGTAAAAAGATTTCTGTCTATACAAAAGAGTTTTGTTGTATGTGTTGTATAGACATAGATACATTCAGTAGCATATAGGTTTCCAATGTTCTCACTTAAATAATAGGTTTTCTGGGGTATGTCTGCAACATTTTTTAAACTTATATACTTTACTGAAACTTATTTTTGTACACAACAAATGACACAAAGTAAAACACTGAGACAACAATACACAACAGAAACAGATGGTATAGCAGTTTAGTTAGGCACTCTCATTTCTATCAACACTTTTGTACAGAAATAAAAAATGTTTACATTGCAGGCAGTGTTTCGTGGCCACGTGACACTGACAAAATGTTACTATCTACAAAAAGGTAAGAGTCTGCCAAAAAGGAAAGACTCATGGCTTTTCTGCTTTTCCTTGAAGGGAACATATAAATATTCTAATTTAAAAATAATATTGTGCAAAAAACAAAAACCAAAAAACACCATAATAGTCTAGCAGAGAAGTGAAAAATATTAACAGCAACAAGCTCTTTGGTGGAAGCCCCTCTGTTTCCAACCCAACTCCAAGAGAGGACTAAAAATATCTTTGAGACAATATAAAACACTCAAAACAGGTTCTCCTGCCCGCAGTCCCTTCTTGACAGCATGCCATTTACAAACTGATTGGCTAATGTTCTCTAGCATGTAACTGCTGAGCCCTGCCAGTTTCTCACATCAAGAGTCTCAGCGTTTCAGACAGATACGGATTGCTTTTCATTTAATGGTGCACAGTGTACATTTGTAAAATGAATCTTGCCTTTTGTTGGGGGGGGTATTTAACAGAAGCACTGAACTCTGCAAAACACCTCTGTTATTTTCTCCAGTATCTGAGTTAAAAGGAACTGATTTTCCCTTCACAGGGGCAGGTCTGGATTAAGGCATCCTGGGCCCCAGGTCATTTTGAAGCTGAACTGCTGAAGGACCCTCCACCCCTCCCTCTTGTAATCCCTCTCCACAGGCCAGCCTACTTTCTCAGCTATTTTGACTCTCAAACCATTATTACTCCTTGTTGCAGTACCTTCACGGGCAAGACTACTTTCTCTGTCTGTTTTTCCTCTATCTGGAATAACCTCCATGTGCACACAGCTTTCTCACTCCCTTTTATAATTTGCTCTTAAGCAACTTCTCAGGTATCCTTTTGCTCCCTCCTGCTCTTGCTCCAAGTACCTCTCTGCTGAATCCTTGTTTTTGTGATGTTCCTCATCAGTCTAATTGGTCAATTGTTAGCTCCTATTATGTGTTCATTCTTATATTTGTTTGCAGTTCTATTCATTTTGTATTTCATGACTTGTTTTGCAATTACCTTTTGAACTGTATTCACTCCTTACCCTTCCCTGGGTACACCTGAAATGAGCCTTGACTCAGTGTGCTTTTCCTGGTCACCGATTTGTAAATAAAACCATAAAATCACATACTAGTATCCTCTTTCAGTTTACCTTTCCCCTTCAAACTAAATATCTAAAACTCAAAATTTAAATACAGTACTTTTTCAGACTTGCTTGAGCCTCCCCTGGAACAGGTTGGGCCTCCCCAAGGAGGCTGGCCTCACCATTTGAGAAACCCTGCACTAAGACACCGCAAAGAGTAATTTTAATGAGGTCATGAGAAATAAGCATAACCGTGGTCATATTTTGATCTTTTCTGCAGTAATTAAATTGACCACGTTTAAAATACTCTTGGTGTCATCTGAGGAAAAAATTGACTAACTCTTGTCTCTAACCTCATCATCTATTCTGAAACATGAAAAATTCAAGAGTGGCTACACTGAAAATCTAAAGTGAGGCGAACAGTTGCATGTAAAGAGAAGCTGTTCCATGTAGGAGAAGAACTAACCTGCAGAGTTTGGGACAGAAAAGGGAGCAACAGAGGCAGGAGCTCTTATATATTGTGTTATTGGTATTACACTGCATGAGACTTGGGAACTATGGGGTCCTTATCCTTAAACAGAGCTCATTGTTCATTACAGCATAAGTACATTCTTATGTTGCATCATCCACAGGGGACTCACTTCTGAACTATGAGGGCTGAGCGTATTTTAGCCCCTTTCCCCAATAAATTTTCATTCTGTTTCATTTTTATTTTTTATACTTAAAGGCATGTAAACATAACTGCCCATTTTCACAAGCGTCCAGTGACAAGCACAACAGAGAATAAATAGCAAAGTCAGGGGTTATACAAACTCATTCATGGATTGTATGCTTTGTGAATACAGAGAATATGAGATTCATAGTGGGCTTAAAAGTTTTGCAGGAACCTCCAGTGTAACTTTTTTAATTACATTAAATAACAAAAGGAATTGTGTATTCAAGTGTTTGGCCTTTCTGGAAGCAAATTATATTGTAAGTACAAAGCACAGCTGTGCGCCCCTTTGAGAATGCACTAGTGCTGGGCAAAATGGACAAATTACCCTTTCATGAAACTTTCAAAACATTCCACATGGAATGCCAGATTTCATGTTATTTGATGAGTAGTCTTGAATTTAAAGGGGCTTAAACTCTGGCAATTTATTTTATGAGAAATGTTCTGAAACTATTTCTTTGCTTACAATTCAGTCCACTTTGGAGCCAGATACTGTACCTGAAGATCTGCATACACAACCTTCTTGGAAAGGTCTTAAAATGGTTAAATATGGAGAGATTTAGTTGGTTACATTTTAAGTTAAAGGGATTCACATTTTACAATTCAATTATTTGTGCAACTTTATGAACATTTTCAAAAATTGTGAATGTTTATAGCTTGGTTCCTACTGCAGGTATACTCCTAAAATGCAGCATGTATTTCCAGTGTCCGTTGATCCTGGAATCTAAAAAAGCAGTAGGAATTTCGTTTAGTAGTTTAAAATGTACAGTAGAAATACTGCAAATTACTAATTGGTAAATTGTCTCAATGACACCAAAATTCCAGTTGTGAAATTTTATTTTCACAGAGCATGCGTCACCCACCACTGAAACAGTCCCTGATTTTCAGTGATGTCCCAGATTTTGCCTTAGAATGTTCCTTTTTCCCCTCCAAAAATGTGGGTGTCCATGACTGAACAGCTGAGATTATAAGCAGTAAATACTATCAAACATTAACTTTACAAACTTATTTTTCAGAAAATACGTTTCACACTTAGCCCTTTACTCTACCAGCTTCCTGAGAGGATATCACCAATTTTTAAGAAGTGTCCCCGATTTTGATCCTTTTTCCCCGATTTGTTAAGCCTTGCCCCTTATTTATGAGGTAGGAGGTTGAGCGGTATATCACTGTGGCATCTAATCTAATAAACTGAGCCAAGCTGTTTGCATTCCTTTAGTTCCTTGCTGTGTGACTGTTTTGCCCTACCCCACTTTTCTCTTAGCTTGACCAGATGGATTCATTGCAACTACTTGTCTTCCTGATATCATTCTTGTTCATAGAAACAAGCAAATGGGCAAGAAGACAGAGTGGAGGAACAACAGGGAATAATCAAAACAGCCATCACAGAGGCAACAAGCCTTTGTGTGAAGTGAATCAATAAAACAGAATGAAGGAAAAAAACACTATGGTTCTCAAAAGAGGTGGCAGGGAAGGTTAAAAAAAAGGATAGCATTCAGGAAATATAAGGAAACACAGAAGGAGCAGGACAGAGAACTTTATCAGTTAAAGCAGAAGGAGGCAGGGAAGGCAGTCAGAATAGCAAAGGCCCAAACAGAGGAAAAGATAGCCAATTCTGTTATGAAGGGGGATAAAATCATTTATAGGTACATTAGGGAGTGAAGAAAGACCAAGGGATGGATACAGAGACTTAATAAATGGGAGAGAATGTGGGCAGAGGGTGATAGTGAAAAAGCAGGGATACTGAACGAATATTTATTTATTGAATTTTGTTGACCTGGTAAGTCCACTGGGCCTAGAAGTCCCTTTTTCAGGGGTGACTGGGGGGAGGAGGGGATACAGACGGTAAGCAACTGAAATTGAACCAGATTAAGCCGTTGGTGGTATTTTCAGTGAATGGGAGAAATTTGACCAGGACACCGGGGAAATTCTCCTACTGTTTTTCAATAAGTGCCATGGGATCTTTAGCATCCACCTGAACTACCACCAATCCAGGCAGATGGGACCTCAGTTTAACATCTCATCCAAAAGATGGCACCTCAGAAGTGCAGCACCCCCCCATGCTGCACTACAGTGTCAGTATTGGGATATTAACCCAAGTGCCAGATATGAGAATTGAACCCACAGCCCTCTGATCTCCCAGCTTCAGAGGTGAGTGTGCTAACTACTGAGCCACTGACACTGACACTGCACTGATTTCTGCTCAGTATTCACAACAGAAGAGGTTGGGAAGGTACCTAAACCAAACAAGAGAAACTCTCTGGATAGGGGGATCGATACCAGTCCATTCACAGAAGAAAGGGTTTTGAAAGAACTCTTGAAACTGAGGGTGGACAAAGCAATGGGGCCTGATGCGATTCACTCCAGAATTCTAAAAGAACTAAGGGTAGAACTAGTGACACCACTGACTACTCTCTTTAACAAATCATGAGAGGATAGGGTGGTACCTGAGGACTGGAGGAGGGCAGATGTGATTCCACTTCACAAAAGTGGGAGCAGGGCAGAGGCAGGAAACTACAGACCAGTTAGTTTGACCTCAGTGGTAGGGAAAATGATGGAATCACCTCAGAAGGAAAGAATTGTTGAGTACCTAGAGGCCAGTGGGGTACAGAACCCAAGGCAGCATGGATTCACAGTGGGAAGGTCATGTCAGACAAATATAATAGATTTCTTTGACTGGTTGACCAAAGTTATAGACCAGAGAGGGTCTGTGGATATGGCCTACCTAGATTGTAGCAAGGCATTTGACACAGTCCCACACAAAAGATTAATATACAAGTTAGCCAGCCTTGGAGTGGGTCCCAAGGTGGTAGCCTGGATAAAAAATTGGCTGGACAACAGGACGCAAAGAGTAATAGTAAACTGAGTCCACAGTGAAGAAATGATGCTAACTAGTGGGGTACCACAGGGTTCAGTACTGGGAATGGTCCTCTTTAATGTCTTTATAAGTGACATTGGAGACTACCTGGAAGGAAAAATATGTCTCTTTACAGACGACACAAAGATAAGCAACAAGGTTGATACACAAGGTGGGGTGGAAAGGATGAAAAGGGACTTGGTACGGTTCGAGGAATGGTCAAATGTATGGTAGCTCAGATTCAATGCAAAGAAGTGCAAGGTAATGCACCTGGGAAACAAAAACCCAGGGGAAGCGTACACAATGCGGGGGTAAGATAATAAAAAAACATAAATCAAAAGGGACCTGGGATTAATTATATCAGATGACCTAAAGGTGGGCAAGCAATGTGAGAAGGCAGTAAGGATGGTTGGGGGGGATACTGGAATGCATAGGGAGAGGCAGCAACAGTAGAAAACAGGAAGTTGTTATCCCTCTGTACTGACAGTTGGTGAGACCCCATCTGGAGTACTGAGTGTAGTTCTGGAGACCCCATCTCCGCAAAGACATAGAGTGGAGGCTGTTCAGAGGAGGGCAACCAAAGTAGTGCAGGGTCTACACCAGAAGACATGCGAAGAGAGACTAAAGCAGCTTAATATGTGTAACCTCAAGGAAAGGAGGGAGAGGGGGGACATGATAGAAACTTTAAGCACCTAAGTATAATAAACAAAGTCCAAGAGGGTGGCATCTTTCAGAAAAAGAGATGTGCAAGAACAAGGGGGCACAATTTGAAGATAGAGGGGGGATGGCTCAGAGGTAATGTTAGAAAGTATTTTTTCATGGAGAGGGTTGTGGATGCATGGAACAGCCTTCCTGAGGAGGTTGTGGAGTCAAGAACAGTGGGAGAACTCAAGAATGCATGGGACAGACATAAAGCAATTTTAGTTGGGGGTAGGAGGAAGTAAGCTGTTGGTTAACTAGAATCTGCAGCTTATCCATCAGGTAGGGAAATGGGAAGACTAGGTGGGCCAAGCAGTCCTTATCTGCTGTAAAATTCTATTTTTCTTTGTAAACATAGAAACATAGAAAATAATGGCAGAAGGAGACCAAGGGCCCGTCAAGTCTGCCAATGAGTTTCTGAGATTTTCTACAAGTCCCAGGACCTAACCCCCTTCTGACTCTGTCCCATCCCAGCTTGAATGCTATCACATTCTTTGCCCCTACCACTTCTGTGGGCAGTCTATTCCAAGGATCCATAACCCTCTCTGTAAATTAGTACTTCCTCAGATCCTTCTTGAAGCTCCCCCTCCCCCCATAGTTTCCATTCATGACCTCTCATAGTTGTGTTGGGGACCCTGTTGAAGAGTTCTGAGTATGGTACCTTATTTATGCCTTTCAGAACTTGGACATCTCAATCATATCCCCCCTCTCCTTCCTAGATAGCAAAAAGTATGTATCTAGTTATTTCAGGTGCTCTTCATAAGGGAGCACTTGGAGGCCCTGTATCATCTTTGTTGCCCTTCTCTGCATCACCTCTAGCCTATCCCTGTCCTTCCTAAGGTGTGATCCCCAGTACTGAACACAGTACCCCAAGTGAGGTCTCACTAGTGACCTGTAGATTGGTAGGATCACTTCTCTATACCTGATGTTGAGTCCTCTCCCTTTACACCCCAACATTTTGCTGGCCTTACTGTAAGCTCTATTGCATTGGTTGGATTGTTTAAGGGTGTCATGTATAATAACCCCTAGATCCCTTTCTTCCTTTGTGGTTTCAATTTTTACCCCTTGAGCCAATACTCATTCCCAGGGTTCCCTTTGCCTAGGTGCATCACCTTACACTTCTTCGCATTGAACCATAGCTGCCAGATATTTGACCAACTTTCCAGCCTCTGCAGGTCGTATTTTAGGTCCTCAACCACCTCTTTGCTACCAACCCTGCCACCTAGTTTAGTATAATATGTGAAGAGTGCAAGCTTGCCCTGGATACCTATGCTGATATCGCTAATAAACACATTAAACAAGGCCGGGCCCAAGACTGACCCTTGGGGCACTCTGCTGGTGACCTCCTTCTTGTCCAACTTTGTTCCATTTACCACCCCTCTGCCTTCTGTTCCTTAGCCAGTTTCCTACCCACTTGACCATGCTATTGGCCGTCCAGCTTCCTCAGTAGGCAGTTGTGCGGCACTGAGTTGAAGGCCTTGCTAAAATCGAGGTAGAGGAGGTCCACTGGGTGGCACTTTCTTGGTCACCCAGTCAAAAAATGTAATCAGATTTGTCTGGTATAACCTGCCTGCCATGAACCCATGCATAAGTATTTGGGTGGATGCACTCACAGGAAGAAACAACATGAACAACGCTCCAGCCTCACGTTACCCAAAGAAGAAATAAATATAATCAACCTCTCAGAACACACTCTAACTGAAAACCAGACTAAATTACTTCTAAAAGGTCTCTCATTCGTATCTAAAATAGATGTGTTTCAAATCAAAGTTGATATTTATAAATTCATATGAACACTAAAATTAAGGCTCTTTTTTGAAGATAGAATGAATCGAACTTCAAACATGGGAGGAGATCCAGGCTATACAGCACTGAATGTCAATTCAGCAGAGATGGATTTGGAATTAGAAAACCCTGAAGAGTATGACTATTTAGAACCATTAGACTAGCTGATTACAGCACTAAACCAACAGAATTTGGAAGATCCCTTTCTCCATCAGGATACCTTTCAGTCTTACTCGTATCATGAACAGCATGATGCGATGAATAGGACAGGTACTAGCTCACTACAACTTGCGGACACGGAGCGCCTGGAAAATGCTGAAAGCTACACTGCCAGTTACTAAATACCGATGCGGACAAAGTTCAAACCGAAATCAGTGTTTTACCCAAATGTTGATAATAGTATACTGACAACGTTTGAAACCTTGATAAATCATGAACTTGAGAAGATTGTCACCACATGAAGGGTAAGATTTAACACTAATTTAACTTTAGGAGAACAAGAGGCTTTAAGGGAGCTCCAGGATGTTAAAAGCTTAATTATAAAGCCGAGTGATAAGGGGGGCAACATTGTGCTATTAAATGAATCAATGTATGTAAATATGATTAGAGATATTCTAAGCAGTGAAACTCATTCTAAGAAGTGAAAAAAAACAATTCCTACAAATATCTTTAAAAATGAACTGTTTAATTTTGTAAATGAATATTTGAACAGGGGTTTCATCACTAATCAGGAAGCCAGTTTTATAAAAGCTGAACATCCAAAATTGGCTACATTTTATGCACTCCCTAAGGTCCATAAAGATATTTTTAACCCTCCAGGCAGACCAGTTGTTTCTGGGGTTGGTTCTTTAACACAGAACTTAAACTTATTTTTGGACCACTTTTTGCAACCATGTGCTTTGAAACAAAAATCATATATATGTGATACAAGGGACCTTCTTAATAAAATTAGACAAGTTAAATGGGAAAATATGTATAAGTGGATAAGTATTGATGTTACCAACTTATATACCCCTATCCCACATGAAAAAGGGATAAAGGCAACAGAAAAAGTGTTACTGTCTGAAAAAGATCTTCCCATTCCCTTTATGTTAGAAGGTCTTAAGTTTGCTTTAACAAAAGACTATTTTACTTTTGACAGGGATTGTTACCTACAAGTGTGTGGTATAGCCATGAGGGCAGCATTTGCACCATCCTTTGCCTATATCTATATGAGCCAATGGGAGGAAGCACAGATTTATAATGTTAATAGAAACAAATACTTTGATCATATTGTTTGTTGGTACCGTTATATAGATGATATACTGTGCATATGGGATGGAACAACAGAGAAATTTGAGGAATTCATAAGATACATTAATTCCAATGAATTTAAATTAAGGTTCACCCATGAAATCAATGAAACCAAACTTATTTTTTTAGATGTGACACTTTATACTGTTCCTGAAAATAACATTCAAAGTAAAGGTTTCAGAAAAATGACAGCTGCTAACAATGTTTTACATAATAGTAGTTCACACCCATGTTCATTGATTAATTCCATCCCATATGCACAGTATTTGAGACTACGAAGAAACTGTAGTACAGAAATAGAATTTGAATCTCAGGCTAAAGATTCGACAGAAAGGCTATTAATTGGGGTTATCAGCTATGCAATTTGAAAAAAGCCTTAGAACAAGCTAGGCTAAAAGACAGAGATAGTCTTTTAACGCTGAGAAATACAATTTCAGATTCAGAAGGTCCGCCTACTTTATCCCTTGAATTTAGTCCTGTTGCTGGAGAAATTGGCAGTATTATACATATATTTTGGCCAATGCTTACTAGTGATCCATCTTTAGAACCCTTGGTTGGACACCAACCAAGAGTAACTTTCCGAAAAGGAAGAACTTTGAGTGATATTCTGACTAAAAGTTACTGTGTAAAAACAGAAACATTCAAAACTTGGTTACCATACAGACCCCCGGTTTCTTTCAATGTGGGTGTTGTAACATATGTAAATACGCCTCTACTGGTAATATTTATGTACATCCACTATATAATGCAAAAATCACTCAAATTTAACAGTTCATTACATGCAAGAGTACATATGTGGTCTACGTGGTATGGTGTACATGTGGATTGCAATACGTTGGTTTAACCACTCGAATGTTAAACGTTCGAATTCAAGAGCACATTAGAGCAATAATAAACCAAAATCTTGAAAATGCTATTGGAGCTCACTATGCAGTTGCCCATCGTTCTAGTCCTATAGGCCTAAAGTTTACAGCTTTGGAACAAGTGCCTAATTATTTCAGAGGTGGTGACAGAGTCACTGAACTTCAGAAGAAGGAAAGTAGGAGGATCTTCTCCATGAGAGCTCTAAGTCCACAAGGCATGAATGAAGAAATTGATTTGAGACCTTTTTTGAAAGATTATTAAAACCAATTTGATATGTTTCAAAGTTTGTTTTTGTTTTTCTTTTAGGATGAAACCATGGAATTGATAAAATGTATTCTTTTGAGATGAAACTTTGGAATTGACCACAATGGATTTGTTCCTGAAAAAGATAAATCATTAAAGAATAAATAATTTTTTCATTAACTCTTAAATATAACTAATAAAAGACATAAAATAAAAAAAACAAGTTAAACTCTTTCAATCTTTCTATAATCATATTTGGTTTAGTATTGGTTTCGTCCTTCCTAAAAATATATAGACAACATTTATTCTGCAAAAATCCAACATTTTGAATACTGGTAGGATCAAATATTATATTTAAATTACTCATTAGAAATGCAACCTTATGGTATAAATAGGATTGCATTACTCAATCTAGCTCTCTCTCCTTTCAGCAAAGGAAAAAGAAATAATTTTTCGTTTAAGATATTTGTTTTAGCTTTGCTTAACAGAAAGCTATGTACATATTAGTTTAATGTGAACATTTGCTAATGTCCATATATTATGTTTATGTTTGTCTGTTTGAGATGTGTGTGTCTTTAAGATACAATTTAGCAAATGGTTAATTAATCAATTAATTAGTGATGTTAGCAATGCAATGATAGGGGGTTTCCTTTTCTTATGAGACACGCCCCCTGAGGAAGACCCTGTGGTCGAACCGCTGGGGTAGTTACGTGCAGTGTCACTAAGCTTGGAGAATAAAATAGCTTTATTTCAAAACTGAATATTTTTTCTGGCTTATTTCTTCCTCCGAGTGCATCCACCTAAATACTTATATGGTTTACCCGGGCTGGCAGCCCATGGATGCACCGACTGTCCAAATCCAGTGTGCGCTGTTTTTTACCTTAACTAACCACGGACCCATGCAGTCTGATATCCTGAAGGTCATTTTCTTCCAGGTACTCTACTAGGTTTCACTTAATTAAGGTCTCTATTAGTTTCCCTACCACTGATGTGAGACTCGCTGCTCTGTAGTTGCCTGTTGCCTCCCTACTCCCTCCCTTGTGTAGAGGCACCACGGTCGCTCTTCTCCAGTCCCTTAGCATGACTTCTGTCTGCAGTGATCTGGTAAACAGGTATGCCAGGGGGCCTGCCAGTTCCTTTACATGCTCCTTATGCACTGTTGGATACAGCCCATCTGGCCCAGGTGCTTTATCTGCCTTTAGTTGCCCTAGAGCCTCCCTGACCCTGCTGGTGGTAACTTATGGCATTGTCATTAGCAGTACCCCCTTGTCAACTGCTTTAATGCCACTGTCTGGCATTGGTCCACTGTGTTCCTTCATGAACACTGAACAGAAGAAATTATTCAGAGCAGTAGCCTTCTGTCCATTGTCTTCAGTGGTCCTATCCTCATCTCTAAGTCTAATAATCCCTCCCATTTTTTTTCCTCTTTTCTTGGATGTAGGGAAAAAATAGTTTATTCCCTTTTTTGATATTCGCTACAATCCTAGTTTCAGCTGCCACTTTAGCTAGTCTCATTGCCTTCTTGGCTTCCTTGTTCTTCTGTGTGAACTCATCCCATTCCTTTGTCTCCCTTGCTACATTTGTGCTTGTGGAAAGCTTCTTATTAATTTCTTTTTTGACCTGGTTAGTGAACCCTAAGGGTCTTTTATTCCTATTCTTTTCTGATGCTGTTCTGATGCATTGTTTGGTAGTCTCCAGGATGGCCAGTTTAACCATTTCCCAAATGTCTTCTGTCTCCATCTTCTCCTGGATTCTCTTTAATTTGTCTTCGACTAGTGTCCTCATCTCTTTGAAGTTTGCTTCTCTGAAACTGAAGACCTCCTCCCTGGATTGAGATTGTGTATCCCTGTGGGATATCTCAAACCAGACAGAGTTATAGTTGCGGTATGTAAACTGTTTCCCAATCCTAACTGCCCTTACCATTTTGGAGTTTGTGAGGACCAAGTCCAAAATATTATCTACCCTAGTCAGGGCACTAAGCATGTGGGCGAGTAGGCAGTCTTGTAAGGCTTCTACCACAGTTTGATTTCTAGAGGATCTAGCCATAGGGATGCTCCAGTCAACATCTGGCATATTTAGATCCTCCACTACCACTGAATCGCCTTTCTGCATCACCCCTCTGATTTCCTCCATCAGTTCTTTGTCCTTATCCTCTGCCTGACCAGGCGGTCTGTATACCACTCTGATGCAGAGTTTCCTACCCGAAGCCTGGCTGAGTTGTACCCATAAGGACTCTACTGCTTCCTTTTTGTAAAAGTCAAGTGTAGTGGATCCTATTCTGTCATTAACATATAGTGCTACCCCCCCCCCGGCACTTTTCCTGTCCTGCCTAAAAAGTGTGTATCCTGGGACTGTGAGATCTCAGTTTTTGTTCTCTGTAGCCCATGTTTCAGTGACGGCTACCAGGTCCACCTTTGTTTCTGCCGCTATTGCCTGTAGGTCACTCATTTTGTTCCCTAGGCTCCTTGCGTTGAAGCATACTTCCTTTCACGAGTAAGCATTTGTACTTACTGTTCCCCCTTTTGTCCACACTGGTTGGTTTATGTTAATATGGCTCCCTTTATGGCCCCTCCAAGCCCCCATTTGTTCCCCTTGATTGCTCCTATATTGTGGGGGAGAGTTCCTGGTTTGAGGGGGAGTGGCAGCTAAGCTCCTATCATTTCTGCTGTAACCAATAGGTTCCTTAGTGACATGCTCCCCCCCTCACTTAGTTTAAATGTCCTACATGGACATCGAACTTCTGCCCGAATGCACTCATCCCCTCCTTGGTCAGGTGAAGACCATTGTACCTTAAGAATTTTCTCCCCTAGAAGTTCCCCCAGCCTCCCATGAAATGAAAGCCATTTTCAAGACACCATGCTTTCAACCATGCATCAAATTCTTCCAGCTCCTTGCTTCTTTTCTTGTCCACACTCTCACCTTTACCCCACACTGGGAGGACTTCAGAGAAAGCCAGGGAGGTCGATCGAGCAGCCAGCCTTTCCCTCAGCTTCACAAAGTTTTGCTTCGTCTCCTCTACTGTTTGATTTGCCAGGTCATTGGTTCTAAGACAGGGCCGGCATTGGGGGGGGGGTGCAAGGGATGCCACTGCACCAGGGCCCAGAGCTCGGTGGGGGCCCAGAGACCTCTCCGACCCAGCTATCAAAAATTATCATTTTTAAATGGTAATTGGTGCTGTACCGTGTTTGTTGGTTGGCCGTCCCTCCTCGTTATTTGTCACTGACTCAGGCTGCAGAATCCAGTCTCCATCCTGCCTGCACCCACCCCACCCATGCCTGCCATGATCTTAGCCCCAGCTCCCTTGATTTAAATTAAAATATCAAGCAGCACGGGAACGCACCACCACGCATGCTCACGAACTGTACCTGCTGGCACTGGATGGACTGCCTGGCTCCTCCTCCTCGAGTACTGATGGACCTGACCACTCTCGCTGGTTCTCCTCCTCCCTGGGATATTCCCACTGTGATCACTCTGTCGGTTTGCGCCTGCCCCGCCGCACAGCCCAATGAGCCCATCAAGCCTTTCTGGATGCCTGACTGCTGGCATGGCATGGAGCCATGGAGGATTTCTGGCTTGCTCGCTGCTGTCAGGTCAGCCATGTTTATTTGGGGGTACTGATACCGATCCGATGGCAAGCTTAATGAACAGTGTTCCTGACCTGCTCTCTGCCTCCTGTGTGCTTGCGGCCTTGCACACTCTTGGATAGGTACTCTGTCCAATCTCATCTTGTTCTGACTGCTGCCAATAATTGTTTTACAATCAAGTTCACACTGTTGAAAAAACATTAATAACTCTGACAGTAGTAGTAGTAGTACTGAGCGTGCTCAGCCAGGTTGGCGGGAACTGGGAAGTTGGAACTGGGAGAAGGTGTGGGGTTGGGTCCAGAGACTGGGGGGAGCCCACCCGCAGGACTCGGGAGGAGGAGGAGAGATCAATCAATTTATTCACTAGGACAGTAGAAACATTGGTAGATTGTCCTTGGCTCAGGGTGTTGGGGGGTCGGGGTCTGGCAGTTCCTGTGGAAAAGAGAAGGAAGAAAAAAGGAAAATGGCCCGAGACTTGACTGCCAGTGGTCACTTGTCTCAGATGAGATTAATCAGAGCAGAGAGGATCAAGAGTGAGAGCGAGAGCGAGTTCTGCTGCTAAACTTCGTGTTAACTGAAAAATGTTTTCGTTCTCATTGAGAGTTACGGGGGAGGCCGGGGGGGGGCCCACTTCACAGTCTTGCACCAGGGCCCAGTAATTCCTGGTGCCAGCCCTGTTCTGAGGTGAACCAACACCACCCAGTCCTTCTCCTGCTTTGTCCACTATCCTCCCAATATGTTCTGTGTTGCGCTTGGCTGAGGATCTGGGAAGACATTTTACTGTGACCTTAGTTTGCGTCCCTTCTCTCAGGTGCCTCTCGACTCCTCTTGTCATTGAGTCTCCCAAAATGAGTATTTCCTCATGTTTATTCTTGTCTTGCTTCTCCTTCATCAACATAATCACAGTAACACACTCCCTTTTTTATACTTTATTTTGATTTGGTTCAGTTTTTATACTTTAATACTTTATTTTAGTAAGCTCTTTGTACTGTACAACCATATTTACAAAGGTACGGACATTAATAAACTTTGGGATTTACAGCATGGAGTTGTTCAGCAACTCCATGCTGTAAATCTCTATACAAAACAGAGAAAAACAGTAAACAGTTGAAAAATGCAACCAATTTTCTGTAAGAAGCAAGGCAGTGAAATCTTAGACTATCATTAGTCTCTTGCTATAGCTGGGATCGTGGTTATCTTGGTGGTCAGAAGGGGCTGCCCCTTTTCTCCATTTTGATGGTGCCAAGTTTCGTGGTTTAGGTGACCGGTAAGCCCACCCACATATCTTATGTAGCATGGTGGGGACTAACTCCCCACAGTCTTGAGACAACCCACTGCTTCTTAACTTCCCTTTACTTAATTATTTTAGGATTCCTGTCTTCTCTCCTCCTCCTCCTGTGGGGGGTTCTGATCCACAGCAACACTTCACCAGCTCAGTGTGCTATATAGGTTTTTGTCCTTTCCTGTATCTGCTAAGTCAAATCTCCAGGGGATCTAGCTGGAGCCATCTTCTTGCAAAGTGACACACACACCCTTAACAAGCATTTGCCAATGCCAAGTGTTTGCTTGCTTTTATTTGCAGTGTAGTTACAATTATACGAATGTGCTAGCAATGAAGTTCTTAAGGTCCATCTAGTGTGCTTGAGTGTGCAGTTTCCACCGTGTTTACAGAGGGAACTGCCCCCCCACCCCATAGTTGTGGGTATAGATAGCACAGAGGCAAAATTAACAAATTAATAACAGAGTTATAACAATGAAATTGTTTGCATTAGGGTAGATTTTTTTTAATGAATTTCCCTTTTTGTGGTTGTGAAATTGAATCATCATTCATGCAGGTCTTTTTAGAAATGTAATAAGCAGAATAGTGGAAATATTTCAAGCCCCGTTTTTCATGACATCCCATTTTTCATAACGCAGTACATGGCACTGTCAGGCCATGACACACATGTCAAGCCTTTATAAGGGAAGGGTCCCCAGCCTGTCACAAGGTGTCACCTGTGCAACACAACACTGCACAACACCTTCCAAGGCTCAGAGTGGTGGCATATAATACTGCTGGCCCCCATCCTTGTAACTAGACAGCTTCCGGAGCTCCTTGTCCCCAAGCCTGAGTCACCAGCATGGGAACACAACCTGTTACCCACTGGGCCAATGACTGGCTCTGCACACAACATTTCTTCATAACTTTTTTGAGACATTTTGACCCCAAATTTTCAGCATAGTCTTTTTATGATCCCCCCTTCTGAACATGACAGGTGTCATTTATAAAATACTGCCTGAAACGTCATTTTGCAGCACAAGTGCAAAAACACATTTTGGCCAGGATTTTAAAAGCGACACCTGTCCCATTCCTGAGGTGGTGTGAAAAAATGGCTATGCTAAAAACTTGGAGTCAAAATATAGAAAATTACTAAAGTTATAAGTCAATGTTAAACATTTCAATGTACCTTCAAACCTTTGGTGTTTTTCAAGATTTGGACTTCAACTTTTCAAGTCTTTTTATGACCCCACTTAAAGGAGAACTGCACTGAACTTGTAAGTCATTTTTCCAAGTAGAAGTTAATTTTTAAGCACTAGTTTAAATTGTGCTACTGCCCCATCTCTACAGGCTGTTTTGTTATCTTAGTGGGTGTTTCTGATTTCGACACAGATAGTATTTGCCATTTATGATGTAGTTTATGTCCCTTGCTCAGCTCTTCCATTGTTGGAACAATACATCCATGTTCTACTATAGAACTCTGTGGTTGGAGAGGGACATAAACTATATCATACAAGTCTAAAATGGTACTCAATTTATTTATTTTATTCTTTAGTAACCAGGTAAGGCCCACTAGGCACAGGTCCTGTATTCAGGGGCAACCTGGGAGCACTGGGGAGGTTAAGTGACTTGCTCAGAGTCACACAGTATGCAGGTGGAGATTTTGAGAATGAAACCCAGGTCTGTCTGCTGGATGTACCAAGTTCATTTATAGGTCGTTACTCTAACCTGTAGGCTATACTGCCAGACCCAACACCAGCACTCAACACAAGACTGTTAATCAGAAACTACCACCAAGGTCAGTAATAGGCAAGCATAGATTGAAAAATAACAGAATTTGAATCAGTTTTTAAAAAACTGTTTCTATTGGGAAAAATTACTTTTAGGTTCAGCACAGTTCTCCTTTAATGAACCTAGTAGGTGCAATTTTTCAAATCCTGTCTGAAAGGTGATTTTGTAGTGACTGCAAAATCACCGTTTGGGCAGGGTTTGAAAAATGACACCTATCATGTTCATGAGGTGTTGTGAAAAAATGGCTATGTTGAAAATTTAGGATTAAAATATTGAAAATGACTAAAGTTATGAGAGAACATTGAAAAATTTAAATCTACCTTCATAACTCTGGTGTTTTTCAAAATTTGGACCCAAAAGTTTCAACATAGTCCTTTTACCAACCCACTTCATGAATCTGGTAGGTGAAAATTTTCCAGTCCTGCCCAAAAGGTGATTTTGTGGAGCGACTGCGAAATCATCTGTTGGACCGGATTTGAAGAATGTAATTTACTGTGTTCATGAGGTGAGCTCCAAAAAAGATCATGTTGAAAATTTGGTGAAAAAAATATAAAAAAATGACAAAGTTATGAGTAAAAGTTCAAAATGCATTGAAAATACATTGACCGCACTTATTTCATTTCTGTAGTTCCTGGTCGGCTTTGAAGCAGAAGAACTTGTTTTCCTTGCAGAGTGAATTTTTGTTGCTCAACTTATTTTAGGTGAGTGAGGGGTATGGGGGAATAAGGCGTGATGGGTGTGGAGTGGGCGAGAGGCTGGGTGGGTCAAGAAGGCTATAAAAGACATCAATGGATGGTTTCCTGCTTTTCAGGTTTTAATAAAAAAAAAGACAGACAGACAAGTGTGACACTGGGCATTAGGCACCCCAGTGTCACAGGTGGGGGCACACATCAGATATGAGAGGTCTCAGTGGGTAGCACAGCCTTACTACAGGATGGGCTTTTGGGGGGTGTCAATGAGTCGCAACTGGGAGAAGGACATGTCAGGGGGCTTTAGTATACTTTTGGCTGTACAGTGATTGCTGGTTCTCTTAACAATAATCATACAGTGCAGGGACAGAAAGTGACATCACATCCTGGTGACAATGCGAATATTGGAAGAATGGATGCAAACTGCAGATCAGGGTGCTTCAATATGGTGCTGCTGGGAGGAGCACGATCCAAACCCAGTGACGGGCTCTGTAAGCAAGGTGAGCATAAGGAGCAGTACCTCGGTGAACCAGGCTGACCTGAACTAGGACTGCAGTGTTATTATTAGCAGTTAGCGCCATTGCCTCTGCCACCAGCATATACAGATCATAGCTGATCGTGATACCTAACACCTCTCTGCTACTTGCTGGATGGCATCATGCAGATGAAAGGATCCAGCTGCTCTGTGATAGGAGCAGCTTGTGCCTTTCAACTACATGAAGATTCTGCCCAGCAAGCACAGAACAGTGTCATGATCAGCCTTGCTGATCATTGGCTGGTCCCTGCTGAGCCCACTGCAGCCTACACTGCACTGGACCAGACAGTGACACACCTCTGAAACCTGTTATTGTAATAAGATGTTTGCTGCATGTGTGCGCAAAAGCAAACATGAAAAGGGGGCAACCTGTTCCTTTTCCTGTCAGACAGGAATAGCTGGAATTCATCCTTCCTGATGTCCCAGTCATTTTCTTCCCTCATTAGAGCTCTCTGAGTGCTGAGGGAGCTCAGGGAGGTACTGGCTGCACCTTTGACAGCCCTATTCAACAACTCACTGGAGACAGGAGTGGTTCCAGAGGACTGGAGGGCAGATGTAGTCCCACTTCACAAAAGTGGCAAACAGGGAGGAGTCTGGTAACTATAGGCTGGTCAGTCTAATTTACTGGTGGGATAGTTAATGGAGACATTTTTAAAAGAAAGGCTAGTGGAATATCTTGAATCTAGTGGATTACAAGACCCAAGGCAGCACAGATTCATGGTGGGGGAAGGTCAAATCAGATAAACCTGGGCCAGACAGTCCTTATCTGCTGACAAATTCAATATTTCTATGTTTCTATGAACCTAAGCCATGCTGATAAGCATATTGTTCTTCTCATTATACTGAGCATTATGGGTGCTGACCCTATACCAGTAACTATGATTGCTAGAGTATGCATTGAACCTGATCGACTTCTTTGACTGTGTGACCAAGGAAATAGATCAGGGTGAGGTGGTGGACATGGCCTACTTAGTCTTCAGCAAGGCCTTCAACACTGTACCACATACAAGGCTTATAAGGAAACTGGGCAATTTGGGGGTGGGACCCAAGGTGGTAAACTGCACTCACTCTAATGAGGGGAGAGTGACCAGCAGGGTTCCTCAGGGCTCAGTGGTGGGACCAGTTTTCTTCATTATCTTTATAGGTGACATTGCGGAGGAGCTAAAAAGAAAGGTATGCCTCTTTGCAGATGACACCAAAATCTGCCATAGAGTAGATATCCTGGAGGGGGGTAGAGAGAATGAGTAGAGACCTGAGGAAACTCAAGGAGTAGTCAAAGGTATGGCAGCTGGGTGTCAGTGCAAAAAAGTGCACCTAGGGCACAGAAATGCAGAAGCGGGGTATAAAATTGGGGAAGAGGTATTGACAGTCACTAAACAGGAGAGGGACCTTAGAGTTATGTTGTAGGATGACCTCAAGGTGGCAAGACAGTGGGACAAGGCAGGAGGCAGGGCTGATGGGATGCTGGGTTGCATAAAGAGGGGAATCACCAGCAGAAGGAGAGAGGTGGTATTACCAGTGTAGCGATCATTGGTAAGACCTTTCCTGGAGTACTGTATGCAGTTCTTGCAACCACATCTCAGGAAGGACATAGACAGGGTAGAGGCTGTCCAGAAGAGAGCAACTAAAATGGTGCAGGGGCTGCATAATAAGACGTACAAGGAAAGACTGAGGGATCTCAATATATACACCCTGGAAGAGAGGAGGGAGAGGGGAACATGATAGAGACATAGAAGTATCTCATGGGGGTGAATAAGGTACAGGAGGTGGGTATTTGTCAGAAGAGAAGGTGCACAGGAACAAGGGGGCATGCAATGAAGCTGGAAGTGGGAAATTTGGGAGAGAGGTGAGGAAGCACTTCTTAACAGAAAGAGTGGTGGACGGCTGGAACAGTCTTCCAGTGGAAGTGGTGGGGGTGAAAACAGTGGGTTTAGGTGAAAAGAGGATCTGCAAAATAGCACGGTCAAAAACCATGCAGGGAAAGCAACAACAGACAAGATAGTGCTCAGGGAAAACAGACAGTGCTACAGACAGCGCCAAAACCACCCCAGAGCTGCACAGTAAGCAGGAAATAAAGAATGCAACTGGTGTGTGTGTGTGTGTGGGGGGGGTGAGGGTAGATTCTGTAAGGAAACTCCACAGGGCATGGACTTCGGATGGGGGGGAAGATATTTAGGCAGGTAGGCAGATAAAATAAACAAAACTCTACGGGGTACGCAACTCTAGACAGGTGGGGAGAAATTCGGGCTAGTGGGCAGATAAACAAACTCCACAGGGGACACAACTTGGATGGGAATGGGGGGGTACGATGGGCAAAAAAAACAAGAAAAGTAAAACAAAGGAGGAAGATTTTAACCTGGGTCAGCTGGACGTACCAGCCATTCACAGCCTGTCACTTTAACCGCTAAGCCACATGGCCAGCTCGGTCACCCAGCGCACAATGGAAACCTTAGACTGCTCGGCCTGACTGAAAAGAGCTACATGGATAGTGCCGTAATGCCCACACTATAATACCCCAGTAGCTCTTTTCAGTCATGTGATTTTCTCAGTGTGGTTTTTACTGCTCTGTAGTTCCCATGCACTTTTGACCGGATACCAAAAACAGTGGTGGACTTCAAGCATGCATGGGATAGGTACAAAGGAATCTTGGTAGGAAAACGGGGGAGGGTTAGCTGGAGATCAGGTAGTGTCTGCAGTGACAATATAAGCAGGGACAAAAATGAGCAGACTGTGTGGGCCAGGTGGTCCTTATCTGTTGACAAATTCTATGTTTCTATGTTATGTTTCCTTTAAAGCAGCAGTGCAGCGAAAAATGTTTTTTCCACAAAGGTTAGTTTCACCTACAGTTTTTTTTATTTATCTTTATTAAACAAAGTGGGTACATTACAAATTAATCAATAATAGTCACCATAGGACAGCTATATTATATCAGTCTGACAAACTAACGTTTCACCTACAGGTAATAAAAATATATGCATACATGTCAAATGTAATTGTCTAGGTGCCTCCTATGATGCACACTGTGAGGTTTTTTTTCTCGATCCTAACCCTTGCCAGGTCTACAGTGCTATTTCTACGCAAAACGTGGCAGCCGTCTTTTTTTCTTGAGAAAAAGACTAAATTAAAACATTTATAAATTACTTATATTGAGAAAAAGACTAAATTAAAACACTTATAAAATACTCAGATTTTGGTGGAATTACAAACGTGTACCTTCAAATAAAACTAAGAGATGCCTGGAATCTTTTATAGTGAAAAAGGATAGGGTCAAATTTCTACCCAGTTTTTTTGCCCTGCTGCTTTACATCCTGGATATCTAAGTAAATCGGGCTCTCTGACTTGTCAGTTTTGCTTGGTGGGATTCTTAAATGGCTCGCTGTCAAGTCAGAATTGTTGCTCTGTGCTTCCTTGCTACAACTGGGGTCTTCTATTCCATAGGTGAACTCATGCAGCTAACTCTTGCTACAGAGGACCACTGTACTTGATGCCTTCCCAGCCCCATATCCTTTAGTTTAACTCCCCCTATCTGCCCTGTCCATTGACATGATCAGCACGCCCTCACTCATGGCACTACTATAGCATCTTGAGCATTCAAGCATTCCTTGTCCCAGATTGCCCTGTAGCTGGCCAGAAAAGGAGACACTTCCTCTTTTAACAGAATATTAGCAAAATACAAAGCTAGCTTGTCTTCCTTGATTCATCCTCCTTCTTCACTCCTTTCCAGTCTGGCTTTAGGAAGTCCCACTTCACCTCCCTCCTCTGGCTCACTGACACCATCCTGTCTGGCATAGATCAGGGCCTGGTCGCCTTTTCTATTTTTGTTTACTTGGTTAAAGCCTTTGACACTATTGCCCACCCCATTCTCCTGCACAAGTTTAAGGTGGTGGGGTTATCCACCTCTTCAGCTGGATGGTTCCACTCCTACCTTGAGGGCTGGTTTCAGGCTTTCCAGATTGGAGACTCCCTATCTCCTCCTCTCTCAGTCTTCTCAGGCATACCACAAGGGTCCATCCTTGGCCTAATTAATTTCTCAGTTTTTATGAATGACCTCCCCACTGCCTGCCCCTCTGTGTCCGGTCACATGTATGCAGATGACATGGTACTCTATGCCTCTGACTGTTCTGCCCCTTACCTGATATTCCCAGCTCAAACTGGACTTTAACAGCATACAAAACTGGGTCTCAACACCGGCCTGGTGGTGCCGAGGGTTGAGGCACTGGATGCCACACCTGGTTCTTGGACAATCAGCTGTCCCTCAACACCAATAAAACAGTCTTTATGACTTTGGGCACAAGGCAGAGCCTTGCTAGTCTCTGCCCTCTCCCATCTTTCCATACCCTTGATGGTGTTGCTACTGAGGATGTCTCCTCCTTCAAGTACCTGGAAGTCTGGCTGAACCATCACTTAGATGTCCCTGTGCATGTGGACCCTGTCACAAATGCACTGCACAGGTCAGGCCCTCTGCTCCCATAGTGCCAACCTCAGAGCGCAATAGTGTGAACAGATAACAGACAGGTTAACCCTCCTGTCTGCTTTTGAGTCTGAATCACCTTTAGTCTCAAGTTCTGGGGGGGATTCAAACTGTGAACCTTATGCTAGCGTACCCAAATGTACGGCTCAGATAATATTCTCTTCAGGGGTTGCAATATATCTTTCGCCTAAGTGCACCTAACCAGGTATCCAAAATGAACCCTTAAAACTCTATAAGAGACCTTGGGTATATTCTTACCTTTTACCAAGCTTAGTAACACCATCAAGCCCTTGAACAGTTGTCACACTTAATATCCGTTCAGCAATAACATGCAAAAAAAATGACTGAAAAGACCCAGGCAGTATCTTAAGAAAATGTTTACTAAAAATGGATAAAAACAGTAAGATAAAATACAGAACAAATATCAAAGAGCATCACAATCACATAAAAGAAAAAAGGAAAACTACAGAACAAACTCCTACCACAATACATTTAGATCTTTTCTATCTAATGTATTACCTGTGTAAGTGCCTTTAGAGAGATATTTGTTTCTTAAGAGCCCAAAAAGAGATGTTCAACATTTCAGACACAAATATCAGTTTAAACTCTGTGTCTCCATACCCCTTCTGTGAGTAATCTAGCTCCTCCTTTTATAATATAAAATTACAAACATGATTTCCTACCAGGAGGTATTTTAAATAATGTGAACATCAGCAAAAACCCATTTCCCAAATTATGAGTCTTTGATCAACCAGTTCCTTTGAGGTTTACAACCCCGCAGTCCATCACCCAGGTGTGAAATAGCCAACAGGAATCAGCTAAATGACGTCCTTTCCTGATGTAATAAAATTTGTATTTAAGTTCTAACTTAAAAAGCAGCAGCAGGTGATGAGGCCCATAAACTCTCTCTCTAGAAGGATATTCCAATTAACTGTTTCCTTCTGGTCTGTTTAATAACATCCTGGTTTTCAGCTGCTGACACCCTGTAATTTAAAGGGCTAAATCTCACAGACTGACATTTCATACACTGACCATTTATTTATAATACCAATATCATACAATAATCATAACCAACTGGCCAAGCGTCACAATCCTCCCCACCTAGACTGAATTTGAGGTCTCTATCCCCTGCACGGGATGAGCTCCCAAGTCAGTTCACTTCTCATAGATGCGACAAGCCATCTGCGTTCTGATTGGTTGCTCCAGCCCTATGTAAGATCGTCTTGTCATACCCTTGCTTGGCAAGACTCCATCTTAATAGTTTACCATTAGTTTTTCCCATTTGTGCCAGCCAAACCAGGGGGTTGTGGTTAGTTTGTACCTCAAAATGCTGCCCATATAAGTATGGTTCTAACTTCTTTAGGGCCCACACTATGGCAGAACACTCTTTTTCCACAGTCGAGTATGCCTGCTCCCTGGGAAGTAACTTTTCACTCAGGTACACTACGGGATGATCTTTCCCTTGGTTGGATGTCTGACTCACTACTGCCCCAATACCCATGTCTGAGGCGTCAGTCTGGACTATAAAGGGTCTGCTATAGTCAGAACTTGTCAATACAGGAGCACTGCACAGTGCCTCCTTCAGTCTGGTAAAGGCTTTTTCACAGGCTGGTTACCAGGTAATTTTCTTAGGTATCTTTTTCTTTACCAGGTCAGATAGAGGAGCAGCCAGGGCACTGTAATCGGGTACACATTTCCTATAGTACATTGCTGTCCCTAGAAAACTCCTGACCTGCTTCTGCATTTCTAGTCTGGGCCATGCCTTGATTGCCTCCATTTTTACTTAGTTGGGACGGAGCAGCCCCCAGCCTACAACATCCCCGAGGTATGCCACTTTAGCCATGGCCACCTGGCACTTCTCAGCTTTGACAGTGAGCCCGCCCCTCTGTATCCTGTTCAGCACTTCCCTAAGGTGGGACAGGTGTTCCTCCCAGCTGGCACTAAAGATGGCAATGTCATCCAGGTATGCTACGGTGTACTCCTCAGCACCATTTAACACCTGGTTCACCAACCTTTGGAAAGTGGCCAGGGCGTTCTTCATTCTAAAAGGCATTACTTTAAATTCCAATAAGCCTATCGGAGTGATGAAGGCTGACCTTTCCTTAGCTCTGTCAGTTAACTCTACCTGCCAGTACCCCTTTGTCAGGTCATAGTCGTAAGGTGGGTTGCGCCTCCCAACTTGTCCAGGAGTTCATACGTCCGGGGCATCGGGTGGGTGTCTGACTTCATGACTGCATTCAGTCTATGATAGTCCACACAGAAATGAGTAGAGCCATCTGGCTTGGGCACAAGGACTATGGGTGAGGCCCAGGGACTGTGGGATCTCTGGATTACCCCTAAATCCAGCATTTCCTCCACCTCCCTCCTAATGTCCTTTTGGCCAGCCTCTGACACCCAATATGCTATCCGCTGTATGGGTGTCTGTATCCCTGTCTCCACATCATGCATTGCTAAGGGGGTTAATCCAGGCTTGGTGCTAAACAGAGGGGCAAAGTCTGCTAAAACCTCCTTTACTTCCTGGATCTTGTCCAGGGCCAGCTGAGGTGACAGTTTAACTGCCTCCACAGAGGACTCCTGTTTGCTTTCTTCCAGCAAGTCCAGAAGGAGGTCTCCTTCATCTGTCCCCTTCCCAAGACTACACACTGCAAACACCATGTCAGCCCTATTAGCATATGGCTTCATCATGTTGACATGGTACGTTCTTTCTGTATGTCTTCTGTCAGGTAACTCTATGATATAGTTCACGTCATTTACCTTTCTGACTACTTTGTACGCTAGTGCCCACTCAGCCTTCAGCTTGTCTTTCCGGACCAGGATAAGGACCATGACTTCCTGACCCATTATGTATGAGCGAGCACTGGCTCTGTGGTCGTACTACACTTTTTGTTTCTGTTGGGCAGCGGCCAGGTTGCTCTGGGCTGTACCCATAAGCTCCTTCAGCCTTTCCCTAAACCTGAGGACGTAATCCACTATGGGAGTTCCCTGGGTGGCATGCTTGCCTTCCCAGTCCTCCCGGATCAAGTCTAGGGGCCCACGTACCCGGCATCCATATAAGAGCTCAGAGGGGGAAAACCCTGTCAACTCTTGGGGCACCTCCCTGTATGCAAACAACAGGTGGGGAAGGTATTTCTCTCAGTCCCTCTGATGCTGTTTAGCAAATGCTTGGAGCATTGACTTCAGGGTACCATTAAATCGTTCCACAAGCACATTGGCTTGCGGGTGATAAGGAGCCGTGCAGCTCTGCACCACCCCACACTTCTCCCACAAGCAATTCATCTGGTCTTACATGAAGGAACCCCCTAGATCAGTGATAACCTCCTGTGGAAACCCAACATGAGAGAAAATCCCAAGTAAGGCATCTGCCAATTTGTCTTCAGTGAGGATAGGGCAACTGCTTCTGGGTACTGGGTGGCATAATCCACCACAGTCAGGATGAACCTCTTCCTGGAGGAGCTGGGGGTATTTAAAGGCTCCACAATATCCATTCCCACCCTCTGGAATGGCTCCTCCACTATGGGCAATGGAATTAGGGTGGTTTGGGCTTTCTTACCCACCTTCCCTATTTCTTGGCACCGGTGACAAGACCTGCTATACTCCTTCACCTGCTGGGTGAAGTTGGGCCAATAGAAATTCTGGGCCAAAACGCTGCATAGTGCATGTGATTCCCTGATGACCAGACAAGGGAATATTGTGTGCAATCTTGAACAACTGCTCACGGTACCCCTGGGAAACTACAAGCTGCCTGCCTATCACCTCTCCCTCTGTCTTAGCATCCTGCGTGTACAGCAGTCCATTGTCCCAAATAAACTTTGTTTTCTGTCACCTTCCTGTGCTCTGTCAGAGTCTGCCCAAGCCATCAGTTTCTCTAGACTAGGGTCACTTTTCTGAGCAGCTGCAAACTCCTCACACATTCCCAAGGCATGGGACAGGTCCCCATCAATATCTAAACTAGGGTCCCTAGCTCTAGCGTCAGGGCACCCCAGATCACTGTCATCCCTAACTCTGACAATGGATCACCCCTCCTTCTTCAGAGTAACCCTCTGTAGCTGTTTAGTTAACTACTATTGGGGAGATTTCTACCCCCTTTTCATTAGTCTCCATATCAGGAGACACAGGCTGGGGAACCAGCCTCCCAGTGGTTTCCACAGTGGCTTCTATGGGGTCCAGGGAACTACAATTTTCTCTTGCCGCTTGGCTAAGGGTAACTGCACACAGCATCCCTGTTTGAGATTGTTGCCAAGAGTGACGTCAACTGCTAAAGTTTTGGTTACAGCCACCTGTTGCACAGTTCCCTGTTTCACCCCAGTCTAGTAGAACACTAGTGAGTGGCAGTGTTTTCTCCTCCCAGTGAAGCCTTGTACAGTTACAAATTTATTGGGTATAAGCTGACCAGGCTCTACCAGATCCCATTTTACGAATGTCAGGGATGCCCCTGTGTCTCTTAACCCTTGTGTCTGTACACCATTCACAGTGACTGGATGCATGTGTTCCCTCATGTTCACAGCCATGCTTCCAGGGACACACAAACAACCCACTTCTTTCCTAACCCCATTTTGCGTAATGCTCACCTTTTGGGACACTGTCTGGCAATATGCCTAGTTTCTTTGCAAACTCAACATTCGTTTCTTTTCTTAGAAAAATATTTCCTTTGAAACCTGGGGCTAACTGGTTTTCGGTGGAGGCAGGGAGAGTTTTAGCTACCCTGAAGGTGCACTTTTCCATTTCTGCACTGCCATGCCCACCCCATTCGCTCTCAGAGCAGGTCTGCTTTTGGCATAGCGGTCTGAGAGTTCAGCAGACTCTTACACTGTTTTGGGATCTTGGTCCTCCAGCCAGGTTTTCAGCTCTGCTGGGCATGCCCAAAAAAACTGTTCTAACAATATAGCATTTTCAGTTTTATCTACAGAGTTTACTTCAATTCCTTCCCACCAACGTTTTAAACACTGACGTTGTTTCATGGCTAGCTCCTCATAGCTCATGTCAGGGCTTCTCCTGAGCTTACGGAATTTAGCTCTATATGCTTCTGCAGTTAAATCAAACTTTTTTAAAAGTGCAGCTTTAAGTTTGCTGTAATCATTACTGTCCTCATTGTCCATTTGACCCAATGCATCCCGAGCTTTCCCGGTAAGTAGCGGGGATAGCTGGAAGCTCCAGGACCCTCTAGGAATCTTTGCCTGAATGCAAACTTTTTCAAAGGAATTTAAAAAGGCATCCATATCCTCCCCCTCTTTAAATTCAGCTATCAATTTGTAATTTAATTTGTAACCCAGTCCTGTAGTTCCAGTAAAATCCAAGCCACTTACCTGCTCTGGTGCTGGTGGTTGGAGTCATAGCTTCTCCAGTTCATATCGCCTCTGGCACTCACGCTCTTCCCGGTCAGCCTCTTGTTGTACACACTCCGCTTCTTGATGTTCTCGTTCCCTCTTCTCCTCCTCCTCCTCCTCCTCTGCAGCTTGCTGGTGCTCATGCTTTTCATGGTCAGTTTCTCACTGTTCTCACTCCCTCTACTCCTCTGTGGCTCGCTGTTCTCGCTCCCTCTTCTCCTCTGCAGCTCACTGCTCTTGCTTCTCTTCTCTCTGGAACTCCAGCTCCATCCTCCGCAACTCCATCTGCAGCCTGATGGCTTCTGGCTCAGGAATGCTGGTGACCTTCCCCTGCTGCTGTGGCCCTTGCCTTGCACTGGCCCTGCTGTCCTCTTCACCAGATCTGGACACTGCACTTTCTACTGGCCCATCCATGCCCAAGGTTTGGACCTTTACAGTCACAGTCTCTGACTCGACACTCTGGGCATTAGCGTCCATCAGAGCATCCATGAGGCTCTGCTTGGTGGCTCTCCCCTCGTGCAGGACTCCTCTCTCCTTGCACAGCTGCTTCAGATAGTCTGCAGTGTGCTCACTGTAGTTGGAAGCCATCTTCTTCCCTAACTACGGCTACTCTAACTTGCACTTTGAAAAAAAATAAAACAGGTAGGAACTTTGACTGTAAGCAAAATGATGTTGTGTTTTCTCTTTTAAAAATAAATCGCTGCCTTATTTTACAAGTGAGCTGTACAGTATTCAACTGACACACTGAGCAGTTAAAGCTTGTGTTACCAAATTTATCGCACCGCTCCAAACCAAATCTGTCACAAACGCACTCCACTGGTCAGGCCCTCTGCTCCCACATGCCAACCTCAGAGCACAATAGTGTGAACAGGTAACAGACAGAGTAACTCTCCTGTCTGCTTTTGGGTCCGAATCAACTTTAGTCTTGAGTTCTGGGGGGATTCAAACTGTGTACCTTATGCTAGCATACCCAAGTGTATAGGCTCAGATAATATTCTCTTCAGGGGGATGCAGTATATCTTTCGCCTAAGGGCACCTAACCAGGTATCCAAAATGAACCCTTAAAACTCTATAAGAGACCTTAGGTATATTCTCACCTTTTACCAAGCTTAGTAACACCATCAAGCCCTTGAACAGTTGTCACACTTAATATCTGTTCAGCAATAACAGCAAAAAAATGACCGAGGAGACCCAGGCAGTATCTTAAGAAATGTTTACTAAAAATGGATAAAAACAGTAAGATAAGATACAGAACAAATATCAAAGAGCATCATAATCACATAAAAGAAAAAAAAAAGGAAACTACAGAACAAACTCCTACCACAATATATTTAGATATTTTCTAATGTATTACCTGTGTAAGTGCCTTTAAATTAAAGAGATCTTTGTTCCTTAAGAGCCCAAAAAGAGATGTCCAACATTTCAGACGCAAGTATCAGTTTAAACTCTGTGTCTCCACACCCCTTCTGTGAGCCATCTAGCTCCTCCTTTTAGAATATAAAATTATAAACATGATTTCCTACCAGAATGTATTTTAAATAATGTGAACATCAGCAAAAAACCTTTTCCCAAATTATGAGTCTTTGATCAACCAGTTCCTTTGAGGTTTACAACCCTGCAGTCTGTCACCCAGGTGTGAGATAGCCAACAGGAATCAGCTAAAAGTGACGTCCTTTCCTGATGCAATAATATTCGTATTTAAGTTCTAACTTCAAAAGCAGCAGCAGGTGATGAGGGCCATAAACTCTCCCTCTCTCTAGAAGGATGTTTTAATTAACTGTTTCCTTCTGGTCTGTTTAATTACATCCTGGTTTTCAGCTGCTGACACCCTGTAATTTAAAGGGCCAAATCTCACAGACTTACATTTCATACACTGACCATTTATTTATAATACCAGTATCATACAATAATCATAATCAGCTGGCCAAGCGTCACAGACCCCATGCACCAGAAGCTCCACTCCAAACTAGGTGCTCTGTTCAAGAATAAAGGGAATATCCCACTTCCTGCCCACAGAAAGATTGTCTTGAAGATGATGCTTCCCATCTTCATCAATGGTGACATTGTTTACAGTGCTGCTTCAAGTCCACCCTAACTAGACACGACCCTCTCTGTCACGCCTTCTGCTGATTTGCCCTGGACAGTCACCCTAGTACCCATCACTGTTCATTATACTTCTCCGTCCCCCTCCATTGATGCCAGGCTCATTGGCCACTGTGCTTCCTTTATCTCCATATTCTGGTTTGGCTCCCTCCCCTCTAACTTTACCTCCCTCCTCCACACACATCCCCACCTACCTTTTACTCCTCTCAATAAGGGTGGCTCTCGCTGTCTCTCCTGACTATGAGATCCTCTGCTGGTCAAGCTGCCTTCTCCTTCTGCTTCCCTAAACTCTGGGTCTGTCTCCCTCCTTCCATCCACTCGACTCCTTCCTCTCTCTCACTCTCTCTCTAAGCAGTCTCTCCTCTGTGAGTTCAATACTCTCACCGCGGCACTTGCTCCTAACACTGGGCCCTGGGCATACCTACCGGCTTCCAACCCATGCTCTGCTGCTCACCATGCGCTTGTACTCAGAGCAGTCCCACTTTACCCTCACGCCAAGTTCAAACCTGTCCCTCTGTCCTGAACTCAGTACTATATTATTACATACTGCATTTTGTTCTCCTTCTGCACCTTACTGAAGTGTGTATTTATGTCACTGATGCATTGCCTGCACAGGTTGTTCACTTTGTTATTGTCACTTCCATATTTTGTATGTTATTGTTCAAACACCATGAAGTCTTGCTATATTATAACATTAGCAGTCAGCCACTGCAGCTGAACTGCCCCGGAGAGGAAGGAGTTAACTCCAGAGGATCTGGAGTTCTACAGCGCGAGGGCGCTGTGCCCAAAGCTCTATCTGGCAGTTTCAAATGAAACTGTCAGATCTTTACGAAGCTAACATCAAAGAACAGAAAGTCTGTGTGGAAAACTACACTAGCCCATGGCTACCTACTAGTAGTAGTAACAACAATATAAACAACAAAGAAACACCCAGAACCATAATAACAAAATTGATGGTATTATGGTTCGTTTCCACCCTTGACAAGCACATTTATGAACCCCCTTCCCCAAGACTCAAGTCCAGGAAGGGGCAATATAAATAACCCAAATGAAAGCAACCAGATCCCTAACCCAAAGGAAAGAGGGTAAAGGGATAACTACAATGGCATGACACAGTGCTTGCACTAATTCCACCCTACCCAAGTACAGGTTCTGAGAGGGGCAGGAGGGGGGTGGTTATAATATAGCAAGACTCCATGAGAAGAAAAGCAATTACTAAGGTGAGTAATTTTTCTTCAAACACCATGAAGTCTTGCTATATTATAACATTAGCAGATTACACAGCAGCACCCCTCCATGGAGGAGGGTCAGAACCTACTAGGAAATAGGCTCTGAAGCACAGCTGTGCCAAACCGAGGCATCTCTCTGGACTGGACATCCAGGGAATAATGCTTAGTAAAGGTGTGAACTGTCTTCCAGGTAGCAGCTTGACAAATCTCAGAATGGAATGTCCCTAGCAGCCGCTAGAGCGCAGCTGTACCCCTGGTGGAGTGGGCCCTCAATCCTGAGGGGTACTGTACCTAGTTTCTGATAACAGAATTGGATACAAGAAACAATCCACATTGCAATTGTTCTCTTAGTGGCAGGTTTTCCTTTGCCAACCTCGCCATAGGTAAGAAACAGTTGGAGGGATTCGAACCTATGACCTCTGGTGCGCTCTAAATAGTAGCTTAAGGCTCTTTTGACATCCAAGCTGTGCAGTCTCCTCTCACCTGAGGAAGAATGCTCAGTGAAAAATACTGGGAGAGAGATAGATTGATTCAGGTGGAAATCAGAAACCACTGGACTTGAGTCTTGGGGGGAAGGGGAGGTTCATAATGTGCTTGTCAAGGGTGGTAAAACGAACCATAATACCATCAATTTTTGTTATTATGGTTCTGGGTGTTTCTTTGTTGTTTATATTGTTGTTACTACTACTAGTAGGTAGCCATGGGCTAGTGTAGTTTTTTCCACACAGACTTTCTGTTCTTTGATGTTAGCTTCGTAAAGATCTGACAGTTTCATTTGAAACTGCCAGATAGAGCTTTGGGCACAGCGCCCTCGCGCTGTAGAACTCCAGATCCTCTGGAGTTAACTCCTTCCTCTCCGGGGCAGTTCAGCTGCAGTGGCTGACTGCTAATGTTATAATATAGCAAGACTCCATGAGAAGAAAAGCAATTACTAAGGTGAGTAATTTTTTCTTCTTGATTTTGTACATTGTATTTATTGCACTCTCCCCCTTCCCCTACCAAGGACACATCTGGAAACAAGCTGTTACCAGCTCAGTATGTCTTTCCTGGTGAAACGTTTGAAATCAATCGATCAGTCAATCAATAAATACATTTTGTCATTCCTCACAGGCCCCTGGACCATGAGGGCATTCTTTAAGCAACACATGTAAAGGCTGGCACACACAGCTTCCTTTTAAGGTCTATTCACTTGAAACATTTGGTGATCTTGAGTTCACCAGTTTCAAAGTTACAGAGTCTTATACTTTTGCAGTTTTTCTGCTTACAGAATTAATTTAAAACATTCTGAATATTTGGATGCTTATAACTCAACCCCTTCTAACTTTAGAAATATGAAACTTGGCGCATATACACACACATATATATATATATATATATATATACTGTATCTAACATACTAACATAATATACTATTTGCCAGCAGATTAGGCCTTACGGTCTATCGAGTCTGCTCTCAACCTTAGATCCTTAGTTGGGTGCCAAGGCCCTCCCATCCCTTGTGCTCCAGAAACCCCATCATCCATCCCCACCCCCGGACAGGCTATCATCTGATACATCCACTTTCTGTGTCTGTCCCACCCTCTCTTGAAGCCCTCCACTGTGGATCTCTGAACCAGCTCGCCAGGCAGTGCATTCCAAGGGTCCACCACCTCTCAGTGAAAAACCTCCTCTTTTCCCCCTCACCCTTCCACCTTCCAACTTCAAACCATGCCCTCTGGTGATACCTCCTGCTTTAGTCTAAAGATCCCTCCATGTTTACCCTATTTATTCCTTGAGGTACTTGAAGACCTCAATCATGTTCCCCTGTCTCCTCTCCTCCAATGAAAACAGGCAGAGCTCCTCAAGTCTGTCCTCATACCAAATCCCCAGCCCACGATCGTCTTAGCTAGCTCCTCCTCTGTACCCTCTCCAGGAGCTGTATGTCCCTTTCAAGTGTGGTCTCCAGTACTGTACACAGTATCAAGGTGTGGTCTAACCAGTCCATTGTACAGCGGCAGAATCACTTCCTTGCTCCTAGAGGTGATCCCCCAGCCACTCTCCTGCACTGCTCAGAGTTATTCATACATGCATCCACCATGACCCCTAGGTCTTTTTCCTTATTGAGGCCTCCAGCACCTCCTCCCAGGGTGTACCTGTGTTTAGGTTTCCCCACCAAGATGCAACACCTTGCACTTGGTGATATTGAAATTTAATTTCCATGTGTGAGCCCAACTTTCCAGGGTGTCCAGGTCCCCTTGCAGGGCCAACCTCCCCTCTTCTCCCTCAACTACTGCTCCCATCTTGGAGTCATCCGCGAAGAGACTCATTTCACACCCTATACCCTCCCTGATGTCCGACATGTATGCATTAAACAGGATCGGACCCAGTACCGAGCCCCGCGGTACCCCACTGCTAACCTCTCTAGGGTTCAAGAGCTCCCCACAGACCACTACTCTCTGGGTGCATCCAGCTAGCCAGTTTTCAATCCATCTGACCATCAAAGGGCCTACTCCTAACCCCATCAGTTTCTCCACCAGACCATTGTGAGGGACAGAGTCAAACGCCTTGCTGAAGTCCAAGAATAATACATCCACAGGCTTCCCTGTCCAGTTCTGATGTTACCCATTCAGAGAACTCCACAAGACTGGTTTGACATGATCTACCTGGCACAAACCCATGTTGCCGATCTATCCAGACCTCCCACCTCCTCAAGTACACCCCAATCGCTCCTTTAGTATACTCTCCATTAATTTTCCCACCACCGAGGTCAAACTGATGGGTCTATAGTTACCTGGTACTTCCTCAACCCCCTTTATGGATTGGCACCACATGTGCCTCTCGCAATCCCTAGGTACCTCCCTGTCTCAAGTGACCTGTTGAAGAGCTCCACCAGGGTGCAGCCAGTATGTCCGCCAATTCCCATAGTACTCTCAGATGAATGCCATCTGGCCCAGGAGATTTGTCTTTCTTTAGGGCCTTGAGGGCTAACCACACCCTTTTGGCGGAGATAGCATCATCCGTCCCCTCCACCTTACTGGCCTTTTTATCCTTATCCAGATGTGACACCCCTGGGGTACCTCTCCCTCCCTCTTGCTCCATTTCTGTTGCTCCCCTGATCCCACTCACTGCCGCTTCTATCCCCTTCGTGCCTTGCTTTGTAGATATCCCATCCCCCTCCCTGGTGAACACAGAGGCAAAGTACTCATTAAATACCTCTGCCTGGTTCCTCGCCTCTTCCACCCACCCTCCTTCTGATCTCAATCTGCTGAGATGGCCCTTAGTTTTTCCACTCCCAAATGTACCAGAAGAACCCCTTTTCCCCTCCTTGTATCCCCTGTGCCAGCCGCTGCTCTTTACTGGATTTTGCTCCCCTCACCATACGGGTAACTTTTCTAGATGCAAGATGGTACATTTCCTTATCCCTATCCCTATCCTCTCTTGTTGTTTTATATTTTTTGTAGGCCGCCTTCTTTTCTCTGACTGCTACCTGTACCTCACTGGACCACCAGCATGGTTTATGTGACCTTGCTCCCTTATGTTTCAACTTAGCGCAGATCCTGACTGCCTCATGAAGTCCCCGTTTTATGACCTCCCATCTCCTTTCCACACTTGTCATTGATGTAATCCCCTTCAAGTGATCCTTGAGAATATTTCCCATGCCCTCAAAGTCTGCCCCTGAAGTCCACTGCCAGTGTCCTAGATCTCACCCCCCCCCATGCTTATTTGAAACCAGACAGTATTGTGGTCGCTCCCAGTCAGGGGGTCCTGTACAACCAGGTCCCTTACCAGATCCCCATCTGCCAGAACCACGTCCAGAACATGCCCCTCCTTGTGGGCTCCATCACATGCTGTGTTAAGAACACATCCTGGAAGCCGCCCAGCAGCCTCTGCTCCTTGGCCACCTTAGAGGACATGGTTCCCAGTTTGTACCTGGCATATTAAGGTCCCCATCAACACCACTCCTTCCCTTTTTGTCCACACTGGCAATGATGTTGTCCAGCAGACCATCCTCTAGAACATCACTCATCCCAGGGGGCCCATATACCACCCCAGCTTGACCTTATCTCCTGCTGGGGATCGAAGGTGACCCATAAGGCCTCCACTTTTCCCTCTGCCTCTTCTACCCTAGCAATTTCTATGTCATCTCTAATGAACATAGCCACCCACCCCCTGCCCTCCTTTTATCCTTCCTAAGCATAGTGTACCCCGTACGCTTAGGTCCCAGTCATGGTTTTGTTGGCCCCTCCGTGGCCGCCGCCACATCCACCCCCAAACAGCATGGCCTGGAACTCTGGCAACTTGTTTCCAAGCTCCTGGCATTTACTAACACCAACCCCACCCTTATCCCTGATCCTCTTCGTTGAACCCCACCCAGATTCCTTATACTTCCATCCTCCTCTGCTCCTCCTGAAACCTCCACCCCAGTCTGTTTCCCCTCCCCTTGGGCTTGAAGGCTACTCCCTCATCTGTAGGAGAGGGCTTCTGGTCAGCCCCTCCCTTATCCCTTCCCCTCACAAGTTTAAACCCCATCTTTCTTGAATGTAGTCAGCCATCCCCTATTTAAGGACTTCCTTCCCTAATGGGGCAAGATGAAGCCTGTCCTTGGCATATAGTCCCTTATCCTCCCAAACTCCATTCCAGTTCCCTAACACCCCCAACCCACTCTCTTCACCCCACTTCCTGAGCCAGTCATTAACCTCTGTGAGCTTCATTATTTTCTCCACTGAGGCCTTTGGTACTGGCAATATCTCGAAAAGGAAATGCTGCATCCATTATCCCGACAGACTTGGCAAGTTCTTGAACCTTGCTTGGATTTCCAAAACGCTATTTCCTCTAGATCGTTAGTTCCAAATGCACCAGGAAATCCGTTTCTCCCACAATCCCTAACCATTTCATACACCATGAACTTTGCTCTGTGCACTGTCAGCCCAGAGATACTCACTACCTTCACCTGGCTATAGCATCCACCCCCCTGTCCCTCCCACTGGATACCCCTAATCATCGAGTCTCCCAATAACAGAACCTTAACACCGCCATCATCCTTATGGTTACCTCCACTATGCCCTCTCAGCCCCCCTTCCCCCTTTATTCATGATCTCAATTACATGGGAGTCTTCCTGCCTTATTAGAGACCCCCTTGTCACCCTCCCCTTTCTGCCTCCCTTGCTATTTTGCCCACTTAACTCAAACCCCCTCTGAATAGGTGTCCCCTTTAACCCTCTCTTATCCGAACCATTTATCCTGGCCCTGATGGTTTCCCCTTTCCCCACACCACCATCCTCCCCCCTTGTAATAGTACCCTTGCCTCCA
The DNA here is from genome assembly GCA_016271365.2 of Neoceratodus forsteri. Classification (NCBI taxonomy): domain Eukaryota; kingdom Metazoa; phylum Chordata; order Ceratodontiformes; family Ceratodontidae; genus Neoceratodus; species Neoceratodus forsteri. The sequence continues at coordinate 291,392,460 of CM057453.1, read as the reverse complement.
GAGGCTCTCTGTGGGTCCCCTTTAGCTAGGGCCCCATCCTTGGTACTGACCCCCCTGCTGAAGGGGGGCTCCGCTCCCACCTCCTTGTCTCCCTGTTTCTCTCCAATCATGCTCTCCTCTCTCATGTCTGGAATATGTTGCATCTCCCCCATTTGCTTAACATATATGTTTCCCCTTCTCCCTCTGGGACTATTTCTATCCTTTCCATTGCCGGTCTGTGATGCCCTATGGGTATCCAACTCCCTTCCCCCAGCCTCTGTATAAGTTTCCTCATTTCCACCAACCCCTTCCTCCCCCTCTAGGTTGCTTAGTAGCTCAAATTTATTGTGACACTCTATGTCAGCCTCCATCAAGTAACCCGAGTTTCCCCTGACTGCACCTCTAAACTGCCCCTCTTCCTCCCCTCTTGCTCTCTTCACCTTAGGAGCTCCCTTCCCACAGTCTGCTGTTTTAGGCTTCCACACAACAGCCCCTCCTGACTCTTCCCCCTCCACTCTCTTTGTATTCAGAATGTTCACCCCGTACGCTTTCCCCTTAGCGTCAACATCTCTATCTAAGGGTCCTCTGTCCCTAATATCCCTCCTCCTGCTTGCTGTAACATAACGTCCTGTAATTTCAGAGTATTGCCCCAGCCTCCCCTCAGCCCCACCCTTCTGCTGCCCATATCCACACCCCTTATCCTTGGACATCTCTATATACTGTGGATGGCAGGAAGCTGTAAACATGCCATATTTTATGACATGGGGATGAGCAGTTTTACAATTAAATGGAAATAACTGAAAATTATATTTGGTGAAATTCTGTGAAATCTTCATGGAGATTCCACACAATTTCACAGAAATCAGAATTTTGCCTGCATTCTTCCTTTACACAGGCCTAGCTCACACCTTTACATAGAAACATAGACTTTGATGGCAGTTAAGGACCGCTTGGCCTACCCAGTCTGCCCATTTCCCTACCTATTGGATAAGCTGCAGATTCTAGTTAACCAACACCCTACTTCCTCCTACCCCCCACTATAAATGCCTTATGTCTGTCCCATGCATTCTTGAATTCTCCCACTGTTTTTAACCCTACAACCTCCTCAGGAAGGTGGTTCCATGCATCTACCACCCTCTCCATGAAAAAATACTTTCTCACCTTGCCCCTGAGTCGTCTCCCCTTGTGGCCCTCGTTGTTCAGCCAGTGACAGCTGTCCAATTAATGACAGCAGTAAAATGTATTAACATTTCCAGTCATGGTATCTTCACAAGGAAAAGGATTAGAAATGTTTACTTTTTTTTCATGAAAGCTTGTCTTCAGGGGCCCCTTATGGCTCTGGACCCCGGGACATTGTCCTTTTTGCCCTTCCGTTAATCCAGTCCTACAGAGGGTTGTTTTAAAGCCCTCCTTGTCCTGGGGCTTTGTGCCCTAATTCCATTTGCGCTAGAAAATTAAAACACCAAAAAGATTACTGTCTGGCACCAGTGCCACAGGTTTTGGCAATTTTGGTCTCACTGGCGTCAAAACGTACATCACAAAAGTGATGCATGTGTCACTTTTTTGCAGCAAGCTGCCAACTGACACAATCTAACATTGCACTTACAAAATGGCATACAAAGGTTTTGACACATTTGGCATGATGCAGGCTATATCCAAAGTCACAACTTTTGCTTTTGTCATGGCCTTTACATAATCCTGCATCTACTGGTTCCAGCTGCAGCATAGATTAGTCTTTATTTAGAGGATGCCAACAGTAGTTCTTAATGGGGACTGTTACCGAAAGTGTTTAGAAGTTCCTGCTTTCTGACTGACTAACAAGTTCTAAGACCCATATGTAACCCCCCTTAAAATGGGAGTTCCCAAAAAGTCTTCCTTGAGCTTGCCTAAATGCTCACTGCCAGGCTGGTGTCCTGCATTTTAGCAGTTTAAATGTGATTACCAGAGCCTGTGTAGCCTCTGTGTACTGCCTCTTTAAGAGCTACGTGATTGTAGCTCTTGTAATCTGAGAGGGAGCTGTGTTGAAAGATGTAACTATTTGCTGAAAACCATTTAGAAACATAGACTTTGACAGCAGATAAGGACCGCTTGGCCCACCTAGTCTGCCCATTTCCCTACATACAGGATAGGCCGCAGATCCTAGTTAACCAACAGCCTATTTCTTCCTACCCCCACAAGAACTGCCTTATGTCTGTCCCATGCATTCTTGAATTCTCCCACAGTTTTAGACCCCACAACCTCCTCAGGAAGGCTGTTCCATGCATCCACTACCCTCTCTGTGAAAAATACTTCCTCACATTGCCCGGAACCGACCCCTCTATCTTTAAATTGTGTCCCCTTGTTCTTGCCGTCTCTTTTTCTGAAAGATGCTACCCTCTTGGACTTTGTTGATTCCACTGAGGTACTTAAAAGTTTCTATCATGTCTCCCCTCTCCCTTCTTTCCTCAAGAGTATACATATTAAGCTCCTTTAGTCTCTCCTCGTACGGCTTCTCTTGCAGATCCTGCACCATTTTAGTTGCCCTCTTCTGGACTGCCTCTATCCTGTCTATGTCCTTGCAGAGATGGGGTCTCCAGAACTGGACACAGTACTCCAGATGGGGTCTCACCAACTGTGTAGTTTGTCTAACCTGCTATCTTTGTAGCAAGGACTGTTTTGTTTGTCTCCACTATCTTGGTCCTGGACTGCAAATTGGACCAATCACTTCTGGTGGGACCTTGGGTATCGTGAGTAAATACCAGGGTAGCTTCCTGCAACAACAGCTTAATCTGAGTGTGTCATCTGATTGTCTTGTTGTTTCATTTCCTTTACAAACTGAGCCCCGTGGCTCTGGATTACAAATATTGTGTACTGTGCATGTTGTGTTTTCCATCACAGGGCCCCCACTAGCTGTGACGCCGGCCACCCCGGGCATCAGTCCTGGCTAGCCCATCTCTTCTCCACCTGGGTACCCAGAGGTGTGACTGTGTGGGGGGACTCAAAGCGCATGCATAACTGCTTGATTGATATAACCTTTAAGCTAATTAACCTGATTTTGCCCCTTCCTTGTTCAAGTCCCCTGAATAAATCGGCTCTAACTTTTTCTGCATGTAATCTGACTGTGGTTCCAGTTTGTGTACTCAAAGTATTGTACTGTTGCTATTTGCTGTGCATAACCTTGTTTTACAGGGGGTACCCAGTGTCGAGCCAGAGGAACCAGCCCTGGTGGTAAGTGCAAACAGTGTGGATACTTGTGTGGTGTACCAGAGGTATTGTGAAAGTGATTATTGTACAGTGTTCAGGCCACTAGAGGGGAAAGAGGGGGGTTACAGTGTCCCGGAGAGCTGTGCCCAGGTTAGCTTGACCACTACCAACCCTGAACTCCAGGTGGAGGCACCCGTTTCAGAGCTCAGGCCCCTTAACCTGCTACTAGCCAAGCAGGCAGGGGCAGTAGCCCTTACGATAGTGCTACCTAGGGGTTACACATATAGAGAACAACTAACTCTCCACACCATTAGTGTGGTGACATCATTGGCATGAGAGCAAAGCCTGAGCGCCTTAATAATGTTGCCACACTAACGAGGTGTGGAGAACCTGTGAGTTCTAAACACTTGGGGCTTTTTATTTTGTGCACATTTCCCGACATAAACAAATTCTTTCTTACCTTATTTTTGATGTCCAAAGTGCTGCAAATTTCCATGTTGCCAAATGTGTAAGTTCAAACGACGACAGCTACTGACACAAATCCAAAAGCTAAGCAAGATTTGGCTGGAGCCAACAAGACTGTTCTTGCTGTTTTTATGTTATTAAATGTGTTTATATTTGTAGCAGGCCTTACTGTCTCACCAGTGAAACTACTATAATTGTGGTTATATGATGGCCACATCCAACATCAGTTTTCCAGATTTTTTGTATACAGTGCCCACAAGGAGGGCTTTGATGCAACAGTACTGCTTTTCAGTAATGTTCCCTGCACTGTACATAGTGGTTCAAATCCTGCCCACGCCAGGCAGTTAGTTTCATCCCCCAAGCACCAAACTCACTTATAGTCTCCCCAATATCATAATTTTTTGAATTCTCTGATGGTCCAGGTTGAACATCAGACCTGTCAGGTAGCTGGAGGGAGAGGAACGCATATTTTTATTCCCTGATGGGCCGGGTTAGGCACTGGACCGTTCACGTAGTTGGGAGAGAAGAACAGATGTTTTTTTTTATTCTCTGATGGGTAAGTTTGGGTGTTGGTCCTGTCAGGTAGTTTGGGAGAAGAGACGGATCTTTTTTTTTTTTTTTTTTTTTTTTTATTAAACCTTTATTGACAATAATAAGAATATGCCAAGCTTTATGAGCTCTACATTTCACAGCAGACTTAATGGATGTGCTACAGGTTATAAAAACAATATCTGTACATAGTGATGGGTTTCAAGTCCACATATACTGCTGTTTCAATACAGTCTTTGCACTCACCTACTGGTTCTCTGGATGGATTAGTTGTAGTTCTCCTCAGTTCATCGTCTTTACCTTTGGGTCCCTCTCCTTGTGACATTTGGAAATGGATTAATTATATAACTTTATAATGCATTATACACCCCAGTGCAATTCAGAGCCTCCCCTCTCTTTCCCTGGGATCCTGGTGAACCTTTTGATTGTAGTCATACATTGTTGTCATCCCCCATGCATCCCTCTTCCCTGTCATGGAGCCACGCAGTGCTGTTCTAGCTAGTAGCATACCTAGTATTGGGACAGGTTTATTAGTGAAGTGAATGGCGGCATGGGTTACGATCCATAGTCATGCATGAAGATACTCCCAACCAACCTAGTGGTGAGTGCTTGCCACAGCCACACCTCTTCAAATTAGTGCTTATGAATCCTATAAATTGTGGGTATATTTTTATTATTCTGTGTTTAATTACCTGTACTTTGGTTCTCTCCGTATTCCTTCATACGTTAGCCTCAAAGATGGTTCTGCTGTTTCTTCCCACCTAAAGTTTTAATACTCCTTACTTATTCTACCCTTTATTCTGTGGTTAACTATTTATGTTAACTCCTGCTTCCCCAACTTCACCAACCCCCCAACTGAAAAGGCAATAACTACCATTTTCATTCTTGTTTGTTTACTCTAGCGGAGTACCATCATTATATTCTGGTATTAGCTCTTCCCTCCTACCATTTCTAGGAACTTTATACCCTTATCCTTTTTCTTTCTAGTACTTTTAGGCTAGTTGCTCCAGTACTGGAATGCACTCTCTTTCCTCAACTATTTTGTAATGTGGTAACCATCTGGCATTATGTTTCTCTTTTTTTCAACCTAAACAAAATGGTTGTTCCCTCCATTTCCTTAATTCTTCTACAGATTCTTAACCAGTCATCAGCCTCTTTTTTTTTTAGATATTTTTTCACCTCCTCAGCTGGGGGGTGGTCCTATGGTTCTCCATTTTCAGGCAACCTTCCTCAACTGCTGCCCCGGACCCAGTCAGAGCTCGGACCCTTTCCGCCCTGCCATCCCAGGTCACTTCACAGCAGGGATTTATACCACACACTGCAGAGACTTGGAGGCCAGGGGCTGAAGGGGAGCTAACTAGAGTGGGTCTGCCTTGGTGCCGATGGAGACTGCTGTCATTCACGCCAGAGGATTATTTTTGTCCCTTAGTCCCCCCGTGGCGTGAGCATGCAGTGGCATCAAGGACGTTCTTGTGCACGCACTCACCCACAGTACACCCGATGCCTGCCCACACCAGCCCAGACATTGACCCCTGAGCCTGCACTAGCGCCCAGCCACCGCCAGGAGCCAGTGGGTCAGCAATCCTCCCCACCCTCCCTCCCTGAAGGAGGAGCAGTCCATGGGATGGCATCCTCCTCCCCTGGCCAACCCCTGATGCCTGAGTCCGTTACCAAACCCGGGTTGCCGGCATGGCGTGAGGTGTGGCATCCAGTGCCTCAACCCTCAGCACCACCGGGCCGGCCCAGTCATCAAACTCTGGTGCCTTCTCAGCTAGCCATCGCTTTGTAAATGATTTTTTACTTGAATTTTATTTAACAAACATATAAAAACTAGGAACAAGAACAGAACAATGGACAGATCTACTTAAGTACATAACAGCATTAGCACATAAGTAAGGGAAAGTAAGCCAGACATGTGGGCATACAGTTTCTGATAGAATGCAATGGCTAATATAAACACTGTCACAGGTCAGTTTTGATGGCATTACAAAAGATTGGTGCACAGTACTGAACAGTAGTATAGAAAATACGAACAGTTTACCAACCAACATGGTAGCATTGTCCAAATGAAGAGAAGAAACCACTCTTCCAAGTCCACTGCATGAGGTAATAGAGTCCATGACCGCCAATCCAATAGCATGGTTATGTTCTTTTGACAGAATGTAAAGAAAGAGAGATGGGATAGTAGAAAATGATGTACTGTAGGTAATTTGTGGGCAACAAGGAAAGAAGAGAGAGAGAATAAAAAAATATATATAAAAACAAGAATAAGGGCACCAGTGGCCCTGAAACAAGGAGTTATAGATGAATTAAGAAGTTAGTAGAGAAAAGGTTGGGAGGGACCAGCGAGGAAAAAGGGAAGAAGGGGGGTCTGCCCAGACCTAGGGCATGAAATCAGGGTGGATCTCCATTTGAAACATCACCCACCTGTGCCACTGTGTTTTTTAAGGTGGGCACCCTGTCTTTGAATGCATAGGTCATTCGTTCCATTTCATAAATGTCATGCATTATGTTCTGCCATGCCTCCACTAAGAGAACTTTCTACGTGTGCCTTAGTCTTGTAAGTACTTTTTTAGTAGCTACTATGGAAAGTAAAATCAATTTAAGCAGTGAGCATCTGAACCTCCTCCTGTCTTGTGGGACAGCCCTAAGAATTAGGGAGGGTGTTAATGCCCCTGAACAATTGAAAATACTTTCAATTTTCTGAATAACGGCTGACCAGTATGTTTGTATTTTGGGACACTCCCAATAAATGTGAGTGTGCGTAACTGGAAGATGGCAGCACCTCTCCAGCAAACATCCTCTTCAAGCCCATGAATTTTGCAACTATATCTGGAGTTTGAAAGATCCAGGATCTACATTTCCAAGAAAACTCATGCCAATATGTGGCTGAAGTAAGACAAAGGGCTGAGGATGCTTGGTCTAGTTGTCAAGAGAATGGTAAATGTGAAGCCAGGTTCCATTTCAGGAGAATAGAGATAGTATCTTCTCTGATGGTTTCCTGCAGTGCTTTATACAGGTATCCTATGAGATGGGACCAGGTATCCCCTTCGAGGTAAGGAGTTAAAATCTGGAATAACTGAAGGGGTTTGCTGTGGATGTTTGGACAGATAGGACCAAGTCTGGATGTACCTATAATGGTCTGAGGCTGGGGGGCCAAATTTAGCTTGCAATGTAGAGAAAGGAAGAACACCTTGTGAGTTGAGTAAGTGAAAGACATATGTTAATCCTGCTCAGCTCCACCCCACAAAAGCACGGTCCATTTTGTTAGGAGGATAGTGGGCATCGCGTGCAAATGCTTGAAGCCGGAAGCGAGTGGGGGCTGGTAAGAACCGATGTAGTACTATGAGCCACTGGTGAAACGTTTCTGCTGTGTACTGGTCAAATTTTGTCAGTAGGGTATGTAACTCCCCTACAAATGGAGGTTACTAAAAAGCCTCCCGTGGAGCTTGCCTAGGTGTTCCCCTGCCTGCTGGCGTTCGGTGATTAGGCCGTCAAGAATGGCACTATGAGTGCTGGTAGAGCGTCCACATACTGTCTCTTTAAGAGCTGTCTGCTTGCAGACCTGATTGCTGTTTTCTAGGGGGACTGGTGTTTCACTGCTCGAATCCCGCCTGAACTGCAGGGAAATCGCTCCGTTTCTACAGTCGCTAAGAGCGCAGAGGGAGCCTAAATGAAAGATGTAACTGTTTGCCTGAAACCAGTTAGAGTGTTAGTAAAAATGCAGTTTGTCTAACCTGCCTTTCTTGCAGCTGGGACTCTGTATGTTTTGCCCCTCCATTTTGGATCTGAACTGCCAAATGGGTCCAATCAGTGTGGGGGGACCTTTAAAATGGAGTCTGTTTGGACCAACCAGAATTCGGACTCTCCTGGGAGCGGCTTACAATGAGGAGGTATAGCTAGTAATTCTGGGAAGTAAAGTTCTGGACCTTGGCACCTATTTGCACCAATGGAGAGAGTTTCTGAGTGATTGACAGCTGAGTCTACCAACTGGACCGGGTGGCGCCCGAAGAGAATGCTCTGCCTTGCGACTGGGAGGTCAGATCCGTTGTGGCCGTAAGGAGAGAAGGAGCTCTGTGCTTCTGCATTGTGTAGTTTCACGTGGGAAGTGCGTGAGAGGCCTAAAGTCGGACCGTTGCTGTTGCCAACTCGAATTGGACTGAATCCGAGAGTACCAAAGGGAAGGAAGGCTGAAAGAGTGGAAACCAGGCTCACCCTGTAGAAGACTGGAGAAATTGCTGAATCGTGCTCGGTCTGTCAGGAATAGAAGCTGCCGTGTGAACTCACTGTTATTTGCAGTAAGTGCATTGGGACCTGAAAGCAGCTGCCTGGTATAGTAATTTCCTTTACATACAATTGTGTTGAATGTTCGTGAAGAACAGCTATTCCGGTTCTCTTGTCACTGCGCAGTGTAAGCTGAATGTTGAGCTGAATGTGTTCGGACTGAATCCGTCTTCTGTTCAAGGCGGTGTGGCCTGGGCAGTAGAATCTCATCTACTTACTTGTGTGTCTGGCAATCCAGAACCACCATCTGCGCCAGGTTTCATCAGCGTGGGGTAGCGTGAGTACAAATCAGGGTATCCCCTGCGACCTGTTAACAATCACCAGTGTTTCATCTGATTTTCTTTCTTTCATTTTCTCAAGGACTGAGCCATCTGGCTCCGGATTACAATTGGGTACTGTGCATATCTCTCTTACAGGGCCCTTTCCATCTGCAGCTGCCAGCCAACCCTGGGCAATGGACCTGGTTAGCCCCTCAACCTGGGTACCCAGAGTGTGACTTTTATGACTTTGTATGAGTGCACATCATTGTGATTTATTTCTGCCAATCAGCTTGATCTCCCCCTCCCTGTGTTTCACTTCCCTAAATAAACCAGATTGGATGTTATTGACTTTACCCTGTTTAGAGTGTCAGTACCTATATAGTAGGCATTGCATTATTTTGTGCGAACTGACCAACCTTATTTCACATGGGGTCCTCCGAGACGAACTGCAGAATTGGTCTCAAGGGTAAGTGGTACCTTATGATTGGATATAGTGTACATGTGGGGTATTGCCATCCTTGTATATCGTGTGGACCATTAGAGGGAACAAAAAGGGGGTCTCAGTGTCCCAGAGGGCTGTGACCAAACTCGACCAACCAGTACAAACCCTGACCTCTGGGTGGAGGCACCCATCATAGAACCTAGGCCCCTCAACCTGTCTGTAGCCAAACAGGCAGGGGTAGTAGCCCTTGGGATAGGGCCACCTAGGAGTTACATCTTTGAGTCACTGCTGCAATTAGCGTCCTCTAGTGGCCACGTGGAGGAATTACCCCATTACGCTTAACTTAAAGGAAAAATTGGAGGGGAGTACCATGCCGAAGTTAAAACTTGACCCCCTTAAGATGATGGTGCACAAATTGATGGGGTGGTGGGAAGCTGAGGAAATGGACTCCCAAAAGGCTGTTCTATTGCTGGATGTCCCCTTGGGGATTAAAAGCGTTGACATAGTCTCTACTGTAGAACATGTTAAGTGTATGGGCAAAGTGGAAGTAAAAGGGCAATATGCTGACTTGCCGAACAAACCCTGCAAGTGCTACTTTCATGCAGTATCCCGATAGACCCTGAGAAGGTGCCCCCTGTGATTTTGCCCGAAGGTGCCCAGAAGGGATGGAGGGTTATTCACATATGTAGTGGCTTGTACGCCGGTGGGTCCCCTAGTACCAATAACTTTAAAGAAAAACTGCTCAAACTGTTAGCCGCAGAAGGGAGAACTGCTCAGGAATTGGTAAAGGTATTAGACATCTCAGGTGACCACACCCCCCCCGCCTTCCCCAGGTACCTCTCCTGGGTCCTCTAAGAGCTCCATACTAGCCACACCCCCTATGGTTATTCCTCCCATTCAACTGGATTCCTATCGGAGATTGAGACTTTTCTCCGGTACTGTTACAGTGCCTTCAGGGGAAGATGATTTGGAGACCTGGATGGACTATGCTACCCCTTTAGTACAAGAGTGGCAGTGTTCCGAGGGGGAAAAGAGGAAGCGGTTGATGGAAAGTTTGAGGGGTCCTGCACTGGAAGCCATTCGATTCCTATGGGCCACTAGTCCAGAGGCCACTGCAGCAGAATATCTTTCCGCATTAGAGGGGGCATTTGGCAGCACAGAAACCGGAGATGATCTATTATGGAAGTTCAAGTCAGCTAAACAGTGGAGGAATGAGAAATTGTCTACTTTTGTTACCAGGATGGAAAGAGCTTTACAAAAGGCCCACCGAAAAGGGGGAGTGCCTGCCCAAGCGTTAAACCAGGTCCAATTAGACCACATATTGAAGTCAGCAAGGTTTTCAAGTGTAATACTGCTGAAGCTCAAATTGCAAGACAGAAGAGCCAGCCCTACCGAGTATTACCACTTGATGAGAGAGAGATCTGTGAGATTGAAACTAATGAAGAGGGCTGGGAACCCTATGTTGGGGCTGCGAACCCTTGCCAGAGCCCTGAAAAGAATGAGTCAGATGAGGCTCAACAGTTGAGAGGTTTGATTAAGGAATTGAGTGAGACCTACAGGGAACCAGACCTGTATCAGGCTCCCCCTGAGCCTAAGAGTGGTGTGGGAGTGCATGCTGTTTCCCCTGAGGCCTGGATTGAGGGCAACCTGAGAGCAGAGATAAGGAACTTAAGAGAGATGGTGAGGGAACTGCAACGGGCTGCTCTCACCCCCGATAGAAGTGGAGACCCAGAGGCCCAACGGTATGAACCCCCCAGTTCAAGAAGAGCCCTGCAGGGTCCCAGAGATGCCCAACCAGATAAGAGATCCCCCTCCCTCCAAGGACCACAGAGACACTAAGTTCTGCTACCGTTGTGGAGAAGATGGACACTTTCAATCTGCTTGTCGCCTGCCAGAGAACTTGAGAAAGGTTACCAACAGGTTAGTGGCCTGGCATCACAAAACCTATGCCCAGTCACCAGGGGGGAGCCACCCGCAAAAGTTTTGCCAACTGGACCAATGCCCGATCGACCTCCCAATCAATGCCTCCTGAATGGTCCGAAGTGGTGGGTCCCTCCATGGAGACTACTGTGAAAGTGAATGGGGCACCCACAAGAGCTGTGTTAGACAGTGGCTCCCAAGTGACAATTATGTTTCAGGACTGGTATCAGAAGCATTTGTCTAATGTACCCCCTGCAACCCTTGGAAGGACTACATGTTTGGGGCTTGAGTGAAAAGGCCTACCCCTACTCTGGCTATATCCGGATTTGGTTGTCCTTTCCCACCTCTGTGGCTGGAGTGGCAGAGCAAGTGGAGACCTTAGCCTTAGTGTGTCCCCTTACTGGACTGTATGATGGGGTTCCATTGCTGATTGGAACTAATGCACATATGTTTGGGCAACTGGCACAGTTGTGCTATGAAAAACAAGGGTCCTGAACTGGTAGGGCCCTAAGAATTCCGGCCTTGATCAAGAAGGCCTATGAGGCACAGAGAGATACTGACAGAATGGAACCAGGGGAACCGGTTGGGGTCGTCTGGAAGAAGGATCCTGAATCTCTGCTTTTGGCACCAAATGCCCAATGTGTCCTGCAAGGAGAGGTTCGTATGAAAAAGGATGTCAAGAACAAAATATTAATGCTGGATGCACCAGGAGATGGAAAACTGCCGAGGGCTGCTGGTCAGCCAGTATTCTGCCTGCTAGAGCCCATGCTTTTGCCAGAAGAGTGATGGTTCAAGTCCACAATGTGTCTGACAGGGAGGTTCGAGTAAACAGAGGTTGCACCCTGGCTACTGTGCATTGTGCGGATACTGCCATACTACCCAGTAACAAGAGTTCGGGAAAAAGTGATAGAGTAACGCCTGACTTGTTTGATTTTGGTGACTCCCTGTTGCCAGCTGAGTGGAAAGTGAGGATTAGTAAGAAGCTTGCACAAAGGGACCAGGTGTTCTCTTTAAAAGAGTGGGATGTAGGCTGTGTGCAGGGGGCTGAGCACCATATCCAGCTGCATGATGATAGGCCATTTCATGAGAGGTCTCGACGCTTGGCACCTGCTGACATAGACGATGTGAAGAGACATCTGCAAGAGATGTTAGCTGCTGGTGTAATACAAGAATCTAGAAGCCCATATGCTTCTCCCGTTGTGGTAGTGAGAAAAAAGAATGGGACCATGAGGATGTGTGTAGATTACCGCACCTTAAACCAGCGGACTATCCCTGATCAGTATACAATGCCACTCATTCAAGATGCTTTGGACTGCCTGAATGGTAGCAAGTGGTTCTCCGTGCTGGCTCTTCGCAGCGGGTACTACCAGATCCCGATGGCCCTGGAAGACTGTGACAAGACGGCCTTTACCTGTCCGCTGGGTTTCTATGAATTCATGAGGATGCCTCAAGGGATTTCCGGTGTCCCAGCCACTTTTCAACGATTGATGGAGCGTGCAGTGGGGGACAAGAATTTATTAGAGTGCCTGGTGTATTTGGATGATGTTATTGTGTTTGGCAGCTCACTGGAGGAACATGAGGGCAGATTGTTCAAGTTGTTGGACCAACTAGAAGACTTTGGCCTGAAGTTGTCCATTGATAAGTGTCAATTCTTTCAAACCTCCGTAAAGTATGTGGGGCACATAGTTTCCACCGAAGGGATAGAAACAGACCCGAGTAAAGCTGAGGCCCTGACCACCTGGCCACAGCCCCACAATCTAAAAGAACTGCAAAGATTCCTGGGTTTCTATGGTTATTATCGGCATTTCATCAAGGACTATTCAAGAGTGATCTGCTCTTTACTTAACCTTACTCAAGGGTACCCTCCAACGCACAAAAATACAAAAATCAGCGTCCCTTGAGACTGAGAGAGTGTATTTTCATCCAAATGAAAGTATTTGGGGCCCGCTGGACTCCTGATTGTGAGACTGCTTTTCATGAGATCATATATCAACTTACCCACGCTCCAGCGTTGGCCTATGCAGATCCAACAAAACCTTATGTCCTGCACACTGATGCTAGCTTGCAAGGGTTGGGGGCTGTGTTGTATCAAGAACATGAGAATGGTTTAAGACCTGTGGCTTTTGCCAGCAGGAGCCTGACCCCTTCTGAAAAGAACTATCCGGTACATAAGTTAGAATTCCTAGTTCTGAAGTGGGCCATTGTGGACCAATTCCATGAGTACTTGTATGGGGCTAAGATACTGGTAAAAACTGACAACAATCCCTTGACGTATGTCCAGACTTCAGCTAAGCTGGACGCCACTGGCCATAGGTGGCTTTCTGCTTTATCTACACACGACTATGCTGTTGAATACGGAGCAGGCCTGAACCACATAGATGCTGATGCTCTCTCATGGAGGCCTGTTCCCCAGAATGAATGGGTCAGACGGTCAGAACCTGATATTCGAGCTCTCTGCCAGAAGTTTGACAGGGAGAAACAAATGTCCACGGACGCAGTGGAATGTATGGTGGATTGTTTGGGGCCCTCTGAAAAGTGCATTCCTGCTGCTTAGTGCCACTTCTCTGCCTTGGACACTGGTGCTTTGCCTCAACTCAATAATGACAGTATTCAGCGGGCTCAATCCTGAGATCCCATGATCAAATCAGCTCTAGAAGCCCTCCAAGCAGGGAAAGATGTGTCAAAGTTACGTTCTACTGATTTGAGAATTGTTATACAAAGAAGATCCTAAGTTGAAACTGATTAATAGACTGTTATACAGAGAAACAGTAGACAGAGGAGGGGCAAATAGACAAGCAACAGTTGGTTTTACCCACTGCTTTCCGAGACTTGATGCTGAGATCACTACATAATAACATGGGACACCTTGGTATAGACAGGACACTTAACTTGGTAAGATCCAGATTTTATTGGCCTAAAATGGAGGCTGATGTCGAACACCACATTAGAACTTGCAGCCGCTGCTTACAGAGAAAAGCTTTGCCACAAAGGGCTGCCCCTCTTGTTAACATCACCACCAGTGCCCCCATGGAACTGGTCTGTATTGACTGAGTTTGGAGCCAGATCAAAGAAACATTAGCAATGTGCTGGTGGTCACTGACCATTTCACCCGATATGCCCAAGCTTTCCCCACCAGGGACAAGAAGACCTCAACTGTGGCCAAAGTGCTTATAGAAAACTCTTTTTGTTCACTATGGGGCGCCACAAAGAATCCATTCTGATCAAGGAAGGGATTTTGAGAGTCGTCTGATCAAAGAAGTGCTTTCCCTGTGGGAGTGTGAAAGTCCAGAACCACCCCTTATCACCCCCAAGGGGACCCACAGCCTGAACATTTCAACCACACCCTGCTAGATATGCTGGGCACCCTTCACCCTAAAGACGAGCCTAAATGGAGCCAACAAATCAGCACAGTGGTACATGCCTACAACTAAACTAAAAGTGATGCCACTGGGTTCTCCCCTTACCGCCTGATGTTTGGAAGAGAAGCCCGACTGCCGGTAGATATGTGTTTTGGAGTTTCTCCTGATGGGGTTCAAGCAGCTAATCATTTACAGTATGTGCAAAGGTTAAAGGCCCAATTAAATCATGCGTATCAATTGGCTCAAGCCATGGCTGCCAAAAGAAATCTGGCTAACAAGGAAAGGTACGACAAAAAAGTGAAAGCCCTGGAGCTCCAGGAGGGGGATCGTGTGTTGCTATGAAATCTGGGACTGCATGGCAAACATAAGATTGCTGATAGGTGGCACTACTTTCCCCACATAATGGTAGGCAAACTAGATGATCTGCCTGTATACAAAGTGAGGCCTGAGAACAATTCGAAAGAAGTGAAAACCATGCATAGAAACCATTTACTGCCCATTGGTCAAATCCTGATTGAGGCTGAGCCTCAAGAAAATGCCCCCTCTGGACCAGTGACTAGAGCTGCTGCAAAGCGAAAACAAAGAAAGTCTGCACCTACCAATGTTGAGTTACAGTGTTCTCCACCAATAATCTCAGTTGAACCGGACTGTCAGTCCATGTCCGAAGAGAGTGAGTGTGGTCTTGAATACTATCCTTCTTACGAACTGAGTCAATTGTTTCGGGGCAACCCCCTAGTAAATTCTGGAGATGAAGCTGGGCCTTCTGGACTGTCTAAGCCCCCAGCTTTGTCCCTGGAGCCACTACTCCCCGAAAGTGAAGTGCCAATTACTAAGTCAGATGATCTAGAATCACTGTGCATGGTGGAATTGCATGAGCTGCCCGAGGAGGAAAATGTTGAACTAGAACAAACTGGTGATATACCAGAACCAGAGGAGTATTTTCAATGCACTGATGATTCACTGGCAATGTCACCAAACTCCCCCTGTGGACTAAGTGTTGTGGACTCTGAGCTTGCCACTTCTGGAGCTGAAAACACTCCACGTTCTAGCCCCTCTACCCCAATGGCAGTCCCTCTGATGTATGAAGACACTGTTGAAGGTGGGGATCAGAACACAGAGACTGTCACGGTTCCCCCTAGAAGGACTGGTCGAGCTGTGAGGCCTGTGGAACGGTTAAGCTATGAGTCCCTTGGCAGACCTGTGGACCTGCCCCTTAATGTGGTCCATAAGGGAGTGTATGTGACCCCGAGCTCGTTGCCCAAACTAAGCCTGGGAAATAATTCCAGATTACTTGTCTTGCCCTCTGAGTATGGTGCCCCTGCCCCGTCTAGCCCCAAGGTAGCTGATAGGGAAGGGCCCACTCTTTTCCAGTTTCATGTGCAGGAAGGGTGACCTGATGCTGAAATGTTGTTGTGTATACAATATGGTAACATGTAGTAAGCTGTGAAATACAGAATAAGTACACATGCTTGTGATTTAAAGAATGCAAATCTAACAGTTAGTAATGTGAATGTATTTAGTAGTCGTTTTAAAAATGTTATGGGGTACCTACTTGACGCGGACGCCAAGTTCTGGACCTTGGCGCCTATTTGCACCAACAGAGAGAGTTTCTGAGTGATTGACAGCTGAGTCCACCAACTGGACCGTGTAGCACCCGAAGAGAATGCTCTGCCTTGCGACTGGGAGGTCAGATCCGTTGTGGCCGTGAGGAGAGAAGGAGCTCTGTGCTTCTGCATTGTGTAGTTTCGCATGGGAAGCGCGTGAGAGGCCTAAAGTCGGGCCGTTGCTGTTGCCAACTCGAATTGGACTGAATCCGAGAGTACCAAAGGAAAGGAAGGCTGAAAGAGTGGAAACCAGGCTCACCCTGTAGAAGACTGGAGAAATTGCTGAATCGTGCTCGATCTGTCAGGAATTGAAGCTGGCACGTGAACTCACTGGTATTTGCAGTAAGTGCATTGGGACCTGAAAGCAGCTGCCTGGTATAGTAATTTCCTTTACATGTAATTGTGTTGAATGCTTGTGAAGAACAGCTATTCCGGTTCTCTTGTCACCGCACAGTCTAAGCTGAATGTTAAGCTGAATGTGTTCAGACTGACTCCGTCTTCTGTTCAAGAAGGTGTGGCCTGGGCGGTAGAATCTCATCTACCTACTTGTGTGTCTGGCAATCCAGAACCACCATCTGCGCCAGGTTTCATCAGCGTGGGGTAGCGTGAGTACAAATCAGGGTATCCCCTGCGACCTGTTAGCAATCACCAGTGTTTCATCTGATTTTCTTTCTTTCATTTTCTCAAGGACTGAGCCATCTGGCTCTGGATTACAAAGGGGTACTGTGCATATCTCTCTTACAGGGCCCTTTCCATCTGCACCTGCTGGCCAACCCTGGGCAACAGACCTGGCTAGCCCCTCAACCTGGGTACCCAGAGTGTGACTTTTATGACTTTGTATGAGTGCATATCATTGTGATTTATTTCTGCCAATCAGCTTGATCTCCCCCTCCCTGTGTTTCACTCCCCTAAATAAACCAGAATGGATGTTATTGACTTTACCATGTTTAGAGTGTCAGTACCTATATAGTAGGCATTGCATTATTTTGTGCGAACTGACCAACCTTATTTCACAGGGGGTCCTCCGAGATGAACTGCAGAATCGGTCTCAAGGGTAAGTGGTACCTTATGATTGGATATAGTGTACATGTGGGGTATTGGTATTGCCATCCTTGTATATCGTGTGGACCATTAGAGGGAACAAAAGGAGGGGTCTCAGTGTCCCAGAGGGCTGTGACTAAACTCGACCAACCAGTACATACCCTAACCTCTGGGTGGAGGCACCCGTCATAGAACCTAGGCCCCTCAACCTGTCCGTAGCCAAACAGGCAGGGGTAGTAGCCCTTGGGATAGCGCCACCTAGGGGTTACAGATACATTTAGGGGGGGTTACCAAATAAATATTTATCCCAGTTATGAATATCGTATAAGGTGACTTCTGTTTGTTTCCAATAAGGCTGAAGTGAAGGGGTTATCCAAATACAAATGGTTCTCAGATGACTGGCTAAGGCATACCAATGGAAATTAGGTAAATTGACACTACCCTTAACACTGAAAAGATGAAGAATGGCCTGTCTGATCTGAGGCGTCCTTTCTTGCCAGATAAAATGGGATATAGCTTTATCCCATACCCTAAAATAGATTTTATCTTGCATTAATGGAAAGGTCTGCAAGTAGTAAATATTTCTGGAAAGAATATTTTAATGAATGACTTCTACCCATTGGAAAAACCTAAGATGGAATAGGGACCAACAGGACAGGTCTTCAGATATCTGCTGGGTTAAGAGCTCCATATTCAGTAGTCAAGATGGGCCAAGTTCTTGGTAATCTTTATGCCTAAATATCAAAATGCGAACTTGTGCCACTTGAATGGGAAGTGTCATTTAAGGTGAGAAGAAGGAATGAAATTATATAACAGCACTTCTGTCTTTTGCATATTTAATCTGTCACCAGAGAGGTTACCAAAGGCAAGCATAACATCCCAGACCGCAAGAATAGAGTCTTCTGGTGAGGTAAGGTCAAAAGTATGTTGTCAGCAAATAAAGCAATCTTATAGTCTTTATCCCATAAAAGAATCCCCGATATTGTTTGGTGTGTTATGAATTTGAAGAGCCAGAGGATCCAAGTATAGAGCAAAAAGTAGTGGAGAGAGGGGACAACCTTGGCGTGTGCCCCTCTCCATCTTAATTGGGTCTGAAAGTGCTCCACTGACACAGAGCTAGGCTTGCAGAGACATAGATATGTTGCAGGAGCTGAATGAATTGGTCTGGGAATCTGAAGGTTGACAGGATGGCTCACAAAAAAGGCCAGGCCACCCTGTTAAATACTTTCTCTGCATCCAAGCTCAAGTAGGTGAAGGGGATCCGATAAGTGCCAGCATGATCCAGCAGCTTGCCCAGAGTAGATGAAGCCTACTTGATCTGGGTCAATAAGAGAGGGTAGAGAGAGTAGAAAGGACTCGAGTGTTTTGGCCAAGATGGACATAAAGATTTTATAATCATAATTAAGGATGGAGATAGGTTGGCAGGAGGGGGCATACCGAGGGTCTTTGTGTGGTTTTGGGAGAGCAGAAAGTAAAGCGTACCACCAGGAGGGGGGTGGGGGAGTCCTTTGTAGTATGGTCTGAAAGGTAGAGAGGAGTTTTGGTATTAACAATGGCTGAAATGTTTTTAAAGAACTCCACAGGATAGCCATTCAGGCCAGGAGCATTATGTGTTTTACAGTCCCGGATCACCTGAAGAATCTCAGCCTCTGAGATTAGAGACATTAATCTCTGCAATGTCTCTTCACTTAGTTTAGGTAATGGCAAGTCACAAAGAAATTCTTGCAGCTGGGCAGTGGAGGGGAAGCAATCAGTTGTATAGAGCTTTTTTTTTTTTTATTATTTCTATTTTTCTGCCCCCCACTGATTGCCCTGATCTGATCAGCTCCCCCAGCCCCGTCGCCTGTAATTACCAGGGCTTACCTTATACCTGGCCCAGGAGTGGCACCTGTGGGGAGTCAATCATCATCCTGCTGCTGGTGATTTTTCCTCATTTTTCTCCTGAGGGCTCCAGGAGAAGGGCAGCATCGCGCGTGGAGTGCGCATGCCTTACAACGGTACCAACCTCCTTCTGCCCCACCCTTGACCTAATGCCTGGCACCCTCAGAGCCTGTGCTGTCCCTGGCCTCCACCAGGGGCATCCATTAGCCGAGGGATGTCGCTTCACCACCCTGGAGAGGAGAGTTGCCTGCCGGCAGCTCCATCTAGCTCTGCCCTCCCCCCCCGTGCCGACCTCCGATGGCCCGGGCCCATTCCTGAACCTGGGTCACCAGCATGCTGTGAGGTGTGGTGTCCAGCGCCTCAACCCTCTGCACCACTGGGCCGGCCAAGTTGTATAGAGCTTTTAATAGAATCCTGCCAACACTTCCCTGAACTCGGAGGGCTCTATGAGCAGGAAACAAGTTTCCACATTGAAGATTTGAGGGATCAGGGCCTGCGCACGTTTGGCTCTAAGCATTCTGTCCAGGTTGTGGGTGCCTTGAGACCCTCCTTCATAATGATAATGTTTCAGGTAGAGGAGTGTTTGCTCCACCTTTGAATTGAGGATCTCCTGGATTTCCTGCCCAATAGTATTGATCTGAGGGTGAACAGAGAGGTTACCTTGTTGTGGGAAGGTTTAGAGGGTGTGAAGAGTTTGCTGAAGTTTGGAGAAATGTTTTTCCTGTTCTGTCTTCTTCCAGGTATACTAGGCAATAATTTCTCCCCTGAAAACAGTTTTGACTGTATCCCAAAGGATAGGGGGCTCAGTGTCTTGGTGAAGATTATCGCTAAATGTTTGTGGAAGGTGATCTTCAACCAGTCATACGAAAGACAGGTTTCAGAGGAGAGAAAATGTTGAGTCTCCAATGGGTTCTTTGGGAAGGACACCCTAGGTTAAATTTGATCACCTGAGCATGATCAGAGAGGATGGTCGGAGATTGAAAGACATCCTGTATGGAATCCCGATGTTCAGTCATGAACAGATAGTCAAACCTGGCGGATGAGCTAGTTCTAGGGGAGTAATAAGTGAACTCACGCCGGGTTGGAAAGGTATGTTCCCATATATCTATTAGCCCTAGGTGGGCCAGCATCATATCTAAGTATTTTTGCAAAGAAGTTGTCTTGTATCAGGTAGGATCAGAGGCATCTAATGAAGGGGAGATAGTAACATTCAAGTCACCACCCATTATGAGCTAACCTTCAAGATTCGGCAATAGAAGGTTAAAAAAGATCTGGACTGCCTTCTTATCAGAGCCTGAGGGTAGATAGATGCTTGCCAGTGTGACTGGTGAGTCGTAGAAGATGCCCATGGTGATAACAAAATTACCTTCTGAATCTATACTTTGTTCTTGAAGAGAAAATGGGATCCCTCTGGGAATAAGTATCGCAACCCCTCGCCGATGACAAGATTTTTGGGAGGGTGCTATCTCTGTGGAGAAACCCCTGGATTGTAATTTATTTATTTACTTTTGTTGACCAGGTAAGTACACTAGGCAAGTTATATGCCTATTTTCAGGTACGACCCGGGAGAGTACAATGAGATACAGATACAGTGAGATACAGGTTCATACAGAGGACAACATGACACAAGTTAGGCAGTATACAGAGTCAAAATAGAACCATGTGAACATAACCAGTAGACAGTAAGCACAGTTAAGAAATGTACAGGAATATATATACACAGAGACACCAAGGCCTAAGAACAGTACAATTTTACAAGGTATAAATGGCTCCGAGCCACAAACAGAGCCACAGTCTGAGTATCTCCTGAAACAGAGAAAAACTACATTATACGTACCTCAGAGTCCAGTTAGACAGGCTGCGTCTTGCAGGAGCTGTAAGAGGGGTGCCAGGAAGCACATGTGACTCCGGTGCAGGGGACCAGAACTAGCTATGGAGGTCTAGGACACCCACATGCAGAGGAGAGCTTCAAGAGATACCACAGGGAGATCTAAAAGAATGAGTGGGAGGGGAAGGAGTGGACCTGAGTGGGAAAGGAGTTCCATAGCCTAGGAGCACTGAAACAAAATCCATGTCCCCCATTTAACATGCTTTGACTCCAGAAGATGGGTTTTCTGAAGGAAATTTATTTCAGGCTTTTCTTTTTTAAGGTAGTGGAGAAGGTGGTAATGTTTAAGTGGGTTATGAATTTCATTAATTATTTAAGGAAATGATTTTGAGGAGTTATCCATCAGCAAAAGTAAGGGGGATTTGTAAAAACTGGAGGATCTGAGAGTCCCCCCCAGGGCACAATCAAAGTAGACAGAAAGAGAGTAGTTGGAATATAGTAAGACAGAACAGTGCTAGCAGAATAAAATCATATCTTGGAAAGAACAGCTGAGAAAAAGGACAGAGAAGGAATGCGCTAGGTAGCATATAGAAATACACTGACAATAAAGTGCCATTGTCAATAAAAATATATAAACAATGCAACTGAAAATTAAGCCAAAAAATAGGTAATGTGTTTCCTGTTCACCAACCGGGTACTATGGAGTAATCAAAAACCGTAAATAAGATAACAGGAAACAATGTTTTGTTTCATGACATTATTTGTCCACCGCCGTGGACCTGGCAGATGCTGTGACCTCCCCTCAGAGGGGTACATCCTCTGGTCCATCGGGCCATCATGGGTCCTGCCGGGTCCTGGTATTTTTCCTCTGTTTTCTCCCCTATGCCCACGCCAGTGCAATGGGCACAGCAGCTGTCTCCACCTCAGAAAAAATGCAGCCTATGAAATATCTTTTATCTTTAGTCTTTTTTTGGCGGGGGGGGGGCTGAGGCAAAAAGCAGGTCAAGGGGTAGAGAGCAGGGCGCACACACCACCGCCACTGACGGTGAGTTAGGGCAATGTCCCATGGGCCGATGGAAAATGAGGTCCAGCTCTGCACTAAAACTAAGGACCGACACCCTGGGGATATGGGGGAGTACTGCATATCCAGGAAGTTGTGAGGCAGCTTTGCTACAATTGAGCAGATTGCTAGATGCAAGGCATGTGCAGCTAACGTCTGCCCCATAGCGGCGCTGTTGATGGCACCATGAGAACATATAGGATAGTGCTTATGGTTGTAGTTAGGATGAGGGCACTGGGACTTCCTCCAAAATGAGGGGTGAAGTACGGTGGCCCAACATCACTAGCAGACTAAAAGAGTAGGCATAAAAGCTGGGCAGGCAAGTCTAGGGGTTAGTAGTGGCCCCTTTAAGAAGCAAAAGAAAAGGCAGTTAGCCATGTACCCGGTAGAGTGGCTATATCACTCGATATATCTAGACAAAATGCTAAGGCTCTCTTATGCAGGAGAAAGGTCCTTTTCATGCCCTTAGTTGTCCAGCTTCATATACCAGTACTGCATGGGGTCTCAGTTTGCACCTCCGGGGCAGGCTGGCTGCCTCAAGGAGCCCCCAGAAATACCATCTAGGAAAGAGGTAAGCACTTTCCAGCTTGACCAGTGTATCTTTCCCAAACTGGACCCAGCGCAGAGCATGGCAATGGCAGCAAGCCCCTGACTCCCCCACGGGCCCCACCCCCATCCTAGAAGTGGACCAGAAGGTATAAGCAGTCATGAGGGGCATGAAGCCCCATTGAATATGCATTAACTGCCCATAACCAGGAGTGATTTCAGTGCAAAACAGGGGAGTTCATGCTACATTAAGGAAGACCTTAGGGCTCAGTCCAGTGGTGCCTGTGAGTTTAGGGAACAGAAAGAGAGACAAAAGGAGCACTGTGGGAGCAATGACTGATAAAAGTAGACTCCCAGAATCAGAATTGAATGTCCAACCAAAGTATGCACCACTGGAATATGCTAACTAGGTTAAACAGTGAGGACGTCAAGTGCTGGGCATCTGAAACCAGTGGGCTGCAAATTATGCAGGAAATCATATTTCTAAAGTGGAAACTGGTACTGGACCCAGAGAGTACATTGAAATAGAGTAGGTACGTTTGGGAGAACAGATTGCCATGCCAAAAAAACCCAAAAAACACACACACACATATATAGGTGGAGCACATGGCACTGTATATAAGACTAGCCTACTTTGTTATGAATATGACGTGCAGGGTATCCAGTGAACAAGGTGACTGAAATTGGGCACCTACAAAAATGGCGACTCAGTTACGGTGCCTGTGTTCATGGCTACCAGGCGAGGCGATCAGATACTGGGGTGGGCGAAATACTGTGACGGGAAGTATTGAAATATGCTATGTTACACGTGGGGGGGAGGCAGGAGGGATGGTATGTGGGAGGGGTGTGATATAGCTGCCAAGCTGGTCCACTAGCGTAGTGGGGAGGGTGGTTGGCTGGGGGGTGCAGGGTACATGGTTCAGGTCCAGCGTGGTGTGGGTTTTTATTTTTGCTGGCAGGCGACTTTATATTTTGTTAAGTATTTCACCCCCCCCGACATGCACCCACTGGAGTTGAGAATCCATAAGTGGGGGGGCAGGGGGCATAGCCCCCTGCATTAAAAATGAGACTCATAGGTCTCAGGCGCTGTTTTTGTCCGTGCTGCGAGTGTGCATTGCCGAAATTAGTTTTCGGCGATGTACACTCGCCGTAACAGTGATCGCTATTCTGTGATCGCCGTTATGACATGAAACCATTGTGCAGATAGTGAATGTCTGCCCCTCCCAAGTATGAGTCAATCTGGCTGACCCCTCAGCTCACCTGAAGAATCTTGCATGCAAGGAGAAAATAAAAATTGTAATAGGTAAACAAGTAAAAATTCCAAACAGCTCATGTAGATTGGGACCGTCTGTTCGATTGTAGAAGCTCTTTCACGTCATTCAAAGTTGCCTGGCTGTGGATACGTCTCTCATTGCGCTTATGGACTTGTTGCCAGGTGATGTCTTGAAGGGTCTGCATCTTGGATTTAGGCAGGGTTGTTGCACTAACTGGAACATCAGTTCCTGTTGTGGCAAGCTCAAGCCTCAGCAGAGTGGAAAAAGTCCATGGACCATCTGTTAATGTGATAACTAGCCGAGAAGGGTACAGAGTCTGGAACTTGAGCAGCTGGGAGGGGAGGACCTTTAAGATAGATAAACATGCTCTGTGTTTTGTAGCTAATTCTGTAGAGTAATCATTGTCGAAAAGGATTTGCTTATTTTTGTAGGTTAACTGCTTCATCCTCCACGCACGCAATAGGACCTCTTGCTTAGTGGGGTATGTCATCGAAGCACAAGTCAGGAAGCATAGGAAAACCAGGAGCAGTTATAAAATTCACAAGTAGCATTTTATTATTATCAATAACAGTAAAATAAAAAATAAAATCGTTCAGTATAACTACAAAGGCAATACAAACAGAGAAAACAATGTTTTTCATCTGAGGGTATCTCTACTTCTCAGTTTCAGTCTCTCAGTCTAACAAAATATTGCTGCTCTTTTTATAATAAGTCTTTGCCTGGCAATTACCTTCTGCAACCTCATCTCGTTAAAAGGCATCCTATTTCTCACAAAATGTATAAGAACTTTGTCAATTTCCTTGCAGGTGCAACAAAAAAGAACATGGTGTCCCAGAACTAACCTCCTGTTGACAGCTATGCAAAAGAGTTTGTGGAGGTCAAACTGCATCTCAAAGTTAACCCCCTAAGTTCCAAATAGCTTTTTGTAATCATTTCAACAATATAACTATATACATTTTCTAACCAAGGGATTCCAGTTTCACATAAAGATTCACATATGCAGTATTTTATAACTGCAGATACGCAAGGGGAAAGAAACGACAGAAAAGCAAGAAACAGTAAGTGAAGGCAGGGAGATAACGGGAGGGGGAGAATCACGAGACCATTGGAGTGATCAGTTCCTAGGTCTCACAAGAAATGTGATTGCACAGTCAGACAGACAAGAGACAGAGAAGGAGAGGCTAGAACAGATCCTTGCGTTTAACTATTTCTGCATAACAAATGGGACAGGAACTTTTTCAACCCTATCACAGAGTAGCTGAGGAATCTAATAATGATTGAACGTCAGCGTCCCTCGGGATTGTAGGCTTGGGTGCCAGAGCCCTATGCTACCACTCAACATTAAAAGAGAAGTCAGGGCCCAGCTGCAGCAGGTCATGGAGAAAACCATTCATGAAAGAATACATGTCCCTTTTTTCTTCACCTTCGGGTAAGCCATATATGCGGAGATTATTTCAGTGGGACCTATTCTCAAGGTCCTTGCATTTCTCAACCAGGGTTTGATATTCGTAAGAGTGTGGACCATGATGTGCTGTGGTTTGTCAAGGTGGGAATCAGTTGTTCTGAGGTAGGATTCCAAGACAGTAAATTGTTAGTTAATTTTAGAGATTTCAGCAGTAAGTTCCAGTTTAAATGAATGCACTTCTGGTTGGAAGTCTTTTAATTCTGCTAAAATTGCAGCTTTAGATGGTTGAGTGGGAGAAGCTGAGACTGCGGCGACCATGTCAGTGGGCACTGCTGGAGTTGGAGAGGCCAAAGGGGTAAATTCATTTGAATCCATTGCAGGAGGGGCGAGATTGTTTTTTTTTTTCTGCCCATGTATTTAATGTGCTCCTGTCATAGAGTGTGGCTCAGTCTAAATGAAGATGGTTGGAAAGAGGGAGCAGTTTTGGTGACAGGGAGTTGGAGTTACTGTTTCAGCCTTGCATTTCCTCAGCCAACGTCACCAGAAGTGCCCCTGCATGGTAAATGTTTTGCCAGCTGCTGACACCCATATACTGTATTAAAAAGATCTCTTATCCCCTATCTGCTCTCCCCTGGCTGGCAGGACTAGGATGTTTTTAAAGAGAATTGGATCTGTGAGGCAGGCTTAAGGACCTGGCCCAAAGTTGTCTGAGCTCTTACCAGTAGGATTGGTTGACTGGTATCCCCAGAATATATATTATATATATATATATATATATATATATATATATATATATATATGGATACATGATGGCATGAGTGTGGTATGGCAAATATTGTCACTCCTGCAGAGTGAGATATCCAAGCTCACGATGCAGGAGTGACAATATTCTCGCCTACCGTCTCATCATGTGATCACATACAATAGGGCCAAGAGTTTCACAAGTTTTGTTATGCTGTCTTGTGTTCTGTTCCTGTTTATGTGTATGCTCATTCTGTGTGTGAGCTTTTCTGAATGGTCTGGCAGTGTTATAAACTCTGAGAGACACATGAGTGTGTTTTGCAATGCTAAATGAGTTAGTTTTAGATAGGAATGAGAAACATACTTTTGTGAAGCTATATTGTTTAGCAGTCTGGCTGCAGTGACATTAAGAGCATCACAGTAATTGTAATGAGCTGAGAGGCAGAGTGTCAGAACAGCTGATACTGTTTTCAGTGGTAATTAAGTTAGCTGCAGGCAGAGTGCAGAGTGTTCTGTGAAACTGCTCTTTAAGATTCTGGCTGCAGTGAAGTTGAGATTGTCATAGTAATGGGTGAGAATCAGAGTTTGAGGAACAAGTGAGAGTGTGTTTCAGTGGTAGTTGAGTTAGCTGCAGGCAGTAGTTTAGACTGTTCTATGAAGCTGTGCTGTTTAGAATTCTGACTGCATCAAGTTGAGAGCATCACAGTAATGAGCTGGAAGTTGGGGAGGGGGGTAGGTGTGTTTTGTAATGCTCACTGAGTTAGCTGAAGGCAGCAGTGAGACCTCTCAGGTAGTTCTGCATTTGTGTCTATGGTAACAGCACAGGTGTTTCTTGCATGCTGAGGGGAAAGCTGCCTAGGGTGATGATATCAGTGACCTTTTGTAACCTGTGTGTGTAAATGGCTGATATCATCACAGTAGAGCAGAGGGTAAAAATATCACACTGCAGTGGATGATACGCTGTTTTATCTCACTCATTTACCACTCACCCCTATTGTATATATATATTTATTATATCAGATACAACACTGTTGAGCTTGAGAAGCGCTTTTACAAAGGTTTCTTGTCAGTAGGTGAAACAATATGTACAAATTGAGATTCACAGAATATAGACATTTTCACAAGATATTTACATACGAACATATGAAATTTGCTAGCAGAAAAAGGCCATTTGGTCTATCGAGTCTGCTCGATTTTGCAGCTAGCAGCCCTATTCTGCAGCTGCCCATCCCTCCTCACCCCCCCTCCCTTTATCCTCCCTCTTGCCCTGTCCCAGCCCCTTTTGAAGCAGCCCACTGTTTTACAGGCTACCACCTCTGCTGGTAACACGGTCCACCCTGCCACCACCCTTTCTGTAAAAATGTGTCTCCTTATTTCCCCCCTGAACCTTCCCCCCTCCAATCTCATGTCATGGCATCGAGTGTCCCTCCCCACCCTTACACTGAATAGTCCCTCTATACCAGTCTTGTTTGTCCCTCTCATGTACTTGAATGTCTCCGATCATATCCCCTTTGTCCCTCCTCTCCTCTAGCGAGCACATGTTCAACTCCTTTAGCCTACTCTCATACAGTAAGTTCCTCAGTCCCTGGATCATCATAGTTGCTCTGCGCTGCACCCCTTCCAGTAATTTAATGTCCCTTTTTGGGTATGGGCACCAGTACTGCATGCAGTATTCGAGATGAGGTCTAACTAATGATCTATACAGCGGCAGATTCACCTCCCCTCTCCTCGACGTTAATCCCCTTGCGATGCAGCTCAGTATTTTGTTGGCCCTTGCTGCTGCCTTCCTACACTGTGCTGAGTTGTTCATTGATCCTATGATGACCATCCCCAGATCCTTCTCCTTTTCAGTCTCTGCCATCTGCACTCCCCCTGTTGGTAGTTTCTCCATGGGTTTTTTGCCCCAAAATGCAGTACCTTACACTTTTTGGCATTGAACCCCAGCTGCCAAGTGTCTGACCAGGTCTCCAGCTTTTTTGGATCTTCCTGCAAACTCTTCCACCCCTCAGTGTCATCCACCACTGCCCCATCTTGGTGTTGTTGGCAAACAGGCTGAACCTGCTCTTGATGACCATGGAAATGTCTGCAATAAATATCCCAAATAACACTGGTCCCAGCACTGAGCCCTGTGGAACCCCACTCATTACTGCCCTTGGGGATGAGAGTTCCCCTTCCACCACCACCCTCTGCTGCCTTCCCTACAGCCAGTTTGTCACCCATCCCACAAATTTTGCTCCTGCCCCTGTGCCTTCAAGTTTTATTCCAAGTCTCCCATGATGCACCAAATTGAATGTCTTGCTGAAATCCAGATACAGGACATCCACTGCATGGCCCTTGTCCATCTGCCTAGTTAACCAGTTATAGTACTCTACCAGGTTGGTTTGGCAGGATCTGCCTGCAACAAAGCCATGCCGTCTACTGTCTTGCAGCCTATTGAACTGCAGCAAGGACACTAGCCTCTCCTTCAGGACTATTTCCATTAGCTTCTCCATGATGGACATGGGGCTCACAGGTCTATAGTTCCCTGGTTCATCTTTGGTGCCACTCTTATGTAGGGGAACCATGTGAGCCAACCACCAATCCTTGAGTACGCATCCCGAATTCAGTGAGGCATTGAATAGGCCTGCCAAGGGCCCCATCAGGATCTCTGCTAGCTCCTTCAGTACCCTGGAGTGAATGCCATCTGGCCCTGGTGCCTTGTCCACCCTCAGCGCTCTCAAGCCCTCCAGCATTCTACCTTCTGTGATCACCCCATCTGTTAATCCCTCCCCAGCATTTACTGCCCCCCTACACCCCCTTGGGTAGCACTCCCCCTCTCTCTTTCGTAAATATCGAGCAGAAGTAATCATTTAGTGCTTCTGCCTTTCCTCCCCCCATCTCTATCCATTGCCCATCCTTCTTAATCATTACTATCTGTTCTTTACAGCTCCTTTTCTCCCTGATGTACCTGAAGAAGCTCTTCTCCCCCTCCTTAATTCCTTGCAGCATCCTGAGCTCTTTGGTGGCTTTTGCTGTTCTTACTGTCCTTGTCACCTCCCTTGCCTCTTGCAGGTACTCCTTCCAATCTTCCCTCCTTCCTGATTTCCCGTATCTCCTAAAGGCCACCCTGTTTCTCCTCACCTTTTCCACAACCCCCCTGCTCATCCAGCTTGGTCTTTTTGCCCTGGCCTTTTTACTCCGAATCCTGCTACAGGAATTGGTAGCCTCTAGTACCCCCTTCTTTATCAGCTCCCATCTCTGATCTGTGTCCATACTAGGCTGAATCCTGGTCAGGTACCCACTCACTATCTCCCCCATCTTTGCAAAATCCACCTGCCTGAAATCCAGCACTTTTGCATTGGATGCCACCCCGTCTTTCCCCATAATCAACCTGAACCATACTGAGTAATGATCACTCCCTGCTAGTGGTTCGTCCACCTTGATATCCCTCACAAACTCCCCATGCGTGCTAAATACAAGATGTAACAGTTGGGAGCAGTGCACATATCTGGAATTGAATGAGTGCAGTTAGACAAGAAAACTAGAGACTGTAGCTGAGTGTGCGGGGTTAGGGGTATGGGGGATGTACTTTCAGGAGTAGTGCCAGTGTTAGGTGGAAGTGAGGCAATGTTTAGTGGGTGTTGTCTCAGTAGCAGTTACAGTTGGTGCTGGGGGTGAGTACTTGTTATTAGAGCTTTCTTGAATCGTTCTAGATTAGGAATATTTAGTATAGACTCCGGTAGCTCATTTAACCATTTTGGTGCATGAATGGCAAAAGGGCGTGAGGCTTGGGTTGTCCTGTGATGTGGAACAGCTAAGGCATTTCTGGTCACATTCAGTGAAGTGGTATGCACCTCTGTCCATATTTCTTTCAGCATAGGTCCGTGTTCGTCATTCGAAAGTGCTTTGACTTGTCTGGGGTTATGAAATACCTAGATGACACCTTCCACCTAAACTCCCTCTGACTCGCCAATGCTGTGGTTTTGTGGATGTTGTGCCAGATTTTCCTTCACTGTTCCTTAGTGACCATCTTGCCTAACTGTCTCCCACTTGCATTGAAAGCTTTCTATCTCTTTCTTTCCTGTGTCACTTACTATGATTCTGTAAAGGTTTGTTATTTGGTGTTTCTGGGCTCTGACTTGCACGAGTGATGTCACCCTCATTATTACTTTCTTTTGTGTTCCCCGTATCTTTTCTGTGTTTTCAGGTTTAAATAAAAAGTTTCTAACCTGAAGATATCTAAAGAAGTCTATGGCCCCCACTTTCAAAAGGTTAGCGCAGCACAAATTGGGTTTGTGCTGCGCTAACCAGGTATAGCGCCTGCCATCAGGGTTATGCTCATATTCAAAGGCCACCTATGCACAGCGCACCCCCGACAGTGCCGTGGCACACAATGTCATGCTGTGCATATGCAGATGAGGGAGCCCCCATGCATACACAGTGCAGCGCGATATTGAAAATATTTTTTTAGATGTACTAAATGATCACAAGTGTGGAGCAGTTTAATGTTTCTGAAACCCAGCCCTGCCCTGCACACCCTCCACACACTGTCAAGGGCTGGGTACCCAGGTGGCCCAGCGGTCTCTCCTAGCCTGATCCCTCTGTTATAAAAAGAAAAACATACCTGGTGGTCTAGCGACCCCCCCGAGCCTGATCCCATCACACAGAAAAAAACAGCAGCCCTGGTAGTCAGTCCCCCTCCCTAACCCCGACCTGCCCGTATCGTCGAAACACCATCCCTGGTGGTTTAGTGGACCCCCACTCCCCCCAGCAGGTAGTGTTCCACCACCTCACTCCCCCATCCCTACCCCCAAGGGCTGGCAACCGGCACAGCTCTTTGTTCACCACCATGGCCAGCTGCCGACTGAGCTCTCTTGGAGCACGTACTGTACAATTAGTCCAAGAGAGCTCAGTAGGCAGCCGCCTATGGTGGTGAGCTGAGGGCTGTGCCAGTTGCTGGCACTCAGGGTTGGGATGGGAGGAGTGGGATCCTGGGACACTACCTGGCAGGTGGGGGGATGGGGGTCCACTAGACCACCAGGGATGGTGTTTCTGGCCTGATATTGGCAGGTAGGGGTTAGGGAGGGGGGACTGCTAGACTACCAGGGATGCTGTTTTATTTTTATAAAGGCTGGGATTGAGGCTCAGGGAGTGAGGATCGCTAGACTACCAGGGATGCTGAATTTTTTTAATAAAGGCTGGGATCGGGGCTCAGGGAAGGGGGATCACTAAACTACTAAGGATGCTTTTTTTTTTTTTATATATATATAAAAAGGCTGGGATCAGGGCTTGGGAATGGGACTGCTGGACCACCAGGGTTATTTATTTTATATTGGATGGGGATCGGGGCTGGGGAGGGATGACCTGGCCCAGCACACATGGCTGCTGTGGTAGCATGCAGATGAACCCATAATGAGCATGCAAATAGCCTGCTAGTACCGTGCATGCCCAATTGGCTCATCTGCATGTTTGGGCTGAATATTGCCAATGGGGTCACAGTGCTAACCAGTGTGTGCCACGCTTTACCCCATGGGTGATCTTCGGCTTAGCACCCTAGTAGCGCGGCACAAAGCATGGCGACCACTGGCTGTGCGCCTCACTACCATGGCCTGATATTCAAAAGGATAGCGCAGTCAGTTCGGATCATGCTGTCTATTTGAATATAGTGCCAAAGCCAGCTGGCCCTAGTTTTTCACACGATGCCCCATGTGTGCACGAAGCTGGCTGGTTCTGAATATGGGGTCCTATATTTGTGAACCCAAATTCTTCTCTTAGCATGGAAATGGTTTCACTTCTCCCTGTGTTAGGAACTGGGGAGAGTAAGGGGCAGACTTGATGGGCCAGAGGAGTCCTTTTCTGCCATCAAGTTTCTATGATTCTTCTCTCCCACCTTAGATAGGCCATATCCCACTGCACCAGGCCAAACCCTGGGTAGTGCCTGATGGGTATCTACCCCCACTGTGGACCCTTGGCTTGACATCTCTTTTTTTTTGTGTATAATATTTTTATTATCAATAAAAAGTGTTTTTTGTCCATAAAAGATATCAACATGACATAGATAAAAGCAATATATTGAACTTACAGTGTGGATACATACTGGTTGGTCACATTATTATTCACTTACATTCAAGTTTATCTGGTCACGTTATATATTTTAAAATTGATACTATGCACACTGTAACTCCAACCTCTCCCTTCCGTACTAATCTGTACTTATTCCATGCCATTTTCAATTATGACTCCCATAGAAACAAACTAAAAACTATCTCATTAAAGCTGGAATAAAAAAAAACTGAAGCCACATGGTCTGTATCCATAATCCTAATATTAGGATACACCATTATATTGCTACGATCCTAAGTTAATTCCTCCTATACTTGATTGTCTAAACTTTAAGGCTCTGAATTAGGTTTTGTCTTTTTTATCATTTTATATATGTTGTCTATACCAATCCCCCATTGTGAAGGCATGCAGCCTCTCCTGGAGTCAGGGCGTTCAGAAAATTACCCCATATCCCTGGGAACCTATCCTCTTTACCCTTCAGGATGTAGGTCAGTCTGTCTACTGCCAAGCCTTTAATAGCTAATCTTTTCCATTGTTCTACTCTTGGCACAGAACTTGTGGTCCACAGGTTCTGTATTCTTTGCCTAGCCACCACCAAAAGTACCCTAAGCCACCAGGGATACAGCACCCAGTCTCTGTTGCCTTCCACCTCTACCCCAAATAATAGTGGCCTTGGGGATATCTCTACTGGTTGTTCCATCATTCCAGATAGGTCGCTTCCACCCCCTTCCAATATTTTCGCAAGTTTGAACATTCCCTTTAGTAGTGTATAAAAGTGCCCTGTGCCACTCCACACGTTCCACAATTCGGTGAGACTCCTGGGAAGAACCTGTGGACCATGCTGGGCTGGTAGTACAGTCGGTGTAAGAATTTATACTGTGCCTCCTTGTACTTGTTACATAGGAGTAATCCCATATGTGACTTTAACACTAATTCCCAGTTGGAGTTTAGTATTTCCATCCCCAGGCCCCTCTCCCACTATCTCTTAACTTTAAGTGTCTCTCCCTAAAAAACCTGTCTATTGAAACTTACCACCCTACCCATTAGCCCTTTCTCATTTCTGACTACCCCATATATTTCCTTTTCAACCTCTGAAATGAGAAAGTCCCACACTTGGTCCTTCATAGTCACTTACAATAATCCCTAATCTGGAAGTATCTGCAAAGGTGCATTGCAGGGATGCCAATCCTCATCTGTATGTCCTGAAAGGAGTATATCCCTGATCTAGTAAGAAGGTCCCCAACACATTGTATTCCCTGATCTTACCACATTTTAAAACCTTCATCAGTTAGCCCTGGTTGGAAAACAGGGTTCCCTACCACTGGGACAAGTATAGTGTTCTCTTGTGTTGCTCCTCATTTTCTTTTAATAGTTCTCCATGCGTCTAGACTTGAGATCACCATGGGATTGGGATCTTTTAGTCTTTTGTATGCCTGTAGACCTTCAGCTCTGCGATAAGTCGAAATCCGCCCTGGGGCACGTTCCTTGTCTAACTCGACATCTCTTTTTAATCATTAACCATAAGGATTTCAAGTGTTTGGTTCAGTTATTTCTTACTTGTCTACTGTCTGTTTGCTCTGACATGGACTATGGGAGTATTTGGTGCGCATACCTCTCAACCTCCTGTCTCGTAAATCAGGGACAAAGGACCAAAATCAGGGACACATCTTCAAAATTGGAGGTATCCACTCTGGGAGCTGGTAGAATAAGGGGCTTAGTGTAAAATGCATTTTCTAAGGGAGAACAAGTCTGTAACTTTAATGTTTGACACTATTTTGTGCTTACAACCCCCACTGTTTGGTCACAGAAACACAATTTTTAGGAGGGACAGATTCAAATTTTGAGGCAAAATCAGGGACAGTTGAGAGGTATGTTTGGTGGGATGTTGGAGATGAACACACCTCTCTAGTAGTACCCAGTTAACTTCTTTATGGTCTCTTATTAGTTCTATTACTTGTGTGAGTTGCACATTTTCATAGTGTCTGGGACAATTAGGGAATCCCATCCCCTTTCCTCTTTCTTTCTGGTTAGTGTTACCTATTTTATCCTAGCTATTTTTCCCTACCATATGAACCTACTGAGTGCTCTTTTGAGCTCTGTCCATTTTTTTTCTGGGGGTGTTGAGTGGCAATTCATTGAACCCATGAATGGTCTTTGCTCCTGCCACCTCTGCTGGTAGGCTGTTCCATGGCTCAACCCCTCTCTGTGTGAAGTAACATTCTCTCATATCCCTTCTGAATCTCTCTTCTACCAGATTTCATTCATGCCCCCTCATTACTGACCTGTGATTCCTATTGAATACCTCCCCACAGTTCACCTTGCTTTTCCTTTCAGGAACTTAAGTTCTCTATCTCGCCACCCCCTTTCCCTCTTGTTCTCCAGTGAGTACATGTTAAGGGCCCTTAGCTGTTCCTAACAGGACTGCATTGACTGGTTCATTTGAGGGAGCTGCTTAAGATGACTTCCAGGTCTCTTTATTCTGAAGTAGTAGCTACTCCCTAACATCTGGTATTCCATCCTAGGGTTCATAGTCCCTATGTGCATAACCTTGCACTTTTTGACGTTGAATCTCAACTGCTAAACCTTAGACCATCTCTCTAACCCTGCTACATCTGTTTGCAACTCCCTCACCCCCTCTTTGCTGTCCACTCAACTACAAAGCCTAGTGTCATCTGCGAAGAGACACATCTTGCCTTGTATGTCTTCCACTATGTTGCAGATAAACATATTGAAAAAGACAGGTCCCAGAACTAACCCCTTCAGCACTCCACTCATGCCCTCCTCATCCCCTGATTTGACCCCATTATGTATCACCCTCTGTTGTCTCTTCCCCAGCCAATTTCCCACCCATTGTACTACAGTCACAGCCAAAGACATGGCCAGATATTTCATGGCCAGATATTTCCTGAACTTTCTGTGATATTTCTAGAGAAATCTCCTACTTTCTGCATTTTCACAGGAACAGCAGAGACAAACTCTTTAGAAATTTTGCGAAATATCTGGAAATATCTGACCATATCTGTGACTACTACTGTAGCTCTCTGTTATTTGACATGGTAACGAGGGTAGTGGACAAGGGACAAGCAGTGGATTCCCTCTACTTCGACTTCAGCAAGGTGTTTGACTTTGCTACACAGAAGGTTGCTGAAGATGTTAGAGGATCTGGGAATAGTGAAGGATTTAGTTAGATGGGTGGGAAACATGCTGTGGGGCAGCAGAGGGTGGTGGTAAACGGGGCAAGTTAGAGGTGAGTGAGGTCATGACTGGGGTGCACAGGGTTCAGTCTTGGGACCAGTTCCCTTCAACATGTCCATCAGAGACGTAGGAGAAGGAATACAAGGCAAGATGTTTCTGTTCGCAAATGAAACTAAGCTCTTCGGCAGGGCAGACAGCGAGAAAGAGGTCAGGGAGCTGCAGGAGGACCTTCAAAGAATAGAGGGGTGACCCAAAGTGTGGCAGTTGAAATTCATAGATACATAGATACATAGACAGTGTCGGCAGATAAGGGCCTATGGCCCACCCAGTCTGCCCATTTGAGCTTGTAAGTTCAGTTTATGTTTTCCTAGAAGTCTGTTGCTCCTTACCCCTAACCTCCAGAATTCCTTTATGTCTATCTCATGCATTCTTAAATCCCGTGATTGTTTCAGCCCCCACCGCTTCCTCTGGCAGGGTGTTCCACTTGTCCACCACCCATTCTGTGAAGAAATTCTTCCTCATGTTTCCTTGGAATCGTCCTCCCTCCAACTTCATCCCATGCCCTCTGGTCCTGGAACATCTTTTTCGCTTAAAAATAGTGTATTCCTGCACCCTGTTCCTCCCTGTGAGATACTTGTATGTCTCTATCATATCCCTCTCTCCTCCTCTCCTCCAGGGAGTACATGTTCAGTTCCTTCAACCTGTCTTCATAGGACTTGTGATGCAATCCATGCACCATCTTTGTTGCCCTCCTCTGAACCTTCTCTACCCTGTCTATGTCCTTACATAGGTATGGTCTCCAGAACTGTACACTGTACTCCAGGTGGGGCCTCACTAGTGTCTTGTATAGCGGAATTATGACCTCCCTTTTCCTGCTGGTGATGCCCCTGCCTATATATCCCAGCATCTTATTTGCTTTACCTGCTGCCTTGTCACACTGTTTTCCTACCTTGAGGTCATCAGAGATGATAACCCCAAGATCCCTTTCCTGCTCGGTGCATGCTATATCCTCACCCCCCAACTGATATATTGTGCCAGGGTTTTGTGTCCCATATGCATTATCTTGCACTTCTTTGCATTGAATTTCAACTGCCAAACCCTGACCATTCTTCAAGTTTCTGCAGGCCCTTCTCATTCTGTCTACACTCTGGTGTGTCTACTCTGTTACAGAGCTTTGTGTCATCAGCGAACAGTGAAATTCTGCCTTCTAGGTCCTGTGCAATGTCACTGATGAAGATGTTGAATAGGACCGGTCCAGCACTGATCCCTGTGGTACCCCACTGGTCACTCTTCCCTCTGTGGGTGACAGCCATTTACCACCACCCTCTGTGTCCTGCCACCCAGCCAGTTACCTACCCACCACACTACTGTCCTGCCCACACCCATATTCCCGTTTGTGTAATAGTCTTCTATGTGGCACAGTGTCAAAGGCCTTGCTGAAGTCCAGATAGGCCATGTCCACTGCCCTCCCCTGATCCACCTCTCTAGTCACCCAGTCAAAAAATTCAATGAGGTTGGTCTGACATGACCTCCCCTGGTGAAACCATGCTGCCTTGGGTCCTGTAGTCCATTGACAACCAGATGTTCCACCAATCTCTCCTTCAGTAGTGCTTCCATGATCTTCCCACTACTGAGGTGAGGCTGACTGGTCTGTAGTTACCTGCTTCCTCTTTGTTCCCGCTTTTGTATAAGGGGACTACATCTGCTGTCCTCCAGTCTTTGGGTACCTCCCCTGCTTCCAGTGATCAGCTAAACAGGATAGCCAGAGGTTCAGCCACCACCTCTCTTAGTTCTTTAAGGACCCTGGGGTGCACCCCATCTGGCCCCATTGCTTTATCCACTCTTATTACTTCCAGTTCCTTCAGGACTCTTTCTCGTGTAAAGGGACTTGTGTCCATTTCTGCACCATGCTCACCCCTTGTACTCCCTTCAGACCCATTACCCTCCTCTTCCTCAGTAAAGACTGAGCAGAAATACCTGTTCAATATGTCAGCTTTACTGTTGTCATCCTCCACGCGGCCCCCATCCTCCCCCTTCAGTCTCACTATCCCTCCCTTTGACTTTCTTTTTTCACTTATGTACCTGTAAAAGGTTTTGTCCCCTCTACCCACTGATTTTGCATTGTGTTCTTCTGTCTGAGCTTTGGCTTCCTTACTGACCTCCTGCCTCCTTTACTTCTCCTGGTACTTCTCCTATCCCCTTCTGCCTGTGTCTTTTTGTATTACCTGAATGCAATCTTTTGGCTTTCACTTTCTTTTGCTACCTCTTTGGAAAACCATAATGGTCTCCTCTTCCTTTCCTTTGCTAACTTGCTTAATGCATAATTCTGTTGTTCTTGTAATCCCCATTTAAATACTGCCCACTGTTCCTCAACCCCTGATTCCTGTCCCATTCCCCTAATGCCTCTTTCAAATATCTCCCCATTTTCCCAAAGTCTGCCCCCCTAAAATCCAGGATACGTGTTTTTGTGTGGTTTGGTTCTGCTCTTTCTGTGATTTCAAACCACAATGACTGGTGGTCACTGTTCCCTAGGTGCTCCCCCACTGTTACCCCTGTCACACTGTCCCTGTTTGTGAACACAAGGTCCAGTATTGCCTTCTGCTGAGTTGGTTCCATGACCAGTTGCTTGAGGAAGGCACTATGTTTCATGTTTATTAATTTTTTGTCAGTGAACATGCACAGTTACTTGTTTCAGAGTATAGGAGAAATACAATAAGAAATATTATGGTATTTAAACCTATCTCTTCACTCCCGTGTTACAACATTGGAGGGTTAATTTCATATATGGTTCAAAAGTCCCAGATTGTCTAATTTTGGCTAGCATTATGCAGCATGACCACTGATGCCAGTCCAAGGTGAATGCTTCAGCAAGTTAACTGGACAAACCCCTTTAAATTAATTATGATGAACGTGCCCTGAAGTCCAAGTATCTTTATATAGAGCTGTATAGAATGCCTTTCATAACACAAATGTTCCCCCAACAGGTCCCCTACACCTCCTCATAATTCAAAATTAATGACGCTAACTGATCTGTATCACTTAGATACAATATTCATTTCTAAGAACTGAGTACCTGTAGTACATTAGCTAAACACTTACAAATCTGAACAGCAAAAAATCTGCAGTTAAGTCATGTGCCCATATTTATGCACCATATAAATCAGGAAAGATAGCTAAGAGTAGCAACATTTACAGCGCTGAAAATGCTAATATGCCAGTTGCTCAGTACAAACAAACTACTAGGGCACATCCAAACATTAAAACACCCAAGGGCTGTCCAGGACCAGAGAGGACAGAAGCTGTTGGAGATGGAACTACAGTTCTGTCATATGGATCAAGCAATTTACACAAAATGGGACAAGCTTTTCCTTCACGGATATGCAGCAGAAATTCAACATGCCACTACAGGACTTTTTATCACTTCTTACAAGTCTGCCACTACTCACAGATGGGGGCAAGGCTCTACGCACCCAGAGATCCAGGCTGTCAGGGAGGCCTGGGTGTGGAAGGGCCAGATCCCCATAAGCAAGGAGGACTGGGAACTCATATGGAAAGCAGACTGGTGCACCATGGCGTCCCCCTCCTGGAGGGAGTTCTAGTGGAGGTGCCTCATGTGGTTCTTCCACACCCCATCAGTCACTAAATACTTTGTTGCTGGGGGTTCTGATCTGTGTTGGCGGGAGTGTGGGCAGGTGGGCACACATTATCACATCTTCTGGGGCTGCTCTCATGTACAGCCCTTTTGATCCCAGATTCACAGAGCTCTTGAAGCTATCTGGAGACTTAGCATTCCCTTCATATTTTAACACTTATTTCCCAGCATAAAAAGTCCCAGGAATTGAACGTCAAGCACAGCAGACATTTTTCAGGACTTTCTACCTGGTCGCAATGAAGGGAATCACATTGAACTGGTGAACAAGTGCCACACTGACAATTGACGTATGGAGGTCAAAGGTGAGAGAGCTCCAAACAACGGAGCACATCATAGCGACATCATGGCTCACCAGGAAAAGCATACAGAAATATGGTGTAGCTGGGACACCTACAATACACTGGGGAGTGTGGCACTGCCTCCAACAAAGCGGGATGATGGGCCTCAAACCGATACTCACTAGGTCCCCCTGACTGGTTAGGCGCTTTCCTAGGTAATGATGGATAGAGGTGTGCATTGGTGACCAACAGGGGTTCAGGAGGCAGGCATCTTCTTCTCCCTTTTTTGTGTTTTTTTCCTTTCTCCTTCTTGTTTCCTTCTCAAATTTAAAATAATTGCCTCTGTATATAAATCCAGAGTGCTGGGGGGATGAGCAATCACATTTTGTTAAGAGTTATAGTTGTTGTTATGCATTTAAGTTACAGTTACTTACCTGTCAACTTTTCCAGTGACTCTATGAAACAGTACAAATTCGACTATTCCCCTGGCTAGAAGAAGACATGTTAGATAATCTAGAATAACACAGATGTTAATGCCATGGTACTGTTTAATGCTGTTTCATTCTTGCTATGTACCTGTATGCTGTATCTATCTGGAGTTTGTTAATAAAACTGAGCTAAAAAGAATAGGAAATGGGGATATGCCTCTCCAAAGTCAGGGCTACCTAATGCTCGGTTATGTCAGAGATCGGTGGGCTTCTCTAGTGCTGCTTACGTCAGACTTCCCAAAGCAGTAGGAAGAACTCCTTGCATCAGGCTGTGCCATGCGGTCATTGCCATTTTAAACAATCTCTGGCCAGAGCCGATAGGGCTGCAGGTGAAGAATTTGGGGTACAAATATTGAAAATTACCAAAGTTACGAGCCTGCATTAGCAAATTGTAACATAGGCTCATGAATTGGTTGTTCTGTAATATTTGTACACCAAATTTTCAACATAGCCTTGTTATGATCCTGTCTCATGAAGAAGGGCAGAGCAGATATTCAACTCCTGCCCGAAAGGTGATGTGTTTGTTCCTGTTCACCTTGTATTACCCATGTCTGCTCATCTGCTGGTGTGGTATTGCTGGGGAGGGCTACTTGGGGAGGGAAATGGATAGGCACAACTTCTCAGAGGGTTGTACCCCCCTACCATGTAACCCATTACCATTCATTACTTTGCTGGAGGCACCTTGGTATACAAGATTAATCACCCTCCGCCCAGGCCCCCACCAAAAGTTAGTCAGCTATGACAGGGTGGAATATGGTGGGACTTTACCCATCCAAATAAACCTTACATCTTGATTTGAATTGAATCTTGTAAATCAGTTCACAATTATGACACATTTTTTGAATGGGTGGACTAAAGAGCAAGACAAAAGGTAGTAAAATGAAAATGTGGCAGCAGAGAGATGTTTACAAAAATATACAAGATCTGGTCAGAGCTGACGTGGCTGCTTAAAGTGAGGGGGAGCGTGGCAAGAGTGAGTAAAAGAATACTTGGAGTTCTTGCCATGCTCTCACCACACCAGAGTCTATCGCTCATGTGTGCAAGTACATGCAGAAGTACTGCATTAAAGTAGTATAGTGCATGCTGACTATATAAGGGAGTTCACCAATGGTCACAAGCATGTTGTTATTAGAATGTATCAAAAACTAAAAAGTAGCCAGTCATTATGGAACTAAGAAAGAATATTCACACATGACGCTGAATTATTAATGAGAAAATAATCTAAAAAGTATTATTAGAAAGAAACATTGGAAACTTTTTAAAACAAATGACTATGTAGAGTCAAGCTCAGTAATAATAAACATACCGTCATTTTTTTAACCCCTATGAGCTGCCATGGAAAGAAGTGTGTAGAAGTACAACCTTGTTATATTAGAGGAAAGGGGAACTTGTTTAACCTGGAAAGGCACACTAAACTGGAGCTTGTTTTTAGGTGTGCCCTGGGAGCACAAGGAAGTTAAGTGACTTGTTCAGGGTTACACAGTATGCAAGTGGGGGTTGATGGGATTCAAACCCAGATCTTCAGGTGTGCAGCTCAGTGCCCTTAACAACTATGCTATACTGCCTTCCAATATTAAGACCATGGGAGTGGGCTACAGCTACCTCTGATGCCATAATTAAGGTGGCTTCCTGTCGGCAACAAATTTGAATTTGCTTTCTTGGAGAAAAGGGTCCATATCGATCTTTTCACCTACTGTAGGCTTGTAAATGGGTATTGCAGGCTCCCTAATACAAACAACAGCTACTAGTTTTTCCCTCTATCCCCACCAGCAATGTGAAGTGAGATCCACAGCCCTAGCACCCGGCAGGCAACAAAACAAGCAGTTCTCTGGATAATGCCTGAACATCATCCAGTCTTTAAATCTAAAAACTGAGTCCCATACCACCAGAACCTGATGCTAGCCTGCACTAGACTCAGACATCCCAGTATGGAATCCATGTCTCTTGGTGTGTGACTGCCTGGCTGCCAAACCTCTTCTCCTGCCTGTCATTGCCAGGCTCTGCCAAAGGTGCAAACCTGTTGGAGTGGGTGAAAGAAAGAGAAAAAAAGAAATGGGGTGGGAAAGGAAGGTAGAGTCTAAGTGTTTTAAAAATAGCTTGTGTAGGTCTTGAAAGTACGTGTATTGGAATCAGGTAGACAAGGAGAAATCAACTTCTATGACACAAACAATCTACTTTCAGCCACGCAGAACAATTGCATTAAGGACTATTTTATAGACTGGTGGATGCATCATATCATTATGTATTGGTTAATTAATTTTGTGCTTTAGTGTTTTTCACAACTGGGTCCATTTTATTATCACATTAATGCACTGGCAAGGGTTGTTGTGGGATTTACCCATTTCCTATGTGGTTTAAGGCACATGGCTGCATCTCATGCCACACCACAACAGGAGGCACAGGTAACTTTCCCACTGACTAACACTCGGTGATATCTTATTGCTTAAACATCTACTATTAGTCCCACTCCTATACCTCCTGGTGGCAAGTCACATAGAAATTGAAACACAGAAATTGACGGCAGATGGGAACCAAAGATCCATCTAGTCTGCCCTGAGCCCTCTTTAGGATTTCTTTGAGACAATACAATTGTGTCTGTTCCAACCTGTTTTGAATTTTTTTTTTTTTTTTTTTTAATTTAGTTGTTTAACCAGGTATAGCACGCTAAGCTAATAGCTTTTTTACAGGCGCGACCTGGGAGCACAAGGAGGTTAAGTGACTTGCTCAGGGTCACACAGTATGCAAGTGGAAGCTGTGGGATTCAAACCCAGGTCTGGTCTGCTGGATGTCACCAGATTTGCAGCTCAGAGCCTTAGACCACTGTGCTATACTGCCTCCTGAATTCCCCTACTGTTTTGGAGTCAATATTTCTGGTCGGTAGACCATTCCATGGGTCAACCACAGTGCTGTAGGAAGGCATTTTGGTGCCCTGGGCAAGAGACAAATTTTGCGCCCCCCCTCTGAAAATAGCTGGGGGTCTGGGGGCCACAAGGCCCCCCAGAAGCTCTGAAGTGTTTACATGCTCTGTGGTGAGTTTTGGGGCTTTTCTCAAAGAAAAAAAACATACTTTTGTTACATGTTCCCTACCCCTTATTTTAGGGAATATTGTGCTACCATGGAATATGAGATGTGGGAGACACTGGCTGGCTGGCATCAGAGTATACAGCCACATTATTGTGGACAAGTGACTGACCAACAAGGATCATGTTAGTCAAGCGGTGCCTTTCATTATTGTGTTACTGGCCATTCTTGATGTTAAAAATGAATGAAAACTCTAGCCCCATTCATTTCAATTGGGTGCACCCCATGCTTTCCCTGGCCACACGTCATTACATGCTTGAGCACTGGGGGGACGGGGGGATGGGGCTCTAAAAATGCATCGGGCAGCCAATGCTAAAACTAATTTACAAGTAAAATATCTGGATTATTAGCTGCACACAGTATTTCTAACCTGGCTAGAATGACTGCCTCGGAGGGCAGCTACCACACCATGCGAGTGGTAGCTGCCATAGGGTAAGTTGAAAATTCACTTTAAGGGATAAAGATCTAGTGTTCTTGTAGATTTCTGCAGATACACGCAATACACATACTGAATCATGTCTAAAATCTAAATATCATGTTATGTTTTTGAAAGTTTTCTCTGAGGCATCAGTAGCTCTATAGACAAAAAAAAAACACATTATGGCTTGGCACAACTGTAGTGCTACCTGTTGCGATGTTGGTGACCTGAGTTTGGGAGCTAACCTGGGTTGCTGTGGGAGGGAGGAGGAGGAGGAGGATCGAGTGTCCATGGGGAAACCCTCCTCCTCCTCTTCCGGGGAGTGTAAGGCTGTCAGTGCTGGTGCAATACTGCCACATGTCACATGTGAGACAACAGGTAGCAATGCACAGGTAGGGGTAAGGGGTATATGGGAAGGAGAACACCAACAGTGTTGCAATCTGTATGCTTGTGTGCATCACAGCTTGCACACTTACTGCTGGCATTCCACCCAGGGGGATTGGATGCACAAGGTAAATCATTGATCACCCAGGCAAGATAATGAACTGAGTCCAGACAACCCCTCACAGTCAGAGAGTGAGAGCAGAGCAAACACAGACAAGTCAGGTGGGCTGGCCGCTTGGCTGCCAGCAGGTCAAGTTCCACTTCCAACATAGTACTAACAGCCAACTAACTTCAACTAAACTTGACTTCCCTTGGCTGCAGCTGCTTTCCCACAAGAAAACAAACAGTACATACAGTACTTTTATATAAATAGAATGTAAGGGTGATTGCCCTCACAGTGGGTGAATGCCATCACATTCTATTTATTTATATACAAAACACAAAACTACTGTAGGTACTGTTTGTTTTCTTGTGGGGAAGCAGCTGTAACCAAGGCCACATTCTGTTATTTAAATAAGACCAAGGAGGAGTGGTGGACAGACCACCCCGGATGGGCCAAGTGGTCCTTATCTGCTCTCAGATCTAA
Source organism: Neoceratodus forsteri (assembly GCA_016271365.2). NCBI lineage: Eukaryota > Metazoa > Chordata > Ceratodontiformes > Ceratodontidae > Neoceratodus > Neoceratodus forsteri. Next base: position 291,348,515 of record CM057453.1, on the reverse strand, counting down.
GTTTCTATGTTTCAGAGAAGACACTGACATAAAAGGAAGGAGATAATGCTGTAACTGAAATACTGAGAGGTGTAACTGGGAAGAGACACTGGTATAACAGGAAGCTGATACTGGCATAACTGTAACTGGAGTGGGAAGAGAAACTGCTGTAATAAACAAGACACTGTTTAACTGTAACTAGGAGGAACTACAGTATTTGACTGGGTAACCAATGTAATAGACCAGGGAGGGGCAGTGGATATGGCCTACCTAGACTTTAGCAAGGCATTTGACTCAGTCCCACACAAAAGATTAATAAACAAGTTAGCCAGCCTAGGAGTGGGTCCCAGGGTAGTAGCCTGGGTGACAAGCTGGCTGGACAACAGGTCCCAGAGGGTAATAGTAAACCAAACGGAGTACATTCTGAAGAAAGGGAGGTTACTAGTGGGGTACCACAGGGTTCAATATTGGGACTAGTCCTCTAATGTCTTTATAGGTGACATTGCAGAGAGGCTGGAAAGAAAAGTATGCCTCTTTGCAGATGACACAGAGATCTGCAATAGGGTTGATACACAAGAAAGGATGCAAAGGATGAGAAGGGACTTGGCAAGATTGGAGGAATGGTCAAAAATATGGCAGCTTAGATTCAGTGCAAAAAAAAGTGCAAAGTAATGCACCTGGGAAAGAAAAACCCAGGGAAGAGCACACAATGGGGGAGGCGGTATAAACAACAACACAAATGGAAAGGGACCTGGGGGTAGTCATATCAGATGACAGTCAATGTAAGGTAGGTAAGCAATGTGAGAAGGCAGTAAGAAGGGCTGTGGGGATACTGGGATGTATAGGGAGAGGCATCACCAGTAGAAAACAGGAAGTTATCCCTCTGTACAGACAGTTGGAGAGACCCCATCTGGAGTACTGCGTCCAGTTTTGGAGACCCCATCTCCACAAGGACATAGACAGGATGGAGACAGTCCAGAGGAGGGCAACTAAAATGGTGCAGGGTCTGCAACAGTAGCCATACGAGGAGAGACTAAAGGAGCTTAATATGTATACCCTTAAGGAAAGGAGGGAGAGGGGGACATGGCAGAAACTTTTAAGTACCTCAGGGGAATCAACAAAGTCCAAGAGGGTAGCATCTTTCAGAAAAAGAGATGTGCAAGAACAAGGAGACTCAATTTGAAGATAGAAGGGGTGATGGCTCAGGGGTAATGTGAGGAAGTATTTTTTCACAGAGAGGGTGGCGGATGCATGGAACAGCCTTCCTGAGGAGGTTGTGGGGTCAAAACCAGTGGGGGAATTCAAGAATGCATGGGACAGACAGAAGGCAATTCTTGTGGTGGGGGGGGAGAAATAGGCAGTTGGTTAACTAGGATCTGCGGCCTATCCTGTAGGTAGGGAAATGGGCAGACTAGGTGGGCCAAGCGGTCCTTATCTGCTATCAAAGTCTATGTTTGTATGTGTAATGGGACACTGCCACACTAGCATAAATGTGAGCAAAGACTGATATAACAGAGCAGACATTGCTGTAACTGGTATACTGACTTACTGTATCTGTTGGGCTAACAGATACAGTAAGTCAGTATACCAGTTACAGCAATAGTTTGGTGACTGATACACCTGGTAGGGTACACACTGGTATTGCTGGCAGATGTCTAGTAGCTACAGACTAGTAAGCAGTTAATTTTAAATAGGGCAAACATTAAACAAATACAGAACTTCAACAAAGTAAGAAAATCTATAAAAAAAAAAATTACAAGTAATAACACAAAACGGCAACAATATGCTTATTTGCAATTAAATTTGAATTCCTGGCTAGAAACTTTTGGTTCATACTCTCTCTTTCTCACTGCTGGACCAGCACACTCACACACAGAAAGAGTATGAACCAGAAGAGCCTCTCTAGCCAGGAAGTTAGCATTTTTGTAATGATGACTACTACTCTTGTCTCTCCTGCTGCTCTGCTGGAGCCTGCCCCAGAGTAAGTCAGACAGCAATTCAAACACTGTACACCAGAAATTCATTAATTTTATTTTATTTTTTCAATCGGATGCCCCCCACCCTGGTCAAAGATCCGAAGAAAAGTCGAACTAAGGCAGCGATGATCAAGTCACCAAAAAAATCCAGGCACTCGGCAGACACGCACAGGGGGGCACACACACAAGGAAATCAAAGTTTTAACTTTTATTTTATTCATCAGGCTCAGCAAGATGACAGTTGAAAAACTTGAAAGCAAGTCTAGTCATCACAGACTGACTCAGCCTCAGTAGTAGTGCCCTTTCACAATTTGCACAATGTATTTATTCACTCACACTATACTTGGGACTCAGGAGAATGGATTTTAGACCTGTCCTGGCCTCCAGCATAGACAGTACCCAAAGGAAGGATGGAACGAAACTATGAAAGCAGCGAGTGGGGGCAGGCATCCTGACCTCGGAGTCGGCAAGACAGGGGACCGGGATCAAGAATCAGGAGGACAGAGTCAGGGTGTGGGGGAGAACGCAGCTGCACCAGGCAGCCCAAGGTCCAAACTACAACTGAAACAAACACACTGTAGTCAAATAATCCTATTCATATCCTAATCTCTCTGCCTTCTTAAACAGATCGGTAGTTTTTTTTGCTATTTTTCCAACCCACTCCACAGCACAGATCACTAATATAATTTATTAAACAGATGTGCTCATTGAAAATCCTGCAGCACAACACTGTCTCTACTCTGACCTCTCTCTCTACTGTCTCTCATCTCAAACACTTCTAGACTGCAGTACGCACATTTCTCTCACCTCATGTACTTGCCGCCAGCCGGACCATGTGGCTGTCTGAAACTGTACACACGATTCTTCTTGCTGAGGCTGCAACGCGCCATGTGACTCCCCCCCGACTTGCTGGTCCTCGGATGCGCCCACTACTGGCAGCAAGTAGTAATTACTGTTAAAGTAAACAAAAAAAAATTTAATTTAAAGCAGCAGTACTCACTTTTGAACTTATAGTACTGTGAGCTTCTGATTGAAACTGCGCCCCTAGGAGGCTTGCGCCTGGGGCAGCTACCACCCACCCACCCTTTCGGTACTGGTCAACCACTCTGTGTGAAGAAAACCCTCGCATGTTGCCCCTGAATCTTTCTCCCCTCAGTTTCATCTCATGCCTTCTTGTCCTGCTGGTGCTATTGACCATAAAGAGCTCCTGTGTGGAGTCTCTGTTTATACCCTTCAGAAACTTGAATGTCTCAATCATGTCCCCTGTATCCCTGCATTGATCCAGGGAGTACATGTTGAGCTCCTGTAACCTGTTTTCATATGGCAACTTATGGAGACTGTGTATCATTTTTGCTGCCCTCCTCTGTACTGTCTCCAATCTACCTACAGTATGTCCTTCCTGGGATAAGGTCTCCAGAACTGGATGCAGTACTCAAGGTGGGGTCTCACCAGGGACCTGTACAGTGGCAGGATCACCTCCTTTCCTTCTACTTGCGATGCCCCTTCCTATGCATCCCAACATCCTGCTGGCCTTCTTTCCTGCTTTTTTGCATTGTCCACCTACCTTCAAACTGTCTATGATAACCCCTAGATCCCTCTCCTGATGGGTGGTTGCTAGCTTCTCCTCTCCCATGTAGTAGTCTGTCTGTGGATTGCTTCTGCCCAGATGCATAACTTTGCACTTTTGTGCATTGAATTTTAACTGCCACAAATTGGACCAATGTTCCAGCCTGAGTAAGTCACTTTTCATTTGTTCTACCCCCTATGTAGTGTCCACCGCGTTGCAGAGCTCTGTGTCATCTGCAAAGAGGCACACCTTCCCACTCAACTCCTCTGTGATATCTCTGATGAAGATATTAAAGATTAATGGTCTGAGGATGTACCCCTGTGGCACCCCACTTGTCACCTCCCTATCCCCTGATGCTGCCCCATTTACTGTCATGAATTGAGTTCTCTATTCAAGCCAGCTACTCACCCATTCTGCCACTTCCTGCCCCACTCCTATATGGTCAAGTTTGTTTAGCAGTCTTCTGTGTGGTACAGAGTCGAAGGCCTTGCTAAAGTCAAGGTAGATGACATCAATGGCTCCCCCCAGTCCACAGCCCTAGTAACCGAGTCAAAGAACTTGATCAGGTTAATCTGGCAGGACCTTCCCATTGTGAAGCCATACTGCTTGGCATCCAGTTGTCTAGATTCCTCCAGGAATGCTAGTATCCTTTCTTCGGGCAGCGACTCCATCATCTTACCCACCACCGAGGTGAGGCTGACCAGGCGGTAATTTCCTGTCTCCTCACTGCTACCACTCTTGTGTATGGGGACCACTGTTGCTCTTTTCCAGTCCTGAGGAACTTTCCCTTCTCTCAAGGATCTGCTAAAAAGATCCACTAGTGGTGCTGCCAATTCATCACTAAGCTCCCTCAATATGCATGGGTGGACTCTGTCTGGCCCCATGGCTTTATCTACCTTTAGTTTTTTTTATTCTGTCCTTACCCTCTCTATTGTGAATGGGTTTGTGTCCATTCCCCCTAGGTGACTTCTGTCCCCTTTGGGTGGGTCCATTACCAGGTGCTTCCTTAGTAAAAACTGAGCAGAAGTACTCATTTAAGACTTCTGCCTTTTCACTGTCTTCTTCTACCCTTCTCCCATCCCTGCTTATGAGCCTGACAATGCCTCCCTTATTTTTCCTTTTGTCTCTTATGTACCTAAAGAAGGTCTTATTGCCTCCTTTAACCCCCCCATGCTATGGCTTCCTCAGTCTGCGCCTTTGCTTCTCTGATCACCCTTCCTGCCTCCTTCAAGCTGCACTTGTATGCCTCCCTATCTGTTTCGCCGTTTGAGCCCTTGTATCTTTGGAATGCTAGTCTCTTTTCCCTCACTGCAGCTGCCATCTCCTTTGTGAACCACAGTGGATTTCATTTTTTCTTCATCTTACTGACTAGTCTGGAATATTTTGCAGTAACCTCCACTAGTGCTTCTCTTATGTTTATCCAACATTCCTCTACCCCTTCTTTTGCCTTCTTCTTGAGGATATCCTTAAAGCATATTCTCGTCTGATTGAAGTATGCTCTTCTGAAGTCTATGACCTGTGTCTTAGTGTGGCTTGTTTCCTTTACCTATTTGACCTTGAACCGATAGATATGTGGTCACGTGACCACATATGGCACCCTACCTCCACCTCCTGGACCTCACCGCTGTTTGTGAGTACTAGGTCCAGGACTGTGTTTTCTCTAGTGAGGGATGCGACAAGCTGATTAAGTCCAGCCCCTCCCAAGGTGTTTAGGAAATTTCTGCTCCTAGTAGTGGATGCTGTGCAGGAGTTCCAGTCCACGTTCAGAAGGTTGAAGTCCCCCATCAGCATGACTATTCCTTTTTCGGGCATCTTTAGTATGTTTTCAAGCATGCTTTGTCTCCTTCTGCCCCTTGTGAGGGAGGCCTGTATATCACTCTTAGTCTGAGGGCTGAGCATGAGCCTGGTTCAAGAGTGACCCAGAGTGCCTCAGATTCGTCTTGGGACCTTTGGACCTCCATAGCTTTTATGTCCTCCCTTATATATAACGCAACTCCCCACCCCTATATCCTTTTCTGTCTTTCCTGAATAATTTGTAACCTGGGATTGCAACATCCCATTCGGGGCTCTCATTTAGCCATGTTTCTGTGACTGTGACCCAGTCCAGTCCTTCATCTGCTATTGTGGTTGAGAGTTCTGGGATTTTGCTAGCCAGACTCCTGGCATTGGTCATCATTGCCTTCCAGAGTCTGGCATCCTTGATCCTTTGTTTCTGGATCTGGACTTTTCCCACTGGCACTGGCCCCATAGTCTGGCATACCACCTCAACAGTAGTGAAGCAACTCCTTCCTCTGATTACAGTGCTAACAACTTTCACATTGTCATCAGAAACAAGCTGCATATGATCTGGTGTGCTACTGAGAACACAGAGCGCACAGAGCCAGTATCGGTTAATGAAGACGACATCTCACATGCAATATAATGCTGTACATTTAATATCTTTTAATTTTTAGGATTTTTGATGTATAACTTGTTTTTGGGGGTGGGGTGGGGGGTAATGATTATGTAATTTGAAAATCAATGTAGCCAGACACAGAAAAAATATAGAAGGTGTGCATGTAAAGCAGGGAATACATGGGAGTATATAGTATGTCTTGAGGTCAGCAATGAAAAGTAACTGTTATGGTAGCTCGCATGGGGCTGTGGCTGTCTTGGTGGGATTTGCAGGCTCTGTCACAACACCACAAACAGCAATCCACAGCAGATGCATGCCAACAACACCTGCAACTAGTAAGCGATAACAATTCATATTTATTGCTGGCCTTAAGACTTTCTTATCCCCTATTTGTGGTCAGCTTGCACCATGACAATTACTGTATTTGTAGACTAAATAGTTTTGCTGAATTCTGGAAGCTGAACCAAATGTATGGGTTTAAAGCCAAACAGAAGTTGCCAATGGCCTATTTCTCTAACCCTTAGTGATAAGACTGTTTATAATACAGTATGACCATACGTGTATACCACCAGTTAAATGTGTTGACTGGCTGCAGCTAATTATTTGATTGACTAAATACTGTTAAAATTATGTTTCTATCAGTGCCTGTAGCTGATGATTCAGTCTTAAACTTTGTCCAGTGGCAGTGAGTAGAGTAGACCATATTTCTCAATTAGCTGGAGGAAGTGGGGATTTTGGTAGAAAGGCCCTTGAATTTGCAGTATCACATACAACATGTACTTTGCATATTTGCCTTTTTGGTGTGAAGTGCATATGTCTGTGTGTGTGTGTCTCACAGGAGCACCCTCTGTGTCTATGTGGCCCACATACCTTGTGGTAGATGACAGAGCCACAGCCACATGGACACCACTCGTAACACACTTCACTGAATCATTCTCTGTCTGTCTATATGTCTCTCTCTCTCTCTCTCTCTCTCTCTCTCTCACTCTCTCTCATTCACTCCCTCAGCCAGTGGAAGCTTTTGCCCTGCTGGTGCCCCATGCAAAGCTCAATGATGGGACTCCCAACAGACAGTGTTGCCAGGGGGGAGGAGATGCAGCGGGCCACTCCCTCCCAGCCGTAAGGGTAAATCAACACCACTATCCTTTTTTTTCTCCTCTCCCTTGTCCGTAAGAGCTCCCCTATATTCTGCTGGGTGCCACAGTTGTTGACTCATTACAGGCCTACAAACCTCTCATGTGACTATGTCCGCTGAGATATGGTAAAGAGTCACAGCATGCAACCTGCAGCTACTGCACACCAGAGAGACCAGCATTATAAATCTGAAACCTTTCAGGGTCTGATTTGATCTGCATACCATGAGTACTGAATCAGACCTTTGTCCCAGTCCTTTTAGTTAGTTAGTTAAGGCAGGACTGGACTGTCTCTTTTGGGAGTGCCCAGGTAGAATACCTGCATTTTGGCCATTTGGCCTTGTTTTGGATTACAAAAAGTAACCCCTTTAATTTTAAACTTAATAACTGTGCAGGTTAAATAGCCGCATCTACATCAAACATTGGGCCTATGATGATTCAACAACTGTGTGACCCAATAGAATACAGGGGGCTCTTAGGGACTGTGGGGACAGTATGATTGTTGTGCCTGTTAGCTGGGACTGTGAGGGCCTGACAGGGATGAGGGGTGAGGGATGAGGTGGAGAGGGGATTGAAGGGATTATATTTGTTTATTTTTTAACCCTTCCCTTTCCTTCCCCAGAGCCTTGTTCCTGCCTTCCCTAATAAACCTTATCCCATATCTCTTGTTTGTGTTTTACTCCTGTGTGCTGTTTTCTATTGCTTGGTCATTGTGTTATTGCATTGTGTAGTGGGACTGTGTGGGGCTGTTAAATCACTGCAGAGTGCTAGCAGAACAGCCTAGACATTAGAGTAATATGCTGTGAATGAGCTTGCTACATCCAGCAGACTAGAGTTTGATACCCACACCCTCCTCTTGCATACTGTGTGACCCTGAGTAAGTCACTTAACCTTCCTAGTGTCCTTGGGTTGCCTTGAAAAAGATGTGCAAGAACAAGGGGGCACAGTCCTGTGACTGCCCTGATTAAACCTCCTATTTTCTCACTACCCACCCCGTTCCGTTATTTGACAAAGACATGTTTGGGAAACCTTTTCTCCTGCTATTGTCTGCTCCCCACACCTTTCACTTACCATCTCTGTTCTGGACTTTTTCCCTATTTGTTTCTCCTAATCTGGCATGACCTCTTTCTTGTAATAATAATGTGATTATTGATATCTCATGTCCTTTTGCACAAATGATTTGATATGTATTTGTATATGTTTTCTCGCTCTTGACTCAGCACAAATTGTTGTGTTATCTATGTAACCTTTTTTTGTACTGTACCTAATTGACGTGGAACCTTTGTAAAAGAGCCTCTGGCTCAAAGGTAGTAATTCCTAGAATAATAAACTAAACTAAACTAAACTAAACAATTTGAAGATAGAGGGGGGACGGCTCAGAGGTAATGTTAGAAAGTATTTTTTCACAGAGAGGATTGTGGATGCATGGAACAGCCTTCCTGAGGAGGTTGTGGAGTCAGGAACAGTGGGAGAATTGAAGAATGCATGGGACAGGCATAAGGCAATTCTAGTGGGGGGTAGGAGGAAGCAAGCGGTTGATTAACTACGACTGGGTGGCCAAGTGGTCCTTATCTGCTGTCAAATTCTATGTTTCTATAAAAAAAATTCAAATTCTGTATTTCTGTGTTTCTATAAAAAACAGGGTCTGGGCCTAGTGGGACTTACCTTGTTACCAAAAGAAAGAATAGTTACAGAAGAGACTGACATGATAACGTTGTTCTAGTACTGACATTTAGAGCTGCATGGCATAGCAGAGCGTTCATTTATCAAATAAAAACTGAATCAATAAATAAACAGAGCTGATACACTTATAAACGGATACTTATTTTGGACCAGTAATAGAAAACAAACAAAAAAAAAAAAAAACATCTATTCAAGTCATTATACCCTCTGTATGACTGGTTTTGTAGTTCTAATTTATTTTTGAACTACATAACTTAGACACGTGGGGATGTTGACAGCAGTAGACAGTAGAAATTCCATCATGATGACTCCCAGCCTCAAGGCTGAAGAAATTAGCATATGTAAGGATTCGGGGGATCTGGGTCTACTTTTTATGTAGGCTGTTTTTAAATATAAGGCATCCTGTGTCACAGAGAGTGGGCAGTTTACTCCCATATGACAGACAGTGTTGGAATTCTGCAGTGCCTCTCCCTTGTCTGTGTGTGTGCGTCTCTGTGCTTCCCTAGTCCAACACTACCTTTTGCGGTCACAGGTCAGTTTTAGGGCTGGGGAACAAATAGCATTTATAGCAAGCAACTGATAAAATCTCGCTTGCTGTCCTGGGGGGGTGGGGGAGTGCCTGGAAAGGAAGCCAGCAGTCCAGAGTGAAAGTGTGGTGGGAGGGTTATGTATTCAGATAGGTTCCTGTGAATGTCATTGTGCCATCCTACCCACTTGCCAGTACTTCAAAAACAACTAATTAAACAAACTTTTATAACTCCCATTAAACTAATAAAACATTTGAACCCTATTTTCTACATTTGAAATGTTGTTTTCTTACTTTTATAAACAAAGTCTGTAATTACGGACCATCAATTTTTGGCCTGTCTCCTGCTATCTGCAATGTTGCTCTGTCTCCCACATAACAGTGCCTAATTAGCCATGTGCTACTCAGCTACTGGGTCAGTATTCAGTCAAAGTAAGGAGATAATGAGTTAACCCCTAGGCTGCTGAAAGAACTAGAATGAATCTATTTGATTGAGCTAGACATGCTTATTCTGCAGCCCTGTCAGGGTTAAATGACAGCAGCTTCAAAAGGTTTTTTTTTTGTTTATATCCTGAGAAGTTGGGAGGCACAGTAGCATCCCCCCTACCTTTAAGACAGAGCAGCAAATAGCAAAAATTAGAGGGGGGTGCACTGTTTTGCAGTTGTGGATGGATGCTTTCAAAAGTCCAAAAAGGAAGTTCCACGACAAGCTTGTTTTTACAGCTAATGCAAGAGGGCTGCAGGCTCCGCCTACCTGCAGCCCTAACAAAATACTGAGTGATCCAGCACCAGCAGAAAAGTGTATGTGTTGAGTTTCCCTTCATTACAAAGAAATGGTGATGGAGCATTTTTTTTTAAGTTTGATTTGTCATCATTTCTTTAGCAGTGATGCTGGAACATTGGCTACAAACAGTGTTTACTATAAGAATGTTCAGTACTCCAAAATTGCTAAGCAAGAAGACTTAGAGTTCAAATAATGGAAAGTTATAGTATTTCATGTGCCTACTTCATCCTCGCAGTCATCAGCCTCTGATCTGTTCTCCAAGTCCTTGTGGATCGCCTCCAGTTTCCTGCCTGCATCAGCGGGGTCACTGTACATGAAGTCTTTGCCGGCATAGATAATCTTGAGCCATGTGAGAAGCTGCAGAGCATGTGCTATTCCAAGCACTTGCAGCCTTGCTCACACAGCGTCAAAGCCTCGTTATCTGTGGTAGGTTGAGTAGCTGGGTTCAGGAAAGATGTGAAAAATAGGGCCATCTCCCAAAGTTATAGTTTCCATAGGTTTTACCTTCTGAAGCAGCAGATCACAGATATGAACCCCCATTGTGACAATCAGCATATGAACATATGAATTTGCCAGCAGATAAAGGCCTTATGGTCTATTGAGTCTGCCTGAGTGTGCAGCTAGCTACCCTTATACTGCAGCTGCCCCTCCATCCCCTTCCCTGACCCTCCCTCTTACTCTATCCCATCCCCTTTTGAAGCAGTCCATTGTTCTACAGGATACCACTTCTGCAGGCAATGCGTTCCACCCAGACACCACTCTCTCTGTGAAAGTGTCTTCTCATTTCCCTCCTAAACCTTCCCCCCTCCAATCTGAGATCATGACCTCAAGTGTCCATACCCCTCCTTAACTTGAATAGTCCCTCCGTGCCTGTCTTGTTTATTCCCTTCATGTACTTGAAGGTTTCAATCATATCTCCATCTCTCCTCTCCTCCAGTGAGTACATGTTCAGCTCCCTCAGCCTGTTTACGTAGGGTATGTCCCCTAGTCCCTGGATCATCTTTGTTGCCCTGAGCTACACCCCCTTCAGTAACTTAATGTCCCTCTTCAGGTATGGGCACCAGTACTGCACGCAGTACTCCAGGTGTGGCCTAGACAGTGACCTATACAATGGCAGGATCACATCCCCTCTCTTTGAAGATATACCCGTGGCAATACAACCCGGCATTTTGTTGGCATTTGCAGCTGCCTTCCTACATTGTGCTGAGTTGATCATTGAGCCCATTATAATCACCTCAAGATCCTTCTCCTCCTCCTCTGTCATGGCTAGCTGAACCCCCCCCCCCCAGCTGGTAGCTCCTTCTTGGGTTTTTTGCCCTGAAACATAGCACCTTGCACTTTTTGGCATTGAACCCCAACTGCCAGGTATCTGACCAGGTCTCCACTTTTTACAGATCATGCTGCAACCCATACCACCCTCCTAGGTCATCCACTACTGCTCCCATCTTGGTGTCATCTGCAAACAAACTGATCTTGCTCTTGATGCCCATTGAGATGTCTGATATGAACAACCCAAACAACACTGGTCCCAGTATTGAGCACTGTGGTACTCCACTTGTCACTACCCTCGGAGATGAGAGATCCCCTCCCACCACTACCCTCTGCTGCCTTCCCTGTAACCAGTTTACTACCCATCCCGCCATTTTCACCCCTGCACCTGTACCTGCCAGCTTAATACCCAGCCTCCCATGCAGCACTGAGTCAAATGCCTTACTGAAGTCCAGAAACAGGACATCCACTGCATGGCCCTAGTCCAACTGTCTAGTTGCCCAGTCATAATAATCCACCAGGTTGGTCTGCCAGTGACAAACCCATGCTGCTAACGTCTTGCGGCCCATTGGTCTCCAGAAGGGACACCAGCTTCTCCTTCAGGATTGTCTCCATCAGTTTTCCCACAATGGATGTGAGGCTTAACAGCCTGTAGTTTCCCGGTTTGTCTTTGAGTCCACTGTTATGTAAGGGTACCACGTGAGCCATCCTCCAGTCCTAAGGTACACTTCCTGAGACCAGGGAGGCATTGAATAGGTCTGCCAAGGGCTCTGCCAGGACTTCAGCTAGCTCTCTCAGTACCCTGGGGTGAATGCCATCTGGCCCTGGTGCCTTGTCCACCCTCAGTGCCCTCAGGCCCTCCAGCACCCTGCCCTCTGTGATTTCCCCATCTGTCATCTCCTTCCCCCCTGAGTCTGACCTTCTACTCCCCCCGGTAATGCCCCTCTTTTCTCCTTAGTAAACACTGAGCAGAAGTATTCATTAAGCACTTCTGCCTGCTCTACCCCTGTTTCCACCCACCCCCCAACCCCCATCCCTCTTAATCCTTACTATTTTGTCCCTACAACTCCTTTTCTCCCTGATGTACCTGAAGAATTCCTTCTCCCCCTTCTTGATGCCTTGCGCCAGCCTGAGCTCCTTAGATGCCTTGGCTGCCCTTACTGCCTTCATCACCTCCTTCGATTCCTTCAGGTAATCCTCTCTGTCCTCCCCCTCCCTGTTTTTTTGAACCTCCTAAAGATGGCTCTTTTATTTCTTACTCTCTCCATGCCCCCTTGCTCAAACAGCTGGGTTTCTTAGCCCTAGCTCTCTTACTCTGGACCCTGATGCAGGTTTTGGTTGCCTCCTCAATCCCCAGTTTTATGACCTCCCACCTCTGGTTAGTGTCCATATTAGTTTAGATTCTGGCTAGATACCCTTTAATTACCTCCCCCATCCTCCTGAAGTTGGCATTCCTGAAGTCCAACACTCTTGTACCTGTTTCTACTTCCTCCTTACCCATTTTCAATGTGAACCATGCTGAGTGGTGGTTGCTTCCTGCCCAGCGGTTCTTCCACACCCAGCTTCCTCACAAACTCCCCATTTACCAGCATGAGGTCTAGGGTGTTCCCTAACCTGGTTGACTCACTGACCATTTGCATTAGGAAGCTATCCTGGAACGCATCCAGAAGTATCTGCTCCCTTCTATTCGTGGTGACTGGGATACTCCAATCCACTCCCGGCAGGTTGAAGTCCCCTACAATCACCGTGCTACCCTTTCCGCAGGCCCCTCTTCTCTGTCCTGCTAGTTTCTTGTCTAGCTCCTCTGTCTGAGATGGTGGCCTGTACATCACACCCATCCTGAGAGTCCTATTCTTGGAATCCTGGATTTGCATCCATAACGACTCTGTACTATCCTCCTCCCCCTCCTGACGAGCACACTTCAATCCTTCTTTCATGTACAGTGCCACCCCCCACCCTTCCCATTTGCCCTATCTCTGCACAGTATCTTATACCCTGGTACTGCCAGTTCCCGGTCCTGGTAATGAGTGGCCCATATTGCGGTGATGGCTGCCATGTCCACCTCCCCTTCTGCCATGAAAGCCTGTAGCTCTGCTGTTTTGTTCCCTAGGCTCCTAGTGTTCAAGGTGACCACTATCCACCCTTTTTCCTTCCCTGCTTCCCCTCCTGCTCTCCCTTTCTAGCATCCTCCAGTACTTCCTTTTTTTCCATTGCTTCTCGCATGGGGGGTGGTAAGCTCATTAGGCTTCCCTTCCTGTGGATTCTGCATGCCTCCTGCCCATTTGCTACCCCCCCTGAGTTGAAATGACCTTCTTTTGCAATGTAATCCCCCATCCTCTGCTTCAATACCTTCTTGCCCTCCTCACTTAGGTGAAGTCTATCCTTACCGTAGAGATCACTGTCCTCCCAGGTCCCTCCCCACTCACCCACCAGCCCATAACCGTTGGATTAGCAACAGGTTCTTAGCCATTTGTTAAATTCCTCTATCCTCAGTTTCCTTGCAGTGCCTGCCATGGGCACTGGAAGTACTTCAGAGAAAGCTACTGATCTTCGTGCATCCTCACATATTGGTCCTAGCTCCTCAAATCTCCCCTGAACTACCTCTATCATCTCTCTTGCTAGGTCATTTGTCCCCACATGCAGAACTATATGTGGTTTCACCCTACCCCTCTTAGCAAACTTTAGAACAGACAGACCCACCCTTTCCGCTGACATTCCTGGCATGGCCTCCACCCATATGCGACTATGCCTCTCTCCCTTGCTTCCCCATCTGACTCCTCTTAGTATTGAGTCTCCCAGCACCAGGATTCCACTCTCTTTTCCATGAGCTGCATTCTCTGGTCTCCCTTCATCCCAACCCCTTCCTCTGGACTCCCCCTCATCCTCCAGCACAGTTGTTCCCCCTTCCGCCCCTATTGAATCATCCCCAGTTGTTCTCCTGCCTGTTCCATGTTTCTCCGGACTATTTTTAGTTCCTCCGCCAATTGCTCCCTCTATCACATCACCCAGCCCTGCCAATTAATTTTTCGATACCCCCTTACTGTCACATACTTCCTCCTTCCTATTACCAGCCCCCCCTTGCTACTGCTTCTATGTCTGTTATCTCCCCCTTCCCCCCATCCTCCATTCTTCCTCTTTTCTGCTCTCTTTTGACCCTTGACCTGTGTCCCCCTGTCTTGGTTTCCTATCTGCCACCCTTTTTACGCTCCTTCATCCTACTGGTTCTATGTGTCCTTCCTCATCAGTTCCCCATCTACTTACTCCACCTTTTGGTTGTTATCCACTGCAGCCCACCATTCCCTCCTTAGCTGCTCCTGTAGACCTCTAATCTCATTTTTAAGCTGCATTTGCCTGCATACCAAAAAAAAAACCCATTCTCCATGACATTCTACGAAAGATTGGCGCTCCGCAGTTGTTACAGCCTGCCACCCTACCCATCTCTCTGTTCGCCCACCAGCATCCCCCCACACTCACATAAGGAAGCCCATCACACTCCCATACTTCCTCCCTTCATCCATTTCTAGTTGTGTTCATGTTCCACCAGTACAATGAATATTGTAGCTAAAAATATATATATATACTATCTAGCTGTTTAAGCTATACTGTAATTAAAAAGTTACTAATATTTTCTTAAATCCAGGATTATCATGTACTTTTCTTATCCCTCTATCCTTTTCTTTTTCTCACAAAAATTTATGCCTAGCCAAAAACAGTTATGCAATGTAATATTTACAGAATAGAATTTAGATCCCTAAAAAACAGTCTCTTATAGCTTTAAATTTTTTTTTGAATTTACAAGGACCACCTATAGGTGGTATCTAATAGCTCCACTCCTTTTAGCTGAGCATTTAATATGTGATGTGGAGGGGCGTGGGGGGGAGCCACAAAAACAACTTGAGTGCTCAGTGTAGCTCCTTAGTGCCCCTCACCAACAATAATGATTACTTATTGCTGTAAGTTTCAGTTTCATAACCCATGGCCCTGGGAAGGTCCGGGTTATTTGGTCGGTGTTTAAGTGTGATCCTATAAGACTGGATAAGGTCTAAATCAGTCTGAATGTTCAGTAAGTTTTTCAATGTTTTAGTGTATTTCACAGGATCTGAGCCTTCTGCTTCCTCTGGGATCCTGAGTACATGCAAGTTCATTGCCCTTGCTCCATTCTCCAGATACTCAAGGTGGGTTCATAACAGTTTTTTTCTTTGAGGACCCCTGACACCACCGTTCGAGATTTGTGCACAGTGTTTGTTGGGGTTTCTGACTGATGGCCATGGTCTCCTCCTTAGTTTCCACAATGGATAGCCAAAAGTTAAACCCTTCCACTTTTTTATCAAGTTGCTGTACCGCTTCTAATATGACTTTCATTCTGGTATCTCAGCCCCTGCCACTATTGTTAAGTGGTCCACTGATCTGGCCACCACTAGGTGAGGAATCTGGAGCCTTCCCCTTCCCATCATCTTTCTTCTGCTCTGATTTAGGTAATCCCATCATTGAATCTCTCTCAGACTACAGCTGGTGAAGGTCCGTGTTTTTAGCTAGCAGTTATTTCTCTACAGAATGCTCAGATTTATTAAAACTTGAAAAATTTGCTGTTTTTAATGAAGTTGAGTAGAGATCTGTCAATGAAGTGTCCTTTCATGTCGGCTGCTGGCTACACTCCGTGGCAGTTGAAATTCAGTGCCAAAACAGTGCAATGAAGCACATAGGGAACAGGAGCTCCAGGATAAAATATTGGACTGGAGGGGTTAAGTTGGACACTACTATTAAAGGGAACTAGGAGTAATTTTATTTATTTATTTGAGTTTTGGTGACCGGGTAGGACCACTGAGACGATTACAGTCCCTTTTTCAGGGTCGACCCGGGGACATACATGGTACAGCAGAGCAGAGCAATTGTACAGGGAGTCAGTACATTGCAGTATCAAATTTGACATACATTGTGCAGTGGATACAATAATGTAGAGCTAGTTATGTACACCATATCTACATATCTATAAGTTCTATATACATTATATTTTAACTATCGTATAGTAATCGTAAGTGACTCCCTAAAACAATGTAGCCATTGTAAGAAGGCCTACAGCAAGGCAACCAGGATGTCAGGGTATATCAGGAGGGGTTTTGACAGCAGGAGGAAGGAGATGATGCTGCCTCTGTATAAACAACACATGAGGTTGCATCTGGTATACTGCGCCCAGTTCTGGAGCCCCTACCTAAGAAAAGACAAAGACAGGCTAGAGATGATAAAGTGTAGGGCAGCCAAAATGATTTAGAGCAAGCAGGACTGATCATACAAGGATCAGTATAAGTCCCTGAACATGTACTCACTGGGGGCCTGAAGGGAGAGTGAAGATATGATAGAGACCTTCAGGTTCCTGAAAGGAATGGACAAAGCAGATTGTGAGGAAATATTCAGCAGGACTGGTTAATTAAAAACACTGGGATGTGAGTGGATGCTGGCGGGGGACAGTCAGGAGACATGTGAGAAAGTTTTATTTACAGAGAGAGTGCTTGAGTCATGAAACAGTCTACCAGCAGAGGTAGTGGGTGCAAGTATCATTAATGGCTTCAGACATGGATGGGAACAAGTAAAAGGTGTAATAGTTATACAGGAGGAAAGCAGTAAGGCAGGGAACAAGTGAGCAATAAACCCAGATTAGACATTAGGTCCAAGGTAGGACAGGATAAAACAGGGCAGACTGGATGGACCAGTGATCTTCTTTTAGCAACATTTTCCATGTTTCTGTGTTAGCTCCATCATTATTCCCTACCTGTTGACCACCAAACTGGAGAGGGATCTAGGAATAATTATATCTGAGGACATAAAGGTGGCTGGATAGTGTGGGAAGGGGTTAGAATGGCCAGCGGGATGTTGGGGTGCATAGGTAGAGGCATCACAAGCAGGAAAAAGGAGGTAGTGATGCCACTGTACAGATCATTAGTGAAACCTCATCTGGAGTACAGTGTCCAGTTTTGGAGCCTGCACCTCAGGAATGACATAGAGTGGAGGCAGACCAAAGAAATGTTACAAAAATGGTATGGGGCTGCACCAGAAGTCATATGATGAGAGGCTGAAAGACCTCAATATGTATTCTCTAGAGATGCGAAGAGAGAGTGGGAACATGATAGGGATGTATAAATACCTTAAAGGGATTAATAAGGTACAGAAGGGTAGCATCTTTCAGAAAGGGAGATGGTCAAGAACTAGGGGACGTGACATGAAGTTGGAGAGAGAGAAATAATCAGGGGTAATGTGAGAAAGTATTTCTTTACAGATAGGGTAGTGGATGCTTGGAAAGGCCTCCCTGCAGGGGTGGTAGGGACAAAAACAGTGGAGGAATTCAAAAATGCATGGGACACACACAAGGGAACCCTAAAAAAAAGGAAGAGCAGGAAAGCTGCGGATCAACTACAGTCTGCAGCTTAAGTTGAAGGTAGAAACAATGGGCCGAACAGATGGGCCAGGTGGTCCTTATCTGCTGACAAATTCTGTGTATCTATGTAAGTTCTGTAATGTCTTTAGCAGCCTCTTGTGCAGCACCAAGTTGAATGCTATGCTGAAGTCAAAGTAAAGCATATCTGCTGCTTGTCCCATATCCATTGGTTTTGTAACCCAGTCAAAGAATATTATCCAGTTGATCTGACAAAATCTACCTGCCACAGACCTGTGCTGTTTACTGTCCTGGAGTCTATTGCTTTTCAGATTGGTCATCGGATCTTCTTTGACTAGTGCCTTCATTAGTTTACCTACAACAGAGGTAAGACTGATGGATCTGTAATTTCTTCAGTATGCCCTCCCTTGTGGAGCAGAACGATGTTTGCTATCCTCTGATCTCTCAGAACCACTCTGGACTGCAGTGAGTTATTGAATAGTCCTTCTAGGGGCTCAACCAGTTCTGAAGCCAATTCTTTTTTTTTTTTTTTCTATACATACTTTTTGGCTTTTCCGTTTTACTCCCCCCCGGGCCACAGTGTACACATGCATGTACATGTGTGGAGGCGCATGCACCAGCCAGGATCTGGTGGCCCCTTCTACCCCTCTCCAGACTTGCGTCGCCACTCCTGTCCACCTGGGCGGTGGGAGCAGGACTACAGCAGAGCGGCATCCACCCCTATGGAAGGGAGAGCCCAGCTTGATCTCATTCCAACCCTCCCCCCCCCGAACCAGCACCCCAGCAGCCTGAGGTTGTTCTTGAACCCGGGTCGCTGGCGCCTCAGCTCTCTGTGCCACCAGGCCAGCTACTGAAGCCAATTCTATGAGCACCCTAGGGTGGATTCCATCCGGCCCTGGTGTCTTATCTACTTTCAGGGCAGCAAGTCTTTTTCTTACTCTTTCTATTGAAAACACAACCCTCCCCATTTCCTGAATCCCCCTCACTGCTGCCTTAAAGGGCAACATCCATCTAGTTATGTCCCACACCTCTGTGTGGGATACCCTTGATGAGCAGGTTTGCACAGTGTACCTTATTGTTCTTCACTGTGCTGCTGTTTTATTTCTGTTTTATCTGGTTGATCCTGCCATTCTTTCTGCCGGCATTTTAAGTAGCGCACACCTCTAGTGGTGCGTCCCACGATCTCCCGTGGCTGACGTCAGAGCCAGGGAGTAGCTGCAGGAGGCAGGATCAACCAGGTAAAATGTAAATAAAGCAGCAGCACAATAATGAAAGATAAGGTACACAGTGCAAAACTGCTAATTGGGGTATTCCACATGGAGGTGTGAGACATAACTATCTGGACATTTCCCTTTAATTCCACTTTGCGGTAGAGGCCCGATGTCACTTCCTTATCGCCTTAGAGAACCAGATCATTCTCTTGTATTTGTTATTCTTGGTGATCTTTCTCAAACATGATTTAGTTACTTTGAGAATTTCTCCTGTGTTCTCCTCAACCACCCCCCCCCACAAGCTTGTCCACTCCTATCTGTTTTCCCCTGATTAATTCCCTTGCTGATCAAAATTTGCCATCTGAAATCCAGAACCACAGCCTTCGACGGGGGTATACCTTTACCCAGGACCAGTCCAAATCATATTGTGTTATGGTTACTGGACCCCAGTGGCTCTCCAACTAGAATGCCACCCATCATTTCTGAGTTGGTGAGCACTACATTGAGAATGGCAGTTTGCCTTTTTGGTTCCCTGACTGATTGGTGTTGAGCAGGTTCTGACTTATCGTGCTCCCAGCTGCTGGTCTATCCCAGTCTATATCTGGTAGATCACTGAGATCTCTCACAACCACTGCCTCCCCTTTTGCAGCCACTTTTTAATTTCTTCCCCAGCTCTCTATCAGTATTGGGTAAGTTACTTTTTCTATTACTTTTCAATTACGTTTGGAAACTTGTTCCAGGAAGCTCTGTGCAGTCACTAGCAAGGATGGAGAAGTACTAGAAAATGTAATACACTTTTCAATTAAAGTTACTTATTTCTTTTTATACAAAAACAACAAATAACTATAACAGATTACATTTTTTGAAAGTAATAGGATAGTTACTAGTTACTTTCAAATAAATGTAATCCATTACAGTTACGTATTTCATTTGCATAAAAAGACATAAGTAATTGTAACGGTAAGGTGTATTACTTTTTCTAGTATTTCTCCATCCTTGCTAATGACTGCACAGAGCTTTCTGGAACAAGTTTCCAAAAGTAATAGAAAGTAATAGAAAAAGTAACTTTACCCAACACTGTTTCTACTTCTCAATGCTCTGTTCTGGCAGTATGTAGAGTACCCCCATACCTAACCCCCGAGGTCATTGTAAACTGTAACCAGAGTAATTCCATCTCTCCATCCACTCTCCTAATGGACCTGTCATGTGTAGCCTCTATGTCTTCCTAAATATGGAGGGCTACCTCACCCCCGTGCCCATACCTTTCTCTCTTATACAGGGCATACTCTAGTAACGCCAATTTCCAATCAATATTCCTAGAGACCCATGTCTCAGTAATGGCCACTAGGTATAACCCTGCATCCTCCAGCATTAACTCGAGCTTGCTAATTTTACTTCTTGGGCTCCTGGCATTTAGGCCTAGTGGGCTTACCATCCTCTTCATGTTAGCATCTCTCCCTTTATCCTCTCTCCATTCCTTTCCTTCCTGATGTCCCTGATCCCTGCTGACTTCTTGTGACTCCTCCCATTGGCACCCTTTCCTAAACTAGTTCTTTCCTCTGTTATGCTGCCTACTATCTCTCTACTCCTAGTCCCCACTCAGTTCTGGGGGAGTGCTATCTAGGTTTCCCTTCTCCATCCCCTGGTTCTCCCAGTCTCCTCCTTCTCAGTTTAAATGTCTGCCTATGTAGATATCTAGCTTTTGTGCTGGTTCACTGGTCCCCTCTCTTGTCAGGTAAAGGCTATCACCCTTTAAGAGCCTTCTGTCCCAAAAGTCCCCCAGTTACCCACTAAATGGTATGCTTCCTGCTGACATCACCCCTTCAAGCATTTGTTAAATGCCTGTATTTTATTCTATCCTTACCCTATCTTTCCCCTTACTCCACACATGAAGGACCTCCTAAAAAGTCATGAAAGGTTATTTTGCTTTCAGTCTGTGCCCCAGTCTCTGAAAGTTTAGTATGACTTCTTCCAGAGACTGGTTTGCCAGATTGTTGATGCATGCAGTAGGTGTACCAGTACTCCAACTTTCACTTCTTCCCCCTCTACCATGCTCCCTATCCTGGCAATAGCCTGGATGGCTGATGTATCCGGAAGACATCTGACCACCCTCTCCCCTTTACTTTTCCTCCCACAGTTTTCTCCATCCCCCTAAGCGTGGAGCCCCCTACTACAGTGGAACCCAGCCCTCTTGGAGGGGGTGGGGTGGGGGGTGCAGGTGCCTGCTCCTACTCCATTGGTGCAATGATTTTTGATGATCCACCTTGCACTGATTTGATTTAATAAATCCTGCCTAAATATCCCCTTAACCTATCCTCTATAACACTGTACCATAGATGGGTGTCTTGGCAGATTACAGTTGTTTGCCCCCGCCTGTGGACTTACCTCATTGACCTACACAGAGCAGAGTTCCCCTGCAGTACTGCTTCTGCCCTGCAGATGTCTCTAGACAGACATGCACTCCTGCTTCATGGCACTCGCACACTGGGATGCTCACGTGATGGAACATTTGGATCACAGTCCTTTTATGCCTCTCCTCCACTTCCTGGATCCTCCTGCCCTCTCTTCTAATTGGCTGGTACCAGTCATATGATCAGTGATCTGTAATACAGTATCCACTTACCTGCTCTAGTCAAAAATGTTCTAGCTGCCTCTGTCAACTGCCTCCTTGCTCTGGTAGCAAGTTTACAGTTTAAAGTGATCAGCTGGGCTTATGTCGCTGTGTCCTGCTTTACTGCAGTTTTCAGCTCAACTGATATCACTGGGTTCTGGAACTTAAATAATTAAAAAATGAGTATTGGGCAGCAAACATGCTGCATTAACATGGGGCCCTAGAAAAGGAACAAATCGGACTATTGAAAAACAAAAACACAAACACAAATCAGTGCACTGGGATGGTACAACAGACTTCCCGCATTCCCAAATGTAAAAATCTATCACAAAATAAGAATATTGTTTATAGACCCTTTACAAATGTTTTAGCTGCCTCAGTCAGCAGCCTACTTGCCCTGACAGCACGTTCTCAGTTTAACTGACGGAGGCACACACTCTGAACAGTTCTTTGAACACATTTTCCTTCTGGCATTATGCCAGTTACCGTAGAACCACATGACCCCTCACATGATTATGTGGATGCTCCAGTCCATTTATACCCATGCGCCTAGCTTACTAGCCAGCCAAATTTTAAGGCTGTCATACTGCTCTATGGAATACTACATTTTTGATACTGTATGACCAGATCCACATAAATCTAAACTTAAATTCAAACCTGATTCCTTGAACAGTGGAACTTTAGCTCCTAAGGGTGTTGCTAGGGATTCTTTACCTCATCTCTCTGTAGGGCACCTCAGTTCAGACTTCATTACACTGGGTAATGACCCCACCGACCCACTATCTGGGGTTCTCCACCCTGATAAATGGCACAGACAGATGACCCTTTGTTTCAGGTACAAATCTTCAGGGAATCTCTCCAGACTGGAAAGCCATCAATGCCAACTCCTTGAGGGGGTGCCCACCCAGGAACTTACTTCATTGCCCTCAGTTGCCTACCCCTTCTCACATATCTCATGCTAGGTCATGGGCAGGAGTGCTGGAAGGCCCCCTCCATTCACCCCAAACAGCCCTCGAACATTACGCATGGACCCTCGAATTACTGCCTACCCCCAGGAACTCCATCCCAGGACTAACTCTTTTTCCTGCCTCACACTCCTATTTATCCTCTGTCCTTGGTCTGCTCCCCTCTCACTAGGGACAGAATCAGAATGCCAAGTCACCCAGTGGTGTGATGACACTGTTAGTAACAGCCTTGCCCCCATGCAGGGGAGAGGGTTGTTACATTTTTTTCTTTAGTTTCTCAAAATCTGTTTACTTGCAAGGTACGCTGTGGCTTTTCTAAGTTTGTTGGAGACACACGGCTGCCTGGACATCTGGACAGCTCTGTCCTGACCTGAACACTGATTGGACTGTACAGAAACAGACTTCATCAGCTGAAACGGCAGAGGACTATACAAGAGACAAGGATCAACCACAGGACTGTGAGGCTAGGATAATCTTGCATGTCAGTGGCATGGTAGGATGCCTGATAGTCTTTATAGTCAGAAAGGTAATGTCAGATTTTTGCCATGCTTCACTTCTCTGCTGCCTTAGGACACGAAGATATAATTTCTACTGTAGCCTTTTGTGTTCTTTAATACAGACTCAAAGAGAGAATTAGATCACACTTAACCTACAAAGTCAACTGTCATTTCAGCAGTCTTTGTTTCCATGGATTCTGTATAAATCAATGTACCGTCAGGGCAACTCCAGACGAACCGTATATCTTAAATTCCCTTTAGGTCAGGTAAAGATTATTTTAATCTATTTTTTGTAGCTCACAGGGGAATCCAGGAGATGGATCCTTTGTAACAAAGGTTATATATTTTGTCATGTTATGGTTAACATTTCTAATCCCCTTGTGGCCTTCGGGTGAATCTCCATCTGTTCACCTAACTATTTTCTTGTATAGAAAAACCCAGTGGGATGGATGGTCTGTTATGTGCCTGTTGAGAGATAATGTTCCTTTCTGGGGCCACCACTGAGAACATGTCTCCTATTTATTCAGTTTAGGTCATTGAATCACAGGCAGCAAAGATGAATGTAAGGAGTTTAAACCTGATCATTTACATGTAGTGAAGTTCAAACACCTGTGTCTCATTTGTTCAGTTTATCCTCAGATTTTCTTATATTCATGGAAACAGAGAAGTTGATGTCAGGAAAAAACCTTGGTCCATCAAGTTTGCCTGTAATACCCTGTCTTACTACTGAGACCTAGTGTATGTATGGAGTTTGTGCCCATGCTGCCCAGAACCCATGTTCATTACCTTGCTGCTACTTCCATGGGTGACTGTTAAGCCCTTTTACTCAGTCCAAACAGTGTTTGAAGGCATTAGTGGTCTTAAAGCCCAAATCACTATTTTTACTGTTAGTTGGATGCATGAGGTGTTAGCTGAATGTCCTTCAACCAACAGGGCGAGGAGAGTATTGTAATTATCTAGTAGCCACAAGCCTGAAGTGTCTTATTGCATTTATTAAATGGCACCAACATAATATTAATAATAAGAAGAATAAAAAAAACAAGGCTAAATAAATATTTAAATTAAGAATAAATAACTCTTCATCAGTGGTACTGCTTCTGACACCAAACAACTGGGTTTGCCCTATCAGCAGGGCCTCTAGTGCTCTGCAGCAGCATTTTCTGATTTCTGCAGCATGATTTATTAATTTCTGTGGCAGAATGCAGCCCTGCCATTGGCTAAAATATGAAGTGATGTCACGGATGACATCACCTACCAAGCATAGAGGAGGGGCTTCAGGATAAACAAGATGGGTGCTGGAGCCTGGCACTATGGAAAAACTGTATATTTGAATGAAAATTCATCAAAAACAATGAATTCTGTGCCACTATATAAATTCTGCGGCATGATGCAAATTCTGTGGAAAATTCTGCAGTCACAGAATTCCAGGGACCTTGCCTATCAGAAAGGTCAAATCTGCCATCAGGTAAGTCACTCATTGTTAAATGAACCTTTTTCCCCCCCAACTGTCACAGTTACTGAGAATTCTGAAGCAGTGCAGTGATGTTTTATGTGGCTAGGTCAGCACAGAAAACAAGTTCCAAGACTTGCAAGGCACTTTTCAGACCCCTGTGATTATTGGTCGATAACCACACAGGTCTGAGCATCTATTGACCAATCAGATAACTGGATTTTTCTTTCCCTTTTTATGTTATTTATTTGACAAGGATATCGATGTTGGAATAATGCATGATCATGTGATAAGATCTGACCAATTACAGGTCTTTTTCTCGTGCCCATTATATAATTATGTTTATAGTATGTTTTTTGTCTATGACATTATTTCTATTACGCAACGTATTGTTTTAACTCAATAAAATAATATAAAGGAAAAAAGAAGAATGCAAGGATTGTGGCTGGAAATAAGGGCACAAAAGGTTGCTGAGGAAAAGGGCAAGCAGTCCATTTTGAGCTTTGTATAGTATGTCCAAATTAACAAAATAAAAAGAAATGTGAAAATGTTTTAAGACATGTGATTGGAGGAAATGTCAGATGGAAGTAACTTTAGTCAAGTGTGATGACCACACAGGCAGGGAGAGGCACAAGCATTTGTTTATTCTAAAATGTATTCATGCTTTTTTTCCTGTTTTTGAAATTCTTGTTTTTTTCCAGATTGTTTCCCTGGTCCCTCCCATGTCCCCTGTGCTGGTGAAGGGGTTGTTGCACTGCAGGAAGAAACACGGAGTGGCGCACAAGATGCTGCAAGCTGCAGGTAAGTTACATACATTTATTTTATACAATGCTATACAAAAAACAGATCAATGTTATGGCAAATCTACAGGTAGAAGCAAAGTACAGACTGTAGGAGGGACCAAAGTGGCAACAGGACTGACATCCCTATATGTTGCCATGCAAGAGGCTTCGACTGGGGGTTCCACTGCACATTTTCTCCCCTCCTGGAGTGCAGGCGAGTGGCGGCTACAGTGCTGATGCCCTCTTATTTTTTTTTAAAAAAGAAATGGCTGCTAACTCTTGTTACTGTACTTCTGTAATTTATTTGTAACCTAATCTGGTATAAATTTCAGGAGTCCATTACAAATTAGCTTTGCCCAATTGGCTGTATGACAACTGTTCCTGTCTGTTAAATAAACATTTGAGTTTGATGCCAGTGCTGCTCCTTGGTTTTCCCTGGCATGGGATGAGTAAAGGCAAGGCAACAAGCTCTCCCCCCCCCAACTCTGCTGGAGGTTACATACAATGCTCTGTCTCCGTATCATAGTGTCAGCCCTTTAATGGTTATTTTCTGTACTGATTTTCATCCCCTGTCCAGCTGCCCTCAGTTTTCTTTGGACATGTCAGAAATACTGTGAAACAGATGAATGAGCCAGTCAACTGCTAGCATGTGAGCTGTGGAAGCAGCAAGAAAGTCGATGTACTGTGGCACTACATAAGTAAATGGTGGCCATGCATAAGCTTTGCAGGGATTAATTTAGTTGCTGTTAAGGAGTATTCTGCAACCTTTTATAGGCCCAAAGGAGCCTGTGACATGGGGAAAATGGAAGCTTTCCCTATCCTATATTATATGTCCATAGCTTTCAGGTGACCTCAAAAACAAACTTGGCACCTCTTTAGCTTTACGGGAGCTTAAACAAAGCATTGAAGCTCTCCCACTGGTCAGGACACCAGCTATAGATGGCTAAGCAGCCACATTTTATAGAATGCAATTAAATGCTCCTCCTTTCCACCTTGCAGCAGTACACAATGTATCCTTGACTAATGGACCCCCCCTTCAAGAGAAGCCCTTATTTCTCTAATTACAAAGAAAAGTAGAGACTCAGAAATATGCCCTAGCTTTTGATCTATATCTTCATGAATGCTGATAGAGTTAGGTAAAAATATTAGTGTACCATCTTATCTCCGTAATTCCTACCCGGATTAACCTGGATCTTCTAGGATTTATACCCAGTAGATAAGGGTTAGATTACTCGAGGAAATGTTCTGAATTGCCGAGATTGATCCTACCCAAGGATCAGCACTTTCATCGAATGAGGAAATGTGCATTTGACACTACAGAAATTATTAGCAATTGAACCCCTTATCCCAAAACTGATGGAAGACCACAGAATTAATTAAAGGCATATCTTGCCATGGTATCAAATATAAAATGTCACCGAATGTGGATGATCTGCTGGTGGTCTCTAAGAACCTACTTAAAACATAGCCCTATTTGTTGGAAATACTATACCAATTTGCCATTATTTCAGGTCTTAACGTAAAAATTGAGAAGATGAGCTGTTACCGGGGAACCATGCACCTCGTGGAGATGATGCACAAGTTTTACTAGGCTGTTGTAATTCAGGTAGTGAGAATTAGGCATTACGGTTATGTCTGATCTTTAAAACATTCTACCTGCTAACATGAGACCACTGGTAGCTCTTGATATAGACAGATAGAAAAGCTGAAACCTGTCTCTCTGTGGCTGCATAAAGGCACTTAAAATGATGCGCACCGCTAAACTATTTTATCTGTAACTCAGTCTCTATCTGAGCATTCTGAAAATGTTTTTGACCAAGCTTGATAAGTAAGCAAAATCATATTTATGAAAGGGGTCTTCACCTCGTTTCAGACTGGCCAGACTCCAGACACATTGGTCCATGGGTGGGTTTGGCCTACCCTGTTTTTCTTTTAAAGGCTAGAATATGGCCTTTCTTTTAAACAATGCTAACAGTTGTTATTGTAAGACCTATGGTTAATTTAGCAAGAATGGGTGGGATGGGGGCTTCTAGAATGTATAAGATAACTTGGGATATCCTGTATGTCACTCCCCTACTTTCACACACTTAAAGACAAGTGGGTAACAGATATGGCACGTGCTATCTCTCAACAAGCGTGACATATTGCTCATGTACTGCATACAGTATACTTCATGCTGAGAAATTCAGGGTGAATCTATTCAGTAAAATATACTTAATAGGTGGCATAGAACCCCATCAGCTGTTAAGAGGAGGCATTGCCCTGATGGAACCTGGTTGCTGCTGGCAATATCAAGACTCCTGAGCAGACAGAGGACGTATATTGAGGTCCTGTCAGAAGCTGCACCCATTTCTATTTTTACATTTACTGTACTTTCTCCTCTGTTCTCCCAGTCATATTTCCCCCACTCCCATCCTTGTCACTCACCTTGTCCTGGACTTACACCACTTCCTGGTCCTCCCTGGCTTAGCCCCCCACACTCAAGTTAAGGCCACAGAGGGTGACAAAGGTCCTCCCAATGGAACTCAAGCTTGATGCAGAAGTGGGTAATTTGTTTGACGGTGCAGGGCCTGCAGAATGGGGTCAGCCTTATGCTGCCACATCCAGGGTTTTCTGTTGTTCTCTCCATTCCCATAGGACAGCAACAGTGGGCTCAGTGACACACACTCAGATAGATATGTGTCATTGCTAGTATTAACTGTCCTGTAACTAGGACCACCTTGTAAATGAGCATTGCTCAGTGGAACTTTTTCCTGGTGTAATAAATACAATGCAATACAATGTTAGAGCCTGACAGCATCCTCCCTGTGCTCAGGCTCTAGCTGATAAGAAAAGGATATATCAGCACTTGAGGAGTTCACAGGGACAAACGACAACTTGCAAACAATATAGTAAATTCTGTAACCATTCATTGGCTACAATTCACCTATGGATGGATATCATTCGCAAAACGCATGTAACCCACCCACGCAGCTCTGCACTCCTGCCCCAGTGTGCGCCAGCCAACAGTCACGACCACTGTCCACCTGTCTGTGCCCTGCCCCTTCACCGCACAGCTGCGCAATGGAGGATCGAGGCAAAGTGGGGGCAGAGCGCCAGGCGCTGGTGGGCATCCAATAGGATGCCCAGCTGGAATTCCATAGTGTATCCCTGTCTATGTGCAGGCAGGGGGTCCTGGGATGGCACACACCATCCTGTGAATTTCCAGCAGGCGTTTGCCTGAATGGCCCCCCTAGGTTGCCCAGCCTGATGTGGCAGCTGTGTATTGTGAGTCCCATGGCCACCACGCCCTGCTATTGACTTGTGGGGGGCATGTAGTGTGGTACACCAGATTCCACCCTCTGGACCTCTTGCAGCCCCAGAATGGTATGCATGGAGCTGCTGGGACAGCCAGGGGATCCACCATGCCCATGGTGATTGCGGCAGGGGGTCCGCTGCATGGCTTTCTCATGTAGCACTGCCTACCCACCTGTTTTCTGCGGCGCATAGCCAGTCCACCCATTTGAGAATTGCGACCATTATGAGCAGAACAAAGCTCCAGCTGAGGACACAGAACAAAAGCTCAGGTGCTTCGACCTGAATGATCTTAGTCTGGGAGCGTGTCAGGCTCTAGCTGCACTGCCACCTGTGGAACCCAGGTAGGGGTAGTGCAGCAGAGTCCGTAAACCCTCCCTCCCTCCCCAAGGCTCTCCACACAGGACGTAGCCCACAGGTGTCCTTGGGTTCTGAGGCCCAAGAGTGCCTGCAGCTGTCATCCTGATAACCTTGTCCTTTCCTTGGCTGCCCCTTAACACTGCGGAGGCAGCACATAGCCTACAGTTTGCCTTACACAAATGCAGTGGGTCCCCCAGCTGGAGAACAAGCTCCCAAGGTGGTAGCCTGGGTTAAAAATTGACTGGACAACAGGATACAGAGGGTAATAGTAAATGGAGTTTACGCCGAAGAAAGGGGGGTTACTAGTGGGGTACCGCAAGGTTCAGTACTGGGACCGGTCCTTTTTAATGTCTTTATAAGTGACATTGCAGAGGGATTGGAAGGAAAAGTAGGTCTCTTTGCAGATGACACAAAGATCTGCAACAGGGTTGATACAGAAGGTGGGGTGGAGAGGATGCAAAGGGACTTGACAAGGCTGGAGGAATGGTCAGATATATGGCAGCTTAGATTCATTGCAAAGAAGTGCAACGTAATGCACCTAGGAAACAAAAATCCAGGGGGAGAGTACACAATGGGGGGTGAGATAATAACAACAACAGAAATGGAAAAGGACCTGGGGGTAGTCATATCAGATGACCTTAAGGTGGGCAAGCAATGTGAGAAGGCAGTAAGAAGGGCTGGTGGGATACTGGGATGCATAGGGAGAGGCATCACCAGTAGAAAACATAGATACATACATACATAGACAGTGTCGGCAGATAAGGGCCTATGGCCCACCCAGTCTGCCCATTTGAGCTTGTAAACAGGAAGTTGTTATCCCTCTGTACAGACAGTTGGTGAGATCCCATCTGGAGTTCTGCGTGCAGTTCTGGAGACCCCATCTCTGCACGGACATAGACAGGATGGAGGCTGTCCAGAGGAGAGCAACTAAAATGGTGCAGGGTCTGCACCAAAAGACATACGAAGACAGATTAAAGAAGCTTAATATGTATACACTCGAGGAGAGGAGGGAGAGGGGGGACATGACAGAAACTTTCAAGCACATCAAGGGAATCAACAGAGTCCAAGATGGTAGCATCTTTCAGAAAAAGAGATGTGCAAGAACAAAGGGGCACAATTTGAAGATAGAGGGAGGACGGCTCAAAGGTAATGTGAGGAAGTATTTTTTCATGGAGAGGGTTGTGGATACATGGAACAACCTTCCTGAGGAGGTGGTGGACTCAAAAACAGTGGGGCAACGGCCCGGTGGTGTAGAGGTTGAGGCGCTGGCGCCTTACCTGACCACACCCGGCGACCCAGGTTCGAGCGGACTCGGGTCAGGGGTCGGCAGAAGGAGCGGATCAGCGTCCGCCGGACTGCTCTCCTGTCCTGGGGTGGGTTAGGAGTATCTTCGCTCAGTGCAGAGGTCCCTAGTGGAGACTGGAGGCAATGCAAGGCGTAATAACTAGAGGGGGAACAAGAAAATGAGAAAATCCGCACCGAAGTTAACGGATGACGGACGCCGGCCCCAGACTTCCCTGAATACTCCCTGAGAGCCACAATTGCCTCAGCAGCTCGAGGTCTGAGAGAATAGTAGTGTGCTGGTTCTGCCCCGCTGGTGCCTTTCCCTCGGGAGGAGGGACCCATCAGTGCAAGGTTACACGGACTTGCGAGGAAGGCTGCAGATATGAGGTAGGTGGCTAAGGGGAGCTAGTAGGGGAACGGCCGGGTCCTAGGCGGCCTGAAGGAGAGGTAACTCTGGGGCACATAGGAGGGGAAAAAAGAGAAAAAAAAAAACAGTGGGGCAATTCAAGAATGCATGGAACAGACATAAGACAATTCTAGTGGGGGGTAGGAGGAAGTAGGCTGTTGGTTAACTAGGATCTGCAGTCTGTGCATTAGGTAGGGAAATGGGCAGACTTGGTGGGCCAAGTGGTCCTTATCTGCCATCAAATTCTATGTTTCTATGTTCTATGTTTCCCTGGCTCACCATCAGGGGTTACAAGTGCAGTGGAATGTGCTGCTTACTCCTCCACCCCAGGCTAAGCTGAGCTGCCAGAGGCAGTACATTTCCCTGTCAGATTCCTGACTGCCAACACCCGAATCTGCACTGCAGTTATGCCACTGGGCCATCAAGTAAACTCCAAAGGGATATTGTTAACCAATACATGGAGCGCGGCCCCACTGAACACAAAATGTTTTTTTCTGTGGTTTTATTCTGAAAGGACTATTTTGCAACATGAAGATTTTGTTTCCCTTTTAGAAACAAGTAATGCAATTTTTGTACTGCTACAAGTGTTAAGCAACCTGGGCCCTTGGTGTTTTAATTCTACACTTTGCTAAAAGACCTGAGATACCTGACTGTCTTGTACAATGCACTGGCATGTTTTGTCTGGAATTCTGACACTAGATCCCATCACTGTCAGCTGTTTGCTAAGACAAACTGACTCGCACTGAACAAGTGATGAGCATGACACTAGTTGACTTTTACCTCTGTTAGAATTTAAGGCAACATACCCCTGTGTTTGCATGCTGTTTTTCAGTTTATGTTGCCAATGAACAATAAACTTCTGTTATTTTATTTATTTATTCAAAACCTCAATATCCTTTATTTATTTATTTGCTTTTGGTAACCGGGTGAGTGCACTAGACATAAAAAATGCCTATTTTCAGGCATGACCCGGGAGGATACAAGTGGAAACTCATGAGTAGACATGTGACGCAGCACATGAGATATTAGATATGTAACATAGTGAGGTGGAGGATCACATACAATCAATTGTAGGTATGGGGAAACATTCTTCTACACATCCTTCAGTATGATTACAAGCAATACAGTTTTGACAGTCAAAAGAAAAGCAAAAAGTATAATAAAAACATGTGAGAAAAAAACTGACATTTTAAGCATCTACAATATACAATAAGTGCCATTATGTGGCTAGTAGGCATTAGAGAGAGAAGAAAACAGGTGGGAGAGAAGAGAGGAGAGTGGAGGGAAGACAGAGGAAGAGGGTGAGAGGTGATAGCGAGGATTAAAAGATGGTAATGAGAGAAAAGGAGCATGGAGTCTGAGGGGGTAGTTGCCTAGAGGTGTAGAGGGCGGGGAAGTAGGGTGGACTACGGTGGATGAAAGCACATATAGGGACTAGTAGCAAGTAGATGATCACGGTGAAGTTTCTTGAAACTAGCATGGGTGGAAGCTTGACGAATATTTTGGGGTATAGAGTTCCAGTACTTTGGAGCCATGGATGAGAAAGCACGACCACCCATATTGGTTTTGCATCTGGGGATATGGAGAGAGGCTTGGTTGGTAGATCGAAGCCCATAGGAGAGAGGTTGTGAGTGAAGCAGGGAGGCAAGAGATTGGGGGAGGCCTGATCTAGCAATACTGTCAATTAGAGAGCCATAGGACTGGAGTCGTTGGGTAGAAGGGCTGGGCCAATTAAGGTCAGCATAGAGCTGGCAATGGTGCTTGTATCGTGGAGATGCAGAAGCATAGTGGCAAATAGAAATACAGGTAGTGTCCCATTTATGGAGAGAGGTCTTTGTAGCAGAGAGGTAGGTGGCTGGGCCATAGGCCAGGGCTGGGAGTAGGAAGCCTTGTGCCACAGCTAGTCTAGCCGATGGGGTGAGGGCATAGCTAGTGCGATAGGCACCTCCTAGCTTAGCATTGACAGATTTACAGGTGGTGGTGATGTGCAGATCAAAATCTAGAGATTTGTCAAGAAGAATGCCCAGATATTTAAAGGATCTGGCACTAACCAGTGGGGAACCATAAGCACATAGTATTTTGAGGGAGCTTTGGTTAGCTTTAAGTCTGGCAGGTGAGCCAAAGAGCATGGACTGTGTCTTGCTTGAGTTGAGAACAAGGTTGTTCTCTGTTAACCAGGACTGAATACTTAAGAAATCCGAGGCAAGAGATATGTTTATAATCTGGGTATTACTTGCACTGTGGTAAATGTCCAGATTGTCCGCGTAGAGCAAGGATGAACAGGTTGGTGCTAGCAGCGGGAGATCGTTGATGAAGATTGAGAAAAGCAAAGGGCCTAGTATGGAACCCTGGGGAACGGCAATGTGTGTAGATGAGAGGTCCAATATGGCCGAGTTGAAAGCAACAACCTGTTGCCTGTCCGACAGATAGCTTTTAAACCAGACAACTATATCGGCAGAGAAGGCTAGGGAACGTAGTTTCTCAAGGAGAAAGGGATGGTTTACCAGATCGAATGCCTTAGTCAAATCAATGAAAACCGAAACTGTGAGGAGGCCAGAGTCCATAGAAGTATAGATGTCATTTGTAAGTTTCAGGATTGCAGTGGAAGCGCTATGGCCTTTGCGGAAACCATGCTGGGAACGGGAGTGAAGGTTGTGCTTCGGAAGATAGTCAATGGATTGAGTTGCCGCTAATTTTCCAAGATTTTGCTAAGCACCGGGAGGATAGCTATGGGCCTGTAATTAGTGATTTCTTTAGGATCACCTTTTTTTGGAATGGGTGTGATTTTAGCTATTTTCCAGATATTAGGTACTGTACCATGGCATAGTGATAGGTTGAATACTTTTGTTAGGGGGTAGACTATGAGAGGAGCAGCAGCTTTCAGGAGCCTAGGTTCCAAACCATTAGACCCCGTGCTCTAAGTGCTGTCAGGGATGGATAGTAACAGCTTCAGAACTTCAGCTCTAGTGATGGCCCGGAACCTAAACGTAGGATGTGAGAGAAGAGGTTCGGTATTCCCGGGGGAGGAGGCAATGTGTCCTGATGGGAAGGAGGTCAGGTAGGTAGATAAGTCAGAGAAATGGTGATTGAAGGCATTGGCGATGTTAACAGGTTTATTGCTGTGTATGCCATTTAGCAGCATATCACTAGCAGTGACCGTATGATTGGCCTTAAGGAGGGTTTTTATGGTTAACCAGAATTTCTTTGAGTTACCTGCAGCTTTTGTAAGTAGGTCTTTGTAGAAAGAGCTTTTTGCTGTTTGAATGTTTCTTTTGCACGTATTTCTCAATGATCTGTAGCCATCGTAGTCAGACTGTAGCCTGGAAGCCTTGAAATGCTGCCATATTTTATCCCTTCCCCTTATTTGTGTGAGAAGGTCTTTAGTTAACCATCTCGTTTGAGCTCCTCGAACGTGACGCGTGATTCGGGGGGGCATGAGAGTCTTGCAGAAGACCAAATCGGGCCAGGAAGTAATCTAGAGCTACTTGGGCATTAGCTGAGGTATAGATGGGTGACCAGTCAATCATAGAGAGATCAAGTATAAATTGTGCAAGGTCAAAGTTAGCCATGTTACGAAAGGTGATGAATTTTGAAGGAGGAGATGGCCTGCTAGTGGAGTGCCAGATACAGTAGACTGGTGAGTGATCACTTATTGCATCTGCTAGGGTACCTACATGGACTATACTATCGATTCGGTTTGAGAGAGCCCAGTCGAAGAGTGAGCTGGTCCGAGGTGCAGCCACAATTCTAGTTGGGCCAGTAACTAGTTGGTGCAGGTTGTGATCTTGTACCACTGTGTGAAAGGACTGGTTGGATCTGCTGGTCCAGTTTAGGTTGAAGTCAACCAATATAAGGACTTCATTCCTGCCAATGTTGTTATCCACTTGGGAGAGGAGTTCCTTGAGACCAGTGATGCCCCCACCAGGAGGGTTATAGGCACAGACAATGTGTAGTTTCTTTGAGCCAAGTTGCAAGGTTGCATGAATCGCTGCACAGTGCGATAGGGTGGGTAACACATTACGGGATAGTAACAGATGAGCTTTGTAGAAGATAGCAACACCGCCTTCATGTTTTGATGAAGGCCTGTTTTGCTTAATGAAGTTGTAGTTCCGTATAGAGCAGAGGTGATCAGGAGTGGAGGGTTTTAGCCATGTTTCAGATAGGCAAAGGATATTAGAGTTATATTGAACAATCCATGCCTCAAGTTCCATGAAATTGTGAGGAAGGCTCCTTATATTTAGGTGAGCAATGCAGAGTCCCTTAGCATCCCTCCAGGTTGTGTCTGAGTGTGGTAAGTTACTTACAGGCCCTGAGTTTAATTCGATGTCCCCAGCTAACATTAAGGCTAGAAGTATCAGGTACCACAGTTTACGGTGGATGAAAGGGCAGACAGAGTGGTATTGCAGAGTGGAGATTTCTGTAGGGTGAAGGCTAGGTGGTAGATGAACTTATAGTGGACTAGTAGCGGCGAGGTGGCTATGGGTATGTGCGATAACATGTACTTGTTTTGGAGCCTTGAGTTCTCTGGATAGGTATGGTGAAAGATTGTGGAAGTTGGGAAGAATAGTAAGGGGAACCAGACGAGGGTAGTAGTAGCAGGAGAATTGCACACGGGTTTATAGTCACATAGTTATTTGATAAGATAGCCATTATGTATGTAGGAGGGTAGATTAGACTTACAACACACCAATAATAAATCTGAATTGGGGATTTCTGCAGAAAACAAGCTAATTGAGGGTTTAGTTGCCAGTTGTATTTGAGGAGTCAGGAAGGGATTTGAGACAACATATACGAATGCCCTCTAGTGGTACAGAAATATAGCCTGCTAAAGAGAAGGTGAGGAGATAGTTCATTTTCTCCTGGGCGTAGTCTAGCCTGAGCCTTGCACTATATAACTGATGCCGGCTAAGGGTGGGAATGGTGGGGGTGGTTGGGGAGCAGCCACACAGTGGCTGCGGGGGAATGCAGAGAGCCGCTGGGAAAAGCCAAAAGTGGGTGAAATGGGCAGAGTCACAGCACAGTCGGAGCAGCGCAGCCACCACAGCACCAAGCGTTACTAAGGTAGGAGCTGCTGAGATTACTCAGAGAACTGAGCGGGGACTAGGTGTTTTAAATTTCCTAACTGCCACGTACAGACTGAGCAGCTTATTTTGTTTCAAGCCAGGTTCATTTGTGGAAGCCCGCTAGGCTGCTTCACGATCACCCCACTAGGCTGCTTTACAATTACATGCAGCACTCAGGGAGTGTAAGGGAGCTTGCAGAGCAGATTGCCCACATACAATTGCCCAGATTCTTTGGTAACCTCAGGGAGGAGATCAGCATCCCATCATGTAACCAGGAACTTAGCTTCATTTAAATGGATCAAGTTTAGTCATATGGTTTCCTCGCTAATAATATTTAAATAACACAGAACTTGCTTTACAGTGGCCCAAAAGAAATAAATGAGAGGCTTTTGGCAGCAGACAAATGTAGAGACAAAGAGTGAACAGAAAAGGCGCCAAATTTGAAACTGAGGGCTGAAACCGTCCGTTCCTGTACCTGGTGGATATTTTGGTGGGAGGTCCACAGCAGCTCCATGGGCAAGAGCCCCTGGGGTTTAACTCAAGGGGCTGTGGAGAGAAATAAAAAGAGGGAGGTGAGTGGGAGGTTTCAAGGAGGGCAACAAAGGAGAACAGGATCAGGTTCCGAGCAGACAAAGGATGAATGACACACAGCGAGGGAGGGAATCGAGCAGAAAACAGTGCAAGTGAGTCTTAGTGAAAAGGGAGGAGGTTGAGGGAAACACAGAGAAATAAAACGATAAATCAACAGAAATGATGCAGTGAGTTTGGGTCACAGTAGTTCATAAAATCTTCAGTACACATGTAAGCAGCTGAGAATGGTTTAGGAATCAATCAAAAAAAAAGACAAAAAATTACAGCTTTGCAGGTGAGGAGCCCTTAAACTATTTTATCACACACAAACTCTGCTACTTATAAAATCAGCCCCGTGATTATTCTACCAGAAGGAGGTAGCTTCTAATAACTGTGCATACAATAATGCTACAAGAGCAGCCTTACAGGAGCTGTTCACCTTCATCCCTCTCTCAAGCCCTACCCTCCTTAGTACCCCATATGCTGCACTTTTTCCTCGCCCCCTTTCCCCTGTACTCTACCCCCTCTAACCAACTAAATTTCTTTACTCCTAGCCCACTCCTCTGCCCTTCTTCTGCACCATACCCCCTCTAACTCCAAAACATTGTTATCCGTTATACAATGGCAAGAACATTTCCTGGACTCTGATTGGTCAGTGTGTCCCTGGCACAGTGAGGTTATCCAGTACAACCTCACGGGTCTAGTCTCAGAGCACAACCAAATTTATTGATTTTCTTCCCATATAGCTTTTTTCTCTTCAGAAACAAAGATATACTGCCTCACTAAAAATCTACTCAAACCTTTTTTAATTTTTAGTTTTTATTCTGTATAACAATGAGCCATTGTATAATTAGCAGTTTAGTTTAAGGAATGTGCCCCCTCATGCTGAGAGGTAACAAACACAGATGCTAACAGGGATGGAAACAGGGATGCAAAGTGAAAGTGGATCTCACTGGAGGATCTTCACTAAAAATCTACTAAAAACATTTTTTTATTTTTATTTTTTTATTTTGTATAACAACGAGCCATTGTATAATAGCAATAATGCACTCCAGGGTGCCTGTCGTGCTGGGATAACCTCACTTCTGGGGTCATTGGATGCACTCGGCCTCTGGCCTTGCGCCCAACCACCCCAGGCGTGAGGTTATCCTAGCACGACACACACCCTGTCATGCATTATTGCTTAATTTTTCCATTCCCCACTCCCTCTACCCAGCTCTAACCCATTCCTACTTCTGCATCTCCTCCCTAGTCCTCGTTTCTTTCTTCCCATTACCCTTCTTAGTGCCCCAGTCCCTGGTCAGGCACTGATCTACCTGCCTCCAGCCCTCACAAACTCTACTGTCTCCTCCATTGCCTAGTAGAATTTCTCCACAATTGTTCTACTTCCCTACTGTGCCGATTTCTCAGCCCCCTTTATCCCCCCTCCAGCTTAGCTCCTTATTACTAGTCTCCCCCTCCTTCCTCTCCCCCTTTCTCTCTCCCTCAATTTTCCCATCCGGTTCTGCCCTCCTTCGGGGTTTCTTTGCATCCTGAAGGGTTCCTTGGACCTGGCTCTCTGTCTCCCCTCCCTCCCTCTCCCCTGCCCTCGTCTTTCCCTGGATTTCACCAGCACTTACTAAAGCCATGCTTCCAGCTATCTTGGCACTTCTGTGTCTTTTTCACACCATCTGGTCTCCAGGTCTTCGGCCCTGGGTGGCATCATGTAAGTTCTGCCTGGAGGTTTACTCACCTCAGCCCCTGGCATATGTTTATAGTACCGTAGTCCACTACTCTATTATAAAAACATTTTTTGCCTGTATTGTGTTATTATGTAATAATGTTTGTATTGTGTTTAATTGCTCTCCCAACCTTTGTACCCCCCTCCCCCCAGGACGCATCTGGAGACGTGCTGTTTCTGAGCTCATGTTGTCTTTCCTGGTGAAACATTTTGTAAATAAATAAACAAAGAATTTAGCTTTTTGGTCCCCATCGCCTCCACCTGCCAACGGGCGATGGGGACACATAGGTATGTTCACAGATTTTCTCCCCTGCCCCCCCAAAGCCCCCGCACACAACTATGCGAGCATGTGGAGGCACACTTCACACCCTGTGGTGCCAACTCAGCCCCTTCCACCTCCTGATACTTTGCCACCCCCTCTCTGCCTACGCTAGCCACCAGACCTCCACTCGGTGGGAGCGGAACTCTGAGTGGGGTGCCATCTCTCACCACCCTCAGGGTGGAGAGCTACCCCCGGCATGCTCAATCCTGTTCTGCCCCCCCATGCTAGCACCTCAAACGAGGTCGTTCCTGAATCTGGGTTACCAGCATAGTGCGAGATAAAGTGCCCGGTGCCTCAACCCTCTGCGCCATCATGCTGGCCTGTTATTTTATTTTTTATGTTACAATTTATTTATCCAGTAAAGCCTGGCTTAGATGTAACATCTCGTTTGTAGTAGGGTCCTACCTCTCTTCATTTCTGCAGCTAGGTAGACTGGAACACTGGGATGATCACGCAGTGAGTATTTAAGCCATACAGCATGACAGGATGTGGGTCATTGGGGGATTTACCTACGATTCATTTGTTGTGTTAATGAAGTGCAGCTGAGTGATTTAACCACACAAGAAGTGGGTAATCCCCCAATTACCCACATCCTGGAGTACCATATTGGCATTATACAATGGACCATGTGCAAAATAAGTTTGAAATGTGTTTAGTTATGTGTTTGTTTGTTTTTTATATAAATACCCTTTCTGAGCCATGGGTAATTGCAGGATTTACCCATGGGTAAAGACCTTAACTGACCAATCAGATTCAAGGATTTTTTGTGTCCATTTTATAAATGATACCATTTAACTGTAATAGCATTTAAACCAGTTCCCAGAACAAGTGCTCTAACTGCACGACCACACAGCCTGTATGTATAGATAAGTGGGTTACCTTTCACATTCGTGGAGTTAAATCTGGCTGTGTTGGGAGTACCTTTTATTGTTGTTCCTTATTTTTGAAATCCTCTCTCTGATACGCCACAACTTGAACCAGTTTTACATTTATTTATTTATTTCAAAAGTTTAACCAGGAAAGACATGCTGAGCTGATAATGGGGGTAACTCCCAAATTACATCTGTGTGGTGGCTGCTTGTGTTTTGTCTGTCTGTAGCTTAGTTTTTGTGGATTTACATGGTTTTCTGCTTGGAGTAACTACACCATTCTTGCTTACTACATCCGTGAAAGTCTCCTGGACTGGATTTCTGCAAAACACCATCACCAGGTATCTGCCTTTTCATTTTAAAAGCAACTTTTTGGAATCTATTCCAAGCAAAACATAAGTCAATCAACCAAGTCTGACAAACTCTGGGTCCTGCTTGAATCCACATTTTCGTCTGACCTTCTCCTAAAGGATCTGTGTGTCGGCTTTTCAACAACCTCTTTGAATGACAAAGGAAGCATACAAACAAAAGGATTTCACATCCTGCATATGTGCAGGCACAGTTCATCACCTTCAGGAATTTTAACACATTCTGTGACTCTGGACCTCAGCAGTTGATCATTTCTTTTGGCTTTTGACTTAACCACCAGGTATCAACATTTTCAACTGAAATCAACTTTTAATGTACTTGTTTCTAAGGGTTATCTATCCAACAACCAAAGCTGGCCGTCATAAAACATCTAATACTGCTGCTACTACTTATGTCAGGAAATGTACACCCTAAACCTGGCCCTCCTCCACGAGTTTGTGCCAAAGAACTAGTCAAGGCTGGGACACTCTCCTTGGCAAGTATCAACATCTGCAGCCTCCTCAAAAAACTCAACTTCCTCACAGCCTGGACAGCACATCACAACCCTGATATTCTGTTCGTAACTGAGACATGGCTTTCCCCAAAGATCCTGGACTCAGCAATATCGATCCCAGGGTATACAGTCTTCAGGCAAGACAGGCTGTCCAAGAGAGACGGAGGCTGTGCCCTTTACCTAAAAGATTCTCTTAAAGGTCATGTTTTCAGTGTACCTCTCCTGAGAATGACATCCAGGTCCTTGCCATGAAGATACTGCTTGGAGCCCAAAACAAAAACCTGACAGTGGCATCAATCTATATCCCTCCCAAGCTGACCAACCAAGGGCTAAACCCCATACTAGACTTCATACACTTACTTAATCAAAAAGCAGAAATAATCCTGCTTGGTGACTTCAGTGTGAACTGGTCCTCCCCCAGTGCGAACAAATATAAGGACGCACTGACTGCTGCTAACTTCTCGTAAATGGTCCAATCACCCACAAGGGTGAACTACAGAACAGGTACTACTACCCATCTGGACTGGGTTCTCACAAACCACCTGGATCACATCATGAAAACAGTAGTTCTCTCCGACAGTTTAAGAGACCACTCCCCAATCCTTTGCTCCTGGTTGAGCAACTACACTAAGCCTCCTCCCAAAACTATTAACATCAGGAGACTTATTCCTGGTCATCTTGGGTCTCTAAAAACCCTCCTATGAGACCATGATTGGTTTCTGATAGACACAGCCTCCAACATTGGCACTGCTCTTGAATATTTTATCCACAGCTTTAACAGCGCCTGTGATGGCCATGCCCCATTCAAAAAACAAAAGATTAAAGGCATCAATAACCCTTGAATTAACTCTGATCTTCTGGAACAATTGAGGTCCCGGGATCATCTTTGGTATCTGGCCAATTTGACTGGCACCCATGCTGATACCCAGGCTTACAAAGCAACAAGAAATGCCTGTACTAGAGCAATTGGAAACGAAAAGGCAAGATACTACAGGAGCACACTCGCTAACTCATGGAAAGACAGGAAGAAGTTTTGGGCAAATCTTTCTGACATTACAGGGCATATCCCCCAAAGTACCACCCTCTATGCTCAATGTAAATGGTAGCCTCACTCTGAACCAGGTCACCATGGCTAACGCTTTTAATGCGCCATTCACCGATCTTAGTCATGTGCTTCCTCCAACCTTCTTTGACCCCCTACCTGACTCTCCAGGCTTGGACAAAGCAAGAATAACACAAGCCCATCCACCTTTCTCCTTTAAAACTATCTCGGAGGCCCTAGCCAAAAAACAACTGCTCAAAGTGTATGGGAGGTCCAGATTCAGTGGTGACTGCCTAGACCTGAAACTCCTTGCCTTCACCATTGACGAAGTCCTGAGCCCGCTCACCAAAATCCTCAACCGATCCCTAATGCTTTCTCAGTTTCCCCAAATATGGAAATCTGCTGTTGTGATGCCAATTCACAAAAGTGGGGATAAGACCCTAACCTGTAACTACAGAGCCATCTCCATTCTTTCCCCTCTCTCAAAAGCACTGGAGAGAATAGTTGCCAATCAACTTACAGAATACCTTGCGCTAACCACAACCTGCAATATCAGGTGCAGCATGGTTTCTGAAAAGGACATAGTACCACCACAGCTCTCCTTGAATTCACCACTTACATTCATAATGCTCTGAATCAGGGACATCTTGTTGGCGCCATCTTCATCAATTTGACAAAGGCATTCGACACTGTCAACCACTCCCTGCTATTTGAACAATTATATTGCCTTGGCCTCTCAGATAATGCCACATGTTGGTTCCAAAGCTACTTTAGTGACCAAACCCAACAGGTCAGAGTTGGTGAGCCTTCCCACCTTCCCGTCTGATTCGCTCTGGAGTTCCCCAAGGGTCCATCTTGGGTCCCTTGCTTTTCAGTATTTTTCTGAACGATCTCCCTGCATCATGCCCTAATAGACTTCTTTTATATGTAGACAATGCAGTTATTTTCACCTCCCACCCCGACCCCTCCTTCCTACATTTGCAACTGCAAACAAGCTTTATACAAGTGGAAACATGGTTCAGATCTCAAAAACTCATACTAAATCACAAAAAAACTAAAACAATGATGTTTCATGGCATCCATAACAAACATAAAAACAAATGTCTATCTATCACAAACAGTGAAGGGACGTTGCTCGAACATGTTCAACTGTTTATATATCTGGGGGTTACCCCTGACAGCACCTTGTCTTATTCTGAACACATTCAGAGCATTTCCAAGATTGTGAACACCCGCATAGGACTTCTCTTTAGACACAGGAGCTGCCTCACCAATGAAGCCCTAAGCATTGCCATTCAGACCTCTGTTATATCAATAATCGACTATGGGCTTGTGATCTACGGCTCTGCCACTGACACTGCACTTCGACGAATAGCCATTGCCCTTAACAAGGCATGTCACCTACTGACCTCTGCTCCACACCTCTCACATACCTGTGAAATCTACAAGCAAGCAAACTGGCTTCAACTCCCCAGCAGACTCAAGTACCAGACCTGTATGCTAGCAAAAAGATGACCTTAAATCTCCTACACTCAAGGGTTCGGTCCTCACTGGCCCCCAGCTGCGGCCCCCGCCTAAGCAGGAGCTCAGAATATCTTACATTTTCTGTTCCACGCTGCCGCACTACCCAAGGACAACGCTCCTTTACATACAGAGCCTCATCCTGGTTCAACTTGCTTCCACTGCTGTTACCAATGACACTACCCTGGGCATTTGCAAGTGCTACCTGCGTCAGCATCTTGTCACAATGGCCTCTGTGAATGTTTCTCCTAACTAAACTTACTCTCCTTCCTCTAATGCCCCCAAGTCCCTCCAACTTTACCCCCCACTTCTCCTATCTCCTCCCTCCTCTCTTTTTATTTCCCCACTATTATTTACATTCTCTCCACATAGCTTCCTCTACTTGTATCTACCATCTCTCCTAGCAGCTTCTAATTTATTCTAGTGAACCGTATTACAACTGTGTTTTTTTATTGTCCATATGTTCTTGAATAATATACACATTACTGTGACTTCACATACATACTGTGAATCATTGCACATATTACAGTAATTCCATATGAAAGCTTTAATGTACCTGACAAGGCCTTTGGCTGCTTGAAACTACTGTACTTGTTATTGTCCTCACTATGTTCTGTATTGTTTCCCTAACGTGGAACCTTTGTAAAAGAGCCTTGCCTCAAAGATGTCTTCCAAAATAATAATAAACTAAAATAGACTAAAGATGAGGAAGATGCTATAATAAGATGAAAGAATTATAGCAGCAGTGCAGTGAAATTGGGCAAAGAATTTGACCGTAC
Organism: Neoceratodus forsteri; assembly: GCA_016271365.2. Taxonomy (NCBI): domain Eukaryota; kingdom Metazoa; phylum Chordata; order Ceratodontiformes; family Ceratodontidae; genus Neoceratodus; species Neoceratodus forsteri. Next base: position 291,305,207 of record CM057453.1, on the reverse strand, counting down.
CCTTGTTTTCACTATAAAAGAGTCCAGACATCTTCTGCTTTTATTTTGGTGGCAACATTTTCTAATTCCACCCAAATTTGAGTATTGTAATTGTTTTTTTTCTCAAGAAAAAAAGATGGCTGCCACATTTGGCAAAGAAATTGCATAGCAGACCTAGCAAGGTTAGGACTGAGAAAATAAAAAAAAAACTTATGGTGCACAGCATAGGAGACGCATAGAAAAGCAGATCTGACAGTTATGCTAATATTGTTATGAATTATAGCTAAAACTAGCTTTTTAGAAAAGTATTTTTCATTGCACTGCTGCTTTAAAAGTAAATTAACTGATATGCATCAATAAGTCAACGCCAAGCAATACAGCACAACAAATCAGCAGCAAGCAACCATACATTACAGATGTGCAACTAATGTTCAGTGCAGGGGAACAGCAAAAGGTGCTTAAGGTAGATAAACACATGCAGTGGCAATCCCAGCTGGGGTGTTTTAGTGTGTGTGTGTGGGATCTCAAGAGCATATCAAGGTTGAAGCAAGCCATGGGAGGGAGCAGCCACTAAGGACTGGAGTCAGGGACAGTGTCTGGAAGGAGTTGTAAAGTCACGAAAAAGAGACTTAAAGGAAAAGTGGAAAAGGGAAAGGGGGAAGAGGCAGAGTGGATAGACCAGTGAAAGGAGGACCAGAGTTTAGAGAAACGGTATGAGAAGACAGCTTGTCCAGTAACAGTTTTCTGGTGGGGTAGGGAAGGGGAATGGGAAACAGTGCAACAGAGTAGGTAGGTAGGAGGTAAGTGTGGTAGAGGGGAGAGGAGTGAGCAAAGGTAGGAAGAAAGGGAGCAAAGCCAGAATTTGTATATGAAGGAGGCACAATGTGCAGGTGCCTGTTATCAAGAGAGAGGAGGTTGTGGGAAAAGGGAAGGGAGCAGTGGTAAGCATGAAGGGGACAAGACAAAGCAAAATGGCAGAAGGAGTGAAAAAGGGGGTCCAGTCTGGCAAGGAAGGATTTGGGAGTGACACTGTAGACTATGTTGCCGGAGTCAAAGATAGGGAAGATCATCTTTAATATAATCTCACAGCAGGCAGGAAGTGGGGTGCTTGCTTTGTTCCTGTAGAGCGCACTAAGCTTGGGAGGGAGCTTAAGGTGGATAGCATCAATGTGTGCTGAGAATCAAAATGGTGATCAAGCCCGATGTACTTAAAATAGGAAACATCCTCTGTCATAGCACCATCAAGGGTATGGAATGATGGGAAGGGGTGAGCCTGGTAAACCTTGTCGGGAGCCAGTGGTCCTAGAGACCATTTTTTGGGGCATTGAGGGACAGTTGACTTGACCCAAACCAGCACTGAATATTGTCTAATTCCAGTTGTAGCTAGGCAGTATGGTCAGGGGCAAAGGTGCCAGAGGCAAAGAGCACTATAACATCAATGCACATATGAATTGACAGAGAGAAGCAGGCAGTAGGGGGGTCATTCAGGAATATAGAAAACAGAATGGGGACAAGGACGGAACCTTGTGGGATGTCTGAGCAAATGGATAGTGGAGGGGGGTAAAGTACTTCCAGTCCAGACAGCCCGAGATCTGCTCTCAAAGTAGGAGCAGAATAGATTGACTGAGGAGGCAGAAAGGCCTGCTGCGATAAGCTTGTCCAAGGGAGGAGGTGTGTAACAGTGTCAAAGATTTTGGCTAAGTCAACAAAGATGGCAGATGTGATCGAACCCTGGTCTGTACCTGAAAGAACAGAGTCAGTGAACCAGGGGTGGATGTGACATGAGATTTCTTGAAACCAGACTGGAAAGGAGTCAAGCAAGAGGAGGAGTCAAAGGAAGAGTAAAGTTGTGCGAGAACAAGGAGTTCCTTTAATTTAGCCAGAGTAATGAGGAGGGAGATAGGTCAATAGTTACCAGGAGAGGAAGGATTACCCCCTTTAGGGAGGGGGATGATAATAGCCTGTTTCCAGGCATCAAGGATGGTAGCAGTGGAGAAGGAGAGACTGATGAGGTAGGTGATAGGGAAGGTGAAGGCAAAAGCAAAAAAAAAGAAAATATATTTTAATATAAAACACAGAATTATGAGAACATGAGTCACTGGCATGGCATGAGGTAAGGTATTCAATGCCTCAACCCTGCACACCACTGGGCCGGCTCTCTATCAATATTTTATGGGAGTCTGATTTTGTAATACATAAAAGGGAGGTGCTTGCTGGTAATCACCAATTCTCATAAATATATTTGTTCCATGGAGCAGGCCGGTATGGATAAATTCAGCAGTCTGAGGAGTTTTCTGGGCGAAAAATCCATAACACAATCGATTCTTGAAATAGACTCTTTTGTATTTCATTTGCTGTGATGTTTTGCCTATAAATGATCATCTCGATACATCCAAGCATCCTATTTGCCTTGCTATAAGCCTTGTTGCCGCTGACTTGATTGCTTTAGGGAGCTGCTGATGATATCACCAAGGTCTCATTCCTTATCTGTGGTACTGAGTCTTACCCGACCAATCTGTATTCCGTCCTGGGGTTCTTGTTCCGTAGGTGTATCACCTTGCATATTTTGGTGTTGAATTTAAACAGAAAAAATGTTGGCCACCCTTTCAACTTTTGCAAGTCTCTCTGCATTTCCTTTATTCCCTTGTCAGTGTCCACTCTCTCACAGATCTTAGTGTCAACTGCAAAGAGAGACAGTCTGCCCTGGATTCCATAACCAATGTCACTGATGAATATGTTGAAGAGGAAGAAAAGATCCCTGTGGAACCCCGCTCGTGACCTCCCTCTCTTCTGATTTAATCCCATTGACTATTACCCTCTTCTACCTCCCCTTTAGCTAGTTACCTACCCAGTTTACTATGACCTTAGCTGCACCCAAATCCTCCATCTTCTTCGGCAAGCATCTGTGGGGTACGAAGTTGAAAGTCTTGCTAAAGTTGAAGTAGAGCAAATCCACAGCCCATCCCCTATCCAAGCCCCTTATCCCAGTCAAGGAAAGCTATCAAATTAGTCTGACAAGACTTCACTGCTATGAATCCATGCTGGTTGCTATCCTGGAGACCATTGCTCTCTAAATAGTCCATGAGATCCTCTTTGACCAGTGACTCCATCAGTTTTCTTACAGCAAAGGTAAGAGTGACAGGTCTGTAGTTATCTGCCTCTTCTCTGCCCCACTCCCCCCCTCATGGACTGGAACTATGCCCACCACCCTCCAATCCTTTAGAACCACCCCCCATCATTACAGAGCTGTTGAATAGACCTAAAAGAAGATCAGCCAGTTCCGCTGCCAATTACCTGAGTATCCTTGGATGCAACCCATCTTGTCCTGGGGCCTCATCAATCTTTAGGGCTGCAAACCCTTCCAGGACCCTTTTGCTAGTAAATTCTGGCTTCCTCATCTCTGGGACTCCCTTAATGGCAACTTTGATTCCACTCTCTGGCAAGCCCACCATCCTCCCAAGTGAAAACTGAGCAAAAGCAATTGTTAAGGACTGGGGCCTTTAGCCTGTCCACATTAATCACCCTATCCACCTCTATTAGCCTCACAATTCCCCCTCTTTTCTTCCTTTTTTTACAAATATACCTGAAGGAACTGTTTTTCTCTGCTGTTGACCCTCCTCCACAATACACAGCTCTGTGTCTGCTTTTACCTCCCTAACTACCTTCTTTGCGTCTCTATGTTTTCAGCAAATATTCTTCCCATTCTCCCCCCCGCTTTTCTTTAAATTTGTAGGCCTTTTTTTGGCCCTCACAACTTCTGTGGCCCTTGCTGAGAAGCACAGTGGTCTCTTGATTGTGTTCTTCTTGGTTACCATTCTCATGCATACCTTAGATGCTCAGAGAATGGCCCCCTTAATTGATCTAAATTCAAGGGCTTCAGCTCTTGATTGTGGTTCAGCAGACCCGAGGGCCAGTCTGAACCAAACAGAATTATGGTCAGTATTCCCTAACTGCTCCCCTACTCCCACAGCTTCTACCACATCTGAGTTGGTGATACATAGATCACTTAAATCTTTCATTTGCACTGGGAATGGACCCAGGCGTTTGGAGGGCTGGTTGGAGTGGCGGAGCTAGAGGGGTTGCTTGGGGGGCGGTCACCCCTCCTGGCTATCCCAGTGTGAGTAGTGGTGCCCCACCACCTTCATTATTCAATGTTTAGTGCCCACTATGGAGCCTATGATTGACTGAATGGCCCCCACTGGCTCCCAAATGCTCCCAAACCTGGCTCCGCTACTGGCTAGTTGGGGGAGAAAGATTAATCATCCTGGGACTGCTCTTCTTCTTCTCTGGGAGGAGGTAGAGCATCCGCACTTGACGGACCCCTGGTGGAGGTCGGGGGTACTGGTGCCACTACATCGGGGGCAGGGTGGACGCTGGACATCATTGCACGCCCCCACCCCCAGGGAAGAAAGCATGGAAAAAATGCTGGGTCTCAGCATGATGGCCCCCGCTCCACTCCACCGTCCACTGCTTCTGAAGCCCGCTGGGGGGGGTCCCACTCTTATGGCCCCAAACCGGGGGTAATCCAGGGCTTGCCCACGATGTCCTAATGGAGTGGGAAGCCACTCGGCGGCCCCGCCCAGGGAGGTAAACCTGGGCATGGGGGCATCGAGCAGTTGAGGGCCTGAGGGAAAAGGACCTCGGTCTAAAGTAAATAAATCTTTAATTTGCTTCTATTGTCACTATGTGTGTCTCATAGTGCCTGCTGCCTTTCTCAAACTCTTAGTATTGTAGAGTTCAACAGCGTGCTCCGCTGATGGCTGATTCTGTCAGGTTGCCTCACGAATTGAACATCAGCAGAGCATGCTGCCGAACTCAAAAATGTTGAACGAATCAATTTTTTTAAATTATTTGGTAACCAGATAAGACCCACTAGGTTCAAGGCCTGTTTTCAGGGGTGACCCAGGAGCACTTGGGAGGTTATGTGACTTACTCAGGGTCACACAGTATGCAAGTGGAGTTTGTGTGACTCAAACCCAAGTCTGCTGGATGTATTAAGCTTATTCACAGCTGTTTACTCTAACCTTTAGGCTGTGCTGCCATTCACTGTCAGAGGTTCCTATCCTTAACTGATGTATTTCACTTACTGTATGTAATTATATACACTGATTTTGGAGTTGCAATATTTATCATTGGAAAAAAGCTAAGTTAGTGTCGTTTTAACTTACATCAAGTTCTGCAGGATTGTGTGCAGTTGGCATTTGGATTTGTGGTCAAATAGAACATACGTTTGAATATTTATCTTGCACTTTGTAATAAGCAAAACACATTAAAAACACGTACAGTAGGATGGCCTGGTGGCTTGGTGTTAGCACTGTTGCCTGCCACACTAGTGACTGGGGTCAGAAGCAGACTTGGGGCTCTTGGGGTAGGCCCGGGGGAAGGGGAGAAGATCGAGTTTTGAAGGAACTATTCCTCTCTCCCAGGGAGGGATGTATGTAAGAGGAGAAGAGTGGGAACATAAACTTTTACACAGAAAAGCATTCCGAATTGAGCGCTTTAAAGCCACGGACAGTAAATATGGCATGAATGAAAAAAGGAAACATACTGGTCCTCATTAATTTAAGAATAGTTAGTGAGTGCATTTATTTATTTATTTAAGAGATTTACCAGATAAGCATACTGAGTGGAATCCACTCATTTCCAGATGCGACCTGGGAGATTACATATATACAATACAGTTAAAATAAGACAAAGGTTCAAACAGCAGGTACAGAGTGCATACAATAAAGGGTGGGACAACAGGTCCAGAAAATGTTGCAGGCTGAACTATGCAGTGCTCCCATGTTGATTTGGCATTTTCCCTGTAACTCCAGGGTGATATTCCTGTGTTTTCCTGTAGATTACATTATTTCCTATGGAAGCTGAATTGCCCTGTTTTCCTGTATAACCAATGCAAGTCTATGGGAAGAGTTTTCCTGTAGATGCCTCCAAATCCCTGTAAAATACAGGAATCCCTGTAGGTATGGGAGCCCTGACTATGCAATTGGTACTTAAGATGCTAGTTTAGAATCAGAGTGCATGAGTACCTAGGACATAAATCAGACCGTGCCCCCTGGTGGAGGCAACAGTTAAAGTCAATTTTACAGTTTATGGCATGATGCGGAGCCTCTTGCTAACAGAACTGAGCTGCAGGTTACAGTTACATGTGTCTGAGAAGTGGGCCTGAAGGAGAGTTTTCAAGGACCTTGGGGTGGAGGACTGCCTAATTACAGCAGGGAGGTCATTCCAGAGTTTGGGCAGTCTATATTTGAAAGCAGATTGGCCCTTTGACGGTGTGACTGGGGTATGCAGAAGTCTGGAGTCAGAACCTCGCAAGGAGTATGCCGGGAGGTTGAGCTGACAGGGTGGAACTGAGATATGAGGGAGGGAATTGAACCAGTGCTTCACTGCGAGATTGGCACAATGGAGCTGGCGCCTGGAATGCAGCGAGGGGAGATCAAGGGCGTCGTACATGTCGCAGTGGTGGGTGGTGGGGGGGCAGTCCAGGATGAGCCAGCAGAAAGAATTAAAAAGGGGGTCCAGATTTGCCAGAGTGGATGGCGGGGCTGTGCTGTAGACCACATCACCGTAATCGAAGATTGGGAGGATCATTTTGAGTACTAACTCCCGCCTGGCTGAGGTGGGTAGGCAGCCTTTATTGCGGTAGAGTGCACCTAGTTTAGGGTAAAGTTTTTTCTGAAGGGCGTCGATGTGGACGGAGAAATCTAAGTGGCAATCAAGCCATACACCCAGGTACCTGAAGGAGGTGCATGATTCCAAGGTGGTACCATCTAGAGTAAGGAAAATGGGGGGAGCTGCTAGTTGGGAGAGTCTGGGCTGCGTGCCAAAAGTTAAGGAGACAGTTTTCTTGGCGTTTAGGAGTAGCTGGTTTGAGCTAAGCCAAGTTTGGAGGGCATTAAAGTCCTGCTGGAGTGCAGAGTTTAGGGCCTTGCTGGAAGGACCGGAGGCATACAGAACGGTATCGTCAGCATATGTTTGTATAGCTGAGTTTGGGCATGCCAATGGGAGGTCATTTAAAAAGATAGAGAAGAGAAGGGGACCCAGGACCGAGCCCTGGGGGAACCCCGAGGAGACTGGTAGTGGGGGGGATATCTGTGGACTGATTTTTACTGCTTGTTTCCTGCCGGATAGGTAGGCTTGGACCAGCAGGTGGCTAGGTCAGATAGGCCTGCATCCTGTAGTTTTGATAGGAGTATGGGGTGAGAGACGGTATCAAATGCCTTTGCTAGGTTTATGAGTATAGCCGAGGTGAGGAACCCTTTGTCCATGCCAGAGGCAATATCGTTGGTGAGTCTTAGTAGAGCAGTGGTGGTGGAGTGGGATTTGAGAAAACCCGATTGGTAGGGGGTGAAAAAAGAGGTGGTATCAAGGAATTGGGTGAGTTGTGTGAGGGCTAGGTCTTCCTGCAATTTGGCCAGAATTGGGAGTAGGGAGATGGGGCGGTAGTTTCCAGGCTCAGATGGGTTGCCACCCTTTGGAGTGGAATGACTACTACCTCCTTCCAAGCAGTTGGAATTTGAGCTGAGGAGAAGGAACGGTTGAGAAGGTCTGTTAGGGGGGCTGCAATGGCAGGGGCAGATAGGTATAGGAGTTTTGCATCTAGTCCAAGTGGGCATTTACCTTTGTTGGGGTTGAGGGAGCGTAGGGCTGCTAGGACGTCTGACATGGGGACCGGGTGGAAGGAGAACTTGGTGGCATGGGGGGAGTGCTGGGCAGGCGCAGGGGGGTTAGGAGCAGGTGGGGAGGTTTGCAGGTTTGTTCGGAGAGAGTTTGTGCCGTTGGTGAAAAAGTTATTAAAGGTTGTGGCAACTTCTAGAGGCATAGAGATATTTTGCCTTTCACCATTAGGGTAGGGGTGGGCGGCTGAATGGGGGGAGTCAGCAAGGTTTTAATGGATTTCCAGAATTTGGATGGTTGGCTAGGATTTGAGGAGAGGGCCACTTGGAAGTAGTTATTTTTGGCCTGTCTGATGGCTTTGGTGCAGCTGTTTGGTGCGGTAATGCTGCAGGGATTCCAGGGTGCCTGTTTGCCTTTGTTTTTTCCAGGCCTGGTCTCTTGCGCGACATCTGGAAATAATATCGGCAGAGATCCATGGGAGATGGGTTGCCCTTACCCTTTTGCACCTGAGGGGGGCGTGATGGTCCCATACAGTGAGAAACTGATTTCTGAATGCATCGAAAGCAAGGTCAATGGTAGGTGCCAGTTGGATGAACGACCAGTCGGCAGAGGTGAGATCATTTAGTAGGGAGCTGAGGCAGAGAGAGAGTTGAAAGCTCTCGTGTGGAGTGTCCTTGGGGGGAGGTGGTTGGTATGTCTGTGCACCTTTCTGATCATGTAGATCATATGGTGGTCGCTCATTGAGTCAGGTAGGAGGCCAGCCTTTAATATCCTATGTGGGTGTGTTGTAAGCGCCCAGTCCAGGAGGGAATGGTTCAGAGATTTTAGGTTTAGGCGGGTGGGTTGCTCAATCTGTTGAGAAAGGTTAAGGGCTTTGACTTTGCTGCATAATTTTGAGCAGTCTTTTTCAAGCCAGTTGTAGTTAAAATCACCGAGGATATAGAGCTCGCGCCGGCACTAGCCATCTCTTTGAGTGATCCCAGGAGGTCCACTATGGTTGATGTTTGGGTAGCTGGGGTGCAGTATAGCCCTGCTATAAACACCGGTGAGCTATGCGACAGTACTAGTTTTACCATCATGGTGTCAATATGAGGAGAGTAGCTTGGTAGCTGGACCGAGGTATACTGGAGTTTGTTAGATATATACATGGCAATGCCACCACCTTTCTTGCTGCCTTGTCTGTCCTGCCTTAATACTGTAAAGCTGGGCAGGGCTATTTCGGAGTCGGTATGATGGGGTTTTAGCCATGTTTCAGATATTATACAGATGTCTGGTTTGAGGGTTAGTGCAGTGGTTTGCAGCTCCGGGACTTTGTTTAGGAGGCTGTGGATGTTGAGGTGAATTAGGCTAAGGCCTTTTGGCAGGATTTGGGGTGAGAGGTGGGACGGTGGACCGGGGTTTGATTCAAGGTCACCCGCCAGCAGCAGCATTAGGGTTAGGTATTGTAGACAGTATGCCAAATATGTTTAGATTTAAATTTGGGGTTGTTATAGTTCGTGGGTAGATGGAGATTGACTTCGGAAGGCTACTTATGGCAGATAGGCGCAGGGTGAAGGATGGAGGAAAGACAGGGGGGTAAGAAAACCAACCAAGAGTAGGTGGCTGAGCCTGTTGCACCTCAGAGGGTGTAATTGGGTGGTAGGTGGGGGACAAGACAGGGCGGATCATTGGGTCATTTTGGGGCCAGGTGGATGGGGGTAGTTATACTGGAGGAGTGTCAATGGTTAACAAAGCGAGAATGTAAAGCAGCATTTTTTTTTTGTTTCTTTCTTACAGTAGCAAGCTGTAGTTATTGACAGCGGCCTCTGCTGGTGAGTACAGATAACCTGCAGGTGAGAAAGTGGGCTGATAGGTTTTTGAGAGTCACCTGACTTCCCAGTTGCCGCCGGCGGGGCAAGATCTTGTCTGCACTGCTCCAAATGTCCCTGTGGAGCTCGGCCACAGTTTGAAATTGGCGCCAAGGCACTGGCAATGGCCTCTGCCTTCTGGCTCACAGGCCTATCGTATCTGGTGGATGTCTTCGGGGGGGGGCTCCGTTTGCTCCGGGGAGGGCTGGAATCCCTTGCGACCTTGGTGGTGGTTGGGGGAAGGCAGCAGTCCCCTGCCCTCTCGACCCTCTGTGGAGGAAAAGAAAGACAGGTAAGATTTACTTATAGTGCCAGTGGAGGGGCGTACTGTGATTAGCCAGGTAACTTGAGAATACTGCTTTTGTTTTATGTTATGATAGTGTAACTTGCTTTCCCTGAGTTTGCACAGGGTCCCCGGCTCCAAATTATGCTATCCCTATGTCTTAAGACAGGGTCCCCGGGTTTAAGGACACCCGAGTCAGCCGATTGCTTTCCCGAGTATTTTTATTTATTATTTTTTTATTTTTTTATTTTTAAAGCATCGGACGCTGAGAACTACATACCCAGCACGACTGCCATGCGGAGGCACAGGGGAAAAAATGGCTGCTGAGAGTCTTTACCACTGCCTCGAGGCTCTTTGCACTACTCGACTGCTGCAGAGAAAGCCAGAATTTAGTCTGCGAGGCATGTAAGAGAGCTCGCTGCTCCGAAAGGACTTACCGGTCACAGTTTGCAATGGAGAATGCACCTAGTGCAGCAAGCAGCTTTCTGTAGGCTAATCCAGCTATATTGCTTTAGTGGAGTTTTACATTGTTTAACATAGTAGGCATTTCGTTTTAAATTTACAACACAGGCTCACTTAAGGTAACATGTGGCTTGCACTAAAAAGACTGTGATTATAGCAGATTCACTTAAGGAACCTGAGATTTGACCAAGAATTCACAGTGCGATGAGCAAAAATCAGATACAAATAAACAGTCTTCACATGTGTGCCGATAAGATCTTGTCTGCACTGCTCCAAATGTCCCTGTGGAGCTCGGCCACAGTTTGAAATTGGCGCCAAGGCACTGGCAATGGCCTCTGCCTTCTGGCTCACAGGCCTGTCGTACCTGGTGGATGTCTTCGGGGGGGGGCTCCGTTTGCTCCGGGAGGGCTGGAATCCTCGCGACCTTGGTGGTGGTTGGGAGGCAGCAGTCCCTACCCTCTCGACCCTCTGGTGGATGTCTAGGGGCTCCATTTGCTCTGGGAGGGCTGGAATCCCTCGCGACCTTGGTGGTGGTTGGGGAGGGCAGCAGTCCCTGCCCTCTCGACCCTCTGGTGGATGTCTTGGAGAGCTCCGTTTGCTCGGGAGGCTGGAATCCCTCGTGACCTTGGTGGTGGTTGGGGAGGGCAGCAGTCCCTGCCCTCTCGACCCTCTGGTGGATGTCTTCGGGCGGGGGGGCTCCGTTTGCTCCGGGGAGGGCTGGAATCCCTCGCGACCTTGGTGGTGGTTGGGGGAAGGCAGCAGTCCCCTGCCCTCTCGACCCTCTGTTTTGACACTGTGATATTGACTAAACTATCTCAAATAATTCAAATATGTCCATTCTCCGTACAGATTCATGGACGTTATCACTTCATCTGTGTCTGTATCATACATCACTATATGTCACACTGTCTATTATCATTCACAGTAGGTATTCACCTTACAGTCATTAATCCCATGTACTGTACACTTGTTTGTATTGTATGTTCTTTTCTACTGTGGTGGTGTTTCTGCGAATACTTCATCCATGTTTGTCAAACATTTTTCCTTTATCCCTTATTTAATCTGACACCCACTCCTTCACCCTTTATTTCACCTGCCACCCACTCCTTTATTCCTTGTTTTATGTGGAACTCACCTGCTTTGTTGTAGTGTAATGCTTGGCATTTGTTCTCATTGCAGTGTTGTGTCACTCCCCCCCTTGTTTATTATCCTTGTACTTTGCTCTTTTAAGCAGAACACTCAGCATTTACATTTTTTGTGATAGTCTGCCCTCCTTTATACAAACATGGCTTTTGGATTTCTTTTATTTTTTATATTCAGCTCAGTGTTTTCGTGTAGCTTAAATACAACCTCTGATGTATTATAGTTACTATAGTAAAGGCTTCCACATTCATAACTTTTTAACCTTTCCTGGTCACACTGACTGTTCATTGTGGGTCTGCTGTTTCTAATGGAACAGTGGAGCAGGCATGGCGGGGGTAGGCAGGGTCTTCTGCCTTGCAGACATGTCTGCAACATCATGCAAGTGATAACGTGTCAACGCATGTGCAATGACGTCAGCACCAAGGCCGGCCTATGAGAGACTGGGAAGGCTGCTACTGTTTACAGCAGGAGAGTTTACAATGAGTTGGCATCCCTTCTAGTTGGCAAGCAGGATGCAGTTAGCCACCTCTAACTCTGTGGGGTATATCACCTCGATGTCTGCTAGCTATATACACAAAAGACAAAGCTTATTATTTATATGTGGAAAACCATGGCTGATAGTTACTTAGTGCCATTTTACTGTTCTTTTTGTTTTCTATATACATTGTTTGTACCCCAGTTTTCTCCCAACCCCGTCTCAGCGCGAATGTGCGCAGTGGAAGCATGCGCACGTCATGATTCGAGACACCCTCCTTCACGTCGCCCCCTCCTGCCTGCACCATCACCGGACCTCCATCTGGTAGTGACGGAACTACTTGGGGGGAGAGACAACATCCTTGGGTGATGAGAGCCACCGTTAGGCGGCTCAGTCCAACTCCCTCCCTTCCCCCCATGTCAGCTCCCCGGCAACCCGAGGTCGTTCCCAAACCCGGGTGGCCAGCATGGCATGAGGGCTGGCTCCATTTTACTTTTCTACAGGCTTGGCTACCAGAGAGGACAGAAGGATCCTCACATATTCCAACAATGCATAAGGCACTCAAATTTATGGTACTTTACATGTTATTATCTGTCTCTAAGGGAAAGAATTATGGCCAGATAAAAACTTTGCTTTATAAGGGTTTTAAACCTCAGTTAATTAGAAATGCATGCCATTTTAACATACGTTGTCTGTTTTTGGTTTTTATGAATAATGGCTTAAATGCTGCTTTAAATTAAGAGAATAGTTTTTTTTCAGCACTGATAATCAAAACAATATTTGATATATTGTGATGGTTGTCTGACAAGTTCTAGATATTCTGGATATTCTGTTGTTTCTTTAGACTATATAAAAACAAGCATTTGTTAATGCCGAATGTTTGCTTGCATGTTGTATCAGGTAGGTTTTGGTTGTGTTCTAGAGAATGATGAAGGCTGAGTAGTATTCTATTTTTTTTATCATTTAAGATTTTCTCACCTGCAGCCACAGTCCTGCCTATATCCAGCCTCCTCCTTCACCGTGAACCCCGAAACTGATGTGCCCAGCTGGCATATGCAGCTGTACTGTCGAAAGGGGCCCCCCCTCTAGGCCCTCGTGCCTGGCCAGGATCTATTACCGGCACACGCCTTATCCAGGCATCATCAGCTGGTGAAGCTGCGGCCATCAAGCTGCTGCGGACTATGATGCCATTTTCCCTTTTTCCCCAATGGGAGCAAGGATGTGTAATGACATCCACGCACTGACATGCAGATGTCTGCCATGCCCCCCCCCCATCTTGGCACCAGCACAACCAGCAAAACTAGGCTCCGGGACTATCTCACTACCAACAGCTCCTGTGACTGCCCAACTTAACCTTGTTCTCCACTTCGCTTCTGCTCTAGTTGTCCCCCCACTGGATTCTACCTCACATCTTGGTATACCCATTGCTGCACTTTTCACCCTCTTGCCACCCTTCCTACATTCCTTCCCTCCCCACCTCTTCCCTCTCCCTATGACTCTGCAACTTCTTATCTGTTGTCTATCTTCTCTAACAAATGCCGCTGGCTGCCCTGTTACAATGCTACCCTTGAACTGTATTAATCTATACTCTGTTTGCAATGTCCACATTGTTATAATGCCTGTCTTGATGTTCCCCATAATTTGTATTTCTCTGACGTGGAACCTTTGTAAAAGAGCCAAGGCTCAAAGGTATTTGTAATCATAGACTTGATAAATAAAAAAAAATAAATAAACAACTGTAGTACCTTCGGGCGTCCCCAGGGACCACCAGAGCGCGGTGTGCATCCACTCCTTTCCCCAGGACTAGGAAAGCTGTCGTTAGACGCTCAATCCTAGTCTTCCCCTGCTGACCCCCAATGACCCGGGCTCATTCCCAAACCCGGGTCACCGGCATGGAGTGAGGTGTGGCATCCAGCGCCTCAACCCTCAGCACCACTGGGCCAGCTGAGTAGTAGTAGTCTAGTGAGAGAGAGTTTGCAAGGGAGTCAGTGAGTAGTAATGTTTGTCTTATACATTTCCATTTCTGAATCAAGATACAGGATTTTGAAGATTTTAAAAGTTCCCAGTCTTGTGCCATGGACACTATGTAAAAATGAAATATATTGGTACAGTACTGTGGTATTTACCATTACAAATATGTGATAACACCATCCTACTACATCCAAGGATGAATCTAGCATGTACATTCAACAGGTAAGCTTAAGGGAAAAGATTTTTATGTTGGCTTGCTCGCACACGCAAACAACATATTGGGGTAGTAGCGCTTTCAGAGGTATGTCAGCGTGGTGAATGCAGGGCATGCTTTAGTAGGTGTGTCCCTCATTCTCCAATTAGCCAGCATGCTAGCGCTGATGCAAGTATTACTCAAAGTGCTACCAACTTGAGAGAAATGTGCCACCGCAATCAGAGACAAGCTCGTCATGCAGCGGCACAGATCACACGACTCCCATATGTACCTTTCCTGGTGAAATATTTCAATAAACATGGCAGCGGCAGAAGCTGCCTCCACACAATCCTGAAAGAAGGCTGACATCAGGGGTGCAATCCCATGTTGGTATGTCCGCCGTCCCCCCACATTGTGTGGCACACTGGAAGCCCACCCCAGTGTGCCTCCGCTCACTGAAAGCCGACCGTGTCGGCATTTTTCTCCCCCCACCCCACCGCCACTGTGTGGCCAACATCACCCCCGAAAGTCATGAGGCACACTGGGAGCCCACCTCAGTGTGTTCATTTATTTTATGTTGCAATTGTGGTGAAAAAATTCCAAAACATGACTGTATTACCAGTGTGTGTTGCCCAGTTTCCACGCACGCTCGTAACTTCGACAATTTTTAATATTTTCACTCCAGATTTTCAAAATTACCATTTCTCCATACCTCCTTATGAACAGTACAGCTGTCATTTTTCACATCCTGTCCAAAATGTGTTTTCACACATGTGGTGCACAATATGCACGGTCGCTGTGGGAAATCAATGTTTGGGACAGAGTAACAAACTCACAGTGACACTGTTCATGAGCGGAGGTCCCAAAATGCCTATGTTGAAAATTTGGTTAAAAAAATCCCCAAAATAATTACGTTATGGGTGTGTGTTGCGCAGTTTCTACACACTCGTGACTTCACCAATTTTTCATATTTTCACCCCAAATTTTCAACATTGCCATTTTTTTACACCTCCTCATGAACAGTACAGCTGTCATTTTTCACATCCTGCCCAAAATGTGTTTTTGCACCTGTGTCGTCAAATGGCGCAGTCGCTGTGCAAAATCACCATTCGGCTAATGAGCTGATAGTGCCAGTGTTCATGAGGTGGGGTCACTAAAAGCCCAAGTTAAAAATTTGGAGTGAAAATACCAACAAATGTCCAGGGTGTTAGGGCTTCCAACTGTAATGCCCCACCCTGTAGAGACTGACAGGTGTCAGGGGTGTGACTTGGGATTGTCAGCTGTAATGCTCGTGCCATTCCACCCCCCCACACTGCAGACAGTGACAAGCATTGAGATGTGCCTTGGACTCTTCAGCCCCAAAGTTCACCCCATTCTCCTATACTGCACCCATATCAGCGTATTTCCTTATGGAATGGGGTGAGCATAAGACACGATGACCCCAAGGCACAACGCCGCAGTTTTCAGTGTCTGCAGGGTAGGGGGAGGTGAAATGGAGTGAGCGTTATGGCTGACGACCCAAAGGCACACCCCAATGGCTGTCAGTCTCTGCAGAGTGGGGGTGGGGTTGGCGTCAGTTCAATACTTCACTGCAGTTCCATTATGCATCTCTCTAACTTCTGCACTACCAATGCCCATGCCAGCAAGACAACATTCGGTATTGACAAATGCTTACTAGAAATTGCAAGTGTAACCTCTAGGTGGCGCTATCCCAAGGGCTACTACCCCTGCCTGCTTGGCTAGTAGCAGGTTAAGGGGCCTGAGTTCTGAAACAGGTGCCTCCACCCAGAGATCAGGGTTGGTAGTGGTCAAGCTAACCTGGGCACAGTCCTCCGGGACACTGTAGCCCCCCCCTCTTTCCTCTCCAGTGGCCTGAACACTGTACAATAATCACTTTCACAATACCCCTGGTGAACCACACAAGTACCCGCACTGTTTGCACTTACCACCAGGGCTGGTTCCTCTGGCTCGACCTTGGGGGCTCCCCGTAAAACAAGGTTATGCACAGCAAATAGCAACAGTACAGTACTTTGAGCACAAACTGGAACCACAGTCAGATTACATGCAGAAAAAGTTAGATCTGATTTATTCAGGGGACTTGAACAAGGGAGGGGCAAAATCAGGTTAATTAGCTTAAAGGTTATATCAATCAAGCAGTTATGCATGCGCTTTGAGTCCCCCCCCACACAGTCACTCCTCTGGGTACCCAGGTGGAGAAGAGATGGGTTAGCCAGGACTGTTACCTGGGGTTGATCGGTGTTGCAGCTGGTTGGGGCCCTGTGATGGAAAACACAACATGCACAGTACACAATATTTGTAATCTGGAGCCAGAGGGCTCAGTTCATAAAGGAAATGAAACAACAAGACAATCAGATGACACACCTAGATTAAGCTGTTGTTGCAGGGAGCTACCCAGGTATTTACTCATGATACCCAAGACTGACACAGGCTGGACGAAAACTGAGAATGCAGGTGGTTGATCTGGAATGTCAGGAGAAGCAGGGCCCACATGTGTCACAGAGGCGCCATTCCTGTTCAAGCGTGGAGCAGGGGGCTGATCCCCAGGCAGGTCTCTCGTCGATGGCTTCTCTGTGCAGTGGGAAGTCTGGCTGGGCCAGTCTGGCAAGGCCCAGACCGCATGGAGACAAATTCGGATGCAGTCCGTTTTGGGCTGGATACAGCTTCCAGCAAGCAGAACACAGTTCACACAATGGGGGACTAACTCATGACCCACTAGCAGCTCATAGCACATTTACATGTAAGAGAATTCTACTGTACCAGGCAAAGCACTCCCCGGTCACAATCGCAAAGTCTCTGCACACACCGGGAGCTTAGTGATAGCTGGAACTCCTGACAGGCCAATCGCATTCAGCAAAATCTTTGGTCTTCTTCAGGTTGAGCCTGGCCCACTTCAGTAGCTTACTTTAGTCACACAAACTTGGATTTAGTCCAAAATAATTCTCTTCTCTCCCTCTGAGGAGCAGCAGGCAGACATGCAAGCCAGAAACTCAGCCCTTTCACAGTTTTCCCATGTGAATCCACTCAGGATTGCTGCTCAGAATCACTTCAGCTCCTTCTTGCTCAGCTGCCAGCTTAGATCTAACTGAAAACTGCAAGCAGCCTGGGACTTTCCCAAGATCCAAAAGGTTTGGTTGGCTGATTTGGCTGTCAGTCAAAGCAAGAGCTTCCCCTTCATTTGCAAAAAAGGCGCAAAAAGTTCAAAACTACAATTCCTACAGATTTTGACTTCAGACAGCTCCTGTAGTCTGGCTACATTTTAGGTCCCACCAGAACTGATTGGTCCAATTTGCAGTCCTGGACCAAGATAGTGGAGACAAACAAAACAGTCCTTGCTGCAAAGAAAGCATTGTTAGACAAACTACATTACCATTATCACTCTAAATGATTTCAGCAAATAGTTACATCTTTCAAGAGAGCTCCCTTTCAGATTACTTATGCTGCAATCAGGCATCTCTTAAAGAGACAGTACACAGAGGCTATACTGGCTTTGGTAATCACATTTAAACTGCTAAAACGCAGGACACTAGCCTGGCAGTGAGCATTTAGGCAAGCTCAAGGAAGACTTTTTGGGAACCCTCATTTATAGGAGGGTTACACGAGTGGTAGTCATGTTTAATTACTTGAGTAATTAATTACAAATGTAGGCCAGGACATGCCACGGCAACCCCTTGTGAGGGAAGGCTCCCTGGCCCACCACAAAAATACAGTGCAGTGCCTTCCCAGGCTTGGAGCAGTGGCACACAACAGTGCCAGCCCCATCCTTTTGCTGCCCAGCTGGCTCCCAAAACTCATCCCCAAATTCAAGTCACCGGCACAGGAACACAACATACTACCTGCTGGGCCAACAGCTGACCCTGTACACAACATTTCTTCATAACCTATAACATAAGGAGGCAGTATAGCGCAGTGGCAGGGAGGCAGTACAGCGCAGTGGTTTAAGGCTCTGAGCTGCAAATCTGGTGACATCCAGCAGAGCAGACCTGGGTTTGAATCCCACAGCTTCCACTTACTGTGTGACCGTGAGCAAGTCACTTAACTTCCCTGTGCTCCCAGGTCGCACCTGTAAAAAAGCATTAAGCTTAGTGTGCTACTCCTGGTTAAACAACTAAACAAAAAAAAATGTTTTTTTCACAGTTTGACCCCAAATATTTTAGATATTTTTTTTTTTGTTACCATTTGCGGGACCCAAGGCAACAGGGATTTGCTGCAGGGAGGTCATGCCAGACCAACTTGATTGATTTCTTCAAGTGGGCGACAAAGGAAATAGACCAGGGCAGAGTGGTAGATGTGGCCTATCTGGACTTCAGGAAGGCCTTCGACACAGTCCCACACAGGAGACTAATCCACAAGCAGGCAAATCTGGGGGTGGGGATAGAGGTGGCAACATGGGTTAGAAACTGGTTGAGTAACTGAACAC
Source organism: Neoceratodus forsteri (assembly GCA_016271365.2). Taxonomy (NCBI): domain Eukaryota; kingdom Metazoa; phylum Chordata; order Ceratodontiformes; family Ceratodontidae; genus Neoceratodus; species Neoceratodus forsteri. The sequence continues at coordinate 291,286,796 of CM057453.1, read as the reverse complement.
AAAGAGTGGTGGTAAATGGGATTAGCTCACAGGAGGGAAGGGTAACAAGTGGCGTACCCAAGGGATCAGTGCTGGGACCAGTGCTCTTCAATGTCGTCATAAGCGATATTGCAGAGAAGGGATTGTTGGCCTGATTGTGGATGATACAAAGCTACGTAACAGGGTAAATACACAGGAAGGTATAGAAAAAATGCGGAGGGATCTGAAGAGGCTAGAAAACTGGTCCAAGGAATGGCAGTTGGGTTTCAGTGCAAAAAATTGCCAGATTATGCATCTAGGGAGAAGGAATCTTAGGGCTCAATATGAACTAGATGGGGTAACACTGGAAGCTGCCACAGAGATAAGGGATGTAGGGATAGTCATAGAAGACAACCTCAAAGTGGCTAAACAGTACGACAAAGCAGTTGGAAAGGCTAGCAGAATGCTAGGGTGCATAGGGAGGGGTATAACAAGTAGAAGGAGGGAAGTGGTGGTACCATTGTACAACTCCCTAGTAAGGCCTCATCTTGAGTACTGTGTTCAATTCTGGAGGCCCCATCTCCAAAACGATATAGACAGGATGAAGATGGTACAGAGAAGGGTGACAAAAATAGTGTCAGGGATGCAGCATAAGTCTTATGAGGAGAAACTCAGAGCTCTAAATATGTACTTCCTCGAGGAAAGGAGAGAGAGAGGAGCGACATGATAGAGACCTTCAGATATCTAAAGAGGATCAACAGGGTACCAGAGGGGAGCATCTTTCACATGAAGAGAAATAACAGAACAAGGGGCACAGCATGAGACTAAAAGGTGGAAAACTTAGAGGGAACTTGAGTAAATTCTACTTCACTGAAAGGGTGGTGGAGAGACGGAACAGTCTCCCCCAGGAAGTGGTGGGGGTGGCCACGGTTTAGGGATTCAAGAATGCATGGGATAGGCACATGGGAATGATCAAGCTAGGGGTGGGGGGCGGCTTGTAGCATCTAGGGTATCTTTTTTTTTTGCCCCCCTTACTCACCGCCTCAGACCCCTATCTTTGGGGAATCCCAATGCCGTGCGCACTTCTGTAGGTCCACCCCAGATACCTCCCTCTGGGTGCTGGTGAGCGTGCCCCCATCCTACCTCGATTTTACCCCCCAGGTGGGGAGGAGAGAGACCCCCACTAGTCTTCTCCAGTCCTTAAGTGTGTGTCGGGAGGCCTCACTGACCCCTTCCATAGAGCCTGGTTCTGGATTTTCTCGGGACGGCCGGGTCCCGTCTTCAGGTGCCTGATGCGGGTTTTTGTCCGCTTTTTCTGGTCCTGGCCCTCAGCACGCTAAGGAAGCCTAGGAGCTGGACATGTCATGACGTGCCAGCGCTCTGGCTCCCGGCCGATGTCCTCCCAACCTGCTGCAAGTTGTCTCGTTGCACCTCTACCTGTGGTCACCCAGGTGACGGTAAAGCAGCGGGACTTGTGACCAACCCCTCCCTGGAGGAGGACAGCAGCCTCTAGGCGCTCAATCCTACCTCCCCCCAGCTGGCCCTCCAGCCCCGAGTCCATTCCTGAACCTGGGTCGCTGATGCCGCAAGCGGTAGCCCTACCACTGTGCCGGAGGGCTGGCTTTGCATCTAGGGTACCTTAAGCATTAGAAAGAAGGATAGGGCAGCCTGGATGGGCCACAAGGACCTTATCTGCTGACAACATCTATGTATGACTATGAATATTTGACCATGTTTCTGGTGAAATCTCTGTAGGGTAGTTATGTTTAAAGCTAAGTCCTAGATTATAAATTGAAGAAAATAATGAGACTGTAATAATATTAGTGGATGTTTTCAGAATTGGCAGCCATTTTGTCTGCTCTCTATTTAACTAAATAGAATTAAGACACACAGGGTTACAATTGTAGTTTGTAGTTATATTTTGGGTTTCTTTCAGTTTTGTTAGCAGTCTCAAGCCCTAGCCGGCCTGTCAGTGCAGCAGTAGGATTTCCGCTTGCGATGCCGGTGACCCGGGTTCGGGAATGGACCTGGGGCACTGGAGGGCCAGCTGGGGAAAGAGAAGGCTGGAGTATCTGACAACTGCTTGCCTTCTCTAGAGGGAGATGACTGCCGCCGCTGACTCCTGGTGGAGGCCAGGGAATGGCAATGTGTTGGGTCCTGCCGTATAAAGGGGCGTGGTGAATGTCGGCATACTCCTTGACGTTAGTGGCCCATCATGTCCCCGGGAAGAAAATGGGAAAGAGAGCTCCATGGCTGACCGGATGATGATCACCAACTCCCGCTGTCACAGAAGCCCTGAGATAGCTCAAGGCCACCTCAGCAGCACCCAGGCCAAAGCATGAGTGCACTGGCTGCCCCCACCAGCTCTGTTCTCCCTCGGAGGAGAGGGACCCATCCAGCAAAGGGTTATGCCAGGTTACTCAGAAGGCTGCAATGCGAAGTGGTGGCTGGTATCGGGGCAGGGTGCCACCGGGGTGTAGGCCCAAAGGAGTGGTCAGCTAGGAGCCGAGGAGGAGCAAAAAAAAGAGGAAGACGCAAGCCCTGATGAAGAGCAACTTTTCCTCAAAACATTACCTTGAGTTCTCTTTAGCAGTACGGATAAATTATTATATCTATTTGGGTGAGTAAACCATTTCTCTAATAGGCTGACATTTGAACAGAGTTTTTGGAGTAGACTCTTCCCAGCTGATTTTTTAGGTTTTTGCAGGCCTTGGCCACACTGGGATCCAACACTTATAAGAGGTGGATAAGGCACTTGGGGAAGCCATCATCAGAATGGGAAGTAGGGGTGAGGCACTGCTAGTTGGTGACTTCAGTCTGCCAGATGTAGAGTGGAGCCTTCCAGTGGCAGCTTCAACAAGGAGCAGGGCCATCCTTGACTCCCTTTAAGGGGCTTTTCTCAGGTAGCTAGTCAAGGAACTCACTAGGGATGGGGCAGTGCTGGGTCTGGGTACAAACAGGGACAGCATTGCAGACATCACGGTGGTCAATCCCCTAGGTACCAGTGATCACCATTCAGCGTGGTTTAACATTAAGATGGGAACAGAGTCAAACCACATGAGGATGAGGGTCCTGGACTTTAGGAGGGTGAATTTTAAAGAAACAGTAAAAACACACTGGATACAGAAGTTGATACCAGCCCATTTACAGAAGAAAGGGTTCTGAAAGAACTCTTAAAACTGAAGGTGGACAAAGCAATGGGGCCTGATGGGATTCATCCCAGAATTCTAAAAGAACTAAGGGTAGAATTAGTGACACCACTGACTACCCTGTTTAACAAATCATGGGAGGATGGGGTGGTACCCGAGGACTGGAGGAGGGCAGATGTGATTCCCCTTCACAAAAGTGGGAGCAAGGCAGAAGCAGGAAACTACAGACTTGTTGGTTTAACCTCAGTGGTAGGGAAAATGATGGAATCACTTCTGAAGGAAAGAACTGTCAAGTATCTAGAGGCCAGAGGGGCACAGGACCCAAGGCAGCATGGATTCACAGCAGGAAGGTCATGCCAGACAAGTCTGATAGAGTTCTTTGACTGGGTGACCAAAGTAGTAGATCAGGGAGGGCTGTGGACATGGCCTACCTAGACTTTAGCAAGGCATTTGACACAGTCCCACACAAAGATTAATATACAAGTTAGCTAGCCTGGGAGTGGAGGCCCCAAGATGACAGCCTGGGTAAAACATTGGCTGGAAAATAGGGCATGAGGTAATAGTAAATGGAGTCCACTCTGATGAAAGGTGGGTTACTAGTGGGGTACCGCGAGGGTTCAGTATGGACTAGTCCTCTTCAATGTCTTTATAGCGTACATTGCAGAGGACTGGAAGGAAAATATGTCTCTTTGCAGATGACACAAAGATCTGCAACAGAGTTGATGTACAAGGTGGGTGGAAAGGATGAAAAGGGACTTGGCAAGGTTAGAAGAATGGTCAAATGTATGGCAGCTTAGATTCAATGCTAAGAAGTGCAAGGTAATGCACCTGGGAAACAAAAACCCAGGAAGAGTACACAATGGGGGGGTGAGATACTAACAACAACAAAAATGGAAAGGGACCTGGGGGTAGTCATATCAGGTGACCTAAAGGTGGGCAAGCAATGTGAGAGGGCAGCAATGAGGGCTGGGGGGATATTGGGATGCATAGGGAGGCATCACCAGTAGGAAACAGGAAGTTATTATCCTCTTTACAGACAGCTGGTCAGACCCCATCTGGAGTACTGTGTGCAGTTCTGGAGACCCAGTCTTCAAAGACATAGACAGGATGGAAGCTGTCCAGAGGAGGGCAACTAAAATGGTGCAGGGTCTGCACGGAGACATATGAAGAGACTAAAGAAGCTTAATATGTATAGCCTCGAGGAAAGGAGGGAGAGGGGGACATGATAGAAACTTTCAAGTACCTCAAGGGAATCAACAAAGTCCAAGAGGTAGCATCTTTCAAAAAAGAGGTGTGCAAGAACAAGGGCACAATTTGAAGATGGGGGGCGGCTCAGAGGTAATTTAAGGAGTATTTTTCACAGAGAGGTTGTGGATGCATGGAACGCCTTCCGGAGGAGTCGTGGAGTCAAAAACAGTGGTGGAATTCAAGCATGCATGGGACAGTCATAAGGCAATTCTAGGGGATGGGGGTAGGAAAAAGTAGGCTGCTGGTTAACTAGGATCTGCAGCTTATCCAGTAGGCAGGGAAATGGGCAGACTGGGTGGGCCAAGCGGTCCTTATCTGCCGTCAAATTCTATGTTTCTATGTAAATGTGAGATTGGCTCAGAAACTGCCTTGTGGGGGGGGGGGATTACAAGGCAGGGGTAGTGGCACAATGTGGAACAAACAGGGAGAGCATAATTAAGGTAACCAGCCACTGAATGAAGGAAGTGAGTAAAGCAGAAGGAAAAAGAGACCATTATGGTTCTCTAGGAAAGTGGCCATGGTGGTGAAAGAAAGATCAGTGGCAATAAGGAGGTATAAGGAAAGGCAGACGGAGGAGGACAGGGAGGTACACCAAGTAAAACAGAGGGAAGCAGGTCAAGCAGAGAGTGCAGCAAAGGCACAGACTGAGGAAAGGATAGCCAAAGGGGTAGCTAAAAGGGATAAGACTTTCTTTAGGTACATAAGTAAGAAGAGGAAAGCAAGGGGAGGGATAGTGAGGATTAGGAGGGTGGCTGGGGGAGACTACGCAGAAGAGGACCAAGAAAAAGCTGCCATCCTGAACACATACTTCCGCTCAGTCTTCACAGTGGTGAGAGGGGGGATGGACCCCCAAGGAGTAGCAGGAACAAAGAGTGTGGGGGGGGGGGAGGTGAGGTCGACACAACTGCATTTTCAGAAGAAAGGCTTTTGAAGGCACTTGTGGTTTCGAAGGTGGACAAGGCTACAGGACTGGACAGAATATGCCCTAGAGGGCTAAAGGAACTCAAAGAGGTGCTAGCTGCCCCACTAATGACCTTATTCAACAATTCTCTTGAAACAGTTGTAGTTCCAGAGGACTGGAGAAGAGCAGATGTGGTCCCTCTACAGCAGTGAGAAGGCTAACAACTGTAGGCCAGTCAGCCTCACATTAGTAGTGGGGAAATTAATGAAAATCCTGCTAAAGGAAAGACTAATCCAATGGGCTGCAACACCATAGGCAGCATGGATTCACAGGGGAGGTCATGCCACATGAATCTGATTTCTTCGAGTGGGTGACCAGGGAAATAGATCAAGGGAAGGCAGTGGACATGGGCTATTTGGAATTTAACAAGGCCTACACATTGTGCTGCACAGGAGACTGATAAAAAAATTGAGCAGCCTGGGGTGGCTTCCAAAGTGGTGAAGTGGGTTAGAAACTGGTTACGGGGGAGGGGGGCCAGAAAGCCGACTACCAAGCAGTATGTTTCCTTTGCTTGCTCTGCATTGCAGCTTCATAAAGCTTAATTTTTAAGCCTATAAATCATTGAGCAGCTTGTTTTCACCTACATCTTTGGATTCCTTACATCTTCAGCTGTCAAATATTACCTTAAATTGCTATGGGATGCACAAAGACTCTGCAGCATCAGCAGTCAGGAGCTTTGAGGCCTACTACGTCGCAAGTTTTCAAGCCTGGAGATGCGGCAAGCCTACCAGACCTAATCTAGTTGGCTTGACTGCTAAACTTCCTTGTCAGGCCATATTAGACTCCGTGAGGACCATGGTTCCTAAAACTGAAAAAACCCTAGCTAAACTGGAGTTGCATGATGCTGCCATTGCCACTCTGCTTGGCACAATCCTGGAGGCGGATAAGTGTTCAGTTGCCACGCAGGCCAAGGTTGCCACACTTACCAAAGAAAATGCCCAGCTGTGATGGAAGTTGGAAGTCCTTGAGAATGAGATTAGATCTGGCAACTTATGTTTGGTGGGGGTACCGGAGGGAGTGGAGGGTACCCACCTATTGAGCTTTTTGAAACATTGGTTGACCAAGACGCTCCCTATGCATGTGGACTTTGATTGGTCTCACCTGCGGCAAGCATACAGGATTAACCCTTGGGTTTTATTTATTTGTTTATTATTTAATTTATTGAAATGTTTCACCAGGAAGGCACACTGAACAACAAGTTGCTCGCTCTCCGTGTGACCTGGGGGTAACAATTGGATGAAGAATTAGAAATACAGTTTAACATTTAACATATCGGAGAAATTAAATATTCAATTACATTTATAACAAGAAATATAGTTAAAAAATGTCATAAATAGTCATACAACTGCATTTGTGACATAACATATGGTTACATATATCATACCTGTGGAATATGCATTTAATTCCAAGTGGCATATCTGAGGAACATAGTACAGAAATGTAATGTAGCCTTGGAGCCAACTCCTTGCAGGGATGGATCACAGTTAAGAGGCAGATTATTTAGCAGTTATTGAATGAATGAGGTGCAGTGAGGGGACATCAAGAAGGTAGAGGGGTAGACAGGGGAAACCAGCAAGGGAAGGAGAGGAAAAAGATGGGGGAACATTACCGAAGCAAAGTGAGCAAAAAATCAGTTGCGAGGGGCAAGTGAAACAGGGGTGGGGTGTGGAAAGTGGAGGGGGCTCACTTCTCCCATCTGATCTTATATGTGGACTGGTTTATAACACTTTGTGTAGTGTCTTTATCTACCTATGGATTCTCCTTATTGGATAGAACCTCGGCCAGTGAAGCAGTTGGCATTGTTGGGACATTTTAGAACATTTATTGAATTTTCCCTCTCTCACCACTCATACTGTACAAGATTGCAAGATGACATATTGTGTAATTAACCTGCTCCTTTTATAGCATTCATTGCTGTATTGTTATGCAGTCTCTTGCATGAGAAAGTATTTTGTATTTTTCTCTTTTTAAGAAAGCAATAAACAGAAAGTAAAAAAAAAGAAACTGATTTAATGGATAGGCAGGGTGACAGTTAACAGTACTCACTCTAATTATGGGAGCGTGATCACTGAGAGCGGTCCCCTTTAATGTTTTCATAAGTGGCATTGCAGAAGCACTGGAAGGGACGGTATGCCTTTTTGCTGATGATACCAAAATCTGTAACAGGGTAGACACTCAGGAGGAGGTAAATAGAATGCACAGAGATCTTGGGAAACCCGAGGAGTGGTTAAGAGTATGGCAGCTGGGATTCAGTGCCAAACAGTGCAAAGTCATGCACCACGAGCAGAGGAACCCAAGAGCAGAGTACAGGATGGGGGTGGGGGTGGGGGTATTGACAGTAGCTAATTAGGAAATGGACCTTTGAGTTTTCATAATTGATTACATCAGAGTGGCAGAGCAATGTGACAAAGCAGTGAGTAGGGGTAGTGAGATACTGGGGTGCATAAGGAGGGGTATCACCAGCAGGAGGAGGGAGGTGGTGTTACCACTGTATCGCTCACTGGTGAGACCTCACCTGGAGTACTGTTTCCAGTTTTGGAGATTGCACCTCAGAAAGAACACAGGGTGGAGGCTGTCCAGAGGAGGGCAACTAAAATGGTGCAGGGGTTGCATGGCAAGCCCTATGAGGAAAGACTGAGGAATCTCATCATGTACACCCTGGGAGAAAGGAGAGGAGAGGAGAGCAAGGGGGGATTATGATAAGAGACCTACAAATACCTCACAGGGGTGAAAATGGTGCAGGAGATGAGTCTCTTTCAAATGAGAAAGAGCACCAGGACCAGCACCAGGGAACATGCGATGAAGCTGGAGGGAGAAGATTTAAGAGGGGGTGTGAGGAAGTACTACTTCCCTGAAAGGGTAGTACACACCTGGAGCACACTACCAGCAGAAGTGCTGGATGCAGAAACAGTTGGGTGCTTCAAGCATGTGTGGGATAGACACCGGAGAGCATTAGTACACAGGCAGGAGGGGGGGTGGGTTGCCAGAGACCAATTAGGGTCTGCAGAGACAGATTAGGCAGGACCATCTGGGCAGAGTGGGTAGGCCAAGTGATCCTTTCTGCAGACAGTTTCTACGTCTCTATGCTTTATTGTCTGCCTTTTTGATCATCTCTCTCTCACTGGCTTTTTTGATCTGTTTATTATCATTGTGTTTGTTGTTGGGTGGTGACTTGTCTCCAACTCCCGTCTGGGGTCTCTTAGTTTATTTGTTTTTTTGTAGACTGGTAGAGGAGAGTTAGACAACACTGTTTATTTTCAGCTTTGTCTTGTGGTGGTGGTGGTGGTGGTGGGGTGGGGAATACAGAAGCAAACCAACTGAAACCAAAATAAAATTAAGCTCTTTGTGGTATTTTGACTGAATGGAGAAAATCTGGCCAGGACAGCAAGGTAATTCCCCTACTCTTTTCGAGAAATGCCATGGGATCTTTTAACGTCCACCTGAACAAACACCAGGACAGGTAGATGAGACCTCAGGTTAACTTCTCATCTGGACAGATCAGTGCTCCATTGACCACAGTGTCTTGCCCTACCAGCTTAGCCCCCGAGGATGGGGTCTTGTTTCCAGCCACCTCCCATAGCAGTGTACTCCAGGTGAACATAGATCTCTCTGATATGATCCGGGGAGGCCCCTGCTTTAGGAATGCAAAGTGGACATGGGCAGTGACAGGCCCCACTAGTCATCCTACCAGCAGTGGGGATTTTTTTCTAAATTTGCTGCCGCCCACCTCCTTCTGCATGAATGCACATGCTGATGATGGTCCAGGGGGAGAAGCCAGACAATGTGCGACTACCCAAGCTGTCAACAGAACCTCCAACAAACCTCAGCCAGGTGCCGCTGTGTGAGCAGTACTGCACTGAGCAGTTTTCCAGGAGGAGAATGTCTAGCAGGCCCTCTGAATCCTCCCTGCTGGAGTCTGATGCAACAATTATCTACAGAGTCCCTCCATAGCCTTACTCCCAGGTACCATTCTGATCTAATATCCCAATACTCTCCTGCATGTTCACTTCTTAAATTCCAGCCTTCTTTGCATTCCAGGCACCAATATTGCCACATTCAGTGGACAAGTCTTCTCTAGTTATGCTCTGATTTTCTAAAATAACCTCCCGTCTGAACTGCGGTCAATGGACTCCGTTCCCCACTTCAGGTCCTTACTGAAAACCTATTTCCTTACTCTTGCTTTCAACTACTAACAGAAAAGGATATTCTGAATTGTTCTTCACCACCGTATTCAGCTATTCTGCCTGACTGTGAACTGTGTACCTGCACTTTGTGATGTAATACCGGGTTGTGCCTGAAAATAGGCAGTTAATTGTCTATTTGTGCGGTTACCAAAAACCAACCAACTAAATAAATAACGCAGTGCAGCATTTTTTTATATTCTGTATTTCTGAGCTCCCTGGCACCAGCTTGCCCCATCTTCTATCATTCTCCATTCCTAACCCCTTCGCCCACCTTCTCTGGGACTTACCCTCTTCACTCTTAAGCCCTCTGTAGCTTAACCCCATGTCGGGGCTCTGTTATCATGGTCCTGGGGGCTACAAGCCCCTCAAGCCAATTCAGTACAACTGATTGTGCAGAGGAATCACAGTCGGCAGTGCATGGCATGTGAGAGCAGCAACAGTATCATCTCTCTCAGCCGGGCCCTTATTCTTGTTTTCTTCCCACCTTTGAGAGATAGGCATGCTAGAGAAGCCAAGGTACATGCGCGCATGGAATGTGCTTCCACGCCAACTCCTGGCCTTGTCTTTCCCTCTCTAGCATCCTCTGCTGCACTGCCATCTGTGATCACCCAGGTGGTGGTGCAGCAGTAAAGATGGTGACCCTCCCTTTTCTGGAGGAGAGCTTCTACTGGGATGTTCAGTTCCTCTACCCCGTGCCCCAAGATTGAACCCAGATTTGTTCCTGAACCCAGGTCGCCGGTGCCACTGGTGGTATGCGTCATTTTGTGATACAATGTATAAAAGATACTATGTAAAAATAAATTACTTAGAACTGAATCAATCACATAAGCTGCATCACAATGAAATGACAAAAAATCTTTAAAGGAATTGCCTACCAACCCCACATACTATACTCTCATTGGTCTGACCGTGGGGAATTTTAGGTTCAGCAGCAGGGACCCACTGACATTCAGCACAGCTGATAGTCCCAGAGCATGGAAGTATAGAAAATATATGACAATCATAACAAATTATGCATGAGATTTTTAAATGTCTTATTGAAATGCATTGGAAATCTCCCATTTCTTTTGAAGGGCTTAAAACCAAGGTCATACAATTCCCCAAATGAGTGAGGGTCACTCAGAAAGCACGAGGGTTAGTAGATCATTATCAGGAATAGTTGGGAGATATGCTTATTACTGCAGGACCTAGCCAGAATGCAGCAACGAGTGATCACTCATACTGTCACCCCCCGAGGGGGGGGGAGGTTCTGCTCAGCATTGCCAGGCATACTGAGATAGCAGAGAATCACAGCAACACCAGAGTTTGGATTCCAAGCTTCCTCGTCGTACTACTAGTCTCACTCCTGCCACCAATTAGCACTGGTTGGCTGCATTTGTGAACATTTAAAAACACAGCTGTTGGCACAATTCCTGTCTATAACTGAGAAGTGAAAGTATTAAAAATGTACCCTGGGTAAATAGATTGTAAAATTAATAAAAAAATACAAAAATAAAAGTAGCTGGATTTAAAAAACTGAATATTTCTGCTAGTTTTGCAGTTGCTTTGAGCAGATGTATGTTTTACAATTGTGTAAATGGACTGTAGGAAGTTATTGTGCAGTCTAATGGTTTGAATGCAGAACTGTGAAGCATTGAGACCACAGGTTCAGATCCCCCCACAGCCACTAGCTCACTGTGTGAACTTTGGCAAATCACTTGACCTCCCTGTACTTGCTAGTTATACTAACTGTGAAGAGGGGTCAAAGCATCTGGTCTAGTGTCAAGTCAGGTGGCATTGTGTGCTGCCATGTGGGAGGCCAAGGCTTGTGTTGCAAGCCAAACTTGTAGTCTGGGTAGGTGGAGCTCGGGATGAATTACGTGGATCACATGTTCAAACAGTTGAACAAAGCCTGTATTCAGAGTGGAGTGTGGGAGATGGGAAAATAACAGAGACCACTCCCTTGATGATGACATGTTGCCCATTTTTTGTCCCCCTCAGCTGTTCTTTCAGGGATATACCTGTAATTGGGGATATGCTCTATTCAGAATCTATAAGCCATTATGGAGAGATCACAGAATGTTTTCTTCCCCATTTTCTGCTTGAACGCTCCCTCCACCACAGTGACACACACCAAGCCTTCGCCGACCTCGACGTCACCAAGTCCCTACAGTGCAAGGCAAGTTCCCTGGCTAGCTGTAGGGGGTGACATTGGCACTGGAAACTGCCACTACCCCTCCCTGGCTGTGATGACATGCCAAGCAGCAGCTACCTCAGCCAGCTTCATCCCCTGGCATGGCTATGGAGATCTGCTTCCACATTTGGGTCGCCTGTGTGGCAGTGCAACACACTGCCACTGGGCCATCAGGGCAGCCCTCATGACACCCAATTTAAGGCCCCTGTCCTGACTATGGAACTCACCTTCTTCAGGAGAGATGGGATTCCACAGCAGAGGGTGAGCTGGACGGCTGCTGGAGAAAGGTAAGAGGATTGGGTGGAGCCAGCCTGGTGGAGTAGAGGGCTGAGGTGCTTCAAGTACCTAACCTCGCCCATGCTGGGGACCCAGGTTCGGGAACGAGCTTGTGCTGCTGGGGGTCAGCAGGAGAGAGAGGGCTGGGAGCTGGATCGAGCCGCTGATAGGCAGCTCTTCTCTCCTGGATTGGGGAGATAAGGTTTTCCCAGCTCTTGACTGCCACTGAGTGGAGGCTCAGTAGTTGTGTTGGGCACATGGGGGGCTGGTGCTAGGCCAGGTGAGTGGTTGGGTTTCTGGTTCTGGAGCACATACGTGCCTCCACGCACATGTACGGTTGTCTTGCTGAGGCCCTGGGATGTTTGTTTATTTATTTTATTTAGATTTTGTTTAAGCCCACTGAGACCAAAGGTCCCTTTTTCAGGGGCAACCGGGAATTAGTTACGGAAAGGACACCGAGAACAATAATTACATTAATTAAGTTAGTTACATTTGTTACATCACAGTATAAGAAAGTCATTTATACAAGGGTAGCAGGAGGGTTCCCATACAGATTCATATTAAAATCAATATGTTAAGATCTCACACATTATATACTATGGCCCAGATATTCAAACTGCGCCAGTCTGAGGCGCAAGCCCCTGCGCTGCTCAAAATAGTTGTGCAGGGGTGTGGCCGGGGTGATATTCAAGGAGTTGCGCTGTTGAGCAACTCCTTTGAATATCACCAACTCCCACAACACTGCGCGTAGGCGCAGTGGAACTGCGCTACCGCAAGTTGCCAAGTTGAGCATTAAACTTGCGGTGGCGCCAAGTACCATTGCATCATCGCCAAATTTCCGATATTCAAGGTGACATGCAAATGGGGCCATAATTTATGCAAAGGCGCAGGGTGGGCTGCACGCCATTGGCTGTAGCTCTGCACCTAATGGGCGGCAGCCTCACCGGACAGTCAGTCGGCGGGCGCGGGCGGCAGGCGGGTGGATGCTGTCGCCTGCCGCTGCGGGGGAGTGGTGAGGGGCTTCGTGGGTGGTGGGGGACACTAGACACCAGGGAGATGTTTGGGTGGGGGTTGTGTTGTGACATTCTGCCCGCGATCGGGCTTTACGGTCCACTGACCACCAGGGAGTTATTCGGGTTGGGGAGGTTACATTCTGCCCGCGATCGGGCACTGGGGTTCATAAGGTTCTGCCCACCATCGGGCACTGGGGGTTCATACAGGTTCTGCCCGCGATCGGCTGTGGGTGATGTGTGGGGGCACATGTACGTGTTCTGCCTCGATCGGGCTGTGGGAGATGTGTGGGAGGGGGACATGTATTTGCTCTGCCCACGATCGGGCTGGTGGGGGGGGCACAGGGACCGAGTTAAATAGCCAGGGTGGTAGCTGCTGTGCTGCGCCTTGCAATGCAGCAGCTCACCTGTGGGTGGCCCTCAACTTAAGCCTTTTTTTTGGCTCAAGCTCAGCGGGCGCAGGTTGGGGTTGCGTGATGTAGTCTCCGCGCAACCCGACTGAATTTCGGGTTGCGAGGTTATGCATGATCCTCCCCCTCCTGTTGAGCATGCATTCATTTGCATTGCTCTCTTGAGCAACCTGTTGCCAGTGGCGTAACTGCCTCCTGCTGAATATCGCAGAATGGCGCATTTTGGACTTGCGCATGGCGCAACCCTGTTGCGCATGGCGCAACCCTTTTGAATATCTGGGCCAATATGTACATAAGTTCAGGCAGAAATCAGAGACCACATTAGCATTTCAAGTACATCAAAGAGAGAGATTAACCAGTGAAAGGGCCCAGGGGACTGGTCTAGGGAGCTAGTGGTTACACCCACAGAGACTAAGATTTAGAAGATATAGTTTGAGTCCATTTTTAAACTGAGTGAGAGTGTACTCTGTCCTGGAGTTCTTGTTTCCTATGTACATCTCCTTGCATTTTATGGCACTGAATTTCTACTGCCAAACCTCTCACCACCTCTCTAGTTTTGCAAGTCTCTCTGCATCTCTGTAACCCCCTTCTTGCTGTCTACGCTTCCACATAACTTCGTGCCATCTGCAAAGAGGCACATCTTTCTCTGGATTCCTTCTCCAGTGTCACTAATGAACATATTAAAAAGGACTAGACCCAGGACTGATCCTTGTACCACCCCATTGGTGACCTTCCTCTCTTCTGACTTGACTCATTAACCACTTCCCTCAGCAGTCTCTCTCTTCCAACCTGTTTTTTCCCCATCTAACTGTGTCCTTCACTGCACCCAGATCCTCTAACTTTGCAGCAGTCTTCTGTGAGGCACCGTATCAAAGCTGTGCTAAAATCAAAGTAGAGTAACTCCACAGTGTGGCTCTTATCCACGACCCTCATTACTAAGGCCTCGATTTTTCTGCCACACTTTGGGACCAAGTTCTGCAGCAGGATTATCAGTTGCCGCAGAACTTTTGTGGCAAGATGCCGGCCAGTGAAGCAGAGGGCTGTGGTGCTAGACACCTTACCTTGCGTCACACCAGTGACCTAGGTTCGGGAACGGATTTGGATTGTTGGGGAGCCGGCACGTGGGGGGAGGATGACAGCAGGATTGTGCAGCCATAGGGCAGCTCTCCTCTCTCAGTGTGGTCCTGACACCCCCCTCCCGTAGTTCTGCTGCCACTGGGTGGAGGTCTGGTGGCTAGCGTAGGTGGGAGGGTGTGGGAAGCTGTGGGAGGGTCTCTTGAGCTGTGGCGTGGCATGCTTCCACATGTGTGCACCTGGACGAGAATGGGGACGGGCAAAAAATTAGGAGAAAACACAGAAATGTACAGTTTATAGAAAAAAGAACTTCTGTGGCACTGGTTTGAAATTCCTGTGGAAGTTCTGCGACACCAATGATGTGCCACATCACAGTGTCAGTTTGTCATCCTGACACCATGTCCATGGTAATGATTATGGCAAATGTGATAAGTGAATGCACAATAACATTAGTTAAAAAAATAAACTCACTGTCTTTTAGAAATCAAATTGTTTTTAAAAAGCTAAAAAAAAGATGTCACTTGTCTTGTCCTATTGCATAAATGAAATACGCAGAGGGGACCTGGTGTGATAAATGATTTATCTGCTGCTTACTCCACTTGTGAGGTCCCCACTGTGTATCACTTATATATTTATCAAATCTGGAGACCTGGGTTTGAATCCCACAGCCCCCACTTGCATACTGTGTGACCCTGAGCAAGTCACTTAACTTCCTTGTGCTCCCAGGTTGCACCTGCAAACAAGCTTTCAGCTTAGTGTGTCTCACCTGGTAAAATAATTGGTAAAAAAATTAAATTTATATGCAATCTGTAATGCAGTTTTTAACAATAACTGTCCCTTTTCGTGATCATAAAATTGTATCCTGATTTGTACAGGTCCCTTTGGAAATGAAATAAATAGAAAAGTGGAGATATTTCGAGACTCATATTTCATGCCAACCCACTTCTGATGCACTATGTCACCCTGTTAGGCCATGACACGCACGTGAGCCCTTTGTGAGGGAAGGCTCCCCAGCCTGTCACAAGGTGTCACCTGTGTGATAGAACACTGAACCATACCTTTCCAGGCTTGGAGCAGTGGTGTACGCCAGCACTGCCCCCCCCCCATCCTTGTGCTGCCCCTTCAGCTCTGATTTTGTCCCCAAACTTGAGTTGCCAGCACGGGAACACAACTTGCTCCCCACTGGCCCAGCGGTTGACCCTGCACACAACGTTTCATCATAACTTTAGATAATTTTGTCAGCCCATATAATATGTAACCAATAACCCTGGCAAACATGTGTACAGCACAATTATTTATTTAACAGGTCTGTACTTTTAAAAGGTCTACACATCATTATATTCCACCTTTCTGGGCATAAATTATTTTCTTTTTTGTTTTTTAAAGACGGGTTAATTCGTGTTTTTCAGTTATTCATGTCAGAGGGCTTCCCTATACCTTGAAGGCACAAATAAATCTGTATAAAGTAAGGTATTCAGTTAATTGGTGAATGCTGTTGTCAACTACTGTATTTGTTTAAGTTGGTCCCTGTGTAATAACTTAACACCGGACATTTTATTGGGCAGTAGTACAGGTTGGACAATTATCACAGTACCTGATGTGTTGTGAACGTGTGTGCATTAAATGGGCACTTTGACTGCTCATGTGCAAACGTTGGGGGGCTGCCGCCACCCTTTGCCCATAGAATGTGGCACCTGTGAAAGGAGGGGATGGGAACCAGGTGCTATGGAAAAACCATAAATATTAATAATTACTGGTGACCCCCTTTTACATATGGTTGCAGCACTGGTTTCAAATGCCATAATAACCGGGCTTCCCAGTTATTACAGCATTCTGAGATGGATCTCAATACAATTCTGTCCTCGTCCCAAGCAAACACTGTCTCAAGATCGCACTTTCAGGCCACTTACTGTTAGCGGTTCGCACAGCTGTGGAAGCGCTCACTCTCTCGCTGTCCATCGGCTCGTCTCACACCAAAACAGCAGTTTTCTGTAAAGAAAATAAAAAAAGTCCCTGCACCAGCAATTATAAAAAATAAACGTCTATGCAACATTTATGTTATGTATTTTTTTACTCCTCCTCAGTGTGATGCCTTTGTAAACCTCTTGAGCTTCGCTCTGAAGGTTTATGTTGCATTATACACCTCGAGTGAGTAAAAAAAATACATAACACAGAGTTGCATAGCCATTATTCTCTTTACTAAGAATCACCAAGAACAGTGAATTCTGCAGCACTGCAGATATTCTGCGGTAGGTTGTAAGTTATGTGTAAAATTCTGAGGCTGCAGAATTCTAGGGGCCTTGCTTATTACCCAGTCAAAGAACACTATCAGGGTGGTCTGACAAGACCTCCCTGCTTTGAACCCTTGCTGTTTACTGTCCTGGAGTTCACTGCTCTCCAGGTTGTTTTAACCCTTAATGAGGTCCGAAGACTGCTTGCCAACTTGAAAGAGGAGAGCTCCCCTGGGCATGACTCTCTAGACCCAAAGTACCTCAAGTTAGGTGCGTCTGCCCTTGCCCGTCCTGTGCGAGATCTTATCAGTCGGTCCTTCTTCTCCTGTACTGTTCCTGATATGTGGAAAGTCGCTGTAGTTGTGCCTGTCCACAAGGGAGGGCCTAACTTACTAGTCGAAAACTTTAGACCTATCTCTATCCTCTGCCCCTTGGCTAAAATCCAAGAATGAATAGTATATAATCAGCGTTATTCTTACCTGGAGCACCATAATCTGCTTCCCCCTACCAATGTAGTTTAGAAAAAAGTACAGTACTCTTACTGCCCTAATAAAACTAATGACATCTTGCATGCCTTGGATCAAGGTTCTGCTACAGGTGCCATCTTTGTTGACCTTACTAAGGCCTTTGACCTGGTTAACCATGGTCTCCTGCTCCATCAGCTTCATACTGTTGGATTTGATACCAATGCCCTAGATTGGGTCCATAGTTACTTATCCTGCAGCTCACAGTGGGCTAAGTGGGCTGGCTCCCTCTCTAGCCTTAGACCTATATCACATGGTGTTCCTCAGGGCTCCATTTTAAGCCCGATTTTGTTCTCATTGTTCATTAATGACTTGCCTAACTACTGTGGTGGGGTTTCAGTGCATCTATATGCCGACAATGCTATAATCTACCGTTCCTCCCTGGACCATAGCCAGATAAATAATTATCTTGCCTCTGACTTTACTGACCTTGAACGCTGGTTCATGAGTAATCACCTTGTACTGAACACTAAGAAAACTCCCCCTCCTCAAGTCCGCCCCCCCCCCGCTTCACATTACTTCTTCCATTGGTGATGTTGTTGATTCTGTTCTCACTTTCAAGTACCTGGGCATCAACTTGGACTCCTCACTCTCTTTTAAGGCCCATGTATTTAACCTGATCAAATCTCTAAATCAAAAACTGGGTCTCCTTTACCGCATTTTCCCATTCTTAACTTCAGCCTCCTGCCTTAAGATAGCCTCTGCATCTCTACTCCCGACCCTAAACTATGAAGCTCCTCTACTGCTCTCCTCTAATGCTGCTACCATGGCTCTCCTTACTCAGGCCTACCACAGAGTACGTAGGTTTGCTCTGGGGGTGAATGCCAGACACCACCACTGTGATGTCCTCACATCACTAAATTGCTGCCACTTCAGTCTAAACTTAGGTACTCCTGTTTGAGCTTAATTCATAAGCTTGTGCACAAAATTACTCCCACTTGCCTCTCGGAAATTGTTCGTCTGTGGCAAGCACCGAGAGCTCTTAGGTCTGCCTCCCTCCCACTCCTCATAAAACTGAAGTTGCAACTAGCGGCTGGTCATAAATCTTTCTCTTTTGCCGCTGTGTCTGAATGGAACTCTCTCCCTCCCTCAGTCCTGTCCTGTACCTCCCTACCTCTCTTCCAGTTGAAACTGCACTCTACCCTATCTAGCTCTGCAGCCTGCTCCTGTGTCAGGTGATGTATGTTATGTCTGTTGACTCCATTTCTTGATTGACTGTTACCTATTGTAGCCTGTTTTACCGTCCTGTACATAACCTCTGTACCTATGCTGTAACGTGGAACACATTCACCCTGTATACTGCCTTAATGATTGCAGAACTTCTGTCAGATTTATTCTGCCTCTGTAGTCATATTAGTCTGGAACCTTGCTATATTACTGTTCTCCCAGGTCGCCCCTGAAAATGGAACTGAAATTGTCTCAGTGGGCCCACCCGGTTATCAAAATTCAATAAATAAATAGTCCACGTTGTCCTCTTTGATTAGTGTTTTCATCAGTTTACCCACAACAGAGATAAGACTGACAGGGACGTAGTTACCTGGTTGCACCGTGTTCCGCCACTTATGGAGCGGGACTACGTCCACTACCCTTCTGTCTTTTAGAACTCCCCTGTCTGTACTGCACTATTGAATAGCCCTAGCTGGGGCTCAGTTATTTCCATTACCAATTCCTTGAGCACCCTTGGATGCATCCCATCTGGCCTTATCTATCTTTAGGGCTGCTAGCCTTTCCAAACTCTTTCACTGTTAAATGTTTGCTGCCTCGTCTCATGGATCTCTCTTACAGCTGTCTTAATACTACTCTGTGGCACAGATCTTCGCTGTTCCCTAGTGAATTCAAAGCAAAAGAAGTCATTGAGAATGGCTGCCTTCTGCCCATCCTCCTCAATTACCCTGCCTACCAGTGTTGGCCTAACAATTCTTTCTCCCTTCTTTCTTTTTTCCCTAATATATCTAAAGAACAGTTTTCCCCTTCCTAGAACTGGCTCATCGGTGCAAGGGGTAGTGTTACTGCATGCAATGCCAGTGACCTGGGTTCAGGAGCGAGACTGGGTCATCGGGGGCCAGCCAGGGAGCGGGTAGGAGGATCAAGTGTCCCACAGAATGCTGTCCTCCTTGGGGGGCTGCATTCCACTGGAGCACTGCCACCTGCAGATGAGTGGGTTGTAGGGTGAGCGGGACACAGGGTGGGACTGATGTGCCATGTATCGCATGGGCATGCTTCTGTCTCTCCACAGTCAGCTGAATTGTCCAATGTAGATGTCACACTTCTGCTCCAGAGCACTGGCCCCCTCTCTCATCAGGTGAAGGCCATCACCTTTGAACAGCCTCCTGTCCCAGAAGCCCCTCCAGTCCTCCACAAAGTGGTACCCCCTCCTCCTGATACCACCCCTTCAACCACCAATGCAACTGCTCAGTCTTTTCCTTTCTTACTTACTCTGTCATTCCCATTCCCCATATTCCACACAGAGAGGACCTCAGAAAAGGCCAGGAAAACTGAGTGCATATTCAGTCTGTCCCCCAGCCTCTTAAAGTTTTGCTTCATTGCCTCTATAGTCTAATTTGCCAGATCGTTGGTACCCAAATGTACCAGTGCCCCCCCCCGCTTCCCCACCTTCTCCACCGTCCTTCCTGGCCTATCTATATCCCAGATGGCTGATGCACCAGGAAGGTATCTGGCTATTTATCTCCCCTTTCTGCTTCTCCTCCACCCATCACCCTTGGTACTCCCCTAATCATTGAATCCCCAATCTCTAAGACTCGCCTTGCTGTCTTTCTCCTGCACACCCCACCCCTGGTGCTACCAGGTCATCCTGCCCATTTCCCCTGACTGACTCAGAGTCCCCCTGATGGAGTCAGGTACCTGAACCTTCTCCAGAGGTGCAAAGTGATTTTCTGTGTGGATGGTATGAGATTGATCAAACCCCTTGTGGCTGCCCCTGCCACCCTTCTCCCTCCCGTTCCGCACCACCACCATCAAGACCCTAGTAAATTGGTCCCTAGGGAACTGGGGCTGTGGGGGTGGACCCCAGCTTAACTGGTGCTACAGCTGAAATATCTTGTCTCTTGCTGCTACCAGCTGCATATGGAGCTCTGCAAAATTCTGCAGATGGGGCACTGCCATCTCCTCCGGATCATAACCCTGGAGAAGAGTGCCCCACAGACCTCACAACTGGCTACTTCCTTGCTCTACCTCATCTTCATACTGATCCAATGATAACTCATAGACCACTGTTAATAACTTGCTTTCTTCTAGCTGCCTAGTACCCTAAGACTAGAACCAAAAAGGTCAACCTCATTTATGGAGTTGTTACCTATATATGGAGTACTTCCTACATCTCCACTACTTACTCCCATAACCTTGCTTAATCCCTTAATATATACATAATATGGCCGGCCCAGTGGCGTGGAGGGCTGTGGCATCATGCCTTACCTCCTGCCACCCCGGTGTCCCTTGTTCGCAGTGCAAGCTTTTTGCTGGGGGTCAGGTGAGGAGGGAGAGGATTGAGCAGCCAAGGGACAGCTCTCCTCTCCCGGGGAGGGTGGGGACCATGGACTGGCATTTACCTGACCCCTGGTGGTGGCTGGGGGTCAGCATGCCATGTTCCAGACATTGAGGGTGGGGGAGGTGCAGCTGCCCGATGTGCAGCGTGCGGACGCATGCACTGCCCATCACTGGCAGCATTGCATGCTCCTCACTCTGAAAGAGAAAAGCGGCAAAAAAGGTCCCCGGCCGTGGAGCATGAAGATAAACCCCCACCTCAGCACCGACCTGAGAGGACTCCTCCCCAGCTGGATTTAGTCATGGTGGGTAGGGTCACTTCCCACCACCCCTGCCACGAAGGGTAAATCGTGGGGGCATAGGAGAGGAGGGCTGATGTTCAGGTGATGGCGTGGGGGGGAGGCGGCTGAGGTAGCCGGACGGGGACCAGCGGAAGAAAAACTATTAATGAAAAACAGGACACCAGGAGAGGTCCATTGAAGGGACTGCTAGGCCACCAGCTTTATGGGGAGGGGTGGCACGCCTATCCTATGCAAAATACTTCCTCCACTCACTGCATAAAACAGTGTAAGAAAGGGCACAAAGCTGTATAAAAGTACTAAAGGTGGTATTAAATGTCAGTTAATAAATTAGAACATACTGCAAGGGCAAAGTCGGTTACCTCATTTTAAAACCTCTGCCTTGTGGAATACCAGGGTCCTGTGCTGGTCCTGTAGTATTCCTATAGGTGCCTGCCAGCCATTCCATTCCCCTAGTTATATGCCTATGCAAATTAAGGACCGCTCAAAGGAGGAATTAGAGGTGAAGATAAGGTGGTCCTTGGGGGTATACCAGCGTTTCCTCAACAACTGTACTTTGGCCAACACTACAGCGACAACAGCACCAAGTTGCTATAGTGTCGTCGAGGGATTCCAGGACAGCTTTCTGGGGGTGTTGCACCCCCTCCCCAAAGCAACTCCAACTCAGAGTTGATTATCTAAGTAATGCGGGGTTTGGGGGCAAATCCCCCTGAAGAAAACAAAGTTAGATGCGATTCTCTTTATGCCAACCACAAATGCAGTCTACATAAAGGAGTCACTGTAATGTCGCTCGACAATGAAATTGTTGACCGAATGTCATCAGCTCACCCTCCTGTCTTGCCTTCCCAGTGATCCCCAGTATCTTCCTTCCATCCCTCCATGCCGTGGCACCTGGTAGGCACCTCACCTCCCTGTCCTCCCCCTCCTGTGTTCCTAGCTGGATCCCTCTTATGATGGAGTCCCCCACCAGGATTCGCTTCCTCCTCCTCTGGGGTCCACTGCTTTCCCCACTGAGGTCACCTCCTTGCCTAACCTCCACATCCTTTCCTTCCACTTCCCTGGGTACCTCTATTTGGTTGTCCTCATTTGCCAGTGTGGCATAGTGAGTTCTTGAGAGGAATAGGATCTGGATTGTGCCTCTGCCTGACTGCTCTAACCCTCCCTGAGCCCACTGTCATCCAAGTGCTCCTCGCTCTCGGCATCCTTTGAGGCAGCTGCATTGGACTGGGTGGTTCCTGGACAGGGTGATGGTACTCCTGACCCAGTTTACTTCCGCTCTGAGTCTGGCTACCTCATCCCAGTCCCAGAGATGCATGCAGATAGGGCAGCACCTCAGTGTCCAGAAGGTCTGCCTGAATATGGCTGCCCCACAGCCACTGCATTGCACCACTCCCATATTATACTGCAATCCACTACTTATCTGCTACTGAAGCTCTCTTAGTTCTCTCTTTATTTATTTACAGTACTAAAAATCCTGTAACTGATCCTCAGATATATATTTTTAAGGAAAAACAATAAATAAATAAATGAGTCAAAACACTTTATCGTTGAGGGTGGTCTTCTTCCTTATGCCCCTCCTACTTCACACCTCTACTATACCCTGTGTTTAGCTCCTGTCAATCAGATTTATCAGGGCATATAATTAAGAGTTGGGGGAAGGGGGGCAAAATTGCAGCAATTAAAGACAGCACAGAATTACACCACCACTATTGTTTAGCCAGAATCTGGCTAAGAAACAACTTTCTTGGCACAGTGTTCTGGTTTTACTAGAACATCTGAAGTAGCAGCCCACTGAGCTGTAGAATACTGAGGTTTTCTCTCAGCATTTGAATTATAGTAAGATTTGATACATATGAATTAGGTATTTATACATTTTTTGTAGATTTATATTATGTGTATCTTTTTTTTTTTCCTGGTGTCCTGTAGAAATATGAACAGAAATTCCAGCATCCACTGGCACAGCAGGCCTCTCCTGACATTTGTGTATTATGTATACCCTTGAGAAAAGGAGGGAGAGGGGGGACATGATAGAGACTTTCAAGTACCTCAAGGGAATCAACACATCCAAGAGGGTAGCATCTTTCAGAAAAGAGATGTGCAAGAACAAGGGGGCACAATTTGAAGATAGAGGGGAGATGGCTAAGGGGCAACATGAGGAAATATTTTTTCATGGAGAGGGTGGTGGACGCATGGAACGGCTTTCCTGAAGAGATTGTAGGGTCAAAAACAGTGGGGGAATTCAAGAATGCATGGGACAGACATAAGACAATTCTGGTGGGGGTAAGAGGAAGTAGGTTGTTGGTTAACTAGGAGCTGCAGCTTATCCAATAGGAAGGGAAATGGGCAGACTGGTTTGGCCAAGCGGTCCTTATCTGCCGTCAAAGTCTATGTTTCTATGTTTCTATTTTTTTCTGCTCAAGTGGAAATTAAAAACCCAGTTCCTGACAACATGGTGGGCCCCTCATGTTGTCCTGCAGGAGCTGGAACAGAAAACCCAGCATTCACCAGCATGGTAGGCCTCTTCAAGTATCCTGCATAAGCCGGAATGGAAAACCTGGGATGCACCAGCATGGTAGGCCTCTTCTAGCATCCTATGCAAAAACAGGAATGGAAAACCCGACATTCCCTGGCTAGGTTGAGCAGTGGTTGAGTCACTGAGAGGTTGAGGGGGCTCTAGAACGTGCCCTGATTTAAAGGGAAACAATGGAAAAGTCAAAGCTTTCCTCAGACACTGCAGAAACTCTCAATTAGTGCTTTCAGACAGTAACGACTTTATTTAATGATTTAGAACAGCTACCCACAACTTCCACTTCATGTTGCTGGCAGCAGCCATTTCATGAGCAGCAGTGAGCTTCCTGAGCTCACCATATGCTAATATGCCTGTTTGACCCCAGCTATTGGTTGGCAGGACACATTAGCATAAAGTGAGCTCAGGAAGCTCTCTGCTACTCATGAAATGGTGGCTGCCAGCAATAGAAAGTGAAAGTTGAAGGCCACTGTTTAAATCACTGAAAAATCAATTAGAGTAATTTGTTAAAACATTTTTACTGTCTGAAAGCACTAATCAGGCATTTTTGTAGTGCCTATGTAAAGCTGTGCCTTTTCCACTCTTTCCCTTTAAGGAAATAGAAAAGCAGTAGCCATGGCACCCTTGGCCTGAGTCCTGAAATCCAGATGACCTCCAGACCAACAACGCCATCTGATAGGCAGGCATTGTTTATTTTAGAATGACGAATGAGGGAGCATCCATGAAGATTTCCAACAGCATCAGCAGAGAGTGAGTAGTGATGCTACAAAACACAAGCCTAACTGCCGTAGCGGCCCACTATTTAAGTAAATTATTTGGCTAATTTGTGTCTTTATATGGTATTTAAAGTACTGTATACAGAGTGGGGGCATCAATAACACATTTTGCTGGGGGAATGTTTGAGGTCTGTGGTTGACACTAAGTGTGCAGTGGGAAAATCAGCCCCATCGCTTGCCTTTGCCCCCTTACAAACTGTGTTAATTACTGTGTGCCTAGCTCTGTGTTCCCATATCCTTGTTATGTCCTGAGTCCTGATAGATGATGTGTTTCAGACCTCAACCCCCAAGCAGCTTCTCTTTGGTTGCCAGGGGAAGCTTGTCAGCCTTTTTTTCTGGCCACATAATTATTTCACACTCCACAGACCTTCTTTTGTGCCTTAGTACCATTGATACTTTGATTTATTTTCCTTTTATTAGACTTAAGTGTGGCATGTGATGCTGCTAGTCATAGTATTTTATTGAGTCTGTTTGAATCAGTGTTTGGCATTACCAACATTGAACTGGAGTGGTTTAAATTGTACCTCAGTTAATGATAATTTATCAACATTTTTTATATGAGTAATCCTCTGTAGGCCTTGGCGGAGAGCTAAACTCCTGCTCAGGTAAACCATCTGGTTCAGTACAGTAGGTGCACCTTCCTTCTGCTCTTCATAGTACATTTTCTCCTCCTCCACAGGCAGGTAGGCCAGAGCCCGAGCCTGTGGTGGTGGGGGCAGGTCTGGAAAAACTTCCACTTTTTTTTTTTTTTCCCCTGGCAGGACCCCATTGTTCCATCACCCCTAGTCACGGCCCCCAGAGACCCCACCACCGCCTATGGCTGCCGAGACCCTCAGTCAGCCTCGGCTTACCCCTGAGGGCGGGCCAGGCCACCGTGACCATGGAACCAATGTCTGGTCGGGACCCGCGAGCGACGGTGATGAAGTGAGGTCCTCTGGGGAGGGATTCATGCTCACGGTGGTCCTGCCTGCCTCCATTTTTTCTTTAACTTTTTCCTCCCACGGAGGCAGGGAGACGTGCAATGGCCTTGGCGTCCGCCGCCTCCCAGATGTTGAGCGTCGGCGTGAGATCTCCGGCCTCCGCCAGGAAGTCCTCAGCGCTCTGAGTCTTCCTCCCCGGAGAAGGAGGCAGTCCGTGGGCCTCCATCCTTCTCCCCGGCTGACCCTCCGGCTGACCGGGTCCGTTCCCGAACCTGGGTCGCCAGCCACAAGCGGAAAGCCCACCGCTGCGCCAACGGGCTGGCTAACTTCTACATTTTTGCCATGTCCTCTGTTGAGGGCATTTGAGGGCATTTGTCTTGGATCCAATGCCTGTTCCTTTCCTTTTTCAGGAGGAGTGACATGGACATTCTTTTCTTTTTGTTTTTTCTTGGCAGGCATTGTTTCCAGTGCCTGCTCTGAGGCTGTTTTTTTACACAGATAACACAGATTTGTGACAGCAGAAAAGGGCAACACTGGCCCATCTAGTCTGCCCTTTTATTTGTGTTTTGTTTGTTTTGTTTTTTATTTGTATTTTTGCCATCACTGGAGTCACGGTTCCCCCTTTCGAACACCCTGGCATCTTTACTATCGTTACCATGGTTATCTGAAGGCTGAGCAGCTTTACGTTTTTCCTCTGTCCCCTTTGATAGGGACTGCTGTTGTTTATGAGGAGACAGACACTCTGATGCGTGCTTTCCACCATCATTAGGAACGCCCTCAGAGCCTTTATTGTGTTTCGGTGACACAGAAGCAGACTGAGAAGCAATAAATTCTTCTCCATTTTAGCTCTTTTCTTTTGGGTTTTACAGGGAAAGACTTTTTCTTCTCAATTGGTAAAGTCACGATTTGGACCCAGGCACCTTAAACAGAGGTTGTGGCACTCTGCCATTGTCAAGAGCTGAAAACAATTAGTACAGTTTGTGAAGCCTATTAGTCCTGTTTTGTTTTCCTTAGGGCTATCAGTCATGCCAAACACTGGAGACCTAGAAAAAAAACACAGTTGGTTCCCAGAATGATTGAAAAATACATGCTCAAAACCTGAGGTAGCACAAAGTGGTTCTGAGGCAAAATTAGTAAGAAATACTAAAAATGTGGTCCTCTTTACCAGGAACTGCAAATAAAATCACCGGGGCAGCACTGTAGATCAAGTTGGTCTACAGCAAAAATGAAGGTGAGGAAAAAATAAATAAATAAATTGGGCAGACTGGGTGGGCCAAGTGGCCCTTATCTGCCGTCAGATTCTATAAAAGATGGGGAGGAGAAAGGGGAGGAATAAATGTAGGAGGCCGTAAAGGGAGCCATTACAGAGGTCACAAACCAGCGTGCCATAAGAGCAAGTAAGGTGAAAAAGAAAAGAGATCCTCTCTGGTTCTCCAAAGAGGTGGCCATGATAGTGAAGGAGAAAAGGACGGCCTCCAGGAAATAAAACACAAACAAACAAAACAAATAGCGAAGAAGATATGGAAACATATAAGGAAAAACTGAGGGAAGTGAGTAGAGTGAAAAGGAGGGCAAAAGCCCAGACTGATGTCAAGATAGCGGAAGGGGTAAAAAGGGGAAACAAAATCTTGTATAGATACATTAGGGAGAAAAGAATGACTAAGGGAGGAATATTAAGATTAGCAGTGGAAGGGGGAGACTAGTGGAAGGGGACAGAGAGAAGGCAGAGGTTCTAAACAGATACTTCTGCTCAGTGTTTACTAAACAGGAAGAGAGAAACGGTCCTGCACTAAAGAGAAACAGCACATTTGGACCAGGGATTGACACAAGCCTCTTCGCTGAGGGCTAAGTCTTGGAGGCACTAAATAAATTTAAAACAAGCAAGGCCATGGGACTAGATGCTATACACCCCAGAATCCTGGAAGAACTGGGAAGAAAACTGGCGGCACCCATGGTGGAACTCTTCTCCAAATCATTCGCGAGTGGAATGGTCCCTGAAGACTGGAAGAGGGCTATGGTGGTACCACTTCATAAATCAGGCAACAAAGAAGAGGCAGGAAACTACCACCCATTGAGTTTCACCTCAGTCATGGGGAAATTGATGGAGTCATTACTCAAACAGGGAATAATTGCATTCCTGGAATCTAGTGGACGGTGTCACAAACGCACTCAGCAGGTCAGGCCCTCTGCTCCCACAGTGCCAACCTCAGAGCGCAATAGTGTGAACAGGTAACAAACAGGGTAACCCTCTTGTCTGCTTTTGGGTCAAAATCACCTTTAGTTTTAAGGTCTGGGGGGATTCAAACTGTGAACCTTATCCTAGCATACCCAAATGTACAGGCTCAGATAATATTCTCTTCAGGGGGATGCAATATATCTTTCGCCTAAGAGACCTTATGTATATTCTTACCTTTTTACTCAAGCTCAGTAACACCATCAAGCTGTTGAACAATTGTCAGACTTAACCATCTATACGTCACATGCAAAAAAAGAACTGGCAGACACCCAGGCAGTCTTCAAAGAAAAAGTACTTTACTAAAAGATGATAAAAATATGAAAAATGTAAACACAGAACAATATATCAAACAGCTCACAATCACATAAAAGAACAAGGGAAGATTACAAAAAAAAACTACCACAATACATTTAGATTTTTGGCTATCTGAGGTATTACCTCTGGAAGTGCTTTTTAAAGTTAGATCAGAGAGCAGTCTCTCTCTCGGAGTCCCAAAATAATATGACATATTCCCTAGTTACAAGGATACATTTCAACCCTATCTCCCAACCCCCTTGGTGAGTCACCTACAGCCTCCTTTTTAGAATTAAAAATTCCAAACTCGATTTCCTAGTAGGAGGTATGTTAAATAATGTGAACATCAGCAAAAAAAACACTTCCTAAATATGACTCCTTAATTAAACATTTTCTCTTTGATCTTGTGTGGTTCCTGTTCCCAAGGCAGATCAAAGGGTTTTACAACTTTTAACACCATGTTGGTATCAAATGTTCTTCCAATAGGAATCATAAAACTTTACGAGTCCTATATCCTGGTAGCTGGATCAGTTTTAATTAAGACAAAAAAAACAGGAGACCTTTAGTCAGGTCTCTCTGGTCTTTTTAATTATCTCCTGGTTTCAGGTCACTTGTCACTGCTGACACCTTGATGTAGGCTAATTTCTCACACACTGAAACGGTCATACACAGACCATGTATTTATAATACATATATCATACAATAATAATATGAGATGGTTTCTCCCTTGACATCCCTCCCTCCTTAGACTGAACTTTTAGGACTCTATTCCTACATGGGATGAGTTCTACAAATTCAGTTTACACCTCAGAACAACGGGACAAACCATCTACATTTGTGTTCACTGTACCAGCCCTATGTAAGATCATCATGTCATACCCTTGCAAGGAAAGACTCCATCTTAATAGTCTACAATTAGTTTTTCCCATTTATGTCAGCCAAACCAGGGGGTTGTGGTCAGTTTGTACCTCAAAATGCTGCCCATATAAGTATGGCTCTAACTTCTTTAGAGCCCACACTAAGGCAAGGCACTCTTTTTCCACAGTAGAGTAAGCCTGCTCCCTGGGAAGTAACTTTTTACTCAGGTACACTATGGGGTGATCTTTCCCTTGGTTGGATGTCTAACTCAGTACTGCTCCAATACCCACATCTGAGGCATCAGTCTGGACTGTAAAGGGTCTTCTATAGTCAGGACTTGTCAATACAGGAGCACTGCATGGTGCCTCCTTCAGTCTGCTAAAGGATTTTTCACAGGCTGGTTCCCATCTAATTTTCTTAGGCATCTTTTTCTTTATCAGGTCAGATAGGGGAACAGCCAGGGCACTGTAATTGGGTACCAATTTCCTATAGTACCCTGCTGTCCCTAGAAAACACCTGACCTGCTTCTGCATTTCTGGTCTGGGCCATGCCTTGATCACCTCTATTTTTACTTGGTTAGGATGGAGCTGTCCCCAGCTACAACATGCCTAAGGTATGCCACTTCAACCATGGCCACCTGGCACTTCTCAGCTTTGACAGTGAGCTTGGCCCTCTGTATCCTTCCCAGCACTTCCCTAAGGTGGGACAGATGTTCCTCCCAGCTGGCACTAAAGATGGCAATGTCGTCCAGGTATGCTATGGCGTACTCCTCAGCACCATTTAACACCTTGTTCACCAACCTTTGGAAAGTGGCCGGGGCATTCTTCATTCTGAAAGGCATTACTTTAAATTCAAATAAGACTATAGGAGTGATGAAGGCCAGCCTCTCCCTAGCTCTGTCAGTTAACTCTACCTGCCAATACTCCTTTGTCAGGTAAACAGACGTAAGGTATGTCGCCCCTCCCAACTTGTCCAGGAGTTCATCCGTCCAGGGCATCGGGTGGGTGTCTGACTTTGTGACTGCATTCAGTCCATGATAGTCCACACAGAAATGGGTAGAGCCATCTGGCTTGGGCACAAGGACTATGGGTAAGGCCCAGGGGCTGTGGGATCTCTGGATTATCCCTAAATCCAGCATTTCCTACACCTCCCTCCTAATGTCCTTTTGGACAGCTTCTGACACCCGATATACTGTCCACCGTATGGACATCTGTGTCCCTGTCTCCACATCATGCATTGCTAAGGGGGTTAGTCCAGGCTTGGCACTAAACAGTGGGTCAAAGTCTGCTAAAACCTTCCTTACTTCCTGGATCTTAGCTGGGGCCAGCTGGGTTGACAATTTAACTGCCTCCATGAGGATTCCTGCTTGCTTTCTTCCAGCAAGTCCAGAAGGGGTTCCCCTTTGTCCATCCCCTCCTCAGGACTACACACTGCAAACACCATGTCAGCCATATTAGCATATGGCTTCATCATGTTGACATGGTACATTCTTTCTGTATGTCTTCTGTCAGTTAATTCTATGATATAGTTTACGTCATTTACCTTTCTAACTACTTTGTATGGTCCTGCCCACTCAGCCTGCAGCTTGTCTTTCTGGACCAGAATAAGGACCATGACTTCCTGACCCACTGTGTATGAGCGAGCTCTAGCTCTGGTTGTACCACACTTTTTGTTTCTGTTGGACAGCTGCCAGGTTGCTCTGGGCTATCCCCATAAGCTCCTTCAGCCTTTCCCCAAACCTAAGGACATAATCCTCCAAGGGGGATGCCCTGGGTGGTGTGCTTGCCTTTCCAGTCCTCCTGGATCAAGTCTAGGGGCCCAGGTGCCTGGTGTCCATATAAGAGCTCGAAGGGGGAAAATCCTGTCGACTCTTGGGGCACCTCCCTGTATGCAAACAACATGTGGGGAAGGTATTTCTCCCAGTCCCTCCCATGCTGTTCAGCAAACGCTTGGAGCATTGACTTCAGGGTACCATTAAATCTTTCCACAAGTCCATTGTCTTGTGGGTGATAAGGTGTCATGTGCCTCTGCACCACCCCACACTTCTCCCTCATCAGGTCCAACATGAAGGAACCCCCTCGATTGGTGATAACCTCCTGCAGAAACCCAACACGGGAGAAAATCCCGAGGAAGGCATCTGCCACTTTGTCCTCAGTGAGGATAGGGCGACTGCCTCTGGATACTGGGTGGCGTAATCCATCACAGTCAGGATGAACCTCTTCCAGGAGGAGCTGGGGGTGTTTAAAGGCCCCACAATATCCATTCCCACCTTCTGGAATGGCTCCCCCACTATGGACAATGGAATTAGGGTGGCTTGGGTTTTCTTACTTGCCTTCCCTATTTCTTGGCACCAGTTTCAAGACCTGCAATACTCCTTCACCTGCTGGGTGAAATTGAGCCAATAGAAATTCTGGACCAACCGCTGTGTAATGTGCATGATTCCCAGATGACCAGACAAGGGAATATCATGTGCAATCTTGAGCAACTGCTCACGATACCCCTGGGGAATGACAAGCTGCCTGCCTATCACCCCTCCCACTGTCTTCACATCCTAAGTATACATCAGTTCATTTTCCCAATAAACTTTATGTTTTCTGTCACCTCCCTGTGCTCTGTCAGAGTCTGTCCAAGCCCTCAGCTTCTCTAGACTAGGGTCACTTTTCTGAGCAGCTGCAAACTCCTTACACATTCCCAAGGCATGGAACAGCTCCCCTTCAGTCTCTAATCTAGGGTCCCTATCTTCAGCGTCAGGGCACTCAGGATCACTATCATCCCTAACCCTCTGACAATGGGTCACTTCTCATTCTTTGGAGTACCCTCCATAGCTGTTTGGTTAACTGCTACTGGGGAAATTCCTACCCCCCTTTCATTAGTCTCCATATCAGGAGACACAGGCTGTGGAACCAGCTTCCCACTGGTTTCCACAGTGGCTTCTATGGAGCCCGGGGAACTATAATTTCCCCTTCCTGCTTGGCTACGGGCAACTGCACACACCATCCCGTTTGAGATTGTTGCCAAAGATGACATCAACTGCTAAAGTTTTGGCTACAGCCACCTGTTGCACAGTTCCCCCTGTTTCACCCTAGTCTAGGATAACTCTAGCAAGTGGCAATGTTTTCTCCTCCCCGGTGAAGCCTTGTATAGTTACAAATTTATTGGGTATAAGCTGACCAGGCTCTACCAGATTCCCTTTTACCAGTGTCAGGGATGCCCCTGTGTCCTTGACCCTTGTCTGTACACCATTCACTGTGACTGGGTGCATGTGTTCCCTCATGTTTACAGGCATGCTTCCAGGGACACACAAACAACCCACTTCTTTCCTAGCCCCATTTTACGTACTGCTCATCCTTTTGGGACACTGTCTGGCAATATGCCCAATTTCTTTACCACCCCAACATTCATTTTTTTTTCTCAGAGAAATCTTTTCTTTGAAACCTGGGGCTAACTGCTTTCAGTGGAGGCAGTGAGGGTTTTAGCTGCCCTGAAGGTGCACTTTTCCCTTTCTGTGCTTCCATGCCTGCCCCATTCACTTTCAGACCAGGTCTGCTCTTGGCATAGCGGTCCGAGAGTTAGTTTGCTTCAATTCCTTCCCACCAACATTTCAAACACTGACGTTGTTTCATGGCTAGCTCTTCGTAACTCATGTCAGGGTTTCTCCTGAGCTTATGGAATTTAGCTCTGTATGCTTCTGCAGTTAAATTAAACTTTTTTAAAAGTGCAGCTTTAAGTTTGCTGTAATCATTACTGTCCTCATTGTGCATTTGACCAAATGTATCCCAAGCTTTCCCGGTAAGTAGCGGGGATAGCTGGAAGCTCCAGGACCCTCTAGGAATTTTTGCCTGAATACAAACTTTTTCAAAGGCATTTAAAAAGGCATCCATATCCTCCCTCTCTTTAAATTTGGCTGCCAATTTGGAATTTAATTTGTAATCCAGTCCTGTAGTTCCAGTTAAACCCAGGCCTCTTACTTGCTCTGGTGCTGGTGGTTGGAGTTATAGCTTCTCCAGTTCATGTTGCCTCTGGTGCTCATGCTCCTGTCGGTCAGCTGCTCGCTGTTCTTGCTCCCTCTTCTCCTCTGCAGCTTGCTGCTCTTGCCTCTCTTCTCTCTGGAACTCCAGCTCCATCCTCCACAACTCCATTACAGCCTGATGGCTTCTGGCTCCAGAATGCTGGTGACCTTCCACTGCTGCTGTGGCTCTTGGCTTGCACTGGCCCTGCTGTCCTCCTCACCGGATCTGGACACTGCACTGGCCGCTGGCCTCTCCACACCCCAAGGTTTGGTCCTTTACGGTCACAGTCTGTGACTCGACACTCTGGGCATCAGCAGACATCAGAGCGTCCATGAGGCTCTGCTTGGTGGCTTTCCCCTCTTGCAGGACTCCCCTCTTCTTGTACAACTGCTTCAGGTAGTCTGCAGTGTGCTCACTGTAGTTGGAAGCCATCTTCTTCTCTAACTACGGCTACTCTAACTTGCACTTTGAAAAAAAATAAAGCCGGTAGGAACTTTGATTATAAGCAAAATTATATTGTTCTGTTTCTTTTTAAAAATAAATCACTGCCTTATTTTGCAAGTGAGCTGTACAGTATTTACGCTGACACACTGAACAGTTAAAGCTTGTGTTACCAAATTTATCGCATGCTGCCAACCAAATCTGTTACAAACACACTCAGCAGGTCAGGCCCTCTGCTCCCATGGTGCCAACCTCAGAGCACAATAGTGTGAACAGGTAACAGACAGGGTAACCCTCCTGTCTGCTTTTGGGTCCAAATCACCTTTAGTCTCAAGTTCTGGGGGGATTCAAACTGTGAATCTTATATTAGCGTACCCAAATGTACAGGTTCAGATAATATTCTCTTTGGGGGAATGCAATATACCTTTCACCTAAGAGCACCTAACCAGGAATCCAAAATGAACACTTTTAACTCTTTAAGAGACCTTAGGTATATGCTTACCTTCTTACTCAAGCTCAGTAACACCATCAAGATGTTGAACAATTGTCAGACTTAACTCTCTATACATCACATGCAAAAAAAGAACTGGCAGACACCCAAGCAGTCTTAAGGTACTTTACTAAAAGATGATAAAAATATGAAAAATGTAAACACAGAACAATATATCAAAGAGCTAACAATCACATAAAAGAACAAGAGAAAATTACAAAACAAAACTCCTACCACAATACATTTAGATTCAAACAACATGAAGTCTTGCTGTATTCTGGCTTATTGCAGTTAGCCCCAGCACTTGAACTGCTCTGGAGAGGATAGAGTTAAATTCTATGCAGAGTATAGAATGTTGAGCTCGAGCTTGGTTCAAACCTCTGTCTGCTGCACTTCAAAGAGTAACCGTCAGATTCCTTACTCCACCTAACTGAACAGTCGCTCCGGAGATTTCTCCTTTGCTCATGGTTCATCAGTTGGTTAAAGTTGTCGGTTTACCGATCCTTTTGATTATAATTCGGTTCAGATCTCTGTCTGTGGTACAGTAAGTACTTAGGTAGTGGACTAGCCGTAGGATACTTGTGGAAATTGTAAATTTGAACTTTTAACTGGTTCAGCTGAACCGGTTATCTTGCGTGTTATTCTTTTTATTTTTTTCCTCAGGTTTAGTGTGTGGTTACCGGTCCTTATCGATTAAAAAAAAAAAAGTGTTTCTTGCGTTTTTTTCAAATACCCGTAACACGGTTAGACACCGATAAAGGGGTCTTACCTTGTGTTGGCCGAGTAAAGGGAAAGTTTGAGTTTTAGGATGGCTATGTCTGAGAAACCCAAAAGAAAAACCGGGCCCACTGGGTTTCAACACTGCAGTGTGTGTGGGGAAGTCTTTGCTAAGGCTGATCCCCACAACACCTGTGTTTATTATCTGGGGTTTGAGCACCTCGATTCAGACTGCCAAATATGTAAAAATTTCCCTAAATCCACCCTAGACAAGAGATTGGGCAGGCTTAGGGATAAGGAGGCCGAGAAGTCCGCTGACCCGGATGGCCAGCCCAGTTCAGTTTCGGTCGAACCAGAAGGAGTGCCCTCTGACCAGAGCGATACTCCTTCGGGCAAAAGGAGAGCCGATTCAGAGGGATCGGTTCCATCAAAAAAGAAAAGAAAAGACAGATTGACTGGTTCGGATCCAGAATCACATGATCCGACCACTGAGATTGCCCGAGCGTTTAGGATTGTTGAATCGCTTTGTACGGTTCTGACTGAACCAGAGCCTTCTGGCAGGCTTTCTATTCGGTCGGTTCCTCCAGTTCAGGATTTTGCCCCTGAAGATTATTATAAACCAGATTTGGAGGGGGATGATGATTATGAAGGTGATGATGATGATGATGATGGAATGGAAGGTCTGGATGAGCCCATTGAACCAGACATCTCCCCAGACAGACCTTCTGGTGTTTCCCCTCCCAGGCTTTCTGAGTCCCCTTCCCACTTTATATTGTACAGAAAAGTGGCACAAACCCTCTAGCTCCCCTTGGAAGAAGCTGTAGAGGAACAAGAGGAGCCTGATTACGTTGAAATGGTGGACAGCCCAGAGTCCAAGAGGTTGCCTATTCCCCTTCATAAGTCCTTTGGGAAACAGACACAAAAATTGTTGAAAACTCCTTAATTCTTTACCTCCTGTTGACAGAAGGATGGACAAGAGGTACATGTTGTCAGGCTTAGGTATGGAGTACTTGTACCAGCAATGCAGCCATGTTGGGGTTGTGCAGGCTGCAGCCTGTGATAAGGCTGACATACCCTTGGCACCCCCCCGGATAAAGACTCCAGGAAGCTGGATGTTTTCAATGGCAAAGAAACAGTACATGGCATCCTCCTCCTTGGGACTCAGGCAGGCTAATTACATGGCCTATACAGCCAGGTACCAGAAGTCCAGGTGGGACACTGTACTGGCACTGGCTAAGCAGGCCTCCCCCCAGCTGGCCAGGGAGCTGGAGGAGGTGGCTGCTGATGTGATTGAGACATCCAAGGTGCAATTTCATGCTGCTGTGGGATTCAATGATGTGTCATCACGAGTCAAGGCTACATCTGTGGCTCTTCGGAGAATAGCTTGGCTCAGATGTACTATCCTTTCACAGGACACCCAGGATAAGGCCATGGATTTCCCTGTGGTGGGTAATTCTTTGTTTGGGGAGCAGACAGAGAATTACATTAAAATGAGTATAGGACCACCTACAGGAGTGCACAAGCCAAGGAAAGGCAGGCAACTCCTCAAAGGCAGCAAGCTAGGGGCAGGGGCAGGTCTTTTCATAGGCCTTTTTACCAACCACAGGCCTCCTCTCCTTTTTCTCAGAGAGGGTTCTTCAGAGAGAGAGGCAGAAGGGGGATGAGCAGGGCTGCATTCACTCCTCAGCCTAAGGCTCCTGCCAAGCAGACACCCTGATGTGTCAGCCCAGGTCGACTCCACAGTTTCTGTAGGAGGCAGGCTGGCTTACTTCTTCCAGGACTGGAAGTCCATTGCCTCAGACAAGTGGTCCTGGAGGTAGTAAGCCAGGAACTGGTTCTCAGCTTCAAAAAGTTCCCAAAGCTGAGAGCCAGATCCTTTACACCTGCAGGCATCTCCGAAACCATTGCCCTAGAGGCAGAGGTTTCTTCTCTGCTGGCCTTAAAGGCCATAGAGAGAGTTCCTACAATACACAGGGGCAAAGGCCTATACTCCAGGTACTTCCTTACCCTGAAAAAGACAGGGGAGTAGCGACCCATCCTAGACTTAAGATACCTGAACAAACATATTTTAAAACCAAAATTCAAAATGGTGACTCTCGGAATAATTCTTCCCTCTCCAAGGCCAGGGGACTGGCTAGCCTCCCTCGACCTAAAAGATGCATACTTTCACATTCCCATCAGATGCTCCCATAGAAAGTACCTCAGGTTTGAATTTCCTTCAGGCCATTATCAGTTCAAAGCAATGCCCTTTGGCCTAACATCAGTTCCAAAGGTGTTTACAAAATGCCTAGCAGTAGTAGTGGCCTTTCTGAGGAGAAAAAATATCTCCATATTCCCGTACCTGGATGACTGGCTCATTGTGGGTCAGTCTCCAGACCAAGTCAAGTCAGATCTGCAAGTGACCCAGCAAGTGCTTACTTCTCTAGGATTTCTTCTCAATCTTCTCAAGTCAGTTCTCGAGCCAGTACAGCTTCTGACTTTCATAGGGGTAGAGCTGGATGCTGTCAAAGCAAGAGCCTTTCTTCCCCTGGAAAGAGTAAGGGCCATCATAGAGCTGGCTTCCTCCTTCCACCTTCTGGTTTCTTGACCAGCAAAGCACTTCCTTCAGCTTTTGGGCCACATGGCAGCTTCCACTGCAGTGGTCCAGGGGTCAGATTTCAGATGAGAGACATTCAGTTTCATCTCAGGTCTTTGTGGTCTCAGAAGAAAGATTCTCTAACTAAACTTGTTCCTGTAACTCAGACCCTGATCCAGGCCCTTCAATGGTGGCAGGATCAGGACAACCTCAGGCAAGGAGTCCCATTCATTGCTCAGTCTCATTCTGTGGTTCTAACCACAGATGCTTCTCTCCTGGGGTGGGGAGCCCACCTGGGGACTCTCACAGCCCAGGGAGTGTGGTCCACTCAGGAGTCTCTTCTCCACATAAACTTTCTGGAGCTCAGGGTTGTTTAGCTGGCCCTGCATGCCTTCTCTCGATCAGTACAGAACAAGGTGGTTCCACTGGTTCAGGTCAGGACAGACAACACCACCACCATGTGGTATAACAACAAGCAGGGAGCCACTTGGTCTATGGCCTTGCTTATTCTCTGCAGACCTCTCTGGTAGCAGTCTACCTTCCAGGAAAGGACAATGTGCTAGCAGATGCATTGAGCAGGATTTCCCAGGGCCATCACGAATGGTCCCTGGATCCCCTAGTGTTGAAAGTGATTCTTTCAAGGTGGGGCACTCCAGAGATAGATCTCTTTGCAGCCCCAGACAATCACCAACTTCCTCTTTTTTGTTGCAGACTCCCAGTCTTTGGCTTAGTCCCTCTGGATGCTCTGATTCTAGATTGGGAAGGGACATTTCTGTATGCCTTCCCTCCTTTTCCTCTGTTGTTCAAGGTCCTGGTCAAGATAAGGTCACAATCCTGCAAAGTGATCCTGATTGCTCCAGATTGGGCCAGGCAGCCTTGGTACCCCCTGTTGCTGTCCCTAGCAGTCCATCTTCCCCTGTCTCTTCCCAGAAATCACAATCTGCTAACCTCCTCTTGGGAGGATCTGGTATCCCAACCTTTGGTCTCTCAATCTCAAGGCATGGCTCTTGAAGAGTTAGAGTATGCAAATTTGCATCTACCTCAAGGAGTTTTGGACATTCTCAAAACCTCTTGAAAACCTGCCACCAGAAAAACTTATAACTCCAAATGGAAGAGATTTAGTATTTGGTGTTCCAAGGAGAACATATCCCTAGACACTGCTGAATTGTCTACAGTTCTGTCTTATATGGTTCATCTTAATGGCCTAGGCCTTAGACCAGCTACCCTCATGGTACACTTGTCAGCTGTTTCTGCTTTTCTGTCAGTGGGAAAGCCCTCCTCACTGGCATTCCATCCTGTTTTATGTACATTTTTCAAGGGGTTGCTTCTTATCAGTCCCCCCTTTAGGGATCCTTCGCCTGCTTGGGACCTTAATGTTTGCATTGCTCAGCTTATGCAACCCCCACTTTGAGTCTTTGTCTTCAGCAGAGCTGAAGTACTTGACTTAGAAAACTGTGTTTCTGGTAGCTATTACCTCTGCCAGACGTATCAGTGAATTACAAGCCCTGTCAGTGGAGCCTGATTTCATTTCATTTCATGGAGATAAGGTGGTCCTTAGAACTAATAGAAGGTTTTTACTTAAAGTGGTTTCAGATTTTCATCTGAACCAATCCATGTCTCTTCCTATGTTCTTCACTGACCATTCTTCTTCAGGAGAGAGAAGATTACACAGTTTAGATGTTAAAAGAGCCCTTAGCTACTACACTGAGAGTACTAAGGCACACAGGTTTGATTCCCTCCAGTTGTTCCTCACTTATGGGAAGTCGGAAAGGGCAAACCTGCCACTATGAGAACTATTGCCAAGTGGATTGTCTCTTGTATACTATTGTGCTATGAAAAGCTGGGTAAAGTACCACCCTCAGGCCTGAGGGCTCATTCAACTAGAGGTACAGCTGCTTCCCTGGCTGCTGCCAGGGATATTCCTTTGCTAGAGATTTGTAAAGCAGCCACCTGGAAAACAGGCCATACATTCACCAAGCATTACTCTCTGGATATCCAGGCTAGGAGTGATGCTCGGTTTGGTACAGCAGTACTGCAGAGCCTATTCCCAAAGTAGATTTGATTCCCTCCTCCATGGAGGTACTGCTTGGTAGTCTGCAATAAGTCAAGAGTACAGCAAGACTTCATGTTGTTTGAAGAAAAAAAATACTCACCTTAGTAATTGTGTTTCTTCTAATGGAGTCTTGCTGTATTCTGGCCTCCCTCCCTGCCTCCCCTCTCAGAGCCTGGTTTTTGGGAAGTGGGCTAGTAGGTGCAGTGTTGCACCCCACAGGTGCATTTGGGCACTCCTTCTTTTTAGGGAGGAGGAGTGGGTTATGTTTGGTTATTTTAATAGTCATAAGTGTTCACTACCTGGTTTTTCATTTTGGATTTCTGACTTGAGTCTTTTGGGAGATCCAAAATATTTGGTTGCCATTTGGCTAGTAAAAAATTGTTACAATTCCCACATAGTTGGATTAGTTAGCTAGTATTAGCTCGTAAGGATCTGATGGTTACACTTTGAAGTGCAGCAGACAGAGGTTTGAAGCGAGCCCAAGCTCAACGTTCTATGCTCTGCATAGAATTTAACTCTATCCTCTCCGGAGCAGTTCAAGTGCTGGGGCTAACTGCAATAAGTCAGAATACAGCAAGACTCCATTAGAAGAAACACAATTACTAAGGTGAGTAATTTTTTCTTCTTGGCTATCTAAGGTATTACCTCTGGAAGTACTTTTTAAAGTTAGATCAGAGAGCTAT
Organism: Neoceratodus forsteri; assembly: GCA_016271365.2. Lineage (NCBI taxonomy): Eukaryota > Metazoa > Chordata > Ceratodontiformes > Ceratodontidae > Neoceratodus > Neoceratodus forsteri. The sequence continues at coordinate 291,247,218 of CM057453.1, read as the reverse complement.
GTCTCTCTTGGAGTCCGAAAATAATATGACATATTCCCCAGTTACAAGGATACATTTAACCCTACTGTATCTCCCCACCCCCTTGGTGAGTCATCTAGCTCCTCTTTTTTAGAATAAAAAATTCCAAACATGATTTCCTAGTAGGAGGTATGTTAAATAATGTGAACATCAGCAAAAAAACCCACTTCCTAAATATGACTCCTTAATTAAACATTGTTTTTTTGATCTTGTGTGGGTCCTGTTCCCAAGGCAGATCAAAGGGTTTTACAACTTTTAACACCATATTGATATCAAATGTTCTTCCTGTAGGAATCATAAAACTTTAAGAGCCCTATGTCCTCGCAGCTGGATCAGTTCTAATTAAGACAAAAAAAAAATAGGAGACCTTTAATCAGGTCTCTCTGGTCTTTTTAATTACCTCCTGGTTTCAGGCTACTTGTCACTGCTGACACCTTGATGTAGGCCAATTTCTCACACACTGAAATGGTCATACACAGATCATGCATTTATAATAAATATGTCATACAATAATAATATGAGATAGTTTCTCCCTTGACAGATGGCACAACCCAAAACAACACGGATTCACAACAGGGAAGTCATGCCAAACAAACCTGGTTGAATTCTTCGACTGGGTTACCAGGGTGGTCGATTATGAGGCAGCGGTGGATGTAGTCTACCTGGACTTTAGCAAGGCCTTCACCTCTGTTCCACACAGAAAGCTGGTAAAAAAGGGGTGGTGTGGCTCATTTAAGTACACGTTCTGACAAAAAACATTTAATTTTTTTGAAATTGCAACTTTGCCTTATGGCCATCTATTTGAGGTCCGCCATAGCTAAAGGCACCTATGTCTACCAGTGAGTGCTTTGAAAAAGAAGCTGGACTGCATGGGGGTGGGACACAAGGTGATAGAGTGGGTCAAGAACTGGCTAAGTGGGAGAACACAAGGGGTACTGATAAATGGTTCATTATCAGCAGAAGGGGAGGTTACTAGTGGTGTGCCCCTGGGCTCAGTGTTGGGGGCCTCTACTCTTCAACATTTTCATAGCTGACATAGCAAACGGGCTGGAGGGGAAGGTGTGTCTATTTGTGGATGACACCAAGATATGCAACTGAGGAAACTCCCCTGAGGGAGTAAGGAAAGTGGAATCAGACCTGAGGAAACTAGGGGAGTGGTCCAGAGCTTGGCAGCTGAAATTTAATGCCAAAAAGTGCAAAGTCATGCACCTAGGCAAGGGCAACCCTAAAATGGAGTACTACTTGGCGGGGGGGGGGGCTAATAGCAACCAGCCAAAAACATGATTTGGGGATCTTCATATCAAACAACTTGAAGGTGGGTAGACAGTGCAAAAAGGCATCACTAAAGGCTAGTGGCATGCTGGGTTGCATAGGAAGGGGAATCACAAGCAGAAGGAAGGAGGTGGTATTGACACTGTACAGGGCACTTCTACGTCCCCACATGGAGTATGGTGTCCAGTTTTGGAGGTCACACCTCAGGAAAGACATTGCTAGGACAGAGATAGTGCAGAGGAAGGCAACAAAAATGATGCAGGGACTGTACCAGTTGACATACAACAGCAGGTTAAGGGAACTAAACATTTACTCTCTGGAACAGAGGAGGGAGAGGGGAGACATGATTGAGATCTTCAAGTACATCAAGGGTATATATAGGGTGTAGGTACAAGAACTCTTTCGATTCAAGGAAGGGTGTAGAACAAGGGGGCATGATCTGAGACTAAAAGGAGAAAATTTCAGGACCAATGAGAGGAAGTTCTTTTTCACCAAGAGGGTGGTGGATGACTTGAACAGCCTGCCCCCAGAGGTCATGAGAGCAAAAATGGTGGGGGAGTTCAAGGGTGCATGGGACAGACACAAAGGTATAATTGTACAGAGGAGCCAATAGGATGGGGGGGGGGTAGCAACCTATAAACCTTGGGCAGACTAAATGGCTCTTGTGGTCTCCTTCTGCCATCACCTTCTATGTTTCTATGTTTCTAAGACCTCTGAGTTTTAGTAACTAAGGTCAGTTTGTATCTCAGTAGTGGTAGCCTTGTTACGTTGGCTGCGTGTGCTCAAAGCCAACATTTTGTGGTAGTACCAGAATTTGTGAGGGGATGGTGTCACTGCTGAGCCCGTAGCAGTTCTTTGGCACTGTACACCAATGACCACTTGGCGTGGTCCTGACACAACTCAGTGCTGGGTGGGCTGAACAGTCATGCACTTCAAAGGACCGAAGCCGCTCCAATCAGAGAGGGCTTCATCCTTTTATTTGCATGAAGCCGGTCATTAAACATCTGAGCAGCTACCAACTTCACCTGCATGTCTGTAAAAAAGAAAACAGTCCATTGCTGTCTATTGCTGGCCCTCTGGTAACTGCCCCCACTGACCCTCCCACTCAGCATCCGCCTCCCCCAGCATAACACTAACATTGGAGGTGCCCAGTCCCCCAGTGTCGCCACATAACCCCCCCAAACATAACACTGACACTGGGGAGGGGTGCCAAAAGCCAAATCCCCCAGTGTTCTTCCTTGTAGTTTTTTTTTTAATTCCTGTCACAAAGAAAACCTGCAGGAGCCCTCGGCTGTAAGTGTTTTTCCATCTCACCTGACTCTCCCTCTCAACATCTCCCCCCCCCATGAATGTCACAGTGACACTGGGGTGCCCAATCCACCAGTATCATCACCTGAAAATTAAAAACCATCCCTCATCGCTCTTTGTTTTTTTCTCTCTTTTTACCCTGTAAAACAGAAAACCATTAATTGTTGTCCACTGCGCTGTTACCCCACCTGCCTGCCAAGCCCTTACTTACCCAGCGGTGTTCCAACGCCATAATCTTCTTTGGACTGCACAGACAAGTCTTTGCTCTTCAAAGGCCGACCGCAAACTGAGGAAATCAGGTATGCATCCAGTTCAACTTAGACAACGTTCGGCATTGAAAAATGCTTGTTTAATCTTGGTCTGGTTCCCTACAAGCGGGAACCGCAACTGTCATAAATCAAAAACCGCTAATAAAATATTAAAAGCTTTTGTTTTTAACAAATTATACAAATTTTTTAGTAAAAAAGTAGCAATTCCCCAAACATGGGAACCATGCTGAACTGCAGCCTTCTCTGGTTTCTGGGACCCAGTTGGGAACAAGAGAACCACTATAAAACAGAAATTATATATAAATATAATAACAACGCTATCTAGTGCAGAGTTATCGAAGAAACAAACTAAAACTTATTTAAATAGTAAATAAATAGAATAAAATCAAATAAGCTTGACTGGAGATCACAGCTGATTTTAGGATGACTGCTCTGTTCAGCAGAGAAACAAATCTGATGTTAGGGCTATTCTAACATTCTATTATTAGCATAAGGTGCTATCTCTCGGGCATCACGCTATGCCAGGAACAGATGCTTGTTACAAAGCACCAATGAGGGATTCCTGGTGTTAGAATGTTTCAAATACATATATGGGAAACCACAAATCCTCTTCTTCAATTTTATCTGAAGGGGTGCCACAGAGATCCATCCTTGGACCCCCAGTTTGCCCATCACTGACCTTCTCATGGATTTGCTGGTTATCCCCTGCTTACTTAGGGCCATGATAGTGGTGGTTGGCCTGATATGTTGTCTGCGCATAGGCCTGTGGGGTGTACCAGTGCAACCGCAGTGTGGGTCTTTTTCCTGAAGCTCCCCGTGGGTACCAGCATGCAGTGAAATGCACATATACATGCCTGCCATCCAGTGACTTCCCCGCTCCCTTTCTATGTGCTCTTGATGTTCTGCCATCTAGCCACTAGGTGGCATTTGAGCAATGGCATTCAGTGTCCCCCCACTCTGAGGGAGTTAGGTCACTCAATCCTCCCGCGACAACCGACACCCAAGTGACCTGAGTCCATTCCTGAACTCAGGTTGCCAATGTCACAAGTAGTGCCACTACTGCTGCACTGTTGGGTCAGCTGGGCCAACAATATTTGACATCGCTATCTGGGTGAGAACCTGCAACATCTGAGTGTCTCATATCACCTTAATGCAGATGATACCCACAAATTTTTTTGTCACCAAATTCCATCCACAAGACAGCCTCTTTGATTTTACCATTCCTACACCAAATCAAATACTCAGAACCTCATAAAACTGGGTGAAAACAGTCATCATCATTTTTGGGCCCCCTTCTCTGTCTCAGAATATGCCCCATCTTGAACCTGAGTTATGTGTATTTCCTTAACGCCAACTGTGAGAAATGTAGGCATGTTAGCATCTGATTTTAAAAATGTGCACATCTACAAATTGCTTATTAACTGAGAAAGCTTAATAAACTGAGGGATGTTGTCTCATATTTCTACACTGATTCATACCTTTATTACTGCAGTAGTAGGTTGGACTATTGTATTTACTATCAGTAATAAAGACTCAAAGTCAGGCACTCACCACCTCATTCTGTTTATTATGAGGTGGTGAGTGCCCGACTTTGAGCCTTTATTGCATTGTTCTTTGGTTAGGAGCACCACCTTCCCAGTGCAAACGTTTTCGTACTTGTGAGGTATTTACTATTAGTGGCACTTCCAAGGACCACCATTGACCATCTTCATCTTCAGAAGGCTGCAGCTCATGTCATAACTTGGACTAAATCCCTGTACCACATCACTCCTGTTTTTTTTGTCACTTAAATTTTACTTGTATTTCATCAACAAGACAGACAAACAATGTATTTCATTTGATGTCTTAAACATTGGTCATAAACTCCCATTGACTGGAATAACTAATGGCCCTTGGGGGGCATTAGGAGTCCATAATAGGTCCATTAGAAGCTTTTCAGGCTATACACCCCACAGCCCCTAGGGATAGATATGAAGGGATGTGGGTCAAGTCTTTTGTTCATGTTAGTGCACCTCGTTACTGTCAGTTTAATTTCAAGTAGCATTGATATACGTGAAGTTCACTAACATGAATGAATGACGCACAGTACACATAAATGTAACATTTAACACCAATTCATGTGCAAACATCTACAATATTTAACCCTTCCTGTATGGCCAACCGGGCCTGGGTTTGGTACCTTTCTAAGTTAGACTGAGCTAGTAACTGATGCACTAGATATGTTTGACATACACAAGTTTTTGATGTATCTAAGACATGTGTACTAGTCAATCAATCAATCAATCAAATCTTTATTTATTCAGGCGATCATCATTGAGCAAGGCTCATTTACAAGATGGACCTGATAAGGTCAAAGTTCGAGTTGGTGCACAGCAATTACATCACATACTTATGAGACAGTTATACATACAGAAACAAGAAAATGTTATTTATAACACAATAATATACAGAGAATTCACATGTTAAAGCTTGACAAGAGAAAGTTAAACTAACATCTACAATATGTACAATACATATATATCACAATGAGGGCCATGACAGTCACTCACATAATGAATACAAGGATGGTGAAGGGAATATTGGGTGCCATATACTGGCGGTGTCTGGCTGGAAGGAATATGCCATATGTGATTGGAATAAGGTTTTGTGGGATGACTATTCTATCTCTAGTGGTAGCAACTGCATTTCTCTGTGAAGAAGGCTGTACAGTGCTGCTTGAAAGATGTAAATGGAATGATAATGGACAGTTTTAGGGATTTTTGTAGGGTGTTCCATGCTATGGCTAGAGAGTAGCTGATTGCTGCCCTCCCTATTTTGGTGTTGACTGTGGGCAATTTGAGCAGGATGATATTGTTGCTTCTTAGGGCATAGGAGCTGGGAGTGGTCAGGTTGAAGCAGTCCAGGATATAGCTTGGGAGTTTTTTTGATAAAGCTCTGTAGATCCATAGAGCTGCATTTCTGCTCCTCCTGACATGAAGGGAAACCCATCCAACTGAATCATAGAGAGAACAATGGTGAGTATTATTTGGCAGGTCTGTAATGAACCTTATTGCTCTATGGTATAAGGTATCCAACTTTTGAAGGTAGGGAGTGGAGCAGTGACTATAGAGGAAGTCTGCATAGTCAATGACTGATAGAAAGATGGCCTGGACTAATCTCATCTTTGAATCTCTATTAAGGAAGGGTTTTAATCTGTAGAGGAGGCCAAGCCTTAGGCGAAGCTTTTTCAGCAGTTGTTCTAGATGCTGAGTAAAGTCAAGTCTGTTGTCAATCCACACACCTAGGTATTTGAAATTTTCAACATACTCCAGATTTTCTCCAAGTATAGTGCATATCTGGGGAGACTGATTGAAGAGGATGTGTTGGTGGAGTTTTGGGTTGTGAACATCATTGCTTTGGTTTTCTTTGCATTTAGCAGAAGCTTTTCTCGAGAAGCTGATGTTGTAACAGGAGAATTCTGCTTGTAGGATTTCATGAGCAACTTTAGGTGAAGGGTTGCTGACATACAGTACAGTGTCATCAGCAAAGAGATGTACTGAGGACTTGGTAAGGTTGAATCAATTTTATTTATATAAATGGCAAAGGATAGGACCCAGAATAGAGCCTTGGGGGACTCCTCTTGACAGTGGTCTTAATGGCGAGAGGTCACCTTCAGCTTTTACCTGCTGTGATCTACTGGAGAGGTGGCATCTGAACCACTTAAGGGAGGATGGATCTAGGCCAATGGAGTGTAGGGATGAGAGCAGCAGTTCATGGTCCACAGTGTCGAATGCTTTGCTCAGGTCCAGGAATACTGCACAGACATTGTTCTTTTTATCCAGTTCGGTTTGCCAATCATTGGTGACCTTGGCTAATGCAGTGATAGTGCTATGTTTGGCCCTGAATCCAGATTGAGCTGGATTTAATAGATTAGCACTAGTCTAGTAGACTAGTGCTGTAAATGAGAGAATAAATCTTAATATCCTATTGGGTATTGGCGCCTAAAGCCCATGTGTCTATATTGAGGGAATTTCCTAGCTGGGTTATCCCTCAGGTATTGTGATGAGGGCTTCTGAATTCCCAAATTTCCTCAAGTAGGCTAACTGGGCATTCCACAAGCTATGGACTAATCATTCCAGCCTAGGGCATTCCATTGCATATGGTAACCACTCTAGAAACATAGAAACATACTTTGACAGCAGATAAGGACTGCTTGGCCCACCCAGTCTGCCCATTTCCCTACCTACTGGATAAGCTGCATATACCAGTTAACCAGCAGCCTATTTCCTCCTACCCCCACTATAATTGCCTTATGTCTGTCCCATGCATTCTTGAATTCCCCCACTGTTTTTGACCCCACAACCTCCTCAGGAAGGCCGTTCCATGCGTGTCCACCACCCTCTCTGTGACAAAACACTTCCTCATGTTGCCCCTGTGCTGTCGTCCCTCGATCTTCATACTGTGCCCCCTTGTTCTTGCACATCGCTTTTTCTGAAAGATGCTACTGTCTTGGACCTTGTTGATTCCCTTGAGGTACTTGAAAGTTTCTACCATGCCCCCCTTTCCTCAAGGGTATACATATTAAGCTTCTTTAGTGTCTCTTCATATAGTTTCTGGTGCAGATCCTGCATCATTTTAGTTGCCCTCCTCTGGACTGCCTCCATCCTGTCTATGTCCTTGCGGAGATGAGGTCTCCAGAACTGCTCGCAGTACTCCAGATGGGGTCTCACCAACTGTCTGTACAGAGGGATGACAGCTTCCTGTTTTCTACTGGTGATGCCTCTCCTGTGCATCCCAGTATCCCCCCAGCCCTCCTAACTGCCTTCTCACATTGCCTGCCTACCTTTAGGTCATCTGATATGACTACCCCCAGGTCCCTTTCAATTTTTGTTGTTGTTAGTACCTCCCCCCCATTATGTACTCTTGCCCTGGGTTTCTGTTTCCAGGTACATTACTTTGCACTTCTTTGCATTGAATCTAAGCTGCCATACTTTTGACCATTTCTCCAACCTTGCCAAGTCCCTTCTCATGCTTTACACCCCCCCTTGTGTATCAACCCTGTTGAAGATCTTTGTGTCATCTGCAAAGAGACATACTTTTCCTTCCAGTCCCTCTGCAATGTCACTTATAAAGACATTAAAGAGGACCTACCCCAATACTGAACCCTGCAGTACCTCACTAGTAATCCCCCTTTCTTCAGAGTGGACTCCATTTACTATTACCCTCTGCGTCCTGTTGTCCAGCCAATTTTTAACCCAGTCTACCACCCTGGGACCCACTCCCAGGTTGGCTAACTTGTTTATTAATCTTTTGTGTGGGATTGTGTCAAATGCCTTGCTAAAGTCTAGGTAGACCATGTCCACAACCCCTCCCAGGTCTACTACTTTGGTCACCCAGTGAAAGAAATCTATTAAATGCATCTGACATGATCTTCCCACTGCGAACCCATGCTGCCTTGGGTCCCGTGCCCCGCTGGCCTCTAGGTACTCAACAATTCTTTCTTTCAGAAGTGATTCCATAACTTTCCCTACCACTGAGGTCAAACTAAGAGGTCTGTAGTTTCCTGCCTCTGCCTCTGCCTTGTTCTCACTTTTGTGAAGGGGAATCACATCCACCTTCCTCCAGTCCTCAGGTACCACACCATCCTCCCATGATTTGTTAAAAAGGGTAGTCAGTGGTGTCACTAGTTCTCCCCTTAGTTATTTCAGAATTCTGGGGTGAATCCCGTCAGGCCCCATTGCCTTGTCCACCTTGAGTTTTAGGAGTTCTTTCAGGATCCTTTCTTCTGTGAATGGACTGGTATTGACCACCCTAGCCAGAGTGTTTCTATTGTTTGGTTTAGGTATGTCCCCCTCCTGTTTTGTGAATGCTGAACAAAAGTATTCATTCAGTATCTCTGCCTTTTCACTGTCACCCTCTGCCCCCCTTTATTAAGCCTCACTATCCCTCCCTTGGTCTTTCTTCACTCACTAATGTAGCTATTAAATGTTTTATCCCCCTTCTTAACTGAGTTGGCTGTCTTTTCCTCGGTGTGGGCCTTTGTTGTTCTGACTGCCTTCCCTGCTTCCTTCTGCTTTAACTGATAGAGTTCTCTTTCCTGCTCCTTCTGTGATTCCTTATACTTTCTGAATGCTATCTTTGTCTTCCTAACCTTCCCCATCACCTCTTTTGAGAACCATACTGTTTTTTTCCTTCGTTTTGTTTTGTTTATTTGCTTCACACAAAGGCTTGTTGCTTCTGTGATGGTAGTTTTGATTTTGCCCCACTGTTCCTCCACCCCTCCTTCCTGCCGTTTTGCTAGTGCATCCTTAGGCACTCTCCCATTCTGCAAAAGTCAGCCCTCTGAACGTCCAGTGCTCATACTCTCTGTACATGGGTGGGTGGGCGCACATCTAGCCAGAGGTGCAAAATTTGTCTCTTAGCTGAGTTAACTATAAGGTACATTCCATGCTGTCTTCTCATTGCTGCCTGGGAGTGGCCAACATTGCCAATCACACATATGTTCGGCTCAAGTAAATTTTATAGCCCTGGAGTGGGTTAAATTTTGATTTGATCTCTTGCCAAAACATTTGTATGACTGGGCATTGCCATAGTATGGGAATAGATGTTCCTTCTGGGTGATCACATTTGTGGTACTTGGGCATTGGGATTTTCTTCACACTGCTGTTGTTTAGGGGTGTAGTACATGTCCCTAGGATTTCGGGTCTATGTCAACTCGCTCCCAACAACCCGCCTCTGTGTGAATTCATTCCCGTAACATTTGCGCTGGTCAATACGCTCCCGCTCCTGCTGCTGAAAATAATAGTGCTGCAACTCCAGAAAATAAAACTGTTGCTCATTCTGTAATTCATGGCTGCACACCACAAATAAATGACAGAAATGCATCGTTCAGCTAAAGATACTGCCTGCTGGTAATAAACATGGCTAGTTTGCTATCTACTGTGTCAAAGATCCTTCAGTTTCTATATTAAGTTTCTGACTCTAAACTGCAAATCAAAACAACCACTGTCTGCTGTCAGTTATTAATTAACTAAGTAGTACCTGTGTAACCACGGTTAATAATTGCTGTTCCTGCTGTCAACTGGCATTCAATTAACCTGTGTCAGATTAAAACAGATTCTCCACTGAATAACTTACTATTGCAATCCAGCAGTGTGTAAGAATGCAGGAAGGTTTGTTCTGTCAGAGAGAAAACAAAAGAGGCTTGCGGATGAGCAGAACTACCTCTACGCTCATCACAAGCATGGTTTTAATGGGAAATCCATATGGCAGTGTGAGCCGGCAGCGAAAAAGGAAAACAGCTGCAATGCCAGGGTTTACACAGTAAGTCATGAGAAGCCTGTGATTATTTACAGATTCAGTGAGCACACCCACGCTCCTGACCCGGCCTCAGTTGAGAGGGCAGAGGTACTGAAAAAGTTAAGGAGTGTGCTGCCAGCACTCAGGGCACCACAGCCCAGGTGCTGTTACATTTTAAAGAAGCAGTGTCATTGGCAGCACAGGGCACTTTCAGAGACAACAATATAAAGCACACCATTCAGAGTGTACACGTACACAGTGCACCCCTAACCCTTGGGATTTAACAGATTTATGCTTTCCACAGTACTACCACACATACAAAGCTAGTGCTGAAGCAAATGATGTAAATTTCTTGCTGTTTGACAGCGGTCCTGGTGCTGACGGAATTTTGATATTTGGCACTGAAGTTAATTTGAGTTTTCTGGAACAATGCAAACACTGGTTTGCAGAGGGAGCCTTTAGTGTGCCCCACCCCTTATTCCATTGTTATTAGTGAGAGATTTGTCAGTATGCAACCTGCCATTTATGCATTGTTACCTGGAAAAAGGAGGGCTATTTATGAACATCAGCTGAGTACCCTGAAAGACCTCAACCTACGTCTGGACCCAGCAGTAATAATGACAGATTATGAGAAAGCCACAATATAGGCTTTCAAACATATTTTCCCAAATGCTAGACAGGTGGGGTGCTTCTTTCATTTTGCGCGCTGTATTTATCGCAAAATTCATTCAGAGGGCCATGTGCAAGGATATGCTCAGGACAGTGAGTTTAGTTCAAAGTGCAAATATCTGCCTGCCCTTGCCTTCTACCCTCCCGACCAAGTGGTGTCTAGATTCAAGGATATAATGGATGAGTCTTTAAATGTCTTCCCACAAGAAATGGAGCCTATCATAGACTACTTCGAGGACACCTGGGTCGGGAGGAGGAGGACTAGAAGGGGCACTGGCGCTGGCAACCACTGTACCCGATTGAGCTGTGGTATCATAGTGACACAGTTAAGGAAAAAAGGGCACAAACAAACAGTGTTGTAGAGGCATTCCATAGAGGCATGCAGGCCATCTTAAGCATGTCATGCCCTACTATATGGGAAGTTCATTGAGGGCATGAAGGACATCCAAAAAAATGGGATGCAGAAATAGAGCAGCTCATTTCTGGTAATGCTCCAACTCTGTCCAAACATGTGTATCAAGACAACACTACCAGGCTGGACTACATTACTGAAAAGAGCACCAAACGCAGCACAGAAGAATTCCTTTGGGGGGTGGCACACTGCTTTGAATATTGAGATCACTGAGTGCTGATTTTATCCTTTTAACTATTGCATCAATAAAGTTTGTTTTTTAAGCAGTTTGCTTCCATTTACCTGCGTGATCTACACCACCACTTTACTGTTGCCATGAATGTTGCCATGGCAGTGCACCACCTGACTGTTGCCTTGGCTGTGCATCACATGACACAGCAGAGTCGAAACATGGTTGGATTAAATGAAACTCACTGGCTGGATTTCAGTATTCCCATTCTCCATCACCCATTCCCATTCCCATTCCACAGAGAATGTAAGGGACACTTTGCTTTTTTACCAGTTAAGTGCTGTATAGCGTGATAAAGTTAGTCTGACCTGAAACAGCTCTGCTGTAGTGTCTGCTGTTGTGATCCCTAAAGCTTGATAATTAATGTGGGAGTGACTGCGGGAGCGAATTGACAGGGGAAGGGTTGGGCATGGAGCGAGTTTGCAAGGAGTGGGTTGTTGGGAGTGGGTTTTCATGGAGCCAATTGTTGGGAGCAAATTGACGTGCTCCCTAGGAGGGAATTGCTGTATCTTCAAGTTGATTAGTGATGCGGCTTGTCTAGAGAAGCTTCATAACTTTTTCCACTCCCATCCTGTGACACCTGGGTCAATCTCCCTGGAATTTCGTCTCTTCTGCATCCTCATTAATCATGTTCACCTGGACATTGTTTATTTTTATTTATTTAATTTGAAAATTGCTAACTGGGAAAGGCATACCAAGCTGAGGCTTTTTTCCAGGTGCAACTCGGGGAAAGGGTTACAGGAATAAACATGCAACAGTACAGTAGTTTACATGATGCAGATAAAGTGCAGACAATTAGCAGCAAGAATACATAGCTAGTACAAATGTGGAAGAGGATAAAGTACAAAGTATGTTGTACAAACACAAGTGCAAGTTTAAAACTGAGACTGGCTAAGTAATATGAAAATCAGTCAAAACAGGAGCAGCTGGGTGGATTATGAAGTTTCAGCTGATGCCTGACAGACCCTATGGAGGTGGAGTGATGAATGGAATGAGGAAACTGGTTCCAGAGTAGTGGCAAATCTATTTAGTTATGTTTGTAACTGGGTAGATACACTGGTCCCAGGGATCGTTTTTGGGTATGACCTGAGCCATATAGATGGCACATACAGCACATGACAATACAAACACACAAGTGAATGCTGCAAACAGTGCCATGAAATACAATACGATACGTGAGATTCCACATACAATACACTGGTAATACACTTACAGAGTTGGGCACAATGCTTGTGGACAATCAGTAGCATCAAATAAGTCAGTGCAAAGAAACAGCATAATAGGTGGAGCTGGGGAATGCAGCCTAACCAAAACAAATGAGAAATAAAAGTCTGCTATGTGGCAAACAGATTGGCACCTGTTAGTCAAATGGGGTGAGAAAGACCGACAGACGAGACCCCTCCCTGAAAAGTCAGGGAGTGCACTTGCAAGCCAGGGTGAATAAAAGGGCATTTTTTAAAGTGTTATTTGAGGCTGTTAGGCCATTCCATAGCTTAGGGGGCAGCAATGGAGAAGGCTCTCTGCCCCATATAGGTAGCAGTCTGGGGATAATCAAGAAGGCATTGAGAGGAAGACCTTACTTCCTGTGTGCCGTGCTTGATGCTAAGGAGTCTAGTTAAAGGGGAACAAACACCATCACGGAGGAATTTGTAAATGAGGATACCCATAAGAAGGTCTCAGTGGGCCTACAGGGGAGCCAACTGAAGGAGGAGTAAAGGGAGCACTGGTGGGTGTTAAATGGGGCTAGAGTGACAAACCACAAATGTTGTTAAAGGCTGTATTGAAACATGTGACGTGCTGAGTTAAGGTTTAGGAGATAATGGGAGAGCAGTAATCCAGGAGGGGTAGGAACGTGCCCTGCCTAATGGGCAGTCACATGTCTGGGGTCATGAGGTGCCTCAGGTGGTAGCAGATACCCAGTTGCTGGTTTGTACGTTTGACAACAAGCCCAATATGACCTTTAAAGGTAAGGGAGTGGTCAAGGGTGACACCCAGGTATTTAAAGGTGGTGACTTGTTCAAGAGGGGATCCATCCAGGGCCAGGGTGCAGAGGGAGTTGTTTTGTCCAGAGGAGCATTTGGCATGTCTAAGCTTAGTCCCAAATAGCATGTTCTTGTTTTTGTTAGCATTGACGAGTAGTCAGTTAGATGCGAACTACTCATGAATGGTTTCAAAGTCCTTGGAGAGAGGGAGAGGGATAAGTGATGTGGGCTTTTGTCACTGCTGAATAGAATGAGATCATCCGCATACATAATCTTGTAGCCTGTACTGTCCCCAGGTAGGTGGTTGACAAAGAGGGAGAAAAGGATGGGTTATAGTATGGACCCTTGCGGGACTCCACACTTGGAGATTAATGAAGATCACCGCTTGACTAACAAGGGCCTTGTTAGTAGAGCAGTGACCTTCATTAATCTCTAACTGGCCATTCTTAAGTTTAGAAATGGAAGAGAAATTGAGCCCCATTCATTTCAATGGGGCATGCCCCCACGCTCTCCCTGGTCACATGTAGTTATGTGCTTGAGCGTGGGGGGGGGTCACCATGACCGGGGCACTCTGAAACAATCAGGCTGCCTATCTCCATACAGAAATTACGAGTGAAATAACTAAGGTATGGGCTCATATTAATTTTTCAAACCAGGTTGGAATAACTATCGCTGAGAGCAGCTACTACAATATGTGAGTGGTAGCTGTTATTAGCTAAGTAGGAAAATCACTTTCATTACCAGGCAAAGACTTATTATAAAAAGTGCAGCAATCTTTTGCTGGGGAGAGACTGAAACTTGGAATTAGAGAAAACCCTCAGACAAAGGACTTTGTTTTCTCTGTTTATATTGCCTTTGTAAATAGTTATACTGAATGATGTTTATTTTTTTGTTACTGATAATAAAACGTTACTTGTAAATTTTACAACTGCTGCTGGTCTTCCTATGCATCGGGCAAATGAATGTCAGGATTGTGTGTGTTGGTGGATTGCATGTTGGGCTTTCAATGGCGTTGGGAAGTTGGCATCAGGAATTTCTATGTTGGGCAAATTCATGTCGGGCAAACGTACCTAACCCCTTCCTGACCCATACCTTGACAACAGTGAGGTTCAGTTGCTTAAGCAACTCGGCGTACTTGAACTGCTGATCATTAAGCCAGTTTAGATTGAAATCCCCAATCATTATAAGATCCCTTGAAGGAGAGAGGCATCTGATACCTTGGGTTAAATGTGCAAGTCCTCTCAACCCCCCTTGGGAGGATTATACTAAGGTTCATACTAAGGTAAGAAGTGAGCAAGAAAGCTTTACGGCCATAAAAACTCACATACTAACCAAGGTTTTAATAATAGGTCAATTGTTTGCCTGATAATAAATAATTATCCAGTCTTGCCTTAAATAGTTTTTTATCTTTGCTTGTAATAATATGCAGTAGCAGATTGTTCCATGGTTTAATTACTCTTAAAGTAAAGAAATATTTCCTCCTAATATGGTTAAAGGATTTATATGTCAGCTGAAGTGGGTGACCTCTAATATTATAAGATAAATCCTTAAAATTCAGATCCAAGTCTACCATTAATACAGGATCAAGAATTATGTCATAGAGAAACAGTAAATCTCCATGTAGCCTATGAGTTTCTAAAGAAAACAGACCAAGATCACATAATCTGGTATCATACAAAAGATGATTCATACCCTTAAAATGTTTTGTGAATCTATGCTGAACACGTTCTAATTGCTGTATATTAGATTTCTTATACGGATTCCAAAGCTGTGACACATATTCGAGGTGAGGCCTAACATAAGCTTTAAACAAGGGCAATAAAACTTTGGGATCTCGTGAAGTAATATTACGCTTTATTGACCATACAACCTTATTTGCTTCATTGACCGATTCATTAATATGCTGGGAGAAATCCATATCATTAGAAACCATAATGCCCAGATCTCTTTCATTCGTAGTATTACTAAGTGTAGAATGTTCCAATGTATATGTTTTTAAAGGGGTTGTATTACCTAAATGCATAACTTTGCACTTAAAATTATTTAACTTCATGCCCCATAATTTAACCCATTCAGAAATACTGTTTAAGTTCCGCTGTATGATACCATAATCAGATTCACTGGAACATGGACCACCAATCTTAATATCATCTGCATATTTAATAGACAAGGATAAGCAGTTTGAAGTTAGATCAGAAATAAAAGCTTGAAATAGGCATGGTCCAAGTACCCGAGCCTTGTGGAACCCCACTAGTGACACAACCAACATCAGATAAACTTTCATTGATACACACTCTTTGAGTGCGATTTAACAGCCAATTTTTAATCCATATAATAATATACTGATTTATTTTTAATTTCTGCAGTTTTACTTCTAATGCCCAGTGTGGAATAGCATCAAATGCTTTACTGAAGTCTAAAAAGATGACATCACAAGGAGTACAGTTATCATCTAAAGAACTTGTATGCTTGTAAAAAACTCAGTGAGTTTGATAAACAACTCCTACCCTTTCTGAACCCATGCTGTTCAGAGTCTAAATTATTCAATATTGGAGTTAATATATCCCTAATCAAACTCTCAAAAATCTTGCAAATAGGAGGTGTAAGACTAATAGGCCTATAGTTACAACTATCGGATTTTAAACCCTTTTTATATATAGGGACACCATTTGCAATTTTCCACTGTAATGGAACAAAGCCTTCCCTCAAACAGGATTCAAAAAGCAGCTTAAAGGGACACAATAAACATGCAGATAGTAAAAGCAATAAATGACCCGAAATATGATCTGGTCCCAAACTAGTTTTTTCTTTTTGTAATTCTATTTTCTTTTCAATATCAATTCAAATAACTTAAAACATATAATTTCTGAATACTTATCAGGAACACAAGACACAGATTTATCTAATGGTATAAAATTATTACAAAATTCCCTATTAAATAGGTCAGCCATTTCTTTAGGATTTTGAATAATTAGATTGTCCAACTTTACACAATGATTTCCTTAATGAATTAATACAAGAAAATAATTGTTTGCTGTTAGACTTAGTTGCACTAATAGCCAATTTATATTCCCATTTTTGCTTGGTCCTCTTTATAACTGATTTACATTGTCTTTGAACCTTTTTATATATTGTCCAATTGTGAGAAGTCTTTACTTTCAGATAGTTAATATATTTCTTATTTTTCTGCTTAATAAGTTTCTTTATGGTTTTGGTCATCCATTTGGGTTGTAACTTACCTTTAGTGTATTTAGTTTTACGTGGTATAAATTCATCTCTAACTGATAACAGAGTATTATACAGTAATTCGCAAAAATCATTTAAAGGAAGATTAGCATGTTCTTGCTCCCAATCAATCTGCCGGTGTATATGTTCCATCCCGGGGATATTTGCTTTATCATACATATAGGTAAGTACAGGCACAGACTCAATTTCTTTAGGACATTTTAATTTAAAAGAGATAATATTGTGGTCACTATTACCAAGAGGAGCCACAATTGAGACATCATAAATATCTAGATTATCCTGATGTACTGTATAATAACATCCAAAAGATTACTACCTCTGGTTGGGTGGGGAACACTCTGCTTTAAATGAAGCTGAGAACATACTGGTAAAAGTTTTTACTACTAGGAGTCTTGGCTATATTATCACACCAATTAATATCAGGTAAGTTTAAATAACCCATTAGGATTACACTCCCAATCTCACAAGCAGTTTCGACTTCATGTAATATTGACTCCATATAATTTGTGGAGGAATTGGGGGGCCTATATCAAATACCTAAGACAATAGGTGTCTTATTTTGATTATTAAATTTTACCCAAATGATTTCGGTTAGAATATCATGTTTTTTAATTTGTTTTGATATATCCCAACTCTTAAGGTGTTTATTTAAAAATAGTGCTACCCCACCTCCCCTTTTATTATCACGTTTGAGAGAGAATATATCAAACCTCTGAATACTAGCATTCCATTCAGTTTTGGTATCCCACCAGGTTTCCATAACTGCAACTATATCTGCTTCAACTATAGCAATTCTAGACAAAAGTTCATTGAATTTATTGTTTAAGCTCCTAGCATTTAAGCTAAGGATATTTAAATGAGTTACAGTATTTTGATTGTATTTCCTAGGTATATAAGCTGGAACCTTAACTACTGGAAACCCCTCCCCCCCACATTTTAGTTTAAATGTTGGTCAATAACATCGATTATAATTTTACCCATAAGGGAATTACCCCTTTTGCTCAAGTGTAATCATCAGTACAAAATAACTCCAACCGCCCAGTAAATTCCTCTTAGTAAGTGATGCATCTGATGTCTTGACGCAGACACCATTTGCACAACCAGTCATTTAAACACTTTATTTTATCATTTATGTAGTTGGGGGCAGCAGGATGTGGTAAAATCTTAGATATATAAATATCACATCCCAGGGAAACTAATTTATTAGTCAAAGCAACATAATCTTGTTTAATGGAGTTAAGAGAGTGCTGATATAGATTGTTTGTACCAGCATGTATAACTACCGTGGGATTTTTTCCAGAACCAGGAATAATATTACTAGCCATTTGCGTTATATCAGATATCAATGCCCCCTTGTAAGAAGAGCACGTCCGATTTTGTTTATCCGCATTGCACGCAGCCCTGTCCAAATTTTTAATCATTGAATCACCCAATGCAAACAATTGCTGCTTCTCTACAACAAGATTGGTGTCCATATCAACATTATCATTTAGAATAGAATCTAAGACTGAGTCAGGAGGGCATGGACCCAGGGGTATATGTTTAAAAGAAATAGTATTATTTGAATCAGAAGTAATAGGAATAATAGAGGTACTAGCACTTTGTAGGGGAGGTTCTAAAGAAGTGCCAAAGTCCAAATCTGTATCACATAAAGTATCACCTAAGGGGCTAAAAGTATTGCTTAAAGGCAAGGAAAAAACACTAGCCTTTCTACCTTTTTTTCGGGATTTAGAGTTTTGTACTGTATACCAATTATCACTCAAATCCTCTTCCTCTGAATCACTTCTTGCACGTTCGTTAGAGATAACTCCATTTGAAAGATTTGGTTCACATACAGAAAGAGAATTAATGTTATTACATATGACATGGGTCAAAGAAACATCAACATGAGAAGCAATATCTGCAAGTGGGGGAATTTATTTGGGGTCGGAACTGCACAATGTGCTTTCATTTGATTTTGAAAATGTTCTAGCATGGTTAATTGACTTTGTTCAAGTTGTGACATTCTACTATTAAATAATAGAATATCATTTTTTAACTCAGTCACCTCCTTACATTTATCACAAGTGTATGGTGATGTAGGACATGGGGGGATACTAAACCACAAATTGAGCATGTTACACACTTAATACCCACATCCCTCTCCAACGTCATGATGGAATCAGTCATTTTGTATACAACACCAATTCAGGACAAAAAATTTACCAAGTAATCCAGTAACACATTACAGAATAGACTGTGTGTAACAACTACAATACTACATACAGTACTTCCACAACTGTTACAGAAACTCAGTAATAGTATGAAGTAGCCTTACTTTCAATGTCACTACTACACTCCTCCAGTCAATCCCGCCAGTCACGCTTGACACACGCACAGATGCGTGTGTCTCTGCGTGCATCTCCACATGCTACAAAGTGCGCTCACCTGCCTGCTCATGCTCGCCCACTCGCAGAGCACGAGCTTGATGTACCCCACTACTTGGAAGTGAATAATCTGGGGGTCACTGACTCACAAACTACCCAACTAAATAAAGATTAAAATATAACTACAAATCGCACCCTTATTGATGCAAAGGCAGGTTTTACGTTCCCTTTCCAGTTGAAAATATGCAGCATGATTTTAATACACCAGCGTGACAGCTGTAGTTCCTCCCTCAGGCATAGAAACTACAGCCCACGCAGCTGCTTCCTGGGATCAGGCTTAACCTTAGAGCAGCACAAATTACTAAAAGCACAGGTAGTTTTTAAATATATGAGGTAGAATAAGTCCAGCACAATGGTATGCTTCAAATACTGAGCAACATACAAACTAACGCTGTTCGCAGAGCACGAGCTAGATGTACCCTGCTGTCCGGAAGTGAATAATCCGGGGGTCACTGACTCACAAACTACCCAACTAAACAAAGATTAAAATATAACTAAAAATCGCACCCTTATTGGTGCAAAGGCAGGTTTTAGGTTCCCTTCCCAGTTGAAAATATGCAGCATGATTTTAATACACCAGCGTGACAGCTGTAGTTCCTCCCTCAGGCATAGAAACTACAGCCCATGCAGCTGCTTCCTGGGACCAGGCTTAACCTTAGAGCAGCACAAATTACTAAAAGCACAGGTAGTTTTTAGATATATGAGGCAGAATAAGTCCAGCACAATGGTATGCTTCAAATACTGAGCAACATACAAATTAACGCCGCTCGCAGAGCGAGAGCTATAAGTACCCCGCTACCCGGAAGTGAATAATCCGGGGGTCACTGACTCACAAACTACCCAACTAAAATTATATGCACAACCTATATATAATTTCTTAGGGGCCCTGAGGGTCAGTTCAGCTATAATCCATTCTGGAGAGGAATCTACAGAGAAGTCAGATAGTCCATCAGAAGAATGGGGGTGAGTAGTGCAGCAGGTTTGTTGATCCCTTGAGCGTAGGCAGCATGGAGCTGGAAGGCTTGGAGAGAGGAGTGAGGTGAGATAGGATGGCAGAGAACCAAACCAGTACTTGGAAATGAAGAAAGTGTTGTTTAACTGGTGACATGAAGGTAGGGAAAGGATGGAAGAGGGAGCAGTGGTGTGTTTGTGGAGAGGAGTTAGTTGCAAAGTGACAAAAGGCATTTCAGAGGGTGTCCAGTCTGGCTATGGAAGTGGAGGGGCCAGTACCATGGACCACATCAGCATAGTCAAAGACCAGGAACATCATTTTGGTGACCAGCTCATGGCAGACTGGCAGGGATAGACAGTCTTTGTTGTGGTACAAGGCACCAAGCTTTGGGCAGGGTTTCACATGGACAGTCAAGCCACATGCCGAGGTACTTTAAGGACTGAACTGCTTCAAGAGGGAAGCCATTCAGCATGGAGGAGACCATTGATCTTGAGAGCCTGGCCAACTTTTGGCTGGTAATAAAAGTCATAGACCGTGTTTTTTCAGTGTTGACCTTGAGATGGTTGGAATAGAACCAGTTCAGTACATTGCTAAAGTCCTGTTGGAGTAAGTTTTCCACTGAAGCTATAGAAGGACCAGAGGTGAAGGTGATTGTGTCATCTGCATATATGTCTATATATGCGAGTTGGCACAAGCAGAGGGGAGATCATTCAAGAAAATGAAGAACAGGATGGGGCCTAAGATAGAATCCTGTGGGACTCCAACCTGGATAGGGGAGCGGAGGTGATAACACGCCTCTAATCTGAACTGACTCCTGGTGGCCTGTTAGCTAGGACTGGAACCAGTCAGCAGCCTGTGCTAAGATGCTGGTTGAGATCAGCTTATCCAAGAGGAGTGAGTGGGACACCAAGTCAAAGGATTTGGCTAGATTGATGAAAATGGCAGCTGAGATATGCCACTGATCCATCCCAGAAAGGATGGAGTCAGTGACATGCAGCAAGGAAGAGATGGAGGAATAATGCTTCTGGAAACCAGACTGAAAGGAAGAGGGGAAACTGGAGGAGGTCAGGTAGTCAAGATGTCTAGAATAGACTAGCTTCTCTAGTAGTTTAGCAAGGAAGGGAACTCAGGAAATAGGGTGGTAGTTTCCAGGAGAAAAGGGGTCTCCCCCCTTTGTGAAGTGGAAGAACTTTCACAATCTTCCAGACCTCAGGAACAGAGCTAAGGGAGAGTGAGAAGTTAAGGAGCTGAGTCAGTGGAAGAGCAATTTGCAAGAGAGGAGATGTAGAGGAGTTTATGATCAAGCCCATAAGGACTGGACATAGGCTGATTAAGGGAGGAGAGTGCAAGCAGTGTTTCATGAGTGGTGATGGGAGGAAAGTGGAAACCCAATGTAGACTGGAAGGGAGAGGAGCAAGGTGCAGGAGGCCCAGGGATAGAGCTAGTACTGGCTGGAGAGGGAGGAGCACAACTGGTGAAAAACTCATTGAAGTGAGCAGCAACAGAGGAAGGGTCAGATAATGGTGAGTCATTAACCCTGAGAACAGGGGGAGCAGAAATGCATGGCTTACTTTTATGTTAAAGATAATTATACTGCTGGCTCCATGGCGCGGAGTGATGGGAGTTCACTTGGCATGGTGGTGACCCAGGTTTTCACTCCAAACCCAGACGTCAGGAGTGGAGACCAGTGGGGAGGGAGTTAAGAGCATTCTTTGGACACTTCCCTCCCAGGGAGGGTGGGATGATACTGGACTGCTTGCTAGGCTGCTCCTGGCAGTGGCTTGTGGTTGGCGTTCTTGGTAGCGTGAGCCTCAACACTCTGCTGAATGTCCCTGCCACCAGGACACCGCTGTGGCTGGACCAGTATGTGGGAAGTGGGTGAACTGGGGAGAAAATGGAAAATTGCCGCTCAGCCAACTGGATGACTGTTGCCTGGATCCTCTTATACTATGAAGCTTTGAGAGCAGCCTCCACAGCCGATCTCCTGTTGTGCGATCAGCATGGATTTAGACCCTATCTCCCCTCTCATGAGCTCAGGGAAGGGGGTCCACCCAGCGAAGGGATATGCTGGGTTGACTGGAGCACAACACATAGGGGATGGCAGATGGTGCTGAGAAAAGATGTGGTGGGATGGGGGTCCATTGGCAGCCCTAAGTAATGGCTGACCAGGGGTGCGGGATACACAAAAAGAAAAAAATTATACCGTGTGAAACCAGCGGGTCTTCCATTTAGAATGGATAGCGATGAATTTTTCAAACAACATGAAGTCTTGCTATATTATGACATATGCAGTTTGTCCCAGCCTTAGAACTGCTCCGGAGGTGAAAGAGTTAACTTCCATGCAGGGCATGGAATCTTGAGCTCGAGCTCGGTTAAACACTCTGTCTGTTGAAGCTCAAACTTAAACTGTCAGATTCTTTACTCCGCCTCACTGAACAGTCGCTCCGAGATTCCTCCTGCTGCTCGGTTCGTTTGTCGGTTTTAAAGTGTAATTCTCAGTTTATTTTACCGAAATTTAACCTCAATCGTCGGTTCAAGCTCTGTCTGTGGTATTGTAAGTAATAGATAGGCTTATTTATTATTTTTCTTCTGTGTGGAACTTGTAAACGTCTCTTTTGGTTCGGTTTGAACCGATCAGAGGGGTTTAAAAATTACTTTCTAGCTCTTTAGAGTGTGGTTCCCGGTTCTTATCAGTTCTAAAAAAAACAGATTTTATTACGGTTTTTTCCACGACCCCAAGGCTGACCCACACACCATTTGTGTATATTGTCTGGGGTTTGACCACCTCAATGCAGACTGCCAGATTTGTCAGAATTTTCCTGCTGCCACCGTGGAAAAAAGAATTGGTAGGCTCAGGGAAAGGGAGGCCAAAAAGTCCGCTGACCCGGATAGCCAGCCCGGTTCGGTTCCAACCGAACCTGAGAGAGTGCCCTCTGACCAGGGTGATGCTTCCTCGGGCAAACGAAGAACCAGCTCTGAGGAGCCGGTTCCAACTAAAAGGGCTAGATGGTCAGCTAGTTTGGGGCCAAAAGTTCTTTCTCCAACCACTGAGGAAATAGCCAAAGCTATCCAAATTGTCCAGTCTCTTTCCCCAGTTCCGTCCAAACTGGTGCCCGGTTCGGTCGGTTCCCTCGGTTCAAGATTATGATTCTGAAGATTTTTATGAACCAGAGGAAGGGGAGGAGGGGTACGAGGAGAGTGAGTGTGATTTTGACAGTCTGGATGTGCCCATTGAACCAGACATCTCTCCAGACAGACCTCAGGGTATCCCTCCCAGGCTATCTGAGTCCCTTCTCATTTTTGTTTTACAAGAAAGTTGCTGACACTCTGCAACTTCCTGTTGAGGAAGCTGTTGATGATCAAGAAGAGCCTGATTTTGTGGAAATGATGGATATTCCAGAGTCTAGGAGACTGTCTATTCCCTTGCATAAATCTTTTAGGAAACAGACAGTAAAAATCTGAAAACTCCTCATTCTATCCTTCCGTGGATAAAGGATGGACAAGAGGTACTTTATCAGGCTCTGATACAGAGTTCCTATCTCAGCAGTGCAGCCATGTGGGGGTAGTGCAGGCTGCAGCCTGTGACAAGGCTAATATTCCTCTAGCCTCTCACCGTCCTGAAAAGGATTCCAGGAGGATGGATGCCATGGCAAAAAGCAGTATATGGCAGCATCTTTGGGACTCAGACAGGCAAATTATATGATTACACAGCTAGGTACCAGAAATCCAGGTGGGATACTGTCCTGGCCCTAAGCAAAACAGGCACCTGAACAGCTTGCCAGGGAGCTGGAGCAGGTGACTCGTGACGGATTGAGGCATCCAAGGTGCAATTTCATGCTGTTGTAGACTCAATGATGTTTCATCTAGAGTTATGGCTACAT
Source organism: Neoceratodus forsteri (assembly GCA_016271365.2). Taxonomy (NCBI): domain Eukaryota; kingdom Metazoa; phylum Chordata; order Ceratodontiformes; family Ceratodontidae; genus Neoceratodus; species Neoceratodus forsteri. The sequence continues at coordinate 291,223,276 of CM057453.1, read as the reverse complement.
CTGTGTCTCTTCGCAGAATGGCCTGGCTCAGATGTACTGCCCTGTCACAGGATACCCAGTCTAAGGCTATGGATTTTCCTGTTGTGGAAATTCTCTGTTTGGGGAGCAGACAGAGAATTATATGAAGAAAATGGATGAGTATAGGACCACCTATAGGAGTGCACAGGCCAAAGAAAGGCAAGTCACCCTCAAAGGCAGCATGTCAGGGCAGGGGCAGGCCTTTTCATAGGCCGCTTTACCAAGCCCAGGCCTCCTTCTGCTTATGCCCAGAGGGGGTTCTTTAGAGGAAGGGCAGAAGGGGCTCTAGTAAGCCTGCTTCTACCCTCAACCTAAAGCCCCTGCAAAACAGGCTCCCTGATGGGGTAGCCAGGGCCGATTCTCCTCTACTGGTAGGGGGCAGGCTGGCTTACTTTGTCCAGGACTGGAAGTCTTTAACGTCAGACAAATGGGTCCTGGAAGTAGTAAGCCAGGGACTGGTTCTCAGCTTCAAAAAATTTCTGAACATGAGAGCCAGATCTTTTCCACCTGCAAACCCATCAGAGGCACTTGCCCTGGAAACAGAAGTTTCTGCCCTCCTGGCTCTCAGAGCTGTGGAAAGGGTTCTACCCATACACCAGGGCAAAGGGTTGTACTCCAGGTACTTCCTTACCCCAAAAAAGACAGGAGAATGGCGGCCCATTCTGGACCTCAGGTATCTAAACAAGCACCTTTTAAAACCAAAGTTCAAAATGGTGACCCTGGGGATTATTTTACCCTCTCTAAGGCCAGGGCACTGGCTAGCCTTCCTGAACCTCAAGGATGCCTACTTCCATGTTCTCGTCAGAAGCTCCCATCGAAAGTACCTCAGATTCGAACTGCCCTCAGGCCATTACCAGTTCAGAGCAATGCCCTTCAGCCTCACCTCGGCCCCAAGGGTGTTCACAAAATGCCTGGCAGTAGCAGTTGCTCATTTAAGAAGGCAAAAGATTGCCATCTTTCCTTATCTGGACGACTGGCTCATTGTAGGCCAGTTCTCAGAACAGGTCAAACTACATTTACAAGTAACCCAGCAGCTGCTTACATCTCTAGGTTTCCTTCTCAATCTTCCAAAGTCAGTTCTGGGGCCTGTCCAGCTTCTCACCTTTATAGGCACAGAACTGAACACAAAAGAAGCCAGAGCCTTCCTTCCTCTGGAAAGAGCAAGGACCCTGGTGTCTCTGGCCTCCTCTTTCACCCTGCAGGTCTCTCGACCAGCAAGGCATTTTCTACAGCTCCTGGAGCACATGGCTGCTTCTACAGCAGTGGTGCAGGGAACGAGATTTCAGATGAGGGACATTCAGTTCCATTTGAGAGCTTTTTGGTCTCAAAGGACAGATCCCCTAACCAAATTGATTCTGGTGACTCGAACCCTGATCCAGGCCCTTCAGTGGTGGCAGGATCAGAACAATCTGAGACAGGGGGTTCCCTTCACTCCCCAGTCTCATTCCTTGACCCTTACTACAGATGTTTCCCTCTTGGGGTGAGGAGCTCACATGGGCGACCTTTCCACCCAAGGGCTGTGGTCCCCTCAAGAATCTCTGCTCCACATCAATTTGTTGGAGCTCAGAGCAGTTTTTCTAGCACTCCAGTTTTTTTCCACATCTGTCCAGAACAAGGTGGTTCAGGTCAGGACAGACAATACCACCACAATGTGGTACATCACCAAGCAAGGGGGCACTCGGTCTACGGCCTTGTGCACCGAAGCAATGAAGTTGTGGTCTCTGGCTTATTCTCTGAACGCCTCCCTTACGGAATTTCACCTCCCAGGCAAGGACAATGTCCTAGCGGATGCTCTCAGCAGAATTTCTCAGGGCCATCACGAATGGGCACTGGATCCCCTGGTACTGGAGGTAATATTTGCCAGATGGGGCACTCCGCAAATAGATCTCTTTGCAGCCCCAGACAATCACCAACTTCCTCTTTTTTGCTGCAGGCCCCCAGTGTTGGGCTCAGTCCCTCTGGATGCCTTCCTTCTCAGTTGGGAAGGGAAGTTTCTCTATCGCTTCCCCCTTCCCCTTCTTTTCAAAGTGCTAGTCAGAATCAGATCTCAATCCTGCAAGATAATCCTGATTGCTCCAGATTGGGCCAGGCAACCCTGGTACCCACTCCTCATGTCCTTAGCAGTCCACCCTCCCCTATGTCTTCCCAGGAATCACAACCTGTTAACCTGTGCCCAGGGGAGAGTTTGGTATCCGAACCTCAAATCTCTTAATCTCAAGGCTTGGCTCTTGAAGAGTTAGAGTTTGCTGACTTACACCTCTCTCAAGGTGTATTGGATATCTTGAAGGCCTCTAGGAAGCCTTCCACCAGGGCTACCTATAGTTCAAAATGGAAGAGATTTTCCATTTGGTGTGCTGGTAAACATATTTCCCCAGAATCTGCTGGTGTGCCCACGATCCTGGATTATTTGGTGCATTTGAATTCCTTGGGGCTGAGGCCAGCTACCCTAAAGGTGCATTTGGCAGCTGTGTCTGTCTTCTTGTCAGCAGGTAAGCCCTCTTCTTTTTCAGCTCACCCTGTGTTCTCCAAGTTTTTTAAAGGGTTGCTTCACACCAACCCCCCGTTCAGGGATCCTGCCCCTGCTTGGGATCTTAATATTTGCATCGCTCAGCTTATGCAACCCCCTTTTGAGCCATTTGTCTTCAGCAGAACTGAAGTACTTGACTTGGAAAACTGTGTTCTTGGTAGCCATCACCTCTGCCAGGTGCATAAATGAGCTACAAGCCTTGTCAGTGGAGCCTGATTTTATCTCCTTTCATAGGGATAAGGTAGTCCTCAGGCCTAACAGGAAGTTTTTGCCTAAGGTGGTTTCAGACTTTCACCTTAATCAATCCATGTCTCTTCCTGTGTACTTCACTGACCATTCCTCCTCTGGTGAGAGGAGATTACACAGTTTAGATGTCAAAAGAGCCCTTAGTTACTATATAGAACGTACCAAGGGTCACAGGTTCGAATCCCTCCAATTGTTCCTCACTTATGGTGAGGTTGGTAAAGGGAAACCTGCCACTAAAAGATCCATTGCCAGGTGGATTGTCTTTTGTATCCAATTCTGTTATGAAAAACTGGGTAAGGTTCCTCCCTCAGGCCTGAGGGCTCACTCTACCAGAGGTACAGCTGCGTCTCTGGCTGCTGCCAGGGACATTCCTATCCTAGAGATATGTCAAGCAGCTACCTGGAAAACAGTTCACACTTTTACTAAGCATTACTCCTGGATATCCAGGCTAGGAGTGATGCTCGATTTAACACCATGTGCTTCAGAGCCTATTTCCCAAGTAGGTTCTGTCCTCCTCCATGGCGGTACTGCTGTGGAGTTTTGATATGTCATAATATAGCAAGACTTATGTTGTTTGAAGAAAAATTACTCACCTTAGTAATGTTGTTTCTTCTAATGGAGTCTTGCTATATTATGACCTCCCAGCCTGCCCCTCTCAGAACCTCTATTTTGGGATGTGGGTGGGCAGTGCAATGTTGGCACTTCTCTGATGCCCACTTTATTTCACCCTTCTAGGGTGCTTAGGTGTTATGCTTGAATTTTCCTTCTTGAATCTCCGACTTGAGTCTTTGTTTTAGGATCAAGAACAAATGTGTTTTTTGTAGTTAGTAGCTGCGGCCAGTAGGTTTATGGCTTCCACACAGAACCTTAGTGAGTTTTTGCTCATAAAGATCTGACAGTTTAAGTTTGAGCTTCAACAGACAGAATGTTTAACCGAGCTCGCACTCAAGATTCCATGCCCTGCATGGAAGTTAACTCTTTCACCTCCGGAGCAGTTCTAAGACTGGGAAAAACTGCATATGTCATAATATAGCAAGACTCCATTAGAAGAAACAACGTTATTAAGGTGAGTAATTTTTTCTTCCATTCCATGGTCCACTTTATAGGATGTCTCAACCCCCAGTGTTGCAATAAAGCATGTCTGAGTTATTGCTTTTTCTGTATACGTCAGATGGCTTTAATGTGAATTGTTGCTATAGCAACACAAAGGGAAGGTACTGAGTAACCTTCCTGCATGGTGATATCCTGCACAGTTCTCAGTTCATTATCTTCCCGGTGCCTGTGCCTCCATCTTATTCTGGAGCTTGCAATAAGAATGTTGTTATTTCCCCATGAAGGTTGTTCTACAGATTTACTAAGAGAGTTTGTCTTGTTTAAGACCTTCAGAAGGAATTTCTCTGTGCATCCCCGTGGCAGGTGGGTTAGTGAGTATGGAGGGGGTACAAAAATGTTTGCAGTCAGCAGTTTCATCTTCCTGGCATAGACTTCTTTCTGTGTTCAGCAACGCCGGTACATGTTGCAGTGTGTACTGGTTGCTTTTGGTGCTTAGCCAGAAGGAAATATTCTGCATCTGTGTGGCCCAGTAGCAGAGGGTAACATCAGGCACGTTTAAGCCCTCATTATCTGTTAGTTCTGCTAACCTCTGTAACAAGCCTCTGGGCCTTATGTGGGCCCAGATACATTTTGAGATGAGCCTCTGGAATCACTCCTGTTTTAATTTCTCTGTACTGGCTGAATATGCAGAAGATTTTATTTTATAGGTTAGTATATGAGCTCATTAGGCAAATGCCCTTATAAAGCTCGCCCCTATACCAGGGGATATCCAAAAAAACCTACTCTCTTGCAGAAATCATCCAGTCTGTTCTTAAATTCTATCATACTGCTACTCCCTATAACTTCCATTGGTAGACTGTTCTAGACTCCCACAACTCTCTGGCTATAACATCCTGTTCTTCGCTTCATTGTACAGGTTGTCGCCTTTAGCTGAAGAGTATGTGCCCTAGTACTATAGCTCTGCTGCCTAAAGTTAAACCCTAGGCATTCCCAAATATCATTGCTTGTCAGCGCCTTACACAATAAACAAAGATATCCACGCATCCTCCTGTATTCAAGGGTATATAAGCTCAGGGCCTCAAGCCTGTCAGTATAGTTGATGTCACTAAATTCATGTACTATCCTGGTGGCTCCTCTCTGCATCCCCTCCAGCACCTTTATCTTGTGTTTTGTATTGGGCGACCAGGACTGGGAGCAATACTCCAAGTTGGGCTTCTCTAGGGAACTATACAAAGGGACAATCACACCCCTCTCCCTGCTTCTAATGTGTCTCCTGATATAATTTAAAATATTATTTGCCTTCTTAGCCATGCAATGACACGGTTGCTTGAATTTAAAATCATCTGTCACAACTCCTAAATCTCTTTCCTCAGTGGTAACCCTAAGCAGCTGGCTGCACAACATGTACTGTGCCTCTAAGTTGGACCTGCCGAGATGCATGACTGCACACTTGTCTAAATTAAATTTGAGCCCATACTCTGAAGACCAAGCCTGCAGGTTATTTAGCTCTCTCTCTAAATTACAGATATCCTCCTCATTGTGGACAACTGCTCCTATCTTGAGTCATCCACAAATTTGGATAACCATATGTCTGATCCACACCTCATTGAAGCGACAAATATATTGAATAGCACAAGTCCAAGAATGGACCCCTTTGGGACCCCACTGGTCACATCTGCCCAATCAGATGCCCCCTCCCATATCAGTACCCTCTGCCTTCTTTCACACAGCCATGACTCTATCCAAGCCACAATATCGCCATGTAAGCCAATTTCCTGTAATACTCTGACCAGTTTGTTATGAAGCACAGTGTCAAAGGCCTTACAAAAATCTAAATAAATGACATCCACTGGAAGACCCTTATCCAGTGAATGACTAATACCTTTGAAAAACTGCAAGAGGTTGGTTTGACAGGATCTCCCCCTTGTGAATCCATGCTAGAATTCATCTATTAGATTTGATTTCTTAATGTAATTTTCGGTATGCTCTTTAATGATACTCTTCAACACCTTCCCTATTGTTGATGCTAGACTCACGGGACAATAATTCCCTGCAGTCTTTCTACTACCCTTCTTGTGAATAGAGACCACAGTTGCCTCCCTCCAACTACTTTTTTTTTATATTTCTATTTTTCCCCCTCCTCGGCCTAGCAATGTCACCCGACCTTCCACCAGTGCACCGCAAGCTCGGAGGGACCCCACATGGAGCTGTGGTTTACCCCCCAGGCTGGGACGGAGTGGGAACAGGCAGCCAGGCCTCTTAACCACCCCCCTGGTTCCATACCTTCATGCTTTCATTGGGGTCTGCACTCTCAAGCTGCTGGTGCTGGTGGTGAGGGCCTACCTAGCCCTCCTGTTGGTGTCTCGCCTGGCCAAGGGTGTTTGTGATGTACACCCCCCCATGGAACGTGACATGCACATGACATCACGGCTTATGCCAACACCCGTCACATTCCACCCCAGCACTGACAGCTTGGACATGACGAATCTCTAACCTCCACTAGAGGTTGGTCATGCACCAAGCCAAGGTTCTCCCCTCCCCCTGGAGGAGTCAAGCAGTCCTACGATCACTCAAGCCTCCTCCCCCAGGCCGGCCCTCCAATGACCTGAGCCTGTTCCTGAACTGTGTCGCGAGTGTTAGCACTACCGATACGCGGGCAGGCCACCCACCCAGCCTCCCTCCAACTATTTACCACACAGCCACTGTCTAGAGATTTCTGAAACAAGTAAGTGATAGGACCAGCAAGCTTCCTTGCCAGTTCTTTGAGGACTCAAAGGTGGATGCTATCTGGCCCCTGGGCCTTATATACATTCAAATTCTGAAGTCTGCTCCTTATATCTTGTTCATGTAGAATGAGTTGTTCTTTTACCCTTTACCTCATAATGACCACAGGGCTATCTCTTTCCTTGTTAAACACTGAGGAGAAGTATTTGTTAAATACTTGGACTATGTTCTTCTAATCTGTCACGAGGGGGGGCCAGCCATGTCTTCTAATTGGCCCACCTGTACACTGCCGCCCCTCATTTGATTCACATAACCATGAAATGCTTTATAGTTATTCTTCACTTTTATTGCCAGCCTCCATTCATAAGATCTTTTGGCTGCCCTCACACTATTTTTGCATGCCCTGTTTACTTTTTCATATCTTTACCTAGCCTCCGGTGAGTTACCCACCTTTACCTTCCTGTACGCTTTCTTTTTCTCCTAATGAGGGTTCTGATCTTATTATTGAACCATGCTGGCACCCTACCTCCATTATTGTGTTTCAGTTTCTCGGGCACATATTTATTTGTCAGCTGAGTAAGTTTCCTCAATAAACTATCCCAGATTTTATCATGATCCAGGCCTTTAAATTCTGTCTCCCAGTCCCAAGTTCTGAGTTCAGTCTGCATGCCCCTAAAGTTGGCCTTCTCGAAACATCGAATCTTAGTGACCCCAGTTATTTTCCTCTGAACATTTCATGTGTTAAAACTAACCATATCGTGGTCACTATTGCCCATTGGTTCCCTAGTATGACATTCTTCAATTTGGTCATAAATATTACTTAGGGCAAGGTCTAAAATATTCTCCTCCCTAGTTCCAGTAGTGACAAATTGCTCTAGGCCAGTTTTATTTATAATTTCAATAAAGTTTCTTTCTGAAGGTGATGCACCCTGATTGTTCACTCAGTTCAATCAATCAAATCTTTATTTATCCTGGAGAACACCATTGAGCAAGCTCATTTACAAGGTGGACCTGCATCGCTCAAGGTCAAAAACAATGCATTTATGTACAGGCATTATTATTGTACAGTTAATGCCTGGCATGTTGAAATCCCCCATAACAACAAGATTGCTGTCTGGGTTTCATAAGCACTAATGCACAACAGAGGAGGGCTCTACTAGGGATTTAATGCCTGGTTTGGGGGGTTGAGGCATGAGGCCAAAGGTAAGTGCCTCCAACTGACTAACTGACATTAATTCCCAAAGAAGAGCCAGACCGAGTGCATTAATGCGCTTGTGACATGGCAAGCATGGTAAAACTGACTTATGTTTGAAAACCAGTGAGAGACATACACTGATGCAGGTTTCAAAACATAATTTTTTTTATTGTTCAAATGTGGTTTTCACCTAATCAACATTTATTTATATTGTGCCTGCTAATTGAGACATCTGTTAAATCGAAGCATATGATGTGTTGATGTACTCTAATATAACATTCAGCGTTAAAACTCACTAAAAACCATTGCATTCAATAACATTTCACTTGTGAACAGCTTTTTAGCTCATCTTGCGAGCGCTATGACTGATGGGAATGCTCATTTGCATACTACGAGACACAATTTCTAACAGAACAAATACTCATTTCAAATTGCCATAACTATCCATCATGTGCCTTGTAGAGAACAATGAACAGGTTTGCTGCTATTTTTCGACATCAGGATTGGACATATTTCCACTGGCAGAAAAATAATTAAAATGTACAAGGCCATAACTTGTAAAATGGCTCATGTTGAATGGGCTGAATGGGAAGCTGCTTGTTGCGGTTTGCTACTCTACTTTCTTCTCTGTCATCGGTGAACAGGTTGGTGGATGTGTGTCACTTTGCTAGGCTTGTTTCCCCTCGTTTTTCCCATTGATGTGATTCAGAGAGTGACTATCAGCATTATTTTTGCACTCTGCTTATTTATCACTGAAACGGCTTGGTGCGAGTGTCAGAGAACCGCGGGGTGGGTGGGAATAAACATGTACGTAGACATAATCTGATGGCGATTTCAATGTGGCTAAGAAGAGTACTATATTATGAAGTGGGCATTACTAGGGAATTAATATCCACTTCATTTTGTGTCAGGTGTTGTGTTTCAGCCAATCTAAAGACTCTATTTGAGTATGCTAATAATTGTCATGTTACAAGGTTATTTATTACATCTCCCAACTTCATATCTCCTGCTGAGTCCTGAGATGGTAGTCTATAAATTAACCCCATGATATTTCTTTTGCCTTTCATCGGGTTAATTTTGACCCATATATGTGCCATGGATTCATCCCCTTCAACATAAAACTCCTGCACCTGTATTGAGTTTGCTATATCTAAGGCAACTCCACCACTAGACTTATCTGACCTCCCTTTACTAAACAGGTTAAAACCTTTAATTTGTCTCCCCCAGAGATCATCCTTAGCCCACCAAGTCTCTGTGATTGCACAGATATGTTCAAGTTCAATTTCAAGTTTATTGCATGAAGACTCCATTGAGCAAGCTCATTCACAAGGAGGTCCTGAAGCATGTACATAGACAGAGGGCCATGGCTTAATATGGCAAACATTGATTACAAGTATTCAAATTGCACACATAGTTCAGGAGAGGTGCTATATAGGGAGGTACATCATTGTAAGACAGTGTGCAGTGAAAGAATATTTGGTACATAGTGTGCAAGCAGTACAAGGTAGGGTATATAAACTTAACACTGGTATATGCAATAAATAAGCATCATATAATGATCATAGACAGGAAAGACAGGATACATGGGGTAGGCAGGGTTAAGGGAAAGGGGATAGCTAGCAATAGTAAGGGGGAGTGGGTATAAAGATGGGTGGCCAATGGGGGGGAAGGGTAGGGGAACAGGTAGGGAAAACTTGTAGTTTTAGTCATGGAATGCATTTTGCAAGCTAAGAGGTTTTATCACAGACAAGGACTAGTACCAGTGAAGATGATAAGCATGGGGCACACATAGGGGTAGGAGAAGGGCTTAAAAGCAGTTACAAATATCTTTTATTTTATTTGCACTTAGCACTTTAAAGAGGTTAACTGAGACAATGCTAGTTAATTTCAGTATGGATTGGAGTTGGTTCTATATAGTAGAAAGAGTATGCGAGATAGCTCATTTACCAAAGGAGGGACGAGTCCTGGGTACGTCAAGCAGGATGAAGTCTGATTTCCTGAGAGAATACGCACTGTGGGAAATGCAGATAAGAGCTGTTAGGTAGCTCTGTAGTTTATGCAGAAGCAACTTAAGGGTCCAGGTACTGGCATGGAGCAGGTATCTGGTGGTGATAGATGTCCAGCCAACAGCTGCATACAGATCACAATGGTGCTTACGGTGGGGAGAGTTAGTAATGAACTTTATAAAATGGGTCTGAACAATGCTACATCCTGATTGGCTGAGAGGTGCCTCTGGCCGTGTCCTTATCAAGACATATTGTGCCAACCGGCACCTCTTCAGCCAGTCAGGACGCAGCACCTCTGGAAATCCATACATGCCAGAAGAGATTAACAAAAATATAGAAGCTTCTGTCCTGGCGATCTATGGTCACTGCTAGCCCCCCCCCCCCGCTCCGCGGCATGGTCTCTCTCCTAATTCAGTGAAACTCCACCCCAGTGTCTTTAAAAAAAAATCTAACCTTGCCACTTTTGTTCAGAAGTTTGTAGTACGTCACTTATCCACGGCTCTCTGATAAACTGCTGCTACGGCTTTGTTCCCCAGTGTATTTCTTCATTCCTACTCGCTACAGTCTTGTGTCTCCACATAGCGCTTATTCCACAGCCTCCCCCGACCAGACCGTGTAACAAAAAATGGCAAAAAACAGCCACTTTCCTTGCAACCAACTTTCCAGTCAGCGACTACAAACTGGCCCCACTAACTGTGCTGCTCTGATGCCGAAAAGCTGATCGAGATTAAACGGACATCCCGCGTGCTGCGAGAACGGAGCTTAAAATCACAAACGCAGCTCCAGTTCTCGACAAAGGAGTGCTGCTAAGGTCATTTTTTCCTTTTTGTTGTTGGTGTTATTCACTATACTGCTCTGGACAGTTGGACTGTAATAATAAAAGGTGTGCTTGAATCAGTTGCTGTGTGGGACTGTGGGAGTTTGTAAGAGGTGTAGTGGGAGGGATAAATGCAGTTGCCACTGTCTGCACTAACATGCTGCCTCGTTCACAGAAGCATTTTAAACTGAGTGCATTCACAGAAGCAGTAGGTGACTTAAAACAAGAAGTTAACATGTTAAAATGAATTTTAACATGATCTACTTTCCTTTTTTATCCAGTGTCATTTAACTGTTCTGTTTAAGAAAACTGATTGCTAATGAATCCAATTAGGAACTATTATATCTTATTTTTAAGATTGTTGTCAAATAAATATCTTCAACTTTTAAACCACACAACTCTGTTTCTACTTTATTTACAAAAGTGCAGTGCCCATTTTATAAGTGGAATAAGACACTCCGAGGTGTGGTTTATGGCTTGATAAGAGCACTTCCCAGATTGCTAAAGTCACTCGCGCCAGCATACCGTGCCTCATTATGCACAAGGGGTACTTATCAAACCTAAACCACACCTCGTCATGTCTTATTCCTTACATAACGCACAGTGATAGAGGATGTCCAGCTTGCTTAGGCTTGAGATTGTGTCGGAAGAGTAGATTAAATCACTGTAATCAAATAAGGGAAGAAATGTGGCCTGGACGAGCCTAGTTCGAGTCTCAAGGGGGAAAAGAGACCTATTTGTAAAGAGGAATCCTAGCCTGGCTTTGAGCTTCCTGGATAGGTCCTCAGTGTCTTCATTAAAAGAGAGCTTATTATCTGTCCAGATCCCCAGGTATTTAAATTTGGTAATGACTTCCAATGGCTCACTTAGAGAGGTCACGATAAAGTCTTTTGGTAGGACAGGGGAGGTGCAAGAGAAAATCATTGCTTTGGTTTTCTTGGCATTAAGAAGAAGCTTGGCTTTTATTAGATTATTTTCGAGCTGAGCAAAGTCAGCTTGTAGCACATCCCTGACTTATGATAAAGTTGAGCAGGAGGTATGTAGTACAGTATTGTCCTCAAAGAAGTACAAGTTGGAGCTAGATATGTTAGAATCAAAGTCATTAATGTAAAGAGAGAACAGGATTGGGCCTAGAATGGAGCCTTGGGGGAATCCTCTGGCAGTCGGCAGAGAATAGACCATCCACCTTGACTTTCTGGGTTCTCCTTGTTAGATAACTGGTGAACCACTGTGTAGTGGAGGAAGTGGTACCTGGATTAGTAAGGCAAGTGACTAAGAGGTTGTGGTCAACAGTGTCAAATGCTTTACTAAGATCCAAGAAGACTGCGCCAGTAATTTTCTTAACATCCACAGCAGAGACCCAATCATTAGTTACTTTAGCCAATGCAGTGAGAGTTCTGTGATTTGCCCTCGAAACTGGATTGTGCTGAGTTAAGGAGTGAATAGGTTTCAATATGAATTTTTAATTGGTTATAGATCAGTTTTTCGGAAACTTTAGAAAGGATGGGCAAGATGGAGATAGGTCTATAGTTATTCAAATCGCATAGGTCCCCCGATTTGAACAAGGGGAGAATATGGATGGATTTCCAACAGGATGGAACTGCAGCAGAAGTGATGGAGAGATTAAAGGCATGAAGAATGGGGGCGGTAAGATGGGCATGGCCTAGTCTTAGGAAGAAAGGTTCAAGACCGTCATCCCCAGCACTTTTTCTGGTATCCAGGTTAAGAAGTAAATCTTCAACTTCTTTATAGCTGAGTGTATATAGTTGTAAGGGACAAGATGAAGTGCAGGTTGATGGGGAGGAGCTAGGTTGGCTCTTCACATGGCTAGCTTATGGTGATGAGTCAAAAGCTAGGCCAGCAGTGACAAAATGGGAGTTAAGTTCTTCAAGGATTTGAGAATTCCTTTCCACCACCCTGCCATTGGTGATTATCTTAATTGGAATGGAGGGGGCAGTAGGCCATCCTTCAATAGATTTAAGTGTTCTCCATATTTTGTGAGAGTTCCCATTTGCCTGTTCAAAGGTAGTGACGTAGTAGTTTGCTTTGGCAGAGCGAATGCTTTTTACACAGGCATTCCTGGCTGCTCTGAAGGCCAGCCCTTCTGCAGGACTCTTGGATTGCCTAGCTTGCGCCCAGATCTTGTCCCGGCTTGTAAGAGCTGCCTTTAGATCAGGGGTGAACCAGGGGTGGGAGTTGTTGATCTCAATCCTATATCTATTTAGTATGTATTAAAGTTCATCCTTTTTCTTGGTAAGGCTTCTGGCATTTATAAGTGGGCATTTTCATATATCCCTTCCAAGCTTAGTGTCTGGTGAGGTTTGAGCTATTAATCCTTTATGAATTTTAATTTTGTATCTCCCCCCCTTGCCTCTGACTTATTACTTTGAACAGTTTTTAGTACTTGTATTGATTCTGGTTGCCAGTAGTCTTGTACCATGGTGATTTAAATGTAGCCCATCCCTTCCATATAGCCATGTATCCTTAAAACTGTCCCAGTTCTGCAAGAAGACAAACCCTTCTCTCTTACACCACCTTCTGAGCCATCTATTAAGTTCAATAATCTCCCTCGTCTTACTCAGATTTGCCCTAGGTACTGGGAGTATCTCTGATATTATGACCTCACAATGCATGTCCCTTAGTGTCTGCCCTACCCATTCAAAATCCCTTTGAATGTCTAGTCCCCTCCTTCTCCTAACAATATTTGTCCCAAAATGCAGGACAGTGATCGGATTCTTTGACCCCACCCCCAGGGAACCTTTCAGATTATTCTGGGCATCTTGTATTTTACTACCTGATAGATATATATATTACCATAGTAGATTATTTTGTACCCTGACAAATAAATTTGTCAGTATATTTTAGCATCGAATCCCCCAGGACCACAGTATCTCTCCTTGCCCTGTCACCCACCACATCACTTCTTCCTATTTCTACATCAGTGGAGTCTATTCTGTTTGTAGCCTGCGGCCCAGTTGTAACTGGCTCTGTTGCCCTTTGCAGATCTGCAGATTCCACGTTCACAGAGTTAGCCTCCTTTGGCAATGCTGAAACAGCTTGGGATGTGGTTTCCAGAGTTATTTCCAGCAAATTCGCAGCTTCACTTTGTACTTGGAGAGCAGAGTATCTATTCCTCAACTCAGCCCCATCTCTTCTTATAGTTAGCCTCCTCCTTCTTTTAGTGCCTCCCTGTACTTTGCACCGCCCTTCAATATTTTCATCCACATCACTTCCATTCTCCCTTTCAAATGGTCTTTTTGTTTGTCAGCATTTCTACCATTTGTTCCCCAGTTTGGGTGTGCCCAACAGTCAAGTCTGTGCTATCTAAAAGCTGCTGTGATGTACTATCTATAAATTGCTCTAGCCTGAATATTTCGTTGTGGACCTGAAGTTTTTTATTCAAACCTTCAACCTCCTCCTTTAGTTGAGTGATCAGTATGCAATTCTTGCAACTAAAGTTTTCTATATCGTGACCAAGGGTATACATGTTGCAGGACCTACAACATATTAACTTGCTCTCCATACTGGCACTATTACCAACAATAGTTTTAAAACAAACCTTATTTAAAAACTAAATATAAGACCTAGCTATACTCACTACCTGGACTGATTCAAGACCTATGAGGAGTGGCCACCTCCGTTGCCTCCCTTGGAGGACACAGGCAGATGCAGCTCACCGACACTTGTTCATGAGCTTGCTGTTATGGCTCCGATATGGAGACGGGTCCCCTCACCACTTCTAGTCTGTGCTCTGGTATTGTGCAAACTGCAACTTAAAAACAAGATAAAGACCTCACCAGCTGTTAAAAACAAAAGCCGTGTTTACACAGCACAGGCGCTGCAATTGACCGACAGCAGCAGTGTGAGCCCGACCACCTACTACTGGTAGTCTGCATGTCTACATGGCCCCTCTGTGCACCACTATGATCTAGGCGATGAGGGTCTGTGTGTCAGGGGACGTCCTGTGTGTTTCAGCACAGCGGATGGGTTGTTGCAATGCAGATGGTCCACACAACAGTTTGATCTGCTGTAAGTCGTCAGCTCCGCTTGGCATCCCCAGAGTAGCAGACTGCAGGAGCATCTTACTGAGTGGATTACCTGATCGGGTAAGTGACCACATGGAAGCTTTTGCACTAGAGCAACTCAAGCGATCAGGTTACTTCAGTGCAAAAGTGACAGTGTAAACAGGGCTAAAGTGTCCCACCTGAGACAGAGCCTGTGCCTGGCCAATAACTGGCCACTCACTCCCCCAGTCACTCCAACACATGGCTTAAGCTAAAACTGGAAGCGGAGAAACTCCTTGTTTCCCTGCACCTGGAACAGGCACCTGCTGTCCTCTCTGAAGTAAATGTACTGCTGTATCGTTTAGCATGTCCCCTTCTGCGTCACCAACTCAGTACACAGGGAAGACTCATTCACTTGTTTATAAGGTGCTCCATAGTCTTGTGCCTGAGTGCTTTGCAGAGTTGTTATTGCCAGTAAATCAGTCTAGCTTATTTATTTATTTATTTAAAATTTGGTAATTGGGAAAGGCACACTGAGCCAATGCTCATTTCTGGGTGTAACCCGGGGTAAGGGGAAGGAGAAAGTACATAATAATAATAATAATAAAGTTTTATTTATTTAGCGCCTTTCAAAGCATCAAGGCACTTTACATAAAAACATGAATTAGACAGAATAAAATATAAAAACGCTGTATAACAGATAGACAATAAGATCCAACAAATTAGGAAGCAAATGCTTGGTGCCATAGAAATGTTTTTAGTGCCTGCTTAAACCCCCCCATGGTCGGACACTCCCATAGCTGACGGGGTAGAGAATTCCAAAGGGCTGGGGCCACATACATAATGCATGGGCCTCTGAAAATTTTAAAGACACCCTTGGAATCTCTAGCAACCCTTCATCAGCCGATCGGAGTGATCGTTCAGGGCAGTAAGGGGACAGAAGCTCTTTTCAAGTAGTCCAGGGCGAGTCTGTGTAGGGCTTTATAAGTCACAAGTCTGACTTTAAAGGTGATCCGCCACTGAATCAGCAGCCAGTGCAGTTCGCGCAGCACCGGTGTAATATGACATGACTGTGAAGTCCCTGTCAACAGCTGGGCTGCTGTGTTCTGTACCAGCTGCAGGTGCTGGATATCAACCCTTGGTAGCCCTAGGTAAAGGGAGTTGCAATAATCCAGGCGTGAGGTCACAAAGGCATGGACCAGTGTGGGAAAATCACCGGACGGAACAAGGTGCTTGACCCTAGCGATGTTCCTCAGAGGTTAAAAGGATGACTTGGCGACTGCCGACACCTGAGATTGAAGTGTCAGCCCGTTGTCAAGCACCATCCCCCGGTCCCGCACCAGTTCAGAGGCAAAAAGCTGGGAGCCCCACAGGAAAAGTCCAGTGGGCTGACCAGCCCCCAACCCCCCCCCCTCCTGCGACTCGGATCCATATAAGATTCAAGTGATACTTAAAAATACATAAGATACAAGAATTTACAGTGATGCATAGGATACAATAGAATGCATGGGATAGAACACTGAGGTTTTACAAAGGTTCATGGATGAAAACAATGCAGCCGCAGCTGTATCCAAGTTGACAAGTATACAAGTTTACAATTGGTACTGTACAGTGGAAAATTACAGTATTTTTTTCTTTTTATACATTGGTGGACACAGTAGCAGTTTTGTTTCAGAATGAATAAGAGCAGGAGTATGGTGTGTGGGAAGAGCAGGGGTTAGAAAGGGTTAGAATGGGAATGGGTAGGAGCCAGGGATGGACATCTTGGTGGGGCAGGCAGCTATGGAGGGTGGTGACAGAGGCGGGGGGGAGGGGGAGTCAACCGAAATACTTTCTGACAGAGGCAGCTGTAAGGAGACTGTGTACGTCGGAGGTAGTGTGTTCCATAGGGCAGGGAACCAATAAGCGAAGGCTAGTTTCCCGGCCAACGGTTGTGGAGTGGCTAGGGCGAAATAACCAGTATTATAAAATGGGTAGAGAAAATGGTTTGTTTTGATTGGTTTTTACCTGTGCATCAAATCCGTTCGATGCACAGGTAAAAACAAGTACTGAAAGAATGACCGCAGTACAAAAAAATTACTGTGTTGTTAGAACTTTCATATTTAAAATGCCATCATTTTATTTAATCTGTTAATGGGAAAATCATAATTCAAAACTTTTAAACATGTCAGACATCAGTCAGACTTGCAAAGTGACTCTAGCTGACGTAACTTGTACACTTATCTCACATTTTAAATATAAACATGTATTCTTGTGTTTCGCTTTCCTAGTTTGCTTCCTTCCTGAGTTTCTCTCTGCTCCCTTATCTGCCCTTCGTACTGCCATCTCACAATCTGCAATTTAAGCGAGTATTTTCTCATGCCCTGCTTTCCTAGTGTAATCCAGCTGAGGCTGCATTCAATGGCGGTTAAACACTCAATGCTTTTAGGGATGGCAAGAATGGTAATATACATTTCTGAAGAAATACTGGCTTGTTTTCTCACCGAGTGCGAAGTGTTTTTCCTCAGATCACGAGTGCACTACGGATGACTAGCATGTAGGCTGTAGCTCCATTTCTTATCAGTAGTACTCCCACCTCCCCCCGTACTTTTATAACCCCCCCCCAAAAAAAATCAGTTTTAGTGTGCTTTGTCTTTTTCATTGTCACCGAGAAGCTCTGTTGTGGAAGGCAACGTGCCAGCACAAAATTAACACTTCCTGTCTTTTTCATGCTCAATACTCACTGAATTACGGCCAGTGGAACTGTCATTCCCTCCTACAGGCATGCTAGCATAAAATTAAAAAAATAAATGAAAAAAAAAATACTTCTTCTCTCCGCCAACCACAACAGCAGCCTCAGCCTCATAACTTGACAGTTTCTCAATTCACTGTGTCATCGAGGCTGATGGGAGGGGGTTGGGGGGGGTTCCTGGCAGCCGAAACATGACGTCATTTTCAACCTGGCAGAAAGACTATATGATTACCAATACTAACTATAATAACCCTTTTGAATACACAAAAACTTATTTTATTTAAAAAAAAAACATTTAAAAAAAGTAGCCCATTTTATAAGCGTATTAAGACACTCTGGGGTGTACGTTGAACAGATATTACGACACTTCCAGGGGCTGAAGGCACTTGGCCACGCCCCTGGGTGTGCAGTAATATCTGTTCAACACACACCCTGTTGTGTCTTATTGCTTACCTGAGGGCAGGCATTACAAGGAAGGAGAGATAAGAAGGAAGAGTGCCGAACCAGAACTTGGTGATGAAAGATGTACAATGGGCAAGGCGGCGGCTTGCTGGGGGGGAGATGGAGTGGTAGAGGAGGCAGTGGAGGGTGCTGTATGGGAGGTCTGCGGTGAAACGGTAGAAGGCATGAAACAGTGGGTCAAGTTTGGCGAGGGAGGATTGAGGCGCGGAGCTATATACCATGTCTGTGTAATCGATGGAGGGTAGGATGAGCTTTGTAATTAATTCCATCCTGATGAGGAGGGAGAGACTGTCCTTATGTCTGTACAGCATGCCGAGTTTGGGGTGTAACTTGTTGTGGATGGCATCGAGGTGTTGAGAAAAGTCCAATTTGGGGTCGAGCCATACACCCAGGTATTTGAAAAAGTCGACAGCCTGGATGTTTGAACCGTCAAGGGTGTAGAAAGTGGGAGGAGAAGGTAGTTTGGCCAGTTTCTGAGCTGAGCCGAAAACCATTGTAACCGTTTTCTTGGTGTTGCACTTGAGAGATTTGGATTCAAGCCAACGCAGTGTATTCTCAAAATCAGATTGGAGGGTAGGTTCAACGTGGGCTATGAAGGGACTGGAGGAGAAGATCACAGTGTTGTCAGTGTACATTTGTATGTGGGAGGCTGAGCTGACAGAAGGGAGGTTATTGACGAATATATAGAGAAGAGGATTGGTCCGAGGATTGATCCCTGTGGTACTCCAGTGTAGATGTGGTGATTTGGTTTCTCCCAGTTAAACAAACTGGTGCCTGTCGGTGAGTTAGGCCTTGAACCAGTTGGTGCGGGAGGGTGAGAGGCCTACAGTGGATAGATCTTCTATGAGCAATTTACGGGTGACCGAATTGAAGGCCTTGGCTAAGTCGATGAAAATGGCCAGTGTCAGGTGACCCTTGTCTATGACCAAGTGGATGCGGTTAGTAAGGCAGAGAAAAGAGGAGGAGGAGGTGGAGTGGGAGCATTGGGAGCCAGATTGGTATGGGGACAGAATGTCATTAGAGGAGAGGAAGGAGCACAGCCTTTTAGAGATGAGACTCGAGGATTTTCGAGAGGCAGGGGAGAAGAGAGATAGGCCTGTAGTTTCCTGGGATGGAAGGATCACCTCTTTTGTGTAGGGGGATGACTTTGGCCAGTTGCCAGGCCTTAGGTACGGAGCTAGTGCAGAGAGAAGTTGAAAAGGTGTCTGATTTGTGGCACTATGGCAGGGGCAGAGATTTTCAATAAGATGGGATGAATTCCGTCAGGGCTCTGCTTGGACGAATTTAGTGATTTGAAGGCATGGATTACCTCTAGGGGGGAGACAGGGGGGAAGTGTAACCAGATGTGGGAGGGGATGAGGACTCTGCTATGCGGAGTGGAGGGAGAGAATGGGGATGCTGGGTTTGGGATGGGCACTGGGAAGAGGAGACTGAAAGGTGCCTATGTGGGGGGGATAGTGGAGCGTGGCTGACCCTGGGGCAAGGCACAAGTGGTGAAAAGAGGTTCACGGAAGAGGCAGTGGTGCCAGCAGCTTTGCTGGAGGGGTGGGTGCTGGTGGTGGGTTGGGAGGGAGATCCCAGCAGGAAGTGGAGAGTTTTCCAGAAATCAGCAGGAGAGGGGTGGCTGGCATCTAGGTGAGCTTTAAAAAGCTAGCTTTGGAGGAATGCACGGCCATTGTACAAGCGTTTCTTAGGGTTCTATACATTTGTAGAGCAGAAGCATTGGAGGAGGATTTATACCGTTTCCATGCTTGGTCTCTGGATTTGAATAGCTTCACTAGTTGAGGGGAGATCTAGGGCGAGTGTCTACGCTGAAGTCTTAGTTTTTTTTGTGGGGCATGGGAGTTCCAGATATTTAAAAAGGTGGCGCTGAAAGCGGCCAGAGTGGAGTCAGTGTCAGGGGCAGTGAATACTGTAGACCAGTTTGACAGGTAAAGATCTGATAGCAGTGCCTGTGTGTTCAGAGATCTTAAGGATCTGAGCCACATATATTTGGGCGGGCGGGAGGGGGGCGATTCTTCCTGTGGCAGTGGGTGATACGGTGATCACTACAAGCGTCCGGGAGGACACCTGCCGAGTTGTATTTTTGTCGGTGGGTGGTTAGAACCCAATCTAACAGTGAGTGATTGTTGGAAAGAGGTTTGGGCCTAGTGGGGTCAGAGATGAGTTGTGTGAGGTTGAGAGCCTCAATCTCCTGAATAATAGTCTTGGTCTGGGGGACCAACCAGTTTAGACTGAAATTGCCCAGGACGAGAAGTTCGCCTGATGTGGCATAGGAAGTGAGAGTAGCAGATTTGGCAACAGTGGTGGCTAGGGAAGCGTTAGGGGAGAAGTAACGTGAGGCTACAAATAGAGACGTGGATGAGGGAAGATCCAGCTTGGAAGAGGAGGATTTCATGAGATTTAGGGGTTGCCCCCTGGTGGACAATAGAGGCTTGTAGGGATTCGTGGGTATAGATGACAATGCCACCACCTCGTTTACCCCTGTCTTGGCAGTAAACTGAGTACCCGGGGATGGTAATTTGTGGGTCAGGGATCTTGGAGTAGAGCCAGATCTCTGAGATGCAGAGGATATCGGGGGAGTATTGGGTCATCCAGAGTGTGATGAGATCCAGTTTAGGCATAAGACTTCTAGCATACGCCTAAGCCATTTGAAGGGGGGGCTGGAGGTTGAGATGTTGGGTCCCGGGTTGGGTTAAATGTCACCCAAGAGGGGCTGGCTCGTTGGCGCAGCGGTTGGATTTCCGCTTGCGACGCCGTCGACCCGGGTTCGGGAACGGACTCGGGCCGCTGGAGAGCCGGCTGGGGTGGAGTAGGTTCGAGCGTCCCACGGACTGCTCACCTACTCCAGGGGCGGAGGGTAACCAGGACCACTGCATGGTACTCCCTGGCGGAGGCCAGGGTCACGCCAGTCGAGCCTGGACGCTGTGGTGAACGTTGGCTACACCTTGACGTTCGTGGCATCACGCCCCCAGAGAAAATCGGAAATACCAGCCTCCGGGTTCGCCGGATGATGGCTGCCCGCTCTCGCTGACCCGAGGGGTCCTGTGCCCTCCGATCCCACCTCAGCAGCACCCAGGGACTGACGCCTAGTACGCTGGGGCCCACCCCCAGTGTCTTTCCCCTCGGAGGAGGGAGACCCACTCGGCAAAGGGATATGCCAGGCCACCCCTGGGTCGGCTGCGATGTGAGGTGAGGGGAGGGGGGACAGGACGAAGGGGTCATGAGTGGCAATGTGCAGCCGGAAGGAGTGGCAAACCCGGAGGCACGACCGGAGGGGGGAAAAAAAAATGTCACCCAAGAGGAGGAGAAGAATTAATCAGGGGATGATGAATTTAGGAAGGGGCCTTTTTCTTTGAGGGTTTGAGGGTAGGAACCTGGGTTTGGGGGTCTGGGGAAGAGGGAAGTGGTGGAGTGGGATTGTGGCAAGGGAAGGTAGTGGCTCAGGGTGTGATAAGGGGGAAGGAAGTGTGGAAGAGGTGTAAAGGGAGAGGACTGGGGGTGGGGGAGGAGGTGAAGGGGTGGGTGGAGGAGTGAGGGGTGATTGAGGAGGGGTTAAAAAGGGAGAGTAGGGATAGGCAGCAGAGAAGAAGGGCAGGGGGTTGGAGAGAGATGAGAGACATCCTTGTAGCCAGGGCCGGGATCATAGATTGAAGATGGAAGGAGGAGGGGTAGGCTGTGGACTAGTACAGGTGTGGGTAGAGATTTGGTGCTAAGGTTAACCCAGGACAAGGAAGAGTTGGGCAGCTACAGTGGTTAATGGTTAGAATCACTGCCTTTAGAGAAGAGGGTTGGGGGTTTAAGACCAGGTAGAGGAGGAGGAGGAGGAGGAGTTGTAGACACAGGTGGGGGTACAGGAATGCAGAGCCAGGCAGTTGGAGAAATAAAAGCAGATTAGGAAGATAAGAAGAATTACAATGCTTGTCTTCACAAAACTTTCTTTTTGTCCCATGTACGTTACTCAAACCAAGAGGTAATAGGACCTTTTGTAGTATTGCCCTCGCTTATGCCATGACCTACCTCTTTTTTTTTTCTGTCTTACTTATTTATTCTTCCCTGAGCCCTCGGCTGTCCACTCCATTGGGCTGCCTAGGTCTACTGCTGCCACATCCCCTTTCACCATTCACTGCCCCTGTTAATGCCGTGACCGAGGTAACCAGACGTATCCCTTCGTTGGGAGGGCCCCTCCCCAGTGGGGGACAACTGGGAGAGGAAAGTCCCCCTTAGGCATCCTGCATATCCTGGGCATGGCAGGGGTCAACATGGACACCTCCAGGCTTTGTGGCGAGTGGGGACCAACCGACGTTATCCGGTTGGCTGAGCGGCTAATTTTCCGGTTTTCTGTTGACCCACCTACCACCCTCATAATGGTCCAGCCGCAGCGGCGTCCTGGGAGCGAGGGAATTTAGCGACATGTCGAGGCCACACGCTGCCAGGAATGCCAAGAATTGGACACCACCAGGATCCGACAAACAGCAGTCTGGGAACTGCTCACCCCCCCCCCCGAGAGGGAAGCATCCGAAGGACGCTCTAAACTCCCTCCCTGCCGGACTCTGCTCCTGACATCCAGGCTCTGGGTACAAACCTGGGTCGCCAGCATGCTAAGTGAACACCTATCGCTCGGCGCCACGGATCTACCTCTTAATATCTGCAACTCCTCATCCCTTGCCATTCTTCAGTTGAAACTTATGACACAATTGTTTCAGCAAACCTGTGGCACTTAATTTCAGCATTAGTTACACATTTTTCAGGAGAAAGCATTATATTGCCTCTGTTGGAAATGGAAAAATTCATTGGGGAACCAAATACCTTTGATGAAGTATTGAACATACCTGACAGAGGTCTGGGGACATGTTTCCTCATTATGTGTTTCATTTTTTATACTTCATTCAGTCAGTTCTATGCCTTTAGAGGGCTACATTTTACTCAGGAGCACTCCTTCACTATTTCACTCCTTGAACAGAGTCATACTTTTAATTTCACTCGTTGAACTAAGTTCCCCCAGATTCACTATCCATTACCACCCCTGTGTACTGCTCCTGTATTATTGTATCGTTACTATTGTTTGGTCTATTTAATTTTAATGTTTAATGTTGCTAAGTGCGTAGATTCTTGCATCATTGATGCCCTATAAAATCAAGTTGATCAACTTACTGATGTTGCATCTCAATTGGCCTACCATGAGGTAGTAGATTGTTAGAAAGAATGACAACACAGGTACTTTGTACTCTATAGCTAGCACTTTGGCTGCTCATAACGCTGCAAACTGCTACACCAAAGTATAGGATGAGCTGCAGACTCTCTGTGTCCAGTGCAGGAAAATACCCTGCTAACAAGACAAGGAGGGTGACAGCAGCTGCCCACAGCACCCTTTCAGCTGGAAGGGGATTGGTATTGCTAGGCTGTCTGTTAAGTCAGATGTTGGTGATTTTCAACTGCTCATTTAAGCTTCTGTAGTTTTTAACCTTCTCAGCAGCTTCTGAAATCATAACGAAGCTATGGAAATAGTATAATGAGGAGTTGTAGGAGCCCCGGACTCATTGATACATGTATCATTTTGCATGTTGTACCTTTACCCACTTCCCATCATTGACATCTATGAAACTGAGTGGCAGCAAGCATTATACATGTTGTGGGGCCTGACTTTCTTCCTTTGGCATCATTTCATGTCTTGTTTAAAAAATGATTCCACAAAATCTAAGGATCAAAGCAAGTGCTAATACTGTTAAGTATCTGAAACTGGCAGACTCTTCCTGTTGCACAATGCCTTGGATAAACCTTGGTTTCAGAGAGCAAGGTGAATCATAGGGCTGGTTAAACTAACATAATGATGAAAGTGTCTTTCAGTTTCAAGTTGTTAAGATAATTGCATCCATCACATATAATTCCATGGGGATTTTCGTGCAAGAAGGAGACAAATGACCCTCAGTATAGCACAGAGCAAACACTACTGTCTCTTTTCATCACACTTGTAACTGTCATATGCATTGATGTTACAGTGACTGAAAGATACTGGCTGTTTAAATTGCTTGGAGCTGTTGCCTACATAGGGAGCTAGGGCAGTAGATAAGGTAGTAATCGAACTGAAATGTTCTCTTATTTTAGAAACAGGTTTTGAATAGATCACAGTTGTGGCCAACTCTCAGTGGTTATGTCAATATGCACAATATTTGTTTTGACTCATCCATTTATTTTTATTTTTTACCTGAAGGTGGACTGGGACAATGCCCCTTTCAGTCATGTCTGACAAAGAAGTAAACAACAAGTACAATATTAATAAAAAACAATGTCAACTTGTACAGAATGTATAATTTAAATACCATAGAATCACAGAACATCAAAACTCTTGCATTCTGAAGATTTTAAAATCTTTTAAATTACTTGACCTTATTGTTCAACTGAGAAATTTGCCAGGTCCCTAAAAGGAAATCTTGAAGGCAAGTTTATGTCAGGATCCTGTTCTATTCTAAAAAGAAATTTTAACCAACCAGACTGTCTTCACAGCATGGGAAACAAAAAAGAGGTTGCACATGGAGAAAAGATGCAGGGATAATGGCAAGCAAAAATTCAGAGAAATCCTGCATTCAAAAAAATGAAAATAGAAGGACTGCTCACCAAATATATATCTCAAAGTGCTTCATTTTATTGTAGGTGCCATGTGCCAGGCCCTGACGTGTTTCCGAACTAATTTCCTTTTTTTTTTTGGTCTTCACAGCATGTCAGTATTGGCACTTGCAACAGCAGGGAGGTGGGAGAGGAAATGAGCATGGGATGCCGGAGGGCTAGTGGAGAGGGCGGATTGAATGTCTCACAGGATGCATGCCTCCTCAGGGTAGAAGGCTGACAGATCCCCACTGACTTTGCACACTTGGGGGCTCACAGGTGGTGTGGGTCAGCAGTGATGGCAGTCGGAGGGGAGACTCATGACTCTGTGATGAGAACACGCATTGCGTGCTCCTGCAATGCGTTTATGCCTATGTCTCAAAGGTGGTGAGTTCAGAGAAAAGCCATTCGAGAAAGAAGTTCATGAGTTGGGTGGTTCACACTTAATCCATGAGCCCAGCTGTCCATTCCATCTCGGCATAGTCCTGATATAAGTTTTTGTGATGTCTGTTAGCAAGAATATGTCCATTTAGCAATCATCCCACTTGGCCTGAATTGGGAGTTTGTACAGTTCTGAGAGGTAGTGATCCCAGGAAGACCCCTTCCCACTGTTGGACCTACAGCAAGACCAGGGGGTCCCTGTGTAACCCACAACAGTGCTGTCCTTGGGTGCCCAATTGTTCCCAGACTTGCTTAGAGTTTTTTTCTGGATCACACTTTTCATTTAATGAATAACTCTGCCAAGCTGCAGTTCCATTCCGTCCCCTTGGGGGCCCAAGAACAGCATGGCTGCTCTTGGTGGCATTGCCAACTCTAGCACTCAGTCTCCCAGCAGCCACTCAGGCCTGGTCTGGGGCCACTCCTGACCTGGCCCAGCCACACTCAGTTGCAACCGGTAGGTACTCGGCCATCCTGGCAGTGGCAAGGCTCCCTCTACTCCTCCTCCTCCAACTCCAAAGATATGTTAGACCCCACAAACTTAACCTTTGTTGCCCTCAATATATGAACTGGCATGGACTAAAGCACTCCATTTCTGCCACTTCCCCAGCCAGGGGAGTCCTGGACATGTCCAATAGTAGACCCAAAATAAGGGATCTGGCTATATCTGTGTAATGCCTGTTACCCTAGGAGGCTACTAGAGAGTGTGTTTAGGCTGTCTGTTCAGCCAGGGGTTAATTTGTGCTCTCCCTGGCATTCCTGTCATGAGTCATGGGCACTGCTGTCAGATAGTTGGGGCTTACTATAGTAACATAAACCATGGTGGAATGCAGCTAATAGTCCATTTGGGAGTCAGTTCTGAGTCAGAGTGCCAGTGAGGAGAGAGAGAGAGAATGACAATACCTGTTTTCTTCTGAGGGCAAAGACACCCAAATCACCAGTTGTGGGGCAGAGGCTGTCCCAAATAAAGCCCCTGGGCCAGCTGGGCTGAATCCAAACTACAGCATCTATTATCTGGTCTATGAGTCAATAGGACATTTTTTTACTGTCAGAACTTCACAGCAACCTGCTGTTGCTACACAGAGTTAAATGACTCCAGAGTGAGAGTGAGAGAAAGAGAGGCATACGTGATTGAAATTACTGGGGACTAGCTTGAAGACATAAAAGATTGTGTTAAATTTGAGGACCCTCTAATGTATTCTCAGCAGCCAGCTCTTCAGGATAAACCCTGAGGATGTTAGCCTGAAGGTGCATTGGAGGAGGTAGTAGTGCTCTGTAAGTAATAAGCCATGACAGGGTGTGCATTAAGGATTTTAATGCAAAGCCCAGGGGTATAATAAAGCACAAGGCCAAAGGATGAGTGCCCTTATACCCCTGGGAAGTGCATTAAAATCCTATTATACACTTTGTGGAGGGGCTTATTACACTTATAAAATTACTATGAGTAGTTTTTTGAGGAGGAAAATGTGATTTGGTACCTGACCATGTGTTTATTAGCGATTTAATCCATGGCCAGGTGACATCTCTAGGCCAATGAAATTTCTAGATTTTTCTTGCCATTTTATAGACGGGATAGTTGACAAGTGGAGGGGGTACCAAGGAGAAATCCTTCAGTAAGCCATTGGGTTTCTCCAGTTTGGGGGGGTCACACATGAATGCCAAGCTCCACTGATAGTGCTGTTTCTGTTGCCCAGGGAGGGCCAAGAAAGTTTGCCTAATTCCAGCTGGGACTGATGGTAAGGTGGAAAGGGACCCTGCAAGGAGTAGCATCATCATTTGCTCTGGTCACATCAGAAGGGGTACTTGTATGTATAGAGCCGCTGACTATGCCAGCTGTCTGAGTGGGTTAAAGTGAAGAAAAATTGTAATGCATGAAAAAAAGATGAAGCAAAAGATTTTATTTATTTAGCTTTTGTTGACCAGGTAAGTACACTAGACAAGACAATTGCCTATTTTCAGGTACGACCCGAGAGAGTACAGAAATTACAGATTTAAATACATTGGACGACATGGTACAGATTAAAAACAGCTTACAAGTCATGTGAGGACAACATAATACAGATTAAAACAGTTTACAAGTCTTGTAAGGCATAGTTTTGTTCAGTATGTACCCAACAGAGTAACACATGTAGCAACTAAGAGCAGTACAAGAGGCACAGTTGAGAAGTAGCAGATACAACACTATTTACAACTTAAAAGCCTCAGAAGTCAAGTCTTTTGTCCAGGAATACCTCCAGGAGAGAGGAGTGCTGTGTTAGATCACGGGGGTTTGGGGTAACCACAGGCCGAAGAGAGTTTGAGGTGGTTCCATAGGGAGGAACAAAGGCAACCCTGTGAGTGGGAGGAGCGGACCTGGGCAGGGAAAGCGTTCCATAGTCTGGGAGCACACGCAGCAAAATCCCTACCTCCCATTTGAGTCCGGGTAGCAGGTATCTTAAGGATGGCGGGCCCCTGGGACCTGAGGGAATAGGATGAGGAGGCAGCCAGGACAAGGAATTTTGCCAGCCCCAGGGGAGGGGGTGCCAGTGCCAAGGACCTTTCCCGTGAAGCACCCTAGGACAAAGTCTATGTGATTTGAGGGGGAGAGCCAGTTCAACTTGCTGTAGAAGTCACAATGGTGGGTGAGACGGGGGGGCCGCCAGAGCAAAGCGGCAGACATTGTTGTAGGCAGTAGACCACCTAGAGAGGTGAGCTTTGGAGGAGCGGGCAAACAAAAGGAGCCCATAGCAGAGCGAAGGGAGGAGCACACCTCTGGCAAGAGCAATATGGGCAACAGGAGTAAGGTTGCTTTTAGCTCTGTAGGCCAGACCCAGTTTGCAGTTGACAGTCTTGCATGTATTCTGAATATGGCGGCCAAGGTCAAGCTGCGGGTCCAGAGTCATCCCAAGGTATTTAAAGTTGTCAGTAGCAGGGATCAGAACACCGTCGGTACCAGAAACGCAGAACAGAGCAGGAGAGGCCTTAATCTTGGCCCAAGACCCAAAGAGCATGGCCTGGGTTTTTTTTAGATTAAGAACCAACTTGTGGGACGAGATCCATGACTGAATGTTCCCCAAGTCCTCACTCAGATGACGATTAATGACCCCTATCTCCGGGGAGTGAGTCAGGATGACAAGTCATCTGCATAGAGGATTGGCTTACAGTGAGCAGCGGCTGCAGGGAGATTATTTACAAAAATGGAGAAGAGCAGTGGCCCCAGGACAGAGACTTGGGGGACACCCATGGTTACAGAAATAGAGCCCGAGAGCTCCTTGCCATATTTAACAAGTTGCTTTCTGCCATGTAGATAGTTGGAGAACCAGCTGAGCACATCAGGAGATAGCCCATAGGATCTAAGCTGAGTGGAGAGCATGGCTTGATCAACAAGATCGAAGGCCTTGGAGAGATCTATAAAGATAGCTCCAGAACGTTTGCCCTAGTCCATAGCTGCCCTGATCCAGGATGAGACAGTGACAAGGGCAGAGGATGTGCTGTGCCCTTTCCTGAAGCCATGCTACACAGGTGACAATAGGTCATGTGACTGCAAGTACTCCGAGAGTTGCCCTGCCACAATTTTCTCAAGAAGTTTGCTGACCGCTGACAAAATGGATATCGGGCGGTAGTTTTCTATTAGTATGGGGTTCCCCTGTTTAAGGATCGGGACCACCCTGGTGACCTTCCATATGTCTGGAATAACACCAGATGACAGGGACAAATTGAAAATATGTGCCACTAAGGGGGCAAGACTAAAAGCACCAAGACTGAGGGGCTTCGGTTCCAACCCATCATGGCCAGCACTCGAGAAGAGGGAGAAGCCCGAGAGCAATCTCTGCATCTCTTGCACCATCACAGCCTTAAAATGAAAGGGCGGGCAGGGTGGTGATGGTGCTGGGACCCGTTCACCATTATCACCTCCACCAGGAGGGAATGACGAGGTGAAAGCAGACAGATCAGAAAAATACAGGTTAAAAGCATTTGCGATGGTTAGCAAGTTATTGCAGCTAGCACCATCAATAATCATATCAGTGGTCTCACCACTCTGGGAATCACTAGCTATTTTTTTTTTTATTTCTATATTTTTCTGCTCTTCCGGTCGGCAGCCTCATTCCGACCGGCCCCCAAGCCCCATCCCCCGGAATATCCGGCACCTACCTTATGCCCGGCATGGGAGTGGAGCCTGCGGGGGGGTTCGGTCATCATCCTGCTGCTGCTGGCGTTTTTCTGCTTCCAGTTTTCACCCAGGAGCCCCAGGAGTAGGAGCGCATGCGCCCTACGGCCCCGGTTATGGCTCCTTTCCCCCACCCCACAGCCTAGCACCAGGTCCCCTCTAAGCCCGTGCCACTCCTAGCCTCCACTAGGGGTCACCATCGGCCGAGAGGTGCCGCATCCCCTCCAGCTCTGCCCTCCTCCCCCTGCTGCCGACCTCCGACGACCTGGGCTTGTTCCCGACCCCGGGTCGCCGGCATGCCGTGAGGTAAGGCGTCCAGCTCCTCAACCCTCAGCGCCACCGGGCTGGCTCACTAACTATGTTTTTAATGTTTCTCTAGAACCTCCTGGGGTCTCTGGCTGAGTTCAGCACTGCATTTTTGCAAAACTCACTTTTAGCAGCCCTTATAGCTTTCTTTCCTGTACTGCTGAAATACAGCCTGATCTGCCGTGGCCTTGAATTTTGCCCAGCACTTATCTCTATACTTCAAGAGGGCTAGGAGGCTACCATGTAACCAGTTTGTAGCTAATCTCCTGACCCTCCGTCTGATGATGGGGGCATGCTTATCCTGCAGAGCCCTAAGAGTGATGAGGAAGTGACTGACAGCAGATGGGGAGTCCTGGGCATTCCATACTGCAGACCAGTCGGTGTGCTGGAGATCATCATGGAAGGAGCCAAGATCAAACCCGGAGTAGTCTCTGACCTGAATGATCTTATGCGGAATTTTCAGGGAAGGGATCTTCCACACACAGTACATAGGGGAGTGGTCAGAGATGGAGTCGGGAAGGATGCCTGATGAACTGATCCTCTCCAGTCTGTTTGTCAGTACCCAGTCCAGAAGAGAGCTCCCTCCACCACTGGGTGAGCACCTGGTAGGATCCTTGATAAGCTGCGACAAGGAGAGACCAGCAAGCAGTGGCTCAAATGCTTTAGTGTTACTGCCAAGCCAGTTAAGGTTGAGATCACCTAGGATAATTAGCTCGTTATGCTGGGTCACAGCACCGACTGTGTCGAAGAGGACGGACAGCCCCTCTAGGCCCCCCTTGGGAGGATTGTAGGTAAATATGACATGTATCTTTTTGGTCATCCCAAGCAACAGTACCTTGTGCAGTAACTCACAGGGGGACTGCAATGGCTGTTGGCAGGGTAAAACCGACAGGTTGAGGTGGCTCCTGTAATAGACCAAGATGCAACCCCCCCTCTTTTTTCCTGGACGATCAGGCCAGACGAGGTCATAACCAGGTAGGGCACACACAGAATTTGGAGTAGAGGGTTTAAGCCAAGTTTCTGTTATGCCAAGGATGTCCGGGCTGTGGTGGGTGACCCAAGCAAGAAGTTCTGCCAAATTAGGCAGGAGGCTATGGATATTGAGATGAGCTATTTTCAGCCCTTTAACAGCTGACCAGCCCACTGCAGGGGGCAGGCTTGGCAAGGTGGTCCAAGGTTAAGCTCAATGTCACCTGCTAGCTCTAGGATCACCAGTAGTAGCCAAAGGAGATGCCTTAACTCATTCTATCCTATTGTCACTTAGAATGTTCAGATACCCTCTGCCTGCTGCTAGAACACCTGTGTGCCTGAAGGGATTTTAGATCTGCAGCATTCATACAAACACACTGTGCTTAAATCTACATATCTTAAAAACCATACATCCAATTTTAAAACTGTAAAAAGAAAAGTTTTTCAGGACAAAAAGTTTTTGAAAATGAGCGAGGTTTGGTAATGTCTATTTAACTGGATTTATTGTTGTGTAAGGTTGTTTTCATATTTTAATAAATTCTGATGATTTTATCTAAATATAATTATGCTCTATTTAGTGATGCAAAAATATTAAATTTCTGTAAAATTGTTGATTAAAATTGTTAAAAATATACAATAAACATCTGTAACTGTCTAAATATAAATTTTGCAAGTTTTTTACAATTTTTTTTAGTCAGAAATCAATATCTGAATCTCTTGTTATTACAGTTTGAGTTTTTTGTTCCACTCCACTGGTTGGAATTTTTGCAGTGTTTAATTCTTCTTACCACTGATTTTAGTTTATGAATCTGATCATCAATTTTTTTGTTTTCCCCCCCCAGTTTAGTAAGAACATATTTACACATTACCTTAGAAAGACATATCAGGAAGTGATGCAGGAAGGAAGTGCTTTGTGAGGTCAAGTGATGTAAACAGGAAGAACACTTCCAGTGTAGGTCAGTGAGGTAACACAGGAAATGGAGACATTTGTTAGTGCTGGAGGTCTCTCTATGATTAATTGCATATGTGCTGTAGTTTAAAATGTATAATTTAATTGAAATAAACTATTTTATTTTATTTTTGTAATAAAATCCCATAATAAGAATAGGAAACTGTATTTTATTTGTGCTGTTTGCTTTATCATACTGTAAATGAAGCATGATGCTGTTCATGTAAAGGTTCGTGATCTTTCAGTAAACATCATGCTACATAAATCTGTGTATTTAATTTCCTGGTATAGTTTATTTTTGGGGGTTGTATTATGGGATGGTTTAAGGTGAGGGAATGACTGTATGATGTAGCACTGTATGTTAGTGGGGGGGGGTCCTGCATTCATAATACAGGCTCAGATGCACTTCATATGTTCTGGGGAAATGAGAGGGGCTGTATGCCTGTAATAATGGTGCTAATATACACTGTAGATACATGATGGGTATATGTATAGGATGATGAAATTGCTGAAAAGGCACTGGTAATTTGGGGTATACTGCATCATGGGGAAGGGGGTGGGTGTGCCTGTACCAAGGAATGATGCTCATAAGCACTGCAGTCATTTTGTATCATGAATTGGCACCTGCCCTTGGGGTATACTCAATTGTAGGGAAGCAGGTGGGGCTGCCTGCACCTGGTAAAGGTGTTCATATACCATGCAGAAACATTGTGGGTACACATACAGGGTGATGACATGGGCATCTGTAAAGGTTGTGTACTATGTGCTGTGTCACATGGTTTGCCTGCATACACATGTGATATGTTGCAACATTCAGTATGGCGCACTGTGTTGGTGGGAAGGAGTGTGGGTATGCCTGCACCATGGAATAATACTCATTGGTGCACATGTGTACTGTGTGCTATGTTTCATTTGAATGGACTGTATAAGTCATACACTGGCACTGATCACATCACAGCACAGTGCATCAGAGGTAAGGGCTGGTCTGAAGCATTATGAGCACAAGGGACTAAAGTGGTTGTGGAGTGATTCAAACTTGAATAGAACATTACAGTGCATCTGAGGGTAGTGTTGGAATGAATCTTGATGTGCACAATGGACTACACCATGGTGACTGAGGAGGGATCCATATCAGTAATGCACATCACAGAGTGTCAGAGATAAAGGTTGGACTGAAGACTGACGAACAGATGGACTAAATCAGTGACTCTGGTGGGATTTGAACCTGGACAGCACTTTACAGTGCAGTAGAGGTTGGGGCTGGACTGACACCAGCTCAGTCAATGGACAACACCATTGGCTCTGGAGGGATCTGAACCTGAAATACACTTCACTGTTCACTACAGTTTGGGGCTCGACGAATACATGATAAGGAGATAGATTTTACAAGTGGCTGTCGAGGGATTTGAGCCTAAAGAATACTTTACAGTGCATCAGAGATTGGGGCTGAACTTATGTCATATGAATTGATGGGCTACACCAGTGGATGTGGAGGGTTTTGAACATCAAATGCATTTCACAGTGCATTATGGGATTGATCTGGACTGATACATGGTAAGTCGATGACAACACCATCAGCTGTGGAAGGATCTGAACCTGAAATGCACTTCACTGTTCACTACAGTTTGGGGCTCAACTGACACATGATAAGGAGACAGATCTTACAAGTGGCTGTGGAGGGATTTGAATCTGAAGAATACTTTATAGTACATCACAGATTGGGGCTGAGCTGGTGTCATATGACTTGATGGACTACACCAGTGGATGTGGAGGGTTTTGAACATAAAATGCACTTCACAGTGCATTATGGGATTGGTCTGGACTGATGCATGGTAAGTCAATGGACAACACCATCAGTTGAGGAGGGATCTGAACCTGAAATGCACTTCACTGTTCACTACAGTTTGGGGCTCGACTGATGCATAAGGAGCTAGAACTTACAAGTGGTTGTGGAGGTATTTTAACCTGAAGAACACTTTACAGTGCATCAGAGGTTGAGTCTGGACTGACGTCATACGAGTCGATGGACAACACCAGTGACTGTGGAGGGATTCAAAACTGATTTGGCCTTTACAATGCATCAGAGATTGGGGCTGGACTGATGCCAGATAAGCTGAAGGCAACACCATTATTTTTTCATTTTAAAGAATCAGCAACTGCGTATTAGGGAGAAAACTCAAGTACAGAGCATGAGACAAACATGCTACTGACCCTAACCCACTTATCATCCATAACGCAGGGAGCAACATGCCACATAGATTTTAACATAGCTATAATCCGAACATAAACTCTTTAAAAAGTAACAAAAGGCGCTGAATTCATGTGACCTCATCTAGTACATGCATAAGAAACACTCTCCCATCAGGAATGCCAGCGGATCCATAAGATGTGATCACACAGGATGACCAGAAATTATCCCAAAATGAACAAAGTAACAACTATGAAAACTTATAAATAAAAATAAAAACAAATAAAGTAAATACAGATTACAAATCGAGGTTTTGGTACCAAAATGAAGTGAGTATTTTAGGTAAGAGCAACACCTCCATCTTGAAACTAAGTTTTCAGTCACCATGCTCTTCCTGCCCCAGTGTGCACTCTGACTGGTTAGTGGAAATAGTGATGTGTGCAATAAGCATAGAGCAAGCATGGCAACAGTGAGGATCAATATGACCAGATGGTGATGCACTACAGAGCTAGGGCAGGTGCAGGTGAGGGCTGTGACCCCTAAATGAAACATCAAAAAAAAATCACTGTACACTCCAGAGCCCAGAGCGCCACTTTCCCTCCAGTGACGGTTGTAAAAAAATATGAGTCCTTGCTTGAATGCTAAATAAGGATTTAGTCTAACATTTCAGGCTCACACATTGATAGAATAGTGGAAGGCACAACAAAAGATCTGCATGCAGGTTCCCTGGTGCTTTGACAACTAAGGCTTCATCAGGGGGATGGTGCCTGCATCTAAGACAATCCCTTTATACCAATTAAATTCAGAATTGGTGATGTCAGAAAATCTGACCAATCACAGAGCTCGATTTTTAAATACAGAAATATTCAGCTCACTTAGTGGTATAAATGGACTAATAGTTATAACAATCATGATATCAGTTACAACATGTTATTGTAGAAAAATACCCAAAAGACAAAAAAATACACCAAAGTGGTGACGGCCAATCGATTGCTCGATTAAAAAAAAATATAAGTTATGAAACTATAGTGTCAACCTGATCAGCTTAACATGTTACACTAAAATAAGATGATTTGTTG
The DNA here is from genome assembly GCA_016271365.2 of Neoceratodus forsteri. Taxonomy (NCBI): domain Eukaryota; kingdom Metazoa; phylum Chordata; order Ceratodontiformes; family Ceratodontidae; genus Neoceratodus; species Neoceratodus forsteri. The sequence goes on along the minus strand of CM057453.1, from coordinate 291,188,814 downwards.
TTATAATACAAGCTAATGGCAGAATGAACATAATACATCTTACACAGCACATGCAAAAAATAGTAAATTTATTTTTTTATGTATTAAGGCTTGTTTTCTCAAAAATAGCCAATGGGAATGCATATTATATTAGGTAAAATCAGTAAGGGTACGATGTCCCCTAATAACTGGTACAACTCAATTCATCAAATGTAAACAAATGCTTGAGCTGCACCAAGAGAAAGATATGGACACCAATCGGCGTCATCAGGCACTACAGCACATGATTTAGGATGCCATATGGTGTCATCAGGAAAAAGAGGTATGTTTTTTTATGACGCCATATGGCGTCATCAGGAAGGAATGAGTTAAGGGAGGGGAGCCATCCCTGGCAGGCAGCTTGCGGCCATATCGCCTGACCATAAGGGCAGGGCTCAAGAGGCACCTCAGTTCAAGACTGTAGAGAACCCAGGGAGGGGGTCTGCCTCCAGCTAATAGGTTGAAGAATGTGAAATCAGTCTCCACCGGCTGGGTACAGGTGCCCCAGGGTTCTTCAATGGTAGGAGCACCAGCACCCGTAAGCCAGGGGATGCTAAGGACAGTGAGGAGACCGAAGGCGAATGAGCACATGACTGAAAGTGGTGACACTATCTTAAATAAATGCTCAGGGTTCCCCATGTCAATACCAGGGGTAGATGTCAGGGAGCGATGGTAAAAAAACTATGCTAATCACTGGGTCCCAAGTAGCAGCCAGTGGAGCCTCCCACAAAAGGAAAAAAAAAACTAGGTGCTGCTGGTTACCCAGCAGCTACCATCCACACTTACTAGAATTAGTGAGCCCACTCATACAAGTGAACACTGATCACGTCCCAAAGTTTGTGAGCATCCGTGATATACTGAGGTAATAGCCACTACATAGGTGCTTCCTGCCCCGCTAAGGGATCCCACCTGTGGACGTGAGGCAGGGACCTCTCCTTACAATGCAAGGGTCACTGGCCTAGTGTGGGTACCCGGGCAGACTCAAACAGACATTGGCTATACTATGTGAGCAACACGGTGCAGGTAAGTTACAAGGCAGTACAGTAGACAATATTAATTAGGCAATCAGTCAATAGATACTGTAGTATTTGTGGAGTTCTGAATAAACCCTTCTTGCTTGACTCTAATTTTGTGAGGCCAGTTGGATTTGTTAGTGAGAGTGATTTCCTAGTGCATCTCTCTGACCTCTGCCCCGTGGTCCCCCAAACCAGACTTTTAACAACCCTGGTGTCCCCCCTCCCCTGGTGGAGGGCCCCACAATTCCTGATTAGTGGGGGTCATTCACATTTCTTCGCACAGTTATTGTGTCTTTTATAGTTATTTATTTATTTATGTCAAACATTTCATCAGGAAAGACATACTGAGCTGATAACTTGTTTCCAGATGTGTCCGGGGGTGAGGGTTAAGCGAGACAGATGAGGAGGAGACAAAATACATAGTATTAACAGCATTACAAAACAGAAGTCATAAATAGCAATACAGTATATCAAAGGGAGCATAATCATAACATTGTAAGGCAAATCAAGTACAACAGGTACATGTAGTAGGTAACAAATTGAGCTTCGATAGGTAGGGGGAATTTACTGAAACAGAAATAGAAGGGGGAAGAGGGGAGTAAAATGGCCAGGACAATATGAGTGGGGGTAAAAGAAGTCAAGCGGTAGAGGGTCATGGACAGTTGCAGGTGGGATTAGAAAAGTCACAAAGAGACTTAAGGGATAACACGAGAGAGAGAGAGAGAGAGAGAGAGAGAGAGAGAATTGACAGGGGTTAAGTAGACCAGAGTTTAGAAAAGCGATAAGAGAAGGCAGCTTGACTAACAGTAGAATTTCTAGATCATGAGTTCTCATATTTTATGACAGTGAGCCTCCCCTAAGCAATGGAAAAGATTTCGAGCCTCCCTCAAATTTTGCAAAAATGAACCTTGGGCCTCCCCATAGAAAAAAAATATGTTTTGCACAGTACACTGGGAATAAAGTGAGACTAATAAAGTTTACTGAATATGTTCTCTTGTTATTCAACTTATTGTTCTCCACCCTCAGACCCACACCCCCAGGTTATCCTTGTCACTATTTTTCTGACTCTTGGGCCCTTGTTGCTCTGTTTTCTGTCTGTCCGGAACAACTTACATAGCCACCTTCACCTCTCCCCCCACTTACCATGTTGTTAAGCAGCTTCACGTACTCTTCCCTCAGGTGACACCTGAAACAAACACTGGCTCTGTGTGCCTTTCCCAGTCATTCATCTGCATATAGATATCTACTGTAAAAACAAGCCTTGGGTCAGTGTGCCATTTCCAGTCACTCATCTGCTTATAAACACCTGGTGAAGAAACACACCTTGAGCCTGGGTGCCTTTCCTAGTCATTTATTTATTAAAAAGTTTCACCAGGAAATATACACAGAGCAACAGGATGCTCGTCTCACGGCACATCCTAGGGCAGGGGTGCAGGGATACATAGCAATTATGCATACAACATTCGAGCATGGAGGAACAACAATGAATATAACAGTAAGGGGGATGGGTACTGGGATACAGAACATTATTCATATAATTTACAAGTATTTGAGAAACACCAAGGAATATAACAGTAAGGGGGAAGGGTACTGGGATACAGAGCATTATACATATAATTTACAAGTATTTGAGGAACAGCAAGGAATATAACAGTACATTGAATTTATACAGTACAGAGAATTTATACAGAATACAGAATACTATAATATACAACCTTAAAACTTGTAATAGGAGAGGAAAGGGTAGGGTGGGCTTTACTGGGCAGGAAACTACAAGGGTTAGGAGGGGAAAGGGAGGAATCAGTTTACATATCAACAAACACCTACTGCAGAAACAAGCCTTGACTTGGTGTGCCTTCTAGTCACCAATTGACATACAAATACACACCTAGACACAAGCTACTTTCCTGGTCACCAGTCTGTGCATAAGTAAAGAAATTCAGCTGCCATTATTCATATTTAGTTTGCTTCATCCCATCACACAAAACATCCACAACTTAAAATGTTAATACTGTACATTCTCAAACTTGACCAGACCTGCCCTGGAGCAGTTTGGGGCCTCCCTTGGGAGGCTGGCCTCACCATTTGAGAACCACTGTTCTAGATGGAATAGAAGGGGAATGGGAGCTATTGCTGCAGAGAGGGTAAGAGGAAGGAGGGGGCAAGGATAGTAGTGAGGTAAGGTAGGAGAGAAGGAACCCAAACCAGAATTTGGATATAAAGGAGGCACAATGGGAAAGGCGCCTTGCATCAAGAGAGGGGAGAGAAAGGGCAGAGTAGAACGAGCCGTGGTAGGCAGGAGAGGGACAGTCTAAGGCAAAATGACAAAAAGAGTGAAAGAGGGGGTCCAGTCTGGCAAGAGAGGACTTGAGAGCTCCACTGTAAACTATGTCACCATAGTCAAAAATAGGGAGAATCATCTTTAAAACAATCTCTCAGTGGGCAGGAAGTGGGATACTCGCTTTGTTCCTGTACAGTGTAACAAGCTCAGAGTGGAGCTTATGATGTATGTTATCAATATGCACCGAGAAATCAAGATGTCGGTCAGTCTGTGAGGTACTTAAAGGAGAATACATCCTTAATCGCAGCACCATAAAGGGTATGGAATATAGGGAAGGGGGAGAGTCTGATAAGCCTTATTCAGGTGCCAAAAGTCATGGATACTGTTTGTTTTTTTTTCCCCCATTGAGAGATAGTTAGTTAGATGAGAACCAGCACTGAATATTGTCAGAATCCAGCTGTAGCTGGGAAGTAAGGTCATGGGAAGAGGAGTCAGATGCAAAAAGTACTGCATCATCAGTATACATATAAATGGACATGGGGAACAGACAGAAGGGAGGTCGTTCAAGAATATGGACAAGAGAATAATGGGGAGTGGGGAGAAAATGGAGCTTCTGATCCAGATAGCTTAAACCTTCCCTCGGGGCAGGCGTGGAGTCAACTGACTAAGGAATAAGAGAGGCCCACTGCTTTATGCTTGTCCAGAAGCAGGGTGTGTGCCAGCATCAAAACATTCAGCAAGATCTACAAATATGCTGGAGGTAATCAGTCCCTGATCCATACCTAAGAGGATGACGTCAGTGAGCTGGAGGAGGGAATGGAATGGAAGTAGGGTTAGATTTCCTAAAACCAGACTGGAAATGAGTGAAGAGGGAGGAGGAGCTGAAAAAGGATGGGAGCTGAGAAAGAACCAGGTGTTCCTGTAACTTAGTGATGGTAGGAAGGAGAGGAAAAGAAAAGAAGTTACCAGAAGAATAAAGCTTGCTACCTTTAGGAAGAAGAATGGCAATAGTAGCCTGTTTCCAGGCTTCATAGACCATGGTAGAAAGAAAAGAGAGGTTGAGGAGTAGGGGTAATAAGCAGGGTGATGACAGGAGCTGAGAGAAGCAGAAGCTTAGGATCAAGATCATCAGGGCAACCTCTCTAGTGAAGATTAAGGACAAGCAGGGCCTTATAGGAGGCAGAGGGAGTGGTAGGAGAGAAGAAAAAAGAAGGGGGAAGCCAGGGGGAAGGCGAGGAAGGGATGAGAAAGAGAGAGAGAGAGAAAGAGTACAGGTGGTGACATTGGAGTTAAAGAAAGAGGCAACAGCAGAAGGGTCAGAGATTACGGAGTCACCAACCTTGAGAACAAGGGAGGGGACTGGGTTGGAGGGGAGAAAAGGGAATGGATAACCTTTCAGAACTTGGAGGGGTGATTAATGTTGTTCTGCAGTGTGGATGAAAAACATTCACTTTGCAAGCCTGATGGCTTTGGTACAGGTGTTGCGAAGCTGCTGATAGTTAGCCAGCACAGCCAGGGAGCCAGTGATCTTAAAATGCCTGGGTCATGTCTGAAAATAGTCACAGCTTGTGTCTAGCACACCCACCCAGTTATCAAAAACTAAATAAATAAATTAAAGGATCACCAGGCAAGGTCTGTGGTTTGGAGGTAAGCTAACAACTCAGTTGTTATCCAGGGAAGATGGGAGCCCTGTACTCTGGTTTTCCTCAGGGGTGCATGAAGATGATCCCATACAGCCAGAAATTTGGATTGAAAGTAATGGAAGGCATAACTTATATTAGTGGCTACAGGGATGAGGGACATAGAAACAGAATTTGCCAGCAGAGAAGGACCACTTGGCTCACCCAGTCTGCCCATTTTCCCTTGTCTATAGTATCGCCGCAGATCCTGCTTGATCTCCAGCCCATTCACCCCCTTTCCTTTCCCTAAGATTTCCTTATGCCTGTCCCATGCATTCTTGAACCCCACCACTCTTTTTGCCCCCATCAACTCTGCTGGAAGACTCTTCCAGGAATCCACCACTCTTTCTGTGAAGAAGTACTTCCTCACATCTTTCCTGAATCTTCCCCCCTCCAGCTTCTTATTGTACCCCCTTGTCCTTGAGAACCTTTTTTTTTCCTGGAAAATACTTCGCTCTTGTACCTAGTTTACCCCCATGAGGTATTTAAAGGTCTCCGTCATATCCCCCTTGCTGTTCTGTCTTCCATGGTGTACATATTTAGGTCCTTTAATCTCTACTCTTAGGGCTTCAGATGCAGACCCTGCACCATTTTAGTTGTCCTCCTCTGGACCGCTTCCACTCTGTCTATATCCTTTTTGAGATGTGGTCTCCAGAACTGGACACAGTACTCTAGGTGGGGTCTTACCAACACTCTGTATGTAACCCTGATGCCATGTCCCAATGGGCTACTTACCCCCTGCCTGACTGGCCACACCAAGGTTGAGGGGTCTGGGTTCCTATTTTAGATTTAAAACTGGTTCTTTCCCGAAGAAAATATATTTGGGCAGTACCCCCACCTAGAATATACTTTTAAGTGGGCTACATAAAACCTGGTACAACCCCCTAGGATGCTGTACCCACCTACAGTATCATAATGTCACCCCACCCTTGACCCAATAACCAAAACCCCACATTTCGATATGTTGAATTAAAAGCTTACTCTAATAATATGCTCACACACAAGATTTATAAAAACAGTTAACCCAACAATTTATTTACAAGGAGTGAGGGTTAGGAATGGGCGAATTGGGAAGCAGAGGGTAAATATTTACATCAGGTGTTGATTTGCAGTTTGGATTAGCATGCTTGCATTGCGATCAAAATAATCTTTTTGCATTTTAAAGTCAAACATTAATCACAGTGGCAACACATCTATCTCTGATGGATTCAGGTCTCAAATACTATCTAGCTGCATTTTTAATTAGTTGACACATTTCCCACACTGCTACCAATCCCAGACTATTATAGAACCCTGCAATTCTACACATTAAACCTGGGTACCCAGCACTAAGTTTTTAGGTGCAGGCCTGAAAAAGTTGCAGCTGAGTTGGCCGGCGTTGCAGCTGGTTGGGGGCGGGCTCTTAAAAGAAAAGCAGACTAGCATCCCTTCTTTAGATTACGTTAACAATCCTGACTGATCTTGAAAAGCAAACTTTAAACTTTGACACTCTGGCCTGACGTTGTACATAGCAGATCTTGGGTTAACTATTTACAGTTTTTACAGGGTGGCAGAGGATGGCTCTGCTTACTCATGGTTTGAAGTCATCATTGGTGTAGAGAAGCTTAGCTGAGGTGCAGGCTGGAGCTTTGGCTGACCCCCTTTCCACCAGGCTGTTGCAGCTTTCAGGCTAGAACTCTCTCAGCTTCAGATGGTTGCCCCTTCTCTCTGGGCATGCAGTCACATTAGGAATAGTCCAGGCTGGGACCTGAGCTTGCACGCTTCAGACCCCCACGTCTAGGCTAAGCTCCTCAGAGGAAAGCATATGGCAGTGCATAGCTGGCACACTATCAGACTGACTCCCAGGCTGATCTGGAAAACAGTCTCTTGTATTCAGCACATTTACATTCAGCACATTCTGGTTGCTTTAAGTGGTCACAATCCCTTCAACCATGCACCAGCATGGCAGGCATGGTCCTTTTAGCTTTCAATACACAGTCTCTCAACACGGCTGCTTTCCCCTAGGGCTAGGGAGAATCCAAACTTGTACAGTCTCTTTCAGACACAATCTCTTGCTCTCTCTAAACAGAACAGCAGCTCAAGGCGTGACTCCTAACCAGGACAGCAATTTACTTGTCAGTAATTCCCTCTCTCAGACGCTTCTCAAAGCACAGATCACAATATCAAACGTCCCTCTTGGCTATGCTGGCACTTACAGCTCCAATTGGACGTTTACAGAGTCCTATCAGTCAACTCCAGGGAAAACTCTGACCTCAGAATACTTTCCCCTTCATTCTTTTAGGCACACTTAAACAGTCACATTAGGTATTTCTCATAACTGGACCATCTGCAGTCATTCTTACATTAGATGTCCACCCTATCTCAGGCGCTGATCAATCGCAGGGTGCAGACAGAACACGAGCACCCCTTGACTTTCTGGGCTTCTTGACCCCAAGCAGGTTTCCAAATATCTTGCACTTGTAAGTAGACGTTTACTCACTCAGAACGATTCTGAAAGGTTTTCATTTCTTGAAGTTACAACTTCATCAGCCCTCTCACTGCTCAGGCAGAACGTTTATGCAGCTCTCTCACAGCTAAAGAGAAATTCAGGTTTCTCCCACATTTTCCCCAAAATGTGGAAAGGCAAAGGCTAGCCCTGGGGGAGAATGACTGGTAATTCCCAGGCCAGCGACTCCACTTTCTGGCAGCCACTTTCTCTCGGGAGACAAAGCTGAACATACTAGGCCCATTCTCCTTAGCAGAGAGCCAGAGCCCCTCTCCCTGTGGAGGGGCTTGCATCAAACTGAACTCAGACTCCAAAGTCCCTGGGTTTTGGGAGCACTCTGAGGCTCCTGATTGGATGAATTCACTTGTCTGTGATTCTTGGTGTTCTGTATTTCCAAAGTACTGAGGTCTCTTTTGGCCCTTGTTCTGGTCACTGGTCCCCTCTCTAACCTTGCCAAGGGCTGGGACCACTGAAAAGCTATTTGTCTGACCGCAACCATGGTCAGGACCTGGAGCATGCTTCTGCGCATCTGTGAGCTGCTGGCTGGCCATGAAGTGAATAGGGAAATGCCGGCAGCTCCACTACTGCTCCACCAGCCCATCGTGGGCTGAAATTAGATGCAGGGGCTGAGGACACAATAAAGGACTCGGGCCAGGTGGTGAACAAATGGGGAAACACTGGGGGACAATCTGGATACCCGAGGCACCAGGAGGCAGAAATGGGAGGCACTCCAGGGAATGGGAGAAATGGGGCAAAAAATTAGGTAAGCCCCATAGAGGGGTTACATATACAGAGGCAACACCACCTCCTTCTTTCTGCTGGTGATACCCTTCTCTATGCAGTTTGGTGTAATCTGCAAGAGGCAGACATTTCCCTTCTAGTACCACTGCAGTGCCACTTATAAAGGCATGAAAGAAGACCGGTCCCAGGACTGATCCCTGAGGCACTCCGCTGGTCACCCTTCCTTTGTCTAAGCAAACTCTGTCTACTAGCACTCTCTGCTGCCCCTTAACCAATTTCTTACCCAGTTTACCACCCTTGGACTCACTCTTAAGATATCCAGCTTGCTTACTAGTCTCCTGTGTGGAACGGTGTCGAACCTCTTACTGAAATCTAAGTAGGCTACGTCCACCGCCCCGCAATCTAGTTCCTTGGTCACCCAGTCAAAGAACACTATCAGATTTGTTTGACATGCTGCCTCCCCCAATCAATCCATGCTGCCTCGGGTCTCGTAACCCACTGGATTCAAAATATTCCACAATCCTTTCTTTCAGCAGTGATTCCAATAACTTTCCCACAACTGAAGTCAAACTGACTGGCCTAAACTAGTCAACTTCTTCCCTACTACCACTTTTATGAAGTAGGACTACATCTGCCCTCCTCTAGTCCTCTGAGATCACTCCTGTTTCTAATCAGCTGTTAAACAGGACCATCAGAGGTGCAGGCAGTACCTACCTGAGCTCCCTCAATACGCTTGGGTGGACCCCATTTGGCCCCATTGCTTTGTCAACTTTTAGATTTGCAATTCCCTTCAGGACTCTCCCCCCTCTAAAAATAGACTAGTGTCCATCTTCCTCCTTTCAGTGCTCCTATTACATTTTTGTGGTCCCATCCCGTCTCTTTGCCCAGACCATTTAGATGCTCATAGGTTGGCTAGGAGGGAGGATAAGTCAAGTGAATTGAAGGACCTGGAGATATATAAATTTAAGGAGGCCTTAGGATGATGAATCTTATACACACAGGGCTGGATATTCAAAAGGGTTGCGCCATGCGCAATAGGATTGCGCCTGCGTAAGTCTGAAATTGCGCTATTCTGCCATATTCAGCAGGAGGCAGTTGCGCCCCCCAAGTCAAGCTGAGCAACAGCGCAATGCAAATGAATGCATGCTGAACTGGAGGGGGAGGAACCATGCATAAACTGCACATCCCGATATTCAGCGGGCTGTGCAGAGTTATGCTGGCGCAACCCCCAACCTGCGCCTGCACAACTTTGAGCCCAAAAAAAAAGGAGTAAGTCGAGGGCCACCCACAGGTGAGCTGCTGCATTGCAGGGCTAACACAGCAGCTGCCACCTGTGGGTGGCCCTCAACCTACTCCTGTGCCCCTGCAGCCCAATCGTAGCATATAGTAACCCTCCCCGACCGGGTCTGATCGCAGGCAGATGTCGAAAATACCCCTCCCCCGACTGGCCCCATCATGGGCAAAAGTGAAAAAGAAAACCCACCCCCACCAGCCCGATCACGGCACCAAAGTGTCCAACCCCCGACCATATCCCTGGTGGTCCACTGACCGCTTAAGCCCGATTATGGCTGCATAATGTTTAAATCCCCCAAGAACATATCCCTGGTGATCCAGTGGACTGCTAAGCCCGATTGTGGGCTGCATAATGTTTAACCCCCAAGAACATATACCGTGGTCCAGTGGACTGCTAAGCCCATCGCGGCTGCAAAATGTTAAACTCCCCCAAGACCATATCCCTGGTGATCTAGTGTCTCCCCACCCACGAAGCCCCACCACCTGCTCCCCGGCAGCTGGCGGGCGGCAGCATCACTACGCCTGCACCCCGCCGCCCTGACTGACTGCCTGGTAGGGCTGCACGCCCATTGGTGCACAGCAAGAGCAGGATGCTGCCGCCCGCCAGCTGCCGGGGAGCGGGTGATGGGGCTTAGTGTCCACTGGACCACCAGGGATATGGTCTTGGGGGTTGACACTTGGTGCCGCGATCGGGCTGGTGGGGGGTGGGTTTTATTTTCACTTTGCCCGCGATCAGGCCAGTCGGGGTGGGGGATTTTTACACTTTTGCCCGCGATCGGGCTGCAGGGGGCGCTAGTCCCTCGATGGTTGCTGCCTGGCAGGGCACCAGGTGCAAGTCCTTGGGGATCGGGCGCACCTGCATGCTAATGGCATGCAAATAGGGCCATAAATAGATGCAAATGGCCCCCTGCGCCTTCATGAATTATAGCCCCATTTGCTTGTCACCTTTTGAAATGGGAAATTTCGTATGGCGCAATGGTATAGCGCCCACCGCTTAAGATGCTCCACTCTGACCACTTGCGGTGGTGCAAGTTCCACGCTATGCACAGTGGTTGTCACGGGGTGATATTCAAAGGAGTTGCTCAACAGCGCAACCCTTTGAATATCGCCTCGGCCACACCCCTGCGCAACTATTTTGTGCAGTGTAAGGGCTTGCGCCACAAAATAGCGCAGTTTGAATATCCAGCCCACAGTAAAAAACCATATGGTCACTTAGGGTGTCAGGAATAAATAGGGATGATGGGACCCAGTCTAAAAGAGAGTGATTTAAAGATTTAAAATTTAGACAAATGGGGTCATAAATCAATTGAGTCAGTTGCAGGGATTTTGTATTTTGGGAAAATTTATTTGTAGTGGGGGAGAACCAATTTATATTAAACTCACCAATGATAAGCAGCTCACCTCTGGAAGAATTGGAGCAGATAGAGGGAAGTACTTAAGTAACTAGAGCAGGGAACATACCAGGGCAACAGAAAACACTAGCAATAAAGATGGGAACAGAGAAGGGAAGGGAGAGTTTGAGGAGGTGCAGCTTATAGGAGGAAGAGGAAGAGACAGAAAACACAGTCACAAACTGGATGCTGGTGGATATGTAAACAGCAACACCACCACCCCTCTATGTGCGATCCTGCCTTGCTAAGGTGTAACCAGGGATAGCCACAGCAGAGTCCTGTACCTTAGAGAAGAGCCAAGATTCAGATATGACAAGTACATCTGGCCGTAGGTTAAGCATGATAGGTTGTAGATGGTCAGTTTTTGGAAGGAGGCTTCAGATGTTTAAATGGACAACCCTCCGTCCTCTGGGAAGCTGAAAGGGTGGTATTGTGATGGGTCCAGCATTAGGTTAAATGTCACCTGCCACCAAAAATGGCAAAAAAAACAAGATTATTTATGGAACCAATATGCTGACTGGAAGAGGGGGCAGTGGGGAGGAGGAGGTGGGAGGATAAGGGGAGAAAAGGGACACAAAGCACCAGAGAACTTCAAGGTGGAGTCAAAGAGCAGGAAGAATGTGACACCCAGGATGCTAGGGGAAGTGGGAGAGGGAGGAAGGGAAGGGAAGAGAGGAGGAGGGAAGTATAGGGATGAGAGGGAGGGAAGACTTATGGAGGGAAGAGCAGCAGACAGTGGAAGAGAGAGAGAGAAGAAGGGGAAGAAGAGGATGAAAAAAGCAAGAGAAGTTAACAGCATAGTGTTATAACACCCCCATGCCCCTGTCTAGGGGCATAACTTTCTTTTGCAGGTGTTCCAGAACAATAGAAAGGGAGCACTCTAAAGTGCCAACATTGAGACAAATGCACTTCCAAATTAAGGCAGGGAAATAATATTCCTACCTCTCAGGCGTCTTCAACACTCGTGCACTTTATCTTCTCCCTCGTTATTTGATTTTCTCTTCCTCAAAGCTGCCCACAGGACCAGGACCTCTGCGCTGCACCTCAGCTGTTTCAGGAGCCCTTACGCTCCCACCCAAGGCTGGATGAATACTGCAACTGGAATGCAACTCATGGAAAATTAATCAAACTGATGATGGGCGGGAGAAAGATTTTATTTCATTTACCTCCCCTCTCAGTTACATAATGCACATAGCCACTATTTCCTCCCCAAACTGGCTTTTATTCTGCACCTGTAATGCAAATGATTTCCAGCAATACAGGGGTCACATAGTCATCTTTTAAAAAAATAAAGCAGCTACATGGGGCTATTTAACTTTTTACAAACACTGGCTGGACATTCTAATGTAGCAGTAATGATGGATACAGGCAGACACAAGCAAAGATTCTCTTTTTCTTCTCTCACTCTCGCATGCTCTACTGATACCTACGCGAACTCAGATCCCTGCAATCTCCTGGCTTCTTAGGATCTGGTAAGGCAACACTTTGTTTTTTTCTTCCTCACCTGTGTCACTCTCACTGGCACTGGTCATCCCCCCCCCCACACTCTGGCGTGGGAAAGCAAGCTACCTCCTCCTCCTGGACCCCTGGGCGCTGGTCCAAGCCACAGGGCTTCCAGGAATTTTACTGATGACCTAGGCCCTCGACTCTCTTACAATGGTTGGCACTGTACCCTGTGCTAATGCAACACCTACCACCTCCACTCGGCTCTGGCTCAGCACCTAACGTCCCACTAGTGGCCCAAATCACTCCGGGTTCCACTGGTCTTAACTCATCGGGGGTCCCAACCAGGCCCACATCCCCATTTTCACAGCCTGGGCTTGAGTTAATCTCCAGCATGGGGGCTACCCTCCAAGGTCTGCCATCGCGGCCTGTGACCCGCCCGGACCTCAATGTACCAGCCCCCCAGGACCTACCCCTCCAAAGCAAACCCCATAAATTGGGTGAAAGGCCCCCAGCTCCCTCTACTCCCCTCCAGGCCACACCAGGTATGAAAAGGAGCCACTGCCACTGACTCCCCTCCTAAGAGGGCCCTGCCAATGCTCTCCCAGCCATAGTGGCCTGGGGTACTCTTACAAGAGGTGTCTAAGGCCTCCTACACTTTCCTGGCCTACAAAACCACCTACTGTCTCTGCCCCCAATGATGCAGGACCTGGCTACATATTCTCAATGGAGCTCCATTCCTCCACTCCTCGTCAACCATGATGCATATGAAAACCATCCTAACTGTACTGTTTTGGGGGGTTCCCCCACTGGCCCTCCCAGACTGCCAAGCTCCCTCACTTGCCCACCTCATCTGCTGCTAACTCTACGCTTCCAGCCTCCATCCCCAGGCCTAATGCCCCAGCTGGAAAGGCCCAGATACTTACCGTCTGTTCCCTTTTATACTCCCTGAGACCTGCTCTCTGCTGCCGCCTTGAGGCGTCCAGCAGTCCATTTCCTCCAGAGCACTTATCCATTCCCTAGCTCTGGGGATAGGAGGGGGAAAGGGATGCCTAAGATGGGAATATAAGCCCCTCTTTTACAGGGGGCTTGCACTCTTCCCCACCCAGGAAATCATTCCCCTCTGGGAATTATGGCAAGGGCCCAGTGAAGGTCCTCCCATTAGATTGGATATGCGTACTCCCTAGCCTTCTGGCATTAGACACACCGTGCCTGGCCACAGGCACCACCCAACCTGCCTGCCTAGCTCAATTAGGGTTGCCACCTCTGAATAAGGCAAAAACCGGACCTTATGCTCCGCCTCTATTTCGGCCCTAAACCACACCCCCTTTTTGGGCCCACCCCTTTAAAAACCGATGACCAACTGAAACCACCACACAAAATTTACTGATCAGTGGACATCAAGGAACTGCACCACAACACCACTTATGAATTAATAATATAATAGTTTATTGCACTTTGAAAGTTAGACAATTACAGATTTAAAACACACTTTCACATGGGACACATGCACTATCAAACAATGGTTGCACATATATGATTTTTATTTTTAAACTGGCAGAATTGGCAGTTGTTTGGCACGTATTGTCTCATCAGTTCATTGGCACTGTACTTTGAATTTGTATTTTGTATTTGATTTTGCTGCATCTAACAACTTTATATTGTTTTTTTATAAAGGCATGGAACTGTGAGCAGCTATGCTGAAAGTTCAGTTTAACCTACAGTTCAGCCTTTACTAAACTGACAGACATACGGTTCCTCTCATCTGTCCAGCAGTTCCCCATGATAGAAAAAACTCTTTCTACAAAGCTGTTGCTGACAGGTATTGACAACACAAACTGTACAAGCTGTAGAAGAGTTTTACATTCTGGTGCCTTGGCAAAAAATGTTACCCATTTGTCTGCCACAGACCCTGTCATGCCACTCAGTACTGGCAGTGCATTACTCAGCAGACAGTATTCTGAATAAAGTGTATCCATGTCCAACTGTTCGTGGGCTGCAGAATTTCTGCACAGCGGAGCGGTTCATTCCATGCCATTTCTGGCTTGCTAAATGCCATGATCTGTATCCCCTGAAGAGGACTTGTTTCAAATTGGAACCATTTGTTTAAATACATAATGGCTCAACTGCAAAATCCACAGAAGTCTTTTAAAATTCTGTCTCTGATGTTTCCAGGAAATGTCTGCAGTGCTGCATTCACTTTGTAGCCAAAAAAAGTTGTCCTCCAGTCTTTTCTCCAGTTCCTGTTTTAGGTTATGCATTATGTCATACACCTCTGTACTTGTCACAGTTTTGCTCTCCAACAGTGCTATTGATTTGTGGAAAATGGCCATTGTATACTGCATAAAATGGATATAGCACTCTCCCTCAGTAAGTTCATCGCTGCTGCTATACCCATCTTCATTTTCTGCGATGAACCTTCAAATGGCAGGATGGCATTCCTCTGAACCCTGGCTGATGAAGTACGATTTAACTGCAGGCCAGCACTGGAGGAACCTGTTTATTGCTGGCAGGAGGGAAAGCCAGCGAGTGACCACATGGCATAGCAGATCCTTCCATTCCAGCTCAACAAAGGCAAACATGTCTTTTAGCTCATTTATATTCTTAGCAGAGCTGGAAAACTCATTATATACTTTTATTACCAAGTTTTCCACGTCATACAGTACCTAGTCAGAGCCTTACTGGCATTCCTGGCACAGTTATGGATGACATGGCACAGGCAGTTGGCAGACACAAGGTGGGCAACTTTTGATCTTAAGTTTTGAAAAACTGAATGATGTTTCCCATAATTTACAGAGACATTGTCCGCAGCATAGCTTGATAAGTGTGCAAGCTTTAAACCTCTGCTGGTCAGGGATTCAATAATTTTTGCTGTGACAGCATCTGCAGTTTCATTGTGATCTTCACAAAAGTCCAGCAGTTTCTGCTGAATCCCCTTTTTGGGATCAAAGTACTGCACAGCAACTGGAAACATTTTTTTATTGCCTTTATTTGAAGCATCTGATGCAACAGAGTAAAATGAACTGCCCATTTCTTGTAACAGCTGTTCCTCCCCAAAAGGTGCCAGGACATTGGTGACAATGCTCTCTGCCTTTGTTCATCCACAACTCATTTTGGATGTAATACTTGAGTCTGTGTAGATCTGCTGGGTTATCTTCATTCCACAGTCTATGGACAGGTAGGAGTGATGATGCTGGACTCCATGGTATAGTTCTGTGTTCATTGCCATCACTTTATTGCTTTGAACTATTTTTATGCAACAAAAAATTTCTTCATGATACGTATTTTCTTTTTGCAGGTGTGTTAGCTGTTGGTGTTTTTCACTTTTTTCATGATTCTTTACTGCAGCCTCAGCATCCCACTTCACTGTAAAAGCAAAGCCACAGACAGTGCATTTGGCAGAATTTTCCATTCCTGGTCCTGCAGATCTGATCCAGGAATACTTGCTTTCCCAAGCCTTGTTGTAGCAGCAAAATATTTTGGCCTTCTTAGCAGGACTGCTACTCCTTTCTTCATCATGAATGGTCTGGAATCTTTTTCCACTAAGACTCATGTTTCTGTTAAGCAGAGCAGAGAGGGTAAGAGTCAAAAAGAGCTACAAAACAGTGTGTGATGGCCACTGTCGGAAGTTCCAGGACAGCAGGATGTCACAGGCTCAGTCCGTTGGCAGCACAATATGAACATTTTACTGTAATATTTCAGAGATTGCAGTGCGACATGCAGTTGTGGTGGAGCTATCAGACTGACTGAAAGTAGTGGCCAGTCCTCCTTGACTTGGCAGTATCAATAACACAGAGCAAATAAAAGTTGCCAGAGCATCTCAGAAGAAGAAGAAGAAGAATCAGCATTTATGTAGCACTTTGCATACACAGTGTACCCTAAAGTGCTTTACAGGCAATGCTAGACTGGTAGTGAAGTGACTGAATGTGTAGTGGCAGCCATATCAGACATCAACACCCACCCACAGCCTATACAATTGCTGAACCAGTTTTGTGGGAAGGGGAATGTTGGTCAGGACACCTGGAATATCCCCTACTCTTTGTGAAGAATGCCTTAGGTTCTTTTACTTCCACCTGGACACCCACCAGAACAGCACCAGGACGAGTAGAAGGGACCTTGGTTTAACGTCTCATCCGAAGGACCGCACTTCCCAACAGTACCGCACTGCACCCCCTAATACTGCACTCAGGTTCCAGCGTTTTTTTTTTTAGGTACAAGTTCAATCCTGCTGTGTGATGAGAACCCACAACCTTCTGGTCCAGAGGAGGATGTGCTACCAACTGAGAAATGCTGTACACCCCAGAGATATTTTTTGAGTATGGTTTTACACTTCTAAGCCAATATTGAAAGGATACATACCAAGGGATAGCTTCTTACAGGGTGATGAAGAAACACATGGTCTGACCTGTTCACTTAACTATCCTTTATCAGGCCCCAGTTTTCTGAAAGGTGATAGGGAACCATTTTTACAACCTGAGATGCCCTCCAATGGTCATGGCCAGATTAATGGATGTGGGGGCCCTACTCCAAGTCATATTTTGTGGCCCGAGGGGCCCCTAAATGCCAACATTCTACTCTTCTGCAGTAACAACCAGGGTACTCAAGCAGGATGTGGTTTATAATGCTATGTGTTATGCCACATGACTTGACAGGTCACATGCCCTTGATTATAAACAACACAATTCAGAATTACCAATTACTGCACAAAGAAACATTTTATCAGTACAATATTAACATTTTGTAAATTTTCACTTTTTAGTTACCTTTAACTCATCTTGTTTTTCCCACGCCACTACTGTACCTTGTAACTATTTTTGTTATTAATAATTACGGATCCTCTTTTCTTCCTCTTTTTTTCCCTCCCCTGAGACACACCTGGACATTAGACTTCAATTAGTGTGCCCTGCCTTCCCAGATATCAAATTCCAATTCCATATAAATAAATTAATAAAAATGGGGATTGTAGCTGCCATGATCTCCCTGCACATGCCTCCTTGAATACCTATTCTCTCTGCCAAAACCAAAAAACTGAAGCGTGTATTGAAGCAGTTAGTGGGGCTCACAGCTCCCTCCCATTATTTCCCTGCTCAAGACTCCTTCGAGCTCCAAACCTGAGACATGCTCAAGCTCCTTGCCTCCGCAATGCATCTGCCACAATCACCCTCTGTGCAGCTACCTTTGTCCTCAGTTCTGTCTGTTCTCCCACTGTCTCCGCTCCTCCATCTCCAATGTCATTTATGGTTTTGTTGTCAACCTAAAAGTTGCTTTGCTGCCAATGCTGAGTTGCCACATCCTTGCCCCTACTCCAAGTCATGGATGCCAAAGCACTAAACAGAGTTGTGCCAAGAAGACTGAGCCTTAAGAACCCTGCAGGACCTGCAGGTGTTGACTGCAGTCACTTCAGAAATTAAGTTTCCTAGAGCAACCTGCTGCAACTTCCCAGTAATGTACATGACTCAAATCCAACCAAGACAAAACTGTGCCAGTCAGCGCAAGTCGCGCAAGTTAGTTCCCCTCAGGTGACTTATTAGCATCTCATGGTCCACTTAGTGCCAAACTCAAATCTTGTTAAAGACTCAGTAAACTACTCAGGTTACTGAACACTCACAGACAGACCATGACCAGAGGCAGCCACAGCTTAGTTTGTTTCTCCAATGCAATAAAACAAGTTATTTCTGCAGCACAAATGACTTGGACACTGCAACATGCAGGCGACTAGTCAACACAACATACCTGGTGTGGCCTGACTGATGTGAATGTGACTGTGATGAGTCCAGTCTGTCCTCGTGATTGTTTCCTCCAGATTACACAGGCGGTGGTGACACGACTCAGCCTTGCAGCGTGGCCTGGCATGGGAGGACTCCTCATAGTCAAAGCAGGACCAAAGGCCAAACTAGCAGCAGCACTGACTGACCCTGGCTAGTGGCTACACTGAAAACACCAGCAGCACGTGACGCTGTACTGAAGCCACATCTGACTCCGGGTGACCCCCCGTGGCCTGCTCAGATTTTCTCTCTACTTTTGTGTCTTTAGACAGACACTCTTCTTCTTTGATAGATGAGACCAACCACCGGCACCGACGACTGACTGCCACAGCTCTCTCTCGTTCTCCTCCTGTACTCCTCATTACTGCCTGGCCACATGTCCTGATGCCATGCACATGCACACACTGATTCCCGCTCCCCAGTAGCCACACCTCCAGAGGACCTCTGATGAACATGATTGGTTGTGTGTGGTGCGGTCAGGGTGGATCAGAGGTGAAGCTGGAGCAGCCGTCAGAGAAACTGAGAGGCTCACTTGCTCAGAGCAGCTGCGGGGGGGGGGGTCATCATTCACCAGGCTGACTCAGTGAGGTGGGGGCTGACTGACTCCAAGGAGGGGGCTGCTTTTTGGGCAATTCAGCCTGTCAGCGGTTGTCCAGTACAGCCAGAATTACAGAAAATAACTGTAAATAAGTTAACAGTGGGGTCCCTCCTGAACCTCGAGGCCCTACGCCATGGTGTAATTTGCATACAGGTTAATCCAGCCATGCCAATGGTCCCTTTAGTGTATAACCAATATTCTAATTTGTGTGTGAACTGTTTTGAAAAATTAATACTCTAACTGGGTTGCCTTTGTAACTACCCTGAATCCCTCTCTCTCTCCTCACCAGTTGGTGCTTTCTCTTTTCATACTGCCTGAACATTCTATGACATCAATAATATCAAGCCAGGCCATTCAGATTAATAGCATGGAATGATGTTATCGATGTCATAGAATGTTTTAACAATATGACAAGAAAGAGCAGTAGCCACTGAGGGTAGCCACTGAGGGTAGCCACTGAGGAGGGCTGAACTCTGATCTGAGGTACCCCAGCTAGATAGTGTATCAAAATGGTCAACGCATATTAGAATACATAACTGGTATGGAAAAGAAGATGGAAGGGCAAGAAACAACTATGTAAAAAAAAACAAAAAACAATTGCCCAGCTCCTTTGAGTGAGTTACGACAATAACATACCCTGAAGACTTTAGCAGTGCCAGTAGTACAGCCCTCAGTTAAGATTTTACAGCAATCTGGGAAAAGAATAGATACTAATGGTTGGATTCTTATAAGGTGATTAAGAAACAAAAGATGTGACCTGGTTAGCTAAATATCCACTATCAGGTCCCAGGGTTGTTAAATGAGTTGTGATACAATACCATGAAAGTTGTAGTAGCATGGCCCATAGTTTGAGCAGTGAGATTTAAAGCAATGTGTGAAAAGAATAGATACTATGGGCTGCTTCTTATAAGGTGATTAAAACACAAAAGATTAGGCCTGGGCAGTTAAATATCCCATTAGCAGGCCCCTGGGTTCTTAAGTGAGTGCTGATAAAATACCATGCAGACTTTGGTGTGAGCAGTTACATTTTAAGTCAAATACACTGTGTCTGTTTTTACTTGATTATGGAAGGATAATCCTGGCTATGGAAGTCTCAGCTAACTTCAAGAGTTTTGCTGTGGCACACTGAGCTCATCACATAGATGCAAAGCACCAAATACAATACAGTATTTCATCATTTTTGAATGAAACACAAAAGGCACTTTTAGGTTTTGAATGAGTTTGCCTTTTGTCTGTACTTCTAACAATATCAACAAAGCAAGGAACAAATCCCACCCCAACCCCCACACACACAAACACAGAAACATAGACTTTGACGGCAGATAAGGACCGCTGGCCCATCTAGTCTGCCCATTTCACCTACAGGATACAGGGCCGTAGGATCCTAGCGTTAACCAACAGCCTATTTCTTCCTATCCCCTACAAGAATTGCCTTATGTGTGTCCCATGCATTCTTGAATTCTCCCGCAGTTTTAGACCCACAACCTCCTCAGGAAGGCTGTTCCATGCATCCACTACCTTCTCTGTGAAATAATACTTCCTCACATTGCCCTGGAACCGCCCCATCTTTAAATTGTGTCCCTTGTTCTTGCATGTCTCTTTTCTGAAAGATACTACCCTCTTGGACTTTGTTGATTCCACTGAGGTACTTAAAAGTTT
Organism: Neoceratodus forsteri; assembly: GCA_016271365.2. Lineage (NCBI taxonomy): Eukaryota > Metazoa > Chordata > Ceratodontiformes > Ceratodontidae > Neoceratodus > Neoceratodus forsteri. The sequence continues at coordinate 291,168,445 of CM057453.1, read as the reverse complement.
CTATCATGTCCCCCTCTCCTTCTTTCCTCAAGGGTATACATATTAAGCTCCTTTAGTCTCTCCTCCATACAGCTTCTCTTGCAGACCCTGCACCATTTTAGTTGCTCCTCCTCTGGACTGCCTCTATCCTGTCTATGTCTCATGGAGATGAGGTCTCCAGAACTGGACGCAATACTCCAGATGGGGTCTCACCAACTGTCTGTACAGGGGATAACAATCTCCTGTTTTCTGCTGCTGATGCCTCTCCCTGTGCATCCCAGTATACCCCCAGCCCTCCCTACTGCCTTCTCACATTGCTTGCTAACCTTAAGGTCATCTGATATGATTACCTCCAGGTCCCTTTCCTTTTTTGTTGTTGTTACTACCCCCCCATTGTGTATTCTTTCCCTAGATGTAGCCCACTTCAGCGCTTCATACTTTAACGCTGGGTAATATAGTACCACCACTCTAGCGCCACCCGATTGAGAGCTGTCTTAGTACAGCGCCATCTGATTTCAGCGCCAGCAGTTCAGTGAAATAAATACATGCCTCAGCAGTAAATGTCATTTCCATTAATCTATTTTCTGCCTGAAAAGGGGTGTCATTCACTTTTGATTAATCAAAATAAGCTCTTAAGCACAATTTAGCATCTCTCCTCTCTGATCCCCCCCAAAAAACACTTTCTCATAAAATGGATCACATCCTGCGTGGTGGCACTGAAAGCAACAAGGTGATAGAGCGCATCCACCTTTGCAAGTCTTTTCTTCACACCAAGATAAGTCAGCTGAGATGCAGAATCTTGGGGGATGCGACTCCTACCCAAAACAGAGAATAACACAATTTATCATCATTTCCTCATGTTACTCAGATGGAAAGCACTGAAATGATCAGCGCTGAACTGAAACACCTGCCAATTGTGGAAGCACTGAAACGAATGGCGACTGATTAAAAAGCGCTGAAGAGTACGATGCTGAAATGAAATGCGCTTAACTGAGCCGCCCCCTTCTTCCCCTGGGTTCTTGTTTCCTAGGTGCATTATTTTGCACTTCTTTGCATTGAATCCTAGCTGCCATACTTCTGACCATTCCTCCAACCTTGCCAAGTCCCTTCTCATCCCTTCCGCCTCCTTGTGTATCAACCCTGTTGCAGATCTTTGTGTCATTTGCAAAAGACATACTTTCCTTCCAGTCCTCTGCAATGTCACTATGAAGACATTAAAAGGACTGAACCCAATACTGAACCCTCGTGTACTTCTCTAGTAACCCCTCTTTCTTCAGAGTGGACTCCATTTACAATTACCTTCTGTGTCCTGTTGTCCAGCCAATGTTTTGCCAGGCTACCACCTGGGACCCACTCCCAGGCTGGTTAATTTGACTATTAATCTTTGTGTGGGACTGTGTCAAATGCCTTGATAAAGTCTAGGTAGGCCATGTCCACAGCCCCTCCCTGGTCTACTACTTTGATCACCCAGTCAAAGAAATCTATTAGATTCGTCTGACATGACCTTCCTGCTGTGAACCCATGCTGCCTTGGGTCCTGTGCCCCACTGGCCTCTAGGTACTCAACTATTCTTTCCTTCAGAAGTGATTCCATCACTTTCCCTACTACAGAGGTCAAACTGACAGGTCTGAAGTTCCCTGCCTCTGTCTTGGTCCCACTTTTGTGAAGGGGAATCACATCTGCCTTCCTCCAGTCCTCGGGTACCACACCATCCTCCCATGATTTATTAAAAAGAGTAGCCAGTGGTTTCACTAGTTCCCCTCTTAATTCTTTTAGAATTCTGGGGTGAATTCCATCAGGCCCCATTGCTTTGTCCACCTTCAGTTTTAGGAGTTCTTGCTGAACCCTTTCTTCTGTGAAAGGACTGGGATCGACCCCCCCCCCCATCAAGAGTGCTTCTGTTAATTGGATTAGGCACTTCTCCTCCTTTTGTGAATATTGAGCAGAAATATCTTCAGTATCCCTGCTTTTTCGCTGTCCCCTCTGCTCCACCCACGTTCATTCTATTCAGCCTCACTATCCCTCCCTTTGTCTTTCTCTTCGCTGATGTACCTATAAAGGTTTTATCCCCTTCTTAACCGAGTTGGCTATCTTTTCCTCAGTTTGGGCCTTTGCTATTCTGACTTCCCTCCCTTCTTCCTTCTGCCTTAACTGGTACAGCTCTCTGTCCTGCTCCTTCTGTGTTTCCGTATACTTCCGGAATGCTATCTTTTTCTTCCTGACTTTCACAGCCACCTCTTTTGAGAACCATAGCGGCTTTTTCTTTCATTTTTATTTATTTGCTTCACACAAAGGCTTGTTGTCTCTGTGATGGCAGTTTTGATGATTCCCTATTGTTGCTCCACACCTCCTTCTAGCCTATTTGCTAGTGCTTTTCTGAGGCACTCTCCCATCTTGCCAAAGTCAGCCCTCCTGAAGTCCAGTACCTCACTTTTGTAGACTTGACTCTGTAGCTGAGTTTAACGAACCACACTGTTTGATGGTCACTTGTTCCCAGATGGCAACCCACTTCTAGATCTGAGATCCTCCACTGCCCCCATTTGAGAGTACAAGGTCTAAGATTGCTCCTCACAAGTGGGTTCTGAAACTAGCTGTCTGAGGCCTGCCACCTGTAGGGCATCAAGAATGGCCCTGCTCTTGGATGTGGCTGCAGCAAATGTGCTCCAGTTAACATCTGGCATATTCAGATCTCCCATCAACAGTACTCTCCTTCCTCTGCCATTCTAAGAATGCCTTCTATCATATCCTTGTCCATTCCTTCCCCCTGACATGGGGGTCTGTACACAACCCCTGTGCGGATTGTAGTGCCCTTTCCAGTCTCCAAGGTGACCCACAGTGCCTTCTCTCCTCCCTGTTTACTCTTTTGTTCAGTTGCTTTTATCCCTTCCTTTACATAGAGAGTTACTCCTCCCCTCTTCTCCCTTCCTGTCTCTCCTGTAGGTTATGTACCCTGGTATGTTAACATCCCAGTCATGGTTTTCTGTGTACCATGTTTCTGTGACTGCTACGATATCCAGACATCCTCTTCCATCAAGGCCACCAGCTCAGGGGCTTGTTGCCCAGACTACGGGCATTGGTACTCATTACCCTCCATTTCCTGATGGCCTTACTCCTTTTGCTCCATCCCTGTCCTTCTTGCCTTTGTCGCTTTCTCCATTTCCCTGCCCTTCCCCTATCTGACACCTCTTCTTGTGGTGTTTACCACACTTACTACCTGATTTTTTGGGGGCTAGATTTCCTGCTCTTTCCAGTGCCTCCCCTTGGCTAGTTTAAATGTTTGCCAATGAAGCATTTAAACCTATCACCTAGGATCCTGGTTCCCCTCCTGGACAGATGCAGCCCATCATGCCAATATAGGCTTGCATCACTCCAGGTGGACCCCCAGTCCCCAGTGAAGCCAAATCCCTGAGCTCCACACCAGTTTTTCAACCACTGATTGAATCCCATGGTGCGGAACACCCTAGCCTCTCCTATGCCATAGATGGGCAGCACCTCCGAGAAGGTTACCGTGCATGCTACTTGTCTAAGGCCCCTCCCCATTTCTACAAACTCTTCCTGCACTTCTCTAATCCCTTTCTTAGCCAGGTCATTTGTCCCTAGGTGGACAATGACATCCAGCTCCCTCCCCTGTGCAGCTGCTCCGGCAATCCTGAGGATTCGCTCCCTGTCCCTCCAAGCCATGGCGCCAGGCAGGCACCTTACCTCCCGCTCCCCTTCCTCCCCCAGTTCTACCTTCCTAACAATGGAGTCCTCCACCAGGAGTTGTTTCCTTCCCCTGTGGGGTCCCCTGCCACCCTCCTGTGGGTCTCCTTTGTGTAGGTTCCCAGCATCCTTGGTCTCCACTATGGGTGCCTCCATAGAGGAACCACACTTTGCCAGAATGGCATAGGAATTGTGGAGAGGTACAACTGGAGGGATGTGTCTCTGTTCCACCACCCTCACCCTCCCTGAGCCCACTGTGGTCCAACCGCTTCTGTTTCTTGGCAACCTCTGAGGCAACGGCAGTGGCACTGGTGGTCCCTGGATGGAAGAGGAGGTCCCACAAATCCTGGCCAACTCAGCCTGGAGATGAGCAACCTCCTCCCTCAGCCCAGAGAGGTGCCTACAGATGGGACAACACCGCATCCTCCAGAATGTCTCCCGGAAGACTGCTGCTCCACAGCCACTGCACTGCACTGCACCACTCCCATCATGTCTTATTTCTGGCCCCTTAACTGTTTGCAATCCTTACTCTTTCCTCTGTTTTTTTCTCTCTCTCTCCTTACTTTCTGCCTGTGTGCCCTTTAAGCTCCTGATTGTCCTGTTCTGAGACAAGAATATCCTATATTTCTCAGTAGACCCCTTACTTGCTCAGAGGCAGACCTCCAGCAGCTAGAGGGGGTCAGAGAGCTACTCTTGCCCTTCTAGGATGGTGGGTCTCTGGTGGCTCTGTGATCACTCACTTTCTGCTCCCAAACAGGAAGTTCCTGTTGTCAGTCAAATCCTGTGCCTGTAAAAGTAGAACTAGCTTTGGGGGGGAGGGAAGGAGGGCAATATAGTCCCAGTAGAGAAGTCCAGTCACACAGCAGTCCTTTCTCCTGGTGTCTTCTGCCAAGCTACTAGCAGACTCTTTCTAAGGCAGTCTTTAAATGTAGCTTCCTTCTAGCTAAGCCACTCCCCCTACTTACTAGATCTTTCTACAAGTAATTTAAACCTCACAGCTATCAAGTCCTTTCAATCACCTGAGATTTACACCTAGATAACTGTTCCAATAACCATTCAGTTCAGTTAACTCAGACAAATGCACAGTTTTTTTTGTTTTGTTTGTTAGTTTTTTTTAACCCTAAATTAAAGGTACAAGCACAAGAGTTCTACTTCTTTAATCCCAGTGGAGAAGTCCAGTCACACAGCAGTCCTTTCTCCTGGTGTCTTCTGCCAAACAAAACACTACACTGTGGTACAGCTACAGTATGATAGTAAATGTGACATACTTGTGCACTGATTTTCATTTTTTTTAAACCTGCCTTAGCTGAGATGGCCACGGGCCATTTCTCTCCCATGTGTGTTAAAGTGGATGGTGCAGCACCACAGGAGATGCATGACATCCCACTTTCTGAATCTATCTGGTGGTGGTAAGCTTGTTTTGGCTAACCATTAAAAAGCAGCATGGCAGAGCTGAAGAAAATGCCCCCCCCCATCTCCCCCCAGCAGGAGCCGGAATTTTTTCTGAGACAGACAGCAGTGCCAGTGCGTCAACCCCATCCCCCATCAGGTGAGAGAAAAATGGGGTGCCTTTACTACATGCAACACTTGACCCCCAGCCTGACTGCAGGTTCCCTGTTGAGTTTGCTCCTGCCTGCTGTCCTGAACCAGAGACTCTGAGACTCTGAGTGTATGCACAAAAATTACAGGCCAGTCACTCATCTTACTGTAGTTGTTGTGTAGCATTTATTTATTTATTTATTTATTTAAGAGTTTAACCAGGCAGGCATGCTGAGCGGCTAACCACTCATTTCCAGATGCGACCTAGGGGAACAGGAGAGGGGACAATGAGGGGACAACAATACACAAATACTTTGTACAGTTGAGGAGGCACAATATGAAAGACTATACACATAGGTAGCTAGGGCAGACGTGCAACTTAAAACGAGGCAGGCACAGAGACAAAACATTGCAAATGCCATTACATTGTACAGAGAAAGTTAACACAACTAGTGGTTTGTAGACTTTAAAGAAGGATTACGTACCATGCCAGAACGTACGGTTAATATAACTTGGTATAGTAGCTCAGTAGGGCTTGGGGCCTACTAATGTGTAGGCCTGGTGCAGGAGCAGACCGTGAGGAAATTTTCGTGTAGGTGGGTGTTGAGGTGTCTAAGATTAGAGAAGTGGCGGATATCTGTTGGGAGGTCATTCCATAGTTTAGGTGAGCGGTAACTAAGCGCAGCCCTGGCCCATGAGAATACGCTCTGAGGGATATGGGCTTGTATCCGAGTGTCGCCAGCGAGTAGTCATGGGGTTGAGAAGTTACAGAATTCAGGTAGGGAGGAAGGGTATGGGACCAGTATTTAGCAGCAACTCTAGAGCAGTGGATTAGTCTGCGGGCCGAGAGTGAGGGAAAGGCCAGGGAGCCATATAGGTCACAGTGGTGTGTCAGTTTAGGACTTTCCAGTATGAAGCGGCAGAAGGAATGAAAGAGTGTGTCCAGGCTGGTCAGAGTGGATGGTGAGGCGGTGCCATAGACTACATCCCCGTAATCAACAATCGGAAGTATAATTTTTTGCACAAGTTTGTGCCTGACCGGGGTGGGCAGGCGGCCTTTGTTACGATACAGGGCCACCAGTTTAGGAAGCAATTTTTGGTGAAGGGAGTCAACATGGGTTGAGAAGTCTAGATGTTGGTCGAGCCAGACACCTAGGTAGCGGAATGAGGTACAGAATTCTAAGGGGGCAAGGTCCAGGGTTAGGAAAAGGGGGCGGATGGTGAGTCGGGAGAGCCATGTTTGCGAGCCAAAAGTTAGTGAGATTGTCTTTTTTGCATTTAGAAAAAGTTGATTTGATCTGAGCCAATGTTGAACAGCGTTGAAATCCTGTTGCAGTTGGGCATGCACTGTTTCTGCGGATGGGCCAGTGTTGTATAGCACAGTATCATCTGCGTACATTTGTATAGCAGAACGGGAGCAGACTTGTGGTAGTTCATTCAGGAAAACTGAGAAAAAGATTGGGCCCAAGACTGAACCTTGAGGAACTCCCATGGTGATAGGGAGGGGGACGATATGCTGGGGCCAATTCTCACAGTTTGCTGTCTGCCATGCAAGTACGCCTGAAACCAGTTAGTGGCAAGGTCGGATAGGCCGGCAGCCTTTAGTTTGTCCAGTAGGATTGTGTGGGAGATGGTATCAAAGGCTTTGGCCAGATCGATGAAGATGGCTGAGGTGATATGGCCTTTATCCATACCTGAGAGGATATCATTTGTGACTCTTAATAGGGAGGTGACAGTGGAATGAGATTTTCGGAAAGGGAAGGCAAGCAAACCACAGGTATGGACCGGGGCCCTGAGTTGCACAGTGACTCACACGGTGGTTTGCCTGCCTTCCCACACAATAAATGCTGCACAACAACTACAGTAAGATGAGACCTATTCTGATAATTCATTTCTCATACAGTATGCAGAATGCATAATATAACACACCATACTAATTGGTGAGCCAGCCTTACAGCAAGTGTCCCTGTTAAATTAAGTACTTTTAAAGCTATAAAATGCTGTCATTATGAAACATAATTTCTGTTTGCCATTTTTGTTACTAAAGTTCTTTTTGGTTGGATTTGAAACTGCATTCTGTAGTTTCAAGTCCAGTCAAAAAGAACTTCAGTAACAAAAGTGGCAAATAGAAATTACGTTTCATGATGACAGAATTTTACAACTTTTGAAAATACAATATAAATAACATAACACACAAGACTAAGACTTTGAATTGATGAGCCAGCCTTACAGCATCCCTGTTAAAATTAAGTACAGTACTTTCAAGTCCAGCCAAAATGAACTGTTCAGTAACAAAAATGGCAAACACAAATTATGTTTCATGATGAATTTTATAACTTGTGAAAATACAGCATTTTATATTTAAATAATATAACACACACCAGTAAGCCAGCCTTACAGCAAGCGTCCCTGTTAAATTAAGTACTTTTCAAAAGCTATAAAATTCTATCATTATGAAACATAATTTCTGTTTGCCATTTTTGTTACTGAAATTCTTTTTGGTTGCACATGAAACTGCAGCCTGTAGTTTCAAGTACAGTCAAAAAGAACTTCAGTAACAACAAAAGTGGCAAATAGAAATTATGTTTATGATGACAGAATTTTATAACTTTTAAAAATACAATATAAATAATATAACACACTATTTAAATTGGTGAGCCAGCTGGCCCAGTTGGGCCCCTACAGCAAGCACTCCCGTGAAAACTAAGTACTGTAATTTTTCAAGCCTGTCCACAGTTCACTCCCGCTAAAAAGAACTGCAGTACTTGTTGTTATGATATATAAATTCCAAAATTTATAGTTCTCAGCATACACTATAGTGATGGGATTCAGAATTGAATTCTAATCACATACTGTAGCCCACTCCCCTCCCAAGTAAAAAAAAATCATGAACAGAATCGCAGGACATTCAAGAAACTGCCTAATCTACGAGCCCTGGAAATTCACTATTAAATTATTAATTTAATCCACTTTAAAACAGGGCAAGCCTACCTTACAAAGTTGATCCTAGTTGTAGCAGAATGTTCTCCCTCTGTCTCCAGTCTCTTCTCTGGTAAGCAGCAGTGGTGGGTGCAGGCAGCTCTTCTTGATGATGGCTCTTCTTCTTCACCCAGAGTTTTTTTCTTCTGTCCTGTGGTGGTCTCTTGAGATCAGTTAGCAGCAGCAGACATAGCAGATTCACAGTGGTGGTCGTCGAGGATTGATGCAGTCAGTCAGCCAGCCAGCAGAGGTTGTCCGAGGACAGATGAGATAAGGCAGCTAAAAGTTAGGGTATTTATAGCCAGGAGTAGGGGTGCCCTGCTTTTGTTTTTATTTCCCGCTGCATATTCATATTTTCCAGGGCCAGACAGCAGAAAAAAATGATTGGTCCCTTTTTAAGGACCAATAAAAATCAATGAATTTCAGTGGGTGGTTACTGCAAGTCAGACAGCAACCTGATTGGTAGAAAATTAGCTAGTCAGTAGTGGAAGCCACTGATTGGTAGGGCTTTCAATGCCGACTGCTACTGTGAAAAACAGACCGAACTCCTGGAAGTCTAGTTGGGCAGGACTCAGGAGAGAAAGCGGCAGGGACCAGGCAGGGTCGGGGGGTGGGGGGAGTGGTGGATTAAGAGACTGAGAGTGACTGTAGGATTCTCAGCACAGTACACTTTGCATCACTCTCATTCCAGGCTGCAGCTCTACTCGGTCCTCCAGTCTTCGCCTCAGGCTTCAGTCACAGACAGTATATATCTTAACTGAACACATCACTATTCACTACATCAGCAACAGACCGTAAGGTAAATAATTATTAAAAGACAAAGAACCTCTGTGCGCAAACACTGAGGCAAGGGTTACCCCAAAGGGTATTTGGCTGGGAAACCAAGTTTCAAGAAAATACAAAATCACACATGCCCACACAATGAAAAGCATCATGGGCTGCATATGCAAATCACCACAGAATGTTATGCTGGTTCAACTTTAAGCAGAATTGCATGGTGCCGAAAGGCCTCTCACACAGTTTGCAAAGGATGCTAACAGATGACATAGACACGTGTTTCATCCTACCAGGACTCATCAGTATGTCTCATCTGTTTGACACCCCAGTGGAATGAACCAGCTACCCTAAGACGGTCTGTCTGGGTTATGTTGTGGTGAACCCATTAAAATAAAAAAACTATTTAAAGGACAAAGAACCTCTGTGTGCAAACACTGAGGCAAGGGTTACCCCAAAGGGCATTTGGCTGGGAAGCCAAGTTTCAAGAAAATACAAAAATCACAGATGCCCACACAATGCAAAGCATCATGGGCTGCATATGCAAATCACCACTATTATTTAAGGCTTTGCTGTGCTACTACCACCTAACCGTGCCTGCCTAATAAATAATCTGGGGCTCAGAAAAGAAAAATGAGTCTTTTTCTCTTCTACTCACTCACTCAGCCTGAGTGACACAGTCAGACCGGACTTGGACAGTCAGGTGGGCAGGCGCCGTGGTGCAGCAGCAATGGCATTATAGACCCAAGATTAAATTAAATACATTTTGCAGGTTTTGCTCTTTGTGAAAAATCAAACGGTAATGCCATGCCAGCTCGGTGTGATGGTGTCTCTTTTGTTTTGCTAGAACTCTGCAATAAAAGAGCCATAAGTAATTATCAGGGATGCTACAGTGTGGGTAAAGGATTGGCGAGGGTTGCCATGCACCTTACAGACTTGTTGCAGTGTTAAAACCTTTTACATCTGAATTTCTGTGTTTTTCTGTGTTAGCAGATTTGCATGTTTTAATGTAGTTGCATTGTCACAACTCTCATCTCCACATTTAGGCTATACAGTTATATGGGCGTTGTTGGAGCACCGTGGAAGTGTGGTGGCATCCATGGTCTGTAGGGGAAAACCGGAGCAGATGGGGAGGAAACCGGAGAACTGGACAAATAAGTAAAAAAACAGGCGATCCGGTCAAAAACCAGACAGGTGGCAACCCTAAGCTCAATAAATTTCTAAAATTCCTAAAACCTACCTGTGCCAGTAGATAATCTAAATGGGAAATTACAACCTTCATTATTATTTACACTAAACAACAGTTGTAATCACTTCTCATAATGATTAGACAGTTCAAATGTTAAGCATCTGTTAACAACAGTAATGAGGTACAAACTGTTTGACTATCCCCCCAACACCTCCCACCAAATTTTATAACTCGTTTCACTGTGTACAACTCCAGACCACTCTCACACGTTCACACACACACATATCCTCTCAAATGTGTTTTATCATGATTTTAATAACATCAACATTATACAATTTTTTTCAAAATTCTAAGAGCTTGATTTTAAGAAAAAAATGTATACAATCACTACATCAGCTCCATAGAGCAATTGTCCTGGCGCACTCCACAAGTTCCAAACCAGAAGGCCTAGGTTGCAGGCCCCCCACCTGGAGGGAAGTAATATGCTGGGTCTGGCTTAGTGGTCACATCTCCAAAGGAATTCCGGTGCAGAAGATAGTACTTGGTCCTAGTCTCAGTTAAGTCCTGGACCATAGCAAAATGCTTGAACATTGTTAAACCAGACCAGGTCCATGTATGACACATCAACTGTGCCTGCTGGAACAACTGCTGAGATGGGGTACCTCCTCCACCTGGACGATTCTTTAAACGCTCCACCTGCTCCTTAAAGATCCAGACATCCTGCATCTCCTCAATAATGTCCCAAATCTGTTCTGGCACACATGGATAATTCAAATTAGGATATTCTACCTGTAACCTCCTGCAGACCCACCTTTTGGCCTGGCTTTATTTGGACAGGTCCCTCATGCTGGTCCTTCTGGCTTGTCCCATTGGTAGCCATATCCCCTGTCGATATTTCAGGTTCAATGGGTCATTTGGGTTCAACCCATCCATCCAGGTCTGGAGGGTCTTAGCCTGGACCGGAAGCTGTGGGGTGTTGTCTCCGAAGGTGATAATTGGGCAGTGGTAGGGCCTTGGGATGGCCCTTACCAGCATATGGTCCTGGAACTGGAACTGGCTGCCAACATACTTTTCCTCATCCAGCTCCTTTAAATCTTTTTGACCACCAACATTCCCTCTGGCTGATACTGGTGCAGGCCCAGGCTTGGTGCCACTCTCCATAGGTTTAATTCTGAACTTGGCTCCCGGGACAGGCTCTAACTTGCTTGACAAGACCTGTGGGCTACCACTGGACAGGAGCCATGGTGTGGGTCCCTGGGCCCTGGAGGATCCCCGACCAGCTGTCTGAGGCCCCTGCCCCTCCCTCTTCCAGTGGGATAGCCAGTAGCTGGCGGCGGGGAGCAGGGCAGATGGCTGTGTTCCCCATCATCTTTTTCCCTCTCTGGTGCACCTGCACCCTCCTCCTCCTCCTCCTCTACAGCCTCCACTATTACATCCTGGGATTCGCTTCAGGTGTCATCCACCTGGGCATGGATGCTTTCTCCCAGGGACAGTCTCTCAAACCCCACTGAATCGCCACTGGCTGGTGACCATGGTATAAATGAGCTGACAGTGGAAATAGGAGCATGCATCCCCAAACTCTGAGCTGGCGGCCTGCCTATACAATATGGGCATATAGGTAACCTGGCAACTGTCTCCCTCATGAACCCACAACTCACACAACATTCATGTCTTTGCATTTTCCCTCAGCTTTCCAGAGCCAGGAGAGCAGTGAGGCAGGAACTGTAGCCAGGGGTTGCTCCTGGGGGTCGCCTCGGGTCTCTCTACATTTCCCCCTGCCAAAACTTGTTGCCAGTCCATAGTGGATGCCTGACTCAGCCTTTCCTCTCCCAGTTCTCACACTCATAGATGGCTCAAAGTTCGTTTGCTTCAAATATGTGCAGCCCAATTCACTTGCCTGCACCGTAGATGTGCTTAGGAAAGATAGTCTCTTTTACTTTCCTCTTGCTAGTGTTATTTCTCCTGCTACAACTGGTCTCCACTCCCTCAGCTCCACTCACCCCGATCTCCCTAACATGATGCCTCTGCTTTCAGCTGCTGTAGCTTCTTTCCTGCCATCCTCCAGACAGAACCCTGCCTGAGGGTCACGTGACCAGCAAGTCACATGCGCCACATCCACGCCAGCAGACCGAGGCATATACCTGCTCCAGCCCTACTCCCACGCATTTTTTACTGTGCAACAGTGCCCAGCCAGGCCGAGAAGTCTGGCACTACAGAGCACTGCAGGGCTTAGGGTCTGGCAGCGTTTTTGGTGTTCAGGGAACATCCCAGATGAGTCCCCACAGTGTAACCCCCCTCTGTGCCCCCATCTAGGGGCATAATTTTCTTTTGTAGGTGTTCCAGGGCAATAGAAATACTCAAGCGCTAACATTGAGACAGATGCACTTCCATATTAAGGCAGGGAAAATCATATTCCTACCTCTCAGGCGTCTTCAACACTTGCACACTTTACCTTCTCCCTTAGTATTTGGTTTTCTCCTCCCCGAAGCTGCCCACCAGACCAGGATCTCTGCGTTGCACCTTGGCTGTTTCAGAAGTCCATATGGTCCCACCCAGGCCGGATGAATACTGCAACTGGAATTCAACTCATGGAAAATTAGTCAAACTGAAGATAAGTGGGGGAAAAAAGAAGGATTTCATTTCAAACAACATGAAGTCTTGCTGTATTCTGACATTATGCAGTTAGCCCCAGCACTTGAACTGCACTGGAGAGGAAAGAGTTAACTCTATGCATGAGCATAGAACACTGAGCTTGAGCTCAGTTTTCAAACCTCTGTCTCTGGTACTTACCAGTGTAACAGTCAGATTCTTTACTCCTCCCATCAGTGTAGTTGCTCCGGAGATTTCCTCTGCTATCGGTTTGGTAAAGTTTAAACTGATTTGTTTACTATTTTTCCGGGTTTCCAGCCTCTGTCTATGGTACAGGTAGTGTGGTAGATAGGTGGTGACTTGTATTATTTTCGTTATTGTGGAAATTGTGTTTTTGTTTCAGTTCGGTTAGGAACTGGCTTGTCTGATTATTTTTTTGTATTTTCTGGGATTGGTGTGGTGTTCCGGTGCCAATCGGTTTCAAAAGAACCGGACTTTTCTTGTTCTTTTACAGAACCCGTGACACGGTTCGTAACCGATCAGTTCTTCTTTACCTGACTTGAAAGTGTTATGTTCTAACATTTAATCTGGTCTTGTTCAACAAACTCACACTGCAACAGGAATAGAGCAGCTTTCATTTTTATTCAGGAGCCTCTCTAGTCTCAACAACAACACCATTCTCTGTCTGCTCTCTTTCTAGCTTACACATATCGGAATGCTGCCCTCAAGTGGCAGAGTAACTCAATGCATTACCATTTCAAATACATAACATTTCCTCCCCACTAAATTATATTGTTACCAAATGAACAAGTATTAGCATTATTCACTATTATTAAGATGGTTTATACTATGCTAGAGGTAGGGGGGTAGACTACCCCAGGCCTCGAACCAGTCAAGGGGATTATTCTGCCCCGATAATCTGATCTGGCTCTCTAACTACACAAAACATTTTGTTCCTTTTAAATGTCTCACAGGTTCAAACGATCTGGAGGTTTTGAAATTCGGGATGGATAACATTTCTCGTGAGCAACCCTTGGCATGGCTGCCCTGTCTGGTACCTCCCTCCGATCCTCGGTTGGTGGTTGTACAGCCTCACCATTGCTCCTCTCCACCTCCTCCTTTACATCTTCAGAAGGTGTTGAGACTTCCGTAGTGGGGCTTCTGTAAGCTACGGCAGATGGAATCCACATTTCCCATGGGTTTTCCTCCCTGGAGGTGTCCCCATCTATGCGCTGCTGAAGATCTAGTAGCTGTTCAGCATGCCGTTTCCATTTCCCTCCAGATTCAACATCAACTGTATACAACACTGGACCCGTCTGAGATGTCACCACACCAGAGGTCCACTTTTCCCCCTTCCGGTAATCTCGAACAAGCACCTCTTGACCAACAATGAACTGTCTGTCCTTTGAACGAGCTTGCCGGCGTAGTATTTGAGATTCTTGGTTCTTCAAAACCTCTGATGCCACATCTGGCTTAAGCAAATCAAGACGGAGCCGAAGCTTACGTCGAAAACAACATTGCTGGAGATTCCTTTGTTGTAGCACGCGTGTATTTTCGGTATGCCAACAGGAAGTTATCCAACTTGTGTAAGGTCAAAGACCCCCGCCGATTTCAGAGCATTCTTCATGGTTTGCGCTAAAACGCCCGCTAGACCATTAGTCGAGGGGTGATATGGGCACTACAAATATGCCTCACACCATTGGACTTCAAAATGCTGCAAAGTCACTAGAAATAAATTGTGGTCCATTATCACTGACCAGCTGTTCAGGAATCCCGTAATGGCTAAATAGTCCTCGCAGCACTTGAATGGTCTTACTGGTAGTAGTAGTGTCCATGACTTGAATTTTGGGCCACTTTGAGTGGGCATCTACAACAATTAAGTACATGTGTCCCTCCCACGGCCCTGCAAAATCTACATGAATGCGCTGCCACGGTGCACCTGGCCACATCCATGGATGTAGAGGTGAGGGACATGGCATTTTCTGAACACGCTGACAAGTAGTGCATGTTTTGCTTGTTGCTCGTTTGCAAATCAATCCTGGCCACCAAATGTAGCTTCTAGCTAAAGCCTTCATTCTCACTACACCGGGTGTCCCACATGTAGTTCTTCCAAACACGGGTGCGTAGCTTTGAAGGACAATCACCGACACCCCACATCAAGCAACCTTGATGTACTGAAAGCTCATTACGTCTGGCGTAGAATGGTGATAACTCACTGTGAATGTCCTGGTTCACAGTAAAATTCCTTTGTTACTAAGTCCAAGACTCGAGACAATACAGGATCAACTTTTGTCTCCTTTTAATTTCAGAACTTGTGATAGGTAATTTCTAAGCTGACTGATGTAGAAGACATCGACAGTGTCCACTTTGTCACTGTGGGCTACCTGCAGAGGCAATCTTGAGAGCCCATCAGCATTGCCATGAAGAGCCGCTCTTGTATTCAATGCGTAGTTGTGAGCTGATAACAAGAGGCCCAACGTTGCATTCTGGCTGCTGCCATGGAAGGAATACCTTTGTGGGGGCTGAAAATGGTCGTGAGGGACGGTGATCAGTGAGGAGTGTGAATTCCCGACCATAGAGGTATTGGTGGAATTTGCGAAGACTCAAACACTATTAAAGCTTCTCTCAATTTGGGCATAGTTTTGTTCAGCTTTGCTGAGAGTTCTGGATGCAAAGGCAATTGGCTTTTCGTCCCCATTCGGTAGAACATGAGAAAGAACTGCTCCCACCCCATAAGGTGAGGCATCACACGCCAGTCTGATGCTCAGCTGTGGATTATAGTGAATGAGCACATCTTACGAAACAAGTTGCTTTTTGGCCTTCTTAAACGGGCTCTCACAGTCCTTTGTCTAACACCAGGACTTCCCCTTGCACAGCAGGCCATTTAGTGGGTTGAGAATCGTAGCCAGATTGGGAATAAACCTGCCATAATAATTTAACAGGCCCAAGAACGACCGTAACTGGCTCACATTTTCCGGTGCTGGGGCATCCACAATCGCTTTTTCTTTCTCAGGCGATTTGTGTAAGCCCGCTGCATCTATGGTATGGTCCAAGTACTCCAATGAAGTCTCGAAAAATTCACACTTCTCCTTCTGGACACGCAAGCCAAAATCTTCCAATCGCTGCAGAACTGCATCCAGGTTCTTCAGGTGCTCTGCATCATTCCTTCCGGTCACCAGTATATCATCCAGGTAACAGTGAACATTTGGAAGACCTCGTAAAACCTGGTCCATAGCTCACTGAAATATGGCTGGAGCTGATGCAATGCCAAAAGGTAGGCGATTATAGCAGAAGAGACCCTTTTGGGTGGTTATTGTGAGATATTTCCTTGAGTTTTCATCGACTCTCATTTGTAGATAAGCATGTGACAAATCCAGCTTACTGAAGCATTGGCCCTGTGCCAGGGATGCAAACAAGTCTTCGATGCGTGGAATCGGATACTGTTCCACACACAGAACTGGATTTATGGTTACTTTAAAGTCTCCACATATTCGCATGGAACCGTCTTTCTTTACCACTGGCACTACTGGCGTTGCCCAGTCACTACACTAATACAGGTGACAAGACTCAACCGGTTAAGCGTTAATTAATCGCTCCACTTCGGTCTGAGTGCATAAGGTACTGGGCGAGGTTGACAAAACTTTGGTTTGTGCTGTGGCTTCAAAAACACTCTTGCCTCAATGCCCTCCACCCTTCATTGTGCCTAGCTCCCCTTTGAATAAAGGAGCATGTCTGTGCAACACTGCTTCTAGAGTGTTGTGGTCACCCGTATTAACAGTCCTTATCTCCTGCCAGTTGAGGCGTATTTTCTTCAGCCATTCCCTGCCTAAGAGTGAAGGGTAGTTACCTTTAACCACATACAAAGGCAGTAGTGCCGCTTGCCCATTTATTTCACCTGCACCTTGATGACACCTTCAGGTGAAATTGCCTCGCCAGTGTATGTCCTCAGTACAACGTCGGTCGTTTGCAGGGGTAGATGACTCAACATAGTTTCATACTTGTCTGTAGAAATCAATGAGACTGCAGCCCCTGTGTCCAATTCCCTTTTCAGTGGTTTCCCTTCAATTTCAGGTGTTACACAGATGGTTGACGTTTCCACTTTAAGAGTCAGCACGTGCAATGCTAATTCAGTATCAGTGTCATCACTGCACGTTCCCTGTGTTTCCACATGATGTACTTCTCTCTTTCTACATTTCGCGAATTGCTTCCCTTTGCTTCCATTGATTTCCCCTCCTTTCTTTTTCCCTCTGCACACTCGCCCAATGTGGCCTTTCTTCCCACAGTTATGACATGTCTGTTCTTTAAACCAGTAGTCCTTATCACTGTGATTAGCCTTCCCACAACGACCACATTTATTAGGCTTCCTGGGAGAAGAGAAGGATAAAGCATTTACTTTCAGGGAATCACTTAGGTGCTGAGCCTCCCTGCAGCTGTTTCCATTGATACAGCGATCTCTATCGCTTTCTTGTATGTCAGTCCCGCTCCTAAGAGACGCTCTGTGTCGCTCACTTTTCAAACCGCACACAATCTGTCTCGGAGGGCATCATCTAAATGGGTGCCAAACTCGCAATGCTCAGCTAATTTCTTTAGAACAACCACATACTGCACAGACTCACCTCTGCTTGGTTTCGTTTGTGAAAGCGAAATCTTTCAGCAATCACCAGAGGCTTAGGAGAGAAATGTGTCCGTAAGACCTCCACATATTGGCAAAAGTTTCTCCCAGGCTTTTCTGGTGCTATAAGACTTTCAGCAAACTGTACGTCAGCTGCCCATGACACTCAGTAACACAGCCACTTGTTTTTCATCACTTATATCATTTGCTGTGACAAAATGTCCAAATCTCTCAATATAAGTTGTCCACTGTTCCACATTTTCATCAAAGGCATCAATATGTCCTATAGTCGCAGCCATCTTTTTGTGTTTCTCGCAGGTTCACTCGTGGGTCCAAAAGTTACGTCTCAGGAAAAACCCTCACAGCTGTAGTTTGTTCTGGTAAGGTACCGAAGAGTAACTAAACACCGCGTCGCCAATTATGTTATGTTCTAACATTTAATCTGGTCTTGTTCAACAAACTCACACTGCAACAGGAATAGAGCAGCTTTCATTTTTATTTAGGAGCCTCTCTAGTCTCAACAACAACACTCTCTGTCTGCTCTCTTTCTGGCTTACACATATCGGAATGCTGCCCTCAAGTGGCAGAGTAACGCAATGCATTACATTTCAAATACATAACAGAAAGCTTCAAGGGTAATTTTGTTAGGTTGGCCATGTCCGAGAAACCCAAGAAAAAAACCAGTCCCACTGGGTTTCAAAACTGTACTGAGTATGGGGAGGCCTTTGCCAAGGCTGACCCCAACCTCATCTATGCTTATTGTCTGGGGTTTGACCACCTCAAAACAGACTGCCAGATTTGCAAAAACTTCCCTAAAGCCACTCTTGAAAAAAGGTTGAGTAGGCTGAAGGAAAGGGAGGCCGAGAAGTCTGTAGATCAGGATGGCCAGCCCGGTTCGGTTGCGGCCGAACCTGAGGAGGTGCCTACTGACCTAGGCGATAACTCCTCGGGCAAAAGCAGATCCGACTCCGAGGGGTCAGTTCCATTGAAAAAGAAGCGTAAGTCAGCCGGTTTAGATCCAACACTGTGTTCTCCAGCCGCTGATGAGATAGCCAAAGCGATTAGTATAGTTCAGTTGCTTCTCTCGGTTCCGTCCAAACCGGTACCGCCGGTTAGGCAGTCGGTTCGCTCAGATCCGACTCCTTCGGATTACGATTTGGATGCTTTCTGTGAGGAGTGGAAGGGAGAAAAAGAATATCCCGACAATGAGGATGAAGGCAATGAAGGTCTGGATGTGCCCATTGAACCAGACATCTCCCCACACAGGCCCTCCAGTGTCTCCCCTCCCAGGCTTTCTGAGTCTCATTCACACTTCTTGTTTTACAAGAAGGTGGCTGAAACCCTCCAGCTCCCTATGGTTGAAGCTGCTGAGGAGGAGTAAGAGCCTGATTTTGTAGAAATGATGGACATCCCAGAGTCCAAAAGATTGTCTATCCCTCTTCACAAGTCTTTGGGGAGACAGACACAAAACCTTTTACAAACACCTAACTCCTTACCTCCTGTGGATGAAAGAATGGACAGAAGGTATATGTTATCAGGCTCAGGCACGGAGTTCTTATACACTCATTGTAGCCATGTTGGGGTAGTGCAGGCTGCAGCCTGTGACAAGGCTAACATACCTTTGGCTTGACACCCCCCCGGACAAGGACTCCAGGAAAGTTGATGCCATGGCTAAGAAACAATATTTGGCATCCTCTTTGGGATTCGGGCAGGCAAATTACATGGCCTACACAGCCAGGTACCAGAAATCCAGGTGGGATACGGTTCTGGAACTGGCTAAACAGGCCTTCCCCCAGCTAGCCAGAGAGCTGGAGGAGGTGGCTGCTGATGGAATTGAGGCATCCAAAGTGCAATTTCATGCTGTTGTGGACTCCAATGATGTGGCATCAAGAGTCATGGCTACATCTGTGTCTCTCAGAAGACATGCTTGGCTCAGATGTACTAGTCTTTCATAGGATACCCAGACCAAGGCTATGGATTTCCCTGCAGTAGGTAACTCTCTGTTTGGGGAGCAGACAGAGGCTTACATGAAAAAAATGGATGAATACAGGACCACCTATAGGAGAGCACAGGCCAAGGAGAGGCAAGCCACTCCTCAGAAGCAGCAGTCTAGGGGTAGGGGCAGGCCTTTTCACAGGCCTTTTTACCAAGCCAAGGCTTCCTCTTCCTTCCCACAGAGGGGTTCTTTCAAGGGAGAGGCAGGAGAGGGATGAGCAGGGTTGCATCCTCTTCCCAGTCCAAGGCTCCTGCCAAGCAGACACCCTAATATGTCAGCCCGGGTCGACTCCCCCATTCCAGTAGGAGGCAGGCTGGCTTACTACTTCCAAGCCTGGAAGTCTGTTACCTCAGACAAGTGGGTCCTGGAGGTAGTAAGCCAGGGACTGGCCCTCAGCTTCAAAAGATTTCCAAAACTGAGGGCCAGGTCTTTTCTACCTGCATCCATCCCAGAGGCCCTCACCTTAGAAGCAGAGGTGTCTTCTCTTCTGGCTCTCAGAGCTGTAGAGAAGGTTCCTACTCAACACTGGGGCAAAGGTCTGTACTCCAGGCACTTCCTTACTCCAAAGAAGACAGGTGAGTGACGACCCAACCTTGACCTAAGGTATTTGAACAAACACATCTCCAAACCAAAATTCAAGATGGTGACTCTGGGAATAATTCTTCCCTCTCTAAGGCCAGGGGATTGGCTAGCATCCCTGGACCTCAAGGATGCCTACTTCCATATTCCTATCAGGTGCTCCCACAGAAAGTACCTCAGGTTCAAGTTGCCTTCAGGCCACTATCAGTTCAGAGCCATGCCATTTGGCCTAACATCAGCTCCAATGGTGTTTACAAAGTGCCTTGCAGTAGTAGTTGCCTACCTCAAAAGGCAGGGCATTTCCATCTTCCCATATCTGGACGACTGGCTAATTGTGGGTCAGTCATCAGACCAGGTCAAGTCAACTCTGCAAACCACTCAAGACTTGTTCAGTTCTCTGGGGTTTCTCCTCAATCTCCCAAAGTCTGTTCTTGAACCAGTACAACTCCTTACTTTCATAGGGATAGAACTGGATACTATCCAAGTAAAGGCCTTCCTTCCTCTCACGAGAGTAAAGACCCTAACATACCTTGCTTCCTCTTTTCGTCCTCTGGTCTCTCATCCAGCAAGGCAGTTTCTGCAACTCCTGGGTCACATGGCAGCTTCCACCGCAGTGGTACAAGGAGCCAGATTTCAGATGAGGGACATTCAGTTCCACCTAAGGTCTTTTTAGTCTCAGAAAAGAGACTCTCTCACCAAACCGATTCCAGTGACTCAGACTCAGGTCCAAACTCTCCAGCGGTGGCTGGATCAGGACAACCTCAGACAAGGAGTTCCATTTCTCTCTCAAGTTCCCTCAGTAGTCCTAACTACAGATGCTTCTCTCTTAGGTTGGGGAGCCCATTTGGGAGCCCTTACAGCTCAAAGGGTCTGGTCTCCACAAGAGTCTCTCCTTCACATCAATCTCCTGGAACTCAGGGCAGTTTTTCTAGCCCTTCAGGTCTTCTCGGAGTCAGTCAGGGGCAAGGTAGTCCAAGTCAGGACAGACAATACCACCACAATGTGGTATATCAACAAGCAGGGAGGCACTCCGTCCATGGCCTTGTGCACAGAAGCCATGAAACTGTGGTCTCTAGCCTATTCTCTTCAGATTTCCCTGATAGCAGTTCACCTTCCAGGGAAGGACAATGTACTAGCAGATGCTCTGAGCAGAATTTCTCAGGGACATCACAAATGGTGCCTGGACCCTCCCATACTTCAGGTCATCTTCTCCAAATGGGGCACTCCAGAGATAGATCTCTTTGCAGCCCCGGACAATCACCAACTTCCTCTGTTTTGTTGCTCTCATTCTGGATTGGAAGAGCAGGTTTCTTTATGCCTTTCCTCCCTTCCCTCTGTTGTTCAGAGTCCTGATCAAAATCAGATCTCAACCCTGCACAGTGATACTGGTAGCTCCAGATTGGGCCAGACAGCCTTGGTATCCCCTGCTGCTGTATCTGGCAGTGTCACGTCCCCTGTGTCTTCCCAAGAGACAAGATCTCCTAACCTCCTCCCAGGGGAGGATTTGGTTCCCCAATCTCCAGTCTCTCAACCTCAAGGCCTGGCTCTTGAAGAGTTAGAATATGCAGGCCTGTATTTTTCTCAGGGAGTCCTGGATATTTTGAAGGTTTCCAGGAAATCTTCCACATGAAAGACTTACAATTCCAAATGGAAAAGATTCAGCATTTGGTGTTCTCAGAAGGGCATTGTGCCTGACTCTGCAGGCATTGCTACAGCCTTGGATTATCTGGCTCATCGTAATGGTTTGGGCCTTAGGCCTACAACTCTGAAGGTTCACCTAGCAGCTGTCTCTGCATTCCTTTCAGCAGGGAAGGGCTCTTCCCTGGTATCTCATCCTGTTTTCAGTAAGTTCATCAAAGGTCTGGTTCACATTAACCCTCCCTTTCGAGAGCCTACTCTGGCTTGGGATCTTAATGTTTGCATTGCCCAGCTTATGCAGCCACCCTTTGAACCTCTGGCTTCAGCTGAGGTGAAGTACTTGACCTGGAAAACTGTGTTCCTGGTAGCTATTACTTCTGCCAGATGGATTAGTGAATTACAGACCCTGTCAGTCGAACTTGACTTCATCTCCTTCCATAGGGATAAGGTGGTCCTAAGAACCAGTAGGAGGTTCTTACCCAAAGTGATATCAGATTTTCATCTGAACCAGTCTATGTCTCTCCCTGTGTTTTTCACTGACCGTTCTTCTTCAGGGGAAAGAAGATTACACAGTTTGGATGTTAAAAGGGCTCTTAGCTACTACATAGAGCATACTAAGGCACACAGAAATGACTGTCTTCGATTGTTTCTCACTTATGGTGAAGTGGGGAAAGGTAAGCCTGCTACTGAAAGAACTATTGCCAGGTGGATTGTCTCTTGTATACAATTCTGCTATGACAAATTGGGCAAAACACCCCCTCCAGGCCTGAGGGCTCACTCGACTAGGGGAACAGCTGCTACTCTAGCTGCAGCCAGAGATATACCCTTGCTAGAAATCTGTAAAGCAGCCACCTGGAAAACAGTCCTTACTTTCACCAAGCGTTACTCTCTTGACATCCAGGCTAGAAGGGATGCTAGGTTTGGCACAGCAGTACTGCAGAGCCTGTTCCCAAAGTAGGTTCTGCATTCCCTCCCCCTGGGAGAACTGCTTGGTAGTCTAAAAAATACAGCAAGACTTCATGTTGTTTGAAGAAACAATTATTCACCATAGTAATGTTGTTTCTTCTAATGGAGTCTTGCTGTATTCTGACCTCCCTCCCTCCCTGCCTTCCCTCTTAGAACCTATTTTTTGGGAAGTGGGCTGACAGGTACAGTGTTGCACCTCAGGGGTGTACCTTGTACCCTCCCTCTTCAGGGTAGGGTATTTGTTTTTGTTACTGTTGTTATGTTTGTTAGATATATTATATTGTCACTACCTCTTTTTTCTTGGGATCTCAACTTGAGTCTGTTGGGATCCAAATTGTTGCCTTTTGGCCATATACCACACAATTTCCATATGTTAGTACTTAGTTAGTTTGCTCATAAGAATCTGACGGTTACACTGGTAAGTACCAGAGACAGAGGTTTGAAAACTGAGCTCAAGTTCAACGTTCTATGCTCATGCATAGAGTTAACTCTTTCCTCTCCGGGGCAGTTCAAATGCTGAGGCTAACTGCATAATGTCAGAATACAGCAAGACTCCATTAGAAGAAACAACATTACTATGGTGAGTAATTGTTTCTTCATTTACCTCCCCATCTCAGTTAAATAATGCACATAACCACTATTTCCTCCCCAAACTGGCTTTCATTCTGCACCTGTAATGCAAACGATTTCCAGCAATACAGGGGTCACATACATCATCTTTTAAACAGCTAAAGCAGCTTCCTGAGGCTATTTAACTTTTTACAAACACTGGCTGGACATTCTAAGGCAGCAGAAATGATGGATACAGGCAGACGCAAGCAAGGATTCTCTTTTTCCTCTCTCTCTCTCTCTCAGATGCTGTACCCGAGACCTACTCGAACTCAGATCCCTGCAATCTCCTGGCTTCTTGGATCTGGTAAGGCAATACTTTGGTTTGTTCTTCCTCACCCGGGCCACTCTCACTGGCACTGGTCATCCCCCCACACTCTGGCATGGGAAAGTGAGCTGCCTCCCCCACCTGGACCCCTGGGTGCTGGCCCAAGCCAAAGGGCTTCCAGGAAGTTTACTGATGACCCAGGCCCCTGACCCTCTTACAATGGCTGGCACTGTACCCGGTGCTAATGCAACACCTACCACGTCCGCTTGGCTCTGCTCAGCACCTGCCATCCCACTGGTGGCCCAAATCACGCCAGGTTCTGCTGGTCTTAATTCCTTGGGGGTCCCAGCCAGGCCCACATCCCCATTTTCACAGCCTGGGCTTGAATTAAGCTCCAGAATGGGGGCTAGCCTCCAAGGTCTGCCATCATGGCCTGTGACCCACCTGGACGTCAGTGTACCGGTCCTCTAGGACCTGCCTCTCCAAAGCAAGCCCCATAAATTGGGTGAAAGACCCCCTGGCTCCCTCTACCCCCCTAGGCTGCCCTGCCACAACAGGTATGAAAAGGAGCCACTGCCACTGGCTCCCCTCCTATGAGGGCCGTGCCACTTCCCTCCCAGCTCTAGTGATCCAGGGTACTCTTACAAGAGGTCTCTAACGGCTCCTACACTTTCCTGGCCTACAAAGCCACCTACTGTCTCTGCCCCCAATGATGCAGGACCTGGCTACATATTCCCCACGGAACTCCATTCCTCCACTCCCCGTTGACCACGACACATAGGAAAACCATCCTGACTGTACTCTTTTGGGGATTTCCCCACTGGCCATCCCGGACCGCCAAGCTCTCTCACTTGCCCACCTCATCTGCTCCTAACTCTATGCTTCCAGCCTCTCCACTCCAGCCCCAGGCCTGATGCCTGGGCTGGAAAGGCCTAGATATTTCCTGTCTGTTCTCTTTCATACTCCCCGAGACCTGCCACCTTGAGATGTCCAGCAGTCCATTTCCCCCAGAGCACTAACCCATCTCCTAGCTCGGGGGGGGGGGGATAGGAGGTGAAAAGGGATGCCTAAAATGGGAATATAAGCCCCTCTTTTACAGGGGACTTAGACTGTAAAGAGTGTAAAACTGAAACAACCTAGTTAATTAAGAACAATAGAAAAGGATAGATAGGGGAGTTAAACAGATAGTGAGAGGAAAATAAAAAGGGCCTTAGCCAGCCAATGAATTTATAGGAAAGGTGAAAAAAAGTGAGTTTCACAGGGGAATAGGCCTGGCCCAGATAGGGAGACAAAACAGGGATGAAGGCCTGACTAGAACGTCTAGTAGAAAGTAGGCCTGTACTCAGAATAAGCAGATAGGGGTATTGTTAACCAGCCTCAGATGTGTAATCAACAGAGAGGCAGATTTAACAGATAAGACTGCAAGTGGATGACGGCCTGATCCAAGGGGAGAAGGATAAAAATAAAATAAAAGACATAAATCTAAGAGGGTCGGTTAGTCTCACCAGGCTCGAGACAAAGTCAACAAAAAATATTAAAATAAAACGGGAATACTAAAAAAGCAAGAGGCTGGTGGTATATGCACTATTAAAAACACATTTTCATATGTTAAGCAGATTATCTGAAAATAACACTGTAAATACCCTCACAAACAAAGAATGTTAAGGATTACAAACAAGCATTCTGTTATACAGAAGAAAACAATCTGGAATTGAAAACAGAAGCACTCAGTAAACAAGCAGTTAGTGGAAAAATATTAGCAATAGCCCACAAGTTGCAGCAGAGGCCTAGATAAGCTAATTAATATTATAAACACAATATTTCTAGCTAATAGGTGAATACAAACAGCAAATGCAGGGAAGATAATATATACTCAGAAGGCTTCACAATAATATGCATTGTGGTGCTGCAGCTAAAGAGCATCAGATCTCGGGTGCACCGCCTCCTGCCGAATGTTGTCCCACACTGACCCCCACAGTGTGAGACCCTTTAGCTACATTTGGACGCGGAGGCCTCCTTTCTCACCCCGCTTATGCCCACATGCTTGGAAGAAGGCACCATATACCAATTCTTGGGTAAAAAAGGCCGCAGCACAACTTTACTTGATATTCAATAAAGTCATCAAATTACATTCATCATAACACAATTTTGAATTCACAGTTTACATATCGGTAGACATACACACTTGTACAGTCATCAAATTGTTGTCCATCATTTACACATGAAAGAAACCACAATCCCAAATACAATACCCCATTTTTTATACCCAATAAATACTATACTTACCCGTTTTTGGGACCCGAGTTGGGGGGCCCTGCATCCCGGCCCGAACACCATACACCCCCCCAATATCCAAGGGGGGGGTCATGGCCTCCCGGAGGGGCCCCTTCCATCTTAGACGCACACGCAGAGGCAGACAAGCTTCCTCCCAGTCCCTTCCCCTGCCCGCCCCTGGCAGGGTGGGGACCCCCCACCTGTTCCTGCCTCTCCAACCTTCAGCCACACAGCTTAAGGCCAGCAGGGAACGGGGGTACCGCATTCTCCAGGCCTCACTGAGGCACCCCCAACCTTAAACTCCCCATCACCAACTTGTTGTGCGTGACAATTCACTAGTCTTTCTCATGATGACTCTAGCCCTGTGGCCATGGCCTGAAAATCTCACCCCCCAAAAAAGGGTGGGTGGGAACGATGAGATGCAGGTGGCCGACGAGACAGGAGGTGAAGAGGACAGGGCCGAGTGAGCAGGTCCTTTTTACCCCACTGCTACCCGCTCCACTCTCCTCCCGGCCAATCCCGCCTGCAGAACACAGCACCCCCCCCGTCCACGCGTCAGCATTCTGCGCCTGGGAAGGGGGGCATCCACTTCTCGTGGGCAGCGTGGTTGGGAAGGGGTCCCACGCCAAACCTCCCTCCCCCTTTATTGGGGGGAGGTTCCTGTCCTTCAGCTAAAGGACCACTAACAAGTAGGCCAGAAATGCTATATGAAAGCCCCACCTACTGATGACAGCTGACTCCCAACTGAAGGAAGAGTGGGCAGAAACAGAAGGGCTCAGTCCAGCAGAGAAGTATGGGACAGAAATTACAGTCCAGAGCCTGAATGGCTCAAAGCATCCAGCTGTCTCAAGCACAAAGTCATCATGAGCAGTATAGATCACAGCAACAGCAGCATTTCAAAAGCTGCTCGCTCACACTGTAGCCCCACTCACTGATGACAGCTGACCCCTGATCGAAGGGAGAGTGAGCAGAAGCAGGCGGGCTCAGTCCAGCAGAGAAGCAGAGGATGGAAATTACAGTCCAGAGCCTGACTGTCCCAAGCATAAAGTCACCACGAGGGTTATAGATCCTAGCAACAGTGGCATTTCAAAAGTCACTCGCTTACACTGCAGCACTGCCCACTGATGACAGCTGACTCCTGACTGAAGGGAGAATGAGCAGAAACAGGAGGACTCAGTCCAATAGAAAAGTAGGACACAGAAATTACAGTCCAGAGCCTGACTGGCTCAAAGGATCCCACACGCATTCCCCAACAATAGTGCTGTGAACATCAAGTTACACAAGAGGGTCTTCTTGAGTTCTTTGAGTAACACATCCTTCCCCTCAGTTAGGGAGTGGAAGTGTTACTGTGCCTCGTAGTTCTTTTCCTGGGATGCACAAGCCTGGTGCAGCAGGAGTTAAGGCTGTGATGCTCAGGTTTCAGTGGGATGAGCCCAGGGTATAATGGGGCTAGGTTTTTCTCCCTTCCCCGCTAGGTCCCTCCCACCTCCCTGACTTCCAGCCATGCCTTTGGCAGCCTCAGGTGTCACATTGCAGGGTGGGTTCCACCTCTCAAGTGGAAGCAGACTCCCTGACTCACCACAAGGGGCTGCTGTGACACTGGAACCCAGACTTCTCCCTCCCTGGATTGAACTGTGCTGTGCTCATTAGCACTCAGCAGCTCTAACTGCTCTGAACACGGCTCCCCAAGCCTGCTCTCGAACTTGGGTCATTGGCACAGAGCACAGCACACTTCAGCTGACCCATCGGTTGGCCCAGACAAACTATTGTTTAACACTAAAGTTACAGACTAGCTCTCCTTCATCAATTGCATGTATGCAAAGTCACTTATTCATCTGGCTTTCTGAGCTAATATTACTAAATTTTATGATGGTTTCTCTGAGTTAGGTCGTAATGTCCTTGATTTCTAAATTTTATCCCAGAGAGTTTAGAGCTGTGCTGCAGAATACGTGACCTGAAAAGATGTTTACCTTATTAATTTATTTATTGAAACAATCGGAATTAATACCTTTGAGTCAGAGACTCCTTTACAAAGGCTCCATGTCATAGAAAACAATACAGTCTACAGGCTTTATTCAGGGAAACCCTAACTTTGTTGAGAGAGGTGTTGTCAGCAGCAGCATAGAAGATAATCCCGTAATCAATGAGTGACAAGACGGAGGAGGAGGAGGAGATGGCTAGCTGTAGGGCTTCAGGGGGGAAGACAGTGCTTGTAGCGGTGGAGCAGACCAATGCACACATTTACAGCCATATTAAGTCAGCGGATATGTTTATGGTAGGTTAACCCTGAGTCTAGGGTAATCCCATAATATTTAAAGGTAGAAACTTGTTCCAGGGTCTCATTATGGGAGTTATGGATGAGCAGGGGGTGGTTACTGAACTTGTTTTGGGCATGGGCAAACAGCACGTGCTTTGTTTTTTATAGTTTAGAACAAGCCTATGGTTAGTAAATCAGGATTCGGCCTCATTAAATGACCCTTGGAGGGCTTCTTGGAGGGCGGTAGGATTGGTGTGGGTGCTGAATAAAACCGCATCATCTGCGTATAGAAGGAGACTCCCAGAATAGGCCTTGGGCAGGGAGTTAAGGAATAGAGTGAAAAGTAGGGGGCCATGGATTGACCCTTGGGGGACCCCAGATGTAACTCTGTGGGGGGATGATAAGGTATGCCCTAGTCTGACTCTCTGGGTTCTGTCAGACAGGTAGTTTGAGAACCAAGTGGTGGTATCCTGTGAGAAACCTATTTGGGATAGCGAGGTTTGGAGAAGTGAGTGGTGGCCATTGTCAAATGCTTTGGAAAGATCTATATAGACAGCACCAGCAATCTGGCTTGCATCCAGGGTCGCATGGATAGTGTTGGTATATTCCAAAAGTGCAATTGTGGTGCTATGGTTTTTTTGGAAACCATGCTGTTCAGGGCAGAGGAGATTGTGTTGAGCAAGGTAGTCTGTGACTTGGGTGGCTTTAGAGATACTGCAAGGTTTTCTTTTGCTGGCGAAGATGTGGCAAAGCCGCAAACATCGCCCTTCTTGAAGCCCTCGCAATGACTCCACTTTGCCAAATCTGGGGTGTAGTGCAATATGCAGTGAGTGAATAGCTGGCAGGGCAGTTGGTGTTTAAAATGGCTGAAGGTTAACATCGTTGCAGGAAGTATAGGGATGTCACCGTGTGACCATGTGGAGTCCTAGACTATTCAGGGAAGGGAGTAGGGTGCAGCTCTATTCTGCAGTGAAGACCATCAGACAGAAACAGAAACATTGCTTGATTTAAGGCTCATTCACACTGTGCCTTGCCCCAGTGGCAACTTTCCAGTCATTTAAAAAATTTACGAGAACATTAAAGAGCCACGTTCACATGGCATCTGTGTTTTCGGTGCCCTTTTCCTTTCCGATGATTTGGGTGTTGTTCTGGTCACTTTTGGGTCGGTGGGGACTTGAAGTGATGTGAGTGGTTTGCCTGTTCAGATGGCACAGGAAACCACCTACACCACTCCGTGAACCCAAGGAAAGAGGGATCATGGTGGCAATGCCATGCAATGGAAAACTGCCAAAATGGGAAGGTTCACACGTCAGCAGGATTACCGATATGGCTGCTGTGAACCACCAATAACGGCTCACAGTCGGTCGTGTGAATGAGCCTATTGAGTACATATTTTTATAGCTTGTGTTGAGAATGTTCCTAGGTGTGACTGGAGCTGGAACTAGAAGTAAGATAGAAGTGGAATGGGTTGTAAAAATGAATTTTGCAGCACATGCTGGGAGGGCTAAAGCACGAGGTTCAGTGTGGAGGAATAGCTCCTCCCACATCACTAACATAAGCCAGCTTCTCCCAGAAACCCTTGCTTAGGGTGTTACTCATGCCCTGAGCTCCTGCATGGCTTGTGTGGCTGTGCCTTCTCCCCTTTTCTCATTGCTTCTGCCTTTCTGGCTCTGGTTAGCCCTTCTTTTATCTCCCCCTGTTTTTCTCCTGCTCCTCCATCCTTGTTTTGCCCCCCTCTCCTTTACTTGTGTTGTTTCTCGTTTTTCTCTGTGCCTCATTTGGTTTCTTTCCTGATTTTTCCCATTTGCTCTGTTTCCCTGGCTCTCAGTTCCATTGCCCTATGTATCTCTTGTATCTTTGCCTTTATGGTTTCTCTGCCCCCCCATTCTATATTTCGGCTTCCCTGCCCCGTTTCCCCATTCTGTGCCCTCGCTCCAGCCCTTCTGGGTTGGTCTCCTTGTTCCCCCTGCCATTGCTGTCTGGTCGCCTTCTGGGGCCTCCTCCTTGCTCTGACATTGTCTCTGCTTTAGGCTGCTCCTTACCCCATGTCTGCCCCCCCATTCTATTCCCTCTCCCGTTTGCTGCTCGTGCCTCCTGGCACTGCTCTGCCTCCTTCTGCTGTGGATACTGGAGATGGCTAAGTGCCGGCTCCATGACGCCTTCTGACTCATTCATCCCTCTTGGCTGCAGATGCCACAAGGCCCCGCTTCCTCTCAACCATGCTACGAACAGACCTGGCCATTCCACATTGCAACAGACCCACACCCACCTCGCATGTTGTTGCTTGTATCCCCGTATGAGTGAGTTGTAGCAACTCCTTCCCTTCCCTCTGTTTTGCTGCACTTACCCTTTTTGTACTTGTCCTGCCCTCCTCCTTCCATTGTCATTACTCCCTGCTGCTGTTTCCTTCCTCAGCGGCAGCTTCATGGCTCCGCGCCAGTCTGAGGGCTTCTGCTCTCAGTCCCTCGCCTTTCCCTGCTTCCTCCTGGTCCCTGGTTGCATTTTTTTTCTTCCATTCTCCTTGTTCCTGGTTCTATCCCCTGAGTCCACTCCCATTATTCCCCTGTGTTGCTTCGCCTTGTTTGTTGCTTCCTCCATTGTTGTTTTTTTCTGGGCCTCTTGCTCAGTACCTCTTTCCTGCCTTAAAGCGACAGACACCCATTTGTTTCGTCTACTGCCTTAAAGTGACAGACATGCATTTATTTTGCTACTTTGTGCTACGACCCGGTTCACTGCCTGCTCCAATTAACTGCAGTACGCAGGCCAGTCACAGCTCCCTATTGCCTTAAAGTGGCAGACATGAATTGTCTGGCTTTCTGCTCCAGGCTTCTAACTTCACAACCCCTTTTCCCTCGTTTACCCTAACCTTACCTACTCACCACCTCCCTATATTTTATCCTTTGTACATTTATTGTTCTGCCTCCTACCCACCTGTTGCCCCTCCAGCTCACCTCCGTTGACTGCTCCTAATTAACTCACCAACTTTTATTTTTCTATAGCAGCTTACCTTGCTTTCCTGCCAGCCCATACCAGCAGTTCTCCAGACTCCATCCCTAACTCGTATCTTCTGAGGTACCAAGCATAGGTAGGCTTGCCCTGTCTACTGGGGATGGGATTCTGTTTCAATCATTACTATCCTGCTACCTGATGGCTCCGACCCTAACTCATACTTGGTGGCATTGGATTGAAGGATGGACCTATTTGGCTATAAGGGCTGGGAGTCAGTCTTCATCATGTACTCAACAACAGACTCTTGTACTCTGATAGTCCATTAATCGCCATCCGTAACCCTTCCTATTGAGGTTCAGTTGAAGACAATGACCCGACTTGGGACAGGAGCCCTGGGACCATACAATTTCTCCCCTAATGCTCCCCTTATTTCATCCATAGGTTCCTTCATCTATGCTCTAGTTCGCAATCTCCTTCAGAAAGGGGGAACTTTGCTCCAACGTCCCAACACTACAGCCCAATTGGACCTCTGTGCATCTACTTCTGCTGACCATGGACTCAAACACGTCCACCGATTCTGTACCTACCACCTCTTACAGCTCCACTGCTCAGCCTCAGCAGACTCCTAGCCGGGCTGTGTCTTCCCGTAAGCTTACTTCCAAGTCAAACTTTTCCATTTCGGACTGGACTGTTCCACGTTTAGTCACTGAACTACATAAACATGGCATCCCTCATGCAGCCTCAGTCCCCAAACAGGAACTGTATGACCTCTTCATTGCCTCTCACTCCAGGCCAGCCCAGAACACTGCTCCCAGGCAGCCTGATCCTCCTGATGAAGACTCTCCCATGGCCGAAATCTGGGACTTTATGACCCAACTCTCTTCCTCAGTTTTTTAGCTTGGAATCCCGCATGACAGCCCTCGAAGCTCACATCCCTGTTGCTCCTGCTCCTTTGTCTGCCCCCACAGCTTCAGTGGCTCTTCCATTCACCAGCCAGGCTCCCATTGTCCCTGTTTCTGCTCCCCCAGTCCCTCCTCCTTCAACATCCAGCTCTCCAGTGCCTATTCTAACCCCAGGTATGTCATTGCCTGCTCCTTCTCCAGTCATATCACCAGTACATCTCATTCCAACTCACCTCTGTAGGGACATCATCGATGGGAAAGGCGTCAGTTTGGCCTCCCTCCTCATCTCATCACAAGAAATGATTGAAAACAGGATCGTCTCCTGCGGCGATGTTTCTGTTGTTCTCAAGTCCAAGGACCCTTGTCTCCTGCTCAAACTGACTCTCTCCGAATTTATTCTGGCTTTTAGCCTGTATCCTGATGTCCTCTGTTCTGCATTTCCATCCCGGCACGAAGAGCTCGATTCATATTTGTATCTCCCTACAGCCCTCAGCGTACGCTACGGGAGAACCCACTTCTACGATTACAACAGATCTTTCTCGGTGAAGGCTGTCACCTCCTTGACCCATTATAACAGCAAATTGAATTGTGCAGTACTGGACACCATGCTCTTTTGCCACCATTTTGCCAGGCAACATGCCTGCTCCTGCTCCCTTTGTGGCTCCTTTAATCATTTTGCACCCCTTTGCCCTTTGTCAGTACCATGGATCTAATAAGGTGGCAACTTTGTACTCTGGATTCTCAGATGGGTTGTGGGGTATTGTTTTCGAGTAGAGTACAGGTCACATGGGGGGAGCTCCATAGGGATGGAATAATTCTAGGCAGGACGTACAGAGCAGACTGGATTGACTTTAGTCTTTTTCAGCTTCGTTATTGAATGTTATTTTTTATATATATATATATATATATATATATAAAACAATAAGAGAAAATCAAATAAATACTCAGACATGTGGGTCTGGTATACAAGCATCCAATAATGCATTATGCCAGGGTATGAAAGAATGTTAAGGTGTACGGCTTGTACAGCAACATGGAGGGTACAATCACATGGTTTTAAACTATGGGTGGATATCTAGAATGTGCTATTCAGCATCAAGGGACTTGGCCATAAAATTATATGTTTAATATTGAATAAGTAGGTTAAACATACCACTCAGGCTACTAAGGTGATTTATGCCCTCCAATAATTTCTAAACGTGAAGTTATGACACTAGGCTTCCACCACAAACTGCTACTTGTTAGTGTGCCACATTGCCAGACTGGAGTTCCTAAAAATAAGAATAAAACACATATTTATTCAATTTGGAGTTCACTACCCACCTAGAGACACAGGGACTAAAGTTACCATAACCACAACTACTGTAAACCTGAAAAGATTAAACAATGTTGTTGCTGTCTGTGAACTCAGTCACTTAGAGGAGATACAATTGACAATATAAAGAATAATGTATGGGCAACTATACATAACTAGCCTGTGTTACCATCAAGAGGTTGATATACTAATGTATGGACCTCAAGAGTGAAACTGGAGAGGTCCATGCTGGTATCTCAACCCTGTGATGGAAACACAAGGTGAGTTGCGTACGGTTGCCCGTATTTTACTTGTTATAGTATATGGTTTTAAAAATAAAGACACAAACACTATAATAGAGTTTCTAAGTTACTTTACCACAATAAATATTGTAGCAAGAACAACACATTGATTGTCATACTTGTTTGAAACAGATACATAAATAGGAATTGTTGAACAGTAAAATATTAAAGTAAGGAGCATTTTGTCCTCCATACTTTATGCTTCAAACAACATGAAGTATTGCTGTATTCTGACAATTGCAGTTAGTCCCAGCACTTGAACTGCCCCAGAAATGAAAGAGTTAACTCTATGCTGATAGCATAGAATGTTGGGCTCGAGTTCAGTTCAAACCACTGTCTGCTGCACTTGAAGTGTAAACTGGCAGATTCTTTACTCCGCTTAACTGGAACAGTCGCCTCGGAGTTTGCACTCGCCGTCTGCAAAGTTTTGTCGGTTTAATCCGCAGAATTTCTTCATTTTCTCTCGGTTCAGATCCCTGTCTGTGGTACAGTAAGTGATATTAGGTAGTGGACTTAGAGTTAAATTGTGAGGAAATTGTAAATTGTGGTCAGTTCAGCTGAACCGATCAGTTGTTGTTTAAAAATTTCTTGTGGTGATTCCGGTGCTTATCGGCTCTAAAAAAAAAACGCATTTCATTTTTTTTCCAGCACTCGTGACACGGTCAGGAACCGATAGGTTTTGTCTTACCTGGCCTGAAGCTGTGTAAAGGGTAAGTTAATTTTGTGGTTGGCCATGTCTGAAAAACCCAGGAAAAACAACGGGCCCACTGGGTTTCAGCACTGTAGTGTGTGTGTGGGGAGGTCTTTGCTAAGGCTGATCCCTACACCACCTGTGTATATTGTCTGGGGTTTGACCACCTCGAGTCAGACTGCCCATTTTGCAAGAATTTCCCAAAGACCACCCTGGAAAAATGTTTGGGCATGCTTAGGGATAAGGAGTCCGAGAAGTCTGCTGACCCGCATGGCCAGCCTGGTTCGGTTCCGACCGAACCTGAGGGAGTGCCCTCTGACCAGGGCCAGACTTCCTCAGGCAAAAGGAAAGCCGACTCTGCAGGGTCGGTTTCTTCAAAAAAGAAAAGGAAAGATAAATTGACCGGTTCGGATCCCGAATCTCTCCATCCGATGGCTGATGAAATTGCCTGGGCGATTAGCATTGTTAAATCGCTCCGTCTGGTTCCGACCGAACCGGCCCTTGTTGGTCAGCGCTCGGTTCGGTTGACTCCTCCAGTTGCAGATTACTCTTTGGAGGAATATTATGATCCGGAATGGGAGGGGGAAGGTGAAGAGGATGAAGAAGATGACTATGATGGTGGGGAAGGTCTGGATGAGCCTATTGAACCGGACATCTCCCCAGACAGACCTTCTGGAGTTTCCACTCCTAGGCTTTCTGAGTCCCCTTCCCACTTTATGTTCTACAAGAAAGTGGCTGAAACCCTCCAGCTCCCTGTGGATGAAGCTGTTGAGGAGGAAGAAGAGCCTGATTTCGTTGAGATGATGGACATTCCAGAGTCCAAGAGGCTGTCGATTCCCTTGCATAAATCTTTTGGGAAATAGACACATACACTTTTAAAAACACCAAATTCTCTGCCTCCA
Organism: Neoceratodus forsteri; assembly: GCA_016271365.2. Lineage (NCBI taxonomy): Eukaryota > Metazoa > Chordata > Ceratodontiformes > Ceratodontidae > Neoceratodus > Neoceratodus forsteri. Next base: position 291,133,455 of record CM057453.1, on the reverse strand, counting down.
GTGGACAAGCGTGTGGACAGGAGGTATATGCTGTCAGGCTCAAGTTCAGAGTTCCTATGCCAGCATTGCAGCCATGTTGGGGTAGTACAGGCTGCAGCCTGTGATAAGACTGGCATTCCCTTGGCTTCACCCCCCCCCACCGGATAAGGACTCCAGAAAGATAGATGCCATGGCCAAAAAGCAGTATTTGACATCTTCCTTGGGACTCAGACAGGCTAATTACATGGCCTATGCTGCTAGGTTCCAAAAGTCCAGGTGGGAGTCTGTCTTGGAACTGGTTAAAAAGGCCTTCCCCCAGCTGGCCAAGGAGCTGGAGGAGGTGGCGGCTGATGGGATTGAGGCATCAAAAATCCAATTTCATGCTGCTGTGATGTGTCATCTAGAGTCATGGCTACATCTGTGGCTCTGCAGAGAATGGCTTGGCTCAGATGTACTAGCCTATCACAGGATACCCAGGCTAAGGCCATGGATTTCTCTGTTGTGGGTAATTCTCTGTTTGGGGAGCAGACAGAGAATTACATGAAAAAGATGGATGAATACAGGACCACCTACAGGAGTGCTCAAGCCAAAGAAAGACAAACCACTCCTCAAAGGCAGCAATCTAGGGGCAGGGTCAGGCCTTTTCAAAAGCCTTTCTTCCAGGCTCAGGCCTCCTCTCCTTTTTCCCAGAGGGGGTTCTTTAGAGGGAGAGGTAGAAGGGGGATGAACAGAGCTGCATCCTCCTCTCAGTCCAGGGCCCCTGCCAAGCAGACACCCTGATGTGTCAGCCTGGGTGGACTCCCCCTTCCCTGTAGGAGGCAGGCTGGCTTACTACTCCCAGAACTGGCTATCTGTTACCTCAGACAAGTAGGTCCTGGAGGTAGTAAGCCAGGGACTGCTGTATTCTGTATTCTGACCTCCTTCCCTGCCTCCCCTCTCAGAACCTGTTTTTTGGGAAGTGGGTTGGCAGGTACAGTGCTGCACCCCAGGGGTGAATTGCTTCTGCCTCTTGGTTTAACTTTTGTTTAGTCTATTTAGTTCACTACCTGGTTTTTGTTTTTGAGTTTCTCGACTTGAGTCTTATGGGATCCAAAAAACTTGGTTGCCTTTTGGCTAACAGTTTTATCATTTCCTCTTTAGAGTGTAGCTAGTTAGTAGTGCTCGTGAGAATCTGACGGTTACACTTGAAGTGCAGCAGACAGTGGTTTGAACCGAGCTTGAGCCCAACGTTCTATGCTCTCAGCATAGAGTTAGCTCTTTCATCTTCGGGGCAGTTCAAGTGCTGGGGCTAACTGCAATTGTTAGAATACAGCATGACTCCATTAGAAGAAACACAATTACTAAGGTGAGTAATTTTTTCTTCTCTAACGCAGCTGCCCCCTTCCAACTTCCCCCACCCCGCAGCCTTGTCACTCAGCTCCTCTGGGACTTACATTATGCTGGCGTCCTCTGCCACAGGACTTGTGGTGTGTGCACAGCCACCTGTGCAGAGTCTGCAGGGGTCAGTTTTCATCCTGCCTCCAGGTTTTTTTTTCCCCCCTATTTTTCACCCCTTACATTTCTCAGGACCTCGGCCATTCATGGTCGCACATGTGAGTGGAGGCACGCATGCGCACCAGCACCAACAACAGCCCCGATCATCCCACCTGGCCTAGCGCCAGCCCCCCTGTGCCCGACGCTATCATTGTGCCTCCACTCAGTGGCAGCCAAGAGCCGGGGAGATCTACCATCCTAATCTGGGACAGAAGAGCTGCCTGGTGGCAGCTCTGTCCACTTCCAGCCCTCCCCCTGGCTGCCCCCCAGCAACCCATGTTCGTTCCTGAACATGGGTCGCTGGCTTGGTGAGTGGTAAATTGTCCAGCGCCTCAGCCCTCTGCTCCACTGGGCTGGTGTAAGGAGCATTTTTTAAGGTTTTTAGATATTTAGAAGTAAGCTGTTGGTTAACTAGGATCTGCAGCTTATCTATTAGGTAGGAAAATGGGCAGATTAGGTGGGCCAAGCGGTCCTTATCTGCCGTCAAATTCTATGTTTCTATGCTTTGTGTCCATGATTAAATAGATTTTAGTACAGCACTGACATCAATAAGAACAGTAGAAACAGAATCCCTTGGGATCACTAAACAGTAACTATGAATTGGAATTGTTGCAGGTAGTGAGTAGTATCTCAAGGTAAAAAGGAAAGGTCCTGCATTGGTTTTGAGTGAACTGCGGCTGACGGTTTTGTTTTAAAGTACTGCCGTTATGATTTCTGTGAGGTACAGTGGGGTACACTGACTGAAACAAGTGAAAGCAGTCAGTGGGAGTGATTGTGAGGGAATTGCAGGTGCAGTTAACAATGAAGCATGCACAGTAAGGCTTTTAAAATGTGCACAATAACTTTAGAATGTACACAAAAAGGTTTTTAGAATGTGTTCAATAAGGTTTTTGACCTGTCTGAATTCTGTGCACAGTAAGTCCTAACCATACGCTATAAAACTGTTCATAGAATCGAACATGGAATTAAAGTTCTTGAACAGTCACCAACTAGGAATAACTATGAAATCTAGAAACTCAGTATTCTGAACCCTGCAAGACTGAGTTTGGGATACTGAGTTTGAAAATCCCGATAGGTACTTAACTGTAATGTGGGGGGGCTCTGCCCCCTGTGCCCCCCATAACTTAAATAACCAACCCTGAGGTGGAGCGGACTTTGGAGTTAAAATAAAAGTTACAGGGGGTGAAATCATGTTCCCTCAAAATGTGTGGTAGCTGTGAATAGAACCTGGGTCTACCACACCATGTTGGCTGAGCTGCTAGTGGCTTAGCTCTCCACACCACTGGAGCAGCACAGCCAGCTTCTGCATCCTGCAGTCTGTTGTGGTGGCTGACAAGGGGTAGGGTAGCAGTTTGTTACATCACCTGCCTTACCCCTGTCAGCACTACCTTCCGCCTTGTGGGGCTTGTGTGTGTTGGGAGACTGAACTCGGTCTCGTGAGTTTTGGGATTCTGAGTTTCAGTCTGTTAAATGTATACCACCAACTGTCTGTAGTTTGAGGTACAGGAATGAAGCATTGCCACTTCTTGGTTCTTGTCCCATGAGTCAGTTTCCAGCCTCGTGGAACAATGACACCACTTCATATGATCTGCACCTCGTGCCACATTACACCCCTAGGGGGTGATTAACAGACTGTTAATCTAACCCCTTGTCATGCCTTATTGCTATTATAAAACACTCATTCCAAGAGAAAAGTGCTAGAAGTGTACCTTTGAATGTTTCGTTATTCTGAGGGAGATTTTCAATGTATAGAATAGTGTGTGAGAGCCCATACATAGCAACGTTATTCCTACACTGAGTGGTTACCATATCGATGAGGACCTTGAGAGCAAAGTTCAAGAGGTCCCTTTGATGTTATAGTAACCACGAGATGTGAGAAGAGTGATGTTGTATATTTGGGCTATCACACACTATTCTATATAGTGTATGGTGAAAAGAACCACAATTGCTTACTTTTTGTGGTTTCAGCAATCAGTCTCTGCCCTCCACCACACACACTTTACCGCCATCTGCCCACCAGCCAGCTCACATGTGCGATGCTTCAACCGCCCTCTGTCCTATGACCCACACTGATGGGATGCTTGTATTGTGACATAGCTACTACAGCAGAACAAAAAGTTCTTCTGCTGTAGTAGCTGTCACCACTGCAGCAGAATGACTTCTTCAGGTGCATGGATTTCCATATGTAACAGCACCCTGCCATACACTATAAAACAGTTCATCCACCAGCTGTTTAACAGTGCTGGTTCAGAATCAGAATGCATCATTCCGGTCATTCAACAGTGGTATAGAATGGAATGTTGACTGTAAGAATTCATGCGCAAGGGTGATCAAGCTATATATGACAGCGTAACAGAGATTAAAGGGGACAGGACATTTGTGCTGTTTGACAGAAGTTAGTAATGTTCGTACATACAGTGTATATATATATATATATATATAGTTATAGAAATGCAATCCATACCTCTAAATGATCCATATGTCACTGACCTGAATAGAGACTGATGTGAAAAAACATTTTTCAGTTGCTTTCTTTTAATTGGCAGAATTCTGCACAGTTATCTGCATGGAAAAAGTAATTTGGAGTTTTTTCCTTGTCACAGTTTGTGTACAGAATGTGAAGCATGAGCTGTTGACCTATTAGAAACATGCTCCGAGTTCTGTACACAGAATGTGACAGTTAAAACTCCAGATTTCTGGTTCCATGATGAGAACTATAGCAAAATGCTGCCCATAAAAACAAAACAATGCAAAATAACAGTATTTCACATCACTTTTCATTCCGCTACAGTTAAATAGGGAGCATTTAGGGGCATGACTATCATTTCTGAAAATAGGAACTTTATTAGAAGCTACCAGTTAGAAATAATTTCTAATCCTATTTAATGTAAGGGTCTCTGAATGATGAAAGCCAATCCAAATGGAGCATTTCTAAGACCCTTTTTAAAACGTTCTTTGGCCTACAAGGGAAATAAAAGAGTAAATTTGCCTAAACATTTATTTTAATATCATAACTCCTCTTGTTTTTTAAATGTTTTCCTCATCCCACAGAAGGATCAGGGAGGTTCCAAAAAAGGAGGTGCCTTCCTAGGGATATGATTCCACGGTGCTTTTAGTCTGTTCATTTATATTTATTCATTTCCTTCATAATCCCTTATTCCCTATAGGGTTTAGGCAGGCAGGCTGTAAGCCTTCTCTCAATTGTAGTACACCTCTCCGGTCCCACAGGTGAATGTTCCCCATGGATTGTCCCTCTGTGGCAGGATCTGAAGACTGGGGCCGTTCCACCAGTACATAATCCAGATGTACCCTGGGAGCTGGCTGGCAGCACGGGCTATGAGGGAGCAGGCAGGACTTTATGTAGCCCCCCCCCTTACTCCGCTGTTCCATTTTCATCCTGGAGCCCCTGCTGTTGGACTAGCAGGTATGCGTGTGGAGGCACACATGCTGCATATCGTAATGGTCCCTCCCTTTGTGCCACCCACAGCTGCACTGATGCCAGACCTCCACCTGGTGGCAGTCTAAGGCCAGGCTAACTAGTCACCTCTCCCCAGGAGACGCTCAATCCTCTCCTGCCCCGTCTGACCCCCAGCAACCCCTGCTCATTCATGAACTTGGATCGCTGGTGTGGCAGGAGGTAAGGCACACAGTGCCGTAGCCCTTCATGCCACTGGACTCACTCGATATTCATTCCATTTGCTGTTATTAATTATAGTCTATTAAATGGAAAAGGTGACATAAGGGTATAGTAGTCGCATTCTCCTATTGTATTTGTTTTTGTACTGAGATCACTTTTTAGTCTCTTATTTAAATGTTTGCCCATCTGTTTGCTGTCTACTTGTAAAGATGATCTGCATTATATATGAGGTAGTGTGCTTTTGTAACGTAAGTTTGTAAAGGATTTGTTGATCAAATAAAATTGAATTGCATTGAATTGAAGAATGGGGGTAAGGTTGCCATGAATTACACAGCAAACATATCTACTCCTTCCTATAATAGTCTGTAACCCCCTTGCAAATGGGGGTTCCTGAAAGCTTTCCCGGAGTTTGTCTCCATGCTCCATGCCTAGCTGGTGATCGGCATAAAGCCGTTTATATTGAAGAGGAAATACATTATAAGAACCACCCGCCATTTCCCCAGCATCCAACAGAAAAACCTCGACCGCAGAGGGTAGTTGGTCCAGGAGGTTGGCAGGTGGTTAGGAGGAGCAAATCAGGTGCCCCATCACTCTCTGCTCTCCAACACATTACCTCCGAAAACCATATAAACACTACAAACAGGTATCTGCCTCTATCTCTGAAATCAAATAAAGAGGCAGAAGACACTGCAGAGCAGGACACTGCGGCACAGGAGCTAGCACAACAATACTCACCCAAATCAGGAACCAAAACTAAACAAGCACAAAGGAAATCCAAAACTACTGATCGTAGGGAGACTTCATGATTCGGGAGTTGATACCCATCTCCAGCAGGGTGATGGTCAGATGTCTCCCAGGTACATCAGCATGGAGAGACACTGACCGCATTGCTAAAATTGTTCACAAAGCAGGAGAAAACATTGATGTCCTAGTACACATAGGGACTAATGATCTCGCCAGCGGTCAGTTGTGGAGACCAAGAACACCTGACCAGGCTGGGTGACAAACTATCATCTATTTCGCCTGGCATCTCCTTCTCTGAGATCCTGCCAGTCTGGGAGAAGGGAGCAGATGGACGGAAGGTCAGAGAAGGGAGATAGGGAGCTAAACATGTGGCTCAAGGACTGGTGCCAGGAAAAAGGACACGGAGTTGTAGGGAACTGGCAACAGTTCTGGGAGCGAAAGTTCTTTAAATTTGATGGACTGCATCTGACTAAAGAGGGAGTCAGTGCATTGGGGCAGAAGTTTGACGTCTTTGCAGAATATTTAAACTAGCAAATGGGGAGAGGGTGCAGCACCATACGTCGAATGGGAAGAACACCCTTCCCCTCAGCTAGTGGTCAAACAGGAATTCAGCGGTTTGCTGCTCATTTGCATCACCAGGTAAGAAAAGGTTTGTCTCCCCATACGATGCACAGGGTAATGCCAAACTTCACCCAACAACTAACACACCAAAGTCTGGCCAATGGAAAATCATGTACACAAATGCTCACAGCCTGGGAAATAAGATCCCAGACCTGCAGGCAATAATGTCAGAGGCTAAACTGGACATAGTAGCAATTAGTGAGACGTGGTTTACCAGTAATCACACTTGGGAGACTCAGTACCTGGCTATGTATTGTTCTAGAAGAGACCGAGGTGCAAAAAGGGGGGAGGAGTGGCCCTGTATGTTAATGAAAATATCAAAGCTACAGAAATTCAGAATACACATAAGGAGCCAGAAGAACTGTGGGTCACCCTGGAAGCAGGAAATGGGACAGCCATAAGAACTGGGGTTGTCTACAGGCCCCCAGACCAGAGGGAGGACATAGACACATTACTGTTAGAAGATATACAAAACATGACAGCTAAAGGGGAGGTTCTGATAATGGGAGACTTCAACATGCCAGATACAGATTGGTCAATACCAGCAGGAACATCTGCCAGAACTAGACTCATAGTGGATTCCCTGCAGGGGGAGGGCCTCAAACAACTGGTACAGCAACCCACAAGAGACAGGGCTATCCTAGATCTAGTACTGACTAACAAAGAAGGGATCACAGATCTCCAGGTAGAAGGTCACCTGGGGGCCAGTGACCATCACATGGTATGGTTCAATTTGGCTACTACATCTAAGTCATCCCATTCCAAGGCAAAAATATGGGACTTCAGAGGAGCTGACTTTGATAAGATGGCCAACAGAGTTAAGCTAGCCCTGGCAAAAGAAACACATGTGAGGAGGTACAGGCAAAGTGGGCAAGCATTAAGGATACAATACTTGAAGCAACATCCCATTGTGTTAGACAGAAAAGGAAGTGCAAAGAAGAAGGAAACCACTTTGGTTCTCAAATACAGTAGCAGAAAAGGTCAGAGCCAAAAGGCTGGCCTTCAGAAAATATAAGGAACACAGCGGATGAAGATAGGAGGCATACCAAACTGTCCTAAGGGAAGCAGGGCAGTAAGGCAGGCAAAGTCCCAAACTGAGGAAACACTAGCACAAACAGTAAAAGAAGGTGACAAGACTTTCTATAGATACATTAGTGAAAGGAGAAAGTCCAGAGGGGTATTGCTAAGCTAATGGAGAAAAGGGAGCATGTGAGGAGGAGGACCCTGTAAAGGCATCTATCCTAAATAGATACTTTTGCTCAGTATTTACTGAAGAGAAGGTAGGCAGGGCCCACAGCTCAGCATCATGGACACAGGGGGAGGGAGGTGAGCACTACTCCCTTCACAAAAGAAAGGGTCCTACAAGAGCTTGCTAAGCTCAGGGTGGATAAGGCAATGGGACCTGATGGCATACATCCCAGGGTACTTAAGGAGCTAAAGGAGGAACTAGCAGAGCCATTAGCAGAATTGTTTAGTGAGTCTCTGAGCACAGGAGAGGTCCCAGAAGACTGGAGAAGGGCTCATGTGATCCCACTCCACAAGAGTGGTAGCAGGGAGGAGGCGGGGAACTACAGACCGTCAGTCTTACCTCAGTAGTGGGCAAGATTATGGAGGCACTCCTTAAGGAAAGGATAGTGCAACACCTGGAATCCATAGGGGCACAGGATCCAAGACAGCATGGGTTTACAAAGGAAGGTCCTGTCAAACTAATCTCATAGATTTCTTTGACTGGGTAACCAGAGTGGTGGACCAAGGGGAGCAGTTGATGTCGCCTACCTTGACTTCAGCAAAGCTTTTGACACTGTTCACATAGAAGATTGATAAATAAGCTAGGTAGGCTCGGGTGGGTCAGAAGTTGGTCAACTGGGTGGCAAACTGGTTGACTGGCAGAAAACAGAGTGGTGGTAAATGGTATACAGTCAGAAGAGATGCAAGTCACAAGTGGGTACCTCAGGATCAGTCCTGGGGCCAGTCCTATTCAACATCTTCATTAGTGACCTCGAGATGGACTAGAGGGTAAGGCTTGTCTGTTTGCAGATGACACCAAGATCTGCAACAGAGTAGATGATCCAGATGGGGTGGGCAGAATGAGAAGAGATCTGGATAAACTAGCAGAATGGTCAGAAGAGTGGCAACTGGGATTTAATGCAAAGAAGTGCAAAATCATGCACATAGGGAAGAGAAACCCTGAAGCCACTTATAGGCTGGGAGGGGAGTTGCTAGCAGTCACAAAGGAAGAAAGAGACTTGGGCATCATCATCACTGATGACCTAAAATCATCCAAGCAGACCTCTAAAGCAGTAGGTAAGGCTAGGGGGGTGTTAGGGGGTATTAGTAGGGGTATCACAAGTCGTAAGAGGGAGGTAATAATCCCTCTGTACAAGACATTGGTTAGGCCCCATCTGGAGTACTGCGCAGTATTGGAGGCCACACCTTCACAAGGACATTAACCAAATTGAGGCAGTCCAGAGAAGGGCAACCAAAATGGTGCAGGGACTGCATCAGAAGACATATGAGGACAGATTAACGGAGCTCAATATGTATACCCTTGAGCAAAGGAGGGAGAGAGGTGATATGATCGAGACATTTAAACGCCTTAAGGGCATAAACAAGGTGAAAGAGTCTAACATGTTTAAATATAAGAAAAATAGCAGGACAAGAGGACACAGCATGAGATTAGAGGGAGGCCGATTAAGGGGGAATGTGAGGAAATTCTTACAGAAAGGGTGGTAGATGCATGGAATGGCTTACCACAAGAAGTGGTGGCTATGAATACAGTGCAGGGCTTCAAACAGGCATGGGATAGGCATAAGGGAGCAATACAAATGACTATGAATAGATAGGTCACTGACAGAGCAAAGGCCGATGGCACATTTATAAGGTAGAAAAAGAAAAGGGCAGACTGGATGGGCCTTGCGGTCCTTATCTGCCGTCAACTTCTATGTTTCTATGTTTCTATGTTTAAGTGGGTAACCAGTGAGCGCTTTAAAAGCCTCCATGAGCTGTCTCTTTAAGGGCTGCCTGTTGCAGTCGAATTAACTGAAATGGGGCTGCGGTTGTATGCCCAGTCCCGCCCGGGACACTGAAAGAATGACTCCCTTCTGCCATCGCTAGTGGTGCAGAGGGAGTTCTGTTGGAGGATGTGACTGTTTGCTTGAAATAACGTAAGATGATAATGATAATGTAGTTGTTCTAACCTGCCTTCCTTTGCAGTGAAGACTGTTCCGAGTGTCTCCTCCATTATGGTCCAGAACTGCTGAATTGGACCAATCAGTACCTCGGGACTCTGGAGAGCTGTCTGGCCAATAGAGGAACTGCTTGTAAGTGGGGAAAGGCATTATGGGCTATGGCGCTTTTTCGCACCACTGAGGGGCAAAAAACTGGTTGACTGACAGGTATGCCAGCCACTAGAAAGCGTGTAGCGCCCGAATTGAAGGAGGAGCCCCTTACTTCTGGAGCCAGATGCGTTGTGGCTGGGGAGAAGAGAGGAGCTTTGTGCTTCTGTGCTGTGTGAGAGTTCATGCGGGAAGCGCATGAAGGCCTAGGTTGCCGTTTTTCTTGCCCTTTCAAGCACTTCGGACTAAATCCGCTGGCGTGCGGTCGGAGGAGGCTGGTGCCAGCCCAGCTACCTACCAGGCTCAACCTGAGAGGACTGGAGAGAATTGCTGAGTCGCGCTCGGTCTGCCTGTGATGTTGAAGCTGCCGTTTGCTGTCTAAGATCTTCTGCAAGTTGGGAAGGGTTGAAAGCAGCTGCCTGGTATGGTACCCCTCTGTTGTTGCCATATAAATGTGTGAGAAGGCTGGTGAAGTTCAGGCTCTGTCCTGGCAGCGCTGAAGCAATCGTTATTTGCTGGGGTTGTGAGTACTGATTCAGGGTAGCTCCCTGCAGAGTGTGTACACAGTGGTTTCCAGTGCATTATTATACTGCTGACTGCCTAATTAAACTTTCCTCCTATTCTGACCCGCTCAGGACTGTAATGTTTATCTGTGTTAAGGGCCCCAACCAGCTGCCACGTTTGGACTAGCCGTTAGGGCTTGGGTACCCAGGGACAGTAAATCTTAGGGTTAGGCCTGTGCACAGAGCCCTAGGTAGATCATTATAGTATAAGCTAATTAACCTGATCCCCCCCCTTTTCCTTGTTATCCTCCCCCCCTTTAATAAATCAGATTATCGTGTTGTAACCACACCCTGGCTGGTTTGTGCATCCCTGGTGAACTGCTGCATAGTGACTGTGATATAGCTGTACCTTACTTTACAGGGGGTCCCCGGAGTGAGTTGAGAGATACTATCCGGGGGGGGGGGGTAAGTGTACTGGTGAAAAGAATTGTTGGTACCCAGTGTAAGCCACTAGTGGGACAAAAGGGGTTGCAGTAACCCAGAGGGCTGTAACCGAGGTGGTCTCGACCGTATTAACCCCAACCTCTGGGTGGAGGCACCCGTCAACGGATCTGGGACCCTCACCCTGTCTCAGTGGAGGCAGGCAGGGGTAGTAGCCCCAAGGGTAGCACCCCTAGGGGTTACAAGTCTATTTAAGAAACGTAACTTGTCCCAGCTAATCTCTATTCCAACCACATATAACTCGTGTAGTTCTTCTCACTCCCTCATTGATTGGATTCTCACAAACCGTACTGATAGAATTCTTTCTTCTGATGTTCTAGCTGACTTGATAAATGATAACTTCCCTATTTACTGCATGTGGTCTTGCAGAACACCTAAGTTCCCCTCATGAAAGGTTATCTTCCATAATTTATTTATTTATTATTTATTTAGCTTTTGTTTACTGGGTAAGTACACTAGACAAGTATTATGCCCATTTTCAGGAACGACCCGGGACAGTACAACATAATGGTACAAAGACAACATATCAATATACAAGTTGACAGCATGGGCAATATAGGAGGAAAAATACTGAGGACACAACTGCATAATAACAGCAAGACAAGATGAGGGAATACAGTTGGCACATATTACAGAGAGGTAAGAAGCAAGGTACAGTGGGCACATATTACAGGGAAGTAGAAGCAATGGTACAGCATATGGTCAATTGGTTACAAGTAAGGTGAGTCAATAATATATGGTAAGGATTTCGGTTTTACAGGGCCAGGGGACTGCAGGCCAACGGTTCTATCCAGGACAGGTGGTGGTAGTGGAGTGGTGTGGGCGGCAGTAGAGTCTGGGCAGCCCTGTAAGAGACTAGGAGGCCCTGGGGAGGCTGGAACAGTCACATGCTGAGGCTTGTTTCAAGAAGTCCCACATGGATTTTCGGAGGCACTGATGGGACGGGGCCAGGCGAACTGATTCAGGGAGGGAGTTCCAGAGTTTAGGCGCACACACAGTGAAGTCCCTAGCTCCCATGAGGGTTCTTGTGGCAGGGACTTTGAGCAACCCCTGGGCTTGAGACCTTAGCGAGTAGGGGGAAAAGTCAGCTGGTGGAAGGAGCTGGGCCAGTCCCAATGGAGTACCCGTTCTGATCACCTTGCCTGTAAGGCAGCCTATCCCAAAGTCCAGGTATCTGGCTGGGGAGAGCCACCGGAGTTTATTATAGAGCTCACAGCGATTGGTGAGTCGAGGCCGCTTAGGGCAAAGCGACAGATATTGTTGTGTGTCCGAATGCCACCTGGAGATGAGCCTCGTGGAGCAAGCAAAGATATGCAGACCTTAGCCAAGAGAGGGAAGAAGGACTTCTCTCACTAGGGAAAGCCTGGCCGCAGGGGTGAGGTTGTATTTGGCCCTGTAGGCCAGTCCCAGCTTGCAGTTTACTGTTTTGCAGGCTTTAGCGATGTGATTTCCCATATCAAGTTGAGGGTCTAGGGTGACCCCTAAGTACTTGACCGAGTTCACCACTGGGAGGTAGGAGCCGTCCGGATTGATAATGTTCAGCGGGGATGTTGAAGCTTTGATTTTGGCAGTAGAGCCAAAAAGCATAGCCTGGGTTTTTTTTTAGGTTCAAGACCAGTTTATGTTCCGTCACCCAGGTCAGGACCTTAGAGAAGTCCTCGGACAGGCTCTTGGTGAGAGAGGCCGTGTCGCTGGAGTGGGCCAGTATCACCAGGTCATCTGCATATAGGATGGTTCTACAATTTGTAGTCACTGTAGGCAGTTGGTTGATGTAGAGAGAGAAGAGAAGGGGACCAAGGACCAAGCCCTGGGGGACCTCTGATGTGACCGGAAGGGGGGTGGACAGGACTTTATTGAAGCAGGTCTGTTGCCTTCTGCCATGCAGGTAGCCCGAAAACCATTTCATAGCAGTAGGGGAAAAACCAAGTGACCCCAGCTGTTGGCGGAGCAGTGCATGGTCAACAAGGTCAAAGGCTTTAGATAGGTCAATAAATATAGCTCCAGAGAGCTTGCCTTGGTCCATGGCTGATCTGATGCCAGTAGAGACCTCGATTAGGGCTGTGGAGGTGCTGTGCCCCCTAAGAAAGCCATGCTGGGTCGGGGATAGCAGCTCGTGATGCTGGACATACTCTGAGAGCTGCTCAGCTATTACTTTTTCGAGGAGCTTGCTAAGGGACGAAAGGATAGCAATCGGACGATAGTTGTCCGGAATTTTAGGGTTACCCTGCTTCAGGACAGGGACTATCCTTGCTTTCTTCCATATATTGGGGATGGTCCCCAATGACAGGGATAGATTAAAGATATGGGCTACTGGGGAGGCAATGAGGGGGGCCCCAAGTTTTAGAAGCTTGGGCTCCATGTTATCTAGGCCGGGGCTTGAGTACTGGGAGAGTCCAGCTAGGTGTCTCTGAGTGTCAGAGATTGTCACCACCCTGATGTGAAATAATTGACATGAGGGGTGATCCTCCTCCCAGTTGGGGGGGGGGGAGGTCATCCCCACACTAGGAGGGAAATGAGCAGTGAGGGCCGAGAGGTCGGAGAAGTGCGTGTTTAGAGAGTTGGCAATGGTGAAGGGATTGTTGCAGGAGGCGCCTTTTAAAATCATGTCAGTTACCCCTGAGTGGGAGGAGTCGCTGACTAGGGTTTTTATATTTCTCCAAAACCTCCTGGGGTCATTGGCAGAGTTAGTGAGAGCAGACTTGCAGATGTCGCTTTTCGCACTCCTGATAGCCTTTTTGCACTCATTTCTGAGGTGTCTGTATCGTTGTAGCATAGCAGAGTCATGAGATAATCTGGAGTTAGCCCATCTCCTGTAAGACGTCTGCCTCATAGACTAGGACTCCAGGATCTTATTCTTGATATAGACTCCATCTGTGACTTCTTTTCTTTTGTACCTTTGTTTTACCAGGTGAGACACACTAAGCTGAAATCTTGTTTACAGGTGCAACCTGGGAGCACAAGGAAGTTAAGTGACTTGCTCAGGGTCACACAGTATGTAAGTGGGGGCTGTGGGATTCAAACCCAGGTCTCCAGGTTTGCAGCTCAGAGCCTTAAACCACTGCGCTATACTGCCTGCCTTTTGTTCTGAACTTTCTACTATTTAGAACAAGCATTTCCCTTTCACCAAAAGACACTTTTGTGGAAAGAATTGCAAGTGACTTAACAAAAACTATTTTTTTAAGAGGCAGTGGGATAAACTATGGACTTCTTTAAGCTCATGTTGCCTCTGGATTTACCCCCTCCAGCTTCATATTATGCCCCCTTGTTTTAGAGCACCTTTTCCTCTGAAAAATACTCTCTTCCTGTACCTTATTAATCCCAATGAAATATTTAAAGGTTTCTGTCATGTCCCCTCTCTTCCTCCTCTCCTCCAGGGTGTACATATTTAGCTCCTTAAGCTTTTGTTCATACAGCTTTTGATGCAGACCCTGCACCATTTTGGGTAGCCCTCCTCTGGACCGCCTCCACTATGTCTTTTCTGAGATGTGGTCTCCAAAACTGTACACAGTACTCAAAGTGAGGTCTCTCAAGCGATTTATATTGGGGCAGAATCTTTTCTCTTCTCCTGCTGGAGATATCCCTACCTATGCACGCCAGCATCCCACTAGCTTTCCCTATTGCTTTGTCACACTGCCTGGCACCCTTTAGGTCATCTGATATGATTACCTCCAGGTCTCTTTCCTGCTTGATCTTTGTCAGTATCACTCCACCCATCTTATACTCTGCTCTCGGGTTCCTAAGGGCTAAATGTATTATTTTGCACTTTTTTTGCATCAAAACCCAGCTGCCATACCTTTAACCACTCTTCCAGTCTATTTAGATCTCTGCACATTCCATCAACTCCCAAGGTGTGTCCACTGGGATAAAAAAGTGGATAGAAATTAAAGCACATAAATCTAAATTGTGCTGTACAATTAAGCATAATAGTAGCATGAAATTAGAATAAGAATGCTGTTGAATGAAGTATGGTGTAACTTTGTTTGTTTGATTGTTTACTGTATGTCTGCGGTATTTATATAGGTGTCTACATTGTACTAGTCAACATATATATAATGTACCTGAAACAATTAATTTGTAACTGTTTTTTTCTTCTGTACTATGGACCTCATTGCAAATAAGCTTTTAGCTCAATCAAGTAAATCCTGATTCATATGATTTTCTATGACTAAAAAGTTAACAATAACTGTGTTACAGATTTTAGTGTCATCTGCAAAGAGGCAGATTTTCCCTTCCAGTTCTTCCGCTATGTTGCTTATAAAGATATTGAAGAGGACCGTTCCCAACACTGATCCCTGAGGAACTCCACTGGTCTCCCTCCCTTGTTTTGAACACACTCCATTTACCACTACCTTCTGTGTCCTATCTGCCAATCAGTTTCTTATCCAGGTTACCACCTTATTATCTACCCCCAAGCTACCCAACTTGCCCACCAGTCTCATGTGTGGAACGGTGTCAAAGGCCTTGCTGAAATCCAGGTAAGCTACATCTACCCTAACTCCCTGATCTAGATCCTTGGTCACCTAGTTAGAGAAGTCTTTTGTTTGGCATGACCTCCAATCTGTGAAACCATGCTGTCTTGGGTCCTGCAATCCATAGGATACAGGATATTTGTTTATTTGCTTTTGGTAACCAGGTAAGTGCACTAAACAGAATTGCCTATTTTCAGGCACGACCCGGGAGAGTACAAATCAAGGAACAGGTAAAAATAAATACATATACAGTGCTGGACAACAGGAGTTCCAAACAGTTATACAGAGGTGCAAGTTACATAGTACATAGAGGAGGTACATATCGCACATTATAATAGGAACAAAATGAGCAAAAAGGCACAATTTAGGGTTAATAATATACAAAACATGACACTGCTATTGGTAAGTCAGCAAGGAGACAATTCCCAGGCAGAGATAGGGAACAAAGTGCATAGCTGTAGCTGAGGAAGAGTGGGGAAGGGAGGAATCAAGAGGCCACAGGGAAATTTAAGTGCAGGAGAATGGTAGAGTTGCACGACTCATGAAGCTAGGGACATTTGAAAATGTCAAGGGAGGCGAGGTAATTGGAGAGGCCTTTTTTGAAAGTGGGGTGGGATTTGGAGTGCCTAAGATCAAGTGGGAGAGAGTTCCAAAATTTGGGGACATAGAAGGAAAAGGCAAGTTCACCCATCCTGGTACAGCATTTTGGGACAGATAGCAGAGCTAAAGACATGGAACGGAGGGAACGAGGGCAGTCAATGGGGGTGAGCATAGCAGCGAGTGTGGAGGGGATAGAAGAATGAATAATGTTGTTGGTCAGACAACATAATGAATAAGCCCGGCAGGAGGAAGGAGACAACCAATGGAGGTCAGAGTAGAGAGTACAGTGGTACCTAAGACAAGGAGCATATAGCACAAATCTACAGACAATGTTGTAGGCAATGTCCCACATTTGCAAGATGTTTGCCTGTACCATAGTGAAGACAAGCAGAGTGTAGCAAAGTCCAGGGAGGAGAAGGCCTTGGGTGACAGAGATCCTGGTGACAGGGGTCAGGAACTGACAGACTCAGTAAGCCAGTCCATTTTTAACATTGACTGATTTGCAGACAGCTTTGACATGCAGAGAGAAGTTAAGAGATGGATCCAGCATGACCCATAGGTATTTGAAGGACTGAGTTACTTCCACAAGGAAGCCATCAAGACAAGAAACCTGGAGAGACGGAGTTGAAGCAACAGATTTCCTTTGTGACCCAAAGAGCATAGCCTGGGTCTTGGCAGCATTTAGCACCAGGCTGTGGGACGTAAGCCAAGTTTGGATACGATGAAGATCAGCAGAGAGATGGGAGTTAATTTCAAAAATAGAGCTGGAGGATACATAGAGAACCAAGTCATCAGCATAGAGTTAGGAGAGACTGTGGGAAGGCACAGAAGGTAGGTTATTGACCAACAAAGAAAAGAGCGGGGGCCCAAGTATGGAACCTTGTGGGATGCCCAAATGAAGCAGAGCAGGGACAGAGAGAACTTTATGACAGGAGACAGACTGGGAGTGGCTCCACAGATAGCTGGAGAACCAGGCAAGTGTGGATTAGAAGGCGCCAGTACAGCCTAGTTGATATAGGAGCAGGTTGTGGTTAACCGAGTCAAACGCCTTTGACATGTCGATAAAAACAGCCCCAGTAAGCTGGCCTTGGTCCATAGCAGATTTGATGTCACTGGTGAATTGCACTAGGGCTGTCGTAGTGCTGTGGTTTGGTCTAAAGCCATGCTGAGCAGGAGACTGCTGGTTAAAGTTGGCAATGAAGTCAGATGCCTGGTGATGGCTAAGCTTCTCCAGGAGTTTACTGAGGGTTGGCAGAAGCGCAATAGGACAGTAGTTTGTTAGGTTTTTTTGGATCACCCTTTTTGAAGACTGGGATAAACCTGGCATTTTTCCAGGAGAGGGGCACAGTACCTGAGCTAATGGAGAGGTTGAACAATTGCATCACAGGGGTGGCAAGAAGAGATGTACCTAATTTGAGAATTCTGGGTTTCAGTCCATCAGGGCCTGTGCTGCCATGGGGAGATATTGTGTTAAGAGCTCATAGAACATCCAGCCTGGAGACCAGATGGAGAATCAGGGAAGGATGGGATGGGGGAGGTTGGGGGGGAGGTGTGGTGGGGGGGACCACCAGCATTGAAGCTAGGGAGGGCGGTAAAGAGTGAGTTGAAAGCATTAGCTATGGTATTAGGGTTGTTACAGGGGATGTTATTTATTAGAAAGTCATGGGGGTTTGGGACCCCAGATATTCCACTATCCTTTCCTTCAATAGTGTTTCCATCAACTTACAGATCATCGATGTCAGGTTGACTGGCCTATAATTGCTCACTTCTTCCTTGCTACCTCTTTTGTGAAGTGGGACTACATTTGACCTCCAATCCTTGGGGACCACACCAGTCTCCACTTATCTTTTAAAAAGGTCTTTCAGAGGTATAGCCAGCACCTTGAAGTTCCCTCAGTATCCTTGGATGCACCCCATCTAGATCCCATAGCTTTGTCTATGTTCAGTGCTATCAAGTGCCTTTCAGGATCTCCCCACTAAAAACAGACTTCTGTCTAATTCTCTCACCTCTAAGCTTCTGGTGCCTCTTTGTGGTCCCTCCCAAATCTCTTCTACTTTGAAAACTGAGTAGAAGTATTTGTCCAAGATCTTAACCTTTTCTTGATCTTCCTCTGTGTAGTCTCCCCCCGCCTTAACCGTACAGTTCCTCTTTTTGTTTTCCTTTTTTCACTAACATACCTAAACAAACTCTGGCCAGAGCCAACACAGTTGCTTCCGAGCAGTGAGCCCGAGTCAAACAGTACTCGGAGCTCCCACTGTGGTTGATGCCTTACTTGCAGTACTTGTGCATGCGTAGTAACTGATAAATGTGCACATGCAAGAAAGAGCTCACTGTGCCCAAGATGGCCACCATGACAATAGTGCACATACGAGATTACTGCCGATACTCGCCCATGCGCAATGAGCTCATGATGGCCATCTTGGGCACATCGGGCTCTTGTGGAACTGACAGGTGTTCAAAAAATAGTGTGCCCACTGAAAGGAGAGACTAGTGTGGTCACAGAGGGGAGGTACGGTGGAGAAACAATGCTACAACACTGATCGCAGTACTGTGGAAGGCCACAGTGCCTTAAACCCGTTACATGCTTCCAAAGTTCTTTCTCTCCTCTCGTAGCAAAATGTCTCATCCCCTTTTGATACTCCTAGAGCTATTCTTTCCTTAGTTTGTGCTTTTGCTCTCCTTACTGCTTTGCTTACCTCTCTCTTCTTTCTCTAATACATTTCCCTATCTTCATTTCTCTGGGTCACCTTGTACCTTTTGAATGCTGCTCTTTTAGCCTTTATCTTTTCTGCTACCTACTCTGAGAACCATAATGGTCTCCTCTTTCTTCTACTTTTGCTTACTTGCTTAACACAGAGGCTTGTTGCCTTCACTATACCCTCTTTTAGTCTGGCCCACTTATCTTCCACCCCCCCCCCCAGGTCCTCACCCACTGTCAGTTTGTTCATGAGACATTCACACATCTGAGTAAAATCAGCCCTTCTGAACTGCAAGACCCTCACCTTTGTAAGGTTGGATTCTGTTGTTTTTCTAATTTTGAACCACACTGTATGATGATCACTGGTCCCCAGATGGCTTCCCTCCTAATACCTGTAACACTGTCCTTGTTATTAAGCACCGGGTCTAGTACTGCCCCATCGTGAGTGGGTTCCCTGGCTAGTTGCCTAAGGAAAGCACCCTGCAGGGAGTTCAGAATACCCCTGTTTCTAGCTGATACTGCAGCAGGGAGGTTTCAATCCACATCTGGCAGATTGAAGTCCATACCAGTATCACCTAGCCCTTTTTTCCATTCTTCCAATTTCTTGTAACATTACCCTATCCAAGTCCCCCCCACCGTGCTGGAGGCCTGTAGATCATACCTGTCTGAATATTAGCTCTTTTTCTGACTCAAAGGTAACCCAATGCATTTCAGTCCCTGCCTGGGTTCCCTGTATTTCTGTTGCTTTTATGCTATCCTTCACGTAAAGCAACACTCCCCCTCCTTTCCTTCTTACCCTGTTCTTTCTGAATAATGTGTACCCTGATATGGCCACATCTCAGTCATGGGTTTCAGTGTACCATAACTCAGTAATGGCCATGATTTCCAGGTCAGCCTCCTCCATGATGGCCTCTAGGTCTGGGATCTTATTTTCCAGATTCCTAGCATTAGCACACATGGCCTTCCACATTTTGTTTGCTTCTTGTTTGCTGATTCCTTGTTTTTTCTTTTGTCCCCCATTTTACTCCCTTTTGTCAACTGTCGCTCAATCCCCCCCATCCCTTTCTAACCCCCTACTTATTTGATTTACCATATCCAGTGTGGGACTGTCATTCCCCAGATGTTCTATACACTCTCTCTCTCTCTCTCTCTCTCTCTTTCTGCTTTGGGGGTGGGGCAGTTTCTGCTTCCCCTTTCTCTTCCACCCCAGCTAGTTTAAATGTTCATCAAAAAAGTTTATTCACTAGCTTCGTCTGCGTGGCGGTTGGATTTCAGCTTGCGACGCTGGCGACCAGGTATAGGAACAGACTTGGGTTGCTGGAGAGCCGGCTGGGGGAAGGCCAGGCATCCCGACTGCTCGCATTCTCTGGGGGGAAGGGTGGGATGTGGCTCGCTCTCTGCTGCTTCCTGGGAGGCAGGAAACAGCCATGAGCCCACTGCAAAGGGGCGGTGAACGCCGGCTTGGCCTAGACATCTGTGGCATGCCACGCCCCTGGGGAGAAAAGCAGAAACCCCTAGCCTCCTGGTTTGCCGGATGATGGCTGCCGGCTCCTGCCGACTCAGATGCCCTGATGCCCCAGAATCCACCTCAGCAGTGCCCGAGGACTGATTGACTAGTGTGCTGGTTTCCTCTCCTGGCGCCTTCCCCCTTGGAAGAGGGGGACCCATCCGGCAAAGGGATATGCTGGGCCACCCCTGGGTTGGCTGCCATATGAGGTGAGTGGAAGGGGGTCAGAGCGAGGAGATCAGGGGGAGTCATGAGCAGCCGGAAGGAGAGGCAGGCCAGGAGGAAAAAGGAGAAAAAAAAGCTTTAAACCTCCCACTAAAAATTGTGGTCCCCCTGATGGATGCAGATCATCTCCTCTGTAAAGGCTTTCATTCTCCCAGGTAGACCCCCAGTCCCTAATGTAGCCATACCCCTCCTCTCTGCAACAGGTCTTCAACCATGAGTTGAAAGCCTTGTTTCAGAGCTCCCTCTCTTTCCCCCTACTGTAGACAGGCAGCACCTCTGCAAAAGCTACAGAGCGTGCTACCTGTTTAAGACTGTTTCCTAGCTCTCTAAACTCCCCCTGTACTACTGTTACTTCATCCCTAGCCAGGTCATTTGTCTTTAGGTGGACAATGACATCCAGTTCCCCTTCCCTTCCTACTGCTGTAGCTATCCTTAGTATTCATTCGCTTTCCATCCCTCCTGGCTGTGGTGCTCTGTAGGTACCTAATCTCCCTCTCTGCCTCCTTTCCTATTCCCAACTCTATCCCCCTGACAATAGAGTCACCTACTAGTAATTGCTTCCTCCTTGTACGGGGCCCACTTCCCCCTCCTTGGGACCACCACTTAAGAGAGCTCCTGCTTCTTCCCCGGCCACTACCATGGGTGTGTCCTCTTGGCCGTTCCACTCTGCCAGATTGGTGTATGAATTCTGTAATGGTGCTGGTTGTGTTTGAGGAATGTTCCTTTGACCCTTCCAACCTCCTTATATCTATTTGTTTTCAATAAAGCAAATCAAGCAAGCACCTCTTATTGACTTGGATAGTTTTTTTCCTTTTGTTTATTGTGTCTGTGCCTTTTTTTTAATTTATAAAAAAATATTTAAAGATGTGCATCTTTTTTTACCGAGACAAAACCACTGCTGGTCAGATGCCAGGCCATGATTCAGAGTGTTCATGCACACTGAAAGGATCTGTGATTGCTCATCCGCATGTTTTTATTTTTTGGTAACACGTACAAACAATGTACGAGACAGCTGTCCCTGAGCGTTTGATGGCTGTCATGAGAGAGAGTTGAATGTTGAGTTCAGTGATAGTTGTCTCGTGTTACGGCTGCTCATTAAGAGTTCTCTGTGAATTTAATTGATACAACTAGCATCACAACCGATGTTTCTGAACTGGTAAAACATTTCCCTTGTGTGTTACCAACACAAATTGTAAGAGTGGTTGACATGGTGATTGAAGTTGGTTTTTTGGGATATAAACTAAATCATTTAAAATAATGATAATAATTGCACCCAACAAGCACGCACAGTTCAAAAGTATAATGACTGATCACCAGTGGGAAGAGTAAAAGTTGTGCAGCATGCATCCCACCAGTTTGTGATGGTTGGTTACCTTCAGCTGCAACAAATGTTAAAGGGACAGTTTTGCTTGCATGGCTGATGAAAACTATAGTATGCCCTATCCGTGTAAGTCCAGTGTTCCACTTTGCTTTCTTTTAAACTTTAGACAATTGCCTTTTCTGGGTCACCATCCATCAGCACTTGCAGAAATGTCAGCAGTGGCAACTTAATAAGAAAAACTGTGCATGCAATTGTACACACACACACACACACACCACGCACCAAACACACACTCTCGCTTTGTCTAATAAAACATTTTTACAAATGAATGAAAATGAAAATGGGCAGTAAAACATTTTATTCTGACAGCACACTGTCCTGCAGAAAGAGAGCCTCATGCTGGCAATGAGGAGTCATTGTCACTCAAGCTTGAACAGGAGCTTATTTTGAGCAAACCTGAAAATGCCTGAAATAGAAATTCGAAGCAGCTGCACATCAACATTTAACACAAAGTGCTTACTACACAAATTCGAACAAGTTTTCAGTTCAGTGAGCTCTCCATGATACAAATTGGGCACACACACACACACATATGTAGGCAAGTCTCACTGACCATAACGTGGTCAGTAATTGGCTGTTAAACAAAGCAGCATTCACTAGTGTGAAGTGCATGTCTGTGGATTGGTGGGACTCACGTTTTTTAAACATGGTGATCCTGGACGAGGTCTATTAACATCATGTACAGAAAAATGTTAGCAACTAAGAATCTGTATGGAAAAAGGTAAAAAGAAATGGAGTTTATCATTTTAAACAGTCCCTGACAGCACTATTACTAAAATAAATAATTCAAGTGTGATGCACTGCTGCTTTAATTCCAAGAAAACAAAGGTGTTATAATGTATGGGGAGCCCTTATTATTGTCCACATTTGGCAAGTTTATGGTGTTGTTATGGTATCAATGTGACGTCAAGAGGCTGTTAACCCTTCTTGAGTATGTCACATCGATATCATAACAACTGGAGTGGATATGGCATGTGCAAGTCCTTTACACACGTGACGCACAATGGATGACGACAGTGGAAAGGTTCTTCCACATATAAGGTATGAGCACTGTAACTAAAAACGTCTCTTACCCTTTGGTTTTCCCCATACACTATAAAGAATAATAGATAGTGGCCGGATAACAACCACACTGAAATCCCATCTCGCGGGTTCCTTGACAACAGTAAACCTCTGGAGGTTTACATTGTTGACAAGGAAACCACTCAATGGGATTACAGCATGGTTATTGTCCATACCCATCCATTATCCTCTATGTTATGTGGCTCCAAGCCAGTTCCTCGCTCCTCTCTCACAGTATGTGGCCCTGTTGCTGCTCCTCTGAAGCAAATGTCTCATATGAAACACCTGGGTTTTCTCCTTAATCCATATACAAGCATGGTATTCTCAGACCATATTGCATTTGTATGTAAAAAGGTTAATTAGAAATTGGGTGCAATGTAGAGACTTAAATAACTTTTTATCCCTAACCCACATGTAATGATTGTTAAAAGCTTTCTCCTCCTCCTGTTACTTGACTTTGGGTCTTTTATTTACTCAACAGCAGCGGCTAAAGATTTAACTTATCTCTCTACAGTCAACAATTGTATCTGTTGGCTTGCATTATCATTGTCTGACCTGTTGCATACCTATCACTGTGAAATTGCCTTCTCAGTAATCCATGGTCTGCCACATCTCACAATTAGATTAAACCATTAGCTCAGAGTTAACTGCTGCTGTCAGAGCAAGGAGGCAGCTGACTGAGAAGCTAGAACATTTCTGCTAGAATATTTCAATCAGAAGTCTAAGGGTTATCATAAGGACCAGTATAGGGATGAGGTTCAGTGGGGAGCAAGTTGGTTGCAGGGACTGTGAGACACTTTTCTTCAGGGTTATGCTCTGGAGGAGGGGACAAAGCCTCTTGTGCAGGACCTTTTCAGAGCTCCATGTTCATCTGGTAGCAGCGAGGGAAGAGACATCTTTCCTGATGCACTGGCTCAGCTGGAGCCCACAGCCTTAGTCACTTCCCCAGAGGACCACTGGTCCAGGGGGGTGGAAAGTGGTGAGAAGGGGGATGGGGAAGGGTGGCAGGGGCAGCCACAATGAGGTCAGCCAACCCTACACCTTCATGATGGCAAATAACTTTGCACCCCTGAAGGAGACTCAGGAAACTAACTCCACCAGGAGGGACTCTGGGTCAGTCAAGGGAAATGGGAGTGACAACTTAGTAGCACCCAGGGGTGAGAGTGACAAGAAGGCAGTTAGGAGAGTCTTAGTGGTTGGGGATCTATGGTTAGCAGACTAGTAAGTATGGTGAGTGGGAGGGAGGAGAGATGGTGGGTGGTCTGATGCCTTTCTGGGCATCAGCCCTCAGGGACATAGACAGAATAGGGAGGATAGCGGAGAGGTGGGGAGGTTGAGGTGCTGGTACACTTGGATACCAACGAGCTGGAGAACAGCCTTTGGAGCAAGTGAAGTGGACTTTCAGAAGAAGGGAATAGAATGCGGACACACTCAGCTTTCCTGGCCTTTTTTGAGGTCCTCCCTGTGTGGCGTGGGTAGGAGGGAAAGCTAGAGTAAGAAGGGACGCGATGCAGGAGTTACAGTAAATGGGTGGTTAAAGGGATGGTGTCACAAGAAAGGGTACCACTTTGTGGGGGACCAGGGGGAATTCTGGGACAGGAAGGCTCTTAAAAGGTGACAGTCTTTACCCAACAAGAGAAGGGTACCAGTGCACTGGGGCAGAAATGTTATGTCCACATTAGACAGTTTGACTGTGGGGGACAGTGAGGGAAGGGAACCTAGCTAGTGCTCCATATGCTGGGGACTGATAGCAGTAAGGTGGGTAAAAATAAGGTTGAGGTTCAAAAAGGAATAGTGGAAGAGGCAAAGGGGTGGAGGGTCTCTCAGGGTCTGCAAGAATAGAAAAAATAAGAAGATAAGGAGAATGAGAAGGAATGCAGGAGCAGAATCACAAACAAACAAACAAAAAAAAAACAGGATGCAGAGCTAGTTGGAAGGGGGTCTGCCTTAATGCCAGAAATCTGGGTAATAAAATCAGTGAGCTTCAGGCACTGGAGGCAGACTCGGAGATGCACCTAGTAGCCATTACATAAACTTGAGCCACAGAGAATAATGACTGGGGCTTGTCAATCCTAGGTTACACAAAGTTTAGACAGATACAGGGAAAGGAAAGGTGAGGAGGTGTAACCTTACAGTATATGTCAATAAAGGCACAGAGTCTGTAGAGGATGGACACATCAGGGGAAGCAAAGGGGAAACAGAATCATTGTGGGTTCACCTCACGGTGCCCTAAGGCACGAAAATACAGACATGGATGACCTGTAGACCACGAGGACAGGGGGAAGAGAAAGATAGGGATCTCAGGGAAGAGCTGGCAAGGGGAATGAAGATGGGGGAAGTGGTGGTGGTGGATATCTGAACCTGCTTGATAGCGACTGGGACATTATTGCAGCCAGGTGCACTAATAGTAAAGCCCTGTTGGATGCTTTGCAGGACTGCCTTCTGGTGTAGCTGGTTAATGAACCCAGTAGACAAGCAAACATTCTTAATTTGGTGATTATAGCAGCACAAGTGCAGGCAAAGGCACATTATGAAGGTGGGGAGCTGCATTAGAGAATATTTTCCTTTTTAAAGTTAAAAAGCGTAAGAGAATTGTAGTAGAGGTTCTGGTAGTGGTGTAGCTGTGAAAAAAGTAACAGCTCATACTGATGGCGAAGTTTCAAATTTTTAAAGCATTCAAGTTTCAGAACGAGCATTTAAAACACAGAGCATATTAAGAAACTGTGAAAATATGAAATGAAAACATACAGAAAGGAGCATGTGTTTGTTTTTAAATAAATGTTCACTTTTTTTACTATAAGAAAATGTTAAATGTAATTAGGGCTACTTTACAAAGTGTAGGCCAGTAGAACTTTGTTAAATAACAAATGTTTTTCAACCTTACAGCTCAGCAACCTATAAGGGGCAAGAAAAAGCAAAGGAAAGAGGGAAAAGTTGACCTGAAAGTCTATAATCTGGATCACGATCAGAGTTATAAGGTAGAACTAAACACCCTGAAACTTATTATGAAATGGAGCATGATTGCTGTCGCACTTGGCTTTTGATGTTGGCGGCATGAAGAGACAAGGTGCTAGCTGTACTTGGTATGGCTAGTCACATACAAGAGAAATAAATATAGTGATTTAAGGAACAGCAGATACAAAGTGTTGAAATTATATTTTTCATTGATGTGTAATGCGAATGGTGTTAAAATGGTGAAAGGAAATTGTGAAAAAATATTTATTAAGGAAGCACATAATATGCCAATTATTTATTATTTTTTCATTTATTTTTAAATTATTAAACCTTGTTTATTTTAGGAGTGTTAAGAATATGAAAGCACTTGTACAGTAGTTGAATTGGTAGCAGGCAATCCCCCCATCCCATTCTGCGGCTCTGCTTGCACTGCTACCTGTGGTCACCCAGTTGGCAGAGCAGAGGCCGGCAACCTTCCCTCTCTGAGGTGGAGAGTGTCCTCTAGGATGCTCAGCTTACTTCTCTCCGGCCGGCCCTCTGACGGCTCGGGCTCGTTTGCTGAACCGGGTTATCAGCATCATGAGTAGTAGTGCTAGTGCTGAGCTGGCAGGTTGGGATCAAGGAGATGCAGAGGGATTTACAGAGGCTGGAGAGGTGGTCTAAGGTTTGGCAGTTGAAATCCAATGCCAGAAAATGCAAGGTTATGTGCCTAAGGACCCCCCAGGACAGAGTACTGGATGGGAGGGGTAAAACAGCAGTACAGCAAAAGAAAGGGATTAATGATGCCCTCAAACAATTAAGCTGGTATAACAAGGCCTATGGTAAGGCTATTAGGAAGCTGGGGTGTTGACAACAGGAAAAAAGGAGGTACTACTACCTCTATATAGGTCACTGGTGAGGCTGCACCTGGATTACTGTGCTCAGCTCTGGAGTCCTCACCTAAGGAATCTCCCGCATCCAGTCTGACCTTGACAAACTCTTGGTAAGGGCAAATAAATGGGGGATGAAGTTTAACCTGAACAAATGTGGTGGGATGTACCTCGGCTTGCAGAATCCCTCAAATGACTATTATCTGGGTGGTAAACAACTGAATAAACTGAAATCAGAAAAAGATTTGGGAATATTGATCTCGGATGATCTTACTTAATGTTGACATGGGAAGTCTTGCAAGAGGATTACTTGATGTTTGAAATTGGTTTGGAATTCAAGCATGTTGTAATCAGGGGCCATCCCTTGCAACTGGCCTGTCATAGGTTTAATATCATCAAAAGGGGGCATTTTTTTCTCACAGAGGGTTAGAAAATCCTGGAACTCTTTGACATCTGACATTGTAATTAGTGAGACAAAAACATCTTTTAAAAATAGGCTTGATAACTTTAAGTTGCACAATGTTAAATTAGCTTATTACGGTTAAATGATAGGAACGTCTATGGGCCTTTGCCTTCTGCTACTCTCCTGAACCTTAGTGGAAGGACGGGGACAGGCTGAAGACTGTACACTGCAGGGTAACCAGAATGATTCCAGGCCTATGGGGCAGATCATATGAAGATCATCTCAAGGCACTGAGGATGTACTCACTGGTGGCCAAGCGAGAAATAGGGGATATGATAGAGACCTTCTAGTTCCTGAAGGGATTAAACAAGGTGAACTGCAGGGAACTATTTAGCAGGAGTACAGAGTCAACAGCCCTAGGTCATGAGTGGAAACTGGCGGGGGAAGGTTTAAGAGGAATGTGATGAAATTCTATTTTATGGAACGGGTGGTGGAACCGTACAATAGTCTGCCAGCTGAGGTAGTGGGCACCAAGACCATGAATGATTTCAAGCATGGTTGAGTCAGAGTGAAGAATTTGGTGGTTGCGCAGGTCAGTAGAAGTAAGGAAGAAAGCAGTGGGGGGTGGACCAGGAGGGATAAAATCCCAAATGGACGATAGGTCCTGGGGCAGATAGAGAAGTCTATTTTTTTTTTTATTTTAGTTTTTGGTAACTGGGTAAGGCCCACTAGGCACAATTGCTTATTTTCAGGGGCAACCTGGGAGCACTGGGGAGGTTACGTGACTTGCTCAGAGTCACACAGTATACAAGTGGAGGTTGTGGGAATCAAACCCAAGTCTGCAAGATGTACCAAGCTCATTCACAGCTCGTTACTCTAATCTCTCAGCTATACTGCCCAGTCCAGGCAGATTAGGTGGAGCTTAGGTCTTTTTCTGCCATTGTTGACAATGTTTCTATGAATTGTTTTCACAATTGTTATACTTGCACTTGTTAATATGCATCTATGTATGCCTCACATATGCACCAACAGTATGTATGTTTGTCATTCTTTGTTGCTCTGTCTTGTGGCCTGGGTCATGTCTGAAAAAGGGACTTGGCCCAGTGCACATACCTGGTAAACCAATGAATAATATCAAATATATGTATCTATGCGTTCAATAAATGCAGTGCAAAAAGAATCATCATTTACTTCCAATTGTTGATGCCCATTGTACAATGCCTACTTCAGTACTCACAGGAATGGGACTGCTTAGCTTATGGATGCCATGTGACCACTAACTGACTGGGTGGCATTTTCAAAGGACTGAAAGATGTGAATCAGGACATTTATGAGATGCAAATGATCTGGTGTTGTGAAGCTTACGGAAGCTCCTGAGGCATTATGGGTGGCGTGACTGGCATAAAGTTAGACAGCACCTTATACTGCTGGAACATATGCTCAATCATGTAGAGGGTGGAGTTCCATTTGTAACCTTCAGGATCCCCAGGAGTTCAGATAGAGGGGTTTTGTACTCTACAGGAAGTTCTTTGGGACCTCATGTGCCCTGTGAATGGGTGTGACTGAAGGATAACACAGCAGACAAAGAATTAGGTGCATAAAAAATGCAGTCATATGTTTATCATTTTATTTTACTCAGAAAATTGAAAAATAATAAAAAGAGTGTATACAAAAAGCAGAATGAGGTTAGTCATACTCAACAAACCGTGGCTTAGCTTCAGCCTGAAATCATTCAGTCTGCCAGTGCTTATTCAAGCACACTCATGAGGTCTTTCTCCTCTGATGGTCAGTGTTCAACTGACCTCCCTATCTAAATAATGCCCCAGTGGTGGGCTTTTATACAAAAAGGTCTGATCACCTGATCCACGCCTTATTTAATATAGGGAAATAACTAACTATCCCTAAGACAAATGTGTCAGGATGACCTCGCATAGTAACCAACTTTTATTATTACATAGGACCACATAAGAACATTTGGTACAATCATGAGAAAGCAATAGTTATAGACCCATGCATGTGTAACAAGCACTTAATAAGTGCTTAATCTCTCCTATTTCCACAATGAGTGGCAGGTTTATTGCTATAAATAGAGTCTGAAGAGGACGCTGCTCCCCTGTAGTGAGAGCTCATTCACCTTCAGGCAACAGTCAGGCCCAGTTCTGGCCTAGAAGGGTGGAGGAAAGGGATACAGGAAAACAAAACAGAGAACCCTTCCTGTTGCTTTTTTCAGGTATTTAAACAACTTACAGTATTGCAGTAGTTTTATTTCAAGTCTTTCCCTTGGTTATAGTTTGCTTTTAATGAGCCTGGTTTTAAAATGGGGGTTAACTTATAACAAAAATGGGCCTTCTGTGGAACAAACACTGCCAGAATCCTTCTCTTTGTATTATATTAAAGGTAACAGGAGAGTAAACATGCTCCTTTTTCATTTAACAAGTCTCTCTCTCTTTGCTTTCTGCCACTATTTAGGCATACAAACTTCAATCAGTATTTATATTCAAAAACAGAAAGTAAACGAACTGGGACACTTCAACTATATGCATATACATTTTCATGTAATTAAGCACTGCAAGCACTTTATCAACCAGCAAGTAAGCTAGCAGTACTTTATATTCCTTTAGATCCAAGACACAAAAGACACTTTATGCATGCTTTCTCTTTACTGGTGTTCACGTATTGTAAATATACGGATTTAGCTATCTTTGCACTTTGCCTAACTATCCATCTTATTAACATTTATATTTAGGCACTTCATAATTTCTTAGAGCATTTTCTGTTTCAAGCATGAATTCAGCACTGCAGGCACTTTAAAGTCCTACAGGTGTGCCTCTACAAACACATTTATTTTCTTAAAGCCCATGAGCACATTATTCAGCCTCCAGCAAACAACTTGGCATTATTGCTTTGTGCATTCTGCACTTTAAATCTAGCAGCATTTTGGTATTTGTGAAGGCAATACAAGCCCCTTTTAAAGCATGTGCTAAACAATTTCTTCTGTTTTTATTTTACACAAACATCTTGCACTTTTATGCATCATAAGCACTTTTCTCCAGAACAACAAAGGGACAGAAAGTGAAAGTTAAATACTAGGATAAAGGATAGTGAGAGCAGAGGGTACTTAGGTAGGTGGTCAACCTACCTAGGCAGAAAAATGAAAAGATAAAGAATAGAAAAAAAGGATGCTGTTGCAACAGACTATGCAGAATGAAGGGGAGAAGATAGAAATATGTCCCTGAGTGCTATATCATTTGTTTGGTAGAGTGCAGCTCTATCACATGCCCATTAAGCTCGAGGTGGGGGGTGAGGGGTTGACAGGTGGAAAGGGTTGAATGGCAAGTCTCATTTTGGTGTGAAGAGGACAAGGGGAGAGAGGACGAGACAAGAGGGAGAGCTTTTCGGAGTTAGACTCTTGGGTGGATGCCTTGCTGCACCCATCCCAATCCCAGAACTGTTTTTTCTGATGTTAGTAGAGCACTGAAAAACTGACTGAAGTGGCAGATGCCATCAACACCGTGTTGCCTCTCTGGGGAGAAGTTAGGAGAGGAGGATGCTAACTTGGAGGTCAACATATAGGGTACTAAATGGAGTAAGGGATAGACTGAGGTCAGAATATTACCTTGTAGCGTGGGTTCTTTGAGTTCAGAAAAGTGTATGTACAGAGTTTTTTGGGACTAGGATGTTGTTGCATGAAAAAACCTGCTATCACTCAAACTCCCAAGAGATAACATAGGATTGGGACTCTGGGTCTGTGACTGGATGCTGAATAGAACAGAATGGGATTGAATTAAACAAACTTTCATTAACGAGAACTGAGCTGAACAATGCACCCGACACGGGCACGCATTGTTGTTTGCTCGGCTGGGTAAGTTCTGCACTGCCAGGTTAATAGAATAAGCCATGCATGCAGCTCTATAGAAACCATTGTCCTCTATCGCTGTTGCTGACTACCCATTGTTTATCATCACTGCCCTTGTGACTAATAGGAACTAGCATGCAGGCAGCAGACAGTGCTCCCTGACCTTATGGCACAGTAAGTGTAGAAAAACAGTTGAGAATATCAGTGGAAACCTAGGTCAAAAAGGAGTGCTACTTTATTATTTAAAATGTTAAACAGAAGTGCTAAAGCAGACTCAAAATGGGGAAAGAAGGGTATCCTATAAGACAGGAATTAAGAAGAATCTAAAATGGTATTAAACGTGTAGGTCAAAATATTCTCAGTAATGTGCACTGGTGTTTTAACCACATTTTGTCCACCATTGCTAGCTATCAATTCACCTTTTAGAAATAATAGGTGCAGTCAGGTATCAGTGTTCAGCAGCTCGACCAAGAGGTTAGCTGCAGTGAGTGCTTGTGTCATGAAGGTCATTGATAAAGTTGCTTGCGATCTTCAGGGATTGGGTCTGGGGGCAGATGTAATTTACAGTGTTGTGTTTTGGTGTTGGTCTGCCATTAGGATCCTTACCTTCTCTTCAGGTCTGCCATACCCATCTCTTGCCATACCAGCAGATGCTGTCTTGCTGGTCCTGGGTGAATAACTTAGTCAGATGCAGAAAATAAAAGTAGAAAACTGTTTATTCAGTACAGGAGACTTCAGTAAACCATAAGGCTGTGCCTCTGACAGATGGGTTTCCCAGAGCCCCTGGAATGATAAGGCATTGTCCGGCATTGCAATGTTTCATATCAACAGGCAGTATTCTAAGTGTTCTTAAAGGTGCGGCAGCTAAGATTAAACCCCATGCTTCTCTGTGTACTTTGCATCACCCCAGGGTCATGAAACTGAGTACTACTTGAGGGCTGCCAGTTTGACAACTTTTTTGTCGACTGACATTACAGTGATGGCTTTATGTTGACTGCAGTTGCGGTTGGCATAAAACCGTTTGCTACAGACACATTTTCTTGGAGGCTTTGCACCCTGACCCCCAATATGAGGGCTCTGCCCTAGCACCCTGTAACTAAACTAATCTGAGTCAGAGTTGATTCAGGGAAGTGGTGCAAGACCCCCATAAAGCAGTGCTGGGTCCCGTGGTGACAGTACAGCGACCTGTCAATGTTGTCGCTGTACTGTCATTCACAGTGCAGGTTTTTTTGTGCAATCAGCATATGCCACTTGAACAAGCAATAATGTAACAGTACAAACACTAAACTAGCAACCTGACTTTGGGAGTACTCAACTGCTGGGGAAGGGAAGGGGGAATGGTCTACAGTGGTGGCCAGTCAGAGTAAACTCAGAGAAGGGTGGGGGACACCATAGTGACCTGACAGTTGGCAAGAGTGACAAGTGTCACAGTGTGGAGTGGGGAGTGAAAGGGTAGCAGCTGGAGATAATCCAGAACTGAGATATACAAACTTACATGAAACTATTGCAGAACATAAAAATAGGATATGAGACCCGTGAATTTGAAAACATCTCTGTGGAGAGAATGCTAGTGCAGTTTATTCAATATTCAGTAGTATTTAACAAAAAAAATGTATGTATAGTGTTGAAACAGACATTTACTGTAGAAGAACAATTAAGTACAGATAGTGAAGAATATCATAGGCAATAGAAGCAGTATAGTCCCAAGAACACTAAGTCTGGTTGCAAAAAAGTTCAAGATTTTCGCTGACTTTTCCAGTCAGTAGGAATAGTGTTTTTTTTTTTTACCATAAAATGTTTATTAAAATGTTTTACTTTACAGTGCCACACATCACCATTTACAGTAGCAGTATACAAGGTAAGACATCAACATACGGAGGTGAGATGGGTTACAAACCCAAGTATACTAGCAACGAATAATAGAACATTTAGAGTTAATAAGCAGTTTCTAGCTAATTGGAAATACAACTGCGATATAGGATTGGATATACTGTAATTTTTTAATTTTTTATTTTATTTAGTTTTTGTTAACCGGGTAAGTGCTCTAGCCAACAGGTGACTATTTTCAGGCACGACCCGGGAGGCACAGTAACAATACAGAGTACAGTTTCAAATACAAAGAGGCACAGCAACAATATAAAAGTACAGTTTCAAAGACAATGAGGCAGGGTAACAAGTCAAAGTGTGACAACTGATTTACAGTTTACAGGTAGCATGAGAGAACGGGTACTGGTATCAGGACAGACCTAATGTACAGGCAGGTAAGGTGAGGGGGGAGAAAAAGAGGGGGACATGGTGAAGGAGGGGCTAGGGATCCATGAAAGCTAGTAGGAACAGCTCTCTGGCGGCATTAGTGGTAAGAGGCAGGGACTAGGAACCGGACTCGTGGGTCCACCAACCGGTGAGAGGTATAGAGACGGGGGGAGGGGGTGGGATGAGAGAAGAATACATCTCTCTACAGGTTGTCAGTAAGGGATGAAAAGTTTATACTTCAATTGATAATTTCCAAGTTATAATAACCTTGACGTATTATAGTGGGCCATTAGGGCACAGCTATGATGAAGACTGTAAATAAAACTACAAATATTCTATGTACTATGTCTACCCATGTTCCCTGTTATGGAAAATATGAACATTGTAATGGGAGTGCCTACATT
Source organism: Neoceratodus forsteri (assembly GCA_016271365.2). NCBI lineage: Eukaryota > Metazoa > Chordata > Ceratodontiformes > Ceratodontidae > Neoceratodus > Neoceratodus forsteri. Next base: position 291,099,920 of record CM057453.1, on the reverse strand, counting down.
TTGCAAAGGGTAGATCACGGTTGGACCATTGGTGGAAGCACTTGCTCTCTTAATTTTCTCCACAGGAGGTAAATGCTCAAGGGTCAAGGGTCTTAAAACAAGAGGAAGAATGAAAGGTTGGGGGGTCCAGACAGCAGTAATAGTGTTATGCATTGCCTGAACTAGTTCCTGACAAGATGGAGTAAGGTCCTAGTAAAGTCCTTAAAAGCAACCCACAAGTTCTGAGAACTGTCACACCATTTAACTCTATAAGTCCAGGATCTAATCACAAATTTCTTGCAAAGAATCTTCTTGATCTGGTACACAGGGGTGTGCACAGGAGAGTCCTGAGAAGAAGAGGGATGAGAAGTCCCAGGAAGTTCCTCTGAGGGAAGGTCAGGTGCAAAAGAATCCGGCTGGAGAAAATTGGGGAGTGAGGATTGAAAGGAACTGGTTGCAGGTTATCAGAAGGAAGCTCTGATTCTGAAAGGATGGCAGGCTGAAGTGCAGCTTCATTATTGGGAGGCCTGGGATCATCTATGAGGATGTTGCTTAGGTACCCGTGCTTCAGACAATTAATATGGACTTTTTCATCTTACTCAAGTTGCAGATGGACATGAACTGCAGAAAGCTCTTCCATAATGTAGAATGGACCAGACCAAGGATGGAGCAGCTTCTTTGTGGTGCTTGAAATTAGGACAGGTCGATACTAGTAGAATGCCCCTCACAGAAAACAATAGCTCATGTGTCTTGGCTGTTGACATTTTCTGTATGCGGTATTTTCTCTGTCCCAGTGGAGTTACTGCAACACGTTTGGCAAGTTCACAGTGTTCCAGCATAGGGATGATGAATGAGGATGCTGAGTTTGGAAACTCCAGCAGTGAGAGGTCTGTGTCCAGTGGAGTTCTTGGATGGCGTCCATGAACCAAAGAAAACAGACTGCACTCTGTACTGTCAACACAAGGACTAGTGTTGTAGGCAAACCGAACAAAAGACACAAAGCAGTCCCAGGTGTTAGGAGTTTTATTCAGGTACTTGAAGAGTGTGTTGAGAATGGTGGATATTATTATTTTGCTTTGTCCATTGTATTGCGGGTGATAGCTCATTACCTGAGATTTTTTTTTTAGTTAATCTTTTTCTCCTTCAATTAGTGCTTCTGTCTGAATGCAGGTACGAGAGTGTACTGTGATGGCAAATAACTGTTGAGGAAGACATTTGCTGTGGTAGTAAGACTGGATGTCATTTAGTGGAATAAATTCTAGGTATTTTGTAAGGTGCTGTAGCTTACAAAAAAATGTACTTGTTGCCTGAGTCAGAGCATGTCGGTAAAGGTCCAAGAATGTCTGTGCTGACACATTGAAATGGCTCTGTGGCTACAGGCATTGGAATGAGGGGTACCTTTATAGGTTTGGCAGGAGGATTTCTTTGGGAGCAGGGCAGGCAGGGCATGACAAACTCAATGTCCTTGTTCATATGAGGCCAGAAAAAGTGGACCTTTGTCTTTTTGAGGTTTTCTATGGATTTTCATTTGACCTGCAGAAACAGAGGCATGAGTAGAGAAGAGAACTTCATTGATTAGAGAGGCAGGCACTACTAACTGTCATGGGTTCTGTGCGTGGAATGGCCCTTACTTTCCTTAATACAGATATTAAAAGTATACCATAACTGAGGAAGTATTGTGAAGCATGGAAAAGAACATGCTGATGATGTTGCTTCTGTTGCTGAAGGTTTCCACAGTCTAAGTAAATGATTATGTCTGAGAACTGAGGATCTGCTCTTTATTGAATTTTGGCAGTTGCCAGGGAGGGTGCAGATGCAGAGAAGATGAAAAGCTCTTTGGCAAATTGCAGTAAGTGAGGACTGGTGCTGCTTTCTAAGGAATCATTTGGGAGCAAAGAAGGAACCTGAGGTGCTGTAGGAGTGTCCACAGGAAGCACATCTGTGGCATGGAAGGGAAGGTTTCTTAGCAGGACTCCTCATCTGTTGAGGCTGATGAAGAGATAATGTCATCTGCTGACACCCTCCACATTTGAAAGAACTAGACCTGGTCTGTGTTGAATTTCAAAGTTGTAGGACTGAAGAATGGAAATCCATCGGGCAAGTTTTCCTACTGGTTCCTTCATCTTGAACAACCATCTAAAGGGGAGAGTGATCAATGATAGCTATGAATGAGGGGTAGTGAAGATAGTCAAGTTTCTTTACGGCAAATACCATGGCTAGACATTCTTTTTCTGTGATCCCATAGTTGTACTCAATAGAGGAAAGAGAGCTCCCGGCATAGGAAACAACCTGTTCTGTTCCATCTTGAACTTGACATAGCACAGTGCCCACAGCAAAAGAACTGGTGTTTGTCTAGAGTTTGGAAGGCTGGTCAAACCTTGGGAAGGCCAGTATAGCAGCAGAAAGCAATTTGTCCTTTAAGGTTTTAAAGGCCTCTTTGCACTCAGAAGTCCACGTATATTTACATCCCATTTTGGTGAGGGTGTACAGTGGAGCTGCAATCTCGGCATAGTTATTGATGAACTTTCTTTAGTAACCAGACAGGCCTAGGAAAGCTCTGAGGTCTGTGAGGTTGTTAGGTTATGGATAGTCTTTGACTGCTGAGAGCTTGTCTGGGTCTGAAGAGATGCCATAAGAACTAACACCATGTCACAGGTAATGAATCTGAGGCTGTGCAAAGCAACACTTGTCTGTATGGAGTTTGAGGTTGGCTTGTCAGAGACAATCAAACACTTCTTTAAGGTGTTGGAGGTGTTCCAGAAAAGTTCTGCTGAAGACAATAACATTGACCAAAAAGACTAGGCAGGATTTACAAGACAATTCATGTAGTACTGCTTCCATAATACACTGATATGTGGCTTGGCTGTTCTGAAGTCCCATAGCTAGTCATTTGAACTGGAAAAGTCCCAAGTGACAGCGCCAAGCTGTGTATAGATGAGAAGCTGGCTTAATGGAAACTTGGTAGAGCCAACTTTGAAGATCCAGTGTGGTGAAGTAGGCTGGGTTGGCCACACCAAGACTCTGTAAGGTGTCCTCTGTTGTGGGTAAAGGATGAGCATCCAGCACTGTACAGCTGTTGAACTTCCTGTAGTCCACCACAGAGTGATACCCCTTGTCCTTCTTTACCACCAGCAAGCATAGTGCACCCCAAGGACTGGTAGATTTTTCAATGATGTTTTTTTCTGGCACATCCTTGATCATGTCCTCTAGGATGTGTTTCTGTTTGTGTACCACTTTGCAAGTTCTCTGACAGATGGGTTTCTGACTGGGCTGCACCTCGATGGTGTGTTGCAGGATATCACAACCTTCGAGATTGTTGCTGCTACCAATGAAGACATCCAGGTAGTCTTCCATGAAATCCAAAGCTGTTGTTTCACTGTCTGAGGTGTTGGAAGAATGATAAAACTGGTGAAACCAGTGTGGTGGTGGTAGCACTGACAGATGTAGAGGTGTGGAGACCAGGCTGAAGTTCCAGTAGACAAGCACACAAACTTTCCAGCACTGGCACCCTTGGAGATGACAGCTGACTTATCTGTAAAGCTGCAGCATTTCAGGAATACTGTGCAGTCATGCATAGCAGACAAGGTGTATTCTGTGAGAAGACTTGAAGAATGCAGAGCAGGGATCCCAGGGTGATGACATCAACACTTTGTAGCAGTGGTTCATCTCAATCTTGGCAATGAAAACCATCTCTGTCTTAGGAGGCACAATGACTGAATCTATAGCTGCAAGTTGCCTCCGGGTCCAGTGGCAGTTTGTTTGAAGCAAAGTCCAGGATGGCTTTGTTGTATTTGAGATAGTCCATGCCAAGAATCACTGATGTTTGTAGATCAGGCACAAGGTAAAACTTAACAGTAACTTGCTGTGATCCACAGTATAGGTTGGAATGCATGATGCCTGTTATCTGTACTGTAGCAGCATTTGCTGTGGTGAGGTACTTCAAGTCAGCTGGTGAAACATGGGGTGACTGTTAAAGAGATCTGTTGCTCAGGATGCTGGTATAGATGACTTGAGATGTCTGCTCCAGTGTCAATCAAGGCATGTGGACCAATCTCCAATGGTCACTGAGATATCGTTTGCTACAGATGGTGATCTGGTGATAGGTACGGTTGCTTCTGGAAGCAAGATGATGCTGGAGTTGGTTCTTGTAGCTGAGGAATGCTACTTGCATGAGTTAAGAGAGTCAGGGGGAGGTCAGTTGTGGTGTTTCCTGGCCCAAAACAAGCCCCTAGTTTGTTGGGAAGCACTTGTTTCCCCTGATCCTGTGAGTGCTTGTGTTCATCTTGCTGATGATGCTGCAGTGCACATTCTCAGTTTCTGTTATTGCTTTTTTTTTTTACTTTTTGTTTATTGCTTAGAAAAAAAACAATACAGAGTACATTCTCAAGCAAGAGATCCTTGTAAAGTACAGCAACATATGCTATAGAAGGTAATAAAGTGAGACACATGTGAATGTCTTGCAGTCTTGCACAATAGGAGTGGGGAGTAACTAGAAAGAAGGAACAATGCAATATTGTCCCAAACAATGCGAGCTGCTTCAATGGTCGTGGTTCTGTCCAGTAGGTAGAATACATTTTTATTTTTTAATTTTATTTTATTTTTTATTTAAACAGCAGTTTAGAAAACCTTTGAGCCGTAGGCTCATTTACAAAGGTACCTTGTCACAGTAAGACAAACGAAAATACACAGTATAGCAGTACAACACATAAGTATAACAGCAACTTAAGACATAGATACAAACAAGCTGGTACAGGTAGGATTGATGCAAACAATACCAGAGTTATGTTGTCCTTAGCAGCTTAGTAGTAAGCTTTGTCATATGTATTGAGTACGGCTTTGACTAATGGCAATTACAGCATCGGGTGTTAATAAGGTGGTTACGTGAAGAAGTTTTGAAGCACGATATAGTTGGAGCTTGGAGATGGAGGGGGCAGTGTGTTGAACCAGGAGGGGCCCTAAAAGCTGAAGGCTCTTTGGCCGTGAGGTCCTAGCTCTAGGGATAACAGAGAAGTTCCCCAGAGGTCCAGTATGAACTAGTGGGACAGAGCGGTATGGTGGTGGTCAATCCTGGCGGGATAGCCCAAGGAGGGTCTTTTGTAAGGGTACAGGTCAGATAATTGAGGCGCCGTCAAGATCAAGTACAAGCGCTTTAGCGTACAGTGAGACAGGTGTGTGTCAGCCTAGGTGGCCCAGTAATTAACCTGCAGGCGTTATTCAGAGTAGTGCGAATTTTTGTGGAGTGCGGTCTGATCAGCAGCACCATACACCGGCAGTGCATAGTCCACTAGGGACAGGATGAGGAGGTGACTGCAAGTCGAAGAGCCTCGGGGAGGCAGTGTTTATACGATGTAAGATGCCCAATCGGATATTAGTGGCAGTGGCTAGGGCAGCGATGTGTCCATGGAAGGAGGGAGGAGTCAAAATGGATCCCTAGGTATTTATAGAACAACTTGTTCGAGTGGGAAGAGGACCCAGAGTGAATGAGGAGTTTGAAGTTGCAGGACTTGTTTTTGAGGATGAGTGAAGAACATGGTTTTGTTTTTTAAGATTTATCACCAATCTATGTTCTTTGAACCAGCCCTCGGCTTCAGTGAAGAACTCTGCAGCGAGTCCTGGAGGGCAATAGGGTTACGACTTGAGGCAAAGATGACTGCATCATCAGTGTACAATAGAATGTTCCCCGAGCAAGAGCGTGGAAGGGTGTTAAGGTAAAAGGAGAATAGAAAGGGGCCCAGAATGGAGCCCTGGGGAACCCCAGAAAAGATGGGACAGATGTCTGAGTAGGTCCCATTAATTTTTACATGCTGTGAGCGGTCAGACAGATAACTGGTGCACCAGGAGATAGGCCCAGCAGCCAAACCAGAGAGACTAAGGGCATCAAGAAGGAGGGGGTGGGAGACAGTGTCGAAAGCTTTAGAGAGGTCAATGAAGACCACACCAGCCAGAGAACCAGTGTCTAAGGAGGAGTGGAGAAAGTTGGAGAACTCTAGGAGGGCTGTGCTGGTACTGTGGCCCGCTCGGAAGCCATGCTGCTCAGGACATAGGACATTGTAGGTGGAGAGGTAGTCAGAGATTTGAGAGGCCACCACTTTTTCCAAGGCCTTGGAGAGAGGAGAGAGAATGGAGATTGGTCGATAGTTTCCAGCCACAGTCCTATCACCACCTTTAAAGATAGGGGTGACAGTGGCAACTTTCCAGGCAGTTGGAACCTTCCCCAGGCAAAGAGAGTGGTTGATGAGGCATGTGATCGGGGTAAGGACTGTGTCTAAGACCAGCCGTAGGATACACAGATCCAGGGTGTCACTGCCTGTACTATTACTCTTGAGGGCAGTGACAAGGTGAAGCCTAAGTTCTTGGCAGAAACACAGTGGAGGAGAAAATAAGGGCGAGAAAGATTTACGGCAGGTGCTGGGGGAGGAGGGTCAAAAAAATTTGTAGGGAGGATAGGGCTAAGGTCAGTGAATGAGGTGTTGAGATGGTTGGCTATGAGTGCTGGGTCTGAGGAGATCACACCATTAATGTTGACCTGGGTGGGTGGGGGGTGTGCAGTCCCATTTAACTGTTTAATGTTATCCCAGAAGGTTCTGGGGTTCCCCATGAAGCAGTGAGTGAGGACCGATAGTGCTCAGACTTGGCCTTTCTGATGGCCAGTGCACTTGTTTCGGTGGCAGCATATAACCGCCTGTCATTGGGCGGCCAGTCTCAATGGCACGGTGCCATAGGTTGTCCCTATGTTTGAGTTGGTGGATCAAAGCTGGGGTTACCCAGGGGCATTCTGCCTTTAGAGAACGGAGGGTCAACATTGGGGCAAGATATCACAGGCATTATTAAAAGTTTGGGTAAAGAAGGAGAGAGCTGTGTCAATGTCAGGAGTTGCCTGTATAGGAGACCAGTCAATTTGGGACAGAAGTTCCTTAAGTTTTATCAGTCCACCAGGTATTAGACGCTGCCGGCATGTGGACTGTGCTATGGGTTTGGGGACTGAGGATGACCAGTGGAATAGAATGGGGGAGTGATCACTGAGAGAGTCTGGGAGGACTTGTACATTGGGGATCCGATTAGGGCGGTTGGTGAGTACCACATCAAGCAGGGTACTGGAGCCTCTCTTGGGGTTAGTCCTGGTAGGGTGGGTAACTAGTTGCGTTAGGTCTATTGCAGAAAAGGAGTCTCGGGTAGAGGAGCAGGAAGGAATGAGCCAGTTGACATTTAAGTCACCCACCAGAATTTGATCAGCGGAAGGAGGTAGTGAGGTAAGGTATTCTGTAAGAGAGGCAATGGCCTGCGTTTGGTCCCTGGGGGGCATGTATGCAGTAGTCAGATAAAGGGGTCCCTTTAAAGGGTCAGGAGTTAGTTTCAGTGTAAGCGCCTGGGCCCTGGAGTCAAGGATGGTGCAGGCAGGGCTAGTACGGGGAGAGATTCCTTGACATAAATAGCGCAGCCGCCGCCTGGCCTCCCAACACGGTCGGACCGGAAGAGGGTGAAACCAGGAAGGGAGACTAGGAGTCAGGAGGATTTCGACAGCCAAGTCTCAACCAGAGCGATGACATCAGGGTTAATTGATGTGACCAGGCATTGTAGTGAGTCAAACTTTTTTAGGAGGCTACAGATATTCATGGAGACCATGCATAGGTCTGTGGTGCAGTCGGGAGCTCCTGGGAACCAGGCCAGGGTTTGGATGAATGTTCCCTGACAGAAGTAGTAGCATGACTAACACCCTGGCTGGGAGATGGTGAGAGGTTTTCCATGATTGACATGGGGGGGAAGGAGGCTAAGGGGCAGGGGTGGGCAGGGTGGTACAGGAAGGAAGGCAAGAATAAGAAGACACCCAGATGTGCCTGAGGTGGACGAGAAAGCTAGGGGAGGGCAGGGAGGACTGAGACACACAGAGGTCCCAAGGGCAGGAGAGCAGGTTCAGGAACAAGGGGAGGGAGGGGTGCCAGGGCACAGTGCGGAGTAGCAGATGGGTAAGTGGGTAAGTGCACTGCTAGTGGGGATAGGCACAGGCAGAGCATAAGGCAGGGCCAATACATTGTGGTGATCAAGATCCCAGGGAAGTAGTGCTGTACAGGTAGGAGTAGGAAGTAGCGAGGGAGCATAGGTCCCTCTAGTGGCCAGCAGGTATAACCTGCAAATGGGAAAGCGGGGAGATAGGTTCTGGGCAACAGGACGTGATGTCACTGGATGTGATGTCACGGGGTGGATCCTTAAATTGACAGCCGTTGGGCTAGCACCCCCCTGCAGGCGTCCAGACGAAGAGAAGAGGCTCTCTTTACCTCAAAAGTTATCAGGCTGGAAATTCGGCTTCCTCAGGTGAGCTGCTTGTGTTGCTTGATTGTCCCGAGTGCCTAGCTTGGGGAGCTGCCTCGAAAGTTATCAGGCTGGGAATTCGGCTTCCTCAGGTGAGCTGCTTGTGTTGCTTGATTGTCCCGAATGCCTAGCTTGGGGGGGGGGGGGGAGCTGCCTCGAAAGTTATCAGGCTGGAAATTCAGCTTCCTCAGGTGAGCTGCTTCTGTTGCTTCATAGGGAAAGTATATGCACCTATGAAAAGTGCTATGAACACGAGCAGGCATAATAACAAAAAGGGAAAATAGGCTTCTTCAATACCCCCACATCCCAAATGCAGTAGTTATACAGAGCAGTAGTAACATATAAAACTTTTAACTGTGTACAAGCGAACAATGAAAAAATAAAGTCCACTGCAGTAATTTGCTGAGTCTGAGCCATTGAGAGTAAGGGCTGGGAGCAGGGCTGAAACAACCAAAAAAAGCTGCTCACTGTTAAGAGTGATAGAACCAAAGGCCTGCTACTGCAGGCTAAAATACCCAAATATCCACACCTAAACCCACAGTGGTACATACAATTAAGAATACATGAGATGAAAGGTAAAGTCCCAACTTTAGCTCTTTAGGAAGGCATCAAACAGAATGAAGACACTTGCCCAAACAAAAGCATCCTTTCAGCCTTCATTGGACTCCGAATCTCCAGCTGTAGGATACGGAACATTTTTTGCTGCAAACTCTGACTCCATTTATTCAAGCCACTAGCCAGCATCCTTGGGGTCAGAAAATTGCCATGACCCCCATAAGTGATCCGAAGTCTCGCAGGCAGAAGGAAAGAGTGTACCACAATTTCTGTTATTCCTAGTGTCCTACTTCGGCTTTCTGCAAACTATGGCAGTGTGTCCTCTGAATTCACACCACTGGCAAATGAGCTCTTGAGAAGGTGGTGTTTGAGAAGGTGGCTGGCAAGGTGGTTGCTGAGCTTTGACAGAGGTAGCAGAGGAAGAAGTTGAGTTGTAAATTATTGAGACATGAACTTGTCTCTCATTGCTTGTTGTTGCTGGATGCATGTTGTGAGTGCAGCCATTCATGATGCTTGAGGTCCTTGCACATTGGTGGCCAGGAGCATGGGTATAGATTCCTGAGCAAGTCATGCAGCTTGAATCATGTCCATCCAAGTTGTTAGCTTTTCTTGGACCACATAATGACAAAGTTGCGGGAGCAGTTCTCGGATGAAGGCTACTAAATGATCGCTCTCTGTTTTCTGCAGGTACAGTGAAGCCCACCAGGATGAAGCACAGTGTCACAGGTTTACTGCATGACAAACAGGATCAACTCCCATTGAAATTGCATTGTTTGCTGCAGTAACTCTACTGCAGAATTCTGAAGTGCTGTGCTTTGTCTTGGTGGGCTTCACTGTACTTTGCAGCATAATTCCATGTCCAAATGAAGGCTTCCAGGGATTCATAATGCTGCATGGTGCAATTCCACAGCAATTGTTCTAGTAACCAGGGTGAATTTCCTTGGACGAAGTGACATTCGAAAATTGCATACAGTGTGGCAGTATTTCCTTTAACTTATTCTGGAAATGCTTTGAACCAGAAAATGGCAGTCCAACTCAGAAATAAGCATAAGGCATTGGAAATATGCAGGGAATCAGTCCAACCATTAAAAGCAATCCAAGTTTGGGACTGCCCGAGTCAGTCGACAGTGTCTCCATGAGGCAAGGCTGAGAAGTATGGTGGTTATAGGCTGGTATGCATGGTTGAATGTGGCGAAATGCTTTTAAAGTAGGCAAGGTTGTCCTGAATGGATTGCAGAGATGATGCTCCCTGGGATGATATGGAGGACCGAATAGCCTGCATGAGGGTTTTTATTTTGTAGTTCCAAGTCCTTGAGGTGGGTGAAGGTAGTCGTCTGGATGCTCCTGCACCTATTTTTCCTTTGTCATCCAAAATGGACATGGTGAGAGATCTTCACTTGCTGGAACAGAGATTGTAAGGATGAGATGGAGTTGCCATCATGCAGAGAATGGGTTGTCATGAAGTAGATGGGAGTGCCGCTGAGAAAAAGCTGTCGCTGACAAAGTATAATTATTTTAGGCAGAAGTCCATCAAGTGACATCTGAAATAAACAATTCCAACTCCAGTCCTTATTGTTCTGTTATTTAAGTAAAAATTTCTTGGCAAAATCAGATTTTTGTGCCAGGGTCCATTCATTTCAATAGGGTTTGCTCTTTTTAAAGATGGCCACCATTATTTTCTAAGGGGGTTTTGAAGAAGTCGGTGCCCTTAACAAAGATGGCCACTGGCAACTGACATGTAGCTGGGAACTTTCTGTTTGATGTACCCCTTCCAAGATGGCCACCAATGCCACAAGGCTGCTATGGAGCTCCCTCTGAGCTAAAAATGGTGGCTCCTGCCACTGACGTTCTCAAGGCACTGAAATGGTGGGCTTCATTTTGGTGAGTTGTACTGTTGCTGCTAGGAATTTTGCTCAAAGTTTGGTGTTCTGTTTATTGCTGTTTCTTTTGTGTCAGGCTCCTTGGCTGTCTGTCCTTTTATTTACTGCCCTCTGGTGATGTAGTCATTGAAGTGCCCTATGTTATGCTGATGTGGCTGTTCAGCCATTGAATAAGTATGCTCCCCCCATACTTGATTTATTGTGCTCCCTATGGACTTGCAGGGCTTCATTTATTTATTTGTTGCCTTTATGGGTTTGACTGGGCTATCTATGGCATCATCTATTTGTTTAGGTAATTGTTGGCCCAGTGTAGTATGGCTGAGTGGGGACCAGAGGCACCATGTTGGCGGCATTGAAGAGAGAGATGCCACATCTGTGAGGAGGACTGAGCGGAACTACACAGTGTGATGAGCACAGCTGCAGTTGGGTGCAGCAGGATTCCGACTGTGTGGCTGTGCAGCCGTTGCAGAGGAACAGTGTAAGGGGGTTGAGTGGAATGGAGTCTCAGTTCTCTTCTGTGGCTCCCTGCCATTTTGAGCGGTGGCTGTGTCCTTGGTAGCTGCACTCTGCTGTGAGAGAAGGCACGCCTCTTACAGCTGTGTTAGGTGCTTGAGTGGGACTTCTGATCAGGACCTGCACTTGTCAGCCATGAGTGACAGAGGTGGGAGTGGAGCCACGGTGTGTCAGAACCTGAGATCGAAGGGGTCATGATACAGTTGGGTGCCAGCAAGAGTACTGGTGGCCACACTAGTTGCACCTATTTATGTATGTATTTATGTATGTATGTATGTATTTATTTTTGTATGTATGTATGTATTTATATATGTATTTTTGTATGTATGTATTTATGTATGTATGTATTTTTGTATGTATGTATTTATGTGTGTATTTATTTTGTATGTATGTATTTATGTATTTATTTTTGTATGTATTTATGTATGTATGTGTGTATGTATGTATGTTTGTATGTATGTATGTATTTTTTTATTTATTTTCTTTTCTAGTTTGGCCCAACACAGTGAAGGAGACACCAGGTGCTAAGGTGGCAGCTGTGGGGCTCAGAACTACCAGCATGGCAAAACAAAGCAGTTTGAAGTTGGCAGGGAGTTTCCTGCAGACTTTGTAACAGCACTGCTGCTATGATATGAGTTCTGCAGCAGGGGGTTGGGTGCAGTTTTCTCTTGGAGCCCCAGTGGCACCCAGGGTTAAGGAAATTGTTTGCAGTCCATTTAGTTAATAGCAGGTCCAATGTGCTCTATTTGGTGCATAGTCCAGTTGCAGTAGTGCAGGCTGCTTTAGAATACAGGATACAAAATATTTTTTTATGCAGCCAGGGCTGTGGTACAGATGCCCAGGGGTCCAGATCGTGTAGGTGCTGGACTGGGAAAGGAGACTTGGGACCCAGTGACATGCTTAGTGGCAGAGATTGGTGAAGACCAGTGAAACAGAGCCAAGGCAGGTGAAGGCCCACATTCTCCACCATGTGTGGCATCTTGGTGTTAGTCTGCCACTAGGACCCTTACCTTCTATTCAGGTCTGTCATGCCCATTTCTCGCTGTACCAGCAGATGCCATCTTACTGATTCTGGGCAAATAATGTAGATGGATGCAGAAAATAAAAGTAGAAAGCTTTTTTATTCGGTACAGGAGACTTCAGCACACCATGAGGCAATGCAGAGAGGTTTCAAAGAGCCTCTGGTATGATAAGGCATTGCCAGGCATTACAGCCTTATGTATCAACAACCAGTGTTGTGAGTGTTCTTAAAGGGGTGGCAGCAAACATTAAGCCCCATGCTTAATTGTGTACTTCACAGCAGACGTGTTGCATGGGGCCACAGGCAAACCTGTCAGTTGTGCCCAATGGGCCATTATGCACATAAAAGACATAGCAGAAGAGAAACCAGTGCTACACATACCAGTGGTCAAGTGTATTGTGTCAGCTGTTGAGTGTGACAAAGCATGTGACAGACTACACACAGCAGTATCCCCCAGCTCATGCATAACCCAATTGGACAGCATGAAGTAATATTCTATTTGGGACAAGCCTTTCCCATCAGCTTCCTGATGACTGGATTCTTCATGAAAGAGTATGCAGGAGATTAACTGCAAGCATTTCTGCTGCAGTGGTATTAATTTCCCTGGATACTGTGTGATTCATAGGTTTCATAGGTGTATACAAGCTGGTTTAGACTATCGTCCTTTATGCTTTTCAGTTTTGTCCTATGTGGATATATTCTTATTTTTATAGAAGTCATCAAACCTACTTTTGAATATATCCATTGTTACACTGCCTACCACTTCTAAAGACAATCCATTCCACATTGTCACTATCCATTAGCTAAACCAGTTTTTCCTAATCAGTAGTTTCCATTTACCTACTGCTAGTTGTAATGGGTGCCCTCTAGAACTGCACTTGTAATCTATGAGTGTCAAATCCAGCTCCTCCCACAATGATTTGTTAGTTAGGGCTCTATATAGCATGCACATATCTCCTCGAATTCTTTTGCACTGCAGGGTATATAGATCTAGTTTATTTAATCTCTCAGTGTAAGTGACCCATTTTAATCTATTTACCGCTCTTGTAGCCCTTCTTTGTATCCCTTCAAGTTTGAGGACTTCACCTTTTTTATCAGGTGCCCAAACCTGTGTGCAGTACTCCAACTGTGACCTCACCAGGGAGCCATACAGTGGCATCATAACTTCACTTCTTCTGGTCCCTGTATGCCTCACAATGCAATTTAGAGTTTGATTTGCCCTTTTGATCACCTTATCACAATGAGCTCTAAACTGCTAGTCTGAGCTAATGGTGATTCCTAAGTCTCTTTTTTCAGATAGAGTATGAGTCCCCATTTTGTAATTACATTTTTTATTCTTTTTACCCATATGCATGACAGTGCATTTCCCTAAATTTAGTTCTAATTTTTTATTTATTGTCCAGCTTTGTATATGATCGAGTGCCTCTCGTAGTATTGTGCTATCATTTGTTATTTATTGTTGCTCCAATCCTACAGTCATCTGCAACTTTTGTAATCCATAAGTTCTGATGTTTGAATTTTAGTGAGGTTACATAGATGTTAAAAAAGACAGGGACCCAACACAGAGCTCTGCGGCACCCTGTTAGTCACTTCTGCCCAGTCGGAAAGAATACTGTTTACTATCACCCTCTGCCTTCTCTCTGTCAGCCATGCCTCAATCCAGTTCACTATATTCACATCTAAACCAATCCCCCTTAGTGTGTCTATTAACTCTATGTGTGGCAGTCTATCAAAGGCCTTCGAGAAATCCAAAAAGACCATGTCCACAGAATTTCCACCATCCAACGCCTTACTTGTTTTATCGTAAAATGCAAGCATGTTGGCTTGACATGATCTAGATTTAGTAAAGCCACACTGAGTTGGATTGTTGAGTATTCATTTGCATCTAGATGTGTTATAATGTGTTCTTTTATTATGCCCTCCAATATTTTACACATCACCGATGTAAGACTCACAGGTCTAAAGTTTTCTGGTTTAGATTTTGGACCTTTCTTCAACAGGGGTACCACTGTGGCTTCCTTCCAGCCAAGTGCTACTTCCCCTCTATCAAGCGAGGTCTGGAATATACGAGTATGTGGTGGTGCCAAGTATTCAGCAAGCTCCTGGAGCACCCTGGGATGAACTCCGTCCAGCCCTGGTGATTTATTTATGTCAAATGTTTTGAGTTTGTCAGTTATATCCTTTAATTTTATCTTTATTTGCCCTAGTCTTGATTTTTCAACACCCGGTTTAGTATCAGTGGTGTTTTTGTTAAAAACTGAACAAAAAAAGTTATTTTGAATGTCTGCCATTTCTTTACTGTTTGCTATATTGGCCTCCTTGTTTGTAAAAGGACCAATTGTATTTTGAACATTTTTTGTTGTTGTTTATATAGGAATAAAAGGTTTTGTAATTGTCTTTCATTTTTGATGCTAATAGGAGTTCATACTCAGAGTTTGCTTTTTTAATTTCCTTTTTCACATTATTGGCCATCTCCCTATAAACTTTCTGTCCATCCTGATTATTTCTTCCTTTAATTTTCTTGTAATATTTATTTTTATTGTATATCATTTTCTTTATTTTTGAGTTCAACCATTTGGGAGTCCTTCTTTTCATGCTATACTTCATTTTACTGGGAATATGGTTCTAATCTGTAGCTCTACACTTATCTATCATAATCACCCACATATTGTTTAGTGATTTGTTTTCAAAATCCTTTATCCAATCCCAGTTTGAAAGGTTGGTTTTAATTGAAGCAAAATCCATCTTATTGAAGTTTAAAATGCTTGTTATACCCATATTAGGTTTTTTTGTACCTCTTCTATTTTAGAGCAAACTGACTGATAGTCACCAGTACCTAATGGACTACCCACTATCACATCCTTCACTGTGTCCTCCATGTTTGTTAGTATAAGGTCCAATATATTACTTCCTCTAGTTTTATCCTGTACTGTCTGTTCTAGGCCAATCTGGTCAAAAGCGTCAAGATATGATTTTTCCATTTTTGAACTACGCTTAATATCCTGGCAATTTATTTCACGAAGATTAAAGTCCCCCCATGAGTATTACCCTTCCCGTAGGATCTAGATTTTTTATGTGCTTTATAAAAAAATTTCATTTTCAGTTGAAATTGAAGGAGGCCTATACAGTAGCCTGAGCATTATCTTGGATGCCGTATGCGGTTTCAACTTTAGCCATATTAACTCTAGATAGTCATAGTCTGCAAGAATTTCCTTGCATCTTATGGGTTCATCAATGTATACTGCAATACCCTCTCCCCTTCTGTGTACTCTAGCCTTACAGGACAAATTATAACCTTTTATGTTTTTATCCCACATGTCATACTTTTCCCACCATGTTTCAGTTATTAATGCAATTTGTATATCCTGAGTATCTAATAGATGTTTAAATTCATCAAATATTTTATCCATACTCCTTGCATTAAGTAAAACACCATTCCATTCTTGCATATATGTACTATCAGTTACTTTTGTTTTTGATACCTCAATTTTTACTATGCCCCCCCTTCTGCCAGGTTAAATGAAAGGCAATGACATCATTCATTCTTTTACACAGTATTCTGGCTCCTACTCTGTTTAGATGAAGACCATCCTGTTTGTACAAGGATGCATTCCTGAGGGTGGTAGATTTATCCATAAAGCCAATGTTGTTTCGTATGCAAAAAGATTGTAACCAACTGCGTATTTTACATATAGCCCTATTTTTATAGGTGTGATGCCCATGTACTGGGAGGATGCCAGAAATGATAACTTCCCCTTCTTTACATCTAATTCTGTTCATAATGTGTGCATAGTCTTCTTGAATGGCTTCCGAACTATGCCTCCCAACATCATTGGTACCAACATGAAGTATAACTAGTGGGTTTATAGTACAACCCATTACTCCATCCAATAGTTCTTCTAGATCAGCTAACTGTACCCCGGGGAGCATGCATTTCTCTACCCTTACATATTAGCATATCTATGCCTCTTGTGGTTGAATCTCCAGTTATTATAATGTCTCTCTCCTGTTTTACTTTGTTTTGGTTATGACTATCCGCTATGTTTGTAATTGACTCAGGAGCTGTTAGTTGGATTGTGCAATCTGCTCCCGATTTCTTACTCAGCAGTTTCCCTTTACTAGAGAGTGTTGTTCATATATTCTGTGCTCCCCCTAATTGCATGTCATTTCCTTCTTTACTTGTATGTTCTTCATTGCCCTCTGCTGTTTTATTTGATATAGGGCTTAATATGGCAAAACAGTGTTGTATTTCCATTGGCACACTTTTATACATCTGCCCCCACCCCACGCTTCCTGTTTTTTGTTTGAACAAGGGCCCACTGCTCTACCTCCGTATCTTCTGATATTGGTATCACTGCAATCTGTGTTTGTGTTTTAGTATTTGGTTTTTCACCCTGCCCCTGCATGGCTGTCTCTTCAGACATTGTATCCAGAAACTTTTCCAATACCCCTATCTCATTTTGAACCTCCAACCTTCTTAATAACTGTTCAATTTCTTTTTGCAAAGTTTTAATTAAAATGCAGTTGTCACATATGAAATCCTGAATTGTTGCCTCCTCAGTGTACGTTTTGCATTGTAAACATTTATTTATGTCTACTTTTTTTTTAGCCTGTATCCCTACCTACTTTGTCAGTAATCTACTCACCACAGAGCTGATACCCTATCGATGTGTTGAACTAGGCTATGTGTCTATAAACTTGACCGGGTCCGCAATGTTCCCAGTACACTGCTGCTTGAGCTTGCCCTGCTCGCTCGGTGGGTTTGTTTAAATGCCTAAGGACTGGAAGTCACAAGCAGGCACTTCCAGTTCCTCATACTCAGCACCACACTAAGCAAGTTAATTATGTGGTTTCTGAGCTAAGTGTGAGAAAAATTGTTTAAAAGCACCTCATGCAGTGCTGCAAGGCCTACCAATTATTTACATACAGCAAATGTGGCCGTTGTCACTGCTCCAGGCTTCCCCTTCCTGGGCTAGCAGTTCGTCCCTCCAGTATCCCACACTGCCCTTGTCTGGAGTTGGGATTTGTTGCTAGGTGACAGCCTGCAACTACCACCTCTCCCCAGAGGTATGTCTGACCTTAAAATAAAGTTTTAAAAATATCTGTCAAGCAAAATATAGGTTGAACTACATACCCTAGTACACTGCTCTGTCCAATCAATTCTTGTGAGGCAACACTGTGAAATATGCTAATGACTGCACCATTGTTAGCTGATGAAATACTTTTCTGAGCAGAATTGTTTTTTACTACTGTCTCTTCAGAGGTATATGACTGAGGATGTCCACTTCCACTGAAAAACTCACTCTTGTTGTGATGACAAAAAGGAGAATTATTTCCCTCAATTTCTCAGAACTGCCAGTAGGGCTAGTGATGCTTCCTTTATCAAATCCCTCTTCTTCCTTTTCTCTCCTTGGCTGTTTGCACTACTAACATGCTAAGATGCCAGCAGATTAGGCCTAACAGTCTATCTCGTCTGCCTGAGATGCAGCTCACTGTTCTGTCTCTGTAGCGGCCCCTCTCCCTTTTTGTTTTCCATGTTCCCAAGTTCCATCCCCTGAGCATCCCTGTTGTTCCTTACCCTCCCCTCCTGCACTTTTACCATGTATCTGTCCCAGCCCCTCTTGAATTCACCCACTGATTCCACCACCACCAGTTCTTAAGGTAGCGCATTCCAAGGTGCCACCACCCTTTCTGTGAAGTAGCGTTGCCTCACCTCTCCTCTATACCTCCCCTCCCACCAGTTTTAGGCTATGGCCTTTCGTGGTTCCTTCCACCTTCATATTGAACAGACCATTACTGTTTGCCTTATTCATCCCCTTGAAGCATTAAAAGGCCTCAGTCATATCCCCCATCCCATCTATCCTCCAGGGAGTACATGTTCAACTCCCTCAGTCTCTCCTCATAGGACTTATCCCCAGACTGTGAATCATCTTTGACGCTCTCCTTTTGACTTTTTCCAAAAGAACAACATCCCTCCTCAAGTAAAGGTGCCGAAACTGCCCACAGTACTCCTGGTATGGCCTCACCAAGTAATTGTACAGTGGCAGCAGAACCTCCCTCCTTCTCGATATTATTCCCCTAGCACTACACCCAAGCATTCTATTCGCTTTTGCCATCAGCCTCCTGCACTGCTCCAAGTTGTTAATCCTGGTGTTTATTATCACTCCCAGATCTTTTTCCCCATTGGAGACCACACGTCCCCCCCAGATAGCAGTCATACCCGGGATTCTTAACATCAGAGTGTAGTACACTACACTTCCTGGCATTAAACCTCAGCTACCAAGTGTGTGACCACCTTTCAAGTGTCACCAAGTCCTCCTTTAGTGTCTTTCTCCCTACCTCACTGTCCACTGCCGCTCCCAGTTTGGAGTCATCAGTGAAAAGGCTCAATCTACTCCTTACTCCCTCCCCAATGTCTGCAATGAATATGTTAAATAGGAGCAGGCCCAACACCTACCCCTGGGGAACCCCACTGATGACCCTTCTGGGAGACGAGACCTCCCCCCACCACCACTCTCTGCAGCCGCTCACTCAGCCAATTCCCAATCCACCCTACCATCTTTTCCACCACCCCTGATGAATAACAGATGCTCCCAGTACCTCACCAGCCTTGCTCTAGTGTTTTGTGCAGATGGACAGATGATTTTGTTTAAAGTGGATGTGCTGCAATGCTGAAAATGGCAAGCAATTCTCAGGAACTCAGTTCTGGGAGTAAAATTAAAAACCCAACTCAGTTCTAGGAGCAAAATTGGGAAGGTTGGCTCCAGTGTAAAATCTTCCTTCTAAAGGCACAAAGCTGACCCAATAAAGAGTGAAAGTATAACATATAATGTGAAAACTAGTTCACAGACCCATGTCACAGATGTTCAGTTCTACGTCAAAGGTGGTGGGTTCTTCCAGTGACTTTTCAAATTTCCAACACTGGTGTGTGTTAAGATATGATCCCCTTAATTTACCTTGGCTGACAGGTGCCTGGCCTAGTTGGCATATTGCCCTATCATCTGACAGAGCAATAATGAAACAGTCGCACAAAAAAAATTGTGATTTCTGTTTTGCTTTTTGGTTTTTGATTTCCTGGGAGGGGAAAGCCCACCGTATTGATGTTAGAGTCACCGTTCATATTTTTGGGACATTTACCCCCATGCTGTGTAACGGGATTAGATACTTGTTGTCTGGCTCATACTTGCTGACTTTTGTATTTTTTGGATTGAGGTTTCCAGAATGCATTTATTACATCATCATCATTACCACCTTTCATCTCCTCTACTGTTTCTCCATTAGTCTCCTCAGATTTATGGCCTGCCATATCCTTAACAACCTTTTCCTTGACTGCCTCCCACACCTTAGGTTTGGAACTACGATGGGGGCGGGGGGTAGACTAGGGCTCACTCATCCTGCCTTTTTTGTCTGGAGCCATAGCATAGAAATCAGCTATTGCTGCACTGCCTCATCCTTGTAATACTGAATAGTGAGTGCTGGTATGTACCACATCTGGAAATGATAATCTCTACTTTCCAGCCTTGACCTTTCCCACCTCTCTCCTTTCTCAAGCCCCGCCCCGATCATATACCACCAGTGTCCACACTAAACAAATGATGCAAGCACTCATGTGCACAACAGGAATTTTGCTCTACGGCCCTATATATATAACCATCTGATGTCTTGCATAGCCCAAAAATATTTTTTCTATAATATGTTTTGCTTGCAAACAAAATGTGCACTGCCTAAGCAGTGAGGTTCTCAACAGGGCTGTTGCTTAACAGCCCTTCACAAGTAATAATGGGCTATTGTCTTGTACAGCCAAAAGGATTTTTTCTACAGTACTTCTTTTTTTTTAACATATGTTTTCCAGTGCTCAGGACCAGGCAGGGACCTCCTTCCTTCCCAGTCAGCTTGCCTGCAGTGGCGGCTCTACACCAGGGCCAGCCAGGGCACGTGCCACGGTAAAAAAAATGCTGTGCCCCAGTTGGTGCCCCATATGGTGCAGAGCTTCCCCCATAGTAACAATATATCAGTGCCCTGGCTGCCATCGGTTGTGCCCCAGCTGTGCCCTGGTAACCATTTGTGGCTAGAGCCGCTGCTGCTTGCCTGTATACTATCCTACCGAGAACCTACCACCTATCTGCTTGGGACCACCAGCCCACCCATGACACACCACTGTGATGCCCCCTGGCTAACCCCCCAGGGCTGAGTACACCTTCAGCTCCTTTAGCATTTCTTCCCCACAGTCCATCTGGCCTCCCACGGTGGAGGTGAAGACTGGCGGTGTCCCCATTGGAAGGTGCCTTGGTTCTGGTGGTGGACATGGTGGGCAGGCTGATGCTTCATCCTTTGAGGCTTGCACCTCTGTTTACCATTTTCTGTATCCTACCCACCCCTCTAGGATCATGTGACATGATTGGTCACCAGCAGAGCTTAGCACAGCCAATCTGCATGCTTGGTGCAAGGGTCCCTCCCTGTTAGTTGCTGAGCTCCTGCACCACCATCCGTGGTGACCCAGGTGGTGGTTGTGTAATTGGTCACCACAGCCTCCATTCCCAGAGGATGACAGCATCTGGTGGGGCACTTGATGCTGCCTCCCCCCCTGCTGATGCTCCAGTGACCTGGGCTCATTCCCAAACCCAAGTCATCCATGCCACGAATGGTAGTTCTACCACTGTGCTGGTGGGCTGGGTTCTATAATATTTCTTGCTTGAAAGAAAAGATGTGTGATACAGCAGTTAAATACTTGTTGAGGATTTTCATACTTATGGCCAGAAAAGTGCAATACAAAAAGGTGGCTTAAGGAGTGGATAGCTTTAGTCAGTCCCATTTATAATATGGAAATGCTCACATATTCCATCTGTCAACAAGAGGAAAAGGACAGCTGGCCCAGTGGTGCTGAGGGTTGAGGCACTGGACACCACACCTTGTGCCACACCAGTGACCCGGGTTCGGGAACAGACTCAGGTCGCTGGGGGTCGATGGAGGAGGGGAGGATTGAGCACCTGGAGGACTGCTCTCCTCTCCTGGGGAGGGTTGGAATATCTGCCACCACACTAGCAACCCCAGTGGAGACTGGGGGAGTAGTAGAAGCGGGCACCTAGTAACGGGGATTAGGCGATTGTGGATGTCCTGTGGGTGAGCATGGGAGCATGCTCATCATGCACTAGATGTTATTGCACATCTGTGCCCTAGGGACTCAAGACAGAAAAAACCCTCGTGATGTGCAGGATGATGCTGTTGACGGACAACCATCCCTCCAGTCAAATAAAGTCTGACATAAGTCTGGCAGGGGCTCAAGGGTGATGCAGTCTCCTCTCCTGGTTCGCCCCCCTGCTAGGAGGGGCGTCTCTGAGGGGGTAAGCGATGGTCCTACCCACTCTGCGAATGTGGCGGAGGCTGGCTGGGTCAGATGTGGAGCATCTGCATACATGGCAGAAATGGGGTAAGCACACCTCTAGTCATCATTTCAGAGGAAATAAACAGAGTTTACAGGGAAAAAAAAGAGGAAAAGGACAAAAACGATGGGAGTGATAGAGTATGTTCATTTCAGCCAAGGATCCAAGTTTTGTTTCAAGAGAGCGTCTCAGGTGACCAGTGCAGCTGGGCAGTTCTTGGAGATATTTGGTGCATACATGAGCACAGCCAGGGAAATGGGCCTCCACCCTCCACCTCATCAGTCTTTTATTCTGTCTATGGCTGAAATATCTCATTTTTTTATTAGCTGGCACAGCTATGCAACATTTCTATGCAGTACTGGAATTTACTGTTAGTTCTAAGCTTTGTCTTGTTTTGTTTGTTGTTGACTTATAGTCTGTACTTGTCTGTGATATGTCTATTTGCAAACTCAATAAAGTTTGATTATTAAAAAAATAAATAAATGAGTGTTGTCTAAGCACTGAGGTGCACAACAGGATTGTTGCTTCACAGCTCTGCACAAAAAACTCTTGACTGTTTTCTCAGACAGCCAAGAAGTTTTTTTTCTATTGCTGTATATTTACTGTACTTGGAAAAAAAATAAGCTCACTTCCAATATTGCAGCTATGAAGGCCAATGGCCAGTTGCAACTGGTGGTCAGCAAAGAGCCTTTAAAGCAAGAAGCTGCACAACATTTAAAGTTTAAAACATTAAATAAAACAACACTGGAACTGGAAGCTGACTTTCCCTTCAACAACAGATTCAGCTCAGATGCAATACGATTGCACTCTGAGAATAAGAACAGTTAAAGCTATCAAAATGTCTTCAAAAAACAAATTCCTCTCAGGCCAGCCTGCCAGTGCAGTGGTAGTGCTACCACTTGTGATGCTGTTGGCCCAGCTTCGGGAACGAGCCCAGGAAGAAAGAGGGCCAACCGAGGGGAGGAGGCTCGAGCATCCAGAGGACCGCTCACCTTCTATGGGGAGGGAGGTGGGTCAAGGCTTGGTGCTTGGCTGACCTCTGGCGGAGGCCGGAGGCATAGCAAGCGTCGGAGCCACATCAAGGGGTTGGGGTGCGACAGATGTCAGTGGTTGCACCTTCATTTTCTTTCATTTATTTTTTATTCTTGTAACCCTGATGAGCAAAATGCCCATTTTCATAGGCGACACGATGAGGTGTACATAAGCACATGTAACATTAAATACATAAAAACAATAAATGCATAGACTTTACAAATAGACTTACTACATAAGACAAATTTATATCACATCACTCTAACAAACACAATGCTGTTGTTCTTGTAAATACAGCACAAGTCTCCTCTTAAATACATGAACTGTTTTACAGCTCATCAGCTTGGATGGAAGTAAATTAAAAAATGTTGGGGCCCTATAAATAATAGATTTCTGACCAATAGCTTTATGACATAATGGAAGTTTATGAGAATACCTATCTGGGGATCTAGTCTCACAGCCATTGGCAATTCTACTAAATAAACTGATAATCGAATTGGGAAAATGACTAAAAGTAATCTCACACGTGAAAACACCATAATTATACTGAACTCTGTTTTCAAAAGACAGACGTTCAGCCTGTTGAAACAGGGAACAATGATGAGTACGATATGGGACATTAAGCATCAATCTAAGTATTGAATTGCATGTAACCCTGAGTCGTGATAGCGAATAATTATTATAGCCTGTATAAATAATAAGGCCATAATCCAGTAAGCGCAAAAGAAAACTATGGGACAACAATACCCGGGATTCCTGGGTTAAATAAGTTTTTACCCAGTATAGCACACCCAACCTTTGATGGATGGTTTTCTTAAGACCATTGGTATGGTTTTCAAACGTTAAGTGAGAATACAGCGTTATCGCGAGGTATTTAAATTGATCAACATATTCAATTATATTCCCTTTCAGATCTAAAATTTAATCCAACCCCATAGTTCCTAGTTTGTTTGAAAACACCATAGCCTTTGTTTGTGTGCCTTGATGTCTGGGCGCACATCACGTGCACCAGAACAAGGGGTAATTGGCTCTGAGTGCCAGGGAGACGGAACGCCCAGTGCAGACCCCGTACCTCTTGCCTGCTTGTCCTGTCCAGGGTGCCCAACAAAAACAAGAAGGACCTTGGGGTGTATGGCCCTACCTTGTACCTGCCTGGGGGATATAGCCACGGCTCTATGGGGGCTCACCTGCAGGTAGGTGGACAAGTGGGACAGACACCATAGGTAACTCCCAATGGTGCAGGGCTCCGACAGCAGGGGGGGAGGATAAATGGCAAGTAAAAAAAAAAAAAAACAATTTCTCTCTAAATAAAACTTTCCAGGTACCTTCTACAAAGTCTCAGCCTTCAAACGCCACTGACACTTCTGCACTATTATTCTTTCAACCTAAATGAGACAGATTTGTTCAGCATACAGAGAATAGCTCTTGCTCTTTTTCACAGCATTGTAGGACAGCACACTAAATGAGGCCTAAATGGATAGTAATGATCACCGGTAAAAAAATCACCTTACGTTTCACTTCTTACAGGCCTTTGAAAAAGCTTATAAGAGGTGAAATGTGAGGGGATTTTTTTGTTTCACTCTGTCGTGGACTTTGTTACCACTGCCACAATAAATGGGAAGTATTTTGCACATAATTGATATGGACTTCCATTTATTTGATTTGGAGTGGTGTGTGCCGTGACTTTTTTACTGTGGATCTTATGCTTTTGCTACTAGTCGCCAAGTCCACCTGGAGCTGCTCTGCTTAGCTACAGGTGGATAGTAATGATTTTGAAAACCAGTGGCAGGACACTGTAGCACACTGCTTACCTTAGTTACAGAGGAGATAGTTACCTTGTTTTCTAGAATGCACTGGAGAGTCATCACATTTGACATTTGTAAACAAACATGGTCTTATTTTAAACCTCTCACTTTGGAGAAAAGCCTAACGTAGCTCGAAACATCATATGTGATGATGTCAACGAAACGAGAGTGCTCTTGCTGTATTGCTATGCTGTTATTGCACAGTCTTTCTCTTTAATGGACTTTGCCCCATTAGTGTACATAATCATAGTAATCCGTACTTAGTATATGTATTACATTGCAAAGTGAATGCAACTTACCTCTGCAAAATGGAGTGAAAGTTCGGTCTCCATGCATGTCCCCACCCAACAGAGTGAAAGTGCTACTCATTGGCAGTTCATCTCATGTCCCTACGCAGTGGAGCACAAAAAAGGGTCACCCAGCAAGTAGCTTTAAAGTTCCTGTCCCCTTTTTAAATAAAACATGCTTGGGAGCCAAACCCCTCCCAGTTTTGCATTTAAATTTTCTTTCCCAGCTAGGACCATCAGCACAGAGGTAGTGCTAAAGTATGTAACGCTGGCGACACAAGTTTGGGAACAAGGCCGATTTGCTGGAAGTCAGCCAGGGTAAAGAAGGATAAAGCATTCCATAGGATGCAGTCCTCTGGGTGGGGGTTGTGGGCTCCCGCTGCAATACTGCCACCTGAGTGATCACAGGTGGCAGTGCACTTGGGATCTTTCATGGGAGGGGGGGCGCTGCCTGGGATCAGAACTACAACACACTAGGCATGCGCATTAGGACCTTGACATGTTAGCATGGCCACATTTTAGGGTATAAGCAGAAACAAATGAGACAGTCCCAGCTGCAGCAGAATGACACTGTGTCCTCTGGTAGGCTCCACTCCACTGACGGAGGCACTCTTCCCTGACACTGGTTAATGGGGCACTCAGTGGGGACTGGGAACCCCTAGAAAAGGCCCCATCGTGGTTGGAGATGTAGGGCCAAAAGAGGAAGGAGGTGGCTTCCAGAGATGGCAAATGATGGAGCTGGAGTGGAGCCGGCAGATGGGGGCAGGCTGAAGAGAATGAGCAATAAAAACAGAAAGTAAATGTTCTGTCTCACCCCTTCCAAAATCTTACCCACATTTCACATTTAGGAGACTAAAATAAATTCCAAATCTCCCATTTGAGTGATTTCTTTAAAAAAAAAGGGGCCCAACACAGTTGCTAATGAACTGGCACTATTTGTCTGCATGATGAGATAGCACCAACTCACAACTTACATAGAAAAATAGAAGTTGTCGGCAGATAAATACCCCTTGGCCCACCTAATCTGCCCTAAATTTCCTACCTATAGTACCACTGGAGACATTACTTGGACTCTGGCTTACACCCCCCTCTTGCTTCTAAGATTCTCTTGTGTCTGCCCCATGCATTCTTAAATCCTGTGACCGTTTCAGCCCCTATAACTTCCACTGGGAGGCTGTTCCAAGTGTCCACCACCTTCTCTGTGAAGAAGTACTTCTTCACGTTTCCTCTGAGCCTCTCATCTCCAGCTTCATAATGTGATCCCTTGTCCTTGAGCATCTTTTTCTTTGGAAAATGCTCCCTTCCTGTACCTTGTTTATTCTAGTGAGGTACTGAAATGTCTCTATCATATCCTACCGCTCCCTCCTGTCTTCTAGGGAGTACATATCTAAACCTTTCTTCATAGGGCTTCTGATGTAGGACCTGCACCATTTAGGTTGCACTCCTTTGCACTGCCTCCACCCTTTCTATGTCCTTTCAGAGATGGGGCCTCTAGAACTGTAAGTACTCGAGGGTCTCACCAGTGATCTACAATTGTGCCGTGCATTTATAATGCAGTAGTTTGGAAATGTTTTGGGCAGCTCCAATGAAGTGCTATGCCTTTACGATTCGTGAGGATGCTGATTGATACTGCATTATTATTAAGTACCTTCATGTTTATATTGGGCACTTGTTTGCTTGATGGTCACTTAAAAATCCAGCATCTAAGGCCAGCACTCACTCCCTGAAGATGAGGCAGAGTGCCTTGAAGTGCCAGAGTTTAGTGGCACAGTTTTATCTAAATAAAATGACATTCTCACAGGATCCTAAGTATGTGTTACTCTTTGTTGTATTCTACTAAGTACAGTATGTTGTACTGTAGTTCCTTTACTTCATAGCTACTGAGTTCCTAAACAGAGCAACCCCACTATAGTGCCATGCATGGGTGGAAGAAGGGAGACATATATGTGGGATTTGGACTTTTCTTCATGGGGGCTAGAGAGATAAGAGGTAGTGATCTAGAGCCAGTCACAACTGTCATTTCCCAGTGGGTACCTAGTCACCCTAGCTGTGCAATGAGCCCATATTCCCTCTGATTCTGTGGGATAGTTGGAGTCGAACCAGAGATAGACTAGGTTTGTATATGGTGTAGTATATGGAGTAGTTGGTTTCAGGATAATCAACACTCCCTCAATTTATATCATTACATTGCAAAGTGAATGCAACTTACCTCTGCAAAGTGGAGTGAAAGTTCGGTCTCCATGCATGTCCCCACCCAACAGAGTGAAAGTGCTACTCATTGGCAGTTCATCTCATGTCCCTACGCAGTGGAGCACAAAAAAGGGTCACCCAGCAAGTAGCTTTAAAGTTCCTGTCCCCTTTTTAAATAAAACATGCTTGGGAGCATTTCTATGACCCTTGGTACCTGGCAGAGATTGAACACGCTCTCACCTCTCTCCTCCTTCCATTCCCTTGATTGTATGTTGATTGAGGACATCGCCTCCTTCAGATACCTTGGGGTATGCCAGCTCAGTGGCACTGAGTGTTGAGGTGCTGGATGCCACACCTTGCGCCAAGCTGGTGACCTGTGTTCGGGAGCGAGCATGTGCTGCTATGGGCCAGCAGAGGAGGAGAAGGATTGAGCATCCTAAGGACTGCTTTCCTTCTCCATGGAAGGGGGGGTGACCAGTGGTTGGTGCATGCCTGGCCCCTAGCGGAGGCTGGGGGTGGCACACCGATGCTGCCGACTTGTGGTCAGAGGTGGGGCAGACACCTGATGGGACACGCATGGGAGCATGCACGCTACCGACACCGGCCCCATTGCATGCTCTGCCTCTGAGGGGGTGCACATTGGAGGAAAAAGAAGCTCCCAGCTAGATAACAGAGGGCTCCTCACAGGTCTCACTCCCAAATAGCCATGGCACTGGTCACACTGGATCCGGTCTTCAGCGGAGATTGGGTAAGCCCTGGGGGCATCGATCGGCATTGGCTGATGGTCATCGGGGATGGGATTGGGGGCTCCCTCCTGATCTAGGGCTGCGAGAACAAGGCGCATAAAGTAATAGCTAAAATATTGTGGTGTGGCTGGACTGTCATCTTGATTTCTCTTTGCATGTGAAGGGCATCAACCAGAAGCTCCACTCTAAACTACGAGCTCGTTAGAGGAATAAAGCGTGCATCCTGCTTCTTGCACCCAGAGAAATCCCTCCGATAATAGTTGCCCCAATACTTGACTATAGTAATGTTTTTTACAGTGCTACTCCCAAGTCTGCTCAGGCCAGACTGAACTACCTCTTTCACTTTTTCTTCTGCTTTGCCCAGGAGTGTCCCCCTCAGACCCAGCATTGCTCCTTTTACTCCTCTCCCACTCTTCCTTCCCTCCCTCCCTTGATAACAGGCATCTCTCCCACTGTGCTTACTTTATCACCAAATTTTAGCTTGGGTCCACACTCCCCACCTTACCTCCCTCCTTTCAACCCTCTCTCACCCCTTTCACTCCCTTTGTAACTCTAACCCTCGATTCCTTATTCTTTCTCACATGAAATCTTCTGCAGGCCAAGCTGCATTCTCCTTCCATTTCCCTAAGCTCTGGTCTTCCCTTCCCATTGCTGTCTGTTCTGCCTCTTTCCTCTTTTCTCTCAAATCCCTCCTTTGTGACTTCACTATTCACTCCTGTAATTGCCCTTAACCATATAGTGTTCCCTGGCTTTCAGGCCCTCGCAGGACTCACTCTCATCCCCCACCTTCGTCCACAGCTTAACCCTGGATTTTTGCACGTTGTCACAGTACTGAATCTGCTGTTCAGTGTACCAGTTCAGTTGGTCATCATGACTACTTTTTTCATCCTATATTTATATTTGCCTCCTTGTACCAGCAACTGCAAATTGCTATTAAGTTTATTTTATGGCAACATACTGTCAAATTTGTACTGTACTTCCCTTTCCCTCCCCTCAGGACACATCTGGAAATAAACTGTTACCAGCTCAGTATGTCTTTCTTGGTAAAATATTTAAAATAAATAGTAAATCAGCTCAGTATATCTCTCCTGATAAAACTTTTGAAATAAATAATAAATAAATAATGTGACTTTTTGGTGCTGGTCTGCCACTAGGACCCTTACCTTCTCTTCAGTTCTGATATGCCCATCTCTTGCTGCTCCGGGCAGATATCATCTTGCTGGACCATATGATTAACTGAGTCAGATGCAAAAAACAAAGGTAGAAACTCTTTATTCATCACAGAAGATATCTGCACACCATTAGGTTCTACCTCAGACTGAGGGGGTTTCCCAGACTGCCCCGGGATCGTATGGCACTACCAGTCAGTGCAACATTCTGTATCAACAACAGTGTTCAGAGTGTTCTTAAAGGAGTGGTAGCTATTAAGTCTGATGCTTAATTGTGTACTTCACAATAAATATCCCCATAGCCACCCCCAGCACAGTATGTATGGATGAAAGAGGAAGATGCAAATGAATTTCCAGTATCATCTGCGTCTGTCTCTGCGGGACTGAATGCCCTTGTTGATGTTTCAGGAGGATGATGTATGATGCCCGGTGCTTAACTAAATTTGCCTTGCTGCTTGACTCTGTAACTGTGTGGACACTCATGTTACTGAGTCAGTGTGCTTAAGGATGCCCATCCCACCTCACACCCATAGTCCCACCCCTTTTTCCATTTTTATGGACTCTGGCCGTTCCCCTCATAAGGTGGAGGGCCCTGTTGTACCCAACTACCAGGGTTTGGTTACACAAGAAACCTCATTTCCTTGATTAATTATTCCTCACGTTGGTTTTACCTCCTTTGGTTAAACAAAACAAAAAATATATATATTTTTAAAAGGATTGAATGTTTATGTTCTATCAGTCCGCTGTTCATCTCTCCACCTGTCAGTATTTTTGGTCCTATAGCTTACATATTACTACTATCTTCCAGCACTCATGCACTGGGGCAAAACATGACAGTGCCAGATATTGATTAATGTGGTATGTAGCATACATTCTCTCCCCCTCTTACTAAACCTGCATTCAGTACAGAAAAAGCCTGTTCCCCAGGTGAGGGGCTCCCTTACTGGGACTGCAGCCCAGGATGCTAATGAGTATGTTATGTGTGTATCAGGAACATTTTCAAACACTGTCGTTATCTTTCCAGTATAACAACAACATTTAGTTTTTGTCGAATGTAGTGTTACTGCCCTGTTTTCCTGAGAAAAGAACACTTATTTGGGGGTCCTGTTAGTAGGAAAACATAAACACATTTTACAGTAAAACTAAATATTGTGTTTATTCATAATTTTTACAACAGTTTCACACCTCTCCCCTCCTCTTAGGGATTGCTTGTTTTACTTCTAATCAGTGCCCTCCTGCCTGTAAAGGGTTATATACAGAGGGTGCAGTGGAAAGAGCCTAGTTGATAAAAAGACTTTGCACAGGAGGTTCTGCGAGATGAAGAAGGCTCCACAGAGCACTGGAGCCCTAGGAGAACTGCGGGAGTTTCTCCTCAAAGAGAGACGTTGCACCCTGTCTTCAGGCCTGGTCCATGGTGGTTTCTGGACTCCCTCAAGTGAGTAGATCCTGGGAGGGACAACGCAGCTGAGTGAGTGGAAGTCAAGTGAGGCTCTTGAACCAGGACAGTAAGGTACCAGATGTCAAAGATAACTCAAGTGTAGGGTTTGTAAAGTGCACCATGGAACTATATGAAGAAATATCAATTGGGATGCCTTTGGGCCTGTGATGGAATGGGTTTGGCTTCCCTGAATGGAGCTGTAGGCCCTTTTATACTTTAAGAGGACTTCAGGTCCAGGATAGCCATAGGTATATCTTTATGGTGTTATGACAATGTGTCTGTATGTTGTCCTCAAGGGTGCAAGAAGATAGAAATGTATACTTTTCAGGATTATAGCTTATGGATGGAGATGCTGTTATATGCCATTATGTTGCTGGAGAAAATAAAGGATCAGTTTGTTGCACTATTGTCTGACTCCTAACGTTTAACTGGAGTAAAGGGCTACAGTGTGCATGTTTCTGGTATGCCCCTTGTCCCCCAGTCCCCAGAATTATAACCCAGGCTGGCCTCCTCACGTCTAGGGTAAGTACCCCTAGGGTCCCAGGCTCACATGACTTATTTACTCTGAATAGCCCATCTGAGATGCAGTATCTCATTTTATATGCAGCCCTGCTTTTTAAAATTTTAATATATAGGTATTTCCTGCACATGACTGTGGGAAAAACGGCATTGACTCCATTTATTTGCCTTTTTAATGGATCTTGATTTCAAAGGCCTCTGAAGAATATATGAAGATATCCACTGAAGAATGTATAAAGATATCCCTCGGTCTGCAAACCCAGAGATAAGTCAGTGGAACAATGAAATGATAGCATGCTTACGCATACAGTTTAGTCCTTGTCCGTAAGGACATTGTCAACTTCATTTAGGCTTCAAAGAACCTTTCTTTATGGGAGGAGGATCCAAAACATCAGTAAGGAAAGAACACAGTTCTGTCTTGTATTTCTAAAGAAGGCTGACACACAATTACTAATATGCCAGAAACAAATCACACTCTGCTTGTTTTGACAGCCCTCATTTTAATGACAGATTGCCTTTTAATTTTCTCTTAATGAACAGGAAAGGTTGATTGTAGCTATTGCAAATAAAAAGTAATCCAATAATCAGTATTCTGACAGAAGAGGACACTGAAGGAAAACGATATGAGTCGTGACTTATTAGGAAATGTCCAGGACTCTCTGTGAGGGATGTTCGCAGTTAAAGGGGGTCCTTTAGATTTTCACTTCCATTTAATATGGATACAAGCTATATCAGATACCCGCAGATGTATTTTAGACAGATAAAGGCCATCAAGGTAATTTAGAATATGTGGTATTCCACTTTTACCTGTATTTTAAAATTATTTTACAGTATGTTTCGTCAGGGTAGCCCCAACTGACATGCAACTTGCAGGGACTAGAGGGCAGTAGTTAACGTATTTTAGAAGTGCAGTACTTGGGCCCACCAGCTGGTCCAGTGGAACTACACTCTCCTTCTGTTCCAGTGACCTGGATTCAGGAGTGGCCTTGGGAGCTGGGAGTGAGCAGCTGAAGCTCGGGAAAGTGCTGCTGCACACAGTGCAGCATAGCCTGGAGAGGGAGTATGTGTAACCTCGTCTCACTGGTCTAAGGAATTTGGAGGATGGTAAATGGCTCTTGGGGGATGGGGCGGTTTGACGCAAACCTATTTATTTCAGTATCAGCAAGTCTGAGAGTAGAGAGACATACCGAATGCTGCTCTGTGGCCATGTGTCCTTTGTTGAATGAGACCCTGGATTCTCACCAGCAACTTGCAATGTTGTCACTGGGTGAGGGTGGAGGGGGGGGGGTGTTATCTAGTATCAAGCTGACCTCCAGACAGTCTTCAGCTTGTGGGCATCCTGCAAGTTCTCCTTGACAACTTGGAATCAAACTTGTTTAATGCCAATAAATGAGCCTTGAGGCATAGCTGAGTTGCATAATGCTTAGTCTTTATGCAGATTATCTCACAATACATGTGGTACAGCGCACAGCAGTTCAGTTACATGAGGTGCAGCAACATTAATTCAGTTTACAACCCACTTCCCATACTCAAGCACAGAGGCCCAATAGCTCTGTTCAAGCAGAGTTCCTTGCTAGGGAAACTATATTCTTCTTTGTCTGCAGGGGCAGAAGATATAGGCATGCACCACCTTGACTCAGAGTCTAATACAACGGGGGTAGCTCAAGAGCCCATATCTGCTCTCTCGCTCTCCTCTCTCTCTCTCTCTCTCTCTCTCTCTCAATCAATAGGTAGGGTAGTTACAGAGTGAATCTGAAGTCTCATTTCTGGCACTGGGGGCACTAGAGTACACACACTCCTTAGTCAGGTTTCGGCACCCTCTCCCTCTCTCTGCAACTGGCGCTGGGGCCTTACCTCAAGGGAACAAGCATCCAGCTCCATCGTCCTTCAATACAGTGCCCCCCAAGGAAACCCTCTTACAAGGTTCCCTGGGGATCAGACACTAAAATGGCAGCTGCTTCCCTCATTCTATACCCTATGCACCTCCCCCTGAGGAGTCTGGTTTGTACAATCCTTTACTAATTAAACTATACCATTAACTATTAACAGTCCAAAGGATAAGTAATGACCTTCCTCCCCTGGCGGAGAGAAAGGGGCATTACAAGCTCCTCTGCTCAAATGATTACTGCTCCCAGAAATTGTGCAATAAACTAGACCACCTCTGTAGTCTGTATTGGATGGCCAAACCACCCACTGGCCCACGAATAATGTGGCCTCTACAGACTGAAGGGAGAACCAACTGTCTCTCTCACCCAGCACCAAAAGAATCAACTCCTCTTCTACAGTCCACCCAGCACCCAACAGAACACTCTGTTCTCAATTAATCAATCAAAATCTTTATTTATCCAGACAGGCACCATTGAGCAAGGCTCATTTGCAAGGTGGACCTGGTCATGAATACATCAAAGTACAGAACAGAAGCAGGTATACAAAAAGCAATAATATACAGGGAAGAAAAAGTATATACAGTGTATACAGTACAGTACAAGGTTGAAATAAATAAAAAAAACAGCATTATTTTACAACTGAAGAAGTCAGCAGATGTACAATCAACCATAGGCATGCAGGGGTTATAAGCAGAGATCTTTTGAGTGAGGCAGCCGGCAACTACACATATAGGGAAAAAAGGCCATGCATGGGGTGGCAAGTTAGAGAGGTAAAGAAGAGGAGGGATATATTACTAACGACTGGGGGAAAAATTGAGCTAAAACCACAGAAAGTGACGATGGCTGTCGTGTACTTGTTTATTATGATAATGACGGAGGAGGGGTAGATAACTGGGACACTACTATTCTAGCACTAAGGTCCCCCTAGTGGCGGCATGGTGATGCAAAGACCTTTATTTCAAAACATGAGATCCCATAATATCTCACATGGACCAAAAATACACCCTTCTCTCCAGGAACTGAAATGGCCTGCTATCTATCAAGAGTGTGAAATGGGAATTCTCTCTCACCTTCCACCAGGAGGCGTAGTGAACTCCAGCCATTCATACCAGGCATGGACCAGGAGCTGCTCTCATCACCATACTAACAGATGTAACAGTCAGTAGCCATCAACTCCAGAGGCGAACTGAGGAAGTCCTCCCACTACTCCATGGAGTGTAGGGGCCCCAGCCATTCATCCCTTCACCAAGGGACCCAAGAGCTCCAGCTAGTTACAGTACTGGATTTGGCCCAGGACAAACCTTCACACCACTGCAAGTCATTTACCAAGGGTCCAAGAGCTCCAGCTATTGACAGCACTGGCTGTGTCCCAGAATGAACCTCCATACTACTGAGAGTCCTTTACCAAGGGCCCATGAGCTCCAGCTACTGTACTGGCAGCCTGGCTGTGTCCCAGGATGAGCCTCCATACCACTGAGAGTCCTTTACCAAGGGCCCAAGAGCTCCAGCTACTGGTGGCCTGGCTGTGTCCCAGGATAAGCTTCAATACCATTGAGAGTCATTTACGAAGGGCCCAGCAACTGCAGCCACTGATAGCCTGGCTGTCTCCCAGGACATGCCTCCATACCACCAAGAGTTATTTACCAAGGGCACAACAGCTGCAGCTACTGACAGTCTGGCTGTGTCTCAGGATGAGCCAACATACCTCTGAGAGACATTTACCAAGGGCCCAAGAGCTCCAGCTATTGACAGCCTGGCTGTGTCCCAGGACAAGCCTCCATACCACTGAGTCATTTACCAAGGGCCCAAGAGCTCCAGCTATTGACAGCCTGGCTGTGTCCCAGGACAAGCCTCCATACCACTGAGAGTCCTTTACCAAGGGCCCAAGAGCTCCAGCTACTGGAAGTCTGGTTGTGTCCCAGGACAAGCTTCCATACTATTGAGAGTCATTTATGAAGGGCCCATCAACTGCAGCCACTGAGAGCCTGGCTATCTCCCAGGACATGCCTCCATACCACTGAGAATAATTTACCAGGGGCCCAAGAGTTCCAGCTGTTGACAGCCTGGCTGTGTCCCAGGACAAGCCTCCATACCACTGAAAGTCATTTACCAAGGGCCCAAAAGCTCCAGCTATTGACAGTGCTGGCTGTGTCCCAGGATGAACCTCCATACAACTGAGAGTTCTTTACCAAGGACTCAAGAACTCCAGCTATTGACAACACTGGCTGTGTCCCAGGATAAGCCTCCATACCTCTAAGAGTCATTTACCGAGGGCCCAAGAGCTCCAGCTATTGACAGCGCTGGCTGTGTCCCAGGATGAACCTCCATACCACTGAGAGTCCTTTGCCAAGGGTCCAAGAGCTCTAGCTACTGGCAGCCTGGCTGTGTCCCAGGACAAGCTTCCATAATATTGAGAGTCATTTATGAAGGGCCCAACAGCTACAGCCACTGAGAGCCTGGCTATCTCCCAGGACGTTCATCCATACCACTGAGAGTCATTTACCAAGGGCACTAGAGCTCCAGCTATTGACAGCCTGGCTGTATCTAAGGACAAGCCTCCATACCACTGAGAGTCATTTACCAAGGGCCCAAGAGCTCCAGCTATTGACAACTGGACTGTCTCTCAGGACAAGCCTCCATGCCACTGAGAGTCCTTTACCAAGGGTCCAAGAGCTCAAGCTACTGGCAGCCTGGCTGTGTCCCAGGGCAAGCTTCCATACTATTGAGAGTCATTTATGAAGGGCCCAACAGCTGCAGCTACTGAGAGCCTGACTATCTCTCAGGACGTGCCTCCATACCACTGAGAGTAATTTGCCAAGGGCCCAAGAGCTCCAGCTGTTGACAGTCTGGCCGTGTCCCAGAACAAGTCTCCATACCACTGAGAGTCATTTATAAAGGGCCCAAGAGCTCCAGCTACTATTAGCACTGGCTGTGTCCCAGGACAAGCTTCCATGCCACTGAGAGTCATTTACCAAGGGCTCAAAAGTTCCAGCTATTGACAGCCTGGCTGTGTCCAAGGACAAGCCTCCATACCATTGAGAGTCATTTATGAAGGATCCAAGAGCTCCATTTACTGACAGCAGTGGCTTTGTCCCAGATGAGCCTTCATGCCATTGATAGTCATGGAGACCATCCTTGCTACCCAGGGGCAAACCAAGTGGGGGGGGGGGGCTAAGAGGACTATAGCCACCCAAACTCCCCTCAAAATTATGCATGGCACAATTCTTGCTGTTGCTGTAATTTTATTATAAGGAGCACTACAGTGCAGTCCGTGAACTGGCTGGTGAGGGACAGGGCGCACCACACATGTATGAGTGCCTTTTTTATTGGCGAACTATAATGTTCATGCCTGGCGACTGGCATGCTGTCTGATGACTCTGAGGATGTCTGAGTGACATACTTGCTGGTGGCTAATCGGGAGATGTGGTGGTGGTGTGCCATGCTTCTGTACAGGATCATGGGACCACCAAACTCTAGGTCAGCTGACAGATCCACCAGCATGAGACTTGTAACCTGACCCTCGACTGTTCAAGTCCTGAATGATTGACAACTGGGACACACCAATAAGAAGTGAGGTTTCTTGGCAGCCACCAATGGTGTGTGTGTCCTTCCTCTAAGTCAATCCCCTCCCATCTCTACTAGGCAGGCGTGTGAGCAGCACCGACACCAGCACCATACTGTTCACTTCTGATTGGCTTGAGACAGGAGCTGTGCACAACACAGCACTCCTCAGTACAGAGATTGCAGATTCACTTTACATTTAGTCAATTCAGTTTGTTCAAGATGTTCATGTTTGTGTAAAAAAGCTCTTTTAAGAGCTAGTGAAAAAAAAACATTGAGAGAGAGAGAGAGAGAGAAAGAGAGGGAGGGAGGGAGTTGGGGAGAGCTGGGCTGGCTCTGGATCAGAGGGTGGGGGAGCAGCAGCAGAGACCTGCAAAAAAAAGTTGGAGCTGGACTTTATAACTAAACTGTGTGGATGTTGTCTGGTCTTGTAGAGCCGCTTCTGTTTAAACTGAGACTGTAATAACCAACAGTAATTTGTAGCTTATTTTGAAGCTAAATAACTAATCTCTGAGCTCTCCTCCATGGTGGAGGAGAACATAGAGATGAGTTACTTAGCTTCAAAATAAGCTACAAAATGCACCACAGAGCATATACCCCAGGGCTTCAGGGGGCCTAACGGACCCCAGAACCCTGGTCTACAAGCCAACGGGCACAGTAGCAAGGCAATAAGCAGCATATTGCTAGCCTCGGGTACTGAACACATATGTAGTATCTGACCTGCAGCCAGCCAGATAATTTCCTTAGAACAAGACATTTGGAAGCTAAATAACTCAGCTCTGTGCCCTCCTGCATGGTGGAGGAGAGCTCAGAGATGAGTTATTTAGCTTAAGAATAAGCTATAAAATGTACCACAGAGCATCTAGTACCCTAGGGCTTCTGGGGGTCTGGTGGCCCCCAGACCCCCAGCTTTTATGAAAAAAAACCCTTTTTCCAAAATTCCTAGCCCCTACCAAAATTTCATGCTGCTTCAAACAACATGAAATCTTGCTGTATTCTGACATTTTGCAGTGATGTCCAACCTTTGAACTGCCCTGGAGATGAAAGAGTTAACTTTCCATGCCAGGCATGGAACGCTGAGCTCGAGCTCAATTGAGACTCTGTCTGTTGCTGTTTGAACTCAAACCGTCAGATTCTTTACTCCGCCTCACTGAACAGTCGCTCCAGAGATTTCTCCTTTGCTCGGTTCAAGTTTGTCGGTTAAAGTGCCGTTTTTCCCGGTTTTCGACCAAATTTAATCTGTTAACCTGTCAGTTCAGTCTCTGTCTGTGGTATCGTGAGTACTAGATAGGTTTATTTTCTTGTTCTTCTGTGTGGAACTTGTAAACGTGGAATCGGTTCAGTTTGAACCGATCAGGTTGTTCAAAAACGTTTATTCTACTTTTAGAGTGTGGTAACCGGTCCTTATCGGTTCTAAAAAAAAGGGATTTTCATTATGGTTTTTTCCATGACCCGTAACACGGTCAGGAACTGATAAGGGTGTCTTGCCTGGTGGATTGCCATAAAAAGGGTAAGTTTTGTTAGGACTGGCCATGTCTGAGAAACCCAAAAGAAAAACTGGGGCCACTGGGTTTCAACACTGTAGTGTGTGTGGGGAAGCCTTTGCTAAGGCTGATCCCCACACCACCTGTGTTTATTGTCTGGGGTTTGACCACCTCGATTCAGACTGCCAGATTTGCAAGAATTTTCCTGCAGCTACCCTGAAAGAGAGTTGGTAGGCTCAGGAAAGGAGGCCAAGAAGTCCATGACCCAGATGGCCAGCCCGGTTCGGTTCCAACCGAACCAGAAGGAGTGCCCTCTGACCAGGGCGAAACTTCTTTGGGCAAAGTTAAAAGAAAAAGAAGGGATAAATCAGCCGGTGTGGATCCACAAATTCTTTCTCCGACCGCAGATGAAATAGCCAAAGTGATAAGGATTGTTCAGTCGCTAACCTCGGTTCCGACTGAACCGGCACCATCAGGAAGGGGCTCAGTTCGGTCGGTTCCTCCGGTTCCAGATTATAATTTAGAAGATTTTTATGAACCGGAGGAGAAGGAAGGAGAGTATGAGGATAGTGATGGTGATTACGAAAGTCTGGATGTGCCTATTGACCCGGACATCTCCCCAGACAGACCTTCAGGGGTTTCTCCTCCTAGGCTTTCTGAGTCCCCTTCCCATTTTATGTTCTACAAAAAAGTGGCTGAAACTCTTCAGCTTCCTATGGAAGAAGCTGTGGATGACCAGGAGGAGCCTGACTATGCTGAAATGATGGATATCCCAGAGTCCAGGAGGCTGTCTATTCCCCTTCATAAGTCCTTTGGGAAACAGGCAATACAAATTTTAAAGACTCCTAATTCTATACCTCCTGTGGACAAGAGAATGGACAAGAGGTATACTCTCTCAGGCTCAGATATGGAGTTCCTTACCCAGCAATGCAGCCATGTTGGGGTAGTGCAGTCTGCTGCCTGTGATAAGGCAAATATACCCTTGGCTTCACACCCCCCGGATAAGGACTCCAGGAGGATTGATGCCATGGCAAAGAAACAGTACATGGCAGCATCCTTGGGACTCAGGCAAGCTAATTATATGGCCTATACAGCTAGATATTAGAAATCTAGATGGGACACTGTAATGGCTTTAGCTAAACAGGTCCTTGGCCAGCTTGCCAAGGAGCTGGAGCAGGTGACTGCGGATGGTACTGAGGCATCCAAGGTGCAATTCCATGCTGCAGTGGACTGCAATGATGTTTCATCTAGAGTCATGGCTACATCTGTGACCCTTCATAGGATGGCTTGGCTCAGATGTACTAGCCTGTCTCAGGATACCAATACTAAGGCCATGGATTTTCCTGTTGTGGGTAATTCTCTGTTTGGGGAGCAAACAGAGAACTACATGAAGAAAATGGATGAATACAGGACCACTTATAGGAGTGCTCAGGCCAAGGAAAGGCAAGTCACTCTCCAGAGGCAGCTTTCCAGGGGCAGGGGCAGGCCTTTTCATAGGCCTTTCTACCAAGCCCATGCCTTCTCCTCTGCTTATGCTCAAAGGGGGTTCTTCAGAGGGAGAGGCAGACAGGGTACAAGCAGGCCTGCTTCCACCCCTCAGCCTAAAGCCCCTGCCAAACAGGCACCCTGATGGGTTTGCCAGGGCCAATTCTCCACCGCCTGTAGGGGGCAGGCTGGCTTACTTTGTCCAGGACTGGATGTCTTTAACATCAGACAAATGGGTCCTGGAAGTAGTAAGCCAGGGACTGGTTCTCAGTTTCAAAAAATTTCCAAAGATGAGAACCAGATCCTTTCCACCTGCAAATCCTTCAGAGGCACTTGCCTTAGAGGCAGAGGTCTCTTCCCTCTTGGCTCTGAGAGCCATAGAGAGGGTTCCACCCCTACACAAAGGAAAATGATTGTACTCCAGGTACTTTCTAACCCCCAAAAAGACAGGAGAATGGCAGCCCATCCTGGATCTCAGATATTTAAACAAGCACCTTTTAAAGCCAAAGTTCAAAATGGTGACTCTGGGAATAATTCTACCCTCTCTAAGGCCAGGGGACTGGCTAGTTTCCCTGGACCTCAAGGATGCCTATTTTCATATTCTCATCTGAAGCTCCCACCGAAAGTACCTCAGGTTCGAGCTGCCCTCAGGCCATTACCAAGTCAGAGCAATGCCCTTCGGCCTAACTTCCGCTCCAAGGATGTTCACAAAATGCCTGGCAGTAGTAGTTGCCTTCCTAAGGAGAAAAAGGCTCTCCATCTTTCCATGCCTGGACGACTGGCTCATAGTAGGTCAGTTTCCCGACCAAATCAAGTTACACCTACAGATAAATCAGCAACTACTCACTTCTCTAGGTTTCCTTCTGAATCTTTCAAAGTCAGTTCTAGAGCCTGTGCAGCTCGTCACCTTCATAGGGGCAGAGCTGGATACAGTAAAGGCAAGAGCCTTCCTTCCCCTAGACAGGGCAAGGACCCTTATCTCACTGGCCTCTTCATTCACCCTCCAGGTGTCTCGACCAGCAAGGCATTTTCTGCAGCTCCTGGGACACATGGCTGCCTCTACAGCAGTGGTTCAGGGAGCAAGATTCCAAATGAGGGACATTCAGTTCCACTTGAGAGCCTTCTGGTCTCAGAAAAAGGATCCTCTGACCAAACTAATCCCAGTGACTCAGACCCTGATCCAGGTGTTACAGTGGTGGTGGGATCAGGACAATCTAAGACAGGGAGTTCCTTTTGTCACTCAGTCTCATTCTCTAATCCTTACTACAGATGCCTCCCTCTTGGGGTGGGGAGCCCACTTGGGGGACCTGACCACCCAAGGGCTGTGGTCTCCTCAGGAATCTCTGCTTCACATCAATCTATTAGAACTCAGAGCAGTGTTTCTAGCACTCCAAGCTTTTTCCAAATCTGTTCAGAACAAAGTAGTTCAGATCAGGACAGACAATACCACCACAATGTGGTATATCAACAAGCAAGGGGACACTCGGTCTACGGCCTTGTGCACAGAGGCAATGAAGTTATGGTCTCTGGCCTATTCCCTGAACACCTCTCTTATAGCAGTACACCTCCCAGGCAAGGACAATGTCCTGGCAGATGCTCTCAGCAGGATACCTCAGGGCCATCACGAATGGTCCCTGGATCCCCTGGTTTTGAAGGTGATCTTCTCCAGTTGGGGCACCCCACAGATGGATCTTTTTGCAGCCCCAGACAATCACCAACTTCCTCTCTTTTGCTGCAGGCCCCCAGTGTTGGGCTCAGTCCCCCTGGATGCCCTAGTTCTCAATTGGGAAGGGAAGTTCCTGTATGCTTTTCCTCCCTTCCCTCTCCTGTTCAAGGTGCTAGTCAAAATCAGGTCTCAACCTTGCAAGGTGATTCTGATTGCTCCAGACTGGGCCAGGCAGCCCTGGTACCCTGTCTTGTTGTCCTTAGCAGTCCACCTTCCCCTGTCTTTTCCCAGGAATTACAACCTGTTAACATGTGCTCAGGGGAGTTTGGTATCCAGATCTCAATCTCTCAATCTCAAGGCTTGGCTCTTGAAGAGTTAGAGTTTGCTGATTTGCACCTCTCTCAAGGTGTTCTGGATATCTTAAAGGCTTCTGAAGCCTTCCACCAGAAACACCTACAACTCAAGTGGAAAAGATTTTCTATATGGTGCTCTGGGAAGCATATTTCTCCAGAGTCTGCTGGCCTGCCCACAGTCCTTGACTATATGGTTCATCTTAACAGCTTGGGACTCAGACCAGCTACACTAAAAGTGCATCTGGAAGCTGTCTCTGCCTTCCTCTCAGCAGGCAAGCACTCTTCCCTTTCAGCTCATCCTGTATTTTCTAAATTTTTCAAGGGATTGCTTCATACCAGTCCTCCCTTCAGGGACCCTGCCCCTGCTTGGGACCTTAATGTTTGCATTGCTCAGCTTATGCAACCCCCTTTTGAGCTTTTGTCCTCAGCAGAGCTTAAGTACTTGACTTGGAAAACTGTCTTCTTGGTGGCCATCACTTCTGCCAGACGCAAAAGTGAGTTACAGGCCCTGTCAGTGGAGCCTGATTTTATCTCTTTCCATAGAGATAAAGTGGTCCTCAGGACTAATAGGAAGTTTTTGCCTAAGGTGGTTTCAAATTTCCACCTTAACCAGCCAGTCTATGTCTCTTCCTGTTTTCTTCACTAACCATTCCTCCTCTGGGGAGAGGAGGCTGCACAGTTTGGATGTGAAAAGGGCCCTTAGTTACTACATAGAGCGCACCAAGGGTCACAGGTTTGACTCCCTCCAACTGTTCCTCACTTATGGTGAGGTTGGTAAGGGAAAAC
Source organism: Neoceratodus forsteri (assembly GCA_016271365.2). Classification (NCBI taxonomy): domain Eukaryota; kingdom Metazoa; phylum Chordata; order Ceratodontiformes; family Ceratodontidae; genus Neoceratodus; species Neoceratodus forsteri. The sequence goes on along the minus strand of CM057453.1, from coordinate 291,057,878 downwards.
CTGCCACTAAGAGATCTATTGCCAGGTGAATTGTCTCTTGCATTCAATGTTGCTATGAAAAACTAGGTAGGATCCCACCCTCAGGCCTGAGGGCTCACTCTACCAGAGGTACAGCTGCTTCCCTGGCTGCTGCCAGGGATATTCCTATCTTAGAGATTTGTCAAGCAGCCACCTGGAAAACAGTACACACTTTTACCAAGCATTACTCTCTGGATATCAAGGCTAGGAGTGATGCTCGGTTTGGCACAGCAGTGCTTCAGAGCCTATTTCCTAAATAGGTTCTGTCCCTCCTCCATGGAGGTACTGCTTGGTAGTCTGCAATATGTCAGAATACAGCAAGACTTCATGTTGTTTGAAGAAAAAATTACTCACCTTAGTAATGTTGTTTCTTCTAATGGAGTCTTGCTGTATTCTGACCTCCCCCCTCCCCTCTCAGAACCTTGGTTTTGGGATGTGGGTGGGCAGTAGCAGTGTTGGCACTTGGGAGGTGCCCGCACTCCTTCTTTTCTCACCCCTTTAGTTTGGGTGTGTGGGTGTTGTGTTTTGTTTTATTTTTTGGGTTTCCTGACTTGAGTCTTTGTTTTGGGACCAAAAAATCTTTTTGTTATATTTAGTAGCCTGTTGGCTAGTGTAAGTTTACAGTTTCCACACAGGATACCCAGTGAGTATAGCTCATAAAGATCTGACGGTTTGAGTTCAAACAGCAACAGACAGAGTCTCAGCCGAGCTCGAGCTCAGCGTTCCATGCCTGGCATGGAAAGTTAACTCTTTCATCTCCGGGGCAGTTCAAAGTTTGGACATCACGGCAATATGTCAGAATATAGCAAGACTCCATTAGAAGAAGCAACATTACTAAGGTGAGTAATTTTTTCTTGCACCCCTGTTGCTACCTGACTTTAGAAGTGGGCAACACCCACACATATCCCCATTAGGAACACAACTAATCTGTAACCTTGGGGTTCCCAATGCCTCACCTTGACAACAGCTATATACTGTAGCCAAAAACACAACAAACATTTTAACACATGTAGCTTATTTTTTTTTCAAACTTTATTTGTAAGTTTGCCAAATTATAAAGTAGCTTGCTACCTGAGAGGCTACAAAAATGAGCACATTACAAGGTGGTACCTTAATTAGGAATTGTGAGTAAAATCCTCTGTTACATATTGTAGAGGAAATCCAAAATATGAATTAAAATTTCACTGTGATTAACATAGGAGCACTTGCAGTCAATGGTAACATAAAAGATATATCAGAAGCATAAACTGTACTAGAAGGTTTGTGACTGGCCTGTACATAGCTCCTGATTTTCCGCCCACTGTAAAGTCCCGGGTGACACTACCTGGTTACCAAAAGCTAATAAATAAATAAATATAAGGTTTCTAGAAGCACCACTGAGCCTTCTTACATAGACTTTGACTTTGACAGCAGATAAGGACCACTTGGCCCACGCAGTCTGCCCATTTCCCTACCTACTGGATAAGCTATCCTGGTTTAGCTACTACCTATTTCAAAGAAAGCAGTGCATTTCAGTAGGTAAATCTCTATCAAACCTGAGGGAGGTCAAGAGAGGGGTCCCTCAGGGCTCAATATTAGGGCCCCTTCTCTTTAATATTTACATCAGTCGCCTGCCTGAAGTGATAAAATATGGAGTGGTGGGCTTGTATGCGGACAGCACTGTTCTGGTGGTGTCCGCAGCCAACTACACCACTCTGGAAGCAGTATTGCAGTAAGATGTACTAGTCATGGAACATTGGTTTCATGAAGCTAGATTAGTGATGAACCTTAAGAAAACAGTGTATGACATTCACAACTAGTAACAGAAAAACAATAGGAGGAGAACTGAATCTGTCTTTCAAAAACAAACAGCAGATATTAAAAACTCACATACATAAATATTTGTGGGTAAAGATTGACAGGAGATTAACATATGAAGAACATGTAAAAGTTATAGTTAAGTGTAATTAGAAACTGGGTGCACTAAGGAGGATGTCTGCCCTCCTAGGGAAATCTACCAGAACTAAATTGGTGACTCAGCTTCTGCTCCCAGTTTTAAATTATGGGGTACCATTGTATAGAAATGTCCCAAAAAATTTGTTGAAAAAAGTTGATCAAGTATATTATAGAACTACGAGATTCGCTAGTGGAAGTAAGTTTGGTGAATACCACTGCAAAGTCTTTGATAAACTAAAATGGGTGGGTCCTGAACTGAAAAGAGAGATACAGTGGGCAACATGGTGTTATAAACTAATGAATGCAGATCATACTCATCCATTGAAGGTCTTAATAACTACAAATTATAGAGAGAATTTATATGGTTTGAGAAACTCCTCCCTTGATATTGGTTGGCCCAGGGTAAAAAATAGATTCTGTGACCTAACTTTAATTACTGACTTGGCACGGACATGAAATGGGATTCCTAATTTTTTTTTTTATTTACTATACTTTTTGTGTGCCCCTCCAGCCATCAGTGTCCGTCCTGGTCACAGACCCCCTCGCCTCCACCTCTGCCTATTGCTTGCACTCCCCAGTCACCCCTGGCTTTCCTCCCAGAGGGTGGGGTCATGGCACTGTCACCCTTCCAGCGCTGCGATATTAATAACTGGTCGGGGAGTCGGCGGTGGTGGCTAATCGAGGCCCGGTGGCAGGCCTTCATGAAGACGGCAGGGGACACAGTGTTTTTCTCCCTGTAGGCAGGGGCAGGGATGTGCAATGATGGTCAGCATTGGCCCGGCCCCTGATTTGAGTGGGCATCAGTGCGAGTCTTCAGCCCAGCCTCTGCTGGGTGTTGCTACTGTGCCAACCGCACGTACCCTCCCTTCCTCCCCGCAGAGAAGGGGAGCAGTCAAGGGATGCTCAATCCTTCTCCCCCGGCTGGCCCTCCAGCAACCTGGGTCCATTCCCAAACCTGGGTTGCTGGCATTGCAAGATGAATTTCAACTGCTGTGCCAACGGGCCGGCTCCGGGATTCCTAATTTTATTAAACAAAATGCTACTGAGAGAACATTTCTGCAGAAGATGATCAATTTTTATCATAAAGGATGTAAGTGTTGAGCAAATGCCCAGACTAATGTATTCCCCCTCTGTATGCACTTTATTATATGCACTTTGTCAATGTTAAAAGTGTCAAATAAATGCTTATTTGAATGTTATGATTGAAGTTTTCTTGTTATTTGTACAGTGCATGATTTGTAAACAGGGCAATGTCCTTAAAATATGTCTCGTGGATAAAAATAAAAATTCTATCTATCTATCTATCTCTCTCTCTCTCTCTCTCTCTCTCTCTCTCTATCTACCTATCTATCTATCTAGCTGCAGATCCTAGTTAAGCAACAGCCTACTTCCTCTTGCCCCCCCCACTAGAATTGCCTTATGGTGTCCTATGTATTCTTGAATTTCCCCACTGTTTTTGGCCCCATGGCCTCCTCAGAAAGGCTGTTCCATGTGTCAACCATCCTCTATGTGAGAAGATACTTCCTCACATTGCCCTTAAGCCGTCCCTCCTCTATCTTCAAATTGTGCCCCCTTGTTCTTGCACATCTCTTTTTCTGAAAGATGCTACCCTCTTGGACTTTGTTGATTCCCTTGAGGTACTTGAAGGTTTTTATCATGTCCCCCCGTCCCTCCTTTCTTCAAGGGTATACATATTAAGCTCCTCTAGTCTCTCTTCATATGGTTTCTGGTTCAGACCCAGAACCATTTTAATTGCCCTCCTCTGGACTGCCTCCATCCTGTCTATGTCCTTGCGGAGATGGGGTCTCCAGAACTGCACACAGTACTCCAGATAGGGTCTCACCAACTGTCTGTACAGAGGGATAACAACTTCCTGTTTTCTACTGGTGATACCTTTCCCTATGCATCCCAGTATCCCCCCAGCCCTCCTTACTGCCTTCTCACATTGCTTGCCTACCATTAGATCATCTGATATGACTGTCACAAATCCACTCTGGGGGTCAGGCCCTCTGCTCCCACAGTGCCCAACCTTGAAGTGCGATTTATGAATGGGACAAACAGGGACACCCTCCTATTTGTTTTGGGTCTGAGCAAACTACCAGTCTCAAGTTCTGGGGTCAATTATGAACCCTTTTTAGCTAGCACACCAAGGTGACAGGTCCAAATATCACACTCTCTTTGGGGAAAGCAGTGCAATACTTGACCCAGCGGGCATAAAGCCAACCTGGTTCACAACCCCCTGCCGACTCAGTTGAGATGCTGTTAGTTTCTTACCTTGCTAGATCTTTACACAGATCCTTGTTAGTATAGCTGCATATGGTGACACTAAGCAATTTAACAGTTATATCAGAATTATCAATACTGTCCCACCATTCACACTCAAAATGAGCAAGTTCCCAGGGAGGTTTAAGGAAAAACAAGGTTTAATAAAATTAAAAATAGTAAATAAATACAGCACATATATACATTAAGGTTAGAGCCAGAAAAGAAATGGACAATTACAAAATAAAGTGCCTTGTAACTGATTTAGCTAATTCTACCTCAGGTTTTCAGTTGGCAAATGATTTGGGCTGTTACATATATTGGCAGAAGTGTCCCTTAGAAGTCCAGAAAACAAAGATGACTTAGAAGTCCAGAAAAGAGTGTTAGTCCTTTCAGCCACGCTTCACCAATATCAGGGAGGCCAGAATGTCCCTCCCTCTTTGTAATGTCACAGCTCTGAGCTGTTAGTGTGAGGTCACACTCAGTCCTGCATACTTAATTTGTAACATGCAGCTGCATAGGCAAACAGGTCAGATTTCTACTTGATTGGAATCTGCAAATACTGCAGTATTGTTAATTATAACAAGACAATCTGTCTTCCTCAGAGTAAAGTTTACAACACCCTTTGATGTTGCAGAAATATCCTGTAAGGTTAATTCACATATGCTTTCCATAAATAATCTTCCTCCTGTTATCCTATGAAAAACCTATTATGGCAGTCGTCTTAAGTTCAAAGCAGTTGTTTTTTTTATAACCTGGTTGTATAACAGCTACTCAGATTTTGGCAGGTAGGTGATAAAACAGGACAGGAAGCTGTAGCCAGCTTATCCTCTAGGTCAGTGAGAGGGCAGACCATTTTTTTTTCTTCTCTTTTAAACTCCAATGTCCCATGAGGTTCTGATGTTTGGCTTGTTTCCTAAGCAGGACTGCCATAAAAAACCTAGTTTTATAACAAAATTATATACACATAACTGGCAGATGGCTATTCCCATTACACCCTTCCCTCCTAGACTGAATTTGTGGGAATCCACTCCTAGGCATGGGATGAGTTTCACAAATTCAGTTCACTGATCTAACTGTTGAGATAGCCCATCTGCATTGGCATTTGCTGCCCCCGCCCTGTGAGTGACAGTCATGTCGTAACCCTATAAGGCAAGGCTCCATCTTAGAAGCCTACTGTTCATTTTACCCATTTGTGACAGCCAAACCAGGGGGTTATGATCTATCTGTACCTCAGAGTGCCTTCCGTATGGGTATGGCTCCAATTTCTTCAGTGCCCACACCAGTGCAAGGTGTCACAAATGCACTCCGGGGGTCAGGCCCTCTGTTCCCACAGTGCCAAACCTCAAAGTACAATATATGAACAGGAGACAAACAGGGTAACCCTCCTGTCTGTTTTGGGTCTGAACAACTACCAGTCTTGACTCCTGGGGTCAAATATGAACCCTTTTTCACTAGCACGCCCAGGTAAAAGGTCCAAATATTACTACCTGCTCGGGGAAATGCAGTGCAATACTTAACCCAGTGGGCAACCAACCTGGTTCACAGTCCCCCCTTTTGACTCAATTGAGATCTTGCTACCTTACCTTGGTGCATATGGTAACACACTGCAAGTGCTTGACAGTTCTGTCAGTTCTGTCAGAATTATCAACACTGTCCCAGCATTCACACTCAAAATGAAGAAAAGGCTCAGGCAGAATTTCAAGAAAAAACAAAGTTTACTAAAATTAAAAATAGTAAATGAAATACAAAACACAGAACATACAGTCATAAAAGTAATGGAAATTACAAACCAAATGCCTTTTTACTTAGTAACTAATCTTAACCCAGTTTCAATTAGTAATTCGTGGTGGTTGAATTACCTAACTTCGACAGAAGTGCTTCTTGAGAGTATGTGCTTTCAGGAGTCCAGATATAAAAAACCATTCTTTTCTCCCAGCCTTCACCATATGTATCAGGGTGGGAAAAAAGGGTCCCACCCAGCTTATGAGGTCACAACTCTGAGGTTATGCTGGCTGTGAGGTCACTCTTGTCCCTGCATACCAAATTAGTCTCACGCATCTGGATGTTGCTAAGCACCCCCCAAAATATACTTTTTTTTAAATTAGTGAACCTGCTTTATGGCAGGTCAGAATTACCCCTTTGATCTTCAGAGGATATTCCTGAGCTATTTCTCTTAGTGGCGAGACGTTTAACAGGTAGCTGTCAGAAGTTGGCTTACCTCCTGAGAGGTCATAAAGTGCAGTCTGTTTATGGCCAGTTTCCTAGATTCACAGTAAATAGGTGTTTTAAAATCTTTTACAACCAGGTATCTAAAGGAAGCTCTTAAAGGAAAACTCCACCCACAGCTAAGACAGGATGCCTCTGCAATATCGCAAAATTAGCATGAATAATCTCCAGTAACTTTTAAAGCCCTCTGTAGTCAACACAGGGTTTTACATTTGTCTCACGTCTATTTTGCCAGTCCATGCCCCATTCTGCGGGTCGCCATCTCAGGCTGTATTTTACTTGTCCCTAGTCTTGCGCTCTCACTTTTGCCTGAGAAAATAACATCCAGTCGCCGCCTGTACCTTTCTATTGTATGTATTGAAATCAATCGCTGCAGCTTCCATGTTCTGTTTTGTCCCCTTGGCTACACAGTTGGCTTCAGCATGAGTGCCTCAACTTCTCTGATTGGCTACACTGTGACGCTCATGATTGGCTCGAAATTTCTTTTGTCCACTATTGGCTGTGTCAAATTTTTTCTAGCGTGAGGTGTGGCTTAAAATGGCTAACTTTATACCAGGTTTCTAGCTCGAATCAGAAGTGTCACTCTATCTGGCCCTTATGCAGTAGTCCATTTGTTGTGACCTGTGACTTGAACGCTGAGTGAGGAAGAACAACAGACTCGACATCCATGCAGCAGTGAGCAAGTTATCTGGCCATGCAAAGGTGACCATTCCTGCAACAAAATGCAAAGGTTAGTTGTGGTGTCTGCATAATCCCCCCAAATTGTGTTTTGTCTGTTAGCTGTATCTCTCTGGGCTACTTGCTCATCTTGGAGTGGACATGGGCCAACTGGCAGATCGTGATCTGTAGGCAGTCCAATCGTTGCTTGTTTTTTTCCCTGCTTGACTACAGTGTGCTAGCTGAGATTGGGAGTAGGAGCCAGTGGTGTAGACAGGGAGACAGCGACAAGTTTGGTGCAGTGAGTGGCAGTGGTGTATTTCACCAGTTCCTAGGCTTTTGCTGCCTGCTGATTCGAGAGCCTGCCATTCTTTGGGGGTGGTGGATTTCACTAGTGGCGGGGTGGGTCTGGTCAGGCAATGTCCCAGGAGAGAGAGAGACCCCCGAGACAGTGCAGCGAAGTGTGGCCAGCTGCTGCAGTGTCAAACACTTAGATATTGGGGGGGGGGAGGTATATCACTGCACAAGCTAGGCTTGTGGATTTGGCGGAAGCAGGATGAACGGAATGAAGTTCACTTACTGATGGACCATGCATAGCGTTAGCATGCCACCGCAATAAGCGAGGAGTCAGCAGGAGCGGATGGGAGACTGACTGCTAGTCAAAGGAGCTGGGTGGTAGCTGCAGACTGCATTGCTGCTTAGTCATCATTTTTGGTGTTTGCTGGCTGTTTTTGCTGCTTGCTTCTTGCTTCTTGCCTGCTGCTGTGTCTGCCTGCCGAGGAGGAGGAAGGTTGAGGAATTGCTGCAAATTGCTGCCAGCATCACCATTAGCATTGTCTGGGATTCCAGTAGGGGTGGGGTGTAAGGGTTCATGCCTTATGGCCTGGTGAGATTGAGAGCATTGTAGTCTTTTGTGGAGTTGGATCGGACCATCAAGTGGGCATCGGTCGACAGCCTTGCAGGCTGCCAGCACTCACTTTTTAGAAGGAAGTCTGGTCGGAACCGAAAGGCAGAGCATAGGAGAAGAATACAGACTGCTGGACGAGGCTGCGAGCTGTCTTCTGCAAGCAAAAGCATTCAAGTAAGTGTAGTGCAAGTACTATAAATGGGGGAGGTAGGAGACTGTGCCTGGTGGTACTGCAGTAGTGTGGTGGGTGGGGGGGTACATTATGATGGGGGTGCACAGGACAGTGCCAAACAAACAAAGAAGGTTGTGGGAATGAATTTCAGTTTGCACCAAGCTGGCAGGAGCAACAAACTATTTGCCATTTAGTTTGGCATCAGTCAGTGTCAGTTAGTGCCCGGGGGTAAAGAAACTCATGCAGTTTGCAAGACATAGTACTGTGTCTGAAGTGTGCCAATGGTTTTACCATTCCAATAGCATGTGACCAGCACAGTCAGCAACCTGACAGCAAAATATAACAATACTGCTCAGCTTGAGCAAACAAGAAGCCTAACATGACTCTAGTATTCTGCAAGAAAGGGTAGGTGGTGTTTCTGCAGTGTTTTTGTTTTGGGTGGTCTGCAGTTCTGGTCCTGTCTATTATACTTGCAGGCACTGTCTCACCGTTTGCTTAAAATTCTGTGCTGTGCTGTTTAGTGTCTCTCCTGTGTAACACCCAAGCCTGACTAAGACTATTGCCTGCTTTGGTAGGGGCGGGGAGTGGGGGCTGCTGGCTCTGGTTTGGGGGGGGGTTATATGGTTAGCTTATCTAGCATACTGCTGCAGGGTTTTCCTCTGTGTTACCAAATTCAAGCTGGAAAAAAATACCATGAAGTTTGAATTTTTTTTCTACAACGTAAGACATATTTGGAAATTACTGTTTCAGTTGCTCATTTTCATGCCCTTTTCCAGCTGCTAAGGTTCCCAAGATATGGGCAAATTAGAGTTACAAGGGTTCCTTGCCTTATAGGGCTGCTGTACGGCTCCATGCTTATGCATATCATTATGCACTAATGGGCAGCTTGGTGGTTCGGGCCCCATGCTCCCACCAACACATATGATTTACTATTCAAAAGAAAGGAAATTCTTTGCAAAAAAACTCCATTAATGCATCAGTTAGGGGTTGTTTCTACACCAACAAAATAGTTGTAATTCAACGTTGGAGTTACTACTACTACTACCCCACCACCACTACTCCAGCCTCCACACACCAATAGGCATCGGGGTGTGCATTATGATTGTTGTGCCTAACTCTCACCCCATTCTCCTGTACTGCACCGCTATAGCTTCTTTACACATGGAATGAGGTGAGACTTAGACTGACGCTCCCAGTGCACACCACAATGCCTATGCCTGTTGGTGTGTGGAGGGTGGGGGTGGTTGTGTTGGGGTGGTAACCCTAACATTTAATTTCTACACTTTTGTCAGTGTGGAAACGACTGTAACTGATATATACTATATATATATATATACTGTAATATATATATATATATATATATATATGAAAATGTGATAAATAAAATCAAATAGACCAGATGAGCGGAGGAAGTCTGGTGAAGATGAAAGGTATGTTGATAGAAATATTACTATTTATCCATAGATTTAGTTTTTACTGGGTAGCACAGCTCTTATGATCCGAGACTGGTTGTGAGTGAGGTTGTCCCCCCCCCACCCTGATACTAGAATTACTCCTCTGGTGAGCGGTCACCTATGACAGCGTGTATGCGTTTGAGAGGCAGAGAGTGAGAGACTAGAGCTGGCAGTGGCAGGGTGCACGACTTTGAGCACACAGTTCTGTTTAGTGTTATCTATCTGGTTCTCATCTATGTGGTACTGGGTATCAATAAGCATCCTTCATTAGCTATATTAAAAAAGTGGCATGGAGGAAAGGACTACCTGTTTGCAGATGACACCAAGATCTGTAACATTGTGGATACCTCAGAAGGGGTGGAGATGGTAAGGAAGTACCTGTTGAAGCTTGAGAAATGATCTGGGGACTGGCAACTGAAGTTTAATTTGCAAAAAAAAAAAAATTGCAAAATTATGCACATGACACATAGAAAGCCTGTGGAAAGCTACTGGATGGGGATGGGTGTTGCTGACAGTCACAAAGTAAGAAAGGGTCATGGTGGTTATTAGGTTGGATGACCTGAAGATGTCTACGCAGAGTACAATGGCAGATGGGAGGGCCAATAAGATGATGCTGTGCAGCCTACCCGCTGGTGCAGCACTTTGATGTGCGCTTGCATCCCTGGTGACTCTGGTTCGTGAGCAGACCCAGGTGCCAGCAGGCCAGCTTGGGGGGGGGGCAGTCTGAGTGTCCAATGGATTGCTCAGTTCCTCCAGGGGTTTTGTTTGTTTCCTGACCTGGAGGTATTCTGACCTCTGGCAGAAGCCAGGAGGTATAACAGGCATGGCATCCAAACTAATGGGAGAGGGCAACAGACACTGGTGCAATCCATGGCATCACGTGTCATGTTGCACGGGGGGGGGGTGTACTCACAGATACACCACCAGGAGCAATACCAATGCATTGGCCCAATACTGGGCCCTACCTTAGCCAGCCAAGCTGCATTAGGAGGTCCCCAACAAAGACTTGATTCCTTTGGAGGGGGGTTATAGGGGAGGCTGCACTCCCACTGCCACTTTGCCTTGGAGGTAAGACAAGGCTCCATGGGTGAGACCTCTGACGGCTGGGGGCAGACAGGGGAGTTTGGTTCAGCTTCGGGGTGGTGGTGGGTATAAAGAGTTTGTAGTGCATAGGCAGGGGTATCGCCAGCATGAGGCGGGAGATACTGATGTGACAGGAATCATCAATTTAAAGTAATTCTTGCAAACTGTTAGGGGTGTCTGGTAGATACTGATGTTGTAAGAGCAGATACTGCATTATTATCTCAACCCCATCAATGTGGAATACTGTAGTAGTAGTGGTAGTAGTAGTAGTACCTCAAAGACATACAAAGTAACTGTGAGTCATTTGAAGATGGTACTTTCCCTAGCACCATTGCCATTCAACCAGTAACCCAAGGTAGCACCTTATATTACACAGTTACAATGTTGAGATATAGTAATACATTGTTGTGGTGCACTACAGACATGCCTAGGAACGGTGCTTGGGTTTAGCTCTGAGTGACATATTACTATTTACTCACACAATGCAAACTTTTTGCCTGTGATATCATTTTTCTGCCATAAAGCTATTAATAGTTGCAGGTTCTACAGAACAATAAGACCTGCTAAATCCTTTTGCATCCTATGCTACCTTTACTTCTTCATCCTACTTTTTGTTCTCCATCCAAATATGGCCAGTTGTACTTTCTGTTTGTGGGTTTTCAAGCAAAAAACACATATACTAATAAACTGTGGACTTCTGTGCACCTCTGTACCTTTACAAAGTTCTGACGCAACATGTTATGGAGCAGAACAATGGAACCTGTCATGCACATAAGAGACAAACATGTTCCTCTGACGTTGCATGGCAGCAAAAAGGTAAGCACTTCAATATTGCCTACTTTTAGCTTATTAAATCTCTAATACTATTGACCTTTGATTTTAATTATTGATGAGGTGTGGTTCACCTAGGCAATCAAGTTCACATGGCTCAAGGGGGTAGAAACAATGTGCCATACCGATCTGAGCCAAAATTTGAGGAACATGAGATGCCACGATGCAGTACAGGCGACAGTGGTGACAGCAGTATTGACAGTGATGGTTATGTGGAAGGATCCTCATCTTCTTCCAGATGTAGAGGGTAAAAGTGCTTGCTAAGCCTAATGACTGCCCTATCCTCCCCCCCCCCATCTTGGTTCCCTCCGGGCATCCCCAGCTGCTAGGCTGTTTTTTTTTTCTGGAGGTTTCGATGTGCAGGTCCTCCCTCCCAGAGTCCTCCTGTGTCCCTTGTATGTCCACCTTTGCTCCTCCCCCTATGTCCAAACCTTCATCTCCTGGTGTAGTAACATATGAACCCCCTTGTCCCCTACTTCTCCATCCTTCCCCATATCTCCTCCTCATGCCCCCCAACTGCCTCCTAATCCCCTCAACCTCCTCCCTAAGATGTGCCATCTGATAGAACACTGGGCAGCCTCTGAACTTTCAGGCCAGTCGATTATCATGGACACCCCACACCCTGTACACCCAACCACCCTACCGAAGATGCCTGCTCTTGTGACATGTGGTCCCATCCCCATCTCAGTAGCTTTATATGCCAATCAATCCCCAAGACAGCACAAACCTTCAGAGTGCATGAATACAATCCTCGCACATCCAGCAAGAATATCAGTGTGAACTGGTTCCCCAAAGCTACATAAACAAACCCCTAGTCAGAAAGCAAATAGTTGCCAGCTTTAGAACTGAGCATTCCCCAAGTCCAGCCCACTCTTATCCCACGACGATGACTCCTCCAACTATTTAATAGAGGTCGGCCCAGGGAGGGGAGGTGGGAAACAATTCCTGCTCTTTCCTGAGGATGTCCCAAAGGTGGCTGAGCTATTTCCTTTTTGTAGCCCAGCCATGAGTTTGAAATTTGCGCACTATGCACCGATTTGTCCACCTTCTCTACAGCTGTTCCTCCTGTCCTCAGTGCTTCCTGTCTTCGATGAACTCTCCCCGGCTGCTTATCCTCCAGTGCGTCCCCTGACACAGTCTCTCCACAGCTCCATGGCCTCCAATACGGCTGAATTCTCCTGGTGCCGATGCGGCCACTGGCAAGCAGTCACAGTTCTTCCCCAGAGGATGTCCATTGCAGTATGGTGATGTAGGGCTTTGAGCTACAAACTTGGAGACCTATGTTTAAATCCCACTGCTCCCACTTGCATACTGTGTGACAACGAGCAGGTCATTTAAGTTCTTTGTGCTCCCATGTCGCACCTGGAAATACACTTTGTCTCAGTGTGTCTTTCCTGGGTAAAAAATTTCTTCTTTCACGTTCCCCATAATTTCTCCTTTCCCATTCACCATACATAAAGAACATGATGGTGCCTGGTTTCCCAAACAGTGTTCTTAGATAATGATTCACACAATGCGGTTTGAGGGGGTCACCCGCATGTGTAATGCAAGAAAGATTTAAATTTTGTTATAACTATGTGGTTTGGAAATGCACAGTGAACGATGACAGCATATACCTCAGCATGCACAATATGCAGTGCAGGCATGTGGAGGGAGTTGTTGATATCCTTCACACATGGCTGAAGAGGTCCTCCCCATGTACCATGGTTCCCTCAATGACACTAAAAGATACATGACACGTGTTGGTGAACTGGAAGTGTGTGGTACAGTCATGATGAGGCCTGTGATTCGCAGAATATCCACAGGTTTAGCAGGCTCTAGATTAAAAATGTAGCACATTCAAATTAAAGGAACACAGGATTGGCCAAGCTTCCATTTTCTGCAATCATAATACATTTTTTCCTTGGTGTGTGTGTGTGTGTGTGTGTGTGTGTGTGTGTTTAACTTGGAGCTTAAACACAGGATTAGTGTGGTCCAATGGGTGTCAAATGGAGCCATCAGCTAGGGTAGGTGGTTAATCACCCTGGTGCATTTGTATTATTCTACCCTGAGGTGATAAGTTTATTTTTACAGTATGTGATAAGCAGCCCGCTTTATATACTTAATTTGTTAAGCAGAACTCACTAACAGTTAAAGTCCTTAATAGAGTGTTAATTAGTTCAATTGTGGTGTTGGACAAAGTTAGAACACTGAGGAAAATGCTCCCCCCATCTACAAAAAAAGACTACCTTCTAGCTTCTACGAAGCACAATTGTAGATTTTTATTTACCGTGGTAAAGAAGATAGTTATGTGATGTTTAGAAGAGCAAAGGAAACCTCACAAGTAAAGTAACATTGATAGAGGGTTTGCACAGATTGGAAAAACACATGTGAAAGATGATAACAACCATTGATTCATCGTACTATTTTCACAACTTTACTATTTGCTAGTACATTTAATCCATGTGTTTTTGTCTGCAAAAACAAGGTGTTCATCAGTACTGTACTTACAGTGAAGTGTGTGCATGTACACTACTACACATTTTTCTTACAATTGTAGCCATCATAAAACTGTATGTTTATAGATTGTACTGTAAGGGTTCCATTCCCTAAAACAATATATTTTGTTCCATTAGGCTATCCCTTTTCACTGCTGAACAATATATAACCTGCCCTGCGATCGAAGCATAAAATTATGGCACTAAATAGAACCTGCCCAGTATGCACATCATGGATAGAATGTGCTTTTCGTGCACGCCGAGGCATCAATGCAGCACATCATTACATTGTTTTACAATGCAATTACATAGTTATAAACATCAGTCAGTACATCATATAGACAGTGGACCACGTAGGTGGGAAGAAGGCAACCCCCCACCCCAGGGTGTGATGTGAGTCACATATAGATTGAGTAATGCAGCTCACCCTATATAAGTTGATTTTTAGATTTTGGGGTGGGGGTGGGGGTGCTAGACTTGTTTGTTTTGTTGATGTATGCCATGCACAGTAGTGCACCTCATTTAAAATCCAGTTTATGGTTTGTGAGTGAGTAACGGTGAGCAGTTAACATTGGATTTGGTGTGACATAACGAGAGCATGCTTCCATGGACAAATACAATATGGGGGATTCATAAACTGAAAAGTCATACTTTGCGCTGCTTGTAATGATTCAGCACAGTACTACTTAGCAGTATTAATAATTCATTCACACTTCTTCACCTTCTGCATCGAGGACAAATATAGACTACTAACAAAGGGAATGCTTATTACGTGTGTGTGTGTGTCACCAGGGGAGGTCTTATGTTCAGAGTTGATGCCACACTAAACTAACATACTAAAATGCCAGCAGAGGAGGCCTGTTCATCTTTCATGTCTGTTCGATAGTCAGCACCCATACTGAGTGCAGATTTTGCTGCCCCCCCCCCCGGCTTCTATGCTCTATGTCCCCAGTCCAAGATGTTCTCCTTGTACTGGACTTCGTCAGTTTCACCCTCCCAATACCTGTCCCAGCCCCTCTTAAACCCCTCCACATTCTCTCCCTTCACCAGTCCCTTGGGCAGTGCATTCCATGGTTCAACCACCCTCTCCATGAAGTAAAACCACCTCCTCTCCACCCTGAGCCTTCCACCCCCACCAGCTTCTACCCTTGCCCTCTAGTTGCCCCCCTCTCTTTCCTTTGGAGCACCTTGAGTTAGCCTCCATTATTCACCCCCTTCATGTACTTGAAGACCTCTATCATGTTCCCCCTGTCCTTTCTGCCCTCCAGGGTGTACACGTTGAGCTGCTCGAGTCTCTGTCCCCCCCCGTCCCTCCTCTCCTCCAGGGTGTACATGTTGAGCTGTTTGAGCCTCTCCTAATAGGTCCTCCCCCCCCCAGCCCCAGATCATTTCGGTTGCTCTCCTTTGTGTCCTCTCCAGGAGTGCAATGTCTCTCCATAAGTGTGGTCTCCAAAACTGCACACAGTACTCAAGGTGCAGTCTAACCAAGCAGTTATACAGGGGAAGGATCACTTCCTCCCTTCTAGATGTAATCCCCCCTAGCAGTGCAACCCAGCGTTCTATTGGCTTTTGCCACTGCTCACTTACAATTCTCAAAGTTGTTCATTGTGATATGCACCACCACCACCACTACCCCCAGGTCACTCTTGCCCTCTGAGACTTGTATTGTCTGTCCCCCCCAGGGTATATCCATGGCCAGGCTTTCTGGCTACCAGGTGTAGAACCCTGCACTTCCCCACATTGAACCTCTCTTTCCACTTTCTCAACCACCTATCCTAGCACAGTGGGCCCGTCTCTGATCCCAGAGTGAGGGGAGGTCTAAGGACCTGTAGAGGCTGCAATTATGGTTGTGAGAGGGCAGTCTATGGCACAGTGACAGGAGTTCCCCCACCCTCTGCTCCCTGTACTGTCATCCTGCCACCTGACGGTGCTGGCCCTTCCTGCTCCCCATCTCTAAGGGTCCAACCCCCTCCTCGGGGTCACCCCCACTCCCCCCAACAGATGTAGCTTCCCACACAGTAAAAAATGAGGCAAATGACTCATTTAGTACCTCGTCCTGCTCCCCCAAACCTGTACCAATCCATCGCTGACCTAATCCTACAGATCTGCCCCCTTGCTTTCCTTTTTTCCACAATGTCTGGAAGTTATTCACTGTGTGGCAAAGTCCATCGACAGGAAATATGCCCCTCCCAAGGATCTACCCATTCTGGCCTCTCAAGCCTTTGCTGTTGCCATAGCTGTTCTGGCTGAGAATGACAAAGCGGTTCTTCTGCAAGAATCTATGGCAAGTTCAATAAACTAAGAATCTCACAAAATTGACACCTTGGGAAAGCGAGTCTTTGCTGCTTCTACTATGGGCATGCGTTTTGCTACCTACCAGGGCTACTTCTCTCAATACGGGTATACACCCCTGGCATTTTCTCAAGACTATAGTAGAAGCTTTTCCAGACTCAAAGTTAACACAGAGCTTCTTTATACCATTGCCAGACATTTTGAATCCAATAATCAACAGCTCTAAGCTGCCAGGGATGCCTTTGGAACTGCCTCCTCCAGATCACCATCAGGTGTGACCTTTGCTTTTTACCAGACAGGTTCTACCCTCCCCCAGCAACTCCCACTGGATACCTCTGATCATGGAATCCCCAACAGTAGCACTCTAATCCCCCCCTTGCCTCCATGCTCAGCATGCTGAATTCCCCTTCTTCCTTGTACATCCTCGCCCCTCCTTCTAGTCTCTGCCACCATCCAGCTCTTCGCACCTGCCACAATCTGGGTGTCAAATGTACTCCTCTCCCTATCATCGCTGACCACCCCTTCCACCTCAGTTCTGGGCATCCCCCATACCCCAGCATCCTTTTTTGTTTCACTAGCCCCCCTCCTCCATCCTTGACTGGGCCATCCACCCTATCTGTTGGCCTTGCTTTGTTCTTACTCACTTCCAGCTCATCCACGTTCAGCTCCACCCTAACTGCCATTGCCCCTTGCCTGTACCCTCTTCCCCCACCAAGTTTTGGAGCCTCCTCCCTGCTCACCAGTTCCTCCTTTTCCTGCTCCCTCTCCACCTCCCTTTCCTCTGCCTGTCAGGAGCCCTCCCAGTCCCCCCACTTTCTCACCCACCATGCCTCCCCCCCCTTCTTCCCGATTTCCGGTCACTACCTCCTGCCCCCTTCTCTACCCACCCCTGTCCTAGATTGATCCTCTCCCCCAACACTCCCCTCCTCTACTACCAGATGTAGGGGGTCAAAATGATTTGCAAGCCTAAGAACAGAACCCATCCTACCCCCCATCTCATTTGTCTCTGGACAATCCCAGAAGCCTGCCTACTTCTTTGGGAGTATGCACCTTTTGGGCTCCCTCTGCTGGTGTCCCCATGTGCCCAATGAGTACCCCCTGCACTCCTCTCCCTATGCCTGAGGCTTCAGCACCTTTTGGGCTCCCTCACCAGGGTCCCCATGTGCCCACTGAGTACCACCATGCACAACTCTCCCTATGCCTGAGACATCAGCAACTGGTGCAGTTACTTTTGTTATCCCTTGCCTCCTACTGTTCCAGTACCTATCATATCTCCCAGCTGTCTTCTAATCTCCTCCTCTTGCTCCTTAAGCTATGCCAAACTTCCAAGGCCAGTGAAGTACCATGGCCGTGCCACACCATGTGCTCCTAACCACCCCCCCCAAAGATGCCTGCTCTAGCAACGTAAGGTGCCCTCCTCATCATCATAGCAGGTTTTTAGTTCAACCCCCCCATAGTGCCAAAACCAATCCCACTGGGTTTCCACAGCTACGCACCAGTGGCCAGGTGACATGCTTACAGCCATGACTGCCTAAGGTAAGACCACTGGAGGAGCTGGGTGACGGAGCAGTGGGGCTTGGTCTGATGGGAGCTGCCGCATGAAGAACAGAATCCTAAACTATGGCTTGAAAGAACTGCATTTGTTTCAATGAAGCAGCAGTGAAGCATTATGTGTTACATCATGGTTGTCAAATGTGTTTATAATGATGACTATGTTTGGCATTATGAAGCAAACAATTCACGACCCATTAACTCACCTGTTCCTTTTTTTGATATTTTTTTTTTTAGGATGTTCCACTTTGAGGCGTATCGTGGCTACATTATCTGGATATATGAGGGACGCAGGCTTGGTTACAGACATTGCGTTGTAATTCCATCATGCTTTGTGAATGCCATATGGGATCATTTTCCATCTGATGAAGCAGACTATGTTGGCTTTCTGCCCTTCGAAGAATTCTGGGCATATCCAGAGACAATGAATTCCTAAAGTAACACATGTGACTAAGCGTGGGCTACTGTATCATTGCTGGTGAACACTATGTTCCTTACGCCCACATGCATACATTGAGTTTTACACAACAATCTCCCATTTTTCCCCACAATTGCACATGCACCTCTTTGCACAGACTGCATCATTCATGCCCTTAAAATTCTGTTTGTATAACATCAAAAGTCCCTCATGAAGTGCTGTCATAACTTGTTTTTTAGAAACACTGTCAGTTCAAATTAAGGTTTCTTGTGGCTAATGGTCTGAAGTAATGTACTTGAGTGTATGTAGCTGTAGATGGAACTATAATGTGTATGTGTATTATATTCTGTTCTTTTTAGGTTATTGTCTGTCGTTAACTATTTGTTTCAAATGCAAATGGACACCATTTTAAATGGATTTTACTCAATAGTCTAACCCATTTAATAAAAATGAAAAAATGAAATAATTTGAGTGAGCTTATGATGCCTCATTGTGAGTACTCCTTTGTAACAAAAAAATGTAAAATAAAATCAGTTGTACCAGAACTATCACTGGACTTGTCTGTCCTCCACTTGGGACATTCATTAATTTTAGTAACTGATACCGATCTGGAATGCATTATGTATTGTACTGTGGAAACGGGACAATGCTAACTCATGAAGTAAGGTTTAGCTGTAACATGAATAGCTGGGCCTAAATAAAACATCAATTCTTAAAGTGCTCCAATGTGCCCTAGATGGTGCAGGGATTGCACCACAAAACACATGAGGCGAGGCTTAGGGACCACAGTATGTAGTCACTGGAGTAGAAGAGACAGCAGGGTGCATGACTGAAACTTTCAAGTACCTCAAGGGCATAAACAAGGTGCAGATAGGGGACCTTTTCAAATGTAGACAAAGTACCAGAAGAAGGGGCCATAAAATGAAAATTGGAAGGGCGTAAATTATGAGGTAATGTGAGGAAGTTTTTCAACATAAAAAGGGTTGATGACAATTGGAATAGTATGCCAGAGGAGGTAGTGGGAAAACACAGTGGAAGGATTTAAGCATGCATGGGACAGGCCAGAGGGAAGCCTGAGAGGGGAAGAAGTGATGAAAAGGCATTGATCACAGTGTCAGTGGTCACATACAATGTATAGGGCCTAAGGGATGACAGGATGGAACTAGAGGTCTATATCTGTTAGCAATTTCTATGTTTCTATGTTTCTAGTGTGCCATTTTTTACGGCTGCAGTGGGCGGAGCCTGCAGATGTTTTGCATGTACAAAAGTAGTGATGTCATGTTTTCTGTCCGTGGAATTGTCTGAAGGTGTAAATAGTCTCTTCCACCTTACCCTTCTCCAAGCAATGTTTTCTGCCATCAAATAAATACACTTTCATGTTAGTCAATGGCTGCAGGGTACTATTTTCTTTCTTAAATGGGTGGTACAAGAACTGGAACCTGAGTAGTGGGAGGCAGCATTAGGTTTTTTTGGGAGTAATATCCACCCCCGCCTCCACCTGAGAAGCTCCTAAAGAACCACCCCAGACTTTTTCCTGATTCATGTGGGAGGGGCATGAGATAGCTTTATCATGCTGTAACAAGATACACTAGTTTGGGACCTGTATCAACCAACAGAACAAGCCTGTGCAGAGGAGAACATAAGATACTTAATGCCTTTATTAAGGACTAGTAGAACAGAAGATATATAATGCATTCAAAGTGACTTAAAAATCATTTGGAACAAATGATTATCAGAGCCACCAGGGGCCTCAGAAGGAGACCTAGACACACATTTTAATTTACAGTAAGAGCCACATGTTTTTCTTAAACATTTTATAAATGTATAGTTTATATATAATGTGTCTTTAGTAGTTTCAAAACTTTGAAAGCATTGGTGTTAGTAATGCATTTAGAAATACATTTTTTAATTGTCTTTACAATTAAACATGCAGTTTCATGTCAGGGCACATTTATTTTGGGGGAAGGGGCCAATTATTTTAATCATGGGTTCAGTACTTGGTGAACACAGATTTTGAGTTTGAGATGTATTAGAAAACACTGAACAAGAAAGCAATTGGTGATTTTAAAAACTATTCTGATCAGAGCTGACATTAAAAAAAATCTTAACTATTTTTTATTTTATTTTTATCATGGACACTAGAAACAGGATGCCAGCATTTGCTCCTTGAAACCTGTTTTTCAGTTTTTTTTTAATTGCATCTTGTCCAAGGCAATCTTCCCAAAATGCAGTTTGTCAGGGCACATTTTTTGGGGGAGGGGGTTGAAATTGTTTTAATCATGGAGCATTGGTGTTAGTAATGCATTTAGAAATGCAATTTGAATTGTCTTTATAGTTAAACATGCAGTTTCATGTCAGGGCACATTTTTGGGTGGAGGGGTTCAAATTATTTTAATCATGGGCACAGTATTTGGTAAACACAGACTATGATGATAAAGTGTATTTTTTCTTTCAAGTTTGAAAAGTATGTATTATATACAAGTGTAACCATGTTGTAAATAGAATTGGGGAATGAATAATGGTTAAGTAGGCAGGTAGATTAAGGATGCAGTATAACACAGTGGTTTAAGGCTCTGAGCTACAAACCTAGAGACCTGGGTTTGACTCCCACAGCTCCCACTTGCATACTGTGTGGCCCTGTGCAGATCACTTAAAGGAGTAGTCCACCCAGAATGTGCAAAAAACATACGCTATGTAGAGTGTTTTGATATGTATGTTAACTCCTAGAGTGTCCTTCCCTCTGTCTGCTATTTGGAGTTTTTCCTAAATTGCCTGCTAGCTGTATGGTAGTTTTATGACCCCTGGGGATCTCCATAACACATAATTTTATTGGCTTTCTTTCTCCCAGGATGCCCCCATCTCATGTAACAGTGATGTAGCCATGCCCTTAGCTTTGGTATGTGTATTGCTTTAAAATTAGTTTAGCAACAGCAGAGCCCTGTAACTTCTTATTCAGGGAGCACAAATGGCAACAGTTAGTTTAGCAGATACCTGAGAGCAAGCTAACTGGGGTTTCTGTAAGACAACAGCTACTAAATAGCTCTAATTCATTATTTGTGTTTTTGATGTTAAAACACTCCTGCTAGCTAGACCTGATGCACAGGTATGGTGTTTTGAATGTGGCAGTAGGATTTAACATGTGCACTGCTTTAAAATCATTTCACAACAGCAGAGCTGTGCAACTGTTTTTGTCCAGTGAGCAGAAATGGCAACAGTTATTTCAGCTACACATTTGATTCCATATTACAATGGTTCACTGCACTACACATTTAGTGTATCACACTTTTTCAAATAATGAAACAAATATTCTCCAAACTAAATGACTCACGCATACATATTTTATACTTTATTAAAAAGATACTCCACATTTGTGTGGGGGTTGTGGGATCCAAACTTAGATCTCCAGATCAACAGTGAAGAGCCTTAAACCACTGTGCTATACTGCCTCCCTAGTTATGGCAATCATCTGTTTTATGGTCCATGATGTTGGTGTAGTAAGCATGCCAACATACTAACATACAAAAATGCCAGCAGAATAGCCTAGCAGGCTTTCGTGTCTGCTCCTTTGGTCAGTCCCCACCCTGGGAGCTGACCTTGCTGCCCCCCCCCACCGTCTTGGGCTTCTCCCTTCCCAGTCCAGGGGAGAGCTAGATAACTGGAGTTTCTGTAAGACAACAGTAACTAAATAGCTCTAATTCACTATTTTTGTTTTCTATGTGTGTCAGGTCTAGCTAGCAGGAGTGTTTCAATTTTTAAACTTTTAATTTTATCAAACTATACACAACTATAAAAGCATACAGACTGCCCACATCATCAATGCTATAATTAATACAAACTCTAGCAGTTTTCTTACAGAAACCCCACTCAGTTAGATTTCAAGTATTTGCTAAACTGTAAATGTAGGTATCAGCATTCTATGGGTAGTTAGTGCTGATTAGCTCTGTAAGAAAATTTACATTTTTTTTGTGGGGGCTGTGGGATTCAAACCCAGATCTCCAGATTTGCAATTGAGAGCCTTAAACCACTGTACTATACTGCCTCCCTAGTTATGGCAGTCATCTGTTTTATGGTTCATGATGTTGGTGTAGTAAGCATACCAACATACTAACATACAAAAATGGCAGCAGAATAGGCCACCCTGGGAGCTGACCTCGCTGCCCCCCACCCTCTCGGGCTTCTCTGTTCCCAGTCCAGGGTATTCCCGCTTCATTGGACTTTGCTTCCAGAACCCTTCCCCTGTACCTATCCCACCCCCTCTTGAACCCCTCCACAGTCTCTGCCTCCACCAGACCAATTCCATGGTTCTACCACCCTCTCACTGAAGTAGCACCTCCTCCTTTCTCCCCTGAGTATCTCCCCCTCCAGCTTCCACCCATGCACTCTAGTTGCCCCCCCTTCCTTGGGGCACCATGACTTTGCCACCCCTGTTTACTCCCTTTATGTACTTGAAGACCTCTATCATGTCCCCTCTGTCCCTTCTCTCTTCCAACGTGTATATATTCAGCTCTTCAAGCCTCTTCCTCAAGCCCCAGATAATTTGGGTTGCCTTTCTCTGGACCCTCTCCAGGAGTTCAATGTCCCTCTTTAAGTGTGGCCTCCAAAACTGCATGCAGTGCTCAAGGTGTGGCCTCACCAAGCAGTTATACAGAGGGAGTATCACTTCCCTCCTTCTGGAGTGATCCCCCTAGCGGTGCATCCCAGCATCATGGCCTTAGCTGCTGCCATCCTACAAGTCTCTGAGTTGTTCATCTTGACATCCACTACCACCCCCAGGTCCCTCTCAGCCATACAGCCATAGCAGCAGTACATTGCATACCAGATATAAAATGTCAATAAGCAGATCATGCAACAGGTGTACTGTGCTGAGCAGTTACCGAAACAAGAAATGTATAGCTGTAGTTTTTTACATCCTGTTCAAAATGTGTTTTTGCACCTGTGGTGCCAAATGGCACAGTCGCTGTGCAAAATCTCCTTTCAGCTAGTGAACTGATAGTGTCACCATTCATGCGGTGGGGTCACAAAAAGCCCATGCTGAAAACTTGGAGTGAAAATACAAAAAAACACCCAGGACATTATGGTTTCTGACCATAATACCCTGCACTGTAGGGACTGATAGGCAACGGGGTGTGACTTGGGATTGTCAGCAGTAATGCTCATGCCTTTCCACCCCCATCCCCACCCTGCAGCCAGTGACAGGTATCAAGGTGTGCCTTTGATGCTTCAGCTCCAAAGTTAACTCCATTCTTTTATACTGTACCCATTTCAGCATATTTCTGTATGGAATGGAGTGGGGTGTAAAGTTTGAAAACCCCAAGGCGCAGCTCGACTCTTGTTTGTGTCTGCAGGGTAGAGTGAGGTGAAATGGTGTGAGCGTTATGGCCAATGACCCAAAGGCACACCCCAATGCCTGTCCATGTCTGTGGGGTGGGGGTGGGGTTGGTGTCACTTCAATATTTCACTGCCATTCCTATTCTGCCTGTCTGTCTGTGTCTCTTGCTCTGTCTATATAATTATCTATCTTTCTATTAATTGTATGTATTGCTATTTTTACCTATTTCTAAAACAAACCTGCATATCACATTTGCCTGCACTCTCAATCAATCAATCAATCAAAATCTTTATTTATCCAGGTGGGCACCATTGAGCAAGGCTCATTTGCAAGGTGGACCTGGTCATGAATACATCAAAGAACAGTACAGAAGCAGGTATACAAAAAGCAATAATATACAAGGAAGAAAAAGTATATACAGTGTATGCAGTACAATACAAGGTTGAAATAAATAAAAAAAAAACAGCATTATTTTACAGTTGAAAAAGTCAGCAGATGTACAATCAACCATAGGCATACAGGGGTTATAAGCAAGGATTTTTTGAGTGAGGCAGCCAGCAACTACACATATAGGGGAAAGAGGCCGTGTATGGGGTGGCAGGTTAGAGAGGTAAAGAAGAGGAGGGATATATTACCGACGACTGGGGGAAAAATTGAGCTAAAACCACAGAAAGTGACGATAGCTGTCGTGTACTTGTTTATTATGATAATGACGGAGGAGGGGTAGATAATTGGGACACTACTAGGGATGGGGTGGGACTTTAGCCAGGCTGGAGCAGACAGGGAAGGGTGGGTGCAGCACGAAGAGTTAATAGGGAAAGAGTGAGAGCCAGGGGTAGAAACATGGCGAGCATCAGGATGGAAAGGGGGAGTTGCGGAATTAGTGGGCTAGCAGTGAGGAAAACATTTGCAAGGTGCTTTCATGTAGCGATTGTAGAGTGCCTTGAAGAGATTCAGGCTAACAGGGCAGCCCAGCTTCAAGTTCCTCTGTAAACCGTTCCACAATGTGGGTAAAGAGAAGCTTAGAGCAGCTTTGCCGAAATGAGTTTTGACCCTTGGAACTTGGAGGGCAATTAGGGAATAGCTCCTTAGAGCATAGGTGCCTAACACACTCCATGGAATACAATCTGAGACATATGAGGGGAGCTTGTTGGTCACCGCTCTGAAGGCCCATAGGGCGGTGTTTCTATTCCTTCTATAGTGAAGGGAAGTCCAGCCTAACGATGAGTACAGGGAGCAGTGGTGTGTGGAGAGTGGAAGGTCAGTAATGAACCTGATAGCTCTGTGGTAGAGGGTGTCCAACTTAGCCAGTGCAGAGGCAATGCAGTGGCTGTAGAGCAGGTCTGCATATTCTATAAAAGATAGGAAGGCAGCTTGAACCAGTTGAATCTTGGCCTCCTTTGTGAGCAGGTGGTTAATTCTGTAGAATAGTCCTAATCTTTGCCATAGTTTCTTCTGTAGTTCTTCGAGATGGTCAGTGAAGGAAAGTTTATGATTGAGCCAAACTCCTAGTTATTTGAATTTAGCTACATACTCTAGAGTTTCTCCAAGAACAGTGGTAATTTGTGGGATAGCTCCCCCCCCCAGCAGGAATTGCCACATGTAAAGAGGGGGAGAAGAGCATGGCTTTTGTCTTTTTTGCATTGAGCACAAGCTTTTTGTTTATGAGCTGGTATATTAGAAGGTTAAATTCAACTTGGAAGTCTTCACAGGCTGCTTCTGGCATGGGACGACTCAAGTACAGTACAGTGTCATTCGCGAATAAGTGGATGTTGGGTTTTTTGATGGGGTCATTGATGTTGTTAATGTAGACTGCAAAGAGGAGGGGACCAAGGATAGAGCCCTGGGGCATGCCCCTCAGCATAGGTTTTAATGGAGAAAGATCACCTTCAGCTTTAACCTGCTGTTTCCGTTCTCCGAGGTAGTCTGCAAACCAGCACGTAGATTTATGGTCCAGGCCTAAGGTGCTTAGGGAGGAAAGAAGCAGGCTTTGATCGACTGTGTCGAATGCCTTACTAAGATCCAAGAAAATGGCACAGATGTGCTTCTTGTTGTTAAGGTCTAGGAGCCAATCATTGGTCACCTTAGCTAGGGCTGTTATGATGCTGTGCTTTGCTCTGAATCCAGACTGAACCGGGTTTAATAGGCTTCTGGATTCTAAGTATACCCCTAGCTGGCCACACACTATTTTTTCTAGTAATTTAGACAGGATGGGGAGGAGGGACATCAGTCTGTAATTACTTAGATCGCAGGGGTCACCTGCTTTTAATAGAGGGATGACATGGGCTATTTTCCATTGAGGGGGGAGGCTACCCTGGGAGAGTGACATGTTGACTAGGTGGGTGATTGGCACCACAAGCACATGGTAGGCACATTTCAGATAGTATGGCTGTATGAAGTCAGAGCCTGCTCCCTTCCTGGTGTCTGGCTATAGCAGTAGGTCTTCCACCTCTTTTAGAGAGACGGGCAGGAGGGAGGAGGGAGAAGGCCTCCTTGGTAGAGGGGGACTTGTGGGTTGGTGGGCCCTGAGCTGTGTGGAGGTCATTGGCAGGAGAAGTATCAAATGATAGCCCTGCCGTTGCAAAATGGTTATTGAGGGCTTCCAATATCTCTGATCGGTTAGCGATAATGCTGCCACCCGACTTAATTTTTGCTGGAATGGAATTACCAGGTGCGTGTCCAGACATATCTTTTAATGTTTTCCAGAGTTTTGTAGGATTTCTCGAGGCAGAGGCTAGCTCCGAACGACAGTAGGTGGCCTTGGCTGCTCTGACCAACTTGGTGCACTTGTTATGTGCTCTCTTAAAAAGATACCAATCTGAGTCATTCTTGCTTCTTCGGCCTTTTTTCCATAAAGTATCCCTTTCTAACAGGGAAGTTTTGAGCTCAGGCGAGAACCAATGGCAGGTGCTGCTCCTGACCTGCACCTTAACCAAGGGTGCATGCTTATTTAAAGTCTCACTTAAAATATCGTAAAAAATAGTATATGCCCTGTTAACTCTTTTGGCTATGAAGAATTCCTGCCATTGCAGTGAATGTTTCAAGTCATGGACGAAAGCAAACAAATCAAAGTTGCGTTTGCACCTCTTGATAGAGAACTTTGCCACAAACTGTGGGTTGTGCATGGGTTTAATGGTGGTGATTATACAATGATCACTAATGTCTGAGAAAAATGTTCTGACATGAGAGAACAGGTGTGGCTTGCTAACCAAAATTACATCTAAGAGGGAGCTGTTGTTAAGGTTCTTTTTATTTGGGCAAGTAGGCTCGCAAATGAGTTGCACCAGTCCTAGAGTGTCACAAAAGGATTTCAAAGGAAACATGATGTCTGCTTACTGTAGGGGGTACAGAGGAGGGCAACGAAGATGATTTGTGGAATGGCGGGGAGAGACTATGAGAGCAGGCTGGGAGACCTGAATATGTACACCCTGGAGGACAGAAGGGACAGGGGGGACATGATAGAGATATTCAACTATCTGAGGGGAATCAATAAGGATGGGGCAGATGGGGTCTTTAAGCTAAGGAGGGGGAGGGACACCAGGGGGCATGGGCTAAGAATAGAGGTGGGAAGATTTAGAAGGGAAATGAGGAGATACTTTCACGGAGAGGGTGGTAGCAAAATGGAACGCACTACCAGAATGGGTGGTATCATGTAACTCTGTCAACAGCTTTAAAAGGGCATGGAACAGGGGAGAGTGAGGGCGGAGGAAGTGGGGGGCTGCATTGGGATGACAAAGGAGAGGGGGGTGGATGTTAAAGATCCCATGGCACTTCTTGAAAAGAGTAGGGGAATTTCCACGGTGCCCTGGCCAAATTTCCCCATTCACTAAAATACCACCAACAGCTTAATCTGGTTCAAAGTCAGTTGGCATTCATCTGTATCCCTCTCCATCGGGTCGTGCCTGAAAATAGGCAGAATTTGTCTAGTGCACTTACTCAGTCAACAAAAACTAAATAAATAACATTTCAGAATAAAATATCACCACATTGAAATGAGCACAGTATCATGAGGGAGGTGTAATAGTCACATCGGTACAGTCAGGAAGTATCTGGTCACTCTCCAGGGGCAATAAAACAGCCAGGGAAAGTTAGAAAAAAAACCTCTCATAGCCAAAGGAAATAAAACACACTGGGAAGAGGTTAGAACACCGAAAAAAGGATAAAACATATCTTTTTCTGATTTTAACATGGAGTTTTCCTTTAATTAAATTTTCCACTCAGAGGGAGAACATTATTCTTTTTTTAAATCCAAGGTTCCCTGATGCCCTGTGCTGGCTTCCATACTTCCCAAGCAGAAATTCAAAGAAACATATATTTATATCACAAATATAATACAAATAATAAGAAGTAGATTGGCTATCCATCACACAAGGCACTCCTTCTCCACTGTACAGTAAGCCTGTTCCCTGGGAAGTAATGTCTTACTGAGCTACACTATTAGGTGCTCTTTCCCTTGGTTAGAAGTCTGACTAAGTACTCAATCAATCAATCAATCAATCAATCTTTAGTTAGCCAGGAGAAACTCCATTGAGCAATCTAATTTTCAAGGAGGGCCTGGTAGGTGTAGAATAAATAATACAGTAGCACAATAGAACATATAGGACAAATGGGCATTGTAATACAATATATAGCAATAAAAACAAGGTACAAGGATAATCAATGAGGCCTGGTCGTAAGGTGAAGCCTCATTCCAGTGGACAGTACAGCAGAGAGGTGGAAGCAAGTCAGCACTAATGTGCCGAACCAGTAATTTTAGACACTGATAACTCTATTAGAGCAGAGTTGATGCTAGTGACAGTGCAAGCTGGGGGCTCAGTACTGTCCCAATACCCATTTCTGAGGCATCTGTCTGGACTACAAATGGTTTACTGTAGTCCTGACTGGCTAACACAGGAGCACCGCACAGTGCCTCCTTTAGCCCTGTAAAGGCGTATTCACAGGCTGGCTTCCATTTTACCTCTTTTGGCATTCTTTTCTTTAGCAGGTCAGATAGGTGAGCTACCAGGGCACTGTAGTTTGGTACAAACTTTTGATAGTACCCTGTTGTCCCTAGAAAACTCTGGACCTGCTTCTGTGTTTCAGATCTGGGCCATGCCTCTATTGCCTCAATCTTTGCTTGATTAGGACAGAGTTGTCCCCGTCATACTACATGCCCTAGGTATGCCACCACCGCCATGGCCACCTAGCACTTTTCAGCTTTGACTGTGAGCCCGACCCTCTATATCCTTCCCAACACTTCCTTAAGGTGGGACAGGTGTTCTTTCCATCTGGCACCGAAAATGGCAATATCATCCAGGTACGTCATGGAGTACTCTTCAGTACCATGTAACACCTGGTTCACCAACCTTTGAAAGGTGGCAGGGATGTTCTTCACTCCGAAAGACATTATCTTGATCTCACATAACCCTATCAGAGTGATGAAGGCTGACCTTTCCCTAGCTCTGGCAATTAACTTTCTCTGCCAATATCCTTCCATCAGGTCAGTAGTGGTAAGGTATGTCGCCCCTTCCAATGTGTCCAGTAGTAGTTTGTCTGTCCATGGCATTGGGTGGGCATCAGACTTTGTGACTGCATTGAGTCCACAACAGTCCACACAGTCGCGAGTAGAACCAGCCGACTTGGATATAAGGACTATGGGTGAGGCCCAGGGGCTGTGGGAATTTTGGATTACCCCTAAATTCAGCATTCCTTCCACCTCCCTCCTAATGTCCTTTAGGACAGCCTCAGACACCCAATATGCTGTCTGCCATATGGACGCGTGTGTCCCCGTGTCTACATTGTGTGTTGCCAAGGGGGTTAGTCCAGGCTTGCACTGAACAATGGGGCAAAGTTTGCTAAAACCTCCCTTACTTCCTGGGTCTGTTCCATGGTCAACTGGGGTGACCGTTTGATTGCCTCCACAGAGGACTCCTGCTTGCTTTCCTCCAGCAAGTCCAGAAGTGGGTCTTCCTCATCTGTCCCTTCCCCAGGACTACACACTGCAAATACCGTGTAAGCCCTATTTGCATATGGCTTGCTCATGTTGACATGGTACATCCTTTGGGTATGTCTTCTGTCAGGCAGTCCCACAATGTAATTTACATCATTCACCTGTTTGACTACTTTGTATGGTCCTGCCCACTTGGCTTGCAGCTTATCCATCTAGACCAGGATTAGGAGCATGACTTCCTGACCCACAATGCATGAGTGAGCTCTGCCTCTGCATCGTACCATACCTTTTGCTTCTGTTGGGTGGCTGCCAGGTTGCTCTGGGCTGTTCCCATAAACTCCTTCAGCTTTTCCCTAAACTTAAAGACACACTTCACTATGGGAGTTCCCTGGGTGGCATCCTTGCCCTCTCAATCATCCCAGATCAAGTCTAGGGGCCCATGCACCCTGCATCCATATAAGAGTTCAAAGGTGGAAAACCTTGTTGACTCTTGGGGCACTTCCCTGTATGTGAACAACAGGTGGGGAAGGTATTTCTCCCTGTCACTCCCATGATATTCAGCAAATGCTTGGAGCATCGATTTAAGGGTACCAATAAACCTTTCCACAAGCTCATTGGCCTGTGGGTGATAAGGAGTCATGCTTCTCTGCACCACCCCACACTTCTCCCACAAATACTTTGTCAGGTCCAACATGAAGGTACCCCCCTCCATCAATGATAACCTCCTGTGGAAACCTAACAAGTGAGAAAATCCTTGGCAAGGCATCTGCCAGTTTGTCTGTCCTCATTGAGGACAGGGCAACTATCTCTGGGTGCTGGGTAGTGTAATCCACCACCGTCAAGATATACCTCTTCCCTGAGGAGCTGGGGGTATTCAGATGTCCTACAATATCCAATACTACCCTCTGGAATGGCTCCTCCACAATGGGCAAGGGAATTAGGGTGGCTTGGATTTTACTACCCGTCTTCCCTATTAATTGGCACCGGTGACAAGCTCTGGAATATTCCTTCACCTGCTGGGTGAGGTTTGGCCAATAGAAGTTCTGGGTCAATCACTGCATAGTGTGTGTAATTCCCAGATGTCCAGACATGGGGATATCATAAGCAATTTTGAGCAACCGCTTATGGTACCCTTGGGGAACGACAAGCTGCCTGCCCATCACCCCTCCCTCTATCCTCACGTTCTGCGTATATAACAGTCTATTGTCCCAATACACTCTATGTCTCCCATCACCTCCCTGTGTCCTGTCAGATTCTGCACAAGCCCTCAGCCTTTCTAAACTGGGGTCCGTCCTCTGAGCAGCTGCAAAATCTTTAAATTTTCCCAAGGCATGAGACATGTCTCCTTCAGTCTCTAAACTGGTGTCCATGGCGTCAGGGCATTCGGGGTCACTGCCATCCCTAACCCTCTGACAACTGGCTACCCCTCCCTCTTTAGAGTAAATCCTTTCTCTGTAACCTGTGGCTGCCCACTTTCTGGGGAGGCAATGAGGGTTTTAGCTGCTCTAAAGGCATGCTTTTCCCTTTCTGCATTGCCACACCCACCCCACTCCCTTTCAGAGCACGCCTGTTCCTGGCAAAGCGGTCTGAGATCTTGACAGCCTCTTACACTGTTTTTGGAGCTCAGTCCTCTAGCCAGGTTTTCAGCTCTACTGGGCAAGCACAAAAGAATTGCTCCAAAAGTGCCACATTCTCAATTTTCTCTACAGAGTCTGCTTTGACCCCTTCCCACCAATGTTTCAAAAACTGAAGTTGCTTTGTGGCTAGTTCCTCATAACTCATGTCAGGGCTTCTTCTGAGCTTACATAACTTAACTCTGTATGCTTCAGATGTCAATTCATACTTTTTAAGCAATGCAGCTTAAAGTTTGTCATAATCATTACTGTCCTGATTGTCCATTTGACCCAATGCATCATGAACTTTTCTAATAAGCAGTGGGGATAGTTGGATGCTTCAGGACTCTTGGGGAATTTTTGCCTGAATGCATACCTTTTCAAATGAATTTAAAAATGCATCCATATGCTTCTCCTCTTTAAATTCAGCTTTCAATTTAGAATTTAATTTATACTCCAGTCCTGGAGTTACAGGTTCACCCATGCCACTTACCTGCTCTGATGTTGGATAGTGGAGTTTTAGCTTCTGCAGTTTAGACTCCCTCTGGTTCTCTCTCTTCTCTCACTTGGCCTCTTGCTACTCTCACTCAGCCTCTTGCTGAAGTTGTCACTCTCTTTCCTCGGCCGCTCTTTGAAGCTGGTTTTCTTTTTCCTGCTTCTCCAGCTCCATCTGGAACTTCCTCTGTTCGAATTCCAGCTCCATTCTCCTCAATGCTAGCTGTAGCCTGATCCCTTCTTGCTCCAGCCTGGTTGTGACCCTCCCCTGCTGCTGAGGTCCAGGGTTTCCTCTGGTTCTACTGTTCTTCTCTCTGGGACTGGACACTGTGGTGGATCCTGGCCCCTCCATGCCCAAGGTCTGGTCTGTTTCAGTCACTGACTCTGACTCGAGGTCCTGTGCAGTCGCTTGTACATTGGCTGCCACAAGAGCCTCCACAAGGTGCTGTTTAGTTCATCCCTGGCACCAGGCTCCTCTTTCCTGGCACAACTGCCTCAGGTATTCCACCGTGTATTCACTGTAGGTGGAAGCCATCTTCTTCCCTAATCTACGGCTACACTAGCTTGGCACCCCCAAAAAATTAAAACAGAAAGGGAACATTAGACTGGAACCAAAATTATGTATTTCTTTTAAAATCTTTGCCTTGTTTGTGTGTGAACTGTTAGAGTTTATCAACTGACACACTGGACTGTTAATGCCCGTGCACCAAATAATTGCAGAGCATGCAAACAAATCATTCAGATCCCAGCACTATGCATCAGATCTGTCACAAATCCACTTCAGGGGTGAGGCCTTCTGCTCCCACAGTGCCCAACCTTGAAGTGCGATTCGTGAACAGGGAACAAACAGGTACACCTTCCTATTTGTTCTGGGTCTGAGCAAACTACTAGTCTCAAGTCCTGGGGTCAATTATGAACCCCTTTTAGCTAGCACACCCGGGTAACAGGTCCAAATATCACACTCTCTTCAGGGAAAGCAGTGCAATACTTGACCCAGTGGGCATACAACCAATCTGGTTCACAACCCCTTGCTGACTCAATTGAGACGCTGGTATTTTCTTACCTTGCTGGATCTTTACACAGATCCTTGTTAGCGTAGCTGCATATGGTGACACTCTAAGCAATTTAACAATTAGATCAGAATTATCAATACTGTCCCACCACTCACACTCAAAATGAACAATTTCCCAGGGAAAGGTTTAAGGATAACAGCCAAGCTTCACCAATATCAGGGGGGCCAGAATGTCCTTCCCTCCTTGTGATGTCACAGCTCTGAGCTGTTAGTGTGAGGTCACAATCAGTCCTGCGTACTTAATTTGTAACATGCAGCTGCATAGGCAAACAAGTCAGATTACTACTTGATTGGAATCTGCAAATGCAGCAGTATTGTTAATTATAACAAGACAGTCTGTCTTCCTCAGAGTATGGTTTATGATGCCCTTTGATATTGCAGAAATATCCTGTATGATTAATTACATATGCTTTCCAAAAACAATCTTCCTTCTGTTATCCTATAAAATGTAACCTTTTATGGCAGCCATCCTAAGTTCAAAGCAATTGTTTTTTTATAACCTGGCAGTATAACAGATACTCAGGTTTTGGCAGGTAGGTGATAAAACAGGACAGAAAGCTGTAGCCAGCTTAACCTCTAGGTCAGCGAGAGGGCAGACCATTTTTTTCTTCTTTTTTAAAACCCAGTGTCCCATGAGGCTCTGATGCTTGACCTGCTTCCTAAGCAAGATTGCCATATAAAACATATTTATAACAAAATTATATACACATAACTAGCAGACGGCTATTCCCGTTACAATGACTACCCCATGGCCCCTTTCCATTTTTGCTGTTGTTAGTACCTTCCTACTGTGTACTCTTCCCTGGGTTTTTGTTTCCCAGGTGTATTACTTTGCACTTCTTTGCTTTGAATCTAAGCTGCCATACTTTTCACCATTGCTCCAACTTTGCTAAGTCTCTTCTCATTCTTTCCACTCCCCTTGTGTATTAACCCTGTTGTTGATCTTTGTGTCATCTGCAAAGAAGCATACTTTTCCTTCCAGCCTCTCTACAATGTCACCTATAAAGACATTAAAGAGGACCGGTCCCAGTACTGAACTCTATGGTACACCGCTAGTAACCCTCCTTTCTTTTGGAGTAGACTCCATTTACTATTATCCTCTGCATCCTGTCATCCAGCTAATTTTTTACCTAGGCTACCACCCTGGGACCCACTCTCAGGCTGGCTAACTTATTTATTAATCTTTTGTGTGGGACCGTGTTAAATGCCTTGCTAAAGTCTAGGTAGGCCATATCCATAGCTCCTCCCTGGTCTTCTACTTTGGTCTCCCAGTCAAAGAAATCTATGAGCTTCGTCTGACATGACCTTCCCACTGTAAATCCATGCTGCCTTGGGTCCTGTGCCCTGCTGGCCTTTAGGTATGCAACAATTCTTTCTTTCAGAAGTGATTCCATCATTTTCCCTACCACTGAGGTCAAACTAACAGGTCTGTGGTTTCCTGCCTCTGCCTTGATCCTACTTTTGTGAAAGACAATCACATCCGCCCTCCTCCTGTCCTCAGGTAGCACACCATCCTCCCATGATTTGTTAAAAAGGGTAGTCAGTGGTGTCACTAATTCTCCCCTTAGTTCTTTTAGAATTCTGGGGTGAATCCCATCAGGCTTCATTGCTTTGTCCATTTTGAGTTTTAGGAGTTCTTTCAGGACCCTTTCTTCTGTGAATGGAGTGGTATGGACCCCCCTAACCAGAGTGCTTCTATTGTTTGGTTTCGGTACCTCACCCTCTGCTTCTTTTGTGAATACTGAGCAAAAGTGTTCATTCAGTATCCCTGTCTTTTCACTGCCACCTTCTGCCCACCCCCTCCCCTTTATTAAGCCTCATTATCCCTCCCTTGGTCTTTCTTCATTCCCTAATGTACTGATAAAATGTTTTATCCCCCTTCCTAACTAAGTCAGCTATCTATTCCTCGGTTTGGGCCTTTGCTATTCTGACTGCCTTCCCCGCTTCCTTTTGCTTCAACTGATACAGTTATCTGTCCTGCTCCTTCTTTGTTTCCTTATACTTCCTGAATGCTACCTTTTTCTCCCTAACCTTCTCTGCCACCTCTTTTGAGATCCATAGTGTTTTTTTCCTTTGTTTTGTTTATTTGCTTCACACAAAGGCTTGTTGCTTCTGTGATGACAGTTTTGATTTTTCCCCATTGTTCCTCCAACCCTCCTTCCTGCCCCTTTGCTAGGTTATTCCTTAGGCACTCTCCCACTTTGCCAAAGTCAGCCCTCCTAAAGTCCAGTACCCTCACTTTTGTATGGCTGTGTTTATCATGAACCACACTGTCTGCTGGTTGTTTGTTCCCAGATGGCTACCCACTTCGAAATCTAAGATCTTCCAACTGTCCCATCTGAGAATACCAGGTCTAAGATTGCTCCCTCCTGAGTGAGTTCCAGCACTAGCTGTCTGAGGCATGTCCCCTGTAGGGCATCGAGAATGACTCTGCTCTTGAATGCGGCTCCAGCAAGTGTGCTCCAGTTAACATCTGGCATATTCAGGTCTCCCAGCAACAAGATCTCCCCTTTTGCTGCCATTCTAAGGATGCCTTCTATCATTTCCTTGTCCACTTTCTGCCCCTGAGACGGAGGTTTGTATACAACCCCCGTGTGGACTGTGGTGTCATTTTCTGTCTCCAAGGTGACCCACAGTGCCTTCTCTCCTCCCTGTTTACCTTTTAGTTTTGTTGCTTTGATCCCTTCTCTTACGTACAGAGTTACTCCTCCTCCTCTTTTACTCTCCCTGACTCTCCTGTAGATTGTGTACCCTGGTATGTTGACATCCCAGTCATGTTTTCTGTGTACCATGTTTCTGTGACTGCCACGATATCCAGGTGTCCCTCTTCCATCAAGGCCACTAGTTCAGGGAGCTTGTTACCCAGACTTCAGGCATTGATACTCATCACCCTCCATGTTTGATGGCCTTACCCCTTTTAGCACCATCCCTGTCCTCACTGCTTTTGCCTTTTTCTCCATTTACCTCTTCCCTGCTCCCTACCAACAGCTCTACCTTGGTGTTTACCTCACTAACTGCCATGTTTTGTGGGGTGAGGCTGGGAATTCTCTGCTTCTTTTCTGTGTCTTCCTCCCCCTTGGCTAGTTTAAAAACTTGCCAATGAAGCATTAAAACATCACCTAGGATTCTAGCTTCCTTCCTGGACAAATGTAGACCATCGTGCCAGTATAGGCCTGTATCCCTCCAGGTGGACCCCAGTCCCCAATGAAGCCTAAACCCTGTGCTCCACAACAGTTTTTCAACCATTCATTGAATCTTGTGGTGCAGTGTACCCTAGCATCATCCATGCCATAGACAGGCAGCACCTCTGAGAAGGTTACCATGCATGCTACTTGTCTAAGGCCCCTCTCCAATTCCACGAACTCCTCCTGCACCACTCTGATTTCATTCCCAGCTAGGTCTTTTGTCCCTAGGAGTACAATGACATCCAGCTCCCTCTCCTGTGCAGCTGCACCTGTGATCCTGAGGATTCGCTTCCTGTCCCTCCAAGCCAATGCACCATGCATGAACCTTACCTTCTTCTCCCTTCCTTCCCTCCCCCAGTTCTACCCCCGTAACAATTGAATTCCCCACGAGGAGCTGTTTCCTCCCCCATGGGGTCCCATGCCACCCTCCTGTAGGCCTCCCTTGTGGAGGTTTCCAGCATCCTCCTTGGTCTCCACTGCAGGTGCCTCCATAGAGGAACCACACTTCACCAGAATGGCATATGAATTGTGGAGAAGTACAGCTGGAGGGATGCACCTCTGTTCCACCACCCTCACCTCCCTGAGCCTACTGTGGTCCAACCGCTCCTCTTTCTTGGCAACCTCTGAGGCAGCAGTGGTGGCCCTGGTGGTTCCTGGGTGGGGGAGGAGGTTTCCTCTTCTCCCTGCCAGGTCAGCCTGGAGATGGGCAACCTCCTCCCTCAGAGCAGAGAGGTGCCTGCACATAGGGCAGCATCACAGCCTCCAGAATGTCTCCCAGAAGACTGCTGCCCCACAGCATGTGCATTGCACCGCTCCCCACATGTCTGTCTCCGTTTCTGTTTAAAATGTGGTTCTTTTTTTCCTTTTTTGTTAGTGTGTGTGAGTGTGTGCATGTGTTTACCCCCTACACAGTGTGCTGGGCTGTTAAGGTTTGACAGGTGTATGTCCTTTGCCTTTTTGGGGAATTGATGTCAGAACCCCTGGTATAAAGGAAATTATGCCCTTGGGGTGGGACCAAGCCCGTGCCCTCCAGAAACAGTCAACTACAGCTCTGACCCACCTCCCTGGTGAGTGCTTTCTTTCCTTTCAGCAAGACAACCTGCACAAGAATTTAACAGAAAATATACCCTGCAAAAAACAATTTCAGTCAGAGAAAAATAAAGCAGTTGAGCCCAATACCTATGTAACCCCTAGGCGGCACTATATCTAGGGTTACTGCCCCTGCCTGTACTTCTGACATCATGTCACTCTCACACAGATCAACAGGATTTACCAAACAACCAGGGATTTACTATCTCTACAGGATGTCTGCCTGGCAGTGGGCATTACTGGAGCTCTGGAAGACACTTAAGGTAAGCCCCAGATAGGTGGAGGGGGCTACACCTATGATGTAAGCATCCCCTGACCCAGCCTTATACAACCTGGTGGTCTGTGCTCTGAAAGCATTCAGAGCAAACCAGTTACCACCACCTGAGGGACTATCTGGGTCAAATACACAACTCCTCCACTAACCTGCCTTAAACTGCAGGACTTACAATGAAAAATCCTCAGCCACCTGTGAATACTTCACTGTGCCAAAAATAGTCTGATGCAAAATGTCACTAAAATACTAGTAAACAACAGGCCAGCTGTCCAAAAGGGAAAAGAAAAAAAATGCAGTATTTCAGTTCTACTGGATTGAAACTTCCAATCTACAAGTACATAAGCAGTATTGCAAACCCCTTTTTGATTAAAACAAAACAAAACAAAACAATAGCAAGTGTAAAATTTAAAGTAAGGTACACCTCCCTCAGATTTGAGCAAGATTGTACTTTTTCTTCCCATCTCCTCTGTACCTAAGCCATGCAGTACATCCAACAAATGCTTAAATGTTGTAAGTATATTTATCTGTGCTGCCACTCTGCCACTTCTGACTCAGACCAGTGCTACTAGGACTTCTACATGCCTTTGCTAGTGGGGCATAGAAAATGCAGATGGCAAGTCTTCATCTTTTGCATCTGGATATACCAAACCCTATTATAGTGACTGAGAGGATAACAGAGACCAAACAAGCTCCCTTGTCTGCTCCCCCTAACGTGTCAGACGTCACCAGCCTGCAGCATTGCTGGGTGCCAGATTTACAAGCTCTCTGATCTCAGTGTGAGTGACAAGCCTTTGTTATATTACCTCCAGTGGCACCATTAATACATTTGCCGAGTTGCCGTGTTGAGCACCACATGGTCTGGTTGGCCTTAATAGATATTAAAGCAATTTGCATTTTATTAGAGGAATGCGGAGAACCAAAATTAAAAATTAATAAAACGCCAAAGTACCATCTCAAAAGGAGGTTCAATATTTCAGCCCAATACTAGTAATCTTCTTAACATGTTAATGCAATCCACTAGTGATACAGTTAAAGACTCTGATTATTCCCCCAAGTTCTCTGACAATTTAACTTGAGAAACAATTAAACAAGTAAACACAGTTCAACCAGAAGCCAGAGAGTTCATAATCAAGGAAAGTAGCAATCCAGGGTGCCAACCTGTACCCTGTGCACAGTCCTTTCCTTTGGGTGTCTCGACCTCTTCCTCTGAGGTGTGCTGACAAATATCCAGCCAACAGAGATTGTTATCAGTTTCCTTGGGGTCAGTGAATACAAAGTTTTTAGATCCCATAGTGAAGTGGAACCTGGTCGGGAACAGTAGGGTAAAGGGAATGTCCATGTTCCTGAGTTTTCACTTTATCCCATTGAAGTCTTTGCGCCTGGCCTTCATGGCACTTACGAGGTCGAGGGAAAGCATGACCAAGGAGTTCCTTTCTCAGATGGTGCTCTTCCATCACGCAGCCTCTAGGATAGTGTCCTGTTCTGCAGAAGAAGCTATCATAGACAGTAACGTGCATCGGCCTTCCTGAGAGTTTTTTGTCCACCCTGGGTTTACTCTATAGACTTTAAAGGGTGTGAAATCACTGAATCCCGTGTTTTCCATATGTTCTAATAGTCTTTCTCACCAGTTGTTCCTTAACCATCATCATGGCTGTTGCTAGAGTTTTACAGGTTGTGGTGTTGCAGTCTTTTAGAGACCACCATGACTTCAAGCCTGTGTCTGTTGTCATCAGCTGTTCATTAAAGGAATCAAACTTTTTGTCCATTTTTTGGAACAAATTTTGTAAGTCTATGGAGTACTTAAGGGTATCAACAGTTGTAGTACCAGGCAGGATCTCTGTTTGCAGGGCCTAATCTCTGGCATCTAGTTGCTTTGTCGTGTTTCCCCTCGGGGCAAAAAAGTTCTGCATGTTGTTTTTTTCTATGAATCATTTTTCTTAAACAATCTTATCAGATTGTTCAGCGAGATTAGCGCTATTGACTGGAGTAGTTTTGGCAGTGTTAAATATAATAAAAAGCTCATATACAGGAGCTCACCAAAAATGCTGTTACAAGCGGGACTGCTAGCTCCACCCACCCCACTAATGCACGTTGTAACATTTTTTATATGCAGTACAACAGTTTATAGAAAATGGTAAACACAGACCATATCTGCTTTCGTCCTGTGCTTGATTCTGTCTGTTTTTTTTCCCCCTCCCACTCAGGCACTGCAGCATGAAGATAGTGGCATGAAGAAGTGGCATACGGTGGCAGTTTCCATCCATCAGAGGACACCAGAAAGATATACAAGACAACACAGCAATAGCAAAAATGTTAGTTCCATGCTCAACTAGGCAGTTGATAGTCGTCCCCTCACTCCAGAGGCAGTTTACCTGTAATAACCTGGATCAGGCTTGTTGGTAAGTGTGCTATTGGCCTGTCTCACATTCCCCATTTTGGTGTCCACTCTTCCATCTATCCAGGTTATTAACACCTTCAACATCTGGTTGCTCCTTCCAATGTGCCACTGGTTCACCAGACTCCATCTGTGCTCTTTGTCAAGATGCCCTAAATCTCCACTACTAATTTTTTAAAAGGCCTGCCAAGCAGCCATCAGTCTCTATACTCCTTCTTCTTTCTCCAAGCCCAGATGTGGAGGTGAGGCTATGCGAAACCCTATATCTTCTTTACCTTCCTAGCTAGTCTGTGATCAGTCTGGCACAATGTCATTACGCATCCCAGAGGATATCAAGGGATAGCTACATCACACAGGTTTTCTGGCAACCAGGCTGGCTTAACCTCTGGTGGAAGCTTCAAGCAGGGCTGGAGGAACTGAGGGTGGTGCAACTGGAGGCAAAGGCATCAAGTCTTCTGGGGCTACTTTCACTAGGGCCACTCTGACCTTTCTGGGGGCTGGCACAGGTCTATGTACTGGGATCTTCAGCTTTTCCTTGGTGTCATCATCAACCTCACTGCTGGGAGCTACTGCAGAGAGGCACAATTGTTCTGGATCACAGCACTGGTGGGACCACTGTTGAGGCAGCTGTTGATGTTACTTTGTCATTATCCTCTGATGGTGTGGGTTCCCACTGAGGAAGACTTCAGCCCTCAGTCTCTGATGTCTGCCTTGGATGAATTAGATAGCCAACATACTATAGGTTAGCTCTCCTTGAATTTATGGAAGAGGGGTAATATCGATAACCATTTCAGTTCCTGAGATACTGGGGATGTTTTTAAAGTTTTAGAGTCTTTCCCCATTGCTCTGGGGCATTGATAGCTTTGGTATCTTTTGCTCCCACTTCTGCCACCAGGCACTTAGGTCATAAAGGAGAGTCTGCTGATGGTGCTTCCCTCTCCAGGGGTTCCTGTGGCAGGAGCAAGTAATCTAAGCTGTTGAATCAGGTGGTCACTACCTCTCATCTGCAGCGATCAGATAATTGGATAGCCAATACATTATAAAGAGCCCTGTTTACCCTAACAGAGACTGACATTTGCATAAAAAGGGCACTTTGCCCATCAGTTTTAAAGACTGCTATGTGGGATATTTGTGCTAAACTAAGTCAAGAACATTTATATCATGAGATTTAGCTATTTGTGCAACCTTGTACCTCTATTTGTCTGTAAATGTTTTTGACGCGGAACCTTTGTAAAAGAGCCTTGGCTCAAAGGTATTAATTCCTAGATTTTACAATAAACAAAAGAACAGACTTCCAGGCAGACTATAACCTGTACTTTCAAGCTGCAAGGAATATAGTCAGTTTGGTCCCAGTGTCCTGTAGGGTGGGGCAGCGGGGAGTAAAAAAGTCAGTCTTGGTTGTACTATGGCGGTCTTAGTAGCAAATGATAAAACAGATTATAAGGAAATGAAAACTGATTTATACCAAAAGCAGAACATTCCAGGTACTTTTTATTCTTAACTTTTATATGTTATTGCTTTCATATAAAAACAACACCACACAGTTGTACATCAGTATAGGTAATCAATAACTTTCAATTACAATACAGTTTAGCCTACAGAGAATGCATCTCATACCTGTTTATGCTAAGGATCTGGGCATAAGCAAAAAAACAGTCCATTGAACAGCAGAGATTAATACACAGTGCCAAGCCCCTCCATGACATAATCAGTACATGTATCCAGATTAGGTCCATTTACCATTTTGTAATGTTGAACAGGAGTTTTTTATGCCTCAGTTAATTTCAATGTTGCTTAGTGTTTTCTTGTTTTGAGAGCTCAGTGTTTT
This sequence comes from Neoceratodus forsteri, assembly GCA_016271365.2. Taxonomy (NCBI): domain Eukaryota; kingdom Metazoa; phylum Chordata; order Ceratodontiformes; family Ceratodontidae; genus Neoceratodus; species Neoceratodus forsteri. The sequence goes on along the minus strand of CM057453.1, from coordinate 291,016,383 downwards.
GTCTTTCTAGATAGTCCAGTTCATTTTGAGCCTTCTTCTGCTTATTCACTGAGTATTTAGTCTGTAGTTAGATTTGACATGTTTCGTAATGTAACAACCCTTTCTTCAGGAAGGGGGATGGGGGGATTGTTACCAGAGAATGTAACAGAGCGCTAGGTACCCATGCACCAATAGCTTTGTCTCTTAGTTGATGGGGAGGAGACCAAGGGGGAGGGAAGTAATTAGCAGTTTTTGGCAGGAGCAAAGAAGTTCCTAGGAGTTCCTCATGGGACTAGAGCAGAGAGGTTATTGACAGGAGTATGTAGCATCAATTCTCTGTGCCACCATGCAGATTCTGGCCCTGGAGGTTCAAAGGGAGACTACTGATCATGACTGAATGGCAGCGTGCCAGGTTTGGAGTGGCTTGAGTTTCTTCTGGGAGTCTCAGAGACATGGTTGGGAATTAAATGAGGTCATCTGATCCCAGCTCAGTGGCAGGCGCTGGGCTGGGGTGGCACAGAGTCCCAAGTCAGGCTTTCTCTGCCTGGAGAGGTTGGGTGGAAGAATCTGGGGCGTAGTTGTCCTAGGGGTTCTGCAGAGGGGTTTGAGAGGGACTTAGTTTCATTGCATGTAGCTGGTCCAGACCGTGTTAGAGCCCTTTGGAGGAGGGGTGACAGGCAGTGGTTACTGGACACAACTGTACATTTGTTGGACACCAGGGTACTAAACTATAGGTTCTCCACATGTCAGGGTCACCCTCTTGGGTCCAGTCAGTGGTATTCTGGCGGAAAGGTTAGTCTAGGTTTCAGATGCCCCCCAGGCAGGTGGAGATGGTTAGGTAATGATATGGTGGTGTATGAAGCAGTACTAGCAGTTCTGAGTGGCAATAGTGGGTTTCCCGGGTGTGCATCAATGGCTTTCATACCTGGAGGGTTTTCCAGAAGATGCCAAGTGAGAAGGATTGGGAGAAAGCTGTGACCAGTGCAGAGACAAAGGAGACATTGTGAAATGGAACTCCAGATGACGTAACCACTGGAGGTAGCTGTTAGACAAAAGTAAACAACATGTGTCTTGTCTTTTAAGGACAGGACAGTACTGTCCACAAAGGGGTACTAGGATAAGAACAAGTACTGTGTTAGACAGCACACAGGACTATGGGGTAGCAGTAATTCCCATGTAGGATGGAATGGCGCATTGGGGCAACAAAAGGAAACATAAGGGGTGGGAGAGTCTCACATAATGAGCTGTAACATTATAGGAACAATTCCTGTGAGGAGTACTCACATATGATTTAGGGAGGAACTGTAATTTATTTATTTAAAAGTTTCACCAGGAAGGCATACTGAGCAGGATTGCTCAATTCCAGAAGCATCCTGAGGAGAGAGGGGGAAGGGAATAACTATACTCAACAGTAACAATAGATACAGCATTAGAATAACAGTTCACAATAGTAGCAAAAGATACAGCATTAGGATAGTAACAATGCAAGAGAATAATTGGGTTGCAGTTTACAGTAAGCATACCATCTGAATGTGGAACAGCAACAATTAGCAACATCCACAGGATACAAGTAACGTGTTATGGATAGTCACCCAGTTACAGTTAACAGTAAGGATAAGAGAGTAGCATGATGTGGGTAGACACCCAGTTACAGATAATAGCAAAACAATTCAGCAAAAATACAGCATTGATGGTAGTAATGGCAAAAATGTTGAACAGATGGGTTGGGAGGTCCCAGGAACAAAAGAGGCTAGATTAGAGCGGGGCATGGAGTGGGGGGAGTATATGTAGAGGGCAGTAGAGGGTATGGGGAGGTATGAAAGGATTGCCAATCGTGAGGAGAGATTGATACATACTTATAGGTAGATGAGTTGGGAGCAGGCACATGGTGGGTAGAACAGTCTGAATCATCATGTGGTGAGAATTAGGCTAAGAGAGTAACTGAGGTATGGAGAGGTTAACTTGAGAGGTGGAATGAGCCTGGACTTGGGGGAAGGAAAGAAATTAGGGACAAGTGCAGGCTGGAAGGTGTAGTCATGTAGAAGGGAGGAAAGCCGGGGAGAAAAGGGATGCGAGTGAGGGAACATTATGAATGGAGGGCGTTCCACAGTTTGGAACAACTATATGAGAAGGCGGATTGAACGGCAGTGGTGGACCTATGGGGCAGAGCCAGGGATTTATGATTGGTGTTGTGGAGGAAGTAGTGGAAAAGGGAGGGTGCAGAGAATAGTTGTGAGGTAGGAGGGTAGTGTCCCAAACCAGAATTTGGCCATAAAGCTAGCGATAAGAGTAAGTCATTTGGATTCAAGAGATGGGAGGGAGAGGGCTTTGTAGAGATACCAGTGATGGGTCTGTGGGGTGCAGGACAGAGCAAAACCATAGAAGGAGTGAAAGAGGGTGTCCAGTTTGGTAAGGGTGGATTTGGGGGTGGCCCTATAGACTATATCAGCATAGTCAAATGTGGGGAGGATCATTTTCTGCACAATTGTGCTGCAAGCCAGTGGTGGAATGCAATTGCGGTTTTTGTATAAAGCACCAAGTTTGGGTTGCAGTTTCTTTTGGATTGCATTTACACGTACAGAAAAGTCTGATCTAGCCAGACCCCAAGGTACCTGAAGAAGGTAACACTCTCTAAAGTTGTCCCATCCAGGGTGTGGAAGATAGTGGGAGGGTGGGGCCTTGAGACTCTTGGCCTAGTGTTGAAGGTCATAAAGACTGTCTTTTGGCATTTAGGAACAGCTGGTTGGAGTGGAACCAGTGCGGAACCTTGATGACATCCTGCTGCAGTCTTGCTTCCACATCTCATTGGGAAGCACCAGAGGTGTAAAGGATGGTATAGTCTGCACACATGTGTATTTTTGCTGATATGGGCTTGTCTGAACTGTGCTATTACTCTCCTTAATGATTGTACCTTACTGTTATTATATTGTACCCGACTGTTATTATACACTCTCCCTGATATTTGCATATTGCAGGTGTTTGTTCTGATTATGAATTTTCTCCCATTATACTGTTCATTTGAGCCTGGCATTTTGTACCTCTGCTAGCCTTAATTGACTGTACTGCATTGATCTGACTGTAATGTATAATGTCATTTGTCGCTCTCCATTTGAACTGCTCGTTGAGTTTGTACTGTACCTATCCTACTTCTGTACTTAACGTTGACTGTTACTGTATTTTGTGAGACTGCATTTTCTTTGTCTGTACTTTCCCAGGTCATGCCTGACAATAGGCAGTTTTTATGCCTATCGCACCTACTTAGTTACCAAAACAAATAAATAAATAAGAGCCGGCAGTAGGTACTGTAGGTTGTTCAAGAATATTGAAAATAGGATTGGGCTGAGTACTGAGCACTGTGGGATTCCAGTATTGATAGGGAGAGTAGGGGATAGAGAGGAACAAATCTTGACTGATTGTGATCTACCTTCTAGATAGGAGTAGACATTCCTCTCAACCTCCGTCATCACAAATCAGGGACAAGGCTTAAAATGATCAGGGACAAATGACCAAAATCAGGGACACATCTGAAAAAATAGTAATATTAGTTCCAGAAGCTGTGTACGACATGCTTCTTAGTGTGGATAGCATTTACTTAATGAGAACTAGACTGTAACACCAATGGCTGGCATTATTTTGTGATTCAAATCCCTACTCACCAGTGACAGAAATGCCAAATTTAGGAGGGACAGAAGAAATTTCTGAGGCAAAATCAGGGACATCCCTGAAAATCAGGGACAGTTGAGAGGTATGGGAGAGGAACCATGTGGCAGCTGAGATGGATAGTCCGACGGCTGTTAGTTTGTGTAGTAGGAGGGAGTGCGATACTGTGTTGAAGGCCTTAGCCAAGTTGACAAATACTGCAGATGTAATCTGCCCCGATCCACACTGGTGAGTATGGAGCCAGTAAGCCGAATGAGGGAGGTGGTGGCAGAGTGGGACTTTTGGAAGACAGACAAGAAAGGTGTGAAAGAGGAGGAGACAAGATAGGGCGAGAGTTGGTAAAATACAATGTGCTCCTGTAGTTTAGCTAGGATGGGGAATAGGGTGTTTGGGCAATAGTTACAAGGGTTAATGGGGTCACCACCTTAAGGGTGAGGGATGACTGTAGAGAGTTTCTAAGTCTGAAGGAACTGAGGCAAGTGAAAACAATGGGTTTAGGGGTGCAGCCAGGAGGAGGATATAGTGTGGGTGGAGAAATAAAGGAGTTTGGAATCAAGCTCATTGGGGCTCTTGCCCTTGCATCAGTTGAGGGCCAGTAGGGCCTTGAGGGCTTCATTATCAGAGGTGAGTGAGAAGGGAAAGGGGGGGAACTATATTGGGGTTGCGAGCGGATATGTGGGATGGTGGTGGAAGCGAGGGAGAGTGGGAAGGAGTGATGACATGCAGTAGGTGAAAACGGTTTTGAAGGTTGCAGCTACAATGGGGGTGTCAGTCAGGGTGGAATTTCCTTCCTTGAGAAGTGGCATAGGGGGTTGAGTAGGGAGTGAGTAGAGGGATTAAACAACTTTAGCATATCTGGTGGCTTTGGTGCATGCATTCCCAAGGTATCGGTATCTGAGTAGCTGTGTGTTGGAGCCAGAAGCCATATAGGCTTTCCAGACAGGGTTGCGAGTGCTCATGCAGATCAGTAATTTGGCATGAACCCAGGGGAGGTGTGATCCTTTTATCCTAGTGTGTTTGAAGGGGGCATGGTGGTTCCAGATCTCCAAGAATCTTGGACAGAGGTAGCTGAGGGCGACATCTATAGAGGATACAGTGGAGATAGGTGACCAGTCTGTATGGGCTAAACCAGCTAGGAGGGGGCTAGATTTAGTGAACAAAATGAACATAGCAAAACCAGTTTGGGGGTACCTTTAGTAGGATGGACCTTACGGATGCAGTAAATCATATAGTGATCACTCAAGGAGTCTGGGAGGATGCCTTAATCAATTATGTGATGATGGTGTGAGGTGAGGGCCCAGTCTAGGAGGGTGTGGTTTTGAGTTTTGACATTGAGAAGGGTAGGCTCAGTGATTAATTGGGATGGATTGAGGGACTTAACTTCAGAACATGTTTTACTATATGTAGGTGAGAGCTAGTCCAGGTTAACATCCCCAAGGATGTAAAGCTCACTAAATGAGTCATGTGTAGTTTTTTTATTTATTTATTTAGTTTTTGTTGACCGGGAAAGAAGGACTTGACAGTTTTGCCTGTTTTCAGCCTTGTCCCAGTGGAGGGGGATACAGATGGATGCCAACTGACATTGAACCAGATTAAGCTGTTGGTGGTATTTTTAGTGAATGGGCAAAATTTGGCCAGGATGCCAGGGAAATTCCCCTTCTCTTGTGGTAGGGGTCACTGGTTTGCCTTTGGAACCATGGCTGAGTCCAGTTCGGGACAGAATCTAGAGCGAGCAGGAGACACAACAGGAGCTCCAAAAGGTGCAGATGACACCGCAAAGGGAGCTCCAAATAATTCTACTACAGTAACTCAGACCATGGACCACACCTTGATTGAGGCAGAGCAACGCTTTCATAGCTCACTAAAAAATGAATAGGATACCTCACAAGATCATTTAAAACAGGCAGAAGCAGCATTTCTAGAAGCAAAAAATAAATTGGAAGAGGAATAAAAAAGAAAGAGATTTACAGAGACTTTTCTGACCAGCTACAACCCAACACAAACTAAAGTTTTTGTTTTCGGTTCCAGGGTTCAGGACCTGCCTTTACAACAAAGCAATATAGATATGACAATATTAACCTCTCCACAACACCTGAAAAAGAATTCAGCTGGTCAGCAGACAAATCCCTAAAGGCAGCAGGATGGTTGCAAAAACCAGACAGGACATGGATGCCAGAATCGAAAATGCCAGACTCAGGAACTTGATCCCAGAACATGACAACACACCTGACTGGGAGTCGAGCCACAAAATGGATGTATCCACAGAAGCAGGTCAGGAAAATGTTATTTCATATTCTCCCCCGGATGTATCAGGGGAAATGTTTTAAGATGCCTCGCAGAATACCAGCCAGAATAGTACAAACACAGATGAAGAGTTGAGGGCTGAAGCGGAGCCAGCCACTGGTACTGCTGAAACAGAGGCAAATAAAACCTATGCTAGCTGGTTTCAGAAACCAGTAAAGCTGGCAAAACGCTGCAATGCTATACAAATAAGATATCTAGGAGGATTAGACGCTCCTCCAGAGTGGCAGTATGTGGGGAAACAGTTAATGAAACGTTCTTGGGTTTTACTCCAGGAGATGTTTAGGCCTTAATACATGCTCCCGGAGAACATACCTTTGATTTAAGCTTTTGGATGCCAGAAACTCTTGAAAGATTATGGGCCAAATACATGACCCTCAAAATGAATTCAATAAGGACACATTCCACATTATACCACTAATTCAACAGTCTTTTCGAATTATAGCAGTGTTATTCAGAATCTAAGGTGTCAATACAACTGATATACTTTTCTGGTTAGGAAAAAAGATGCACAGTTCAGGATTTACCAGAACCTGTATTGGACATAGAAGGCTCCTGGAATGGGGGCTGGAGAATTAAAGTGAAACTACAACAGAAGACTAATAACATCCAACACGTTCCAAACTGTTTTTGTATTGGGTGAGACAAAGGTTTTCTGTTTTACCCAGGACAGCCCAAAAAAATGCTACAGACGTGGGTCAATCAGACACATAAGCACAATATGTGAACCTGTGAAATGTACACATTGTAGGGAGATAGGACATGCAGGATATCACTGTCACAATTCTCCAAAATGCTCGTTGTGTGAAATAGTTGATCATTCTTTTTACAGACTGCCCAAGTGCCTCCTACAATGGGGAGGATGAGGACTTTGGAGTACAAGACTTTTATATCTTTAAAGCAGCTAGGAATATGGCAGATTATGCCCCAAAAAACAACTGCACCAACGCCGCCAGAAAGACCCTGATCCACACCTCCAAAAGAAACTGATTTTCCACAAAGATCTGCAACAGGGTTGATACACAAGGTGGGGTGGAAAGGATGAAAAGAGTCTTGGCAAGGTTGGAGGAATGGTCAAATATGTGGCAGCTCAGATTCAATGCAAAGAAGTGCAAGGTAATGCATCTGGGAAACAAAAACTCAGGGGAAGATTACACAATGGGGAGTGAGTTAATAACAACAACATCTTTCTCGAGACCTAGGAGTAATTATATCAGATGACCTAAAGGTGGGCAAGCAATATGAGAAGGCAGTAAGGAGGGCTGGGGGATGCTGGGATGCATAGGGAGAGGCATCAACAGTAGAAAACAGGAAGTTGTTATCCCTCTGTACAGACAGTTGGTGAGACCCCATCTAGAGTACTGCATGCAATTCTGGAGACCCCATCTCTGCAAAGACATAGACAGAGTGGAGGCTGTTCAGAGGAGGGCAACCAAAATAGTGCAGGTTCTGCACCAGAAGACACACGAGGAGAGACCAAAGCAGCTTAATATGTATACTCTTGAGGAAAGGAGGGGGGGGGGGCCACATAATAGAAACTTTCAAGTATCTCAAGGGAATTAACACAGCACAAGACGGTAGCATCTTTCAGAAAAAGAGATGTGCAAGAACAAGGGGGCACAGTTTGAAGATAGAGGGGAGATGGCTCAGAGGTAATGTTAGAAAGTATTTTTTCACAGAGAGGGTTGTGGGTGCATGGAACAGCCTTCCTGAGGAGGTTGTGGAGTCAGGAACAGTGGGAGAATTCAAGAATGAATGTTTTTTTTTATTTAGTTTTTGTTGACCGAGTAAGTGCACTAGACAAATCCTGCCTATTTTCAGGCACGACCCGGGGGAGGGGGATGCAGATGAATGCCAACTGACCTTGAACCAGATTAAGCTGTTGGTGGTATTCTTAGTGAATGAGGGAAATTTGGCCAGGACACCGGGGAAATTCTCCTACTCTGACAGAGGGAGTACTTGTCCAACATGACGGACGCCTCTGTGTCTACAGCAGAGCTAGCTGGTGAGGCAGGGACTTGGTCTCGCTCCTGTCTCCGATTCTGAAGAGACTATTATGGATGGACTTTTAAGTGAGAAAGTACTTACTTTGCCTGGGAATGCTTCAGTGGATGTGACTTCCTTCCCCAGCGATGTGATGACCCAGAAGGAGATCGAGGAGACGCCTCCGCTACTGTGTCAGGGAGGCTGGATTTGCTGCAGCCCGTAGTACGCTGTGGCCTGGAAGATGTCGTGACTGAAGAATGCTTGGTGGAGCGCTGAGCTGTGGAGACACTACGGGTGTTGTGGCAGGACACGCCGCCTTTGCTTGAGATGGTCTTGGAGGGGGATTGCCCCCCCGGCAGTGCCTGTAACGTCTTGTCTTTCTCCTGGGATGCCCTTGGTCCCGCTGCTACTCCAGGCTGAGTCGCCGCTCCTTACATTTACCAACGCGGCTCGGCCGCCCACGCAGAAGCAGGTACATTGTTCTGCGACAGTGCCAAAGGATCCTCCCTGCGCAACACTGGAAAATGGCAGCCTTATGTCTTTTTCGGAGATACCGCCCCGAACTGAGCCTATTTGGTCGGTAGAGAAGGCATTGCATGGGGCTGGATGGGTACAGGAACCCACAAAGGAACAGTGGGTTTCCGGTCCGTCCCCTATTCGTTCCCCTAAACCTGAGGACTTCCTGGAGGAACACCAGATGGACTGGAACTACAGGCTCTTCTGACCCTTGAGCCTGCCGTGGAATTGTCACTCACCCAGAACCCTGTGTTATCTGTTTTACAGAATACAACTTCTAATGCTTTTACTGTAGTGGAAACAATGGATTTTAAAGCTACGGACCCTGGTCTACCACTCCCTGATCAGGGAAGAACGCCACGTTCCTTTTCTTCCCTCTTTAAAGCACCTGTTGTGGCTGCTAAACAGCATAATGCAGTACGTCTTCTTTATAAAGGTGGACTACCTGACCCCCCGGATCGTGTATTCGTGGCAAGATCCCTGTTAAAGGACTCTTTGAAATTCTTTGCTCATGAGATATATGCCCTGATACATGTGTCTGGCAAATCTTCCTTCGACGTTAGTTTTCAGACTCTCGTGGACTTGAACGATTCTGGTAGAGGTACCATGCTTTGAAAAGTACTCCCTTATGGACCTCCTTTCAGGCCATCCCCCTGTCGAAATCTGCCTTCAAATTCATTACGGTTATGTTCCAAAATGAAGGTGTGGATGTATCTGATGTGGTGTACTGGCTGAAACAGTGCTGCATGGTGCAGGGCCAACCTGAAGCCATTCTGGACACTGAAAACATTTGGACAGGGGGTTGGAGGTTTTGGGTGCTGTTACACACTAATGATTTGGGCCCTGTACACCTGCCCAACTCCTTTTTTTTAGGACGTGACAGGGGAGTTTTGTTTTATCCTGGTCAACCGAAGGCCTGCTATAGATGTGGGGATCCCTCACATCTCAGTAGCGTTTGTGACAAAATTAAATGTAATAACTGTGGGGAAATGGGACATGTGGGGATTCATTGTCAGAATGTTAGTAGATGTAACCTGTGTGAAGAGTTAGGTCATCTGTTCCAGAATTGTCAGTGGACTGCCCATGCTCAAGACGACCATGATGGTGGTGCTGATCAACGCTTTGTGATCACACAAGCACAGAAAGCACGGTTACGTGCCTCTGTGGCTAAGCCTCCATCTGTTACTGGGAACTCGGCGGTGCAGCCCCTAATGCCAGCACCCTCCCCCGGAACACCATTCCTCAACCTGATAAGATTGTTGCACCTTTATCGGCACCCAACCCCCCACTAGAGGATGTCAGACCTGTTGCTCACGATGTGGACTCTGTTCCAGGTCCTAGTAATATGCCACCGCCCGTGAACCTACTGCAGGTGTGCGCCATAGGTCTCTGAGAACTGCTTCTCGGCCCTCACCACCTCCTATGAAATCCTTGTCACCCACACCCATACCCCTGTCGAATTCCTTTGAATTGCTCCAACCGACTTCGGACGACGCAGGTGGTGAGTCTGACTCATCTTCAGTGCCGTCCTCGCTCCCTGATGGCCCTGCTGATACGGGACTTCAGCTGGGTATTGGACTTTCACAGAAACGTAAGGCTAAGGTCAGACTTAAAGGGAAAAATGTAGTTGGGAAGAGAAAATTATGATGTTTCATACTTTCCTTTTGTTTCAATGGCACAGTTTACTTGCCACACTATTAATGTTAATAGTATGAAACGTGCTCTTAAGAGACGGTTAGTATTTTCTTTTTTAAGACTTTTACCATTGGGTATCTTTTTATTGCAGGATACCAGACTCCATACAACTCAAGAGATCAGACAAGCGAAAAATGACTGGCTCTTAGGCCCCTCATTTTGGTCTATAGGTCAGGACCCCTGCTCAGGCCTTGGCATCTTGATAAATATGAATGACTTTCGTCTTTTGAAACTGTTTGATCTGGTACCCGGTAGAGCCCTGGCTTTGGATTTTACCATAGGTAACTGCCCTTATCGGGTTATTAACATTTATGCGCCACAAATTAAGACGGCACGCATAGCCCTTTTTTACTTGATTCGCCCTTACCTGCACACTTCATTCTAAATTTTATTTTCTGGTGACTTTAACTGTGGTTTGAGTCTTCAGGATAAAAATTAATTTGCCACTACTAAAAAACTGTATTGTGACTCACAGGAACTAGGAAAATTAATACACACCGCCCATTTAGTTGATGCTTATTTTTCTTTTCGACAGCAACATACCCCTACGTTTCACAAGGGTAAATTAACTACCCGCATTGATTTAGTTTTCTTGTCCTGTACTTTGCAAATTATCTCAGCCATGGTGCAAGCAGTGGCCTTCTCAGATCATAGCTTGCTTTCTGTTGGTGTTGGTACTGTGACCCCCTTTTCTAAAGGGCCGGGTTCTGGAAATTTAACACCTCCTTATTGCAGGACAAGTTGTTTTTATCAGCCCTACGGTCTTTTCTTTCTGCACGCAAATCTGTGTTTATATGTTATGATGATCCGATACAGTGGTGGTTGGATACAAAACGTGCTTTGATTTCTTACCTAAAAAGGTATAGTCGTGAGAAAAGTAGGAGCCAATATTTGGACTATTTACAAAGAAGAGCGCATCTCCAATCGCTTCTTTCTTTGTCATATACAACGGGTCATGACCTTTCCCCTCAAATTCAGTTGACGAGGGCGGCTATGTTGCAATTTCAATCTCGACAATCACTGCAACTGTACCACTAACACAAATTTCATGTTACCGGACCATGGGAGGTTATTTGTCCCTTTGAATCGAACTCTCATCAGATTGTTCAGAAGACGATACTACGTCTTGCAGATTCTACGGGACCACATGTTCCACCCAAATGAGATTCAACAGATAGTTACTAGTCATATGACTGCCTTATTTTCCCCTTCCTGCTGACATAAATGACCCTACTGCCCTGTATGAGAATTTAGGGATCCTAACCTTCTACACAGGCGGTAGAGATGTATGCAGCAGGTCCATCACACGTTGAGTTGTCAGCACAATTCTCTCTGCCTTTACATAAAACTCCTGGTCCAGATGGTCTCCCGCAGCTCTATATAAAGTTCTGAGTGAACATTTAATTGTCGAACTTACCTCTGTCTTTAATTCTTTGTTAATCAGTGAGTCTATTCCTTTAGAATTTACGACCGGTGTCTTGCTCTATATCTACAAACAAAAGGGAGAAGCCCACTCTCTTGAGAATTGGCGCCCTCTTTGTATGCTAAATACTGATTTTAAAATATTGATGAAAATAATTGCTAAGCGTCTATCAGGTATAGCAGAAACTGTTCTACATTCTGCTCAATCTTGTTCTGTCCCCAACAGGAACATCTTGGATCATTTGATTCTGATCCGTGAATTGTTCTCTCACGGTTACTCGGACTCGACCTCTGGCTTTATAATTTCAGTGGATCAGTGAGCAGCATTTGATTCTGTGAACCATGATTTTTTATGGAAAGCACTCCATTTTTTGAATATACCAGCTGTCATGATCCAATGGTTACGTAAATTTTATAGGATGGCCACGGTCATGCCAGGAGTGAATGGCTGGGTAGGACCTATGATACCTGTCCGGAGAGGAGTCTGCCAGGGTTGTCCTGCGAGCCCACTATTATATGTACTGTTTTTGGATGTCTTGCTCCGCCGTGTGGACATGCTCCCACAGATACATGCTGTTTCGTGTTCTGCAACGATAGCGCCATACAAAGCACATTGCATATGCAGATGATATCTGCTTTTGGTATGGATTAGGTTTCGTGATGGCCTCCTTAAAGGAATGTTCCTTATTTGGTAAATACTCAGGAGCAAATTTGAATTTTGGAAAAAGTGTTGGTATACAGCTGGGTTCCAATATTGTGCCGATAAGGAATATTGGCCCATTGCGGATTGTAGATGGCCCAGTACGTATATTAGGGATTTATTTTGGCACTAGGGATGCTGATGTCTATAATTGGACTTCTAAACTGCAACAGGGTCATTTGAAGGTAGCCTCCTGGAATAGGGGTCAGATTGGGAAGAAAAAAGAGTATATTTGATTAAGACATATTTACTTTCACTGTTTCTTTATGTTAGCTACGTATTTCCGATTCCAAAACAATTGGAGACGGCGATTCTTAGCCTTTTTTTTCAGGCATTATGGGGGAGCAGGCTGAACCCGATAAAACGGGATGTCACCTATCTACCCATCACAGAAGGCAGTGTTAGCATGACTAACCCCTTTTTGTTGTTTTCTAGTATTTTTTCATGGCAACTCTAAGACCGCTTTTGATCAATTCACAGAAGGGATGGGAAGCATGGTTCTATGATTCTTGTAAACTCTGGTTTCACCAATGGGAACATAACTCCTCATGATTTTATGCACTGGAGACACGCCACCTTATGTGAGGCATACGCTTTCACTTGAAACAATGGCGAGTCACCCCACAAATGCTTATTACTAATTCGCATAAAGCCATGTATAAATTACTTCTCTCTCTGTGTGTGAGACACAATCTCCTTTGTAAAATGCTCAGCCCAATATTGCCCTTCTCTGATTACTTTGTTACGTTGTGTGTGAATCCCTATACATATGTGGGACTTCCATTGGTTATCCTGCCACGAGCGAATCAATGTTAAATCAAACCATAAACACAAACAGTTTCAAGACAGAATGTGTTCTAGGCCATCCTGTAATAATGAATTAGAAACTATTTCTCATTTATTTTTTGATTGTCCCTTCATACGACTATGGTGGGTTTTTCTGGCCCAAAAGTGGGGTATGCCATTGATTAAACTTGTCTCTTATCCAATGATTATGTATGGAGCATTCCTCCCTCAATGGTCTTTGTGGAACACTGATACCTTAAATCTTATTTTTGTTATAATTAAATGGCATATTTGGCTGGCAAGATGTCAGTTCACCCTACAGCAGAAAATATGTACGTATTTAGAAATTGAACAAAAAATTGTGAAGGATTTAAGAGCTGTTTATGCACATGAACAGGTATCTCTTTCAGGACCTGGTCTGTTTGCTCTTTGGAAAGCACTACCTTGGATAATGGACTCGGATGCCCCTGTGACTTAAAGGACTTTGTTATTTCAATGTTGTAACCTTAGTTTTTCTTTTTGGTTTTTTTTCTCTCACTATTTTTTGGCATGAATCCTGCTGTATAATGCCTTAAGTTTTACCTGTTTTGTTTTTCTTGTGTTTTCTTTACTGCATGTTACCTGATTTCTTGTTTCAATAAAACTTTCCCCTACTCTTTTTGATAAGTGCCATGGGATCTTTAACATCCACCTGAACTACCACCAATCCAGGCAGATGGGACCTCAGTTTAACGTCTCATCCAAAAGACGGCACCTCAGAAGTGCAGCACCCCTCTCATGCTGCACTACAGTGTCAGTACTAGGATATTAACCCAAGTGCTAGATGTGGGAACTGAATCCACAACCCTCTGATCTCCCGGCCTCAGAGGTGAGTGTGCCACCTGCTGAGCCACTGACACTGTTGATTAACTAGAATCTGCAGCTTATCCATCAGGTAGGGAAATGGGCAGACTAGATGGGCCAAGCGGTCCTTATCTGCTGTCAAATTCTATATTTCTATATTTCCCCCATTAGCACCAGTAACTAGTGCACAAAATCTACCAAAGGAAGATACAGCAGCTCCAATAAGCCATAAAGTAATGCCCCCCCCCCCCACCGGCACCCATACCAGAGCAATTCAACTCAGACTTCACAACTGTACTTTCCAAAGGGAAATCTGCTCCACCTGTGGAAACACCAAATCAGACCATCACCACAGAGAACAGATTCTCTGTTCTACAAGACAACAACCCGGGGAAGGATTTGGATTCAGATACTGCCTCCTTTACATCCACACAGATGGAAGTAACCTCGGAATTAGAACAACCAGAGGAGGTGGTCAGTACTGCGAAAAAGAAAAAGAGAAGAATGGGTTTACGATTCAGTCTCAGGAATATGTTGTCAAACCCACCTACCTAAGTCCCTCACCAATCTATCAAAACATTAAGATCTCATGATAGCTAGTTTGAATACAAATAGCATTCTTTCAGAGAAAAAGAAACTAGCTACCTTTTCCCTTTTCTCCAACTATCAGTACGTTATGCTGTAGTCTTTCTATGTGATACACAGCTTCATTCCTTGGCAGAAATACAACCTACCTCAGAAACATGGATCTGGGGTGCAAGTTATTGGTCCATTTGAAAAGAACTTTGCAGTAGTCTGGGTATCTGTTTCACAGATCCTAGTGTGAAAGTCTCTCAACTGTTGAATATAGCACCTAGCAGAGCTCTACGGCTGGATATTCTGTGGACTTTAGATTAATCAATATTTATGCCCCACAGATAAAAACAGAATATACTGAGCTGTTAACAACAAAACAGACTTATTTATATACAGCAAGGAACATCCTTTTTGGTGGAGACTTTAATATTAGTAGAACCAGACTAGATAGAGGGGGAAAAAACAACCAAACTATTTTGTGATACATGCTTTTTAAACCTTCTATTGTCTCACACAGGTTTATGTGATGCCTTTATTGACAATAATCAGCAGGCATCACATACATACAGTATGTCAGAGGTTTACTATCCACCAGGATTGATTATTGATTTCTCACACCTACACTCCAATGCCAAAAAAAGTCATCCCTGTAGCAACATCTGACCATGGGCTTTTATGTGTTACAATATCCAACTTAAAAAATATTTTAAAAGGACAAGGGTACTGGAAATTAAATCTGTCTTTATTAGACATTCCGATAGTTGCAGAAGGATTCAGAAGTGTGTTAGAGGCCAGAAAATCAGTATTCTTTTTATATGAGAATATAGATGACTGATGGGAGGACATCAAAACAAATGTAAGGGACTAGGTACTACTGTATTCCAATTTATATGCCTTACTATATATAACTAATTCCGGGTTGCCCCTGAAAAAGGGACCTTTGGGGCTCAGTGGGCCTACCCGGTTAACAAAATTTAATAATAAATAAAATATAAATAAAATATTTTCAGCAGAATGGGAAAATTAATGGGAAAAGGAAAAAAGGAGAATAAGAGAGTTTAAGACTACAACTATACCACCTACAATCGAAACAATATGAGGGGAAATCAGAATTATTACAACAGATCCAAATTCTCAAAGAAAAATCATTGACTATTCACTATAATAGAATGAAAACTTTAGAAACAGAGCAGAAATTTGGCATGCAAGGCAAGCAAGCACATACAAATCCGTATGAAAGTTGTAAAAATCAAAGGGAAAAAAAATATATTAAATACCTAATTTTACAAAATGGCAATATAACCACAGATAGCAGGGACATCATAACAGAGATTAATCAACATATAGCAGAATTTCTTTGGATACAGAAATGATGGGTGAGATTATACAAGAGTGGTTAAATAAGTCTGAACTCCATAAAATACCAGAATGTAACAAACTTTTTTAACATTACCTATAACTGAACAGTAATTAGGCTAAGTTATGCAACATTTGACTACTGGATCTGCACCAGGCAAGGATAGTCTCCCTAATGAACGTCAGCATTATTTCTTTCACATATTAGGGACAGAACTGGTTCACATGTACTGTACAACTGTTGTTTACAGGTACATAAACTATCTAGCAGCATGTATGAATGACTTATCATTTTATTACATAAAACAGGAGATAAAGGTTTACGTGCCATTTGGAGGCCTACTACACTACTAAACTCTGACTGTAAAATACTAAAAAAATTATTAAAGGAATAATGTCTGACAGGGTGGGGGTTATGCTGGGATAACATCCCACCTCGGGTGGTTGGGCCTGAGGCTACCGGCCGAGGGCATCCAACACCCAAGAAGGGATGTTATCCCAGCATAACACCCATACTGGAGGGCATTATTCCTATTATACAAGGGCTTACTGTTTTACACAGAAAAAAAATTAAATTATTTTTTTTAGTGTTTAAAAATATTTTTTAAGAGAAACAATCATCAAGCTCCAGGAGGTCATCATCAGCAGGGATGTTATGCCAGGATAACATCCCTGCTGTGATGGCCAACTGACCAATCAGAAGCCAGGATTCTTTCTTGCCATTGTATAATAAGTATTAGACTCTCAGAAAATCTGGAGACTCTAATTCACCTGGCACAACTGTGTTCAGTACCAGGGAGAACAATATCTGATGGTTTAATTTTACTCTGAGAAATAATGGAAAAGGGGAACTCCGAAGAAATATCGAGTTTTTTAATTAGTTTGGATCAGTCAAAAGCTTTTGACAAAGTTAATCATTCCTATATTTGGCAGTGTTTAGCACAATATGGATTACCTATGGAGTTTATTCAGTGGATCAAAGCATGTTATGAACTAGCTACAGAATGCCGCTATGTTAATGCATGGATGGGTGAGGCATGTAACATTTTGAGATGGGTAAGACAGGGTTGCCCTCTCAGCCCTTTACCATACATTTTAACCCTAAAGCCTTTGATAAGATGGATAAATAATGAAGAACAAATCAGGGGCTCTCTGGGCATAGTGAAGACACAGAAATGAAAACTATTGCATATGCTGATGATATATGTCTATTTTTAGCAGACCAAAAATCCTCTCAGACAACAGAAGTAATATTGAAGGAAATTACTAAGGGCACAGGCTCTCAGATAAACCTAGAGAAAAGTAAATGTCTGAACACTGGAATAAACCGGCATGATATTACACACATTATGAGTATACCAGTCTTGAATGTTTTTCATAACATTTTAGGCATCTATTATGGAATAGAGAACATAGGACTCTATAATTGGGAATACGTGATAAAAGAAGCAACGGAAAAAGTAGCAAGATGGAACACCTGGCATATGGCAACCTCCCCCCCCCAAAAAAAATGAGTGTTTATGGTACAAACTTTTTACTAAGCATGTTTTTACATTTATGTGTAGTTTTTCCTCCCCAAAGCAATTGGAAACCATAATCTATAGTATATTTTTTCAGTGAGTTTGGGGAAACAGGTTAAACCCTATTAAGAGAGGGATTTTATACATACCTATTAAAGAAGGGGGATTAGGAATGGTGAATCCCATTGTTTCCTTTTTTTTGTATGTTTTGTATGGCAATAGTAAACTGTTGTTAGGTAGCTCCCAAAAATCCTGGTCTCCCTGGATTATATACCAGGTACATCCATGGCTTCAGTCGTGGGACTTACAACAAGCAATCTCAAAACAAAAATCTTTGTTAGGTCTACCCCCGTATCTACATTATTGCTTTGGAAAACTTAAAACATGGCTGATACCAAAACAATCACTTCTTAAAATGTCTAGGAAGGAGATGTATGGGATATTATGGCAGTAATTTTCTTAGAAACCCCATCTTTTATTAATAGAACAAACTCCGACATAAAACAGATTACAAGTATGATAATGCATCCCCGAAATCCTGAGCATATGTGGGACGTATTATGGCTATGTGTATATGAGAAACTTACTGTATGAAACAATTTAAAACACAAAGATCACAGCAAGGATGTGCCCTCGAACAGATATAGTAATCAAGTTTATGAAACTATGCCACATCTCTACTTTTAATGTCCCTGTATACTAGCTTTTTGGGTTATAGTAGGCAAGCAATGGAAGAAATCACCTTTAGTGCATATAGCGCAGTGGTTTAAGGCTATGAGCTGCAAACCTGGAGACATGGGTTTCAATCCCTTGTTCCCCCACTTGCACACTGTGTGACCCTGAGCAAGTCACTTAACTTCCTTGTGCTCCCAGTTGCATCTGGAAACAATCTTCGGCTTAGTGTGCTATTCCTGGTTAAACAACCTTCCCTTCCCTTCCCTTCCCTTTTAAGTTACTTACTCCTGACATCTGGGTATTCTTCCCGGAGCCTGTGTGAAGTATGAACCCAACACAATACATATCTTTCTATTGGTTTTTAAATATTGTATATGGCACAGTAGATGTCATCTTAATTTAAAACAGAGATCCATTTCACCAGAACAATTATTCTGGATTGTGCAATGGATTAAAAATTTGTGAAATCTGATTTGCTAGCTGGCACCTCCTAGCCGTGATAAATCCTGACATTACCAACGGTAAGAGGTGCCAGCGAGCTGAACATTTAGAACCTAGAAGCTGTATCGATCCGAACCCCAAAAAACGCCAAAAGAGCTGCCATCTTGCCTGACCTCTGAAAACCACCAGAAAAGCACTGTAAAACAAAATGAATAGCAGCTTAAACTTTTTTTAACCCCACAGAGTTAGATGCTAAAATCACTACCTTTGCTTTACTGTGGGTGTTGGCTCTGTCTTTGCTGTCTCTGCAACTCGCTTCTAGCTCACCACTACCCATCTCCAGAATTTTTTCCTCAACTTAAAGTGCGGCACCAGCTCGTCCATGCCACCCAATATCACTGGTCAGGTAAACACTGTCATCAGTCCTGAAGTGGAGAAAGTATATTGTAATGAGAAATGAGGGCTATAAGTTGTATGAATCTCTCCCAAAAAGGGGAGCTGTAAAGTCGGGCATGCGCTTATGAATATGCATGAGCGCATGCATGTCCGGTTTCACTTCTCCACTTTTCAGTGCTTATTTACACAAGTTTAGGCCTCGTTTCTTATTAAGACACACTTTCTCCCTTTCATGATTATTTGTTGACACTGTTATGGTATACATTTAGTGGAAAGTGTTGCTTTTAAATTTTTTACAGTAAAAGTCTTCTTTGGCTGTGTCTCGCCTCTCAAACATGTGACCTCCACGGTCACGGACAAAGCAATTCCTCCACGCCGCACTGACCTCGGGCATCCCAATGGGAGAATGCACTTACTGTACCTGCATGAACCGGTGTGTGTGTGTGTGTGTATGTGTGTGTAAAACTTAAACTATAACAACTGAAGCTTCACACACACCGAGGGATGGGGGTGGGATGGGGGGTGATATAATTTTACCTGTCAACAGGGAGCTATTTTTTGTGGTGGAATAATAAATGTAATAAAAATGATTAAAAGTAGGAAACACTCTATTTTTCCTTACATTTTTGTCACAAAAAAATGAAGGGGGACATTGTATAATCACAATAAACCACTCCAGGATGTGGGTGATGCTGGCATTTACCCATGCCTGTCATGGTCTGATCACTTGGCCTTTGGCCTCGTGACTGAACCACACCAAGTGTGGGTAAACCCAGCATCACCCACACCCTGTTGTGGTTTATTGCTTAAATATTCA
The DNA here is from genome assembly GCA_016271365.2 of Neoceratodus forsteri. Taxonomy (NCBI): domain Eukaryota; kingdom Metazoa; phylum Chordata; order Ceratodontiformes; family Ceratodontidae; genus Neoceratodus; species Neoceratodus forsteri. The sequence continues at coordinate 290,996,714 of CM057453.1, read as the reverse complement.
TAGAACCATTTGCAAAATATGAAGGAAGGAGAAGGCAAAACTTTCTCCAACACTCTTTCACACATGGTGGAGAAATATAGATTGGTTAGACTAAAAAACGAAGGCTACATTCCTCTTATGCTTTAAAAAACAGAGAAAGGTAATATGGTATGACATAATACTTTTTAAGTTCTTATTATTTGATCTGAATAACACCATCATGTGATCTTCAACAGGTTTTGCATTAGGATTTGAAAGTCTTAATAACTCCTACTCTTAAGTAGTGTGGGGGGGGGCAGAGTTAGTATGTCTTAATACTTATTTTGAGTTTCTTTAGGACTTATTTGATTCTTTTCCATATTACATATGTATAGTATTATGCTTTTTTGGAAGAATGAACAGGGAAGAGGGTATGACTCAATACCCATTTTGTCAAACTCCTATATTTCTTTTCATGTGAAGTTAACATGTTTAGTATTATGATTTGTTTTTGAAGACTTATTAAAAAATTCCCTTACTCTCCAGTAGAGGGAACTGCTAGCCATCAAGCAAAGATGGCTGCCTTGGTTGTAGGAAATGCTGGAGAAGTACAACAGTGTGCTGCTTCTCCCATGGATATTTCCATACCTGAACTAAAAGACAACATTGAAGTAGATAATTTCTGGTGCTCTTTGCATTCCATTTCTGCACCTTTGCTTCCGTTGGTTTCCTCTGTGGCGCTGCCGACTTCATGAACATCTGATGAATTGATAGCAGACTACACAGCTGCACCTCCTTTAGCTGAACCCCTGCTCCAGTAGGGCATGCAAGATCAAACAGACTTACTGTTGCTGCTTTTGGAGGAGCTGGACACTTGGATGGAGTATACATCGCTGTGTGAAGACACCGGCTTGCTGCCCGAATGGATTTTGACCCCCCTCAGACTATTCTGTACCGCCAGCCTCTCACACAGACCTCTGCAAGGACTTGGCTGCTGTTTGGGACTCTGTGGTGGTTTCTTCCAAATGCTCAGTGCTCCCCAGATCACAGGGTTGTCTCCCCAGTGTTTCTACTCTGCCCGTTCCGGATTTGGGACACTATTCCATTGTTTGTGACAACAGTGGTTAATGAGCCAGCTTTTTGTGCTTCCCTGGCTAATGAACTATCAGTGATTTTGACTACTACTACTGTTCCGATGGTAATGATACTGCCAATGCAGCTCACATCGGCTCATCTTATTTCCAGCAAGTTATTGCCTGCCCTGCCCCTGACCGTGGATCCTCTTGGGTCGGAGTCCCAGTCAGCAGTCCAGACACGGTATTCTTGCAGAGGGTGCACCCTCTTCTTGGGAATCAATGGAGCACAGTCTAATACCACAAATGGTATTAACTGGCCTCATGGCAGTTTTTTTTTTCAGTTTCTATTTATGCTGCCCCTGCCACCAGCACACCAATGCATTGGGAGTCGACAAGGCATCCCCAAAGCTGTCGTCCCCTCCTTACCTGGAGCCCAGTAGCCGAGGTTGTCCCTCATGGAGCCATGGCTGTACCCCCCAGGTGGGGATGAGGTGGGGCTGCTCATGCCCCTGAATCCTTTAGTTTTGTTGGGACGCCAAGACATGGGACAGGCAGGGGAGATCTGGATCAGTGTAGTGTGCTCTGTCTTCCCAGTATGCTGGGGCCAATTTCTGGTTTTCTGCCTGAAGAATGATGTGCACTGTGACATCAAGGTGCATACGCCGATGTCCAACATGCCTCCCCCCAGATCTGGACTGGTGCTTGCTGTGTCACTGGCATCCACCAGAGGCTTGTCAAGCACCAAGCCTTACCTCAGCCTTTCCCTTGGAGAAGGCAAGCAGTCCTACAGATGCTCAAGCCTTCTCTCCCAGCCAGCCCTTCGATTCCCCAGGCTTGTTCGTGAACCAGAGTCACTGGCATCATGAGCGGTAGCACTACTGCTGCACCAGTGGGCTGGCCCCCACAGCAGTTTTTGATGCAGCCTCTTCTCCAGTCATAGAGACTTCCATATTGCATCCCATTAAGACAGCCACCACTGATTCTGCCAGCATGGCTCCTTTCTTCAAACAGACTTTTTCCTTCAGCCCTCTCAGTGGGACATGGTGCCTTCTTAGCCATTGCAGGTGGATGTTGGATTGAATAAGGGGATTCCTCAGGGGTTGCTTCCTGAGCTGCTCAGGATAGACCTTGCTATGGTTCCAGAGCTGTTGCCCGCAACTCAGGTGGTGGGGGGACTACTCAACCACTTCCCCACCCTGGTCAGCCACTTGTCAGGTGACCACTGGAGTGGGTTGGAGCCCGGACAAAGTTCTCTAATGGGCTGGCTAGATGATTGGGCCAGATGGCAAGTCCTGGATTCTGAACCTAGCTCACATGCCTGATTATTGCATTGATGCGTGTGACAGACTTGATCAGGGGAACCCCTTAAGTGTTACGGCTCCTTCTCAGTACCTGCATCAGTCACCTTTACAACCCAGGCTCAAGGCTGTTGCTCCTTCATTTTGGTCTCCTGAAGCCACCACCCAGGCTGCCACTCAACAACCAGAGCACCCGGTATTGACTTCCATGGCTCCTGCATCAGAACCTCAGTGCCTTTCAGGGGCTTTGCCCGAGACTCTGTTCAAGTTCAGATATCTATTGGGCTCAGCCTGTTCCTGTCCCTTGGTGAAATGTGATCCATCTTAAAAATATTGGGATGGAAGAGTTCCCCCCTGACCACTCTTTCTTGGTTGAAAAACATTTAATGTACTTCCTGGGTTTTGTGCCCATGGACATCTTCGCTATCATTTATGTTTTTGGTTCTCTCTTCTATGACATCAGCTTTCAGCTTCATTCCTCACTTGATACATTCTGGATGAAGTATCATTCATTATGATACTTGGAGCTCTGGATTTTGTTTCAGGCCATCTCCCTTACCAGACCCAGTACTTGTATGGTGACCATGATGTTCTGGAATGAGGAAGTGGCCATCCAAAATGTGACCTACTGGCTGCAGCAATGATGCAAAGTGCTTGGTAGCCATGAAACAATTTTATACAAGTATGGCATATGGACTGGGGGCTGGAAATTTAAAGTGCAACTCTGAGCCATGGACTCTGGACTTTCCCATATGCCAAATAGTTTTTTTCGGGTCGTGATCGAGGGGTCTGTTTCTATTCAGGACAAACAAAGGCATGTTTTAAATGTGGCTCTTTGAATCACCTCAGTGACATCTGTGACCAGCGGCTTTGTAGCCCCTGTGTGGAATGCAGACACATCACAGCCCAATGTATGAATCACATGAAATGCAATCTTTGCCAAATGGATGGACATTCCTTTCGTGATTTCCCCTGGACAGCTCACAACAAGCCTGACAGCACCGCACCTGGGGGTTTGACTGTTCCATCTAAGCTACCCGATGTGGGCCCGCCTTCAGCCCTTCCATAACAGCAATCCCCTAAAGTAGTTCCTGCCCTGCAACCCACTTTGGATTGTCCCTCACCAGTCGAGACTGCAGTGATACTTGCTCACCCATCTCCAGACCCTGAATCTGTGATACCTGCATTGTCCACCACGTCTGCAACATCTTTGCAGACTGCTCTGAGCTCTTTGACTCCTTTGGACAGTCCTGATCTTTCTTCAATACCACCTCCACCCTCTTTTGTGGATGTTCCTCACAGACAGTCCCTTCAGAACCAGATGCCTCATGAAGGACAGCAGCCAGAACTTCCTTAGACTCTCCCTGTCCAGAATAGATTTCCCCTGCTTGCTCCCTCTAGAAATGAGGGAGAAACAGATGTGGATGTTGACTCTCATGCCTCTTTCTCCATGTTGCTCTGGCTGACAGGCTCTCCTGATGCAGATGACGAAGCCCCGGTTTCGGTGACTCCTCGTAAATGGAAGGATAGACCCTCACCAGGTTCGAAAGTTACATTTAAAAAGAAACATATGCAACCACCTTAGTGGTGGTGTTTCAATGTTCTGAAGCGTTGGACCCTTTTTTCCTTTCTTCTTGAATGAGAGTAGTGACACTTAATGTCAACAGCATTCTCAACCTCCTTCGCTGGAAGGTCATTTTACAGGTCCTGCAGGATTCCCACACTGACCTCATCTTTTTGCAAGATACCAGGTTACGCACCATGGTGGAGAGCACCACTACTCAAAAACTTTGGATGCCTGGACTCTCTTATTTCTTTCTGGGCACTGAGAAATGCTCAGGAGTTGCCATATTGTTTAATAATCTTTCTCCTACTGTTACAAGGGTGCTACGTATGCACCCAGGTCGGGCTTTCCTGCTTGATTGTCTACTCAATGACTCCGCTTTTCATCTGATTGTTATTTATGCCCCAAAGTCTAGATTTGACATGGTTATGCTGTTTAAATCACTTTACCCTTATTTATGTACCTCAAGGATGATTATTCTGGGGGAGATTTCAATTGTCCTTTATATCTCAGGGACAAAGGGGCTCACACGAATAAGCTGTTTTGTTATTCCTTGTGCTTGCTTGCAGACCATTTGCAGGGAGTCCCACCTGGTTGATGCTTTTGGTGCCCTCCATCCTACCGGTGGGTTCACGTGCTATCAAACTCAGTTTGTGACCAGAACTGATTATGTGTTTGATTCCAACAGATACTTTATTTTGTCAGCTGCAACCTTCCTGGTTGCACTTTCTGACTATATGCTTCTAAGTGTTTCTTTTATCCTAGACCCCAGTGCTATGCCTCAGAAGTTCTGCTGGAGGTAGAACAATGCCATCCTGTAGGACTCTTCCTTTCTCAACTCCCTATGATCTCTTTTATGGGCTCATGTGTCAGTCCTGGACCTCTGCTCAGACATAACGCTCTGGCGGGAACATACCAAATCCTCCATGAAGGACCTAGCAAAGAGACATTCTCAGTTCGTAGGCAGGGCTAAATACCTTGCTTACCTCAACAACTGTACTGCCCTATTTAATTAGCTCTCATTACAGGCTGAGTGGGGTTTATCCCTGCAAGCCCAGATCCGAGCTGTCACGGACAGAATAAAGAGCTTTCAGTATGACAGGGTTAAGTCACTAACCTTTCAACGTACTTATGGGACCCTGAGTAGACACTTAACTGGAGATGTCTTCCAGAGTTGTTTTCATTAGGTTAAGGTCCAGTACATGATTTCTTTAACTGATACAGAAGGTTTGGAACACTTTCCTCATTCAGGGATGCTTAAGATAATCTAGGCTTTCCTGCATGACTTGGTGGGCACCCATTTTCCCCTTGGGGATTTGACGGCAGATTTTTTGTACTCCTTTCACTTGCCACAAGTGATGCCAGTGGATAACGATTTGCTTACCTGGCCATTTGCTGAAGGGGAAGTTCTCTCTGCTATCCATTTGTTATGTAAATGAATCTCCCCTGGGACTGATGGTCTCACGTCTGAACCATATCAGTTGCCATCTCTGCTGGCACCAATACTCACTTTGGTGTTTAATACCATCTTGGGTCATATGTTCATTTTAGTGTCTATTACTGAAGCCCTTCACATTTTTTATTTAAGTCCAGTGACCGGTGGCTCCTTAAGAACTGGACACTGATTTGCTTTCTTAATACGGATGCAAAACTTCTTACAAAGATATTCTGCACTCATTTAGCGCATATTTTTTCCTCCATTGTTCACTCTCTCCAGTCCTGCTCCATTCCTGGGTGTATAATTCAGGATAATCTTTGGCTGGTTTGAGACTTGATTGCCACCTGTCACTCCCACCAGAAAGGATATTTACTTTTTGTGTAGGACCAGGCTAAGGTTTTTGACATGGTCTCCCATGACTATCTTTTTCTGGTTTTGCAGAAGTATGGTTTCTCTAGGACTTTTATTAATTGGATCCATTTGTTATATTCCCACTCCTCCATAATCCCCAGTATTAATGGTTGGTGAGGACCCCAGGTTTACCCATGCTGAGTGGTCTACCAAGGATGCCCATTGAGTCCACTGCTTTATATTCTCACCTTGGACCCCTGTTGTGAGCGGTGATGGAGGCTCCACCCATTTTGGGTATCCTTCATCCTCTTACCTCATGGCCTGTTAAACTGTCAGCTTATGCTGATGATATGTATTTATTCATCAAAGATATCCCCTCCAGTGAGCAAGCTGTTCAGCTACTGATGCACGTTGCCTCACTTACTGGATCTAGGTTTAATTACTCAAAATATAGAGTACTCCCCATAGGATACACGGGTCTTTTCCCTCGACTATTGGTGGCATTGGTGGGTCCCAAGACATGGTCAGAATTCTGGGTATTTATTTTGGGAGCTCCAATTTTGCCTAAGTTGAATTGGACTCATGCAGCGGAAACAGGAGCAGCCTGAGTGGCCCTTTGGAAATCTTGGCAACTGTCCAAGAGAAAGAGGGTGGGGGTGGTAAAAACTTCTCTATGCCTGATCTTCCTATTTGTTAATGCCATTTTTCCCCTTCCTCTTCAATTGGAAACCAGAATTTATTGCATTTTTTTACTGTGATTTAGGAGAGTAGGCTTAACCTGGTTAAAAGGGATATCCTATGTCTCCTCTTTGATAATGGTGGTTTGAACATGGTGCATCTGTTTTTTTATAGAGTGTTTTTCAGTTTAATATAGCACCCTGGATAATAGGCGCTCCTACCCACTGGAAAGAATGGGCGCTAGTTTGGATGACATCCCTTCAATTGGAATGGAATAAGCCTTACTCCCTATTCTGACCTGCTAGTTGTTTTCCAGCATTTTTAGCACCCTTTTTATCCTTTATTAAGTGACACCATTTGTCCTGGGACTTAATCCGTACTCAGCATAGGAAAGCATTTTATAAAGCATTGCTTCCCACAGATGTGGCAGTCATGCCAGCAGTCGCTCCTGTTATTAGATGACAGGCTTTGCTTTAATTGAATGATCTCTTTTTTCGTCCTCAATATTGGGATGTCACATGGCTGTGATGCCATGGTAGACTTAATGTCAAAGGCAATAATAAACATGAGAACATCACAGAACGATTCTACCCCAGAGATTGTTGCCTAGATACAATTAAATCAATTCAACATTTATTTTTTGACTCCCATTTCTTAGCCATTTTTGATCCTTTTTGGCTACTGCTTGGGCAGATCCCTTTTGGCATTCCCTTACTTATGATGCCCTTGTGTATGGGTTCATATCTGGCAGGACCTCCAAACATGATCCTTCTGTGTTGCTCACAATTGTTTCCTGTCTTAAAGTGGTGATATGGAGAGTTAGTTGTAAATTGGTGTTGTAACAGCAGCTCTTGGATCATACAACCATGTTGCGGATGGTGGAATCGGTCCTCCACAGCCAATGTGCAGAGTAGCATTCCAGGCTCCCCCAGTTGGTGTGGATTCGCTGCTGGAAACATTGCCCATGGTTATTGTGTTTGTGGGTATTTTTTGTGTTTTTGTTGTTTTAGTTTTGTTTTTCCTGGTAGGACTGTGGTTTGTGGGTTACTGTTCCTAAACTTGTGAACCATAGAAACCTGCTATCAGAAATGGACCATTCGGCCCATCGAGTCTGCCCTGAAGAGATATCCCACCCTCCCACCCTTTTACTTCCCTCCCCACTGCCCTCTCTCTCCTCCCTGCCTAGTCTCATGTAGTTATCCCATGCCCGTTTGAATTTTTAGTTTTTATGGTTGATTTAGTATGCTAGTTTTTTGTGTGTGCTTGTTTTATGATTTCTGTATTGATTTTTTTCTGTTTCATTTGTCTTTTTTTTTTTTCTGTACCATTACTGTTTCATTTCTTAATAAACATCCACCTGAACTACCACCAGAACAGGCAGATGGGACCTCAGTTTAACATTTCATCTGTAAGACGGCACCTCAGGACTGCAGCACCACCCTCATGCTGCACTACAGTGTCAGTATTGGGATTTTACCCCAAGTGACTGGTGTGGGGTTAGAACCCACAGCCTTCAAATCTTCTGGCCTCAGAGGTGAGTGTACAACCTGCTGAGCCACTGGCACTGCCAATGCCAATGGTAGTGATAAGTTCTGAGACAATGATGAGGGGAGATCAGGGGGATAGTATACGCCAGCTATAAATATGGGTAGAGTGCATGGTAAGGAGAGTTTTACGAGGATAGGTTCAAATATAGAGTGGGAGGAGATTGAAAGCACAGGGGAAAACTGGAGGTTGGATTAGAGATAAATGGCTACACCACTGCCCTTACTGGGCCTATCTTGATGAATAATAGAGTATCTGGAGCATATTTGGAATACAGCAGCTCTTTCCTTTCCTTTTCTGTCCTGTTCTGTCCTTTCTCTTTGTTGATCGAGTAAGTACACTGGCAATAGAAGCCTTTTTCAGTCACGACCTGGGTACAAATGCACAGATAAAATATACAGTCATCATAATACATGAACAGCAGGTGATAACAATTTGAACAGAAGACAGAACAATATTTACATGATTACAAGTCATCGTATACAGCAGGGGAAGAGATAACAATATATACAGTGCAATATTCACATGATTTTGATTACAGAAGGTGCAAAAGGGTGGGACAATATGTTTGAAAACAGTAACACTTTAGGATGGAATAGAAAAGGGAGTGCTGGTGGTAATAGGAAACAAGGGTGGAGTGGGGTGGGTTAGAGGAAACATTGACGTGACAGAGGAGGAGTAATGAGCTTTCAGAAGATTTGTAAAGGCAGGGGAAGAGGTAGTTTTTCTTTTGGGAGGAGAATTGAATTTAATATGGAGGCAGCACAGTAGGAAAAGGATCATTGGCTCATACTGGTGCGAAACAGCAGGATGACAATGTTGTGGGAGGAAGTCTGGGAGGTAGGGATATTAACAAGAGCGACCTGCCTGGCTAGGTAAAGTGGGTTGCCAGTATACAAAATGTTATTGATAAGAGAGGCAAGAGCAAGATTTGCTTCGAGTTTTCGAGGTAGCCATTTGAGATGGTTGAGCACTGTGCAATGGTGGGTGCTGCAGCTACAGCCAGAGGCAAATTTAGCTATGTTATAATAGAGAGTATGCTTTTTTTGTAGGGCAGAGCTCGAATAGAGTAATGGAATAATTCAGGAGGCTTTATTTTATTTTTTATTTTATTTTATTTTGACAGCAGTTTGGAAGACCTTTGAGCCATAGGCTCATTTACAAAGGTACCTTGTCACAGTAAGACAAAAAAGAAAAAAAAAAACACAGTAGAACAGTAACTTAAGACAGCAATAAGTACAGAGATACAACAAGTTGGTACAGGCAGGATTGATGCAACAATAACAGAGTTAGGCTTGTCCTCAGTGTGTATGAAATGAATTGTGAATGCAAGATATTAACTACCATTGAACCCTATTCCCAAGCATAAAAGGGATTGCATATGAACTGTCAGTCTGTTTACCATGTGGTTATTTGGCAACATCTTAAAGGAAAGTTGTCATTTGCAGAAGTGGAACCTTACCTTCGGTTAAGCTTTTTGAGAAAAGCATTTTTTTATCCAGGAAAATAATTTAATTTAAGAACAAAAGTCTGCTACCAGTATGGTGGACTATTGACTCCATTAACTGTAAGGTGTGATCAAGACTCCGCGCTCAATACAAATGTATTGAAGTGCAGGGTGTGGTGCCGCACCTTTACAGTTAGTGGAGCCGCCTGATAGTCCACCATACTTCCGGGTAGTGGACTTTTTGTTCTTAAATTAAATTGCTTTTCTGGACATAAAAAAAAATATGCTTTTCTCAAAAAAGCTTAACCAGAGGTTAAGGTTTGCAGGGGCAGGAGCCCCTGCAAACGATAGCTTTCCTTTAAATGTTTCTGAGAGCTGAAGTAACTGGAGAAAGGCTGTGCATGCTTCAAGCATTTGTAAGGGGGCTCCCAGCAAGTTGTAACATTGTATACCCCTAGACCAGTGTTCCCACCACATCCACATAACAGGGGGTACAGCGTACCCTCCTCCAAATTTTTCAGGGGTACAAATTGTGTACTGAGGGTACGCCACACCCTTTGCAGAATGTCAGTGGAGGTACGTATTGCACATATCATGGCCGCAATTACGACCCTGACTCAAGGCAGTGGCACAACAGCAGGTTTTTTACACAGTCACCGCAAGCAACCCAGAATGAAACACAAAGTTAGTCAGTCTTCTTCTAGTCAGTCAGTGCCTGGCTGCCTGCTGTCCTGAACTTGTTCTTAACCTGGCTGGCTGTCATGTTGACATAAATATCATTAACCTCTGTGGTTGGTGGGTCACAGTGCAAATTAATGAGTAAAAAAAGACAGAAATAGAAGATTGCCTTCTCTGTTCTTGTATTTATTAAAGACTGAGTAAGTAGATTAGGGTAGGCAAGGTGGGATTTCACTGAACACAATGACTGAAGGGTATTGTTGTACAGCAATTATAATGTACACTGCAGTACTGTGATGAAGAATGGATCTTTAACAACATTCAGAATACAGAACACAGACCTGCATCTGTGTATACAATACATGCAGCAGCAGCAGTCGGTCAAAAACAAGGCAGCAAGGGGGATTTCTAAAAGACACTCTCACCAACCAGACAGGCTCACTGACTCACCAGGGCACTTTTATTCTATCCATTAGTATTATATGATGCTGCTCTGCATGATTCAAATTTGAATCAACAACATAAACACAGCAGTTATGGCATGCACGTCAGGTCAGTCAGTCAGTGCCACTCTCTCTTAACTTCTCCACTGCCTCACACATATTACTAAGTGACCATGCAGCAGGCACACAATAAATACTGAGGTGAGCCGGGTGTGTGAAAAAGCACACATGAAAGGATTAGCCTAGAGCTCCCTCACTTTTGATTTTTGTATGGCAAAAGCCAGTATAGAAAAAGTGCCCTTTGTACCCTCATAAGTGCCCTTCAGATCCTTCGCCCTCTCAGTTTTTACCATCTTTCAGCATCCTTGTTGCCAAGCCATCTTGCCACTATCAGGAGCCTCGGAGGGAGCAGAGAAGTTGGAAGAACAGTGTGAGCACACACCGCAGCAGCAGTCATCAGCATTACCATTACAGGAAGGCTGTTGCTGAAGCGGAGCAGCTGACTAGTTGCATGCATTGTGCACTACTACACATACCACTGATCGCTGAGCTGGGGAATGGATTGGATTGGATACCAGCAGCCAGCACGCCTGCCATCGATCATACCGTAACCAGTCACTGTAATGCAAAGCAGCAAAAAACTAGTTAACCCTGTCTCCGAGATGACTCCAGCCAGAGGCACAAACCACTTCATGGATTGCCGAGCCGGGGGTGGGGTGGGGAATGAAGCACAGCAGTTTGGTTTATTCAGGGACCTCGCCACTGCCAGTCACTGATTCATTAATGCTACACACACACTCAGTCACTCGCTGCTGAACTATGCATTTCCCTGAGCTCTTAGCAAAACTGAGCAGCAGCCCCATAAAAACAACAGCACAGCTTGCACATTTTCAAATCTGAACGTGATCGGGGCATCGATAGGCCAGGGAAATTAAACGTCCTAGGCCTGAGCTTTGAGCTGAGAGAGACGGGAGGACAGCAGTGAACCTAGGAGGAGTGGTGATGGTGTTCAGTCATGAAATTCAGTGTGGCTGGCAAGCAAGGCAAGTGATGGGGCTGTGGGGAGGCAACGGGTGCATGCCATGGCTGATGATCAGTCAGCGTGAGAATGGAACTGGGAACACTGATTGCCATCAGTACAGGCCGGGTCTGGTCCAGGGAATGGGGATGTTGACTTGGACTTGAGTGGTCGGTGCTGGAAAGTGATGGGTCAAGATTGGGTTAACAGGTGCGGCCACGGAAGACAGGGAGGGATAGAAGCCAACTGTTAGGGAAAGGAATCTAGAGAATGAGGATGAGAGAGCTGATTTCCAAGTTGTGAATCCAATCTGATCGACTCAGAGAGTAACTTTAACCCACGACACTCACCCTCACCCAATCTGCCTAAAATACTATAAAGGTGAGTGGGTGGCAGTTGATAATGGAATACTTGCTGAGCCTGGGTAGCATCGTGGGGACAATGGTTGATTTGATGGGAACATGCCGATGGCATCAAGGCAAGGAAAACTCCTACACTTTAGGCTCCATGCCATACAGCCATTGGCTTGATCCAAGGCACAAGTCAATCTTTAGAAAACACAGATACAAACCTGCAGAAGAGTTCTCCTCTTGTCCTCCAGGTCTGCTAAAGTCCGGAAGGGATGGGCTCCCACTCGCTGGGCCGGCTGTTCTACTGAACAAGTTCTGCTGCAGGCAGCTGTTTTCCACTTTCTCTGGCTAGTCCCACTTTACATGTGAAGCCCACATAAGTGCCGGGCTCCTCTCTCTTAGGAAATGATCACAGATGCATGCCCACTACCAACTGGGGGAATAGGATAGGGTGATTTCTTTCTTACGTTGTGGATTGTAGACCAATCCTGTGATGGTTCCAAATGTAAGGGGGGAAAAAGATAAAAATGCCAGTCTGTACGTAAAGCTGCTCACTTGCTTGCATACACAAAACTCAACCAGGCGTCTTTACATGCCGTGTACCCCCTGTCCCCATAGATGTTCGTGAAGTTTGTACTTTATACGTGATTCGTGTACATCTATGCATGAATGGGAACACTGCCCTAGATGGGGGAGCCACCTTGGAACATGCCCACCATCATCTAGGCAGATGTGATGCTCAGCAACACAAGCCCAAGGGGGAAGAGTTGCATAAATAAAATCATAGCATTTCTAAAAATTGCTTTGCAGACCCCATGAAAAGTAGACTGACTAGGGCTGTTTGCTGATTGTACTAGTGCTGTGTATAGTGAAACAAGATGCCCAGAACTACCCAGAAGGTTGCATTATAAATTGAATAAATAAAAAAAAAAGTATCACCACAAGCAGGGAGCTTGAAACTCAGCAGGCTCTGGGTTGGTGGCAAGTGGGGTGAATCAAGAGACTATCTCTCAACCTTTTGTCTCTGAAATGAGGGAAATGGACACTCAAAATGAGGGACAATGAGTGACATGGACTCTCATAATGAGGTTTACAGCCTGAAACATGGAGATACAAGCTCAGAACACTATGGAAACCATTGCCTTTAACTTGCACAAAGTTTATTTTTTATTTAGCATCTTAGAATATTTTTAATTTCTGCTTCAAAGACTGAATTTACAGCACATTCTCTGTGTGTGCAACACCTTTCTATGAGGGACGGATGAGGGACAGGGCAATTTTGAGGGTTAAAATGAGGGATGTCCCTCATAATGAAGGACACTTGAGAGGTGTGGCCCCTGGTGATGTTTTCCAGCTCTGGTGGGGAGGGGGAAATATCAGCCAGATCACAATGTCATACCTCATGATGATCACTCAGTACACCCGGCATAATTTCAACTGCAGTGCATAGGCAGCCACTCACTGCACCCAGCTTGAGGAAAAATAGTGCGCGTGCACGTGTCTGTGTGTGTGTGTAATAGAGATCATATATATAAACACTAGCGGGGCAAAGCCAGCAGCTAGCCTGAGCAGACATGTTCAGGGGAGCGCTTTTGCAAAAGCACTTAATTTTCTGTTTTTGATATCTAATCTCTAACCTTTGTGCAGCCTTGGAGTCTACAAGTTGCTGTGGGCTTTGTAAAGATTAAAAATATGAACAAAATTATGAAAAAAACATGCAAAAGGGGACTTTTTAAGCTGAAAGTAGGGAAGAGACACATCCCCAGAACATTCAATCCCAGATATCTACCACAGCCTCAAAGTCCTAATTAAAGCTGTGGCAGAAATAGATTGAGAACTTAGATCTCTACAATACCTGAATGGTGGCTATGGAAGGAAAATTCAGAGCGGCACAGTTTGCAGCGAGGGATGCAAGTAGAATGGCCACGAAGGCACAGGCAACAGTGGGGTCCTTGGTGAAAGAAAACAACGTGTTCCTGCTCCATTTGGAGCCTGTTGAAGACACGGCCTATGAACAGCTCCTCCGAAACCTGAGCACACTGCAGCACAGTGAAGGGGAGAATTTAAAGGACTTTGTTCTCTGCTGGCTAAATTCACAATTAGGACTGGAACCTGAATGCATGGAAAAAGTGTGCAGGATTACCCAACATGAAGCAATGAGCCCAGCCCCTCATCCTGTACTATTGTAGCTGTCCTGTCGAATGTAGGAGAGTAAGAGAGACTGTCGGAGGCAGCAAGACAGCAGAAGGAGCTGTGACTTGTGAACCAACCGATCTAACTGTTCCATGACCTAAGTTTTTCTACTTGATAGAGAAGACGAAACTTTGATGGTGTATACCATAGATTCATAGAGTTCAATGTGGCTACCTACTACATGGTGCCAGCAAAACTGAGGGCTAATTACTGGGGCAAAATGCAAATCTATGCTGATCCAGCAGATGCTCAAAAACCTGTTGAGAAAATTGCAACTGAACAGACACCAGACACAGCCTCTGAGAGCTCAGCAGGCTGAATGGTTAGGGGATAGGTATTATTTTTCTATCACACTGGGACATTGAACTCTCTGCTTTTTATCCAATGAACATTTGTTAGTTTATATTATCTTGTGTTTGGGAGGACTGGGGTGATTTATTTATTCATTTATTTATGTAATATATCAGATACATCACCTTTGAACTTGTGAGGCTCATTTACAATAGTTCCTTGTCAAATGGATAGCAAGACTATATACAAGTTGAGTTTCATACAGAACAGACTTTAGTACATAATGATCACATGGTACATACATAATGTAGTTCACAAAATGGGTAGAAGAAATATTGACACAATGTGATTCTCAGAATTTAGAAAAAAAAATATTTACAAAAACATACACACGATACGTATGGGAAGTAACAGTTGAGAGCAGCACACACTTGTGGCATTGTCAGAGTAGATGTTCTTAGGTTGATGTAGTTGACGTGGATGGTAAGCGGTAAGAGTGGGGATGCAGCAGCAACTGGAATGTTGTCAAGTGGCGGGATAGATGGTAAGCAGCACTCGTGGTGTTGAACTCAGTTGCAGGTACAGTTGGTGTTAGGGGTGAGTACCTGTTTTAGTGTTTTCCTGAATTGTTCTAATTTAGGAATCTTTAGTAGAGTATCTGGTAACTCATTTGCTAGAAAACCAAGCTGGTTGAGCAAGGAGGTCATGGAAAAGGTAAGGAGGAAAAGAGCTGCCTTTAGGAGGTACAAGAAAATGGAGAGGGGGGAGGACAGGGAGGAGTAGTTGATGGAATCGAAGGAGGTGACAAGGGCAGTAAGGGGAGCCAAGGCATCTACGGAACTCAGGCTGGCACAAGGCATTAAGAAGGGGAAGAAGGACTTCTTTAGGTACATCAGGGAGAAAAGGAGCTGTAAGGACCACATAGTAAGGATAAGGAAGGAGGAGGGTTGGGTGGAAGCAGGGTGCGATAAGGCAGAAGCACTAAATGATTACTTCTGCTTAGTATTTACTAAGGAGAAGAGGGGGTGACACCCAAGGGGGGAGGAATGGCAGAAACAGGGGAAGGGGTGACAGATGGAGAAATCATGGAAGGCAGAGTTCGGGAGGGTTTGAAGGCACTGAGGGTGGACAAGGCGCCAGGCCCAGATGGCATCCACCCCAGGGTACTGAAGGAGCTGGCAGAGGTCCTTGCAGGACCTTTGGCAGACCTATTTAATGCCTCACTACATTCAGGGTGTGTACCTCAGGACTGGAGGATGGCTCATGTGGTGCCCCTCCACGACAGTGGCCCCAAGGATGAACCGGGAAACTACAGACCAGTGAGCCTCACATCCATCATGGGTAAGCTAATGGAGACTATCCTGAAGGAGAGGCTGGTGGCCCTCCTAGAGGCCAAAGGACTACAGGACAGAAGACAGCATGGCTTCATACGTGGCAGATCCTGCCAAACCGACCTGGTGGAGTTCTATGACTGGGTAACTAGGCAACTGGACAGGGGCCATGCAGTGGATGTCCTGTATCTGGACTTCAGTAAGGCATTCAACCACATGAAAGGCTGGGATGTAAATTAGAAGGCACAGGGGCAGGTGGAAAGCTGGTGAGATGGGTAGGGAACTGGTTTCAGGAAAGGCAACAGAGGGTGGTGGTGAGTGGGGAGCTCTCACATCCAAGGGTAGTGCCAAGCGGTGTCCCACAGGGCTCGATGTTGGGACCAGTGTTGTTTGGGATATTCATTGCAGACTATCATTGGACATCAAGAGCGAGATCAGTCTGTTTGCTGATGATACTAAGGTAGGAGCGGTGATGGATGGCCTAGGGGAATGGCAGGGATTGCAGGATGATCTAGCAAAGCTTGAAACCTGGTCAGACACCAGGCAACTGGGGTTTAATGCCAAAAAGTGCAAGGTGCTACATTTTGGGATGAAGAACCCAAGGAGGAGTTACCAGCTGGGGGGGAGTGCAGCTAGCCCAGACAGAGGAGGAGGAGAAGGATCTGGGGGTGCTCATAACAGGGTCAATGAACAACTCGGCATAATGTAGGAAGGCAGCTGCAAAGGCCAACAAAATGCTGGGTTGTATTGCAATGGGTATATCCTCGAGGAGGGAGGAGGTAATTCTGCCACTGTATAGGTCATTAGTTAGACCGCACCTGGAGTACTGCATGCAATACTTAAACATGGAATTTGACGGCAGATAAGGACCACTTGACCCACCCAGTCTGCCCAATTCCCTACCTAATGGATAAGCTGCAGATCCTAGTTAACCAGCAGCCTACTTCTTCCTACCCCCACCCCCTAGAATTGCCTTATGACTGTCCCATGCATGCTTGAATTCCACCACTGTTTTTGACTCCACAACCTCTTCTGGAAGGCCGTTCCATGCACCCATAACCCTCTCTGTGAAAAAATACTTCCTTAAATTACCTCTGAGCCGCCCCACCTCTATCTTCAAATTGTGCCCCCTTGTTCTTACGCACCTCTTTTTTTGAAAGATGCTACCCTCTTGGACTTTGTTGATTCCCTTGAGGTACTTGAAAGTTTCTATCATGTCCCCCCTCTCCCTCCTTTCCTCGAGGTTATACATATTAAGCTCCTTAAGTCTCTCTTCATATGTCTTCCGTGCAGACCTTGCACCATTTTAGTTGCCCTCCTCTGGACAGCTTCCATTCTGTCTATGTCTTTGCGGAGATTGGGTCTCCACAACTGCACGCAGTACTCCAGATGGGGCCTCACCAGCTGTCTGTACAGAGGGATAATAACTTCCTGTTTTCTACTGGTGATGCCTCTCCATATGCATCCCAG
This sequence comes from Neoceratodus forsteri, assembly GCA_016271365.2. Lineage (NCBI taxonomy): Eukaryota > Metazoa > Chordata > Ceratodontiformes > Ceratodontidae > Neoceratodus > Neoceratodus forsteri. The sequence goes on along the minus strand of CM057453.1, from coordinate 290,979,585 downwards.
GATCCCCCCAGCCCTCCTTGCTGCCCTCTCACATTGCTTGCCCACCTTGAGGTCATCTGATATGACTATCCCCAGGTCCCTTTCCATTTTTGTTATTGTTAGTATCTCACCCCCCATTGTGTACTCTTTCCTTGGGTTTTTATTTCCCAGGTGCATTACCTTGCACTTCTTAGCATTGAATCTAAGCTGCCATACAGTACATTTGACCATTCCTCTAACCTTGCCAAGTCTCTTCTCATCCTTTCCACCCCACCTTGTGCATCAACTCTGTTGCAGATCTTTGTGTCATCTGCAAAGAGACATACTTTTCCTTCCAGTCCCTCTGCAATGTCGCTTAAAGACATTGAAGAGGACCGGTCCTAATACTGAACCCTGCGGTACCCCACTAGTAACCCCCCCTTTCTTCAGAGTGGACTCCATTTACTATTACTCTCTGTGTCCTATTCTCCAGCCAATTCTTTACCCAGACTGTCATCTTGGGACCCACTCCCAGGCTGACTAACCTGTATATTAACCTTTTGTGTGGGACTGTGTCAAATGCCTTGCTAAAGTCTAGGTAGGCCATGTCCACAGCCCTTCCCTGATCTACTACTTTGGTCACCCAGTCAAAGAAATCTATCAGATTTGTCTGGCATGACCTTCCCACTGTGAATCCATGCTGCCTTGGGTCTTGTGCCCCTCTGGCCTCTAGATACTTGACAGTTCTTTCCTTCAGAAGTGATTCCATCATTTTCCCTACCACTGAGGTTAAACTAACAGGTCTGTAGTTTTCTGCTTCTGCCTTGCTCCCACTTTTGTGAAGGGGAATCACATCTGCCCTCCTCCAGTCCTCGGGTACCACCACATCCTCCCATGATTTGTTAAAGAGGGTAGTCAGTGGTGTCACTAGTTCTACCCTTAGTTCTTTTAGAATTCTGGGATGAATCCCATCAGGCCCCATTGCTTTGTCCACCTTCAGTTTTAAGAGTTCTTTCAGAACCCTTTCTTCTGTAAATGGGCTGGTATCAACTTCTGTATCCAGAGTGTATCTACTGTTTGTTTTAGGTATCTCTCCCTCTTCCTTTGTAAATACTGAGCAAAAATATTTGTTTAGTATCTCTGCCTTTTCACAGTCACCCTCTGCCCACCCTCCCTCCCCTTTATTAAGCCTCACTATCCCTCCCTTGGTCTTCCTTCACTCCCTGATGTACCTATACAAGGTTTTATCCCCCTTCTTAACTGAGTTGGCTATCTTTTCCTCGGTTTGGGCCTTTGCTGTTCTGACTGCCTTCCCAACTTCCTTTTGCTTTAACTGATACAGTTCTCTGTCCTGCTCCTTCTGTGATTCCTTGTACTTCCTGAATGCTTTCTTTTTCTCTTGAACCTTCACTGCCACTTCCTTTGAGAACCATAGTGGTTTCTTACATCATTTCGTTTTGTTTATTTGCTTCACACAAAGGCTTGTTACCTCTGTGATGGCAGTTTTATTATTCCCCATTGTTCTTCCACCCCTCCTTCCAGCCCATTTGCTAGTGCATTCCTTAGGCACTCACCCATTTTGACAAAGTCAGCCCTCCTAAAGTCCTGTACTTTTGCCTTTGTATGGCTTGACTCTATTGCTGTGTTTATTGTGGACCATACTGTTCGATGGTCACTAGTTCCCAGATGGCTACCCACTTCTACATCTGTGATCCTCTCTTCATCTCCATTTGAGAGAACCAGGTCTAAGATTGCTCCCTCTCGAGTGGGCTCCAATACTAGTTCTGGCACCCGTATCTGAAGAGGGACATTAAGTTACTGGACGGGGTGCAGCGCAGGGTGACAAAGATGATTAAGGGGCTGGGGGACTTACCATATGAGAGGAGGCTGAGGGAGTTGAGCATGTACTCAGTGGAGGAGAGGAGGGATGGGGGGACATGATTGAAACCTTTAAGTACATGAAAGGAATAAACAAGACAGGTACAGAGGGGCTGTTCAAAGTATGAGACTGGAGGGAGGAAGGTTTAGGAGGGAGATGAGGAGACACTTTTTTACAGAGAGGGTGGTGGCTGGGTGGAATGCATTACCTGCAGAAGTGGTATCCAGTAGAAGAGTGAACTGCTTCAAAAGTGGATGGGACAGGATAAGGGGGGATCAATGAAGGGGAAGGGTGGAAGAGAGGGGCAGCTGCAGAATAAGGGGTGCTAGCTGCTCATTTGAGCAGACTTGATAGACCTCTAGGCCTTTATCTGATGGCAAATTTTGTATGTTTGTATGTTCGCACATCTTGAAATGTCTTGTACTGCTTATAAAGTGGGTCCTCCCCTGTAAAAAAAAAAAAAAGGAAAAAATTTAAAGTCACAAATCCAAATAAAAAATGGTAAAAACTGTAAAACAATGTATTTTTTCCAAATGTATCTTTTTATTGTGTTTTCTTAGAAACATCACAAGACACAATCACAAAAACAGTTGTACACGTAGTAATGGTAACAGTAACAGAAACAGAAAGCTGCAGATTTTATCCCTGCTGTTTTTTAATGAATTTAATATAATGTTTACAATTAAAAAAAAAAAACAGATATTCTCAATACTTAAATTTTAGACCTTGACATTAAGGATAACAGTCCATTACATATTGGGGCATATATAAAGTAGTTATTAATCAAAATTTGAAAATCTGCAGGTGCCAATATCTAAGAATCAGTTCATTTAGTTAAACTTAAACACTCCATCTTAGCTAGTCATGTCTTACCTAAATTAAATTTAAGTAAAAAACAATATATCATTCTATATCTTTTGAAGATTATATTTTATCCATCACAATATCAAGCGTCCATCCTTTCCGTGGAAGCGAGTACATCTCCATCTGAACTGGATGAAGAAACAGCCAAGCCGTGCACTAATACATTTGAAGTGGTTGAGTACTGTACTCTGAGGTAAGTAACAAGCTGGACAACTTCAAAGAAAATATTACTTTGTCTGTCCTTGGTAACTTTAGCCTTTGCTGGTGGTAGAAGAAAGAGCTGTGCCCCCATTTCGAACACTTCTTGTCTGTAGGCAAGGAACTTACGTTGTCGTTGTTGAGTCTGGTAACAATAATCAGGAAAAATGTAATATCTACTACCTTTGTATCTTAGCACACCCTTCAATTTTTCCAACTTGAAAATAAAGTCTCTGAGTCAAAAGCTTGGGTTACTAAAATTGTAGATTTTACAGATTAGCCTGGGTCAGTATTTTTCTTTGGTAGCCTAAATACCCGAGCCAACAATGGAAGGTTATTAACTGGAAGCTCAACGGTGGTAATTAAGATATACTTTACCAAATCCTGTAATGTAGTGAATTCGAAATCCAAGTATTTGGGGACACCGAGCATTCGAAAGTTCCTACATCGCAACTGATTTTCAGTTTGCTCCAGCTTATGTGACATGTTGAAGTTTTCCTTTATTACTCCTTGTAGTGTAGCATTAATTGCTTTCAATTTTCCCTCTTGCTGTTCTAGCTTAGCGCTTGGTTTACCAAAGTTTGATCTGTAGCAGCTGATCTATCTTGCACTTTTTTTTACCTCTGCCTGCAGGTAATTGTTTTTTCCGTCAGTTCTTCATACTGGTGGTCATTTCTCTACGTACACTCCAACGACTGTCCAAAACTTTGCCCAGTGAATCAGTGGTATAATGCTTTTTCTGAATGGGGGAGGATTGAACAATAGGATGCATCCCGAGAGAAAAAGCCTCAGGTCAAGCTATTTCAGTTGCCGGTCCCACTGGCTTGCCAGGCGGAGAGAACAGCATAGTCTGCGGGGTGGTCGAGGAGGTTATCCTACTACTGCTCTCCGTGCCTGTTACAGAAGGAAACCTCCGTTCAAGCAGTGTTAACTTAGACAACACAAATTCTTGCAAAGTAGCATTCATTTTCTTTTTATTTTCTGACATTCTTTTCTTCCTTTTGGATTGTAACATCAGGTTTTAATGCCCAAGTAATTTTGGAGCTCAGGGACAATACTGCTGGTAGATCACCATCTTGACATGCCCTTCCCCCATGTTATCCCTGCTATTATACTAAAAACATAATTCTACTTACACATAATTCTAATGAGGTTCTTGATATTCCTGATTTGTATTTCAGTAAGGAACAAGGCTATAAACAAAAGTGGAAGCTGGTCTAATAATCTAATAGCATATTGTACCAGTAACCCAGACTTAGATTACTTTCCCATCAAAAGTATAAATAAAAATCACCTTTATGGAGTAAAATCTGATTTATGTGACATAGCATATAATATCCATCTTCGTCATTGGAGTTTGAAGGTCAGGTTCATATTACTGAGATTAGCTGATAGCATTTTCATTTGATATATATTACACATCATATCTCTACACCCATCAATCTGAGGTGTGGATTATGTAAGTTACAGCTTTGTTATAGTTTTTTGTCCGTTACTATTATTTTAAGACGTTTTCTGGAATTGAGTGATCTATAACCCTCTGTTATATGCAAAAACAGGAATAGAGGGGATGTTAGTTGGAGTCCTGTGTCTCAGATACCCTGTAGTGCTCCCTGAAGGGATTGGATGAAGTAGCCTAGTTTTGGACAGGACTAAAATATATGCCCTAGGGTAGCAAGTGTCTTTCCACAGAGATGCCAACAGTGTGCTCCTGATAGGGGGAGATACTTCAACTGTTTATCAGGAGTAATAAAATATCTTACAAGCGTCTTTTAGAAATAATCCATTCCGCTAGGTTTATTTTAGATGCTTCTAGATTATTGCATAGGTGTCAGTTATATGATAGATTGCACTGGAAGACCCTCCAGGATAGAAGACAGGAGCACTTACTTGCCTTCATCTATAAAGGGATGGCTGGCAGTCTCCCTCCATACATAGCTTCCTACCTAATAAAAAGGGATACATTTTTATCATTGCATTAGATCTGGTGTTACCAGGGTGTAACCTGGAAGTTGGCTGTCAAACGATATATTACCAAGGCGCCTGTCTATGGAACAAAATTTCACCTGACCTTAGAGACCCAGCCCAGAAAAAAATCTGGCATCTAATTAAAACCTGGTTAGGGAGTTATTGCAAAACTCTTAGAAAATGTTGTCAGTAGTCTGGATGTGGACCACTAGGCCTTGACCTTGCTAATTTAATCAGATCAAAGGGGGGAGATGATAAGAGGATTGTAAGGATATTTTGAATTTTATGTGCTTTATATTTTGTCAAGTGTCATATGTATGGTCATAGTTACTTTGTATGTATGACGCTATCTTGTGTATATGAAAGGTAAAAATGTCTGACCCTACCTATTGTATTAATTAACCTTTGTATATGGGTATGTACTAACTTTGTATAACATTTTCTTTAGTAATGTCTGTATTATCTGAGAGGACCTCGTTGTAAATGGGCCTGTGACTCAATCGAGTTTTATCCTAAATTCATAAATATGTTTTTGAATAAATATTTTTACTTACTTACTTACTATTTGTGGGATGACGTAACACTGTATATGTTTTTAAGGCAAACATTCCACTGCTGATCTGAAATGATAATATTCAAGTCTTTTGCCCATGCTGTTTATATGAACAACCAATACCCCTTGAAGTGACAGGAGGGCCTGATATAATCTGGAAATTAAATGTTTCATAGTACCCAAACCTTTCAAAGTCAATATTATTAATTGAATAAGAGAGGGACTCCCTTGCTGAAACTGCACATTCTGTATCAGAGTGCACAAGCATGCTGTGGCCTGCAAGTACCTAAAGAGATGGGTACGGGGCACCTGATATGTGGTTACTATCTCTTCAAAGGGCAGTACTGTACTGTAAAACAGGTTAATATCACTGCCAATAAAATCTCGCTATGTTCGCTGGTTTCATTTTACCGTGAACATTAACAGACAACAAAAATTACTTCTAGTATTGTAAATGTACACTTTATATTTTTAGACTTAAAAAACCCCAAAACCAATAAATGGAAGCACTGTTTACGCTCAGTCCATTGTGCAGTCCATTGAGCAGCATTTGCTTACTGCATCATCCCCCCTCCATGCGGCACGCACGCAGCACAGTTCAGCATTGTAGCAGCGTCAGTTCAGAATCAGCTCACATTGTTGCAGGCAGAAGAATCTCTGGCTGTAAAAAGAAAATGAATTAATAATAAGAAGGAGTTTTGTTACCTTTAGTAGGAGTCACATACCCAGTAGTGCAGTAGTTTATTTGCCATATTTAGGGATTCGTAGTGCACTTGTGATATCCCTGCCTGGTTGAATCCGTGGATGGCACCTTCCTTTCTCCCCCTCAATTTCTGGAATGCAGTCATGAGCCACTGTGAGTGTTTCACTTTTAGCGTTGTCATCCTCAAGTCCACGGAAATGCTGGGTGACGGGGTTCCTTGGTTAAGTTGGTCTGTGATGAGCGTTACATACCATTCCATGAACAGACATTTCAGCTCATCTTTGTACAGTTTATTTATGTTTAAATCGAGGGGTTGTAGTTGGTCAGTGCAGGATGCCGGGACGAATATGGGGATAATGTTGTACTCCTCTAACCTGTCCAGCACTGGTTGAGTTGTGTGGGCTCTGTAAAAGTCTAAAATCAGCATTGCCCTCTGTTTGTCTGGAAGCTGGTTGATTTCCTAAACCTTGGAGACATAGTGTATCAGGCTGCAGTCTATGAACTGTATCATAGTGGCTTCACTGGCCCAATGATTATCATTATGTGTGATGTGCCAATCAGTGGGAAACTCAAAGTTTGGGTGGATCATACTTGCTCTATTCAGTATGAACATAATGTCATTCCTTATTCCCAGTGACCATCTTAGTATGGGGTCTGATACCTGGGATTTTAACTTCTCCAACTCAATTATTACTAAACTCAGGCCAGTAGCCACTTGGCTTTTTATCCTGTACCCAAAGGGCTGTACCTATTATATGATCCTTGGCCTTCAAAAGTGGAGTAGGAGGTTTGTTCATATGCAAATCTCTCACCCGGTAAGGCTCTGCTTCTTGGCACTGCTTTTACTCCTTCTGGCAGGCGTCATTGAGGTCAATCCTGGCCCTCTCACTCACCTTACTGCCAAAGCCCGATCTGGTCTTCCAAGGAAAGGGCTCCTTGTTGCCCACATGACTATCAGGAGTCTAACATGCCACAAGGATGAACTGGAGGTATGGATGAAAGATTACAACCCTGACATCCTCTGCCTCTCTGAAATGTGGCTAAAACCCAGGATACCTGACAGTCTCTGCACACTTGCCAACTACTCCCTGATATGAAGTGATAGGTTGAAAACTAAGGGCGGCGGTGGTGTGGCCATCTATCACAGATCTCACCTCAACCTAAAAACAGTCCTTGACCTGGCCTCTTTTGAGCTATGTGAACATCTACATGTCACTGTTACATTAGGAGCAAAGAAGCTCCATATCATTTGTGCCTATAATCCTCCTTCTGGCGGCCTGACTGGATTACAAGATCTACTCGACAAAACTTTTTCAAATATAAACCAAAATGAGGTTTAATTCTTGGGGATAGTAACTTAAATTGGCTGGGTCCTGCTCATAGTGCCTTGGTATCAGTGACCAGCACTTATAACCTACATCAGATGATTACTGAACCGACCAGGACTCCAAATCCAACCCAAACTGGTACCCTCATAGACTGGTTACTTACAACCCGACCTGAGCATATGATCTCTACAGGGATCCTTGCGGATGCTATTACAGACCATTCTCCGATTTTCTGCATGCGGGCCTCAGGAGCCCTGCCACCTCCTCCACCTCATTATGTTACCTTCACAAATTTTGGACAGCTTGATGAAAAGGCGTTCCTTCAGGACATTTCTTGTGTAGATTGGTCTGATATCTACTGCACAGACAGTGTTGAAGAGGCTCTGCACATTTTTCTCAAAAAATTTACTGCTATCCAGTCTAGGCATGCCCCCAAGATCACCAGGAGAGTAACAGGCAAGCAAACTAAGTGGCTACACAAGGACCTCCTGACTGAACTACGTCAAAGGGATAAGCTATGGAAGCATTTCAAACAAACTGGGCGTATGGATGATTTTAACACTTATAGGGCCCACAGAAATCTCTGTAAAAGGAAAATAAGATTAGCCAAAAGTAAATACTATCAGGACCTGCTCGTGAGCTCAGCATTGGACTCTAGGAAGTTTTGGGCCCATATCAAAACCTTTTTGGGATGCTCCCAGTCCCATACCCCCAAGGATATGATACTAAATGGGTGCACTGTAATGATCTAAAGACCATTGCAAATGCTCTAAACCAGAAATTCTCGGATCTGTCTCTATATACCTCTGCTTTCCCACCACAGACCTCTCCCCTACAGGACAGTGGGCCCCTCAGGATACTTGGCTCCTTTACAGCTCCCCAGATATCTCCGCATACTCCTCCTTTTTATTTTAAGGAGATTACTGCACAAGAGGTCTTTAAACTTCTCTTATCCATATCTGGCAACACTAGTGTCAGGTCTGACCTCCTCGAACCCCATTTACTCAGACTTGCTGCTGCCTACATAGCCTCCCCACTGGCAAAAATATATACATTATCCCTGATCACTGGCACTGTCCTGGTCCTTTGGAAATTTGCTCGAATAACTCCTGTATTTAAAAAAGGGGACAAAAAAAATATCAACAATCACAGACCTATTGCTATTCTCTCAGTTTTGTCCAAACTACTTGAAAAGGCTGTCGCTACCCAAACATGTGACTTTCTCTCAAAGTGGGGTATCCTATCTGATGCCCAACAATGGTTTCCAGAAAAACCATAGCACATCTACTGCACTACTGAAACTTACCTCAGATGTTCTCTCAAACATGGACTCCAGCAGACTCACTGGTGCTGTTTTTATAGACCTTACCAAAGCCTTTGACCTTGTGGACCACCCCCTACTTCTATCCTGCTTGCTTAGCCTGGGCTTCTCCTCTCCAGTTGTATGCTGGTGTAGCAGCTATCTATATGACAGGTCACAAGCAGTTAAATTCAACTCAGCCATTTCTGAGTCTGCCTCAGTAAATGTGGGGGTACCTCGAGGCTCCAACCTGGGTCCTCTCCTCTTCTCTCTCTTTATAAATAATGTCTCCTGTGCACTGAAAAGTTGCTCATCTCTCTTGTATGCAGATGATCTTGTCATTTATACCAGCGATAACAAAGTGGAGAATCTAAACTCGGCACTCTCAACTGATTTCAAAAATATACAGAACTGGCTGTACGAACACAAGCTGGTCCTAAACATGAAGAAAACCAAGGTCATGCTTTTTGGCTCTGCCCCTAAACTTCATAGGTGCCCCTCCTCCCTTACAGTCCATGACTTAGGTGATACAAAACTTGAAACTGTCTCATCTTTTAACTATCTTGGTGTCCTGCTCGACCAATCCCTTGATCTGAGCCTGCACATTCAATCCATCTGCAAGACTATAAATAGCAAACTTGGTGCAGCATACAAATCTGGTTACTTGCTAATGCCATCTGCTAAAAAAGCCATTGCTAGGGGTATACTACTAACTTCCCTAACCTACAGTGCCCCCATCCTCTCCAGTGCTCACAAAACTGCCATTCAGAAATGGGATGTCACTTACAATAATATATGTCGATATGCATCCTCCTCCTCAAGACAAAAGCACCGCTGTCAGCTTTACGATGACCTAGGATGGCTCTCCCCCTTGGCAACAAGGCAATATTATCTGGGTTCCCTTACTGACTCTGTTGTAAGGCTTGAAACCCCCAAATCTCTGGCAGAGCTTCTAATTCCCCACTCAGTCCCTCACAGTCTGAGGTCTGCTGACAACTCTCTACTCCAAGTTCCAAGATGTTCTACCACAAAGGCACTGGGGCTTTCAAGTGTCGGCTCCCCAGTTCTGGAACACTCTTCCCTGAACTCAAATCGGCTGGGTCTCTCATCGGTGTTTTAAATGAGCCACATTATTCATCGCTGCACTGGCCCCTGCACTTGCTTTGATCCCACCTGATGGTCCTGATTATATTGCATGCCCCAATGCTCTCTCATTCCTCTTCTATTCCTCTCTGTTTATGTCTTGACCTCGTTTCCCTAAGTCCTATAGGCTTGCCTGCCCGTGTTGTTTCTCCTATCTCTCAAATCCCTATCTCCCTCCTCCTGTTATCTCCGCTCTAACTCTTTCATGCCATGATCCCTCTGCCTTGTCTCTTTCTTGCCTGGTCCTCTACCTTCTCACTTCCCTCCTCTACATGTCCTTCCCTACTTCTGCTACTCTCCCTTCCTTTCCTTACCCACTTCCTGCTATGATCCCTCTGTCCTGTCTCTCTCTTGCCTGGCCCTCTACTTTCTCACCTCCCTCCTATACATGTCCTTCCCTACTCCTGCTTCCTGCTATGATCACTCTGTCCTGTCTCTCTTGCCTGATCCTCCACCTTCTCACCCTTACCCATGCTACTCTGTCTTCCTTTCCTAAGCCTCTTCTCATTATATTACCCTACTGTCTCCTCCTGCCCTCCTCCTCCACTTTAATCCTATAGACCTTATTTTTCAGAGTTAGACCTGATACTCGATTCTATACAAGCTGTATTTGCTTGAATTATCTTTTGTTTATCCTCTCAACAATTGCTGCTTGTCTTGCCTACCGTGGCTTACTGTTATTCCCTCCAATTGTACCATGTTAAATCTGTTTTCACCACGTGAGAACCTGTAATGCTACCTACTACCTCTGTTATGTTGAATTAGTTCCCTCAAGGTTCTTACATTGTGTACATTTGCACACTTCCTTGTATAATTTATTGTTTGCTTCTCTCCTTGTTCAAAAATGTTCTTGTACCTGTTCATTATGTTGTACTCTCCCAGGTCATGCCTGAAAATAGTCATTGTGTTGGCTAGTGTACTTACACGGTAAACAAAAACAAAAACTAAATAAAAAATAAATGACTCGTAGTGGCAGATAATGTCCTGAGATTGTTACTGCCAGTGTCATAGTGACTTGCCATTTATTGTTTATGCTAGTAACCTCTGCCGACCTCGATCCGCTCACTTCCACTGTTCAGGAAGCACAGGGTACTAGATTAACCATCCATGTTTATAATACGTTCAGTTGGCATCAATTCCTGCATGGAGGCATTTGAAATCCTCTCTAAAAATGTCTTTTTTAAACGGGGAAATCATTAGGGGTTTTTCTTCCAGCTTTTGTCCCCTTCCTCTTATAGTACCCCAGTCTGTTTAGTAACTGCCATGCCCACTGTCTGGTGAAGCTCAAGTGGCCCCCCTACTCTACCAGCAGTTGAGGGTTTGTAGCTTTCAATACCCCAACTGCCACAGCCACAACTACTCTCGCATTGATGACTGCATCCTCACAGCGTAAGCTTTTGATTATTGATTTAAGTTCATTCTCTATCTCCTCCAGAAGGAGAGTAGGTCATCCCCTAGGTTTTGTGGGAAGTGAGGGTGTCATGCTGGAGGGATCGGGCTCACTCTTCAGTTTTTCATAATAATCCTTTTTAAATCTATGAACAGTACTTTCATTAATTGTTCTGCTGTACTTGCCAGAGTAATATCGCACAGCGTTCATTACACCATGCACAGCGGCATTACGTCCAACTTCAAAACGGACTTCTGCTGTGTATGTGGTGTATTCGGTACATCTATGTTTAGCAGGTGGGGTGGCAATTTGAAGTTCCTGCACAACACTCTCTGCTACCTTAAGTGACACTCCGGCACAATCACTTAGACCATGTGGTGTCACTTCATTTAGTATCGCCAGGTCCCTCTTTATCTGCTTCGGATGCTACAGCCATGAATTAAGAGACATTCTTGAAATGCATCCAATGGCACCGAACAGAACGCAACCACTGTTAGTGCTAAGACGTACAACCACAGTGAGCCAGTTCTTAAATGTTCACCTTAATTGAATGTACTGTAATTGGTCTGTAATTGCAGTCATGCTACATACATTGGGCTGCTTGAATGGAGTGATTACAGGACCAGATGAGAACTGTTAACACTTAGTAGGAGAAAAAAGCAGAAGGTGAGGTTTTTTTTTCAAACGAACGGGAGAAAAAAAGCAGTAGGTGAGGTTTTTTTTTCCAAGCAACTGCATGCACAGTAACCTGCATAATCAGGTAACCACTGAATAGTGATCTTAATTTAAAAAGTAACAGTGCGGGGGGGGGTGGGGGTGGGGGTAGACATCACAAAATTAATAAGCCACGCAATTAAACAGTTTTACAGTATTTTGCTGTAACATTTGATACCAACATCTGAGGCCTAATTGAGCCCATTTAGAGAAGCTATTATCTATTCTGTTCAATGCAAAATCCTCTGTTTCCATCACTGAGAGTGCAAGAAACCCGAAAGGAATAAGTGGCTTGTTTTTAGGAGTGTTATACCACATCGACAGCGTATTCAATGTATATGGAGTATCCATATCTTGTAAATAATGGTTGGGGAGGAGGATACCAGGGGTCTGATTCTCAAAGCCTCCCCCATGATGCAAGGGGTTTGCATCACAAGGACTGGTGCATGGTGTGGCTTGCACCACAAAGTGCATTGGGAGCAGTTCTCAAACACTGCCTGTGGCAAATGCAGGCTGCGTGCTCCAAGAGGGTTTTGCACTGTCCTTGCAGCACACAAAGGGGTGTGGCATGGTTCAAGGAGCCTTGCACCAGTGCAATGCTGCAACATCCCCATATCTGGTATTCTTGTAAGTGGCCAGTGCCAACAAATTCAAACACCCAGTAGACCAGCAAGAGCTGGTTTAACAGTCCTTGTGCCGCCCATGGATGATCCTAATCGACATACTAGGAGTGGTTATTGCACATATGTCAAACACTTCCATGAGTATATATGCTGTAACAGCACAACTATTATAACTATTCATCTGGAAGATGAACCAACAGTATTTACAGATGCGTCAGACTTTGCATGTTAGGTACAATTAAGCAATGTCCAAACCGTCTGTAGCTACCGTCATGTTGTCATGTCGCGTAGTTATAATACAGATGTGCCATTACATCATACAGCATCATGTATACTTCTGAATGGTATGCAGTCCTCTACAGTATTGTCCACCATTCTAGAGTGTCACGAGGCCGACCCACAGCTTGTGGCAAATCTTTGGGATGCACTGTCTGTGTGGTGCATGGCCACAGGTGCCACAAGCTGTGGAACTTTGCCGCTGGGACCCTACCTAATAGAGAATCATGCACAGGGTCCCTGGCACACTGAGCCTTGACACAAGCCACTCTTCACTGTGGCTTGCATCAATCTAAGGGCCCTTTGGGAATCGATCCCCAGGAGTCTTGCAAGATCTAATAGACCTTCATCTATAATTTCCGCAGTCTTCCAGCGTGCACCATAACTATTCATCAGCCAGTAGATAACAGTGTGCAGCTGAGATGCCACATGATATAAAGACAAATTCAGAAGTGCCAAGCCTCCTTGAGCTTTGGGAAATTGCATCACTATATAACAAATTCTTGTTCTTTATTATTTTTTTCTTCCTTGCCAAATATACTGAGATATCAGTTTATTCCAGTGTTTAAAGTATCTTTGCGATGGTGTGACCGGCAGTGTTTGTACTAAATATAATAATCTCAGGAGCACGTTCATACAGTTACTATCTATTTGCTGAATTAAAGGGATCAGGACACGGGACAAAATTTCAAAATCTTTAGTGAAGTTTTGTGTAAGAGTATCATAAGTAAGGGTGCAGACTGTGGATGCATCTTGAATTAAAAGAACCCCTAAATATTTTAAATGTGGTAAATCTCAGCGAAAACAAAATTGTCTATTAGTGGTGGAATCATATATTTGAAGGACCTCTGTTTTTGTAGTAATCAAGTTATATCTCGTGATCTGCCCAAATTTGGTCAATTGTTTTCACAGTTGAGGTAGTGCCTGCTCTGGGTTAGTAAGATAAATGAGCGGATCAATGCATAAGGCCAGTTTCTGCTTCCTGTTTCCTAGGCGAACTCCAATAATATCCTGGTCTTGATGGAGGGTTTGTGCTAGTGGTTCTAAATAGAGGGCAAATAAAAGTGGAGATAGTGGGCATCTCTGATAAGTGCTGCATTCAAGACCAAAGGTAGAAGAAAATCGTCCATTTGCCTTTACATATGCCACTGGGTGAGTGTCTAGAGATTCCAGCATAGTAACATAATGTTCTGGATTACCAAAATGCTGCAAAGTCTGAAATAAAAATGGCCATGCCACCCAGCTGTAGGCCTTTTCAGCATCAAGACTTAATAAAAGAAATGGAGAATTCAACCGGGTGGCATGGCGCAAAATATGTAACGTTCTTTTTATATTGTCTTTAGTTTGACAGGAGGTGATGAATCCTGTTTAGTCTTCGTTAATCAAAAAAGGAAGAAGGGGTTCCAATCTTTTGCCTGGACTTTTGTTGTTGTTTTTAAGTTTCTTTGTAGCTATATTCAGTACCTCTTCTGTAATTTGGGCAAGGAGAGCTTGCTGCTGATGAAGTGGCAGAGAGGGGAGGCATAAAGCTGCCAAATACTGGGCAATAGATTCCATTGTGGGCTGAGTATCTGCTTTATATATATGGGCATAATAATCTTGAAATGCTTTTAAAATTGAGGTGGGGGAGTTTACTAATTCTTTAGTGGAAGGATGTCGCACTTGTGTTATGGTTGACTGAGCTATTTTCTGACGAATTCTGCAGGGCAGGACCCTAGTGACCCTAGGGTCTCCTTCATAATATTTATGTTGTAGAAAGTGAAGCGCCATTTCTGCTTGAGGTGAAGGATATTTTGTATCTTATGTCTAGTTTCCATAAGTGCAGGAAGCACTGTCCTGTGTCCTCACATATGACATATGATGTTCCTGTAAAGCCTTTGATTTCTTTTTTCCCATTCTAATAACTGTGATTCCCTAGTCTTTTTGAGGTGTGAAGCATATTTTATATATATATATATATATATATATATATATATATATAAAATATATGATAGTGGGTCTTCAATGTAAGGCATATAATGAGAGGTTGAGGGCACTGAACATGTACTCCCTGGAAGACAGGCGAGAGAGAGAGAGGACATGATTGGGACCTTTAAGTACTTGAAAAGGATAAATAAGGTTGGTAAGGAGAATCTCTTTAATCTGAGTGGCAACCATAACACGAGGGGGCACAGTTGTAAGTTGGAGGGTGGGAGGTTTAGGAGGGAGGTCAGGAATCACTTCTTCACAGACAGGGTGGTGGACACTTGGAATGTGCTGCCGGAAGAGGTTATCTTATTGAAGGCGGTGGGCAGCCTTAAGAGAGGTTGGGATAGACATGGGGATGGTAAGGATCATGGGTAGGGAGGATGAGAGGAGTGGGGAGGGAGGGCAGGGACATTAGCTCAAGCTGTGGACCCTGCAATATGAGCAGACTTGATAGACCAAATGGCCTTCTTCTGCTGGCTCCTTCGTATGCTCGTATGTTCATATATCCCCGTCGAGAACTGTTTTAAGAGTGTCCCAGAGTATTGCTGCTGACATTTCGTCATTATCATTTTCTTGCAAGATTCTGAGTTAAAAAACTGAAGTAGAGGCTCAGTGTATTCTAAAGAATCAAGCACCTCCTCACCTATGAGTCAAAGAGGAGACTGGTCCAAGCTACCTTTCTATCATTATTGGACTACGTCGACTTCATTTACAGACAAGCTCATGGGACAGCCCTAGCCAAACTTGATGTTCTTTATCACAGAGCCCTTCATTTTGTTTCTGGGAAACCTTATTCTACCCATCACTGCGACTTGTACTCGGCAGTGGGTTGGCTGTCTCTTGCTTTCAGAAGACAAAGGAACGCTGTCCTTTGGAGCTACAGAGCAATTGTCAAGATGTTGCCCTAGTACATATCTGATTGTCTGCCCCTATGTGTCTCGGGCAACTATGCCCTGAGAAGTCAATCTTTTATCTCCCTAATGTTACCGAAGGTCAAAACCCGCTTTGGCAGATCCTCCCTTTGCTTCACACTACCCCAGCTATGGAACAAGCTTCAAATAACTCTAGAATTAGCAATTCCCATTAAAGTCCTCGAATTCAAACTCCTTTATGCAAGACTTTTCTCTGAACGCTGTAAGTGCTACTCCTGACGTGCTCTGTCAGGTTACGACACTTGAGATCAACTTCTACCCCCTACATGCACTACTTAAAGCATTCCACCCCAGGCTATCACCTCCTGCTTTTTCCTAGTCTCTAACTTGTCTTAGCTGCTCCACACTCTCTCAGGGTATATAACGTATTGTCCTATACTAACATTATGGGGTATTTATACGTATTGTTCAATACAAACATTTTTGTGTGAATCTTCTGTATCTTGCCTGGCTATCTAGCTTATGTATAGCTTTGTATACTTTATATGCTGCTTCACTCGTATCCTGTTTGAATTTCTACCTTATGTACAGCCCGTATTTTAATTGCTGTTACATCTGTACTGCCTTTACTAGGAGTAGTATTGCTGTGCCTGTATATGTATATGTATACCTCTTATGTATTGGATGTTATTTCTGTATGCCCAGGCCCACCTTGGAAATGAGCTTGCTCAATGGTGCTTCACCTGGTAAAATAAAGATTGAATGACGGATTATTCTGTCTTTGACCATTTCTTTAAAGTCTGGAATATTGAGCAAAGCATTATTGAATCTCCAGAGAGAAAAAACTCTCTCAGGACCTAGGGTTATTTGAATCCATACAGGAGCATGATAGGATAAAAGTATAGGCTGCAACTCACATTTCATTACTAAATGAGGGTGCTCCTGGAAAATTAGACAGCAGTCAGTACTAGTATACACTCTATGGGGAGGTGAGTAATGAGTTTATGATCTGGTGTGCTGCTTCAGATGGTGCCAGATGTCTACCCACCTCACCTCCCTCAGGTAAGAACAGGTAACATGTTGTGCTGGGGTAAAGGGTGGGGGAAGGGGAAGATGAGCATTGGTGGTATCTTGGCTATCTAATATATAAAAATCCCCACCTAGGATCAGAATGTCTGAATGAAATGCTGTAATTCTCCGCTACAGCTGTTTAAAAAAGGTAGAAGTTGAGCCGGGGGGGGGGAATATAGAGGCTTACTAATGTCATTTCTTGACCCAAGGACAAATATGAACCTTTAGGCATGGTCAAGCAGTCTTGCGCATCTGTCTGAGTTGCAAGGACTTCAAATGGAGGCTGCTCGGGGACCAGCACTGCAGCACCTCTCTGCTTGCCAGATTGAAATGAAAAAGCCGCAGTTGTGTGATAACCAAAGCGTGCTACCTTATTATGCCCCTCTGATGATAAACCTGTCTCTTTTAAGAGAATAAAGTAGGTGTTTCGTCTTTTAATGGCAGCAAACACCCTGGATCATTTGATCGGGCCATTCAGTCCATTAATATTATGTGAATATATATTTAAATGTTATTACTTACCAAATATATAAAAATGTGAAGCGTGGAGCACCTTTGAATTTCCTTGCCCAGTAATAGTCCTGCTTAACACAGACTATAAGGTAGACCTTAAATCAGTCAAGGAGAATGGGCTGGGGAGAAGGGGAGGGGGAGGTTGGCCATAGCAGCACAGAAATTAACCATATATGATTAATATGGTATATAAATTCAGCAGCATAACAACAGAGTTTAAACATAAACAGTAACACAGAACAATATTTAAAACACCAAAAAACAGTAAAATCAAGCACGTAACAGTTGCTCTGACTTGCTCAACTGGAGCTGACAGGGTTAGTAGCAGGGAAGTGCACTTCCAAGGAAGGAGTTCTCATAGGGAGGGCCTCTACGAGATTGAGTGTTCCCAAGAGTACTCGTGTGTTACTCGACCTGGGAGGGAAGGGTCATTCTGGAGGAAGGCGAGCCCCCTCCCACCAGTTTAGAATAAAATTTGGAACCACTCCACTGATCTGAAAACCCCAAGTCTGGGGAGTGGGGAAATGAGAAGTCGGACAAGCCCACAGAAATGCCTCCTAATTGCTGGCCTATTGGCGCAGCGGTTGGATTTCTGCTTGCAGCGTCAGCGACCCGGGTTCGGGAATGATTCTGGGGAGCTAGAGGGCTAGCCAGGGAGAAGATTGAGCATCCCAGGAAGAGCTCGTCTCTCTGGGGGGCAGTGTCTCGGGCTTTGACTGGCCCCAGGTGGAGGTCTGGGCACAGCAAGCACTGAGGCAGGAGCAGGGGAGGACGTCAGGACAATACGGCGCGCCCTGATGTCAGGCAATCGCGATGTCCATCAGAACAGGGAAAACAGTCCCAGGCCCGGGAGTACAGTAGGAGCTCCAGAGCAGACCCCTCATGGCTGCCACCCTCCTGACTGGTCCTGGATCCTAACAAGACAAGAAGTGTTCAAGGTGTTGCAACCCCACCTCATCCCCACCCGAGGGGGGTATAGCCATGGCTTCATGGGGTATTCCAGAATGGCTAAGGTAGGTGGTTGAAGTGGGGGCAGACTCCACTGGGGCTCCTGAAGGTGCTGGGGCTGAAGAGATGGGAAGGAGGAAAAATATAATAATAATAAAAAAAAGAAATGCCTTCTAAAATGTGGGAAGTGGTTCAAAAGATAACACAAGCAGTAGCTTTTAACTCTTCCCCTTTATGTATTACACTACTTTATGAGGTCAGGTTGGCAAAGGGTTCTGAAGAAACTGGCAGATGACTTAGCTGCTCCATTGATGGATCTTTTAATTCCTCCCTCCAATTGGGATGTGTTCCTCCTGACTGGAGAATGGCACATGTAGTGCCACTCCACAAGAGTGGACCTCGGGATGAACCCTGGGAACTACAGACCGGTCAGCCTGACATCCATTGTGGTGAAAATGATGGAGGGCATCTTACAAGAAAGTATGGTGGAGTTCCTAGAGGCAAATGATTTTCTAGATGAAAATCAACACGGGTTTGTCCGAGAAGATCATGTCAAACCACCCTAGTTGAATTTTTGGACTGGGTAACAAGATACCTGGATGGTGGAAAGCCAGTTGATGTCCTGTACCTGGATTTCGGCAAAGCTTTCAATTCAGTCCCGCATGGAAGGCTGATATGGAAACTAGGGGTGGGAGATAAAATGGTGGTGTGGGTAGCAAATTGGCTTAGCAACAAGCAGCAGAGGGGGGTGGTGAGGCCTCGACTCACAGAAGGGGTATCAGTGGGGTTCCACAGGGTTCAGTGTTGGGCCCTATCCTTTTCGATGCATTCATTGCAGACATCAGGAAGGGAGTTAGGAGAAGAATGAGCCCATTCACTGATGATTCCAAACTGGGAGCTGAGGTGGACAGTGAGGAGGGAAGGAAGACACTCCAGGATGACTTGGTGAGGCTTGAAAAGTGGGTACACACGTGGCTTCTAGGGTTTAGCGCTCGTAAGTGTAACGTTCTGCATCTAGGTGTTATGAACCCTGGGTATAGCTACTGTTTGGAGGGAGAATGGCTGGCTGTCTCCATAATGGAAAAGGATCTGGGGGTGATGACTGACACCAAATTGAACAACTCTGAGCAGTGCAGGAGAGCAGCTGCTAAAGCAAATCAAATGTTTGGGTGTATCGCTAGGGGATAACGTCCAGGAGCAGGGAGGTTATACTCCCCCTGTACAATTCATTGGTGAGGCTGCACCTGGAATACTGTGTGCAGTTCTGGCACCCTCACTTAAAGAGGGACATCACTTTGTTGGAGAGAGTCCAGAGAAGGGCAACAAGGATGCTCTGGGGTCTGGGGGAAATGGTATATGAGGGCAGACTCAGAGAGCTGAACATGTACTCCCTGGAGGACAGAAGGGTTAGGGGGATATGATAGAGGCCTTCAAATATCTGAAGGGGATCAATAGGGTAAAACCGGGAGGAATGCTCAAAGGAACTACGAGAGCCCATAGTCTAAAACTAGTAGGGGGAAGGTTCAGAGGGGAAGTGAGGAGACATTACTTCACAGACAGGGTGATTCCACCCTGGAATGTGCTTCCAGAGGAGCTGATCGAAATGGAAACTGTAGGGGGTTTCAAGAAGGGATGGGACAGGTACAGGGGCATGGTACAGATTGGGGGGTGCAAAACGGGAGGTGGAGCAGCAGCGATAACATAACAATGAGCTGCATCAAGGGCAGATAAGATAGACTGTTAGGTCTAATTTGCTGGCAACTTTGTATGTATGTATGTATGCATATATAAAATCTGTAGCATTTCTTTGCAACAGTTAGTGTCTTACTGTACCTGGTGAAACATTTACGCAGAGATTCAGAATATTACTGCTAAACTGATATACAGTACTACAAAGCAGCATAGCATAACAGGCTGTCATTCACATATGTGTAGGTCTCATTCTGATGCAATCCTGACATTTGAGATATTAATGAGAGAGACAGGTAAATCAAACCTCTAGTCCAGGTTTTCTTCATGGCTGTCCCCCCATATGTGCCAGTTACACAGAATAAGAGAAAAGAAAAACTCTAGGCCGCTCACTATGAGTTCCAGAATTTTCTCAAAATGTCCCAAGTCATATGCAGTGAAGTGGGTGTTTTTATGTAACATGAGGCTCAGACAGTCTATTTATGTCTCGGAAAGCCCTCCTGGCCAGCCACTCCTTCAGGCAGTCTAGGGCCCCCACTGCCAGACCCCCCCCCGTCACCATCTCACTGCCCCCATGCTTGCTGCAGCCCAGTTGACCTGATGCATCCCTTCACTGGGGGTGGGGACCCCCATCCCATGGCACCACTGGGAGTGGAGACTCACCCAGTGGGCATTTGCCTCTGCGCTGGGCTCAGCGGGGGGAATAGCACAGACACCTCCAGGCTTTGTGGTGCACAGGGGACTGGCCACTGTCATCCAGTCAGCCAGGTGGCCCTTTTTCTGGATTTCTTCCCCACCCACAATGCAGCTGCACGCATGCAGTGTCCAAGGCAGAGCGCACAGTGACATGTGATCACCCACGCTGCAATGTGGGACATCCCACGGGCCAACAGGAGCAGCTCCAGAATGCTGCAAGCTTGCTCCCACCCCCTGGGAGGAGAGCATCCACCAAAGGCTCTTGTACCTTCCCTGTCGGCCTTCGGCTCTTTTTTAAAAATTTAAACTAGTGTCCCTAAGCAGATATCAGGAAGGTGCTAGGATAGGGGAGGAAATAGCTATAGAAAAAAAGGGACCATCCTCCCCAACTGCACACAGCCCATGGGAGGCATTATGAGAAGCATTTACAGCTCAGTATTATGAATGTGAAATCTACGGCCCCTCCATAGTGGCAAGAAGGCAGCAGACAGCAACAGCTGCATCTGACCATGAGACCATGGCCCAGGGGCTGAGGCAGCTGCCCAACAACTAAAGTGGACCCTGCAACAGGCCACAGGACAGAGACCCTCTCATCGAGCCCCCCACCCCAGCTGCCATCCTTCTTGCCTTGAGTGGGCAGTCAGAGTCAACCTTTAAGGGTACTTACATGCTTTATCAACCTTGCTAACAAGCTCCTCAGAGTTATGCCTACTCTATATACATTCAGCTGAGAGGGTGGACATCATTAACCATGTCACCACTAAGGTGGGGTGGGGAGACTGCTCCTTAGAATAGGAAATATAGAGCAAGTGCATAACGTAAAAGAACAAAGAAGGGGGGAGAGGTGAAACATAAAAGAGGACTACAAAGAGTGATTACCTGCCCAAGGTGCATGTTTCAGAGAGTTCAACCATTCTGATATGAAGGGCTATGCAGTGTAAGTCAGAAATACTCAAAGACCATCGGATCAAAATCTTTGTTCCCAGACTTATATTTCGAAGAGGCAGAGAAAATATAGCCACTGTTTTAAGATATCCCTCCTCCTTTTGATGTGTGACAACATCCACCCAAACCCAGGCCCTCCCCCAACCCACCCCTCCTGCACCACCCCTTCATCCACTCTTTGCATTTCTACCATGAACATCTGCAGCCTTCTAAAAAAGTTTGCAGGGCTCCAGGGCTGGGCCATACAGCATCAACCCAATGTCCTGGCCATTGTGAAGACATGGCTCTCTTAATACCACCCCTGACTCCTTCGTCACCCTCCCTGGTTACACTCTGCTTTGGGAAGACAGAGTAGGAAAACAGGGTGGTGGATGCGCTTTCTACATATGCGACTCCCTCCATGCTCGTGCCCTCCCTACTCCGCAGCTCGATCATGGTGCCCAAGTGCTCACAATCAAGGTTCTGCTCAACCCCTCCAGGGCCCCAATATTTGTCACAGCTGCCTATTCCCCCCTTCCGCCACCAGAAACTTGCACTCAAATCCCTGCTTGACCATCTCTCCCAGCTCCGCCCCAAAGCTGAGCAAATCACCCTGGGGGATCTAAACATAAACTGGCTCTCCAGCTCAGCAGAGCAATCTAAAGATGCCATTGCTGCCCTAGGCCTCATGCAACTGGTCACTCAGCCTAGCCGGGCCAATCCCACTAATGGCTCCTTCTCGTTTCTTGATATCGTCCTCACCAACTAACCACACAAAATTACTGGTACCACAGTCCTACCAAATGCCCTCAGTGACCACTCCCCTATACTATTTTTCTGGTCCGGCAAATCATAAAAACTACCATTCGATGCTTCCTCAACCCTGGGCATTTGGAACAGCTAAAAGCCTACCTATCCCACTGGGACTGGCCCCCAATCAACCAGGCGCTTGACATAGATGCAGCCCTATCGTACCTTATCCGCTCCTTCAGTTCAGCCTGTGGCCTTTTGGCCCCCTCACAAAACACCTGGAAAAAAACTCTAACACCCTGTGGGTCACCCAAACATTACTCAACCGTATGTGCCATCGGGACAATTTTTGACACAAAGCCCTCAACTCTGGAAAGGCCTCTGATAGGCAACTCTAGCATAAGGCCCATAACAAATGCACCTGGGCCATCCAAAAAGCAAAGGCTGACCACTATAAATCAATACTGGCCTCCTCCTGGGGCGGCTCAGCCCAGACATTCTGGGATAACATCAAAGAGCTCAGCGGAAAGTCCATATCCCCGCCACCCTCCCAGATCAGTGTCAATGGCACCCTCTCCTCAGACCCCTAACTGCATTGCAGATACTCTAAATTCCGCCTTCTCTGACCTTAGCTCAGTCCTCCCCCAAAATTTCTATGACCCCATCTCCACTCCTCCAACAGCCCCCACCCACCCACCCCGTTTCTATTTTTATGCCCTCTCAGAGCAGGAGGCAATACCCTACCTCTTAAAAGTCCTAAACAGCCACAGTCATAGTAATGACTCACTGGACCTCAGACTTCTCTGTCAGGTCTTCAACGTAAGACTTACCCTCTCACTTACCTTCTATAATGCTCCCTTTGTTTTGGCCAATTCCCCTCCACTTGGAAAGTGGCAGTCATTACCCCAGTGCACAACAGTGGTGACTGCACCTCCTCGGGAAACTGCCACCCGATCTCCACCCCCCCAAGGCCTTAGAAAAAATTATCGAAGACCAGCTATCTGAATATCTCTCTACCCACAACCTCCTCTGTGAGGAGAACATGGCTTCTGCTCAGGCCATAGCACTATGACTGCCTTGCTGGAATTCTCCAGCTTTCTCCACT
Source organism: Neoceratodus forsteri (assembly GCA_016271365.2). Taxonomy (NCBI): domain Eukaryota; kingdom Metazoa; phylum Chordata; order Ceratodontiformes; family Ceratodontidae; genus Neoceratodus; species Neoceratodus forsteri. Next base: position 290,956,152 of record CM057453.1, on the reverse strand, counting down.
CAACCCTAGACAAAGGACACCTGGCTGGGGCTCTCTTCCTAGATCTGTCCAAGGCATTTGACACAATATGTCACCCTCTCCTCCTATCCACCCTTACTCAGCTGGGACTCTCCCAGGTGGTCACCTCCTGGTTCTCCAACTATCTCTCTTCATGCTCCCAATGTGTCAGGATAAATGACACCATATCTACCCATCGACCTGTTCTTTTGGGGGTTCCCCTAGGGTCCATTCTGGGTCCACTGCTTTTCAACCTGTACCTCAACTCACTCCCCACGGCCTGCTCTAAGTGCGTCCTCCTCTATGTTGACAATGCAGTACTCTTTCACTCCTACCCTGACCCTCACTCCCTTCAAACCACCCTCCAGAAATCTTTCAGCCAGGCCGAATCATGGTTCACTGACCACAGACTCATACTCTACCACAAAAAAACAAAAGCTATGCTTTTCTCCCACAACCAGAGTAAGCACCATAGCTCCCCTCTGAACATTATGACTAGCAAACTTCTCCCAATAGAATAAGTTCTTACCTTTAAATATCTCAGTGTTACCTTTGACCCGGCTCTATCCTTCCATGAGCACGTCCATCTCCTTTGCACCAATATAAATACCCGCATTGGTCTACTTTACTGCCACAGGGTCTGCCTCCCTCCTGATGCCCTAAGACTCACTGTTTATTTATTTTATTTATTTATTGAAATGTTTCACCAGGAGGGCACACTAAACAACAAGTTGCTCATCTCATGGTGCAACCTGGGGGGAGGGAGTTACATAGAGTTGTGAAGGATGATCAGTTATAATAGTATGTGGGTAGTACAAACAATGCAACATGGTAAGATTGTGCAACAGTTGGAACACACGGTATTGTACAATAAACAGTAGTGGAATACTGGGTAAATTACAGTACATGTCCAAAATCATACAAAAGAACATATACATGTACAAAACAGTAATAATATGATAGAACCATTTACAGTGCATGATTGTACCAGGAGCAGGCTCGAGGTAGTATGCAAGTGCTGTTGGAGTAAAAAGGATGGGAATAGGTTGTGCACATTGGTGACCCAGAAGGGCAGGTGGAGAAGAGAGGGGGAGAGGCAAGAACTGAATATGAGGAGAAGGGGTAGCCATTTCCTGATTTCCCCCTTCAGGATGTTGAGAACCCTGCCAGGGGGGTCATGGTAGGAAGGGAGAAACTGGGGATTGGTGTTAAGAAGGGTTAAAGCAGGAACAGCTGAGGGAGAGGTAATTGTGTAGGGCAGAGGTAAGGGAGTAGTTGGAGGAGTGTCGTATTTCAGGGGGAAGGGAATTCCAGATTTTAGGGAAGCGATGGGCGAAATCAGTCTGACCGATGAGGGTGGAGCGGCGAGGGACCGTCAAGGTGCAGGCATTATTTGATCCGAGAGAGTGGGTGGGGGGCGATGGAGTGGAGAGAGAGGATGAGAGATAGGAGGGGAGCCCCTGAATCAGAATTTGGAGGTTAGTTTGGCACAGTGAGAGATGTGTGTGTGAAATAGTGGAAGGAAGGTTAGAGAGCGATAGAGTTCACTATCACCTCCTCTGTCCTCTCTCTTGTGGATTATTTATTAGCTTTTGGTGATCAGGTAAGTGCGTTAGGCAATTGGACCTGCCTATTTTCAAGCATGACCTGGGAGAGTACAGAATAGAGAGATACAAAATTACAGGGTAAATAAACAGTAGAAAATGGTACAGTATGACAAGCAGGACCTCACACAGGAGGGTCAAAATACAAATCATCATTTATCACATAGGTCACCCACATAGGAGTGAGACAAACGAAAAACAAATAACAAATTAAACCTGTACTGGACCCCAACACAGGAGGGTCGGACAAAGTGGATTACATTCAGACAGTTGGACACCCAGAGAAAATAGGGAGAGAAGCAAAAACAGACCGCTGTGTAGGGGAGTTAATACAGCGGTAATAGCGGACAAGACTTGCAACAAAAAGGAAGGTTAAGAGCATTTGCTGATACCATGGGCTGGATATTCAAAAGGGTTGCACCAGCGCAAGTCAGAAAATGCGCCATTCTGCGATATTCAGCAGGAGGCAGTTGCGCCACTGAAAACATGCTGAGCAACAGCGCAATGATAATGAAGGCATGCGCAACCGAAGGGGGAGGAACCATACATAAAGGGTGCAGTGCGATGTTCAAAGACTTGCGCAATGTGCAACAGTGGAGCAGGCGGAAGTTGTGCCATAGTGGAAATGAACCAAAATAAAAAAGGAGCAAGGAAGAGGTGCAAGAACGCTACAGGGAAGCCACATGAGGCAGGGGGAGAGACAGGCACAGGAAAGCAGCACAAAAGAGGGCAGGCCAGGGAAACCACACCACAGAATTGGGGCAAGGGAAGGTGAGTGGGGCCACACAAAGTAGAGGCTAGTAGGTGTACCCGGTGCAGGGGAGGTAGCAGTCAGGACAGCGGGGGGAACAAAGCAACAGCTGCTGTGGGGGGAATGCAAGCCAGGGACATGGTCAGTGCCACCTTCCACATAGATGCCGTAATGAGGGGGGTGAGAAGGCATGCGGCAGGAGGACGTGGCCGTGGAAGGGTCCAACGGTGGTATGCCCCCAACAGGCAGTACCAAGCCCGCACCAGCTTTGAGATATATGCAGATATCGAGATTGTGGGCCGGGTACCACCTGAACAGGGCAATACTGAGGTGGCTCTGTGAGCTGTGCAGTGATGTGATGCAGGCGACCACACAACGGAGTCATGCTCTGTCAGTGGAGACAAAGGTAACAGCCTGCATGTGCCTGCTCACCACGGGTACCTTCCAGAGACCAACAGAGGACACCACAGGCATAACACAGTCGGCCGCATCACACATCCTCACCCAATTCCTCAGCGCACTGCTGCCACATGCTGCGGAGTACATCCATTTCCCCAGCACTGCGGCGGAGTGCACAGCAAACATACAGGAGTTCCACAGGGTAGCATGTATGCCTGGCATACTAGGGATGATAGACTGCACCCATGTGGCCATACGCACACCACCTGACCCCGAGGGTGCCGTCTACATGAACTGCAAGGGATATTCCAGTGTCAACTGCCAGGTGGTGTGCGATGCCAGTGGGTGCATCATCAATGTCTGTGCCATGCACCCTGGGGGAGCACATGATTCTTTCATCTGGCACCAGTCGGCACTGTGCCACCAATTCGAGAGTGGGGACATCCCCACAGGTCATCTAGTGGGTGAGTATGTATGTAGAACTGACATATCGTGGGCATGGGGGGGTATGGCCAGAGGTGCCATGGGTGTGGCCCACAGGGCTTGGGGCAGTCTGAAGCTGAACACGACACTAACCTCCACTATCTTCACACAGGTGACAGTGGACACCCACTCCGTCCCTGGCTGCTCACACCCTACCAGCGGCCCACAACCCCATCGCAGCAATGCTACAATGAGGCACATGCCACCATACGCAATGTCATTGAGCGGGTGTTCAGGATGCTGAAGGAGCGTTTCCGTTGCCTGGACTCCTCTGGTGGTGCCCTACAGTATAGCCCCTCAAAGGCCTGTGGGATATTCCTGGCCTGTTGCATCCTGCACAACATGGCCAAAAACTGTGGGATAGCCATACAGGTCAAAGAGGGGGACAGCGATGGGGACGACAGTGACGCCGGTAATGATGGGGATGGGCAGCCCCCCCCCCTTGGCCGATGGGACCCCTGACTGATCCGGCTGGCACAGCTGCACCAGGACACCATCACAGAGGAGCACTTCAGCCAACACAGGTAAGTCATGGTAACATGTGCAACCACCAGTGGCTAGGGCACAACCCACAGACACACATGGAAACACAACAGGGGTGCATTCTGGCAAGGGATGTGGCAGAGCACAGAGGCACACACACACAACCAGGAAGGGGTGAACAGTAACACGCCACATGGACAGACACACACACACACGTACACACAATAGGCACAAAACGTGCACAGGGGTCAGGTGCAAAGCCGAGATGGAACGCAAACACTAGCAACACACATGTCCACAGGCCACCACGTCCACTGACTGTCCATGTGCGCATGTCAGATGCTGGGCACCATCACACTTTGGTGTATAGCGCAATGCAGGCATCATCATGCACACGTACCTGTGGACAGCAGCCGGGAGGGTGCGCAGGTGGACCATGTGTCTGCGTGCAGGGCCGGGCACCCACCCGTGCACTGCCCACTGAAACACACAATGCACACAGGGCAGCACCAGACAGTGTCCACACTGGGAGACAGATCAGTCTTGTGGCACTGTGCCACGTCCACCTCGGATGCGTGGGCGGCCCCGCTGAGACCCAGCAGCACTGGTATGCTGGCCACGGGCCTCATGGGGTGGCACTGATGGTCCACCAGGGGTTCCACTGTGTGAACGTGACCGTGCCCGCACAGAGGTCTGCAGCACACTGAACATACCTGCACCAGGAGTGCTTGGGATGCCCACAGCTGAACCCGGCATCGACCGGGTGGGTGTCGCACAATGCTGGGAATGGGGAGTGGATAGCGAACTATGCGGTGTGAGTGACGCATGGACACCTGACTGTGTGCCCATTGTGGCCATGACAGCGATGAACGTCTGTCTTTGCCTGTCAATGGCAGCGGTCACATTCTCCCGCAAATGGTCAATCTGTGACAGGGTCCTATTGGTGTCCCTGCTGCGTCGCTTCTTGGCCTGCTCCAGAGCCACACACAGTGCCTCCACAGATGTTGCAAGCCACATCTGCTGCTAGACCGATGCCTGCAGTAGGCGGGTGTGCTCGTCAAAGAGGTCATCTGCCACCTTGGCATCCTGTCCCTCAGGGTATGCAAGGACCTGATGTTCAGCACCCCTTGAGGGTGGGCGCTGCTCACCAGGACCAGGTATGGGCAAGTCCACAGGTGGTGCACAGATGCCACCGCTGAACTCTGAACCCCCAGTCCCGTTGGGCGACTGCTGCTGCCGCCCCTCCCCCTGCTGTGCCCAAGAGATCAGTTGTTCCGCCGCTATGGCCACAACAGTCCCACTGTCCTGACCAGCCACCAGTTCTGCCCCACTGGTGCTGACAGGCACAGCCTGGGACTGTGCTGACACGCTGGCACACACGTCGTCACCAGACAGGTCCATGGGTGTGAGCTGACCTGCTGTGTGTCCATTCCATGGCACACACATGTCACTGTCCATTATGGTCATGTCTACATCATTGGTGCAGGTCTCTGCCCCAGCCACAGCCACAGTGTGCTGGCATCCTTGGACGCCAGAACACTGAGGCACAGGAAGGGCTTCCCCCATACCTGTCTCAATGACATCAGTGTGGACAGACAGGCGGCCCCACTGTTGCAATGCTCGACGTAAACCTGTGGAGGTGGATGGTCCCTCCTCCAACTCCAGATGACTGTCCGCAGTGGACAGGCCCTCCACCGCTGACTCCTGCAGATGTGCAGGATCTGTAACAGAAAGAAAAGTCACGTTACTGCATGTGACCTACCCTGCCCCCCCATGGACAGACCATAACTTACCATGCAATGATGGGCCACCACCCATCTGGAAGCCACCTCCTGGAACTCCCTGTATGGCACTGCAGTGCATGCTTGCAGCAAGCCTGTCCTCTGCTGGTGTGAGTTGCACCACATCCAGCTGGCCCCCGCCTGTTGCAGCACGTGCCACCCTGATGGCAGCCACCTTCTCCTTCACCCTCCTCCTGTCAGTACCCATCTTCTTCTTACACTCCTGCATGGAGCGCTGGTGGCTGCCGTGCAGGTTGACGGCACATGCCACCTCCTCCCATGCAGCAGCACGGGCCTGAGGGGTGCCCCCGCTGTCCACTGAGCAGTGGCTCCTGATCAAGGTAGGCATCGAAGAGTGCCTCCGTCTCGGCCTTTGTGAAATTGGGCCTCCTCTTCCACCCACCATCGTAGTCCTCCTCACCCAGACCTCGCTTGGTCATTATTCAGCCTGTAAGGATGACAGTGGTTACCTGTGACTGTACAGTACAAAGTATGTCCCTGATACCACAGTCCAAACACCCACACAGCATGCAACTCACCAATAAACCAGTAACAGAATATGGCCACTGCAGAACATTGTTGCACCTATATAGCGCAAGTCATGCAAATTAGGTGAGGAGCAACTTTAATTAGATGCAAATCGTGCTGCTGCATCATTGAATGGCTGATTGGATGATTAGCATATGACGGCTGAATATCGCGCCATTGCGCTTTGTGCAATTGTGTTGAATGTGCTGAGCCAATGGTGCAGTTCTGTGGCATGCGTAGTACACCTCACTGCGCATGCCCAGGTAGCTTATGCAGGCATCTGCTGCGCTGATGATGTGCTGTGCACGGTAGGCAATGCAGGGCACAGCCACCATTGTGCCAGTGGTGCTATAGCGAGGGTCACTACATGGCGCTGTGGCACAACTGAGCGATAGTTCACTGTGGCGCTGGCACACAGGCAACCAATCGCACTGGATGCATAGTCGTCCGATGGCGCTGTGCGTGGCCTTGCACCAGAGACCCATGACCCTGTGCCCAACCTTTGCCCCCTTGGTGCCATGCATCTGGCATAGCTGCACCTCTATCGTGCTGTTCGGTATCAGCGCGATAGGGAATGGCGGCGCTGTACTGCACAGCATTTCCACATGGGGTACTGTGCTGCAGAGTGCCATATTACCTACTATAGCAGTTGAGATGGCACGCAGGAGAGCCCCACAATGGAGTGCCATTGAGTTGGCCAACCTTGTGGCCATTGTAGAACCACATTATGGCCCACTGTTTGGTAATGAGGCACTGGACAGGGCCAGGACCCAGGTCTGGCAGGAGGTGGCCACTGACCTGGAGGCAGCCACTGGATGCAGGAGGACCTCAGAACAATGCAGGCACCATTATGGGGACCTCAGGAGGAGGGAGCCAGAGTGACTTGCCCATCTGCGGTTGTGTGCCAGGAGGGGCATGGTGCCTCATCCAGGTGGGTGATACGTCTACACACTTGCATTGTCCATATGGGTAACACTGTCTTATGTGTCCAGCACATAGGGGAGGGATAGTCTAGGGTTGACTGTGGCGGTGTTTACAGGGTATGGGGTGGGTAGGTCTGGCTGGGTGGGTGGGCACACACATTGGGGCAGGGGGACTTTGCTTTGTGATTGTACTGATGTTTTCCTCTCCTTGTTTGCCCCACATGCGTGGACGAGCGGCAGCGGGTGGGGGAGCAGCAGCAGAGGGAGGAAGATGCAGCGCACAGGAGAGTTGAGGACTAGCACCATCGACATCACCGGCCCGATGAGGGTGAGTGCCATGACACCATGATCACTATTGCATGCTGTGTAACAGGGTGAAAAGCAGAGCATGGCCACCATCCATGGACACCACTGCCATGCACGTGACTTGTGACAGTCAGCACTGTTCAGTGGCACTGCATGTCTGGGAGTGCATCAATGGTGTCCATGTGTGCACTTTGCACATGGCTGTGGCACTGCCTGCACACCGCATAGCCAAGTCACTGTACGGCCACGGTGGTGCTGTGCAGGACAAGGGTGGTGGGTGTGTACAGTGGTCCACATGGCTGTTGCTGCCTGGTTGGGCATGTCTTGTGGACATGGTCACTGTGGGTGGGTGCACACCATCACAGGAGTGTGGGCACATGGCTGTATGCCATGCATAATAGGTGGGCTGCAGGGGGATGGACAGTCACACCTATTGACTCTGATCCCTCATCCTAGGTAAATGGCGACTCCTGCAGATACAGCAGACTGTGCAAGAGCTGCTGCAGGTGGCAAGGGAGTCCCTGCAGATCCTGAGGGACATGCACCAGTATGGGGTGAGGAGGAGGAGGAGAAGGGTCAGACGACAGCACCAAGCGGAGGAATCAGGCCAGCCACTGATGTCCCCATGCGCCTACTAACACCTTCCCCCCTTTGACCAACCCTCACACCCTGCCTTCCCTCTCCCATATGTTCACCCCTGCCCCTTACCCACCCCCACCTTGTTTATGTCCCTCCCCACCACGTTTGTACATAGTTGTATATAGTTATTTTTGATAGTTTGAATACAAATATTTTGATATGAATACTGTGGTGGTCTCTGATTTGCAGCTGGCTATAGGTGTTCAGCTGCAGTGGTGTGCATGGCATCTGGGGTGGTGCAGTCTTGGGTATGTGCGTGGGGAAGTGTCTATGGTGTGGGAGTAGCTATCAGTTGGTGTCTGTGGTGTGTGTGTTGTTCCCTGTGCATTGCATTACTGTGTGCAGTGGTCCATGGTGCATGCTCTGTCTCCATGGTGCCCCTGTCAACCCGTCCTTGGCCTGTGCAGCTGACACCCTTGCATGTCTGTGACCTGCAAGGTCTGCTGCCATGTCAGTGGTGGCTGTCCATGCAGGTCATCCACTGTAACCGTCACAATGCTGGGTTGCCTCCTGTCACTGGTGTGGTGCATGTTTGCCTCAGGTGACACTGTGGCCTCCGCGGTTGCTGTCCCACCTCCATGCTGTGGCTTGTGTGTGTTGCAGGGGCTGTGCACCACTGTCTGTGACTTGTGCTCCAGGCATATGATGGTGGCGTATGGGACCACAGTGTCTGCACAGGGTGGATGTCACTCCTGTGCTATGGAGGACTGCAGGCTGTGTGTGCTCAGTTTTCATGGGCCAACACTGGGGGCTTGGTTGCCACACTACTGCGTCCCTGTGTTATTGTCCCCGAGGGTATGGGTGTGTGTTTGCCCCTGCACTGTGTTGCATCTGGTGTGCTGCATGCTTCCATGCACCACTGTGGGTGTCTGTGCTGGCTGCTGTGGCTAGTGGTGGGTCGGGATGTGTCACTTGTCTACTGTGCAGGGTGCTGTATCAATGGTGGTGGTGTCAGGGGCACACCCTTTCCCGTGTGGGGTACCTCTTGTGCCAACACATGGTCGGTCTCTCAGCTGTGCCTCGGGGGATTGTGTGTGTTGGCACTGTGTCTGCTGTTGTTGCATTGCCGTGTGCTGCCACCCACTGCTGGGTGCTCATAGTGGGGCTGGCTTGTATGGTTCTGTGGTACACGAGGTTGCAGTGTGACAGTGGGGATGGTGGCATGCATGGGGTTTCCTGCAGTGTTGGTCACTGCTCATGGGGGGTGTCTGGGGGTCACGGTGCAGGGTGTGCTGTGCACTGGGGGGGGGCTGGTGTGGCATGAGGTGGTCCGCCCTCCTTGTGTGGCAGTCTCAGCTTGCTGGTGGGTGTGCTGGGGCACCATGGCCCAGCTGTGTGTTGTTTGCTTGTCCCCATGGACTGGTAGATATTCCAGCCCTCCCCCAGTTGTGCTGTGCTTGGGGTGTGGGGGCTCATTGTCAGTTCTGCTGTGTGTTCCTGTGCCCATCTGTGGCATGGGTGGTGGGCCTCTACCTCCCTAGTTGTGCAGTTACATTGCTCTGCTGCTGGGGGGCTCCCTGCTTGCACTATGGCACCTCTGGGCTGCTCAGCTGGACATCCCTTGTTGCACCATAGCGCATCATATCTGCTCAGCTTCCCTTCCCTAGTTGCAGTATGGTGCAGGTTGTGCGATATTCAGACGTTAGCTGTTGGCGCAATTTGGCTTGCTCCTTTTTTGAATATCGCATCTATTGCGCATGGACGTAATGGACTTGTGCTTACTCCTGCTATTGCGCACTTTTTGGGCGCAGTTTGAATATCCAGCCCCACGTGTTCTTAGGTAAGAGAAGAGTGCTTTCTTGAACGAGTCATGAGAAGTGGAGCCCCTAACATAGGGAGGAAGGGAGTTCCAGAATTTGGGGGCAAAGTGGGAGAAAGCTTGTTCTCCCATTCTTGTAGAGCAAGGGGAAACAGAGAGTAGTGGGGAGGCAGAGGACCTCAGGGAGTGAGAATAAGTCACAGGGTTTAACATAGCTCCAAGAGTCAGGTCTGGGGATATGGGTAACAGAGTCAATAAAGCATCCAAGGGTGTAGGAGAGCAAGTCATTGGGAGCCAGTCAGTTTAAGGAGGAGTAGAGTAGACAGTGGTGGGTGAGTCAAGGACCAGACAGGGCAAAGCTATAGATATTATTATATTTGACTTCCCACTTGTGGAGAGCATTAACATTAGCCCGGCACAGGACATGTAGAGCATATTTAAGCCCCAGGAGGAGGATACCCTGGGCTGTGGAAATCCTAGCAGAAGGGGTCAGTGAATGGCAAACTTTGTAGGCAACTCCAGTCTTCATGTTGATATGCTTACAGACCTCATTTACATGAGAGGAAAAATTTAGAGACGGGTCAAGTGTCACACCCAGGTATTTAAATGAATCAGTATTTGATATTACGGATCCATCAAGGCAACGGAGCTGCAGACTGGGGTTAACTGTCTGAAATTTTCTGGTTGACCCGAAGAGCATGGCATACGTTTTGGGTAGGTTAAGAATTAGCTGATTCAAGGAGAGCCAGGATTGGATGATTTGGAAGGAGGATGATAGTTGATCACTTATGTCAGTGACAGATTTAGAGGCAGAGAAGAGGACCAAGTCATCAGCATACATTATGGTCCAGCAGTGAGTAGGAAAGGAAGGAATATCACTAATGAAGAAAGAAAAGAGCAAGGGACCAAGTATAGAACCTTGGGGGACACCACAGGGGAGGGCTGCTGAAGAAGAGAGGACTTTATTGAAGGTGACTGCTTGTGGACGATTGATATGATAGCTGTTAAACCATGACAAGGTGGAGCTTGCCGCACCTAGCATTTGGAGTTTCCTTAAGAGCAGGGGGTGGTTGACCAGGTCAAAGGCTTTTGTGAGGTCTATAAAAACAGCCCCAGTAAGGAGACCATTGTCCATGTTCATCTTGACTTCACTAGTAAACAGAGTCAGGGCTGTAGTGGTGCTATGTCCTGGCCTAAAGCCATGTTGGACAGGTGTCTGGATTTTGAACTTTAGGAGATGAGAAGAGGCCTGACCGTGGATTAGTTTCTCAAGTAGTTTGCTAAGAGTAGGTAGAATGGCAACAGGTCGATAGTTAGATAAGATCTTGGGGTCACCTTTTTTGAACACGGAAATATTCCTCACAGTTTTCCAGACCTGCAGTACAGTAGAGGAGGAGATAGATAGGTTAAAGAGTCTAGTAATAGGTGTGGCTAGGAGATGGGCTGCCAGTCTAAGAATCCTAGGTTCAATGCCATCAGGACCTGCGCTACTGTGGATAGGAATAGATTTAAGTAGTTTCAGAACTTCCAGATGGGAGACGGGGCAAGAGTCAGTGGAGGGGTAATGTCATTAGAGTCTGGACTCATAGTCTATGGGGCGGCGTCCAACTCTACCCTCCTAAGAGTCAAAATCTCACCAAACAAAGCCTGCTGCCTACTTGCAGGTGTGACAAACTCACCCACACCTGCACCCTATATGACCTAGCCAACCTTCTCAGCTTTGAGGAGTGACTCCAGCACCAGTCCTGCTCTTTGCCAAAAAATTTATGATTGGACTGACTCCACCTAGACCTTCCACCTTATCCCAATCTGTCCCTCCACCCCCCCCACTCACAGCGCTGCCCAGACCATCCTACATGTCCCCAGAGTTAGGACCTCGGTGACCCAAAGGTCCTTCTCATACAAAGCTCCTGCTTGGATAAACTCCCTCCCCACATCCATCTCCACTGAAAACAGACTTGGTCCTTTCAAGTCCTCACTCCAATGCTGTCTCTGCTCTCTGGCGTGCAGGGGTCATAATGTATGCGCATTATGGTGAACCGGACTTGCGCTCACCCTGAGTTGAACCCCCCTGGAGTTTGAGAATCTATAGTGGGGGGATCCTGGGGGTGCAGCACCCCATAACAGGGGGTGTGGGGGCAGAGCCCCCCACAGAACAAAGATATATGCTTCATGGCATCAATCGCACAGCCCGATTGTGCCATGCGGCATTATGTCGTGCGACATAATGACCCCGTGCCGCTCTCTGCACACCTGTAACTGCACATAGCCCACTCAGCATGCCCAGCTCCCCCCTTTCTCTGCCTCTGGCAAGAGACCTATGTCCCGCATTACCCCCACCTTTTTTCTTGATGTATGTCTGCTATTGTCTTATGACCTGTGCTCAGTGGATATATTCCACACTGTATATATGCTATGCTGTATGTATTTGTTGTACTGCACTAGTTAAACTACATATTTGTACTGTATGTATTATTGCACTGTATCGCTACCTACCTATTTGCACTGTATGTATTATTGCACTGTATAGTGTCCTACCTATTTGCACTATTTGTATTATTGCACTGTATAGTGACCACCTCTGTCTGCACACCTCTGTATTCTCTGTATTACACTGTTGATTGTACCACACTGTCTTTTGTGCCTTGTCTGAACATGATGTGGAACCTTTGTAAAGGAGTCTATGACTCAAAGGATTGTAATTCTGATACTTTTAATAAAATAAAATAAAATAAAATACATAAATATCCATCTTCAAGTTTTCTGTCACTGAGGGATCACTGGTTCCAGTCTCTTGTTAGTGAATGCTTGCAGAATTTCTTGAACTTAATGCAATGTTGCTGTCACTGCTTGCTGGGCTAGGGCCTTCTGTCATTGAAGTTTTACCAGTTGCCATTCCTATGCTGGAGTGTAGGGGTCTTCTTTGGAGTTAGAGGGTGACTGAACTGTCCATCCTTTCTCTTTAACTATTTTAGGTGCCTCCTCTGGGGTATTATGAAGGTGAGTCCCTGACTACCCAAACACCCTTAAACGGGAAGGGTATGGTGTCTTATTATATTTTAACAGTACATTTGGAGATTCAACATATAGATAATTCTCTTTGGGCAGGAATTACTAATTGATTATAGCAGCTATTTACATATCCAGGAAAGCAGTTTAAGTACAATGCTCAGTTTCCTACTGATCAAATAGTAATAAATAAAAAAAATAAATAAAATGAGGAAAGATTTAAAAATAGAAAGGAGGTCAGAATAGAAGAGAAGAGGGATTACCTCTTCTCTAATCTTAACCCAAGATATTTAAGGAAGGGACTGACTGGACTCCCCCCCCAACAAATCTCTCTAGGGCACCAGATGGTCCAGATATTCATCAACAGGGGCATCCTGTCATGAAGTCTGGCTGTGAGACTTTCCATTTTGTAAATGTCATAAATAGTATCCTCCCAGTTCCTGAGTGATGGTGGAGCAGGTTTTAGCCATAGTCTGGTGATTATCTTTTTAGCTGCCGTCAGGAGTATATTTAGGAGATAAGTTTTATTTTTTTGTTTAAAGTGGGTGGGGAAGTGAAGGATGATGGCTGCTGCAGGAGTGAGGGGTCCAAAATCTGGAAAAATTTCTCTCAGAGCTGTTCCCAGACCTTGCCAAACTGGTAGAAGTATAGGGCAGGACCGTAAGACATGGGTATGGTTTGAAACCTCACACTCAGAATTCCTCCAGTATGAGGAATCCCCTGTGGATGAAAACTTAGCTGTGATCTGTGGGATTCAAAAGAACCTGATAGACACCTTTCACCCGAATTCCCTCCAATTATAGGAGCTCATAATTTGGTGTTGCCGAGCCCAGACTCTCAGCCACTCTGCTGGAGTCAAGTTTATTATGAGTTCTGATTCCCATTTTATCTGAATTCCCTCCACTAATGGTGTAGGGAGATCTGTCAATGCTTTATAGAAGCAGGAAATCAGGTGTTTTCGGGAAATTTCTGATTGGACTTGTAATAACATGGAAAACAGTGGAGACGGTACGTGAGATGTGACATCCATTCCCAAAGTAGAAACCAAAAAGTGACACATCTGCAAGTATAGAAAAAAATCCTGTTGAGTGAGGGAGTATTCGGTTTGTAATTGTGCAAAAGATTTTAAGATGCCATCATGATAAAAGTGGAAGGTGTGTGAGAGACCGGCCCGCATCCAATTTCGGAACCTGTGATACAGTCTTGCTAGAACAAAGGATGGGTTTATGACTGGGATTCTGACCCACTGGGCCCCCATCATGTTCTTGGATCTTTTCAGGTATGCTACCCAGTTTCTCAAAAGATCTGCAGTAAAAAGTTATTTTTTCATGGGGAAAGGTCCTCACTATTTAGCTGCAACACCATAGTGTGGTCCATTGGAAGTGAAGAAAGAAGCTCTTTCTATCTGCACCAATACAGGAGATCATGCACGGGAGCCCATCCAATGAGTTAAATGCATAAGCATTGCTACTAGGGTGTAGTATTGTAGGTCTGGAAGGACCAGCCTGCCCCTGTTTTAAGGGAGATGAAATTTAGTCAAGGCCACCCTGGGTTTCTTCCCTGCCAAAAATATGATGAGATGAATCTATTCCATCTAGTCAGTTCTTTTGTGGGAGGAAGATATATTTTGCATTAAATATAAAATGTGTGGTAGTAAATGCATTTGAATTGACTGGACCCTATTAATAAGTGGTATTGGGAGATGCATCCAAATTTGAAGGTTGGCCTTGACCTGTGAGTATAGATGATTATAGTTTTGTGGAAGCATGGAATGAGGATCTGAGGTGAGTCGAATATCCAGATATGTGATATAAGACTGGTTCCATTTATACTGATATTTTTGCATCAAGATCAGGGAAGGAGAGCTCTGTATCATCAAAACCTCTGTTTTAGCTGGATTTATTTTATAGCCGGAAACCTGTTCTATAAGGGATAGTTTTTCTTCTAAAGCCACCAAGAATGTCTCCAGAGTGATAAGATATAGTAGGAGATCATCAGCATAATAAGCCAGTTTGTGGAGATATTCATCCACCTGGTCTGAGTCCAAGCTGGGCGAGCGCGCGTCGTCGCAAAGACATGCGTGTCATAACGCGTGTTTTGCATGTTTAGCAGGTTGTAGTGGAAATAGTAAACAGCACAGGAAAATATATATAAGTAAGGTAAGCAGCACCAGTAGTAAAATACTCTTCACTACATAAAACTGTAAGTCAGTTGTATAATTCAGTGTATCCATCGCTGAACAACTAAGCACCACATCTAAGTCCACAACCACTGTGTAATAAAGATTGCCCAGTAATAAACTGAAATATGAATGAAATACTAACTACTATAGAAGGCAGGGTGGGGGTTAAATGTAATTCCTGTTTTATGTTTTGTTTTCAAACTATACTGCCTACCGACTTGATGTTTGTATGTACAAAATGCACACAAAACAAGGATATGTTGCAGGAGATAAGTTTGTTTAATGCTAGATTAATTAATCTAGAAGAACATCAAAAACACATGGCAACCAGAGTGAACAATTCTGACAATGGAAAAATGTTAGCATCTACTGCAGGGAACAATGAAACAGCTAATATAATACCAGTTCCTGTTGCAAACGAATATGAACCCCTGACACTAGTCCTGAGTGGTGTGAAACAACTTATACCTCCTATTACAAATGACATTTTAAACAAGACAGCCCCCCCAAGTAAGAAAAGAACAAGGGATGAGTTAGAGCCAGACCAGATAGACAGTGAATGGTACCAAATAAGGGGCTCAATATTACCAAAAAAGGACAGAAGGGCTGAAGTTTTCAATTCGCCCACTCAGAATCACTTTGATCTATTAAGTGACCTAGTAGAGGACCCTATGGTGTCTACACCATCACAAAGCAACATATCTAGTGGCATGTAAGAGAATATACAAAATGTAACCTCTCCACAAATCTTAACTGATAAGGACATCAATCTGATGGACATTGAACCCCAGGAACCTAGACAATTATTTGTATTAGGGGACCCCATAATTAAACACATGGATAGGAAAATATGTGATGTGGCTGCAGCAAACAGGACTATGTCCTGTTTTTTTTTGGGGGGGGGGCAAAATTAGAGGCATCACCAGAATGTCCAAACAAATCTTGCTAAACAGTGGACCTAGACCCCTAGTTGTCATACATGCTGGCATAAATAATTTTATGCAACAAGATGCTCAATTTGTAAAGGAAGAATTTGTAGGGTTAGCAAATACCCTAATGGATATGAACTGTGATTTTGCATTCTCAGAAATACTCCCAGTAATGGGTATGCATGAACATCTCATGAATAAAATAAAACACGTAAATAACTGGTTAAGGAAATAGAGCCTTAAACAAAATATCAGTTGTATTACGCACTGGGAGGAGTTTCTAGGTACTAAAGAACTGATTTTTTGGGATGGAATTCACCCCACTAGGAAAGGTACTTCACTCCTGGATAAATATCTCAATGAATATATAAATAATAATTTAAACTAGTTTCCTAGGGGGTACTCACTCAACTTTTGTATAACTCAAAGCAGGTAAACAAGCCTAGAACTAAGACAGTAGTCACACCATGGCTTGAAAATACATCAGCTAGTAAGTGCAGTGAGTGAAACAGAAAACATAAAACTATAATGCACAGTACAACCATTAAACTGTTACTGCTAAATGCAAGAAGCCTTACAAACAAAATGGGTGAACTTTAATATAGATTAAATAAAGATCAAATAGATATATGTGCCATTATAGAAACATGGTTTATTGATAGAGACTGGGTTGTTGTCATACCTGACTTCTCTGTTATTTGTAAAAATCATCAAACAAAAAAAGATTGGGGTATAGCAGTTTATATCAGAAACAGTTTAAAGTACTGTGAAATGGAACGTTCCCACCCAAATAGTGAATTACTATGGGCTAAATTCATCCTAGAGATCGAACTTCTAATAATTGGAGTTGGATATCATGCCCCTAATTTGGATGTCAAAGCAAACAATGACTTCTTCTTCTTAGCATTAGACAGTATGGAAATTACTGATAATTATGTACTAATGGGTGACTTCAACCTACCCAATACATGTTGGCCATCCCTAAGTGGGAGCAGTAATTTTTCTGCAAAAACAAGCGATCCATTTTTCTGTACAAAAATTTAGAACAAATAGTTAACAAACCAACCAGGAAAAATAATATACTGGATTTGGACTTTACTAATATTACAAATTTTGACAGTAGCTCTCAGATTCAGGAACCATTGGGAGATAGCGGCCATAATACTGTAATATTGAGTTTCTCAAACCCTAAAATAAAAATATCTGGCAAAACAAATATAAACAATTTTAGTAAAGCTAACTATATATTACTTAAACAATTCTTAAACAACTGGGATTGGAAGACAGAATTACAAGGACTAGATGGAAAAACAATGTGGGACACTATTAGTAAAAAATAAAGTTCTGTATAAATGCATGGGTCCCTGTATGTACTAAATATAGTAAAAACAAACAGTGAGTACCAATTTAGTGGAATACTAAAATTAAAAAAAAGTATTAGAAAGAAAAAATAGCTTTCTGCCGTCATAAAAAGGAACCTTCCTTTGAATCTTGGTCAAACTTTGAAAAAATTCAAATTAAACAAAAACACTGATAAAACAAGCAAAGAAAATCTTAGAACTAAAATTAGCAAAGGATACTACAGACAACAAAAATCATTTTTTTAATGATATTGGGTCCCTTAAAAGGAAGCAAGCCTGCACAGGTCCACTCCTCAAACAAGATATTCTGATTACAAATGAGAAAGATATGGCGGAGGAATTTAATAAACATTTCATTAGTGTGTTTAAAACTAAAAAAGATCTATACCAAAACAACTTAAATAACTCAGAAGAACAAGTATGCTTTACCGTAAAAGAAGTTTTAACAGCAGTTCAGAACACACAATCTAGTATAGCTGCAGGCCCCGATGGAATCCCCTCAATTTTTATTAAAACTCTTTTAAAGGGGATAGCAGGAATACTCACATTATTATTTAATATGTCTATTAATGAGGGAAAAGTACTGGAGGAGTGGAAATTTGCAAATATTACACCTATATATAAAAAAGTATCAAAACAGAATGTTGGTAATTACAGACCTATAAGTCTAACATCCTCTATTGGTAAGATAATGAAGACACTACTACAAATCAAAATAATTTCTCATCTAAACAGTAGAGGAAACCACACTATATCACAGCATGGGCTTACCCAGGGAAGGTCCTGTATGGTAATTTAATAGCTGTTTTTTGAACCAGCCAGTAGGGCTTTGGAAAATAATTTACCAGTGGATGTGATCTTTTTCGATTATGAGAAAGCTTTTGATACTGTGTCCCATGAGATCCTAATCGAACAACTCATAAAACTTGATCTCCACCATTTGATTGTAACATGGATAAACTCATGGTTGGAGAAGAAAAAACAGAGGGTCGTCTTAATGGGGTATAAGTCAGAGTGGGGTGATGTGACTACTGGAGTGCCTCAGGGATCTGTGCTGGGCCCAACTTTGTTTAACATTATGATCTCTGGTATGCAAACTGATAACGGAGTATGGATATAGAAATATGCAGATGATACTAAGTTAGGCTGCATTGTAAATGATATCTCAGCTGTTAATACCCTGCAGGAAAACCTAAATAATCTTTATACCTGGGCAGTAGAAAAGAAAATGACCTTTAACATAACAAAATGTAAGGTGAAGCATTTTGGGGAAAATAATAAACAGGCAAGTTACACAATAAATTATATAAAATTATAGCTTACAACATCAGAACAGGATCTTGGGATTACCATTACAAACAATTTAAAATTCAGTACACATACAAAACAAACTGTAAAAAAATGTCATGGGATTCCTGGATGTATTTTCAAACATGTTAAAAGTCGTAACCCAGATGTTATAATCCCATTGTATACCAGTTTAGTACGAACCGACTTGGAATGCTGTGCCCCTTTTTGCTCCCCTACATCAAAAAGAGATAAGAAAATACACAAATCTGTTCAACGTAATATGACCAAAAAGGTTTTAAATCAACAATCTGTGGGATACGAAGGCTGATTAAAAAATTTGGGGCTATATTCCCTGGATTATAGAATTTTAAGAGGAGAACTCTGTTGGGCCTACAAGGCCTTTAAAGATCAAACTCAGTTTGAACTAAATTGTATAATTAGGCAAACACCTCTATAGTACACAAAATCACATAAGTTGAGGTTACAAACTACATGTGTAAAACTACATGAAGGAAAAACTTTCTAACACAAAGACTTCTGCCAATATGGCAGACACTACCAGTGGGGATTGTTACAAGTGACAATATAGAAATATTCGAAAGTAGACTTGATCTGTATATGGGAGACAAAAAATGTTCTCTCTGTCATTAGATAAAATGACGGGGCGAGTTCTAAATGGTTTATGTCCGTGAACATGTGCAACCTATGAACCTGTGAACCTATGGTAGCCCCAGATTTGTTGTGCTTGGCACAAATATTGAGCAAGGGGTTCAACAAATAAAGCAAAGAGATGGGGGGAGAGCAGACATCCCTGTCTAGTACCACGAGATAAAGGGAAATGGAAGGAGTGAGAGCCATTGACTTTGACAGAGGCCTCAGGGCAGATGTAAATTCCTTTGAGGGTGTCTAGAAATTCTTGGGGGAAATTAAACTTCAAAGGGGTATGTTGTAAAAATGACCAGGAGACCCTGTTGAAAGCTTTCTGAGCATCTAAACTAAGAACCATTAAGGGGGATTTAGACAAGTGGGCGTGGTTAATCAGATAATTGTTCTCTTGATGTTGTCAGTTGTTTGTCTATATTTTATGAAGCCAGATTGATCGGGATATGGTGTCTGAAATTTTATTTAGCGTTCTCTCAGAATGTGCGTAGGATACAGGAGTAGGCCTGCCTTTTTTTCATTCCTTCAGTAGGGTAGTCCTGATCAAAGGAAAGTCTGACTGAATTACAGGCTGTATTTTTAGGTTGCCATGCTCTTTTTAGACTCTCTTCTTTATCTCTGTAGGAGTTAAACTTCATAATAATAGATCTGGGTTTCAGCAAGAGTGCTCTGTAAGCCCTCTCTGTTCGAAAAGGAAATGTCTGCATTCCCTCTAGCAAACCAAAAAAGATGCAGATTATCTCATCTGGATCTGCCCTCCAGATCCAAACATTTTTTCTGTAGCGCTAAATTTTGTTGCACTAACCCTTCCATGGCTCTGTGAAGCTGTTGCATCCCCTCCTCCTCCTGAACGATTTGCTTCTAGGCTGTTTGTATTCTGCTCTACAATTTTTGCAGTTAAGTATTTAGTTGTTTAAACTCTGCTCCATTTTCTTGGTGGAAGCCCTTCAGTTCATGCAGAAGTGTCTCACAGTGTGAGTGAGATAACTTCCCCATTTCCACATTTGTGTTGTAGCTTGGGCCTACTGTAGTAGCTGGGGTCTTGCTCAGGCCATGGTCCGAATAAAGCAAAGCTGACCCCTCTCCATCAGTCATGACTGAAAGCACCACAACCTTGAGTAAGTCTTTCACCCCTGCAGCTTTGTAATGCCATTTGTATGGCTTTTCCTTTGTTTTCTAGCCTGTTGTGGGGTGAAGTTATTTAGGGATGGAGCAGAGCGACAAACCTAACGTGCCTTCTTGATTACGATGTCACTGGAAGTCTGAAAAATAAAACTTCAAAAGCTGGTTAGTTTTATTGTTTTTAAATAGACATCTAGCCTCCCTAGTCCTGTTAACAGACTCTCAGGTTTAAAATGTGCTCTAAAACAAGTTTTTATTAGAAAAATAGTCTTTTTTGTTTGACAGACAAAGGACCTCTGTGTGCAAGCACTGAGGCAATGGTTTCCCCAAAGGACACTTGGCCGGGAAGCCAAGTTTCAAAGAAATACAAAATCACACATGCCCCCACAATGCAAAGCATCATGGGCTGCATATGCAAATCACCACAGAATATTATGCTGGTTCAACTTCAAGCAGAAATGCATGGTGCCGAAAGGCCTCTCACACAGTTTACAAAGGGTGCCAACAGAAGACATAGACACACATTTATTCCTACCAGGACTCATCAGTATGCCTCATCTGTTTGACACACCAGTGGAATGAACCAGCTACCCTAAGATGGTCTATCTGGGTTATGTTGTGGTGAAACCAATTAAAACAAAAAACAATTTAAAAGACAAAGGACCTCTGTGTGCAAGCACTGAGGCAATGGTTACCCCAAAGGGCCCACAGAGCCAGCCTTGAGATGTGTAGTTTTTAATGATCAGCTGGCAGTATAGCCTAGAGGTTAAAGCAATCCTAAAGATGGATTATTTTTACTAACAGTTTGAAATGTAAGGGTGCTAATTCACTAGTTTCAATGCACATACAAAACAATTATTATAAATGTAGAAAGTGTTGTAATAACATCTTAAAACACACTTAATAAAACAGATGATTTCCTATTTAACCTACAGTCAATGGAGGGCCAAGATCCTGGGTGACATCATTTCCTGTGAGGAGCCTAAAACATGTGGCTGCCCCCGCCCTTAATTACAGGCTAATTTACATATGAATAGCTCTGGACTACAAAGACTCACAGATAAACACAATGGCTCACTCAAATTAGCTTTTAATGGTCTTTCAGACATTAAGAAACCCTGCTGATGAAGTTCTCCATTAATATTCTGATATGTTGGTACTTCTATGCAACAATCTGCAATTATTTTCCATTCTTGGTTGTTGAACTTTATGGGCTAAGGAAGAATACATTTTAAAGTGTAGATTCCTTCTTTGTCCAAGTGATATTGCTATTATTGGTAACCAGTACTTGATCATTGTTGAATTTTATATTTGATGAAACAAAGAGAAGACACCCAGCAGTCATAATTTTCTCAACACTTAGTATAGCGAAAGTGGCCCAATACAGCTCTGTCCCTTTTGAATGGTGGCTTGAAGGATAATAGCAAACAGTTTCGTAATCACTATTACTCACTTAGGTATCCATCGCTGGTTGCTACTACTCAATGAGAGGCCAGGAGGCTAATTGTAAGGAGCAGCTGGTCATTTCTATCTAATCGAAAATTGCTTATTTTATTAACTGAGTTTGAATATATTAGTGACTTTCTACTCTTATAAAGTCATTTAGTTTGTGAAATGAAACTAGTGAGTTTTTACCTTAAACTTTTCAAACTGCTAGTAAAAAGAATAAAATACAATTCTGGTATTGTGATGTTAGAAAATCTTAATTAGTAAGGAGCCCAGAGTGTTTCAATAAGAAACTGCAGATTAATTTCTCCTTTATCTGCAAAAGAAATAGACACTACTTTCAATAACAAATGGTACATTGTATACGTTTGTCATGTTGTTATCTGTCTGTGTTCTTCTGCAGTTAATAAAATAGTAATTATCTTCTTATTTCTTCCTAAGTAAAATCTGGTGAGGAAGAAAATATTACTTGCTGAATCCTAACAAAAGCTTGCAGATGATCAAAATCATATATTTCTACACAATCCGTAATATTTTAGGAAAAAGCTTTACATCTGTATAAAACAGCAAATATATTTGCAGTTTCACATTGAGTTACACTGTGTAACTAGTAGTTGGTAAAATAAATGTTAAGAATGAGAAAAGTTAGGAAAGAAATAAACCAAAGCATAAACGTTAATTATTATGGCACAAAATCTCCATTCTTTAAAATATATATCCTTACTAAGCACATGCTCTTAAAACATGTCTTAGACATCTGGTACTAAATGGTGTCTGAGGACAAAAAAAATTATTTTTAAAAAACTATGGCTGGAAATCAAATCTCCTGATGATGCCATGTATTCTAAAGGGAAGTTTTAATAGCTGGAAACCTTTATGTACAACAAAAGAATTAGAGCTCAAGCTATAAAACCACCAGTCAAAATTACAACTATTTTAATGACTATTTCACAAATATAGATCACATAGAAACATAGACTTTGACGGCAGATAAGGACCGCTAGGCCCATCTAGTCTGCCCATTTCCCTACCTACAGGATAGGCCGCAGATCCTATTTAACCAACAGCCTATATCACTGTGGTATAAGTGTTAAGCAGGGCAATTTATTTGTTTTTCTTGATCTCTTTCTGATTCCCCGGCTGTGCTCACCTCAGGAGCTGTTGTCCTCCACACTGACTCCTGCCCAAAGTCTCCAGCACCAGGCCAGAGCCTCATTCCACTCCAGAACCAATGCCAGCTTCAGCGGACCTCTCAGTCCTTGGCTTGCCCCTCCCCAGGCGGGTTTCCCTTTCCTGCCATGAGGCTTGGCAAACTGGGGAAGAGAAATGGATCACTTCAGCATGAGGGGGAGGGGACAGTCATTCCACATGCTTGATGGGCTTGGACCATGACTGGACCAGCACTGTCATGATGCTGCTAACCAGGGATTGTTTTTCATCTGTTAACATCTCACCTGCCATATTCTGATTATGTGGTCATGCATGCAACAGACCTGAGGCCAGGTGCCAATCAAAGTTTGATCACCCATTTTGCCAAGGACGCTTCACTACGCTACCTCTAGATGTCACTTTCTTGTGGTATGGCACATCCACCCCCACATAGGAATAGAGTGTCCAGAGAGATGCTCTTAGCACTCTCTGATGATGTCTGCTGTTATGTCCTGGGCTTGGATCTTGAACCCAGGCTAGCAGCATGCCAGAACAGTACCCATATCTTGGTGCCAAACAGCCAACTAAACATGACAATTTAAATGTTAAACATTACAATACAGATAAAAATGCAATAGAGCTGAACAATCCTCATGCTTCTGTCCTGAGTAATCAACAGTTGATAATCACTGTTATGTTGTTCTGTCTACTAACAGCAAAGAAGTACTGCATTATCTACCTGTAACTGATGCAATAAAGACAGCAGGGTCAGACAGCTTCGACTAAAGACTTTTAATATTAGCTGCAAAGAACTGAGAAATTGGCATTTATATTTAATCTTTCTATACATCTATGTCATTCCTACTTTGTGGTACTGCACAATTACATCCCTTGAGGTTCATAGCAAGGTCAAACTTGACAAAAGTAATTATAGACAGTGATCCATTTTATCTGTACTACAAAACTAGGAGAAAAACTTGTCACTGATCATTTAAATACCCATATCGAAAGACAAAAACTCTCACCTGATGACCCAGTTGGGATTCTGCTCAGAACAAGCACATTGTTGGTGTAGCAGTTTCAACCAAGAATATATAAAATAATTATGTCTGTGTTTTTTCTGTTGCTTATAAAATGTCTACAGTGTAGGACTTTTTTTTTCTTGCTGGAAGTCTACAGTGCAGTGGTAATCCTATAAGTAGCCATGATAGTGGCAAATTAAATTTAATGAGGAGATAAAAGTAGGGGTCACATTGTCTTGCTATGAGGAGTAAACTAAAGACTACCAACTCTGAATGGAGCTAGCCCTCACAATGCAGAGTAGCTAAAGGGATGGGCTTTAGTCAGGAAGCCAGTAACTAATTTACAGGTTAATAGCTGTTTTCAAAAAAAGCCTTAGATATAGTGAATGAGATTGGGTGAAGGTTTCTCAAGAAAACTCTGAAAGAAGGATGATCCAGTAATCTCTCAGATAACAAAGGAGTCACTGCACGGAAGCCAGGTGGGATGAAACAAAGTCTGTTCCATCATACAGTAAGCTAGTCTGATCGATTGACCACCCAGGATGTCTAGGTGGTTTCATGACAAAGTAGTGGTAGTAGTTGGATTGTGTGTGCTCCTTCCATAATGGGTTCTAATCAGTTGTAATGGAAAGTATAACTTCTGAGTGAAAAAGTAAGCAATTACCTACAGAGAAATGGATTTCCAAAATAAAATTACGGTTCAGTCACAAAGCAAGAGATACAAAGCGGGGTATTTTATACAGTACTGTTTTTAAGCAAGATATACAAAGGGGGGTACTTTATACACTGCTGTCTTTTTTCTTAGTGAGTGTAGTATAGTGAGTACTGTAGGCGCTATGCTTGGAACATATAAAAGACTTACCCTGTCACAACTGCAGGATTTGTGCCAAAGCAGAGGGCTCATTTATGAGGAGCAGATTAAGTCAGACCTTACTGAGTTCCTTGAGAAATATGACCTTGTGAATGGTGAGCCCAAGGTCACAGTGGAGGCTGACCAGAGTCATGAGACTAAGGTCAGTGAAAGTGAGCCAGAGACAAGAACCAAGGCAGCTGAGCAACCAGACTGGAGCAAGATAATGAGACTGGAGCTTTCCTTGGTAAAGGCAAAGGCAGATGCTGAGCTGCAAAAAGCAAAGCTGGAGGCAGAGAAGCAAAAGGCAAAACTCAAGGCAGAGGAGCTCAAGGAAAATATCATGGTAGAAGAGCAAGAAAAATAGTGGCAACACCAGATCCAGATCCAGGATGAGCAAGAGAAAGAGTGCCGAGAGTGAGAGGGAGTGCCAGTCTGAGATCCAGATGCAAGAGGAGTGAGCGAAGGAATTTGAGCAAGAGAGAGACAAATGGTGATTCTGTGGCAGAAGGCACCACCACAAAAGGTAAGCACTGACATAGGAGCTCCACCAGAATACCAAATTAATTTGAAAAGTCTCCACAAAGGCTGCCTGATGGTTAATCATTGGCTGCCACACAGGCAGCCCAGATTCAGGGGCAGAACTGGGTCACCACTTGGAGGGATGGGCCCAGTTGAGATAGCTGCTGAGCACCTCAGCCAGGGAGAGGTTCTGGCAGGCTCCAGTGCAACAGTGACTCCTATGGCTGGGCCAGGGAGTGTGCCTCTCACCATAGGGATGCAGTGACATCACCAGGGAGCTTGCCTCTCACCATAGGGATGCAGTGACATCACCAGAGAGTGTGCCTCTCACCACAGGGATGCAGTGACATCACCAGGGAGCTTGCCTCTCACCACAGGGATGCAGTGACATCATCAGGGAGCTTGCCTCTCACCACAGGGATGCAGTGACATCACCAGGGAGCTTTCTTCTCACCATAGAAATGCAGTGACACCGAGGCCAGTGGAGGCATGGCCCTGTAGTTCTAAAATGTTTTGTGGTGCTCTGAAATGTGTGCTGGTGCTTACTCAGATATAAGCATCCCAAAAGTAACAGGCTCAGTCTACAACAAGTAGCACTCAAGAAGAACAACGTGAATGCTGAAATTGCTGCAAAAAGTTTTATTCAGGACTTGGAGGACACTGACTAACTTGCCCCGGCGCTTCGATCATGTGGGTCTTCCTCAGGGTGCATGTCTCTAGTTACAGACAGATCTCAATTTTAAATCCCATTATTAAAGACATACACACATTTGATAATTAGTCCAGTGAAAAATCATTAAAAGTGACACCAACACTTATTAATAAATATGACTTATAAATTACCATAATTTCATATTTCTACCTATACACTATCAAAAGCATTGCTGAGACATATGTAAAAAAGAATATCTCCACTGATGCTAAGAGCAAGTATGAGCCCATGGGGTCTCGTATATCTACTTACTCAATCAAAATAATTTCAATTAATGCAGCACTCAACTATATTTTCTACACGCTATAATATTTATAAACTTAAATCACGGATGTGCTTGTTCATTTATTTTCATATTAAATTGCACCTACATCCAATAACATCACCCCATGACAGTTAATAGACGGTGAATAAAATCAGGAGGGGGGAAATTATAAATAAATAACCCCACATTTAAACCCCAAGTTCATCACTGAAGCACCAACATAATAAACTATTTTTCAATAACAAGAAGGAAATGAATAAGCCCAAACAACCCTCACACAGCCATAGAGGCATCCCAGAAATTGCAGACTAGAGGAGGCACACGTTCTCACATACAGAAGTCAATTTATAGTGTATGTGACATGGTGTCCATATAAAAAGTACCATGGCCCCCATATTCAAAGGAGATGTATGGCGCATCCTGGCAGAAAACAGAGATGTGCTGCGCATCCCACTCAATGCGCAGCAGCGTGATATTCAACAGGCACTGATGCACCGCCCAAAGGAGAATGGGCCATGGCCCAAAATAAATGTATGTGGCACATGAAGAGGAGGCGCTCCCATATAAATGTATGTGGCACATGAAGAGGGGGCGCTCCCATGAATTTGTCACACATGGGCATATTCAGAGAGAATGTACCCTGCAAGTGCCAGTAATGTGCTGTGCACAGATAGGCTGACAGAAGATGGCCTAATTCAGCCAGCTACCCACATGCAGGCTGCGGAAGTGCTGACAAGTGTACAGCAGTGTGCCAGCCCTGGTAGTGTAGTGGAACCCCCTGCCATCCCTGATCCCTAATGTATAACAGAATATATGCATCCCCCCATTGTCCATAGTGTAGGGACCTCCCTCCCACCTCCGAACCCCATTTGTATGGGACATGTACCCACATCTGTTTCCACAGTGTAGGATCCCCCCCCAGTCCTGAACCCCAATCACAGTAAATTCCAACCCTGAACCCTGTTCCATAGTGTAGGGACCCCCATCCATCCCTGAACCTGAATATACATAACAGTAGATGCATCCTCCACCCACTTCCCATTGTAGAGAAAACCCCCCACCCATCCCCAATGGCACAAATAAAATAAACATCCCCTCTGTATTTCCATAGTGTAGTGGCCCCCCACCCCATCTGGATGGGACCCCCACCCTGCTCCCCCCAGCCCAACTGGAGTCAGCGACTGGCCCAGCCCTCCGCACTCCACCACGGCCAGCAGCGACTGGGTTAAACAGGGGGGCTGTACATAGCATATACCTTTGGTTAGCATGAGCTATGTACAGCACCCTGTCAGTGGCAGTTCAGTCGGCTGCTGGCCGTGGTGGTATGCAGAGGGCCGAGCCAGACACCGGCTCCAGTTGGGCTGGGGGGAGCGGGTGGGGGGTCCCATCCAGATGGGGTAGGGGCCACTATACTATGGAATTACTGAGGGAATATTTATTTTATTTGTGCCATCGGGGATAGGTGCGAGGTTGTCTCTACAATGGGAAACTGGTGGAGGGATGCTTCTACTGTTATGTATATTTAGGTTTGGGGATGGGAGGGGGTCCCACACTATGGAACAGGGTTCAGAGTGGGTTTATATCATGTATGGGGTCCAGGGCTGGGGAACCTGCACTGTGGAAACAGGTGCAGGTACATATCCCATATGAACGGGGTTCAGGGATGGTGGGGGGGTTCCTACACCATGAATAATGGGGGGATTACATATATTCTATTATACATTGGAGACTGGGGATGGGAGAGGGTTTCACTAAACCACTAGGGCTGGCAGAGTTTTATTCTCCATTCTGATGCTCAAGGCTGGGAGTGGGCAGGTCCAGCACATGCAGCCGGGTGCAACCATACTAATGGGCTCATTATGAGAATGCATGGGGCCCAGTTGCACCATGCATGCCCAATGAGCTCATTAGCATTTTGTGGTTAAATATCACCCTTGGGGAAACAGCCACATTAGAGTATGCGCTGCTCATTCCATTATCGGTGGTGTGCAGCTCTCGACCCTGGATGCGCTGCACCCACGTAGTAGCCGCCTGGTTTGTACCATGCATCCATGGTCCCATATTTACACAGGATGTGTGATCTGTACCGATTGTGCATTCTGGGTGAATGTGGCAACAGAGCCGTCCAGCCGGCGCATCTGTTTTGCTTGCCATACTGTTATACGCGCACAACCAGCCAGCTCTGAATATTTCCCCCATGTTGGTAAAACTATTAGAAATCTGAAAAAAATGTATTCAAGAACACGCATGAGCTATAACAAATAATGCATTGGGTCTTCACTTTAAGCAATGTCATAATTCAAACAATGCAGGATTAAAATTCATGGGTATAGAACATGTACCTCCTATAACTGGGTAATAAATCACCCTCTCAGGTTCTTGGCAGAATGGTACAAAAGGAAGAGACAACAAACAAGTGGTATTCATGTAATAAGTGAAATTTATTACAGATCAGTAATACAGGCTTACTGTCATTGCGGCTTGAACATTGGGAGAACACCAGTTTTCCTTATCTAGGCAATGCAGTCTCTCTTCTCAGAGAAGCTACGTGTTACAAAGGGTCTTATACCCTGATAATCACTATGGCAATGGCTAAGGAAGATACATAAAATGTATATAATTGTAAAAAGCAGGTGGTCTGAGTAACTATCCTAACTAGTATGAAAAGTTGCATAGCTTGCAGAGATAACAATGCAATATGACTCTATAATCCAAAGTCAGTCGTAGTGATGCACAATTACTAAAGATGGCACTGTTGCCTTATATAAATAATACAGTAAAAATAGAGCATAAAGCAATACATATTATATTTATATATATCTATCTGTCTAGATATCAGTAAAGCATAATAGAGCATAACAGAACACAGATCCTGATGCTTATGCTTATATGATAAGTGTCTTCACCCTAAGGTTAGTACATATCCCTACATAAGTTGCTGCCCACAAGATGGGGGCACCATCAGGGGTGCTGGACCATGGATAACATTCCCCCCATGTTGCCTTCAAAAGAAAAGGCAATAACCACAGGAAAGTAGTGGGACAGAGCTACAGAAGCCATCATTTACAAGCCCAATGCATGAGCCTTGTAAAAGAATTCGAGTTGTTCGCGATGTTGTCTAAGTGTACGATGCAGACAGCAAAGGGTTAGTATCAGAAAAACAATCAAAAATGCTTGGATAGTAACAAAAGCTTTAAAAGTTAATTCCAACCAAGTATTGGAAAGAGCAGTGCTTAAATTGCCATCATGAATAAGTGTACTAAGAGCATCACCAGCTTTAGAAACATTGTTGCTAATATAGATGAGATGTGAATCCTTTCTAGCTAAAAGGGATTTTGATGAAAGTGTCAAAGGGTCAATATGTACACTGAATACAGGCAAATATTGAGACAAGGCAAGCAAATATTGAGGATCAGTATCAATAACATCTGGTTCGGGGAGAGGAACAGGAGTAATAACTGTGTGAGCGATTACTGTTTTCTGCTGTGGAGTAAAACAGAAGTTGAGAGCATTAATAGCACAAGTTTTGGCACCATAAGCAAAGAGTGAAGATTTGTCACTACACAATACTGCCCATCAGAATTGTAGGTAGTTCATACAGTTAGAACTGTCCATTGTTGTAGACATATAGGACAAGTAAAGGACTGGTTGGTGAGCTGTGATGTGAAGTGATGTACCTCCTCAGGGTGGCTTCAGGATGCAGCTATTTCGGTGGTAGGCACCGAAGATGCAGCTTAGAAGATTGTTCAGTCAGGTTAGATGGCAGATCATCACCCAAGGAATACGACCAGTCTAAGTGTTCTGGAGAGTAGCCACAGATAGGTTTAACAATGTCAAAAATGTCACAGCGGCACAGGTAATAATATCCTTCTTGGCACAGCAGTTGGTATGTGGTGTGACCCAAGCTTGTAGGATAGAATGAAATACAAGCAAACAAGGCAAGTTAGTTAGTTCTTGGTAAATGTTCTCATCAAGATGTCCGATGGAATTAATTGCAGCCAGTTTGTCAAAGACAGAAGGTTGTGGATCAAAACGAGGTAGTGACACAGTGAAAGTAATGAGCATGTTGTCATGGATTGAACAACGTTGCATAAAGTAGCATGGTGCTTGGTTTGGATAATGTGAAACATACCCAAGATTTCTAGCAGTAGACATAGAAATATTGACAGAATTTGACATACACAATGTAATGCATGCAGCAGATTTGTAGTTAGGACGATACCATTTAGACATTCTCCTATTATGAATAATATCTAGAATATGTCCTGTTTCAAGTCCCTGAAGAGATTGTTAATAGTGGCAATTACATAGGAACCATAAGCAGAGCCTAAAGTTCAAGAGCAATATATTGCTTGCCTGCTTCCTTGTTATTTTGAAAAATCAGTTCATTAATTTTGTTTCTAGCATCGTTGAACCCTTTAGCAGTTTTCTGCATGTTGTAAACAGTAAAATGCTCTTCCTTACTTAAACCATCTACACCACGTAACAGTGGTGGTAACACATCATTTTTAATAGCTTGTGGAAAATTAAGTGTTTGTGCTTTAATAGCAGCTATATCTGCTCTATTCTAGATTGACATTCCAGAACCAAAAAGGCCAGAGACGGTGCCTGCTGCACCGGTAACATCTGCAGTGTCACGCCTAGTGCATGACTGACCTTTAGCATTAGGTGTGGGTCTAAAAACTCCTAAGTGTTCAGTGGCATGAGGTCCACTAACTGGATCATTTGTGCAAGTTTGGTAAGCAGCTACAATGTCTGGAAGCATCATACTGAAAAATTTAGAAGTGTTGGTCATGTGACAGAGACCAAACTCAGCCGTATTCCAATGTGTAAAATTACAAATAACTGGAACATGCATAAATTGTAGATTATTAATCAAAGCTCCTGGTAGGGAAGTGGTGGTCAGACCACTAGGAGGACCAGCCTCCTGAGGAGGACATTCAGTTAGTTCTTCTTGAGTGGGTGGAACCACAGAAAGGAACATAGCTTCAGTAGCCATATAGTTGTGAAGACAGAAAGCTTGTGACTCCTCAAAGGTGAGATAGTCACAAAAGGTAGAATTTATTACGGCAGTTAAGTTATAGAGACCAGTATGTCTAGAAGTAGTTTGTCAAACAGAGAGTATGCCATTTGGTGTAATCCCCGTGTTGGGCCATCCATGAAAAGTTCCTTTAGATAAACATGCTATAGGAAGTGTGTAACCATTAAAATCAGTTTCCCATTGTATCTGCAATGTGGATTTGTCTGGAGATGCAACCATGGCATAAAGATAGGCGTCTGAGCCTTCCTTAACAGTAATCAATTTGTTGGGGACATCAATACGTACTCCCTGGGGCTGGGAGATGGGTACATCTCTAGCTGAATGTTCAAGTTTGTCAAGCAAGTGTGCTATACGTCATCTGTGTTCAGTTGTAAAAGGTTTGTCTTGAGAGTAAGACAAAGAAAGTAGTCCCACCAGGATAAGGAGGTGCAAGATAGCCATCTTGCCAGTATGTCTGAAAGAAACAGAAAATGATTGTTAAGTGCTGGGTACTATTCCACCCTAAGAGGGTTGGAAAAAGTACTTAGTCACCTTTGTACAACTTGAGCAGGTTAGCATGGAACCACTTGTCGGTGGTCTGTTTCTAATGCTGAACTCTCACCTGATAAACAGCAGGGCTGAGATTGTTGACAATGGGATATGGGCCTTCCCATTTGCTGGTAAATGAGTGAGCCGGTGGTCTGTATTGGAGAAGCATGACTTGATCTCCAACTTGCCAGTTGACTTCTTTTGCATGCTTATCAAAATGTGCTTTTGCTTGTTGTTGTGCCTTACCCATATGATTTGCAGCGAACAAGTGTATTTTCATGATGTCATTGTGAAGTTTTTTGACATATTTTTCCACAGATACCCTATCTGAGGTAGGGGTGTGGAGATCAGTTAACAGATGCTCAGGTAATCGTATGGCTGTACCAGTCATAACCTCATATGGTGTGCACTGGGTAGTTGCTGCAGGGGTTCCCCTGATTGCCATTAGTAGTAGTGGCAAGAGGGAATCCCAATCTTTGAGATTGTCATTGATGAATTTGCATAACATCTGTTGATTCTTCTATTTGCTCTTTCTACCTGACCTGAGGATTGAGGATAGTATGGGATATGATATTTCTGATCTACCCCAAGCATTTGGAGTGTCTCCTTCATCAAGTCTGCTGTAAAATTGGTTCCCTGGTCTGAGACTACCTTAAGGTGTAGGCCCCACCTGGAGAACAATTGATCCACCAGGATCTTGGCAGTTGTCTTTGTCATGTCATTTTTAGTGGGGAATACCTCAACCCACTTGGAAAACAAATCTGTGACAAGTGCGTAATTGTTGTTTTTGCTGAAGTTAGTCAG
Organism: Neoceratodus forsteri; assembly: GCA_016271365.2. Lineage (NCBI taxonomy): Eukaryota > Metazoa > Chordata > Ceratodontiformes > Ceratodontidae > Neoceratodus > Neoceratodus forsteri. The sequence continues at coordinate 290,923,607 of CM057453.1, read as the reverse complement.
TGGGCCAATGAAATCGATTTGTATCACATTCCATGGTCCAGATTGCCTTTGTGGCAGTAGCTTGGCACTTCTTTTCACCAAAACAGGATTGTTCTGGGCACACACTATGCAGTTGTTCACATAGTGCTCTACGTCTTCAGCCATACCAGGCCACCAGACAATAGTTTTAAGTCTCTGGATAGTGTTATCTGCCCCCCGGTGTCCACCAGTGAGGGTGTCATGAACCACATGAATGAATTTGGCTCATAAGGATTGTGTTACAGCCCACAGTTTCCAACCTGTATCATCCTTCCTATACCAAATCAGGTTTTGATCATGAAATAGGTGTATGTTGTCAGAATGCCTTTTGTATGGACTACTAGTATGTAATTCCTGTTCAATTCCTTTGTCCAAGTATTTGAACACATCTTTTAGTTCTGTATCAGATTTATGTGTAACAGAAAGGTCTAGTAGTGGTTCTGGTTGCGGTTTCTGCCTGGCGTTGGCAGCTAAGAAGATAGCTGCCAAAGCTACTGGGTGGGTCATTGACCATATCTCCCCCCTTGAGTGCCTGCTTTGACAAGTGAGTCTGCTTGATTGTTGAATTCATGGTAAGGGTCAGTTTTGCAGTGAGTCTTTACCTTGTGAATGTACAGTTTATGAGTAAACTGTTGCATTTTTGTGTGTATATACACAGATCTCTGTATTTGACAGGTGTGCCATCTGAGGATGTAAAGTTATTTCTCTCCTAGAATGGTAAAAATTCAGTAAGAGAGGAGCAGACCCAATTGGACCCTGCAAAGATGATGGCATCCTTAGTACCATGGGGCATAACCTGTAAAGCACAGGCCACAGCTGCCAATTCGCATACTGTGAGGAAGTGACAGTACATTTCTTAACAATGCATGTAAAATAACCATCTGGATCTGCTATGAGCACACCAAACCCTGATACCTGTTCCCCTACAACAGAGATGGAGCCATCTGTGAAGACGTGATTCATGCTGGTATCCTCTAAAACATCTGGTGTAGCCAGTAAGAATGGTCCCAGCTTAGGTAAGTCAGAGGCTGGAGTACACAATCATGGGACTTACCTGTGTAGAGTAGGCCGTGAGCCAAAATGAATGGCATTTTGCAGATTGATGGTAGTACTTTGATGTCCCTGTCCTGCAAAAGCAAAGACCAGTGGGTGAGTCTGGTACTGGAAACTGAACCATCTTTCACTTTGTCTGAAAGTAAGAAGTTGGTCAGAGTGTGGCAGGTTTTCAAGACAATAGGTGCATACCCAATGATGTACATGAAATGTTTGACAACCCAGTAGGTTGCCAAGAGTGTTCTTTCACAAAGACTATACTTTCTCTCTACTGGGGACAGCATTTGAGAAGCATAGACAATGGACCTGAAATGCCCATTGTACTTTTGTGAATGGCGAGCGGAAGTTGCTACATCACAGGGGTTGGACTTGCATGTGACATGACATGCCTCATCATCAAAGTCAGAGTCATTATCGCTGGATGATGTAATCTCAAAGGGCGTATACTGAAACCCATTCATGGCCTTAACATGACTGGCAAGAGCCTCCCGTTGATGGCGCAACTTTGCCAACTTTTGTCTACACTTCTTGTGACAGATTGTTGCAGAGCCCTGCTCAAGACCTCTCTCAACCTCTCTCTCTCTCTCTGCAACACTCTATATGCGGTGCCCAATTCGACATTTTCCCTAAGCTCTTTGTCCAACTCACAACTCACATGCTTGTAATCCTGTTTCAACTCAGCATTCTCATCTCTCAAAGTCTCATTCATATCACTTAAAATATTCAAATGTGCTAACTGTTTCTTATCACATTTCAACCTTTCACAATTGTCTTTTAACAAACATATCTCTCACTCAGTGTCTTGAGCAGTACAGTGCATCATTCTGGAATTAGTATCACGGAGTGACTGTGTCTCTGCTAGTTTCTTTTCCTTTTCTGAAACTCCAATGCCTGCAAGCCCACCTCTTTTTTTAGAGATGCGTGTTGCAGTTTAAGGGAGGTACACCTTGCTGTGAGACTCTCAACAGCGGTATGTAGAGCTGCAACCAAAAGACCTTTGAGGTTGTATTTCTTGGTTACCTGTTTGGACTGTAAGTAATGGTCAGATATTAGCAGCAATGGTTTTTCTGCATTTTTGGTGTCCAGCATGAAATCTGTCCATCTGCCATGGGATGTGAGGTAGCTTGAGACACTGAGTCTCAGCCCCGTGCACAGATCAGACATGACAAATAAGGGATAGACGAACAATAAGGCAGTTGAAAAACTGGTAAAAATGACTAGATGCTGTCACCAACCGCTTTCTGGTCCCCGGTGGGTGATCAGTCATGCCAAGGGGGTAGACTGTTGCTTGCACAGGGTGTGTAAGGGGGTCTGGTGTGGGTCTGCCACACTCAAGACCAAGACGGTGTGGGTCTGCCACAACCATTATCACTGTAAGCATGGGTAGGTCCAAGTAGACAAACTTTGCACTACACAACTCAACATTCAAAATAAATTGAATGTGAATCTCCCTTTGTACATTCCACCTGCATACGGTTGCCAAAATGTAACTGGGTAATAATTCACCCTCTCAGGTTCTTGGTGGAACAGTACAAAAGGAAGAGACAACAGATTAGTGGTACTCATGTAATATATACAATTTATTACAGATCAGTAATACAGGCTTACTACCATTACAGTGTGAACACTGGGAGAACACCAGTTTTCCTTACCTAGGCAATGCAGTCTCTCTTCTCAGAGAAGCTACATGTTACAATGGGTCTTATAATCTGATAATCACTATGGCAATGGCTAATGAAGATACATAAAATGTATATAATTGGACAAAAATAGGGGGTCTGAGTAACTATCATAACTAGTATGAAAGTTGCATAGCTTGCAGAGATAACAATACAATAAGACCTCTGTAAACCAAGGTCAGTTGTAGTGATGTGCAATTACTAAAGATGGCACTGTTGCCTTACATATAAAAAATACAGTAAAAGTAGAGCAAAAAACATTTTTCATGGCTAATACTATATATATATATATATATATATATATATAATCAGTAAAGCATAATAGAGCATAATGGAACACAAATCTGACACTTATGCTTATATGATAAGTGTCTTCACCCTAAAGTTAGTACATATGCCTACATATGTTGCTGCCTGTGAGGTGGGGGCACCATCAGGGGTGCTGGACCATGGATAACACTCCTCTAGTTAGAGGCAGCAATCATAAAGAACTTCTTCTCCAGAAAGAAACAAAGTGGATTTTCACACTGCAAACAGGAAAACCTGCAGGTTTAAATGAAGCATTAGACTACAGCCCTTATCTGTAAATAAATGCACAGTTTCCTAGATACTTCTATGACTGTGTGAGGGATATTCTTTTTACATATGTCTCAGCAATATTTTTGATAGCGTATAGGTAGAAATATGCAGTTATTGTAATTTATGGGTCATATTTATTAATACGTGTTTGTGCCACTTTTAATGATTTTTCACTTGATTAATTATCAAATGTGTGCATGTCTTTAATGATGGGATTTAAAGAGAGATCTGTCTGTAACTAGAGACATGCCCCTGAGGAAGACAACGTGGTGAAGTGCTAGGGCAAGTTAGTCGGTGTCCTCCAAGTCCTGAATAAAATTTTTGCAGCAATTTCAGCATTCACTTTGTTCTTCTTGAGTGCTACTCATTGCGGACATGGCCACTGGAGTGGAAGGTGGGATCAGAGAGAAAACAGGGAAGAAAAACATTCCTGGCTGTCTCCATGAAGGTTCTTAGAACCTGAACAGGTTATATCTCCCTGAAAGACATCTGGAAGTATGTGTGCATATGTGTGTGTGTGTGTGTGTGTGTGTGTGTATGTGGGGGGGGGACAATAAACTGAAAAAAATAATTAAAATGTCTCCACATTAGTGGGAGAGTCTCTTGACCTTTTTCTGAAATCTTTTGAAAGATTGTATAGGCAGTTTACATTGGACAGAGCTCCTTGGGCAACTCATCTCATGCCATTAATCATAGACAAAGCCTTGAGGCATTCACCAGAATAGACAATATAGACTACATAGATTGTGTTACAATGAAAAATATTTTACTGAAATGTTTTGACTTGACTCCTGAAGTGTATAGGCTGATATTTAGAATGTTTTGGGGGCAACCACATGGAAATGTATGTTCAGTTGTGTAGTATTTTAGAAAGGTGGTTCCTAAGGGCACTGAGGGAGGAGGGGCTGGAAAAGAAAACCTGTGGCACTCACCACCAACATAATGTCCATAAGAGTCAAAAACTTATTGTGTAGCCAAAGTTAAAATCATCACCAAGACATCTGGCACTTTTCACACACACCCCTGTGTGCTTTATCAAAGGCGAGGCTGCACAGTGATGACATAATTTATGGTCACCTAATTAAAGTGACAGGACAAATTATAATGTCAGGAAATGCTGGAACCTTTACCAAAGTGATACACAACATATAATGTACAACCATTTACATGTACAAAAACCTACTATTAAGACTATGTTAAAAACAATGTAATTCAGATATATAACTGGGGATAATGTGTTAATTAATGATACCAGTTTTCTATTGCAGACTTAATATAAATCAACCCAGGTTTATATACCGCTACTATTTTTAAGTCACTTGGTACAATTCATATGCTTTTCCAATGTATCTTCAGGATCATATTTAAAAGTCCATGGGCCAGATATTCAAATTGCACTATTCTGTGGTGCAAGCCCTTGCGCTGCACAAAAAAGTTGTGCTGGGGTGTGGCCAGGGCGATATTCAACGGAGTTGCACTATTGAGCAACTTCTTTGAATATCACCCCCTGGCCACACCCACTGTGCATAGCGCAGTGGAACTGCACCACTGCAAGTGGTTAGAGTGGAGCATTCAGATGTGGTGGTGCAAGTTCCATTGCGCCATGCGCAGCACCTGTGATATTCAAAAGGAGACATGCAAATGGGGCCAAAATTTATGCAAGGCGCATGAGGGGGAAATTTGCATCTAATTATGGCCCCATTTGCATGCCATTAGTATGTAGGTGCGCCGATCCCCGATGACTTGTGCCTGGTGCCCTGCCAGGCAGCAGCTGTTGGGGACCGACGCCCCCTGCAGCCCGATCATGGGCAGAATAGTATTCCATCCCCCCCCAGCAGCCAAATTGGGCATAATGTAAACTCCCCCCACCCCCCAATTAGCCCGATTGTGGGCATACAGAAACTCCCCACCCCGACTAGCCCGATCGTGGGCAGCATCCTCAACCCCATCCAGAATCCCTGGTGATCTAGTGCCCACCCATCCATACATGGAGCCCCACCACCCTCCCCCATCAGCTGGCAGGCGGCAGCACCCACTAGCCTGCCGCCCCGCCCACCGACTGACAGTTCGATGGAGCTGCATGCCCATTGGTTCAAACATGAGCCATGGGCGTGCAGCCATACCGGCAAGGCGGTCCAGATATGTGAATGAATGAATTCACATATCCGTGATGCTTATGCGTATAAACTTACATGCCAGTGGCTCATGCTCCTGAACTAATGAGCATCTGGCTCTAACTGCCAGTCCGCAGGCGGCGCGAGGCGGCAGGTGGAGCAGTGCTGCCGTCTCAGCTGATGAGGAGGAGTGGTGGTGAGCTCTGTGGGTGGGAGGGTAGGGGGCCACTAGATTACCAGGGATTCTGGATGTGAGGATTGAGGCCGCCCATGATCCGGGCTAGTCGGGGATGGAGGAGTTCCTGTATGCCGCGATCGGGCTAGTGGGGGGACTACTCTGCTGCTCGCGATCGGACTACGGGGTTACTATTATGCCCATGATCGGTGTGGGCCAGAAACAAGTGGAGGGCCACCCACAGGTGGCAGCTGCTGTGTTGTGCCCTGCAATGTGGCAGCTCACCTGTGGGTGGCCTCGACTTGATCCTTTTGTTTAATACTTATGCATGCACAGGTAGGGTTGCACCTGCATAACTCTGCATGGCCTGGCTGAATATTGGGCTGTGCAGTTTATGCATGGCACGCCCCACCTGTGCCTGCATACATTACTGATGCACCCCAAGATCGGGATTTGGCGAGGTGCACTTTCCCTTTTAAATATCGCGATCATGATCAGTGGGTTGTGATGGTGCAACACTGTTGTGCCATGTGCAACCCTTTGAATATCTGGGCCCACTTGTACAAAAGACCTTGATGTGTGGAAAGAAATCTTACCTTGAAGTATACATCCTGCAGAAATACTAAGTACAGAAAAGAGAGGGAGAAAAGACAATATTGATTTAATCAAAATGACAATCAACATCTGCTTAATTTTAAATAAGACATGGCTGTTATACCTGCCACAATTGCAGATACTGCAATGTTATTAAACAAACTAAAACTTTTTTGAATCCAATGTCAAAACAGACATATGAAATCAGAAATGTAATTATATGTCAGACAAGTGGAGACATGTATTTATTCAACATTTATTCACCAGGTAAGTAAAATGAGCCAAAGGCCCTTTTTCATGAACGATCTGGGGCCATGTTTACAAACAGCCATGATGTCAATAGAATACTAAAATACATACATGCAATATGCAGGATAAATGTAATCAGAACAAACATATATGTCTACAGAAAACATTTACATTGTAATTGTATTAAAAAGTACATTTTTAACTACTGCTTAAAAACTGCATGGCTTTTTACTTCATGAAAATATTCTGGTAAATTATTCCAACACTTGGCAGTGCAGACAGAAAAGGAACGTTCACCCATTACAGTTTTGGTAGCTGGAATTGGTAACGTGCTTTCCCATGGATCTCAATTGCCTACTTTCAATTTTAGAATCATGCAGCATAAAAGAAGGCAATCAGTTTTAACCTTAAAGTGTTATCTACAATACAACACAAGTTATACAAACTGTTAATCTTGGGGTAACCAACCAGACTGTAGGTATAATATCCAATGATGAGTTCTAGAAGGCATCTTTAATGTACATTTGCAACTCCCATGAAATGTAGTAGTCAACAACGTTAGTCAGCAGTGGCTAAACTTAAAAATGTAAGAATTGTAATTTTAAACAGGTAACGTATACTGTTTGCGATAGTATGTCTGGTCTCAGAAGTTAAACAATTCTGTAGCTTAAACAAAGCACCCAATTTTTGATTGGTTTGTCCACTTATTACCCTTGCGTGTAGTGAAATTTTTAAATTTGGATCCCAAACTAATCTGATATTTGAATTCTGCAACCTGCTCAGGCAAACTACATGTGTATCTGTAATTGACAATGGTATACATTTTGATAATCTTAGTTTGGATCCAAATAACATACATTTTGTTTTTTACAATTCAACAACAGATGTTTTATAAGTCAGTGATTTAAAGTAGAAAAATCAGTGTTAAGTGTCTGGTTTATTTTATCTACAGAAGAAGAACTAGAATATATGATATCATTTGTATACAAAATGGTATTAGAATGTGTTAATATGGAAGGTTTGGTATCAACTAACAAAGAGAACAGTAAGGGCCCCAGGATCGAGCCCTGGGGCAGTCCCTGTGTTCCAGTGTTTGAGTACTAGAGTATACTTCATTGTAATTTACCCTAAGAGGATGACTGGTTAAATAACTATTAAACCAAACACATGGAAATTCTGCCAGTCCAATGTTCCTCAGCCTCCTGAGCAACAGGGAATGATCAACTAAATCAAATGCCTTGGACAGGTCCATGAAAACTGCGCCAGTAAGCTTCCCTCCATTCATAGCTCTACTGACACAGTCAGTGAACCTGGCCAAGGCTGTACCAGTGCTATGGCACCTACAAAAACTATGCTGCTTGGGAGACCGTAGGCCACAGGACTGAAGATACTCAACCAACTGAATATTAATACATTTCTCCAATGTCTTACTAAGTGGTGACAATATTATGTTATGTAGGCAAAACTGTACGTAAACTTTGTATTCATGTAGGAGAACATTGTGGAGCTATAAATCAGGAAATTTTACTTATGCTACAGTTCAGCATATACATTCAGCAGAAGTCCCTGAAGAACATGGATTTAAAATTCACTGGAATAGAAAACGTTTGGCCTTATGTGAGGGGAGGGAGGGATTTTGGCAGGACAGTACTTCAATGGGAATTTTCTTGGATTTATTCCTTGGGAGCATGTCATCAAGGCACAGGCCAGAAAACATAGGAAAACCAGGAGCAGTTATAAAATGTTCAAGTTGCGTTTTATTATCAATAACAGTAAAATAAAAAAAAAACATTCAGGATATCTATTTACAATGACAGTGCAAACAAAGAAAACGAAGTCTTTCATCTGAGGGTTTCTTTTTAATTTCAAATCTCAGTCTCTTTCTAACAAAAGATTGCTCTTTTTATAAGTAGGCTTTGCTTGGAAATTAACTTCTGCATCCTGAGCTCATTAACAGACATCCTGTTTCTCACAAAATGTATCGGAATTTTGTTAGTTTCTTTCCTTGCAGGTGCAACAAAATAGAACGCTGTATCCCAGAGCTAATCTCCTGTTGACAGTTCTGCAGAAGAGTTTGTAAAGGTCAAACTGCATCTCAGTGTTAAACCCTGAGTTCCAAATAGCTTTTTGCATTCATTTCAGCAATATGACTATACACATTTTCAAACCAAGGGATCTCAGTTTCACATACACAGTTTGCACAAAGATGCACATATATTTCCACAGCCCCAGACAAGTGGTGGTGGGGAGACAGAAACAGCAAGAGAAGGCAGAGAGATAGCAAGGGGGGAAATCGTGAGATTGTCAGAGTGATCAATTCCTAGGTCCCACAAGAAAATTTGACAGTGTAATCAGAGAGACAAGAGACTGAAAAGGAGAGGATAGAACAGATCCTTGCTTTTAACTCTTTCAGCACAACAACTGGGAGAGGGTCTTATTCAACCCTGTCACATACTTCCCTCTTTAAGAAGGAACCTGTTTAAAAACAACTGGTTTCCAAAACTTCCTTTTAATTGTCTTCTAACATTACCTTATAACCTTTACAGTTCTGTGTATATACATTATTCTTTTTTCCATAACAACCAGTACAGCAAACAGTTAATTTTAAAGCTACACATTATTTTCAGCCTTTAGAATTCTTAATTCTTGATCCATATCTTGACAGAAAATCAGCATTGACATTCTCTTTTTAGGATTTGTGCATCACTTTGAATTTAAATGACTGGAGTACCAGGTGCAACTTTGTGATTCTGGAATTGTTATCCTTCATTTGTATAAGCCAGCAGAGAGGACTGTGACCTGTTATAAGTACAAAGTCAGCTCCTAACAAATAAAACTTAAGGGACTCCATGGCCCACTGTGTTGCAAGGCATTGCTTTCCCATGGTGTAGTTCCTTTTCTCTCTGTTGTGCAATTTCCTACTGATATACAGTATAGAATGGGATGTTCCTTCCCATATGTATTTTGACTCAAGACTGCACCTACTGTAGGCCTACCTCTTATGCATCTGTCTAACAGAAACTGTTTCTCAAAGTCTGGGCTCCTTAAAACAGGGGCTGAACATAATGCATCCTTGATGGCCTGAAAAGCCTCATCACACTCTGGGGTCCATTTCACATTATTCGGGCACCATTTCTGCATGAGTTCAGTGAGGGGGTAGCTAATTAGGCAAAGTTGGGAATAAATCTCTGATAGTAACCAGCCAGCCCTAAAAATGAACTAACATGTTTCTTTGTTTTAGGGGCAGGACTATTCACTACAGCTTCTATCTTAGAAATCTCTGCTTTACTTCCATTTCCCAAAACATAACCCAAATATGTGGTTTGGTTCCTGTATGCCCAATGCACATTTGGTAGGATTAATGGTCAGACCTGCCTGCTTGAGAGATTGGACAACTGCTCATAGGTGTTTCAGGTGGCTTTTCCAGTCTGGACTGTACACCACAACATCATCCAAGTAAGCAGCACGATAACCGAAGTGAGTAGTTAAAATTATATTCATGCACCACTGGAATGTAGCAGGTGCACCATGCAAACCAAATTTATTTTATTTTTTATTTAAACATTTGGTGACTGGGAAAGGCATGCTGAGCCAAGGCTCATCTCCAGGTATGACCCGCATGGTGATGAACTGATAGACTCCAACAGGATTGGCAAATGCAGCTTTGTCTCTGGATTGTTTTGCCAGGGGAATTCACCAGTAACCCTTGGTGAGATCAAGTGTACTGATGTACTTGGCACTTCCCAATCTGTCCATCAAATCATCTGTTCTGGGCATAGGATAACTGTCAAATTCGGGCACTTGATTACGTTTCCTAAAATCGAGGCAGATTCTTACACCCCCTTCTTTTTTATTTACAGTCACCATTGGTGATGACTACACACTTCTTGATTCTTCAGTAATATCCAACTGTTTCATTTTCTGTTTTTCCTTAATCATGTCTGCTCTTAACCACTCTGGCAATCTGTATGTCTTTTGTCTGATAGGGTGAACAATCCCTGTTACTATTAAGTGCTCAACCCCTTTTGCTCTGCCTGGCACTGTGGTAAAAGTACTGTTAAATTTTTTTAGCAAGTTACTAATTTCTGAGGTTTGTTTGGAGGTTAAGGAAACATTCACTTTTACAGCATTTCAAATGGTGAAAAAACTGTTGAGGCTCGTGGCACTTCTCTGCAAGCAAAAAGCAAGTAAGGAAAGTATATGTCCCAATCTTTCTGATCCCCTTTTACAAACCTTTTTAACATGCATTTTAGGGTTTGATTAAAACGCTCAACAGGACCCTCTGTCTGAGGGTGCTAAGGGGAGGTTCTTATGGAAGTGATATCTAGTAGTCAGTACAGCTCCTTCAGCAATGCAGCACCAAAACTACTATGCTGATCAGTAATAATCTCCTTTGGCATGTCCACCTTGTTGAAAATTTCAGTATGCTCTGTTGCCACTGTTGGGGCTGTGACAGTATGCATTGGAACTGCCTCTGGGTATCGAGTAGCATAGTCACATACTACCAAAATGAATTGATTACCCTTTCTACTTTTGTCTAAGGGACCAACCACATCCATTGCAATTCTCTCAAAAGGCACATCTATCAGGGGTAGGGGCACCAGGGGTACCTTGTCTTTTTTAGTCACTGGGACTACTTTCTGACATTCAGCACAAGAACTGCAATGGGTAGGAACATCTTCATGAATTCCAGGCCAGTAAAATCTGTACAGTAATCTGGCAAGGGTGCGATCCCTTCCCAAGTGACCAGCTATGGGACTATCATGTGGTATCTGTAACAACTCAGACCTTTACTTTTGTGGTATAACCAATTGTTTTATCTATTCATACATTTGAGGATTAGCCCAGACTCTGTACTGTAGCCCATTATATTTTTTAAACATTGGTACACCCTGTTTTTGTTTTGCCTCCAGCTGCATAAAGTAACCCTGGAGAGAAACATTATTAGCTTGCTCAGAAACAAAATCACAATCAGTTATCAGTTTAGTTTCAGAATTTTCATATATTAACCCCTTATGTCCATTCATCTTTTGTTGTCACTGTTTTTTCAGGTATCTTTTTTCGTTCCTGGACTTCTGGATCTTGGAGCTGTGCTCAAACAAGTCTGAATCAAAATCACCAAAAGGAAAAGCGTCCCCAGTTTCTGAGATTTACTTTGCTTGTACTCTTGTCATTACAACTGCTGACACAGCTGGATTTACTTCTTCTGTGATTAACTTCACAGATCCTGGAAAGTCATTTCTGATAATCGCAGGTACAGGTAACTTAGTTGGTACCCCCACTTTCATTTGGTGTGACACCTAATCAATATTTAGAGTCACTTGGCTGGTGGGATAGTAACTAGTGTCCCTGTGGATGCAGATGACACTAATGCTTGGTCCTTTGCACAATTTTGTTTCTGCTTCTAGTTTGGCTGCTATTCTTCTGGTAATCACTCCTGGGCTTGTTGTTGCAGGGTCCATACTTTTCTTCTATAGCTTCCCTGTACCAGGTCTGGTACCTACACACAAAAATGCTGACTTAGAGTATGCACAGTATAAATTCCACTTAGTGTGACACCATCTGTCATCAAGGTGCAGGTCAGGAAGCATAGGAAAACCAGGAGCAGTTATAAACGTTGCAAGTAGCATTTTATAGCGTATGGTAGAATGTTGTCATCAATGAAAATACATCCCTGACAAAAAGTTGTTATGCTGCAGTAGCTGCTGTTATGCTGCACTAGGTAAGTAGCTACTGCAGGATAAAAACTTAGAACCTTGTACTGAGTTCTGAAAGTTTGAGCTGCATTCTCAAGCTGCAGTTGACAACACTGTTTTACAGTTAGCCTAGTGGTAATTTCAAAATGCAAGTCCTGAAAAAAACAAACAATATCGGCTGCTGTTTTCTCTTGGGAGTTGTCTGACTAGTAACTGTATTGCACAAAAATTACTCATCCCAAACTGAACAGCAACTGTCACTAAATACAGTACTTGTTTATTTATTTCATTTCAAGGAGAGCTGAGGGGTATTACACTATGCTGTAATTTCTGAGAGGTTGCATGCAAATATGCCTACATGGTGCCCATGTTTTTTTATTACCGATATGGACTCTTAGTTTAACTTTAGTTTCCTGACTACACTAGATGGACTAATAGATTAATCATAACTAAGTTCTGCTGTAATGTTTTACTTTGGATGGGTTTCATATTTTTTTCGACTGCCTCTTGTCTTGCAAATGATGTTCCTGACTGATGAAAGCTTCATTTTCCCTGAGTAAAATTAAAACATTTTTACAGCTGCACTGTCCATGTATTTGTTAGCTATTGTGACCAACAGTAGATAGTAGGTGTACAGTTACAGCCTCCGAATATTTGTAAGTTACTGTTACCAACTGTAGACAGTAGGTCATACACTGTAAAAGATAATGTATAGTCCTCTATCTAGAACAAGTTTGAAAGCTCTTCTAGTGGTCATCATGGTGACAGAACCTCACGAGGTTCACTCTCGAGGTTCCAAACATTGCCATGATGACCTCTCAAAGAGTTTACAAACTTGTTATAGGTAGATGACTATACATTATCCTCTATATTATTATCAATAACAGTAAAATAAAAAAAAAATAACATTGTTCAGGATAGCTATTTACAAAGGCAATACAAACAAAGAAAACAAAGTCCTTCATCTGAGGGTTTCTTTTTAATTTCAAATCTCAGTCTCTCTCCAACAAAAAATTGCTTTTTTTATAGAAGTCTGCCTGACAATTAAGTACTGCATCCTGAGCTTGTTAACAGACAGCCTGTTTCTTAAAAAACATGTCAGAACTTTGTCAGTTTCTAGTAGTAGTGAAACTTTTATTCATCAGAAATGAATCGGAAAACTCAGCTGACACAAGCTCTTTTCCAGTGAAGTCCTTGGTACAAAATATGTTCCAGTTACAATACCAAACAACAATTATTAACATTTGACATAGACAATGCAATGAACACTACATATAATACATAAAATAGGACAATACTCTACTCACATATGGACATTAATAAACTATATGAAAATCTTATACAATCTTATATACAAGATCAATCAGGATATTATATCACATTTATTTCAATAATAATTCAGGTTGGGTCTACAGCTAGTTTTGTAATAGCCCCAGAAATGAACCAATGTTTAATCTTTGCAATTTGTGCTTTAGTATCAGCTTACCTAAAGAAAAGTGGCAAAATATTCCAAATGAGTGGTCTCATATAAAAAGGTTTCTTTCCTTTCCTTTCAGGTGCAACAGAATAGAATACTGTGTCCCAGAACTGATCTCCTGCTGACAACTCAGCAAAAGAGTTTGTGGAGGTCAAACTGCATCTCAGTGTTAAACCCGAGTTCCAAATAGCTTTTTGAAATAATTTCAACACTATAACTATGCACAGTTTCAAATCAAAGGATTCCAGTTTCACAAACACAGTTTCACACAAAGATGCACATATATTTCCACAGCCACAGACAAGCCAGGAGGGAGGGAGACAAACAGCAAGTGAAGAAGAGATTGCAAAGGGGAGAACTGTGAGACTGTCAGCGTGATCAGTTCCTAGGTACCACAAGAAAATCTGACTGTGCAATCAGCCAGACAAGAGACAGAAAAGGAGTGGACAGAACAGATACTTTCTTTTAACTCTTTCTGCATAACAAATGACCAAGAGTCATATTCAGACCTGTCCCAGGGCATAAAAATGGCCAGGTCTGAATTATGGCTTTGACCTGGCACCTTTTCTTAAGGTTAGATAGACTGTCTGATTTCAAATTAAACAGATGTTGGTTATACTGTTGATTAAATCAATATTGCCTTTTTCAATCTCCCTCTTTTTTCTATACATTTATAACATTGTTTTCAACATGGGGCAATATTTTCAAATGGCTTAGATCATTGCAAGCCCCTGGTGTACTAATAATACAGAGCATGGGGCTTGCTGTGATGTGATGGGATTTTCTATCTCGCAAGGCAATTGCCACATGTTAGACCAACTTTTTCTGGTCTAGCTTGCAACAATCCTGGGGGCCTTTTTTACAGAGCTTGCACTAAATATTTGGTGCAAGCTAATGTAAATTGTGAAAACTGCCACAACTGTGTCCAAGACTGTAAAATCAGGTGCAGTTGTGGCAAGGGGCTTTGCACTGCCAGAATTAAGTGTCAGCCATGCTTTGAAAATCTGGCCCATAGACTTAATAGTAGGTTTTGTACCTGTAAATGATTGTCAATTATATTTTGTGTGTCACTTTGGTAAAGGCTCCAGCAATTTCTGACATTATAATTCACCCTGCCACTTTAATCAGTCGACTATAAACTATATCATCACTGTGCTGCCTTGCCTTTGATAAAGTGCACAGGAGTGTGTGGAACATGTCAGGTGTTTTGTCGGTGGTGGCTACACAATAACATTTGGATATAAGTTTTTTGACTCCTATGACCATTTTGTTGGTGGTGAGAGCCACAGATTTGCTTTTCTTTTCTTTTTTTTTTTTATGTTTTGTTACCAGCGGCACCTGTTTCCCAGTGCATCTCCTTTTCTTTTATATAAAGCTCAGCCCCCCCCACTTTTGCCCATGAGCACTCTTAGTGCCCCTTAAATGCATGCAAAGTCAGGAGGGCAGCAATCATTGCCACCTTTGTCATTATGGCTGCATAGTGAGAGCTACGCTGATGTATAACAAATGGAAAGAGGAGAGAAAGGGATTAACACATCACAAATGTTTACTCCTCTCTGCCCAGTAAGTGGAGTTAGGCATGCTGCATGCAGGAATCAGACTGCTTCTCCCTCCCTCTATTCTCCCAGGCACTGCAATTGTATCTCTTCACTTTTGTATTCTACTGTACCTATTTATACTGTATGCTGTCCTATCTAGGACCTCCTTGTAAATAAGCTTGCTCAACTGAGCCTCTTCCTGGTGAAATAAATAAACTAAACTCTCCCCCTCTTCTCCATCCTGCACTTTTTTCTTTGTTCCAGCAGACACATTTGGTGGCACTCTGGCAGCACTTCTGTCCCACTCTCTCAGCAACAGAGGTGTGCTTGGTGGCATTCCATTCTGGTCCTATTCCCAGAAAAACAGCCATGCTTGGCTGCACTTATCCTGGACCCACCAACTCACAACTGACACTACACATCCCCCACCTCCTTGCCACTGTCTATGCTTCCTGTCTGACTCTTTTTCAGCTCTCTCATTTTCCCTCTTCTTCAGCCTGCTCATCTTTTTGTCTCTCTTCTTCCTCACACCCCACCAAATCACTGCTCTTTGCTCATCTTTCTCTCTCCTATCTCCCATCCAATAGATACAGAGTTAGAGTACAGTAGTTGCCATGTTCTATTGTTAAAAAGTTAATTGTGGACCCACCAGCTCATAGCTGACACCGAACATCCCCCCACTGACTGTGCTTCCTGTTTGACTCTTTTTCAGCTATCTTGCTCTCTCCCTCCTTCAGCCTGCTTGTCTTTTTGTCTCTCTCCTATCTCCCACCCAGTATATACAGAATGTACAGTAGTTGCTGTCTTTTATTGTTTAAAGAAACTTAACTGCAGTTTGGGAGTTTGGGAGAGGAGAGGTGCCATGTGCGAGAGAACAGTAGTTCAGGAGGAGGGAACCATGTGAGAGCAATAGTTTGGGAGAGGTGTCGTGTGAGAGAGAGAGCAGTAGTTCAGGAGAGAAGAGGTGCTATGTGAAGACAGCAGTAGTTTGGAAGAGGAGCCATGTGAGAGAGGGCAGTAGTTCAGGGGAGGAGAGGTGCATTGTGAGAGATAACAGGTATATTACTACACTACTAGCAGAGTTTCCAGTCCAGGTCTCATTTAAAGTTGCAGTTAAAGTTAATAGTAGCATTACTGGAGCACCGGAGAGCTGCTGACCAAGCATATCCTTATGTGTATATGTGGGTTGGGGGGGGGTCATTTTCTTCTTAATGTTACTCTGTCTGTGTAAAGATGACTGGTTTCTAGTTCCCAGAGTTAGGTTAAAGAGAGCATAGATAAACATGGTGCAACTAAAATGATTAATACAAGCTGTATGATTAAAGTTACTGTAATGTAGATCTTCTTAAAGCTGTAGACATTTCTACTGTGATCTCAGAAACCTCCCATGCTGATGAAAAGGCAGAAATACATGCTGTTTGCATTCTGGGTCCCTTAAGGTGAAATGAAGTGCAGTGCCGTAAGCATTTTGCAGAATAAAGTTACAGTTACTCTGGGCCCATAAACTATAATAATTTCAATTACCTCTACTATATGCACATATTGCCAAATATTTATAAAGGCCACAATAGAATATCATAAACAGAACAGAATTAAACAGCATAGGCTGGGATTTTTGGATTGGTACAACACTTTTCAGTACACACTATGTAACGCAGTGCTTTATGTATGATATTAATTCAGATACTAGTACTGGCTGAAAGGCACATGTAGCCACTCTTGCAGGTGCAACCCTAGAAAGAATTGGCCACAGACAGGCAGGTTAGGTGACTTGCTCTGAGACCACATCACAAGTACATGTAAGCAGAACTTGTGGGATTCAAACCCAGGACTGCTGAGTGTCCAGGCTCACAGCTCTGTGCTCTAGCCACTTAGCTGTACAGCCTCCTTGATATACTACAAAGGTGCTTCTTGGTTGGGTTGTCTTAAGGCAGCTCATCCACTGCTGCTGTGCACCCCCCACTTCCTGCAAACAGACTTGGCTTGGCACCATATGTCTCATTGCTCCTTGCAGAGGGAGGAAAAGGGGACAGAGACCTATTTTGATAATAAGATGCTGCATTTCTGCATAAACCACATTTAAACCCAACCAATGACTTTCTTTCAACTTTATTGGATAACAAATTGAGATAAATTACCTCTCTTCCAGTTGCATCTAATGATTAACATGACATAAAAGAAACACAATACTGACATACATTACAACATCATAAATTGGCATATAAAATATGCAATCATCGTTCATAAAATGTTACATATTATATGATGACAATAATCATCCATAGCAGTTACACTGCTTATTATATAAGCTCACCAGAGATGCTCTAAAATGTTCTAAGGGCAGCAATGCAGACACTTTTAACTGTTTAGATATTCTATTCCAAGTTCTGGGAGCTAAAACTGATAATGTTCTATCCCCAAAACTGGTTTTACATCTTGGGACATATAAAGATGTCCAAGATGTAGATCTTAAATGATGATTTTGCACTGGTTTGTTTTTTATTGAATTCAATAAAAATTCTGGGAGGGACTGTATAATAAATTTATGAAAGAATGTATTCAATGAATATCTCATCGATCAGATAGCGAAGAAAGATGTTTCTCGATACAGAACACAACAGTGAGTTCTATAAGGCAAGTTTGTTATGAACCTCAGAGCACTGTTCTGTAAGGTATCTAATGAGGTCAATAATGATTTCTTAGCAGTCTTATATATAATATCTCCATACTTCTCAACTGTCCCTGATTTTCAGGGACGTCTCTGATTTACCATACAATTTTACTCTGTTCCTCCTAAAACTTGTGTTTCCATGACCAAACATTGGGGTTGTAAACATAAAATAATGTCACACATTAATGTTACAAATGTGTTCTTCCTTAGAACATACATTTTACATTAAACCACTTATTCTACCAGCTTCCTGAGTGGATATCACCAATTTTTCAGATGAGTCCCTGAGTTTAAACCTTTGTCTCTGATTTTTTTAAGCCATGTCCCTGATTTATGAGGCAGGGGGTTGAGAGGTGTGAATATCTCCATAATCTAGTACTGATAGAAACATAGAAGTGACCAATAATTTCCTAACATTTAAATTAAATAATGCTTTGTTCCTATAAAAAAAACAGTAACCTCTTTAACTTATAAGAGATATTTGTAATGTGCAAATCAAAAGTCAAATGTTTGTCCAGTGTCAATCCTAAGTATTTATAAGATTCTACATAACTCAGGGTGGATCCAGATAATGACTGTACTAGCACAGCAGCCAGAACGTTGTTAACTTTTTTTGAGGAGTCTAGGCACTGCTGGAATTAGTCAATATTTTTTATTCTTTGCTAACTGAGTAAAGCCGACTGAGCACAAAGCCTGTTCACAGGGGCGACCTGGGAACACTATAGGTTAACTGACTTGCTCAAGGTCATGTAGTATGCAAGTGGAGGTTGTTAGAATCAGATCCAGGTCTGCTAGATGTATCAAGCCTGTTCATTGCAACTTTGCTTCCAAACTTCTGCACCTCTCATGCTGGACCTGGTATTTCACAATGTTGCTAATGTCAGGTCACAGTACATTGGTACTATTGCATCAGCAGCCATCGTGGTTCTCACCAGAATTTGTTTTTTTGTGTGTGGCCCAGTTTATAACTGAAACAGAAGCTCCTGGTAGGCTGGCACCTACAAGTACTTAAGACCATCCCCAATTAGCACCTTTCCCACTGGCAACTTACTCCCATTCTATGAAAAGAGTTCAGAATAAGGAATGTGGTTGCTTTCAGATCCGCTTCTTCCGTTTCCTCGCAAGATCTACAAAACCAGCAATGTCTGTGTTCTGCTCAGCTGCTTGTTTGTTTTTCTTTAATGTAGAAAGATTTCATTGGACCATCATCTTCAAAATTAAGTCAGCTAACTCAGAACAATAGTGTTTTTTGGAGGGGAGCAGAAAGTACCTGTCTGACTGGGGTGATAAATATACTAAGTAAGGTTTTCTAAGTAAATTATAGATTGCGGAAGCACTCCCAACCTACTGGAGCACTCCTTTCCTCTGTGTGTGAGGCATTATTAGTTCATGAAAAGTGTGTCATGCTCAGATGCCCTGGAAACGGGCATGTTCTGAGATAGTTTAAAAAATATATACATATTATTGATCAAGCTTGATCAATAATATATTAATACTGCTGCGGAGACCACTCTTACACTTGTAAGAGTGGTATGACTTACATTCTTATGGTATCAGAACCACTTGAAGGAGTAAGCAAAATGTTGGCACCATTCAATTCAATGTGCAAAACTGCTTTATTTCATCAAAATGCCAAACAGCTCAGGATGAAATCACCTCTAGTGGTTTTGCAGTCACCACAGCGTCATCAGGAGGAAGTGATGCATCAGCTTCTAGTATCATTTAAAAAGAGCTGAGTTAAAGTGACAGTACATAAATATGTGACTACATTACATATTAAAATACATACTAATTCCACTCTAAGTCCTAGAATCTTAAAAACCATTAACTAAACAGCAATTATATTTAATCATAATACTTGTGGTTAGGTGCAGTAGGAGAAGAACAGCACTAAGGGTGGCAACTTTGTTTCTCCAAAAATCCAAATTAGGCTGAAATTCAAAGGGCTTCAATAGAGCTTCACAGTCTTGTAAAAAGTAAACAACATAGGATTATCGATTGTGTCTGGTTATTTTATACAATAGTTTATAAAACAACAATCATTCCTGTCACATACAAATCTATACAGTTCCTGTCACATATAAGTGCATACAGTTCCTAATCTCTAAGCTTTATTTATTTTTACAGTATCTTTTCTAATGACGGGCATGATATCAATTTTGTCATTCAAACCAGGCAAACTGAGAGTCTCATTGGGAGACATCAACAGTCTTCGATGCCAAGGTTAATCCTTTCTTCCATAAGACTGACCTGTGGCACCATTTTATTGATGACATTTTTATGGTATGGCGCATCGCACTGGAGGAACTTGCGGAATATGTTAACCATTTGGAATCTAGCAATTGTAATCTCAAATTCACAGAACAGTGTTACAAGGAATCTGTCAATTTTTTAGATCTAAAGATTACAAAGATCACGGATGATCGTATACAAACTACTTTGTTCCGCAAAGGCACAGATAGAAATTCCATTTTACTAGCCTCCAGTTGCCACCCATGCCATGTGGTTAATAATATTTCCAAGGTCCAGTTACTAAGAACTAGACAGAACTGCAGTAGTGATGTGGAATTTCTGGCACATGATACAGACATGTGTGACAGGTTTAGGATGAGGGGTTACAATTGTGAAATAGTGGAGAAAGCTTTAATTGAAATCATAGACACACCAAGGGAGAATTTATTGGCTGTACAACAACACAGAGAACAGGGACCTAGTAGGTTGAATTTTGTTAGCACCTATTGTAGACAGTCAAAGGCATATTTGATCGAATGGGAACATCCTGAGGTCAGATCCCATACTTAAGGGTGACACGATAGCACCACTTTGCATTGCCTACAGAAGAGGCACCAGTTTAGGACAAATTGGTTCACAGCTTACAGAAAGAACCAATATCTACAGGCAACACTTGGTTACCAATACGTCCACATGGCATTTATCCATGTGGTTACATAAATTTTGCAGTTCAGTCCTAAAAAGTAAAACCTTTACCACAATAAATGCTACCATGACATACACCATGAAGGCTTTCTTTAGCTGTGTCACTGTCAATCTAGTTTATTTGGCAACATGCATGTGGGGCCTTCTATATTGGTAAGACCTCTCGACCATTTAAACTTAGAATTGGGGAACACTTGATGAGCATCTTGGGAGGGGATGTAACAAATGCCTTAGCAAATCATTTCATGAGAAGTAAGGGTAGAGAGTCAGGGAATATCAACCACAATTTTAAATTTTGTGGAACTGAAACTGTTGTATTGGTACTAGCTGTGTGTGTGTGTGTGAACTTGAATCTAAACTTTTAGAGAGAGAAGCCTACTGGACATACACATTGGGAGCTCTCAGTTTGCCCAGTTTGAATGACAAAATTGATATCATGCCCCTCATTAGAAAATATAAGAAGAAGAAGAAGAAAAAAAGCTTAGAGATTAGGAACCGTATGCATTTGAATGTGACAGGAACTGTATAGATTTGTATGTGACAGGAATGACTGTTGTTTTTAGAAAATAATATATAAAATAATTGAAACACAATCGATAATCCTATGTTGTTTACTTTTTACAGGACTGTGAAGCTCTGTGGAAACTCTTTGGATTTTGGCCCAAATTGGATTTTTGGAGAAATCAAAGTTGCCACCCTTAGTGCTGTTCTTCTCCTACTGTACCTAACCACCAGTATTAAGATTAAATATAATTGGTGTTTAGTTAATGGTTTTTAAGATTCTAGGACTTAGAGTGGGATTAGTATGTATCTTAACATGTTATGTATTCACATATTTATGTACTGTCACTTTAACTCAGTTCTTTTTAGATGATACTAGAAGCTGATGCATCATTTCCTCCTGATGACGCTGTGGTGATGGTGACACATGTAGAGGTGATTTTATCCTGAACTGTTTGGCATTTTGCTGAAGTAAAGCCGTTTTGCACTTTGAATTGGATGGTGCCAGCATTTTGCTTACTCTTTCTACTTTTGATTAATGTTGGGCACATCTTACGTAGCTGGAGCTGGATTGCTGTTTTGTATCGGAACCGTTCACCTTCAGTTCCTGGTTCTCATACCCTAAGAATGCCGTGAGACCACTCTTACAATCGTTAAGAGTGGTCTCTCTGAGTTATTAACACACATTGCATCATTTTTTTACGTCCCTGACTTGATTGTGAAGGCAGCTGTCTAAAACAAATATTTAACCTATTATGATAATCATTATATTGTTTTAAAGCTGCTATTCCCAGCTTCAAAACAGAAGAAAGATTAAGTTCACAGGACAATACTGCCTCACAAATTGCTCCTTAAGTTAGGAGTTGGAAAAAGTTAAAATTTACTCAGGATATGCTTAGCCTTAGGAATCAAATAAGTGACTCTAGGGTGGGGCCTCAGGCAAGCAAGGGACAGACTTCAGACCTAATTAATCTGATGGCCTTGCGTGCTGTTCTTTCATTTAAAGAAGGCCCAAACTTGAAGGTGTTTCTTTAATATCTGATTTCAGCAAACTATGCAGGCAGGAATAATCACAGACATTAGGAGTTTCAGCCTCAGCAAGATGGCAGAAAATTCCACACTTCAGCAGGCAGCTCAAAACAATTCCCTAAAGTTACTCTAAGGGTCCAATCCATGAAGCCCTATATGCAGTAACTCCATGTGGGTGTGTGGGGCTTGCATGTACCATGGGGGTCCGCCTGTACCCATACAGGGCCTGTGCAGCTGTCTTGAATCAGTGCTTTGCTCTCTCTGCACCTAATCCAGTACAGGCATGCATAGCTCCTCATTGTCCTGACTATGATGGGAGGGAAGTGGGATGTACTTGCAGAATCCTGAAAGGTGCCAAGGCACTTATTCTGCAGCTCTAGGTGTGCATAGCCTCTGCCACACAGAAGTCTGAGATAGTGGCTATACACCCCCGGCAATCGGTGTAGGATTAGCTGGTCTGGCTAGCTATCAGCTCCCCCTTGCCCCATTGCTGCATATTGGGGTCCAGGGAGCATTAGGCTACAGAGAGGACCATGGCAGCACAGTGCTGAGTCTTGAGATGATAAATACAACTCATAGTGCCCATTTATTGTCAAAAGCTTCCTTCTGCCTCTTATAGTGCATGGCAGTTCGTCTGTGTGATGCATTCTATTCAATAAGCACAAGCAGCTCTCCTGTTTAGAATGTATTTCTGACCACTTACTAGTGATAATATTTCTTTGCTGGGGAATGGGTCAATATATCAAATGATTTACACTGACAGCAAAATACTGACGTAAAAATACCAATTGTCAGAATGTGGCATGCAACATATGGCTGACTTGTGCTATGTCCACCCCCGCTCCTGTACTGATCTTCCCATTCCTCCACTGTTGCCACTCCTGCAGTGATCTTCCCCTTTCTTCAGTGTTGACTGGTCTGCAGTTTGTTATATATAGTTGTGTGGGGCAATGCCCCCAGCATTAGAGAGTGTGTGGGGTAGTCCCTACTTTGTTTGGTTGTGTGGTTGTAGCGTGGTATTCTTTGGTATGGTGTCAATGTGGGTTCCATTTGTAATAGTTGTGCAGTAATAAATACTATGGTGTTGAAGTGTAACACTTGTCTGGGGTTTTCTTCCATTTTTATTTTTTTAGTGGGGATTTGCGATATTTTGATGTACGGCTTTTTGTGTAGACGGTAGATGTGCAGTTAACAGCATTTCACCGTTATTTTTTACATTGGTGTTTCACAATTCAATTTTATCACATAGTGCCTGCTTGCTGCAATAACCCAAATAAAAAAGTGAAGTTTCTTTGTATTTTTGTCAGTTAATCTTAACAGCTGCCTGGCTAATGGTTATCTGGAAAAATTTGTATTTCTTTTTTAAAATTAGTAAACCTTATTAAAAATGTTTGTTAGTACAAAAATTAAATATTTATATTCTATTGCAAAACTCTCCCATGTCCTCTTCTTACCCAGCACTTCCAATATATTCTCAACTTGCTATTGTGTACCCAAACTTGAATGTGGGGTCATTCTTTTGCACAGTAGAATCTCTTGAGCATTTTCCAGAATATATTTTATTGAACTCTCTTACTATGTCTCAAATTGAAAACAAAAAACTGACTTTCCAAGCAACCACTCCCAGAGTGTGGGATGATGAGCGTTAGTTCATGTCTGTTTCCATTGCTTATCAGGAGGCGATTTATTATATTTTCTTTGCCTTGACTGTTGGATACCTCTCCTATTTGATGTGAATAACTCTGACCGTCTTGCACAGTCTGGAGATTTGATGCCTGGTTTGTAGATACCCTTTGTATCATTTTTATAATTAAGTTTACAAAATGATTTCCAGGGGTGTATCTCTGTTCATTATTTACAGTGCAGCCCACCAGGATGAAGTGCAGCACTGTAGAATTCTGCAGTAGAGTTACTGCAGCAAACAATGCAATTTCAATTTGAGTTAATCCCTTTTGTCATGCAGTAAACCTGTGACACTGTGCTTCATCTTGGTGGGCTTCACTGTATGAACTAAAAAAAATAGCCCTTTATTTGAAAATACAAGTGTATAATTGAAATGGTATGCAGTGATATGGGCAAAGCAAATTGAGCTACTCAAAATGAGCAATTCAGTTTGTGCACCTGCATAAAGAGCGACAGTGAAAAGATAGCGAGGGATACGAGTAGCAAGGTAGGAGAAACAGAATAGTGAAGGACAGAGAGGGTAGCAACTGTACAGGAAGTAGGCTAAATACGGAAATTGATCAAGCCACTGCCGAGCTTATCGCCTGGTGTGGTGGCTGGGGCACCAGCTAAGGAGCACATGGACCTGGGTTTGGGACTGCATGCAGGTTTTTTTTTTTCTCGTTGTCGGGATTTATTGCTATTTTATTGTGCTGAGCTCCTGTTCTCCTCCCATTCCCCGGAGGTTGTTCTCCGCTGCAAGGATTGACCCTTCTCATGTTTTCCTCCCTCTCCCCATGTCTGCCCCCCCCTGAAGTTGATTATATTTAGTTGGGGGGTGCAGGAGGCATAGCCCCCCTGCATAAAATGTATATGTATGTGGTCCCTTGTACAGGGTATGGTGTCCTATCATGACTCGTGTTGTAGTTGGTGTAGTGCTAATTGCCGAGTTTGTTTTCAGTGATTAGCACTTGCTCATGTATCAGTTGTCATTTAAACTTCGCCTTATCACATGGAACCATTTGAAATGCAGCTTAAAATATGAAACACTGCAGGTCATTTCAGGAGTTTGTGAACATGTGGATTCAATATAAATAAATAGTCCAGCTCACGGCTGTGTCAGTGCAACTGCCGGAATTGTCGACAGTGATGGAAAGCTTAACTATTTGTTTTTATTTGCATTGATGGACCAAAGATACCTAAAATGGCTTTAAAACTAGCTTATGTGGGTAAGTGTGATACAATATTTATCTTGTGTTTTCTTTAACAAAATGTGCAAATGCTCTATTTTTGTGTATAAAAACAGCAGCTTGTAAAAACTACCTTTTTTACCCAGTGCTCTTTTGAACTTCAGCCCCACCACTTTTCCCCATGTTCCAGCACCCATGGTGCTAAAGCAGTCTCTGCAGAACGAATAAAAGATGTGTTCTGATACAGCAACACCTCTCGATTGTACATAGGAGTTGGGTCTGTGGCTGTTGGATGGAACTCTGAACACTAAAAAAGAAGCAGCTTAAGAAATGGATAAGTTTGCATCCAGCAAGCCAGACATTCAGTGCAAACAAAATGGGTGAGGGACATTAGGTGTTTTTAAAGGAACAGAAGTGTTATATATGCCAGAAACTAGGGCATTTATCATATAATTGCCTAAATAACAGAAATAAGAGGCAAAGTGAAGAAATAGGGGATGACCCTTCAAGGGAGCAACTCAAAATGACCTGGGCAGGGAGTTGTGATGCTATTAATTTCACTGCCCATCTGCACCCTGGTTTTATTACTGGTAAAAGAACACAGGGGTTGAGACACAGATGCTTCCCTTTCTATAATTTAATAAATGAGGAACAAATTCTGCCAGGTCAATTCTCTCAATTTCGAGGAGTGACTGGCCCTGTGGTCTCAGTCTCAGTGGGAAGGGTCTTCCTGATCTGGGACAACAGCCATGGGGTACAGGAGGTAAGAGTAGTACCAGACCTGAGGCTAAAAAGGTGATAGCAAACACTCACTCTTTCCTAAATTGGCTTATGGAAACATACTGGCCCACTACTCAGTGGAGCGCAGCCAGAACAAGATACAACTGCCTATAATAATATCTGTAAATGTAGAGTACCATTGCCAAGAACTACTCACCACTGTTTGGTACATCTTCATCAAATGAGAAAACTATCCACTAAATAGGTGGCTATATAACTGGGGCCAGGCAATTTTTAATTTTTTTTTTACATTCTGCTTAAGGTTTTTCCGTTTACTCTTACAGACAACAGACCATGCAAACATATAAGACAGCAGCTGCTGCACTGAAAACAAGAAATTCAAAGTGTCCCAGAAAAGCTTTCCATGTGATAATCGGAGAGCAAGCAGTGACCTTGAAGTGCGAGATCCAGGGCAGCAAGGAACGTCCAAAATACAGCTGTGAAACTGACTGAATATATTTCTTTTGAAATAAGCAACTTTCAATTAAAACAGTAACTATTTCAGCTTATGCTTGTGAACAAAGTTGTTACAGAACAAATTCTGGCTTCTGTGGGTGCCAGACAATTTTTAAAACCATTAGACACAAAATTGCAAACTCACTATCTTATCAGTTATCAACTCAAAATTCTCTGTCTGCAGTTAGATCCATGTCTAATTTGTGTTTATCCATCCCAGTGTGCCCCTTCCCCAGAAATTGCCCTAAAAGGATTGGAATTCATTTTATTTAATCTTTATGAAACTCATTTATCCTTTTACCATGCTTTAATTAAAGGTTGTTAGTTAACAAACATCAGCTGAGATTTAAAAAAGTCAAACCACCACTTCACAGTGACCCTTGGGCAGGTCTTACACTAGTCTATATTAATTTTTATATTAGCCTCACTGCTACGAGTTGAGGTTCTGCTGTTTCTTTCTCCTTTATACAAAGACCTCCCTTCAGATTCTTTGTCTCACATTTATAGAGTGTAGCCTGAATTGATATCCTCATCTGACTCATTTCTTCTTCTGATCATGCTTTAAATAGGGGTTCTTAGTTAAACATCAGGGCCAGGATATTCAAAAGACCTGGATGCACGCGCATCTAGATGTGCCGCCCAAATAAATGGGCCGGCGCAAAAAAAAAGATATATTCAAACACGATGCGTGATCCCAACAGATCATGCATCTTGTATGAATATAGCCACAGGTGTGGGTGGCGCAAATGGTGGTGGTTGATGATGTGCAGCGCATCCCGGGGGATGGGCCAAATACTGGGATTGAGGATGCACGGTGCATCCCTAGATGTGTTGGTCACAAATTCCCAACATTCAGCGTGAATATGCAAATGGGGCCATCAGGCATGCAAGGTGCAAAGGGGTCATTTGCATGCCCATTATGGCCCCATTTGCATTCATTACCATGGCTGCACCAGGCAAGTCGCACCGGGCCAGCCCACCCTTCCTACCCGATCCCCATAGAGCCATAGTAATGGCCACAATATGGTCATATTGTAGGGTCCCCTCGTCCTTATTGTAGGGTCCCCTACCCCATCCCTCATCCATTCCATAATAGCAATCCAAATAAAAATATTTCCATAATGTAGGTGCTCCCCACCCCTTCCCCAGTTTGTTCCATATTTGCGCTTCTAATGAAGATTTTTCCATAATGTAGGGACCCCAGACCCCTTCCCTCATCTAATCCATAACTGCAATGTGAATAAAACTTTTCTTTAATGTAGGGACCCCCCACCCCGAACCCCATGCTATCCATAATCCCCATTCACAACATTTTCCATAGTGTAGTGGCCCCCCATCCTGGTAGGCAGGACCCCTCCCTGCACCCCCACACCACCTGTGCTGGCAACTGGCACAGCCCTCTGCTCACCACCACGGCCAGCTGCCGACTGAACAGTCCAGGAATGGTACTGTTCAGAATATGTGCTCAACCAATGAGGGCTGTGCCAGTCGCCAGCATGGGTGGTGCGGGGAGGGGATCCTGCCTACAGGGGTGGCAGCATTGAAAATTTGGGTGAAAATATTAAAAATTGCAAAAGTCAGGAGCGAGCGTAGCGAAGTGTCAACAGATGTGCACAACTTTGCCATTTTAGCACATTTTGACCCCAAATTTTCAACATACCCTTCTTATGACTCCACCTCATAAACAAACATGGTGAAGATTTAGAAATCTGGCCCAAAAGGTGATTTTGCCAACCTACTGCAACATCATCTTTTGGGCAGGATTTGGAAAATGACACCAATATTGTTCATGAAGAGTGGTCTCAAAAAGGGTATGTTGAAAATTTGGTGTCAAAATCTTTAAAATCACAAAGTTTTGCTTTGCACCAAAGTTGAAAACCCCAGTGAGATACACTGAACCACATTTACCTTAGTTTCTTAATTCCATGGTAGTTTAGTGGTCCCTCCTCATCCCTATCTTCATCCCCATCCCCCACTAAAAATATATGTAGTCCCCAGGTAGTGTAGTGGTCCATTCTCCCTCTTCTGTTCACTGATTGCTGTCCCCCTATAAAAATATGTAATATTCCCTGGTAGTTTAGTGGTCCCAACCCCCCTCCCCGATGTCCGATCACTGTTCCCTTTTTGCTAAAAATATTCTGTGGTAGTCTACTAATCCCACCCTGATCGTCAATCACTCTGCCCATATTGAAAAAAATATTCCCTGGTAGTCTAGTGGTCCCACTCCCCTCCTCGATCACCAATTGCCCTTCTAGTATTCACAGTAATATTCCCTGGTGGTCTAGTGGCCCCACGCCCTCCCTGATCCCGATCACTGTCCCTGTATTGTTTTTTATAAACTTGCCTGGTAGTCTAGTGGTCCCTCCCCATCCCTGAACCCTCTACCATAAATTGTAAAAGATTACCCTGGTGGTCTAGTGGACCCCCCCACCTCACACCCTGTCAAGTGTTAACCCACCACCTCGCTCCCCCACAATCCAATCCATGACCTCGACCAGCACAGTCCTTCTCTCACCACTGCAGCTGGCCATTGGTGAAGCTGTAGAATGAGTATGTACTGTATTCTGTCCCTTTTGAATGGTGGCTTGAAGGATATTAGCAAACAGTTTCCTGTAATCACTATTACTCACTTAGGTATCCATCGCTGGTTGCTACTACTCAATGAGAGGCCAGGAGGCTAATTGTAAGGAGCAGCTGGTCATTTCTATCTAATCGAAAATTGCTTATTTTATTAACTGAGTTTGAATATATTAGTGACTTTCTACTCTTATAAAGTCATTTAGTTTGTGAAATGAAACTAGTGAGTTTTACCTAAACTTTTCAAACTGCTAGTAAAAGAATAAAATACAATTCTGTATTGTGATGTTAGAAAATCTTAATTAGTAAGGAGCCCAGAGTGTTTCAATAAGAAACTGCAGATTAATTTCTCCTTTATCTGCAAAGAAATAGACACTACTTTCAATAACAAATGGTACATTGTATACGCTTGTCATGTTGTTATCTGTCTGTGTTCTTCTGCAGTTAATAAAATAGTAATTATCTTCTTATTTCTTCCTAAGTAAAATCTGGTGAGGAAGAAAATATTACTTGCTGAATCCTAACAAAGCTTGCAGATGATCAAAATCATATATTTTCTACACAATCCGTAATATTTTAGGAAAAAGCTTTACATCTGTATAAAACAGCAAATATATTTGCAGTTTCACATTGAGTTACACTGTGTAACTAGTAGTTGGTAAAATAAATGTTAAGAATGAGAAAAGTTAGGAAAGAAATAAACCAAAGCATAAACGTTAATTATTATGGCACAAAATCTCCATTCTTTAAAATATATATCCTTACTAAGCACATGCTCTTAAAACATGTCTTAGACATCTGGTACTAAATGGTGTCTGAGGACAAAAAAAATTATTTTTAAAAAACTATGGCTGGAAATCAAATCTCCTGATGATGCCATGTATTCTAAAGGGAAGTTTTAATAGCTGGAAACCTTTATGTACAACAAAAGAATTAGAGCTCAAGCTATAAAACCACCAGTCAAAATTACAACTATTTTAATGACTATTTCACAAATATAGATCACATAGAAACATAGACTTTGACGGCAGATAAGGACCGCTAGGCCCATCTAGTCTGCCCATTTCCCTACCTACAGGATAGGCCGCAGATCCTATTTAACCAACAGCCTATATCACTGTGGTATAAGTGTTAAGCAGGGCAATTTATTTGTTTTTCTTGATCTCTTTCTGATTCCCTGCTGTGCTCACCTCAGGAGCTGTTGTCCTCCACACTGACTCCTGCCCAAAGTCTCCAGCACCAGGCCAGAGCCTCATTCCACTCCAGAACCAATGCCAGCTTCAGCGGACCTCTCAGTCCTGGCTTGCCCCTCCCCAGGCGGGTTTCCCTTTCCTGCCATGAGGCTTGGCAAACTGGGGAAGAGAAATGGATCACTTCAGCATGAGGGGGAGGGGACAGTCATTCCACATGCTTGATGGGCTTGGACCATGACTGGACCAGCACTGTCATGATGCTGCTAACCAGGGATTGTTTTTCATCTGTTAACATCTCACCTGCCATATTCTGATTATGTGGTCATGCATGCAACAGACCTGAGGCCAGGTGCCAATCAAAGTTTGATCACCCATTTTGCCAAGGACGCTTCACTACGCTACCTCTAGATGTCACTTTCTTGTGGTATGGCACATCCACCCCCACATAGGAATAGAGTGTCCAGAGAGATGCTCTTAGCACTCTCTGATGATGTCTGCTGTTATGTCCTGGGCTTGGATCTTGAACCCAGGCTAGCAGCATGCCAGAACAGTACCCATATCTTGGTGCCAAACAGCCAACTAAACATGACAATTTAAATGTTAAACATTACAATACAGATAAAAATGCAATAGAGCTGAACAATCCTCATGCTTCTGTCCTGAGTAATCAACAGTTGATAATCACTGTTATGTTGTTCTGTCTACTAACAGCAAAGAAGTACTGCATTATCTACCTGTAACTGATGCAATAAAGACAGCAGGGTCAGACAGCTTCGACTAAAGACTTTTAATATTAGCTGCAAAAGAACTGAGAAATTGGCATTTATATTTAATCTTTCTATACATCTATGTCATTCCTACTTTGTGGTACTGCACAATTACATCCCTTGAGGTTCATAGCAAGGTCAAAACTTGACAAAAGTAATTATAGACAGTGATCCATTTTATCTGTACTACAAAACTAGGAGAAAAACTTGTCACTGATCATTTAAATACCCATATCGAAAGACAAAAACTCTCACCTGATGACCCAGTTGGGATTCTGCTCAGAACAAGCACATTGTTGGTGTAGCAGTTTCAACCAAGAATATATAAAATAATTATGTCTGTGTTTTTCTGTTGCTTATAAATGTCTACAGTGTAGGACTTTTTTTCTTGCTGGAAGTCTACAGTGCAGTGGTAATCCTATAAGTAGCCATGATAGTGGCAAATTAAATTTAATGAGGAGATAAAAGTAGGGGTCACATTGTCTTGCTATGAGGAGTAAACTAAAGACTACCAACTCTGAATGGAGCTAGCCCTCACAATGCAGAGTAGCTAAAGGGATGGGCTTTAGTCAGGAAGCCAGTAACTAATTTACAGGTTAATAGCTGTTTTCAAAAACAAGCCTTAGATATAGTGAATGAGATTGGGTGAAGGTTTCTCAAGAAAACTCTGAAAGAAGGATGATCCAGTAATCTCTCAGATAACAAAGGAGTCACTGCACGGAAGCCAGGTGGGATGAAACAAAGTCTGTTCCATCATACAGTAAGCTAGTCTGTCGATTGACCACCCAGGATGTCTAGGGTGGTTTCATGACAAAGTAGTGGTAGTAGTTGGATTGTGTGTGCTCCTTCCATAATGGGTTCTAATCAGTTGTAATGGAAAGTATAACTTCTGAGTGAAAAAGTAAGCAATTACCTACAGAGAAATGGATTTCCAAAATAAAATTACGGTTCAGTCACAAAGCAAGAGATACAAAGCGGGGTATTTTATACAGTACTGTTTTTAAGCAAGATATACAAAGGGGGGTACTTTATACACTGCTGTCTTTTTTCTTAGTGAGTGTAGTATAGTGAGTACTGTAGGCTATGCTTTGGAACATATAAAGACTTACCCTGTCACAACTGCAGGATTTGTGCCAAAGCAGAGGGCTCATTTATGAGGAGCAGATTAGTCAGACCTACTGAGTTCCTTGAGAAATATGACCTTGTGAATGGTGAGCCCAAGGTCACAGTGGAGGCTGACCAGAGTCATGAGACTAAGGTCAGTGAAAGTGAGCCAGAGACAAGAACCAAGGCAGCTGAGCAACCAGACTGGAGCAAGATAATGAGACTGGAGCTTTCCTTGGTAAAGGCAAAGGCAGATGCTGAGCTGCAAAAAGCAAAGCTGGAGGCAGAGAAGCAAAAGGCAAAACTCAAGGCAGAGGAGCTCAAGGAAAATATCATGGTAGAAGAGCAAGAAAAATAGTGGCAACACCAGATCCAGATCCAGGATGAGCAAGAGAAAGAGTGCCGAGAGTGAGAGGGAGTGCCAGTCTGAGATCCAGATGCAAGAGGAGTGAGCGAAGGAATTTGAGCAAGAGAGAGACAAATGGTGATTCTGTGGCAGAAGGCACCACCACAAAAGGTAAGCACTGACATAGGAGCTCCACCAGAATACCAAATTAATTTGAAAAAGTCTCCACAAAGGCTGCCTGATGGCCAATCATTGGGCTGCCACACAGGCAGCCCAGATTCAGGGGCAGAACTGGGTCACCACTTGGAGGGATGGGCCCAGTTGAGATAGCTGCTGAGCACCTCAGCCAGGGAGAGGTTCTGGCAGGCTCCAGTGCAACAGTGACTCCTATGGCTGGGCCAGGGAGTGTGCCTCTCACCATAGGGATGCAGTGACATCACCAGGGAGCTTGCCTCTCACCATAGGGATGCAGTGACATCACCAGAGAGTGTGCCTCTCACCACAGGGATGCAGTGACATCACCAGGGAGCTTGCCTCTCACCACAGGGATGCAGTGACATCATCAGGGAGCTTGCCTCTCACCACAGGGATGCAGTGACATCACCAGGGAGCTTTCTTCTCACCATAGAAATGCAGTGACACCGAGGCCAGTGGAGGCATGGCCCTGTAGTTCTAAAATGTTTTGTGGTGCTCTGAAATGTGTGCTGGTGCTTACTCAGATATAAGCATCCCAAAAGTAACAGGCTCAGTCTACAACAAGTAGCACTCAAGAAGAACAACGTGAATGCTGAAATTGCTGCAAAAAGTTTTATTCAGGACTTGGAGGACACTGACTAACTTGCCCCGGCGCTTCGATCATGTGGGTCTTCCTCAGGGTGCATGTCTCTAGTTACAGACAGATCTCAATTTTAAATCCCATTATTAAAGACATACACACATTTGATAATTAGTCCAGTGAAAAATCATTAAAAGTGACACCAACACTTATTAATAAATATGACTTATAAATTACCATAATTTCATATTTCTACCTATACACTATCAAAAGCATTGCTGAGACATATGTAAAAAGAATATCTCCACTGATGCTAAGAGCAAGTATGAGCCCATGGGGTCTCAGATATCTACTTACTCAATCAAAATAATTTCAATTAATGCAGCACTCAACTATATTTTCTACACTATAATATTTATAAACTTAAATCACGGATGTGCTTGTTCATTTATTTCATATTAAATTGCACCTACATCCAATAACATCACCCCATGACAGTTAATAGACGGTGAATAAAATCAGGAGGGGAAATTATAAATAAATAACCCCACATTTAAACCCCAAGTTCATCACTGAAGCACCAACATAATAAACTATTTTTCAACAACAAGAAGGAAATGAATAAGCCCAAACAACCCTCACACAGCCATAGAGGCATCCCAGAAATTGCAGACTAGAGGAGGCACGTCTCTCACATACAGAAGTCAATTTATAGTGTATGTGACATGGTGTCCATATAAAAGTACCATGGCCCCCATATTCAAAGGAGATGTATGCAGATCCTGGCAGAAAACAGAGACAAGCAAGATCCCACCAAATGCGCAGCAGCGTGATATCAACAGGCACTGATGCACCGCCCAAAGGAGAATGGGCCATGGCCCAAAATAAATGTATGTGGCACATGAAGAGGAGGCGCTCCCATATAAATGTATGTGGCACATGAAGAGGGGGCGCTCCCATGAATTTGTCACACATGGGCATATTCAGAGAGAATGTACCCTGCAAGTGCCAGTAATGTGCTGTGCACAGATAGGCTGACAGAAGATGGCCTAATTCAGCCAGCTACCCACATGCAGGCTGCAGAAGTGCTGACAAGTGTACAGCAGTGTGCCAGCCCTGGTAGTGTAGTGGTACCCCCTGCCATCCCTGATCCCTAATGTATAACAGAATATATGCATCCCCCCATTGTCCATAGTGTAGGGACCTCCCTCCCACCTCCGAACCCCATTTGTATGGGACATGTACCCACATCTGTTTCCACAGTGTAGGATCCCCCCCCAGTCCTGAACCCCAATCACAGTAAATTCCAACCCTGAACCCTGTTCCATAGTGTAGGGACCCCCATCCATCCCTGAACCTGAATATACATAACAGTAGATGCATCCTCCACTCACTTCCCATTGTAGAGAGAACCCTCACTCCACTCTAATGGCACTAATAAAATAAACATCCCCTGTATTTCCATAGTGAGCCTTTCACTCCCATCTGATGGGACCTCATCTTGTTTTCAGCCCAACTGAGTCAGCGATTGGCCCAGCCCCACCACGGCCAGCAGCACTGGGTTAACACAGGGGGGCTGTACATAGCATATACCTTTGGTTAGCATGAGCTATGTACAGCACCCTGTCAGTGGCAGTCTCAGGTCGGGCTGCTGGCCGTGGTGGTATGCAGAGGGCCGAGCCAGACACCGGCCCAGTTGGGCTGGGGGAGCGGGTGGGGGTCCCATCCAGATGGGGTAGGGGCCACTATACTATGGAATTACTGAGGGAATATTTATTTTATTTGTGCCATCGGGGATAGGTGCGAGGTTGTCTCTACAATGGGAAACTGGTGGAGGGATGCTTCTACTGTTATGTATATTTAGGTTTGGGGATGGGAGGGGGTCCCTACACTATGGAACAGGGTTCAGAGTGGGTTTATATCATGTATGGGGTTCAGGGCTGGGGGGAACCTGCACTGTGGAAACAGGTGCAGGTACATATCCCATATGAACGGGGTTCAGGGATGGTGGGGGGGTTCCTACACCATGAATAATGGGGGGATTACATATATTCTATTATACATTGGAGACTGGGGATGGGAGAGGGTTTCACTAAACCACTAGGGCTGGCAGAGTTTTATTCTCCATTCTGATGCTCAAGGCTGGGAGTGGGCAGGTCCAGCACATGCAGCCGGGTGCAACCATACTAATGGGCTCATTATGAGAATGCATGGGGCCCAGTTGCACCATGCATGCCCAATGAGCTCATTAGCATTTTGTGGCTAAATATCACCCTTGGGGAAACAGCACATTAGAGTATGCGCTGCTCATTCCCACATCGGTGGTGTGCAGCCCCGACCCTGGATGCGCTGCACCCACCGTAGTAGCCGCCTGGTTTGTACCATGCATCCATGGTCCCATATTTACACAGGATGTGTGATCTGTACCGATTGTGCATTCTGGGTGAATGTGGCAACAGAGCCGTCCAGCCGGCGCATCTGTTTTGCTTGCCATACTGTTATACGCGCACAAC
Source organism: Neoceratodus forsteri (assembly GCA_016271365.2). Classification (NCBI taxonomy): domain Eukaryota; kingdom Metazoa; phylum Chordata; order Ceratodontiformes; family Ceratodontidae; genus Neoceratodus; species Neoceratodus forsteri. The sequence goes on along the minus strand of CM057453.1, from coordinate 290,887,934 downwards.
CAGCCAGCTCTGAATATTTCCCATGTTGGTAAAACTATTAGAAATCTGAAAAATGTATTCAAGAACACGATGAGCTATAACAAATAATGCATTGGGTCTTCACTTTACAATGTCATAATTCAAACAATGCAGGATTAAAATTCATGGGTATAGAACATGTACCTCCTATAACTGGTAATAAATCACCCTCTCAGGTTCTTGGCAGAATGGTACAAAAGGAAGAGACAACAAACAAGTGGTATTCATGTAATAAGTGAAATTTATTACAGATCAGTAATACAGGCTTACTGTCATTGCGGCTTGAACATTGGGAGAACACCAGTTTTCCTTATCTAGGCAATGCAGTCTCTCTTCTCAGAGAAGCTACGTGTTACAAAGGGTCTTATACCCTGATAATCACTATGGCAATGGCTAAGGAAGATACATAAAATGTATATAATTGTAAAAAGCAGGTGGTCTGAGTAACTATCCTAACTAGTATGAAAAGTTGCATAGCTTGCAGAGATAACAATGCAATATGACTCTATAATCCAAAGTCAGTCGTAGTGATGCACAATTACTAAAGATGGCACTGTTGCCTTACATATAAATAATACAGTAAAAATAGAGCATAAAGCAATACATATTATATTTATATATATCTATCTGTCTAGATATCAGTAAAGCATAATAGAGCATAACAGAACACAGATCCTGATGCTTATGCTTATATGATAAGTGTCTTCACCCTAAGGTTAGTACATATCCCTACATAAGTTGCTGCCCACAAGATGGGGGCACCATCAGGGGTGCTGGACCATGGATAACATTCCCCCATGTTGCCTTCAAAAGAAAAAGGCAATAACCACAGGAAAGTAGTGGACAGAGCTACAGAAGCCATCATTTACAAGCCCAATGCATGAGCCTTGTAAAAGAATCTGAGTTGTTCGCGATGTTGTCTAAGTGTACGATGCAGACAGCAAAGGGTTAGTATCAGAAAACAATCAAAAATGCTTGGATAGTAACAAAAGCTTTAAAAGTTAATTCCAACCAAGTATTGGAAAGAGCAGTGCTTAAATTGCCATCATGAATAAGTGTACTAAGAGCATCACCAGCTTTAGAAACATTGTTGCTAATATAGATGAGATGTGAATCCTTTCTAGCTAAAAGGATTTTGATGAAAGTGTCAAAGGGTCAATATGTACACTGAATACAGGCAAATATTGAGACAAGGCAAGCAAATATTGAGGATCAGTATCATAACATCTGGTTCGGGAGAGGAACAGGAGTAATAACTGTGTGAGCGATTACTGTTTTCTGCTGTGGAGTAAAACAGAAGTTGAGAGCATTAATAGCACAAGTTTTGGCACCATAAGCAAAAGAGTGAAGATTTGTCACTACACAATACTGCCCATCAGAATTGTAGGTAGTTCATACAGTTAGAACTGTCCATTGTTGTAGACATATAGGACAAGTAAAGGACTGGTTGGTGAGCTGTGATGTGAAGTGATGTACCTCCTCCAGGTGGCTTCAGGATGCAGCTATTTCGGTGGTAGGCACTGAAGATGCAGCTTGTGAAGATTGTTCAGTCAGGTTAGATGGCAGATCATCACCCAAGGAATACGACCAGTCTAAGTGTTCTGGAGAGTAGCCACAGATAGGTTTAACAATGTCAAAAATGTCACAGCGGCACAGGTAATAATATCCCTTCTTGGCACAGCAGTTGGTATGTGGTGTGACCCAAGCTTGTAGGATAGAATGAAATACAAGCAAACAAGGCAAGTTAGTTAGTTCTTGGTAAATGTTCTCATCAAGATGTCCGATGGAATTAATTGCAGCCAGTTTGTCAAAGACAGAAGGTTGTGGATCAAAACGAGGTAGTGACACAGTGAAAGTAATGAGCATGTTGTCATGGATTGAACAACGCTGCATAAAGTAGCATGGTGCTTGGTTTGGATAATGTGAAACATACCCAAGATTTCTAGCAGTAGACATAGAAATATTGACAGAATTTGACATACACAATGTAATGCATGCAGCAGATTTGTAGTTAGGACGATACCATTTAGACATTCTCCTATTATGAATAATATCTAGAATATGTCCTGTTTCCAAGTCCCTGAAGAGATTGTTAATAGTGGCAATTACATAGGAACCATAAGCAGAGCCTAAAAGTTCAAGAGCAATATATTGCTTGCCTGCTTCCTTGTTATTTTGAAAAATCAGTTCATTAATTTTGTTTCTAGCATCGTTGAACCCTTTAGCAGTTTTCTGCATGTTGTAAACAGTAAAATGCTCTTCCTTACTTAAACCATCTACACCACGTAACAGTGGTGGTAACACATCATTTTTAATAGCTTGTGGAAAATTAAGTGTTTGTGCTTTAATAGCAGCTATATCTGCTCTATTCTAGATTGACATTCCAGAACCAAAAGGTTAGAGACGGTGCCTGCTGCACCGGTAACATCTGCAGTGTCACCTAGTGCATGACTGACCTTTAGCATTAGGTGTGGGCTAAAACTCCTAAGTGTTCAGTGGCATGAGGTCCACTAACTGGATCATTTGTGCAAGTTTGGTAAGCAGCTACAATGTCTGGAAGCATCATACTGAAAAATTTAGAAGTGTTGGTCATGTGACAGAGACCAAACTCAGCCGTATTCCAATGTGTAAAATTACAAATAACTGAACATGCATAAATTGTAGATTATTAATCAAAGCTCCTGGTAGGGAAGTGGTGGTCAGACCACTAGGAGGACCAGCCTCCTGAGGAGGACATTCAGTTAGTTCTTCTTGAGTGGGTGGAACCACAGAAAGGAACATAGCTTCAGTAGCCATATAGTTGTGAAGACAAAGCTTGTGACTCCTCAAAGGTGAGATAGTCACAAAGGTAGAATTTATTACGGCAGTTAAGTTATAGAGACCAGTATGTCTAGAAGTAGTTTGTCAAACAGAGAGTATGCCATTTGGTGTAATCCCGTGTTGGGCCATCCATGAAAAGTTCCTTTAGATAAACATGCTATAGGAAGTGTGTAACCATTAAAATCAGTTTCCCATTGTATCTGCAATGTGGATTTGTCTGGAGATGCAACCATGGCATAAAGATAGGCGTCTGAGCCTTCCTTAACAGTAATCAATTTGTTGGGGACATCAATACGTACTCCCTGGGGCTGGGAGATGGGTACATCTCTAGCTGAATGTTCAAGTTTGTCAAGCAAGTGTGCTATACGTCATCTGTGTTCAGTTGTAAAAGGTTTGTCTTGAGAGTAAGACAAAGAAAGTAGTCCCACCAGGATAAGGAGGTGCAAGATAGCCATCTTGCCAGTATGTCTGAAAGAAACAGAAAATGATTGTTATGTTGGTACTATTCCACCCTAAGAGGGTTGGAAAAAGTACTTAGTCACCTTTGTACAACTTGAGCAGGTTAGCATGGAACCACTTGTCGGTGGTCTGTTTCTAATGCTGAACTCTCACCTGATAAACAGCAGGGCTGAGATTGTTGACAATGGGATATGGGCCTTCCCATTTGCTGGTAAATGAGTGAGCCGGTGGTCTGTATTGGAGAAGCATGACTTGATCTCCAACTTGCCAGTTGACTTCTTTGCATGCTTATCAAAATGTGCTTTTGCTTGTTGTTGTGCTTACCCATATGATTTGCAGCGTAACAAGTGTATTTTCATGATGTCATTGTGAAGTTTTTTGACATATTTTTCCACAGATACCCTATCTGAGGTAGGGGTGTGGAGATCAGTTAACAGATGCTCAGGTAATCGTATGGCTGTACCAGTCATAACCTCATATGGTGTGCACTGGGTAGTTGCTGCAGGGGTTCCCCTGATTGCCATTAGTAGTAGTGGCAAGAGGGAATCCCAATCTTTGAGATTGTCATTGATGAATTTGCATAACATCTGTTGATTCTTCTATTTGCTCTTTCTACCTGACCTGAGGATTGAGGATAGTATGGGATATGATATTTCTGATCTACCCCAAGCATTTGAGTGTCTCCTTCATCAAGTCTGCTGTAAATTGGTTCCCTGGTCTGAGACTACCTTATGTGTAGGCCCCACCTGGAGAACAATTGATCCACCAGGATCTTGGCAGTTGTCTTTGTCATGTCATTTTTAGTGGGGAATACCTCAACCCACTTGGAAAAAAACCCAGACAAGTGCGTAATTGTTGTTTTTGCTGAGTTAGTCAGTGGGCCAATGAAATCGATTTGTATCACATTCCATGGTCCAGATTGCCTTTGTGGCAGTAGCTTTGGCACTTCTTTTCACCAAAACAGGATTGTTCTGGGCACACACTATGCAGTTGTTCACATAGTGCTCTACGCCTTCAGCCATACCAGGCCACCAGACAATAGTTTTAAGTCTCTGGATAGTGTTATCTGCCCCCGTGTCCACCAGTGAGGGTGTCATGAACCACATGAATGAATTTGGCTCATAAGGATTGTGTTACAGCCCACAGTTTCCAACCTGTATCATCCTTCCTATACCAAATCAGGTTTTGATCATGAAATAGGTGTATGTTGTCAGAATGCCTTTGTGGACTACTAGTATGTAATTCCTGTTCAATTCCTTTGTCCAAGTATTTGAACACATCTTTTAGTTCTGTATCAGATTTATGTGTAACAGAAAGGTCTAGTAGTGGTTCTGGTTCTGTTTCTGCCTGGCATGCTGGCAGCTAAGAAGATAGCTGCCAAAGCTACTGGGTGGGTCATTGACCATATCTCCCCTTGAGTGCCTGCTTTGACAAGTGAGTCTGCTTGATTGTTGAATCTCATGGTAAGGGTCAGTTTTGCAGTGAGTCTTTACTCAGGAATGTACAGTTTATGAGTAAACTGTTGCATTTTGTGTGTATATACACAGATCTCTGTATTTGACAGGTGTGCCATCTGAGGATGTAAAGTTATTTCTCTCCTAGAATGGTAAAAATTCAGTAAGAGAGGAGCAGACCCAATTGGACCCTGCAAAGATGATGGCATCCTTAGTACCATGGGGCATAACCTGTAAAGCACAGGCCACAGCTGCCAATTCGGCATACTGTGAGGAAGTGACAGTACATTTCTTAACAATGCATGTAAAATAACCATCTGGATCTGCTATGAGCACACCAAACCCTGATACCTGTTCCCCCTCTACAACAGAGATGGAGCCATCTGTGAAGACGTGATTCATGCTGGTATCCTCTAAAACATCTGGTGTAGCCAGTAAGAATGGTCCCAGCTTAGGTAAGTCAGGAGGCTGGAGTACACAATCATGGGACTTACCTGTGTAGAGTAGGCCGTGAGCCAAAATGAATGGCATTTTTGCAGATTGATGGTAGTACTTTGATGTCCCTGTCCTGCAAAAGCAAAGACCAGTGGGTGAGTCTGGTACTGGAAACTGAACCATCTTTCACTTTGTCTGAAAGTAAGAAGTTGGTCAGAGTGTGGCAGGTTTTCAAGACAATAGGTGCATACCCAATGATGTACATGAAATGTTTGACAACCCAGTAGGTTGCCAAGAGTGTTCTTTCACAAAGACTATACTTTCTCTCTACTGGGGACAGCATTTGAGAGCATAGACAATGGACCTGAAATGCCCATTGTACTTTTGTGAATGGCGAGCTGAAGTTGCTACATCACAGGGGTTGGACTTGCATGTGACATGACATGCCTCATCATCAAAGTCAGAGTCATTATCGCTGGATGATGTAATCTCAAAGGGCGAGATACTGAAACCCATTCATGGTTTAACATGACTGGCAAGAGCCTCCTGCTGATGGCGTAACTTGCCAACTTTTGTCTACACTTGTGACAGATTGTTGCAGAGCCCTGCTCAAGACCTCTCTCAACCTCTCTCTCTCTCTCTGCAACACTCTATATGGTGCCCAATTCGACATTTTCCTAAGCTCTTTGTCCAACTCACAACTCACATGCTTGTAATCCTGTTTCAACTCAGCATTCTCATCTCTCAAAGTCTCATTCATATCACTTAAAATATTCAAATGTGCTAACTGTTTCTTATCACATTTCAACCTTTCACAATTGTCTTTTAACAAACATATCTCTCACTCAGTGTCTTGAGCAGTACAGTGCATCATTCTGGAATTAGTATCACGGAGTGACTGTGTCTCCTCTGCTAGTTTCTTTTCCTTTTTCTGAAACTCCAATGCCTGCAAGCCCACCTCTTTTTTTAGAGATGCGTGTTGCAGTTTAAGGGAGGTACACCTTGCTGTGAGACTCTCAACAGCGGTATGTAGAGCTGCAACCAAAAGACCTTTGAGGTTGTATTTCTTGGTTACCTGTTTGGACTGTAAGTAATGGTCAGATATTAGCAGCAATGGTTTTTCTGCATTTTTGGTGTCCAGCATGAAATCTGTCCATCTGCCATGGGATGTGAGGTAGCTTGAGACACTGAGTCTCAGCCCCGTGCACAGATCAGACATGACAAATAAGGGATAGACGAACAATAAGGCAGTTGAAAAACTGGTAAAAATGACTAGATGCTGTCACCAACCGCTTTCTGGTCCCCGGTGGGTGATCAGTCATGCCAAGGGGGTAGACTGTTGCTTGCACAGGGTGTGTAAGGGGGTCTGGTGTGGGTCTGCCACACTCAAGACCAAGACGGTGTGGGTCTGCCACAACCATTATCACTGTAAGCATGGGTAGGTCCAAGTAGACAAACTTTGCACTAACAACTCAACATTCAAAATAAATTGAATGTGAATCTCCTTGTACATTCCACCTGCATACGGTTGCCAAAATGTAACTGGGTAATAATTCACCCTCTCAGGTTCTTGGTGGAACAGTACAAAGGAAGAGACAACAGATTAGTGGTACTCATGTATATATATACAATTTATTACAGATCAGTAATACAGGCTTACTACCATTACAGTGTGAACACTGGGAGAACACCAGTTTTCCTTACCTAGGCAATGCAGTCTCTCTTCTCAGAGAAGCTACATGTTACAATGGGTCTTATAATCTGATAATCACTATGGCAATGGCTAATGAAGATACATAAAATGTATATAATTGGACAAAAATAGGGGGTCTGAGTAACTATCATAACTAGTATGAAAGTTGCATAGCTTGCAGAGATAACAATACAATAAGACCTCTGTAAACCAAGGTCAGTTGTAGTGATGTGCAATTACTAAAGATGGCACTGTTGCTCATATATAAAAAATACAGTAAAAGTAGAGCAAAAACATTTTTCATGGCTAATATTATATATATATATATATATATATATATATATATATATAATCAGTAAAGCATAATAGAGCATAATGGAACACAAATCCTGACACTTATGCTTATATGATAAGTGTCTTCACCCTAAAGTTAGTACATATGCCTACATATGTTGCTGCCTGTGAGGTGGGGGCACCATCAGGGGTGCTGGACCATGGATAACACTCTCTAGTTAGAGGCAGCAATCATAAAGAACTTCTTCCAGAAAGAAACAAAGTGGATTTTCACACTGCAAACAGGAAAACCTGCAGGTTTAAATGAAGCATTAGACTACAGCCCTTATCTGTAAATAAATGCACAGTTTCCTAGATACTTCTATGACTGTGTGAGGGATATTCTTTTTACATATGTCTCAGCAATATTTTTGATAGCGTATAGGTAGAAATATGCAGTTATTGTAATTTATGGGTCATATTTATTAATACGTGTTTGTGCCACTTTTAATGATTTTTCACTTGATTAATTATCAAATGTGTGCATGTCTTTAATGATGGGATTTAAAAGAGAGATCTGTCTGTAACTAGAGACATGCCCCCTGAGGAAGACCAACGTGGTCGAAGTGCTAGGGCAAGTTAGTCGGTGTCCTCCAAGTCCTGAATAAAATTTTTTGCAGCAATTTCAGCATTCACTTTGTTCTTCTTGAGTGCTACTCATTGCGGACATGGCCACTGGAGTGGAAGGTGGGATCAGAGAGAAAACAGGGAAGAAAAACATTCCTGGCTGTCTCCATGAAGGTTCTTAGAACCTGAACAGGTTATATCTCCCTGAAAGACATCTGAAGTATGTGCATGTGTGTGTGTGTGTGTGTGTGTGTGTATGGGGGGGACAATAAACTGAAAAAATAATTAAAATGTCTCCACATTAGTGGGAGAGTCTCTTGACCTTTTCTGAAATCTTTGAAAGATTGTATAGGCAGTTTACATTGGACAGAGCTCCTTGGGCAACTCTATCTCATGCCATTAATCATAGACAAAGCCTTGAGGCATTCACCAGAATAGACAATATAGACTACATAGATTGTGTTACAATGAAAAATATTTTACTGAAATGTTTTGACTTGACTCCTGAAGTGTATAGGCTGATATTTAGAATGTTTTGGGGCAACTACATGGAAATGTATGTTCAGTTGTGTAGTATTTTAGAAAGGTGGTTCCTAAGGGCACTGAGGGAGGAGGGGCTGGAAAAGAAAACCTGTGGCACTCACCACCAACATAATGTCCATAAGAGTCAAAAACTTATTGTGTAGCCAAAGTTAAAATCATCACCAAGACATCTGGCACTTTTCACACACACCCCTGTGTGCTTTATCAAAGGCGAGGCTGCACAGTGATGACATAATTTATGGTCACCTAATTAAAGTGACAGGACAAATTATAATGTCAGGAAATGCTGGAACCTTTACCAAAGTGATACACAACATATAATGTACAACCATTTACATGTACAAAAACCTACTATTAAGACTATGTTAAAAACAATGTAATTCAGATATATAACTGGGGATAATGTGTTAATTAATGATACCAGTTTTCTATTGCAGACTTAATATAAATCAACCCAGGTTTATATACCGCTACTATTTTTAAGTCACTTGGTACAATTCATATGCTTTTCCAATGTATCTTCAGGATCATATTTAAAAGTCCATGGGCCAGATATTCAAATTGCACTATTCTGTGGTAAGCCCTTGCGCTGCACAAAAAGTTGTGCTGGGTGTGGCCAGGCGACATTCAACGGAGTTGCACTATTGAGCAACTCTTTGAATATCACCCCCTGTCACACCCACTGTGCATAGCGCAGTGGAACTGCACCACTGCAAGTGGTTAGAGTGGAGCATTCAGATGTGGTGGTAGTTCCATTGCGCCATGCGCAGCACCTGTGATATTCAAAGGAGACATGCAAATGGGGTCCAAAATTTATGGGCGATGAGGGGGAAATTTGCATCTAATTATGGCCCCATTTGCATGCCATTAGTATGTAGGTGCGCCGATCCCCGATGACTTCAGCTGCCTGGTGCCCTGCCAGGCAGCAGCTGTTGGGGACCGACGCCCCTGCAGCCCGATCATGGGCAGAATAGTATTCCATCCCCCAGCAGCCAAATTGGGCATAATGTAAACTCCCCACCCCAATTAGCCCGATTGTGGGCATGCAGAACTCCCCACCCCGACTAGCCCGATCGTGGGCAGCATCCTCAACCCCATCCAGAATCCCTGGTGATCTAGTGGCCCCCATCCATACCTGGCAGGCCCCACCACCCTCCCCCATCAGCTGGCAGGCGGCAGCACCCACTCGCCTGCCGCCCGCCGCCCACCGACTGACAGCTCGATAGGCTGCATGCCCATTGTTCAGAGCATGAGCTAACGGCGCAGTAGTTTGATATCAGACAGCAGCAGTCCAGAATGTGAATGAATGAATCTGCCATATCCGGACTGCCTTAGCCGGGCGGAGCTGCATGCCCATTGGCTCATGCTCTGAACTAATGGGCATGCAGCCCTACTGAGCTGCCAGTCAGCAGGCGGCGGGCGGCAGGTGGTGGGTGCTGCGCCCCCGCTGATGGGGAGAGGGTGGTGGGGTTCTGTGGGTGGAGGGTAGGGGGCCACTAGATTACCAGGGATTCTGGATGGGGTTGAGGATGCCGCCCATGATCGGGCTAGTCGGGGATGGAGGAGTTCTGCATGCCCGCCGATCGGCCAGTGGGGGGACTACCTGCTGCTCGCGATCGGACTACGGGGTTACTTATATGCCCATGATCGGGCTGTGGGGGCACCAGAACAGTGAGGGCCACCCACAGGTGGCAGCTGCTGTGTTGTGCCCTGCAATGTGGCAGCTCACCTGTGGGTGGCCCCGACTTGATCCTTTTTTTGTATGATATCTCAGGCATGCACAGGTTGCACCTGCATAACTCTGCATGGCCTGGCTGAATATTGGGCTGTGCAGTTTATGCATGGCACGCCCCACCTGTGCCTGCATACATTACTGATGCACCCCAAGATCGGGATTTGGCGAGGTGCACTTTTCCCTTTTAAATATCGATCATGATTCAGTGGGTTGTGCATGGTGCAACACTGTTGTGCCATATGCAACCCTTTGAATATCTGGGCCCACTTGTACAAAAGACCTTGATGTGTGGAAAGAAATCTTACCTTGAAGTATACATCCTGCAGAAATACTAAGTACAGAAAAGAGAGGGAGAGAGAAAAAGACAATATTGATTTAATCAAAATGACAATCAACATCTGCTTAATTTTAAATAAGACATGGCTGTTATACCTGCCACAATTGCAGATACTGCAATGTTATTAAACAAACTAAAACTTTTTTGAATCCAATGTCAAAACAGACATATGAAATCAGAAATGTAATTATATGTCAGACAAGTGGAGACATGTATTTATTCAACATTTATTCACCAGGTAAGTAAATGAGCCAAAGGCCCTTTTTCATGAACGATCTCAGCCATGTTTACAAACAGCCATGATGTCAATAGAATACTAAAATACATACATGCAATATGCAGGATAAATGTAATCAGAACAAACATATATGTCTACAGAAAACATTTACATTGTAATTGTATTAAAAGTACATTTTAACTACTGCTTAAAAACTGCATGGCTTTTTACTTCATGAAAATATTCTGGTAAATTATTCCAACACTTGGCAGTGCAGACAGAAAAGGAACGTTCACCCATTACAGTTTTGGTAGCTGGAATTGGTAACGTGCTTTCCCATGGATCTCAATTGCCTACTTTCAATTTTAGAATCATGCAACGCAAAAAGAAGGCAATCAGTTTTTAACCTTAAAGTGTTATCTACAATACAACACAAGTTATACAAACTGTTAATCTTGGGGGTAACCAACCAGACTGTAGGTATAATATCCAATGATGAGTTCTAGAAGGCATCTTTAATGTACATTTGCAACTCCCATGAAATGTAGTAGTCAACAACGTTAGTCAGCAGTGGCTAAACTTAAAAAAATGTAAGAATTGTAATTTTAAACAGGTAACGGTATACTGTTTGCGATAGTATGTCTGGTCTCAGAAGTTAAACAATTCTGTAGCTTAAACAAAGCACCCAATTTTTGATTGGTTTGTCCACTTATTACCCTTGCGTGTAGTGAAATTTTTAAATTTGGATCCCAAACTAATCTGATATTTGAATTCTGCAACCTGCTCAGGCAAACTACATGTGTATCTGTAATTGACAATGGTATACATTTTGATAATCTTAGTTTGGATCCAAATAATACATTTTGTTTTTACAATTCAACAACAGATGTTTTATAAGTCAGTGATTTAAAGTAGAAAAATCAGTGTTAAGTGTCTGGTTTATTTTATCTACAGAAGAAGAACTAGAATATATGATATCATTTGTATACAAAATGGTATTAGAATGTGTTAATATGGAAGGTTTGGTATCAACTAACAAAGAGAACAGTAAGGGCCCCAGGATCGAGCCCTGGGGCAGTCCCTGTGTTCCAGTGTTTGAGTACTAGAGTATACTTCATTGTAATTTACCCTAAGAGGATGACTGGTTAAATAACTATTAAACCAAACACATGGAAATTCTGCCAGTCCAATGTTCCTCAGCCTCCTGAGCAACAGGGAATGATCAACTAAATCAAATGCCTTGGACAGGTCCATGAAAACTTGCGCCAGTAAGCTTCCTCCATTCATAGCTCTACTGACACAGTCAGTGAACCTGGCCAAGGCTTAAAATTAGTGCTATGGCACCTACAAAAACTATGCTGCTTGGGAGACCAGAGGCCACAGGACTGAAGATACTCAACCAACTGAATATTAATACATTTCTCCAATGTCTTACTAAGTGGTGACAATATTATGTTATGTAGGCAAAACTGTACGTAAACTTTGTATTCATGTAGGAGAACATTGTGGAGCTATAAATCAGGGAAATTTTACTTATGCTACAGTTCAGCATATACATTCAGCAGAAGTCCCTGAAGAACATGGATTTAAAATTCACTGGAATAGAAAACGTTTGGCCTTATGTGAGGGGAGGGAGGGATTTTGGCAGGACAGTACTTCAATGGGAATTTTCTTGGATTTATTCCTTGGGAGCATGTCATCAAGGCACAGGCCAGAAAACATAGGAAAACCAGGAGCAGTTATAAAATGTTCAAGTTATGCTTTATTATCAATAACAGTAAAATAAAAAACATTCAGGATATCTATTTACAATGACAGTGCAAACAAAGAAAACGAAGTCTTTCATCTGAGGGTTTCTTTTTAATTTCAAATCTCAGTCTCTTTCTAACAAAAGATTGCTCTTTTTATAAGTAGGCTTTGCTTGGAAATTAACTTCTGCATCCTGAGCTCATTAACAGACATCCTGTTTCTCACAAAATGTATCGGAATTTTGTTAGTTTCTTTCCTTGCAGGTGCAACAAAATAGAACGCTGTATCCCAGAGCTAATCTCCTGTTGACAGTTCTGCAGAAGAGTTTGTAAAGGTCAAACTGCATCTCAGTGTTAAACCCCTGAGTTCCAAATAGCTTTTTGCATTCATTTCAGCAATATGACTATACACATTTTCAAACCAAGGGATCTCAGTTTCACATACACAGTTTCGCACAAAGATGCACATATATTTCCACAGCCCCAGACAAGTGGTGGTGGGGGAGACAGAAACAGCAAGAGAAGGCAGAGAGATAGCAAGGGGGGAAATCGTGAGATTGTCAGAGTGATCAATTCCTAGGTCCCACAAGAAAATTTGACAGTGTAATCAGAGAGACAAGAGACTGAAAAGGAGAGGATAGAACAGATCCTTGCTTTTAACTCTTTCAGCACAACAACTGGGAGAGGGTCTTATTCAACCCTGTCACATACTTCCCTCTTTAAGAAGGAACCTGTTTAAAAACAACTGGTTTCCAAAACTTCCTTTTAATTGTCTTCTAACATTACCTTATAACCTTTACAGTTCTGTGTATATACATTATTCTTTTTTCCATAACAACCAGTACAGCAAACAGTTAATTTTAAAGCTACACATTATTTTCAGCCTTTAGAATTCTTAATTCTTGATCCATATCTTGACAGAAAATCAGCATTGACATTCTCTTTTTAGGATTTGTGCATCACTTTGAATTTAAATGACTGGAGTACCAGGTGCAACTTTGTGATTCTGGAATTGTTATCCTTCATTTGTATAAGCCAGCAGAGAGGACTGTGACCTGTTATAAGTACAAAGTCAGCTCCTAACAAATAAAACTTAAGGGACTCCATGGCCCACTGTGTTGCAAGGCATTGCTTTCCCATGGTGTAGTTCCTTTTCTCTCTGTTGTGCAATTTCCTACTGATATACAGTATAGAATGGGATGTTCCTTCCCATATGTATTTTGACTCAAGACTGCACCTACTGTAGGCCTACCTCTTATGGCATCTGTCTCAACAGAAACTGTTTCTCAAAGTCTGGGCCTTAAACAGGGCTGAACATAATGCATCCTTGATGGCCTGAAAAGCCTCATCACACTCTGGGGTCCATTTCACATTATTCGGGCACCATTTCTGCATGAGTTCAGTGAGGGGGTAGCTAATTAGGCAAAGTTGGGAATAAATCTCTGATAGTAACCAGCCAGCCCTAAAAATGAACTAACATGTTTCTTTGTTTTAGGGGCAGGACTATTCACTACAGCTTCTATCTTAGAAATCTCTGGCTTTACTTCTCCATTTCCCAAAACATAACCCAAATATGTGGTTTGGTTCCTGTATGCCCAATGCACATTTGGTAGGATTAATGGTCAGACCTGCCTGCTTGAGAGATTGGACAACTGCTCATAGGTGTTTCAGGTGGCTTTTCCAGTCTGGACTGTACACCACAACATCATCCAAGTAAGCAGCACGATAACCGAAGTGAGTAGTTAAAATTATATTCATGCACCACTGGAATGTAGCAGGTGCACCATGCAAACCAAATTTATTTTATTTTTATTTAAACATTTGGTGACTGGGAAGGCATGCTGAGCCAAGGCTCATCTCCAGGTATGATCCGCGATGGTGATGAACTGATAGACTCAACAGGATTGGCAAATGCAGCTTTGTCTCTGGATTGTTTTGCCAGGGAATTCACCAGTAACCCTTGGTGAGATCATGTACTGATGTACTTGGCACTTCCCAATCTGTCCATCAAATCATCTGTTCTGGGCATAGGATAACTGTCAAATTCGGGCACTTGATTACGCTTTCCTAAAATCGAGGCAGATTCTTACACCTTTCTTTTTTTATTTACAGTCACCATTGGTGATGACTACACACTTCTTGATTCTTCAGTAATATCCAACTGTTTCATTTTCTGTTTTTCCTTAATCATGTCTGCTCTTAACCACTCTGGCAATCTGTATGTCTTTTGTCTGATAGGGTGAACAATCCTGTTACTATTAGTGCTCAACCCTTTGCTCTGCCTGGCACTGTGGTAAAAGTACTGTTAAATTTTTTTAGCAAGTTACTAATTTCTGAGGTTTGTTTGGAGGTTAAGGAAACATTCACTTTTACAGCATTTCAAATGGTGAAAAACTGTTGAGGCTCGTGGCACTTCTCTGCAAGCAAAAGCAAGTAAGGAAAGTATATGTCCCAATCTTTCTGATCCCTTTACAAACCTTTTAACATGCATTTTAGGGTTTGATTAAACGCTCAACAGGACCTCTGTCTGAGGGTGCTAAGGGAGGTTCTTATGGAAGTGATATCTAGTAGTCAGTACAGCTCCTTCAGCAATGCAGCACCAAAACTACTATGCTGATCAGTAATAATCTCCTTTGGCATGTCCACCTTGTTGAAAATTTCAGTATGCTCTGTTGCCACTGTTGGCTGTGACAGTATGCATTGGAACTCGCCTCTGCATCGAGTAGCATAGTCACATACTACCAAAATGAATTGATTACCCTTTCTACTTTTGTCTAAGGGACCAACCACATCCATTGCAATTCTCTCAAAAGGCACATCTATCAGGGTAGGGGCACCAGGGTACCTTGTCTTTTTAGTCACTGGGACTACTTTCTGACATTCAGCACAAGAACTGCAATGGGTAGGAACATCTTCATGAATTCCAGGCCAGTAAAATCTGTACAGTAATCTGGCAAGGTGCGATCCCTTCCCAAGTGACCAGCTATGGACTATCATGTGGTATCTGTAACAACTCAGACCTTTACTTTTGTGGTATAACCAATTGTTTTATCTATTCATACATTTGAGGATTAGCCCAGACTCTGTACTGTAGCCATTATATTTTTTAAACATTGGTACACCCTGTTTTTGTTTTGCCTCCAGCTGCATAAAGTAACCCTGGAGAGAAACATTATTAGCTTGCTCAGAAACAAAATCACAATCAGTTATCAGTTTAGTTTCAGAATTTTCATATATTAACCCTTATGTCCATTCATCTTTTGTTGTCACTGTTTTTCAGGTATCTTTTTCGCTCCTGGACTTCGGATCTTGAGCTGTGCTCAAACAAGTCTGAATCAAAATCACCAAAAGGAAAAGCGCCCCAGTTTCTGAGATTTACTTTGCTTGTACTTGTCATTACAACTGCTGACACAGCTGGATTTACTTCTTCTGTGATTAACTTCACAGATCCTGGAAAGTCATTTCTGATAATCGCAGGTACAGGTAACTTAGTTGGTACCCCCACTTTCATTTGGTGTGACACCTAATCAATATTTAGAGTCACTTGGCTGGTGGGATAGTAACTAGTGTCCCTGTGGATGCAGATGACACTAATGCTTGGTCCTTTTGCACAATTTTGTTTCTGCTTCTAGTTTGGCTGCTATTCTTCTGGTAATCACTCCTGGGCTTGCTGTTGCAGGGTCCATACCTTTCTTCTATGCTTCCCTGGTACCAGGTCTGGTACCCACACACAAAAATGCTGACTTAGAGTATGCACAGTATAAATTCCACTTAGTGTGACACCATCTGTCATCAAGGTGCAGGTCAGGAAGCATAGGAAAACCAGGAGCAGTTATAAACGTTGCAAGTAGCATTTTATAGCGTATGGTAGAATGTTGTCATCAATGAAAATACATCCCTGACAAAAAGTTGTTATGCTGCAGTAGCTGCTGTTATGCTGCACTAGGTAAGTAGCTACTGCAGGATAAAAACTTAGAACCTTGTACTGAGTTCTGAAAGTTTGAGCTGCATTCTCAAGCTGCAGTTGACAACACTGTTTTACAGTTAGCCTAGTGGTAATTTCAAAATGCAAGTCCTGAAAAAAACAAACAATATCGGCTGCTGTTTTCTCTTGGGAGTTGTCTGACTAGTAACTGTATTGCACAAAATTACTCATCCCAAACTGAACAGCAACTGTCACTAAATACAGTACTTGTTTATTTATTTCATTTCAAGGAGAGCTGAGGGTATACACTATGCTGTAATTTCTGAGAGGTTGCATGCAATATGCCTCACATGGTGCCCATGTTTTTATTACCGATATGGACTCTTAGTTTAACTTTAGTTTCCTGACTACACTAGATGGACTAATAGATTAATCATAACTAAGTTCTGCTGTAATGTTTTACTTTGGATGGGTTTCATATTTTTTCGACTGCCTCTTGTCTTGCAAATGATGTTCCTGACTGATGAAAGCTTCATTTTCCTGAGTAAAATTAAAACATTTTACAGCTGCACTGTCCATGTATTTGTTAGCTATTGTGACCAACAGTAGATAGTAGGTGTACAGTTACAGCCTCCGAATATTTGTAAGTTACTGTTACCAACTGTAGACAGTAGGTCATACATCTGTAAAGATAATGTATAGTCTCTATCTAGAACAAGTTTGAAAGCTCTTCTAGTGGTCATCATGGTGACAGAACCTCACGAGGTTCACCAGGGTTCCAAACATTGCCATGATGACCTCTCAAAGAGTTTACAAACTTGTTATAGGTAGATGACTATACATTATCCTCTATATTATTATCAATAACAGTAAAATAAAAAAATAACATTGTTCAGATAGCTATTTACAAAGGCAATACAAACAAAGAAAACAAAGTCCTTCATCTGAGGGTTTCTTTTAATTTCAAATCTCAGTCTCTCTCCAACAAAATTGCTTTTTATAGAAGTCTGCCTGACAATTAAGTACTGCATCCTGAGCTTGTTAACAGACAGCCTGTTTCTTAAAAACATGTCAGAACTTTGTCAGTTTCTAGTAGTAGTGAAACTTTTATTCATCAGAAATGAATCGGAAACTCAGCTGACACAAGCTCTTTTCCAGTGAAGTCCTTGGTACAAAATATGTTCCAGTTACAATACCAAACAACAATTATTAACATTTGACATAGACAATGCAATGAACACTACATATAATACATAAAATAGGACAATACTTCACTCACATATGGACATTAATAAACTATATGAAAATCTTATACAATCTTATATACAAGATCAATCAGGATATTATATCACATTTATTTCAATAATAATTCAGGTTGGGTCTACAGCTAGTTTTGTAATAGCCCCAGAAATGAACCAATGTTTAATCTTTGCAATTTGTGCTTTAGTATCAGCTTACCTAAAGAAAAGTGGCAAAATATTCCAAATGAGTGGTCTCATATAAAAAGGTTTCTTTCCTTTCCTTTCAGGTGCAACAGAATAGAATACTGTGTCCCAGAACTGATCTCCTGCTGACAACTCAGCAAAAGAGTTTGTGGAGGTCAAACTGCATCTCAGTGTTAAACCCGAGTTCCAAATAGCTTTTTGAAATAATTTCAACACTATAACTATGCACAGTTTCAAATCAAGGGATTCCAGTTTCACAAACACAGTTTCACACAAAGATGCACATATATTTCCACAGCCACAGACAAGCCAGGAGGGAAGGGGGGAGACAAACAGCAAGTGAAGGCAAAGAGATTGCAAAAGGGGGAGAACTGTGAGACTGTCAGCGTGATCAGTTCCTAGGTACCACAAGAAAATCTGACTGTGCAATCAGCCAGACAAGAGACAGAAAAGGAGTGGACAGAACAGATACTTTCTTTTAACTCTTTCTGCATAACAAATGACCAAGAGTCATATTCAGACCTGTCCCAGGGCATAAAAATGGCCAGGTCTGAATTATGGCTTTGACCTGGCACCTTTCTTAAGGTTAGATAGACTGTCTGATTTCAAATTAAACAGATGTTGGTTATACTGTTGATTAAATCAATATTGCCTTTTTCAATCTCTCCTCTTTTTCTATACATTTATAACATTGTTTCCAACATGGGGCAATATTTTCAAATGGCTTAGATCATTTGCAAGCCCTGAATTGTACTAATAATACAGAGCATGGGAGGGCTTGCTGTGATGTGATAGGATTTTTCTATCTACATGAAACCAATTGCCACATGTTAGACCAACTTTTCTGGTCTAGCTTGCAGTAACAATCCCTGGGGTTTTACAGAGCTTGCACTAAATATTTGGTGCAAGCTACTGTAAATTGTGAAAACTGCCACAACTGTGTCCAAGACTGTAAAATCAGGTGCAGTTGTGGCAAAGGGGTTTGGTGCACTGCCAGAACCTAAGTGTCGGCCATGCTTTGAAAATCTGGCCCATAGACTTAATAGTAGGTTTTTGTACCTGTAAATGATTGTCAATTATATTTTGTGTGTCACTTTGGTAAAGGCTCCAGCAATTTCTGACATTATAATTCACCCTGCCACTTTAATCAGGCGACTATAAACTATATCATCACTGTGCTGCCTTGCCTTTGATAAAGTGCACAGGAGTGTGTGGAACATGTCAGGTGTTTTGTCGGTGGTGGCTACACAATAACATTTGGATATAAGTTTTTGACTCCTATGACCATTTTGTTGGTGGTGAGAGCCACAGATTTGCTTTTCTTTTTTTTTTTTATGTTTGTTACCAGCGGCACCTGTTTCCCAGTGCATCTCCTTTTCTTTTATATAAAGCTCAGCCCCCCCCACTTTTGCCCATGAGCACTCTTAGTGCCCCTTAAATGCATGCAAAGTCAGGAGGGCAGCAATCATTGCCACCTTTGTCATTATGGCTGCATAGTGAGAGCTACGCTGATGTATAACAAATGGAAAGAGGAGAGGAAAAGGGATTAACACATCACAAATGTTTACTCCACTCTCTGCCCAGTAAGTGGAGTTGAAGCACTTGCAGTATGCAGGAATCAGACTGCTTCCTCCCTCCCTCTATCTCTCCCAGGCACTGCAATTGTATCTCTTCACTTTTGTATTCTACTGTACCTATTTATACTGTATGCTGTCCTATCTAGGACCTCCTTGTAAATAAGCTTGCTCAACTGAGCCTCTTCCTGGTGAAATAAATAAACTAAACTCTCCCCCTCTTCTCCATCCTGCACTTTTTTCTTTGTTCCAGCAGACACATTTGGTGGCACTCTGGCAGCACTTCTGTCCCACTCTCTCAGCAACAGAGGTGTGCTTGGTGGCATTCCATTCTGGTCCTATTCCCAGAAAAACAGCCATGCTTGGCTGCACTTATCCTGGACCCACCAACTCACAACTGACACTACACATCCCCCACCTCCTTGCCACTGTCTATGCTTCCTGTCTGACTCTTTTTCAGCTCTCTCATTTTCCTCTCTCTTCAGCCTGCTCATCTTTTGTCTCTCTTCTTCCTCACACCCCACCAAATCACTGCTCTTTGCTCATCTTTTCTCTCCTATCTCCCATCCAATAGATACAGAGTTAGAGTACAGTAGTTGCCATGTTCTATTGTTAAAAGTTAATTGTGGACTCACCAGCTCATAGCTGACACCGAACATCCCCCACTGACTGTGCTTCCTGTTTGACTCTTTTCAGCTATTCTTGCTCTCTCCCTCCTTCAGCCTGCTTGTCTTTTTGTCTCTCTCCTATCTCCCACCCAGTATATACAGAATGTACAGTAGTTGCTGTCTTTTATTGTTTAAAGAAACTTAACTGCAGTTTGGGAGTTTGGGAGAGGAGAGGTGCCATGTGCGAGAGAACAGTAGTTCAGGAGAGGAGGGGAACCATGTGAGAGAGCAATAGTTTGGGAGAGGTGTCGTGTGAGAGAGAGAGAGCAGTAGTTCAGGAGAGAAGAGGTGCTATGTGAGAGACAGCAGTAGTTTGGAAGAGGAGCCATGTGAGAGAGGGCAGTAGTTCAGGGGAGGAGAGGTGCATTGTGAGAGATAACAGGTATATTACTACACTACTAGCAGAGTTTCCAGTCCAGGTCTCATTTAAAGTTGCAGTTAAAGTTAATAGTAGCATTACTGGAGCACCGGAGAGCTGCTGACCAAGCATATCCTTATGTGTATATGTGGGTGGGGGGGTCATTTTCTTCTTAATGTTACTCTGTCTGTGTAAAGATGACTGGTTTCTAGTTCCCAGAGTTAGGTTAAAGAGAGCATAGATAAACATGGTGCAACTAAAATGATTAATACAAGCTGTATGATTAAAGTTACTGTAATGTAGATCTTCTTAAAGCTGTAGACATTTCTACTGTGATCTCAGAAACCTCCCATGCTGATGAAAAGGCAGAAATACATGCTGTTTGCATTCTGGGTCCCTTAAGGTAAGTAGAGTGCAGTGCCCATGTAAGCATTTTGCAGAATAAAGTTACAGTTACTCTGGGCCCATAAACTATAATAATTTCAATTACCTCTACTATATGCACATATTGCCAAATATTTATAAAGGCCACAATAGAATATCATAAAACAGAACAGAATTAAACAGCATAGGCTGGGATTTTGGATTGGTACAACACTTTCAGTACACACTATGTAACGCAGTGCTTTATGTATGATATTAATTCAGATACTAGTACTGGCTGAGAAAGGCACATGTAGCCACTCTTGCAGGTGCAACCCTAGAAAGAATTGGCCACAGACAGGCAGGTTAGGTGACTTGCTCTGAGACCACGTCACACAGTACATGTAAGCAGAACTTGTGGGATTCAAACCCAGGACTGCTGGGTGTCCAGGCTCACAGCTCTGTGCTCTAGCCACTTAGCTGTACAGCCTCCTTGATATACTACAAAGGTGCTTCTTGGTTGGGTTGTCTTAAGGCAGCTCATCCACTGCTGCTGTGCACCCCCCACTTCCTGCAAACAGACTTGGCTTGGCACCATATGTCTCATTGCTCCTTGCAGAGGGAGGAAAAGGGACAGAGACCTATTTTGATAATAAGATGCTGCATTTCTGCATAAACCACATTTAAACCCAACCAATGACTTTCTTTCAACTTTATTGGATAACAAATTGAGATAAATTACCTCTTCCAGTTGCATCTAATGATTAACATGACATAAAAGAAACACAATACTGACATACATTACAACATCATAAATTGGCATATAAAATATGCAATCATCGTTCATAAAATGTTACATATTATATGATGACAATAATCATCCATAGCAGTTACACTGCTTATTATATAAGCTCACCAGAGATGCTCTAAAATGTTCTAAGGGCAGCAATGCAGACACTTTTAACTGTTTAGATATTCTATTCCAAGTTCTGGGAGCTAAAACTGATAATGTTCTATCCCCAAAACTGGTTTTACATCTTGGGACATATAAAGATGTCCAAGATGTAGATCTTAAATGATGATTTTGCACTGGTTTGTTTTTTATTGAATTCAATAAAAATTCTGGGAGGGACTGTATAATAAATTTATGAAAGAATGTATTCCAATGAATATCTCATCGATCAGATAGCGAAGAAAGATGTTTCTCGATACAGAACACAACAGTGAGTTCTATAAGGCAAGTTTGTTATGAACCTCAGAGCACTGTTCTGTAAGGTATCTAATGAGGTCAATAATGATTTCTTAGCAGTCTTATATATAATATCTCCATACTTCTCAACTGTCCCTGATTTTCAGGGACGTCTCTGATTTTACCGTACAATTTTACTCTGTTCCTCCTAAAACTTGTGTTTCCATGACCAAACATTGGGGGTTGTAAACATAAAATAATGTCACACATTAATGTTACAAATGTGTTCTTCCTTAGAACATACATTTTACATTAAACCACTTATTCTACCAGCTTCCTGAGTGGATATCACCAATTTTTCAGATGAGTCCCTGAGTTTAAACCTTTGTCTCTGATTTTTTTAAGCCATGTCCCTGATTTATGAGGCAGGGGGTTGAGAGGTGTGAATATCTCCATAATCTAGTACTGATAGAAACATAGAAGTGACCAATAATTTCCTAACATTTAAATTAAATAATGCTTTGTTCCTATAAAAAAAACAGTAACCTCTTTAACTTATAAGAGATATTTGTAATGTGCAAATCAAAAGTCAAATGTTTGTCCAGTGTCAATCCTAAGTATTTATAAGATTCTACATAACTCAGGGTGGATCCAGATAATGACTGTACTAGCACAGCAGCCAGAACGTTGACCTTTTTTTTGAGGAGTCTAGGCACTGCTGGAATTAGTCAATATTTTTTATTCTTTGCTAACTGAGTAAAGCCGACTGAGCACAAAGCCTGTTCACAGGGGCGACCTGGGAACACTATAGGTTAACTGACTTGCTCAAGGTCATGTAGTATGCAAGTGGAGGTTGTTAGAATCAGATCCAGGTCTGCTAGATGTATCAAGCCTGTTCATTGCAACTTTGCTTCCAAACTTCTGCACCTCTCATGCTGGACCTGGTATTTACAATGTTGCTAATGTCAGGTCACAGTACATTGGTACTATTGCATCAGCAGCCATCGTGGTTCTCACCAGAATTTGTTTTTTTGTGTGTGGCCCAGTTTATAACTGAAACAGAAGCTCCTGGTAGGCTGGCACCTACAAGTACTTAAGACCATCCCCAATTAGCACCTTTCCCACCAGCAACTTACCCCATTCTCTATGAAAAGAGTTTCCAGAATAAGGAATGTGGTTGCTTTCAGATCCGCTTCTTCCGTTCTCTGCAAGATCACAAAACCAGCAATGTCTGTGTTCTGCTCAGCTGCTTGTTTGTTTTTTCTTTAGTCGTAAAGGATTTCATTGGACCATCATCTTCAAAATTAAGTCAGCTAACTCAGAACAATAGTGTTTTTTTGGAGGGGAGCAGAAAGTACCTGTCTGACTGGGGTGATAAATATACTAAGTAAGGTTTTCTAAGTAAATTATAGATTGCGGAAGCACTCCCAACCTACTGGAGCACTCCTTTCCTCTGTGTGTGAGGCATTATTAGTTCATGAAAAGTGTGTCATGCTCAGATGCCCTGAAGCAGGCATGTTCTGAGATAGTTTAAAATATATACATATTATTGGTCAAGCTTGATCAATAATATATTATACTACTTATGGAGACCACTCTTACACTTGTAAGAGTGGTATGACTTACATTCTTATGGTATCAGAACCACTTGAAGGAGTAAGCAAAATGTTGGCACCATTCAATTCAATGTGCAAAACTGCTTTATTTCATCAAAATGCCAAACAGCTCAGGATGAAATCACCTCTAGTGGTTTTGCAGTCACCACAGCGTCATCAGGAGGAAGTGATGCATCAGCTTCTAGTATCATTTAAAAAGAGCTGAGTTAAAGTGACAGTACATAAATATGTGACTACATTACATATTAAAATACATACTAATTCCACTCTAAGTCCTAGAATCTTAAAAACCATTAACTAAACAGCAATTATATTTAATCATAATACTTGTGGTTAGGTGCAGTAGGAGAAGAACAGCACTAAGGGTGGCAACTTTGATTTCTCCAAAAATCCAAATTAGGCTGAAATTCAAAGGGCTTCAATAGAGCTTCACAGTCTTGTAAAAAGTAAACAACATAGGATTATCGATTGTGTCTGAGTTATTTTATACAATAGTTTATAAAAACAACAATCATTCCTGTCACATACAAATCTATACAGTTCCTGTCACATATAAGTGCATACAGTTCCTAATCTCTAAGCTTTATTTATTTTTACAGTATCTTTTCTAATGACGGTCATGATATCAATTTTGTCATTCAAACCAGGCAAACTGAGAGTCTCATTGGGAGACATCAACAGTCTTCGATGCCAAGGTTAATCCTTTCTTCCATAAGACTGACCTGTGGCACCATTTTATTGATGACATTTTTTATGGTATGGCGATCGCACTGGAGGAACTTATGGAATATGTTAACCATTTGGAATCTAGCAATTGTAATCTCAAATTCACAGAACAGTGTTACAAGGAATCTGTCAATTTTTAGATCTAAAGATTACAAAGATCACGGATGATCGGATACAAACTACTTTGTTCCGAAGGCACAGATAGAAATTCCATTTTACTAGCCTCCAGTTGCCACCCATGCCATGTGGTTAATAATATTTCCAAGGTCCAGTTACTAAGAACTAGACAGAACTGCAGTAGTGATGTGGAATTTCTGGCACATGATACAGACATGTGTGACAGGTTTAGGATGAGGGTTCAATTGTGAAATAGTGGAGAAAGCTTTATTGAAATCATAGACACACCAAGGGAGAATTTATTGTACAGACAACAACACAGAGAACAGGGACCTAGTAGGTTGAATTTTGTTAGCACCTATTGTAGACAGTCAAAGGCATATTTGATCGAATGGGAACATCCTGAGGTCAGATCCCATACTTAAGGGTGACACGATAGCACCACTTTGCATTGCCTACAGAAGAGGCACCAGTTTAGGACAAATTGGTTCACAGCTTACAGAAAGAACCAATATCTACAGGCAACACTTGGTTACCAATACGTCCACATGGCATTTATCCATGTGGTTACTGTAAATTTTGCAGTTCAGTCCTAAAAAGTAAAACCTTTACCACAATAAATGCTACCATGACATACACCATGAAGGCTTTCTTTAGCTGTGTCACTGTCAATCTAGTTTATTTGGCAACATGCATGTGGGGCCTTCTATATTGGTAAGACCTCTCGACCATTTAAACTTAGAATTGGGGAACACTTGATGAGCATCTTGGGAGGGGATGTAACAAATGCCTTAGCAAATCATTTCATGAGAAGTAAGGGTAGAGAGTCAGGGAATATCAACCACAATTTTAAATTTTGTGGAACTGAAACTGTTGTATTGGTACTAGCTGTGTGTGTGTGTGTGAACTTGAATCTAAACTTTTAGAGAGAGAAGCCTACTGGACATACACATTGGGAGCTCTCAGTTTGCCCAGTTTGAATGACAAAATTGATATCATGCCCCTCATTAGAAAATATAAGAAGAAGAAGAAAAAAGCTTAGAGATTAGGAACCGTATGCATTTGAATGTGACAGGAACTGTATAGATTTGTATGTGACAGGAATGACTGTTGTTTTTAGAAAATAATATATAAAATAATTGAAACACAATCGATAATCCTATGTTGTTTACTTTTACAGGACTGTGAAGCTCTGTGGAAACTCTTTGATTTTGGCCCAAATTGGATTTTTGGAGAAATCAAAGTTGCCACTTAGTGCTGTTCTTCTCTACTGTACCTAACCACCAGTATTAAGATTAAATATAATTGGTGTTTAGTTAATGGTTTTAAGATTCTAGGACTTAGAGTGGGATTAGTATGTATCTTAACATGTTATGTATTCACATATTTATGTACTGTCACTTTAACTCAGTTCTTTTAGATGATACTAGAAGCTGATGCATCATTTCCTCCTGATGACGCTGTGGTGATGGTGACACATGTAGAGGTGATTTTATCCTGAACTGTTTGGCATTTTGCTGAAGTAAAGCCGTTTTGCACTTTGAATTGGATGGTGCCAGCATTTTGCTTACTCTTTCTACTTTTGATTAATGTTGGGCACATCCTACGTAGCTGGAGCTGGATTGCTGTTTTGTATCGGAACCGTTCACCTTCAGTTCCTGGTTCTCATACCCTAAGAATGCACGTGAGACCACTCTTACAATCGTTAAGAGTGGTCTCTGCGGTGCTATTAACACACATTGCATCATTTTTTTACGTCCTGACTTGATTGTGAAGGCAGCTGTCTAAAACAAATATTTAACCTATTATGATAATCATTATATTGTTTTAAAGCTGCTATTCCCAGCTTCAAAACAGAAGAAAGATTAAGTTCACAGGACAATACTGCCTCACAAATTGCTCCTTAGTTAGGAGTTGGAAAAGTTAAAATTTACTCAGGATATGCTTAGCCTTAGGAATCAAATAAGTGACTCTAGGGTGGGGCCTCAGGCAAGCAAGGGACAGACTTCAGACCTAATTAATCTGATGGCCTTGCGTGCTGTTCTTTCATTTAAAGAAGGCCCAAACTTGAAGGTGTTTCTTTAATATCTGATTTCAGCAAACTATGCAGGCAGGAATAATCACAGACATTAGGAGTTTCAGCCTCAGCAAGATGGCAGAAAATTCCACACTTCAGCAGGCAGCTCAAAACAATTCCCTAAAGTTACTCTAAGGGTCCAATCCATGAAGCCCTATATGCAGTAACTCCATGTGGTGTGTGGGGCTTGCATGTACCATGGGGTCCGCCTGTACCCATACAGGGCCTGTGCAGCTGTCTTGAATCAGTGCTTTTGCTCTCTGCACCTAATCCAGTACAGGCATGCATAGCTCCTCATTGTCCTGACTATGATGGGAGGAAGTGGGATGTACTTGCAGAATCCTCAGAAAGGTGCCAAGGCACTTATTCTGCAGCTCTAGGTGTGCATAGCCTCTGCCACACAGAAGTCTGAGATAGTGGCTATACACCCCCGGCAATCGGTGTAGGATTAGCTGGTCTGGCTAGCTATCAGCTCCCCCTTGCCCCATTGCTGCATATTGGGGTCCAGGGAGCATTAGGCTACAGAGAGGACCATGGCAGCACAGTGCTGAGTCTTGAGATGATAAATACAACTCATAGTGCCCATTTATTGTCAAAAGCTTCCTTCTGCCTCTTATAGTGCATGGCAGTTCGTCTGTGTGATGCATTCTATTCAATAAGCACAAGCAGCTCTCCTGTTTAGAATGTATTTCTGACCACTTACTAGTGATAATATTTCTTTGCTGGGGAATGGGTCAATATATCAAATGATTTACACTGACAGCAAAATACTGACGTAAAAATACCAATTGTCAGAATGTGGCATGCAACATATGGCTGACTTGTGCTATGTCCACCCCCGCTCCTGTACTGATCTTCCCATTCCTCCACTGTTGCCACTCCTGCAGTGATCTTCCCCTTTCTTCAGTGTTGACTGGTCTGCAGTTTGTTATATATAGTTGTGGGGGGCAATGCCCCCAGCATTAGAGAGTGTGTGGGGTGAAGCCCCCGCCTTGTTTGGTTGTGTGGTTGTAGCGTGGTATTCTTGGTATGGTGTCAATGTGGGTTCCATTTGTAATAGTTGTGCAGTAATAAATACTATGGTGTTGAAGTGTAACACTTGTCTGGGGTTTTCTTCCATTTTTATTTTTTTAGTGGGGATTTGCGATATTTTGATGTACGGCTTTTTGTGTAGACGGTAGATGTGCAGTTAACAGCATTTCAATTGTATTTTTACATTGGTGTTTCACAATTCAATTTTATCACATAGTGCCTGCTTGCTGCAATAACCCAAATAAAAAGTGAAGTTTCTTTGTATTTTTGTCAGTTAATCTTAACAGCTGCTGGCTAATGGTTATCTGGAAAAATTTGTATTTCTTTTAAAATTAGTAAACCTTATTAAAAATGTTTGTTAGTACAAAAATTAAATATTTATATTCTATTGCAAAACTCTCCCATGTCCTCTTCTTACCCAGCACTTCCAATATATTCTCAACTTGCTATTGTGTACCCAAACTTGAATGTGGGGTCATTCTTTTGCACAGTAGAATCTCTTGAGCATTTTCCAGAATATATTTTATTGAACTCTCTTACTATGTCTCAAATTGAAAACAAAAAACTGACTTTCCAAGCAACCACTCCCAGAGTGTGGGATGATGAGCGTTAGTTCATGTCTGTTTCCATTGCTTATCAGGAGGCGATTTATTATATTTTCTTTGCCTTGACTGTTGGATACCTCTCCTATTTGATGTGAATAACTCTGACCGTCTTGCACAGTCTGGAGATTTGATGCCTGGTTTGTAGATACCCTTTGTATCATTTTTATAATTAAGTTTACAAAATGATTTCCAGGGGTGTATCTCTGTTCATTATTTACAGTGCAGCCCACCAGGATGAAGTGCAGCACTGTAGAATTCTGCAGAGTTACTGCAGCAAACAATGCAATTTCAATTTGAGTTAATCCCTTTGTCATGCAGTAAACCTGTGACACTGTGCTTCATCTTGGTGGGCTTCACTGTATGAACTAAAAAAATAGCCCTTTATTTGAAAATACAAGTGTATAATTGAAATGGTATGCAGTGATATGGGCAAAGCAAATTGAGCTACTCAAAATGAGCAATTCAGTTTGTGCACCTGCATAAAGAGCGAGTA
The DNA here is from genome assembly GCA_016271365.2 of Neoceratodus forsteri. NCBI lineage: Eukaryota > Metazoa > Chordata > Ceratodontiformes > Ceratodontidae > Neoceratodus > Neoceratodus forsteri. Next base: position 290,859,387 of record CM057453.1, on the reverse strand, counting down.
GAAAGATAGCGAGGGATCACAGTAGCAAGGTAGGAGAAACAGAATAGTGAAGGACAGAGAGGGTAGCAACTGTACAGGAAGTAGGCTAAATACGGAAATTGATCAAGCCACTGCCGGCTTATCGCCTGGTGTGGTGGCTGGGGCACCAGCTAAGGAGCACATGGACCTGGGTTTGGGACTGCATGCAGGTTTTTTTTTTCTCGTTGTCGGATTTATTGCTATTTTATTGTGCTGAGCTCCTGTTCTCCCATTCCCCGAGGTTGTTCTCGCTGCAAGGATTGACCCTTCTCATGTTTTCTCCCTCTCCCCATGTCTGCCCCCCCCTGAAGTTGATTATATTTAGTTGGGGGGTGCAGGAGGCATAGCCCCCCTGCATAAAATGTATATGTATGTGGTCCCTTGTACAGGGTATGGTGTCCTATCATGACTCGTGTTGTAGTTGGTGTAGTGCTAATTGCCGAGTTTGTTTTCAGTGATTAGCACTTGCTCATGTATCAGTTGTCATTTAAACTTCGCTCTTATCACATGGAACCATTTGAAATGCAGCTTAAAAATATGAAACACTGCAGGTCATTTCAGGAGTTTGTGAACATGTGGATTCAATATAAATAAATAGTCCAGCTCACGGCTGTGTCAGTGCAACTGCCGGAATTGTCGTACAGTGATGGAAAGCTTAACTATTTGTTTTTCATTTGCATTGATGGACCAAAGATACCTAAAATGGCTTTAAAACTAGCTTATGTGGGTAAGTGTGATACAATATTTATCTTGTGTTTTCTTTAACAAAATGTGCAAATGCTCTATTTTTGTGTATAAAAACAGCAGCTTGTAAAAACTACCTTTTTTACCCAGTGCTCTTTTGAACTTCAGCCCCACCACTTTTCCCCATGTTCCAGCACCCATGGTGCTAAAGCAGTCTCTGCAGAACTAATAAAGATGTGTTCTGATCAGCAACACCTCTCGATGTACATAGGAGTTGGGTCTGTGGCTGTTGGATGGAACTCTGAACACTAAAAAAGAAGCAGCTTAAGAAATGGATAAGTTTGCATCCAGCAAGCCAGACATTCAGTGCAAACAAAATGGGTGAGGGACATTAGGTGTTTTTAAAGGAACAGAAGTGTTATATATGCCAGAAACTAGGGCATTTATCATATAATTGCCTAAATAACAGAAATAAGAGGCAAAGTGAAGAAATAGGGGATGACCCTTCAAGGGAGCAACTCAAAATGACCTGGGCAGGGAGTTGTGATGCTATTAATTTCACTGCCCATCTGCACCCTGGTTTTATTACTGGTAAAAGAACACAGGGGTTGAGACACAGATGCTTCCCTTTCTATAATTTAATAAATGAGGAACAAATTCTGCCAGGTCAATTCTCTCAATTTCGAGGAGTGACTGGCCCTGTGGTCTCAGTCTCAGTGGGAAGGGTCTTCCTGATCTGGGACAACAGCCATGGGGTACAGGAGGTAAGAGTAGTACCAGACCTGAGGCTAAAAAGGTGATAGCAAACACTCACTCTTTCCTAAATTGGCTTATGGAAACATACTGGCCCACTACTCAGTGGAGCGCAGCCAGAACAAGATACAACTGCCTATAATAATATCTGTAAATGTAGAGTACCATTGCCAAGAACTACTCACCACTGTTTGGTACATCTTCATCAAATGAGAAAACTATCCACTAAATAGGTGGCTATATAACTGGGGCCAGGCAATTTTAAATTTTTTTTTTACATTCTGCTTAAGGTTTTTCCGTTTACTCTTACAGACAACAGACCATGCAAAACATATAAGACAGCAGCTGCTGCACTGAAACAAGAAATTCAAAGTGTCCCAGAAAAGCTTCCATGTGATAATCGAGAGCAAGCAGTGACCTTGAAGTGCGAGATCCAGGGCAGCAAGGAACGTCAAAATACAGCTGTGAAACTGACTGAATATATTTCTTTTGAAATAAGCAACTTTCAATTAAAACAGTAACTATTTCAGCTTATGCTTGTGAACAAAGTTGTTACAGAACAAATTCTGGCTTCTGTGGGTGCCAGACAATTTTTAAAACCATTAGACACAAAATTGCAAACTCACTATCTTATCAGTTATCAACTCAAAATTCTCTGTCTGCAGTTAGATCCATGTCTAATTTGTGTTTATCCATCCCAGTGTGCCCCTTCCCCAGAAATTGCCCTAAAAGGATTGGAATTCATTTTTATTTAATCTTTATGAAACTCATTTATCCTTTTTACCATGCTTTAATTAAAGGTTGTTAGTTAACAAACATCAGCTGAGATTTAAAAAAAGTCAAACCACCACTTCACAGTGACCCCTTCGGGCAGGTCTTACACTAGTCTATATTAATTTTTATATTAGCCTCACTGCTACGAGTTGAGGTTCTGCTGTTTCTTTCTCCTTTTATACAAAGACCTCCCTTCAGATTCTTTGTCTCACATTTATAGAGTGTAGCCTGAATTGATATCCTCATCTGACTCATTTCTTCTTCTGATCATGCTTTAAATAGGGGTTCTTAGTTAAACATCAGGGCCAGGATATTCAAAAGACCTGGATACAGCGCATCTAGATGTGCCCAAATAAATGGGCGGCGAAAAAGATAGACTAAACACGATCGTGATCCCAACAGATCATGCATCTTGTATGAATATAGCCACAGGTGTGGGTGGCAAATGGTGGTGGTTGATGATGTGCAGCGCATCCCGGGGGATGGGCCAAATACTGGGATTGAGGATGCACGGTGCATCCCTAGATGTGTTGGTCACAAATTCCCAACATTCAGCGTGAATATGCAAATGGGGCCATCAGGCATGCAAGGTGCAAAGGGGTCATTTGCATGCCCATTATGGCCCCATTTGCATTCATTACCATGGCTGCACCAGGCAAGTCGCACCGGGCCAGCCTACCCTTCCCACCGATCCCCATAGAGCCATAGTAATGGCCACAATGGTCATATTGTAGGGTCCTCTGTCCTTATTGTAGGGTCCCCACCCCATCCCTCATCCATTCCATAATAGCAATCCAAATAAAAATATTTCCATATGTAGGTGCTCCCCACCTTCCCAGTTTGTTCCATATTTGCGCTTCTAATGAAGTTTTTCCATAATGTAGGGACCCCAGACCCCTTCCCTCATCTAATCCATAACTGCAATGTGAATAAAACTTTTCTTTAATGTAGGGACCCCCCACCCCGAACCCCATGCTATCCATAATCCCCATTCACAACATTTTCCATAGTGTAGTGGCCCCCCATCCTGGTAGGCAGGACCCCTCCCTGCACCCCCACACCACCTGTGCTGGCAACTGGCACAGCCCTCTGCTCACCACCACGGCCAGCTGCCGACTGAACAGTCCAGGAATGGTACTGTTCAGAATATGTGCTCAACCAATGAGGGCTGTGCCAGTCGCCAGCATGGGTGGTCTGGGAGGATCCTGCCTACAGGGGTGGCAGCATTGAAAATTTGGGTGAAAATATTAAAATTGCAAAAGTCAGGAGCCGGCGTGGCAAGTGTCAATAGATGTGCATTGCTATTTTATCTTATTTTGACCCCAAATTTTCAACATACCCTTCTTATGACTCCACCTCATAAACAAACATGGTGAAGATTTAGAAATCTGGCCCAAAAGGTGATTTTGCCAACCTACTGCAACATCATCTTTTGGGCAGGATTTGGAAAATGACACCAATATTGTTCATGAAGAGTGGTCTCAAAAAGGGTATGTTGAAAATTTGGTGTCAAAATCTTTAAAAATCACAAAGTTTTGCTTTGCACCAAAGTTGAAAACCCCAGTGAGATACACTGAACCACATTTACCTTAGTTTCTTAATTCCATGGTAGTTTAGTGGTCCCTCCTCATCCCTATCTTCATCCCCATCCCCCACTAAAAATATATGTAGTCCCCAGGTAGTGTAGTGGTCCATTCTCCCTCTTCTGTTCACTGATTGCTGTCCCCCTATAAAAATATGTAATATTCCCTGGTAGTTTAGTGGTCCCAACCCCTCCCCGATGTCCGATCACTGTTCCCTTTTTGCTAAAAATATTCTGTGGTAGTCTACTAATCCCACCCTGATCGTCAATCACTCTGCCCATATTGAAAAAAATATTCCCTGGTAGTCTAGTGGTCCCACTCCCCTCCTCGATCACCAATTGCCCTTCTAGTATTCACAGTAATATTCCCTGGTGGTCTAGTGGCCCCACGCCCTCCCTGATCCCGATCACTGTCCCTGTATTGTTTTTTATAAACTTGCCTGGTAGTCTAGTGGTCCCTCCCCATCCCTGAACCCTCTACCATAAATTGTAAAAAGATTACCCTGGTGGTCTAGTGGACCCCCACCCTCACACCCTGTCAGGTGTTAACCCACCACCTCGCTCCCCACAATCCAATCCGCAGCCTGCGACCAGCACAGTCCTTCTCTCACCACTGCAGCTGGCCATTGAGTGAGCTGTGAATGAGTGTGTACTGTATACAGTACACACTCCACTCATTCACAGCTCAGTCGGCAGCCAGCCATGGTGGTGAGAGAAGGGCTGTGCTGGTTGCCAGCTGGGGATTGGGTTGGGTGGGATGGGGTGGTGGTTTAGTACTGAGAGGGTGGGGGAGTGGGGGGTCCATGAAACCATCAGGGTTCTCTTTTTTCCTACTTCAGGGGACAGGGATTGGGGTTGGGGAGGGACCACTAGACTACCAGGCAAGTTTATAAAAAAAAAAAAAAATAATAATACCAGGAGGGGGATCAGGGAGGAGGGAGGGGGTCGGACCACTAGACTACCAGGGAATATTTGTAGCAATAAGGGGATGGTGATCGGACATTGGTGGAGGGGGAAGGACCACTAGACTACCAGGGAATTAATATATGTTTTGAAACAAGGAAATGTTGTTTCTTCAGGTGCCAAAATCATTGTTGGCAAATTGCAAAAAATCCTTTTCAGTGGTTCCTTTTTCACAATTTGTGAAAAAGGATCCTTGTCCGCAACTCAGGATAATTTCCTGTGCTTGTTTTTTTAACAATTTGAGGTAAAGGAACAAGTCCTTTTTTGCAAATTGTGAAAAAGGATCCTGTTTCATGATTCCTTTTTTACAATGTGCAAAAAAGGATTTCAGCATGTTAAGAAACCACATTTCTGACTCAAATATGAAAAAAGTAAACCCTGAATCAGATTTTATGGGCCTTGATTGGGTAAACACAACCACTGGTGTTTACTAAAGGCCTCAGTTTTATTATCATTTAATTTTGTTGCCACCGCTAACTGAAAACAAGATTGTGGCAGCACAAAAAAGGATTTCCCATTTGCGACAAAGGATCCTTTTTCGAGCGTGACATCTAAGTGTGCCCATTGAAAGTAATAGGACATTTTAAAAATTAACTTTGGACTGGATTAATATTTTTTCACCAAACCTTCAAAAGGCACAACTTTGTACCCTAAAAATTTCAGACCACAATCTCAAGCTGTTTTTGCACAGTGGCATGACAAAAAATTTCATAAAAAATGGTAATTTTCACATTCTTTGGCACTCCATATCTCCACTCCCTCATATCCAACCAGAACAAGACTAATTACATCAAGAGAGCATTGATCCCTGATGGTGCATACAAATCTTCATGCAAATCACTTGAACGGTTGCAAAGTTGTTAAAGTGCCAAAGTTTGAGTTTAACACAGATGTGACTGTTGAACCCTAAACTATAGGGAGTCCACTATAGGGTTGGGGGTCCACTAGACCACCAGGGTTATCTTTTTACATATATATATATATATATATATATATATATAGTTGTGGCTAAAAAGTGCTAAGAAAAAATAGTTATCTTCATTAGTTATGACAGCAACAGAGATATCTTGAAAAACCTACTGGGTTACTCCGCCGTATGTAAGACGGTGTATGTCAAAACCGCACAACACGCACCACGTGGGTAGGAATAGCGACAGGGTGCAAAACCGCTAAATGGTCAATGCATGGTTGTGCACCCCTGTCACTCTTCTCTGGTAGAGGATAAGTCTCTGCTGGGAGAAGGGTCCACCAGGCAGCTACCATAGCTTGACAAGATGAGCCACAGGCAGCAATGAAGGTGGTGCGTCTGTGGACCGGGTATCAAATCTCGGTTCCAGATGCATGGAATTTTTCTTTTTTTGCACTTTGTGCAATGTAAGTGTACACCCCCTCACCCTGGAGTTGATTATTTTAGTTAGGGGGGGTTCAGGAGGCGCAGCCCCCGTAACAGGGGGTGTGCTGCAAAACATAGAGAAATGCTGCTTGCAATATATCACGGTGTATTGACAGCACGGTATATTGCTGTGGTATTCTGTCTTGTGGCATTATGACCATGTGCCCTTGTTACTGTTGTCCCAGTGGCTATCTCGGTTGTCACTATCATCAAAGAGCGCAACTTCTATGATTGACAAACTGGGACTATAATGGAACCCTCTAAGTGAGAGCACAGTTTAAATTGCAGCTTGTTTAGATATTTTTTCTCTACTTCACTGTCACTTTCTGTCAGCGGCTGTCCCAACAATCATGCCGGATCCACGCTTCAAAGGCAACTTTCATTTAAGCCCCATGTTTAAATATTAATTTTAAGTCCATGAAACCCTACTGATCTCTTGGTCTGTGTAAAACATTGTTCTCTGAGCATAAAAATCACCATTTCTGTCATTGCTCTGCTGATAGCAGGTGGAACGTAAGAAAAAATTACTCACCTTAGTAATTATGTTTCTTCTAATGGAGTCTTGCTGTATTCTGACTATTGCAGTTAGCCCCAGCACTCAAACTGCCCCGGAGAGTAGATGGTTAATTTTCTATGCAGAGCATAGAACGTTAAGCTCAAGCTTGGTTCAAACCTCTGTCACTTAACTTTGAAGCACAACTGTCAGATTCTTATGAGCTAATACTAACTAACTACTATGTGGAAATTGTAAAATTTTTACTAGCCAAATGGCAACCAAATATTTTGGATCCCCAAAAGACTCAAGTCAAGAAATCCAAAATCAAAAACCAGGTAGTGAACAGCTTAAGACTGTTTAATAATATAACCCACTCCCCCTCTCTAAAAGGAGGGAGTACCCAAATGCACCTCTGGGGTGCAACACTGCATCTGACAGCCCACTTCCCAAAAACAGGTTCTGAGAGGGGAGGTAGGGAGGGAGGTCAGAATACAGCAAGACTCCATTAGAAGAAACATAATTACTAAGGTGAGTAATTTGTTCTTCAAACAACATGAAGTCTTGCTGTATTCTGACTATTGCAGACTACCAAGCAGTACCTCCATGGAGGAGGGAATCAAACCTACCTTGGGAATAGGCTCTGCAGTACTGCTGTACCAAACTGAGCATCACTCCTAGCCTAGATGTCCAGGGAGTAATGCTTGGTAAATGTATGGATTGTTTTTCAGGTGGCTGCTTTACAAATCACTAGCAAAGGAATATCCCTGGCCACAGCCAGGGAAGCAGCTGTACCTCTAGTCGAATGAGCCCTCAGACCTGAGGGAGGTATTTTGCCTAGCTTCTCATAGCAGAATTGAATACAAGAGACAATCCACCTGGCAATAGTTCTCTTAGTGGCAGGTTTACCCTTACACACATCCCCATAAGTGAGAAACAACTGAAGGGAGTCAAACCTGTGTGCCTTAGTAGGCTCAATGTAGTAACTAAGGGCTCTTTTAACATCCAAACTGGGTAAACTTCTTTCTTCTGAAGAAGAATGATCAGTGAAGAACACAGGGAGAGACATAGACTGGTTCAGATAAAAATCTGAAACCACTTTAGGAAAAAAACTCCTATTAGTTCTAAGGACCACCTTATCTCTATGGAATGAAATAAAATCAGGCTCCACTGACAGAGCTTGCAATTCACTGATATGCCTGGCAGAGGTAATAGGAACCAGGAACACAGTTTTCCAAGTCAACTACTTAAGCTCTGCTGAAGACAGAGGCTCAAAAGGGGGTTGCATAAGCTGAGCAATGCAAACATTAAAATCCCGAGCAGGGGTAGGATCCCTAAAGGGGGGATTGGTATGAAGCAATCCCTTGAAAAATTTACAGAATACAGGGTGAGATGACAGTGAGGAAGGCTTTCCCACTGACAGAAAAGCAGAAACAGCTGACAAATGTACTTTGAGAGTAGCTGGTCTGAGACCTAGGCCATTAAGATGGACCACATAATCCAGAACTGTAGACAATTCAGCAGTGCCTGGGGATATATGCTTCTTGGAACACCAAATGCTGAATCTTTTCCATTTGGAGTTGTAAGTTTTTCTGGTGGCAGGCTTTTGAGAGGCTTTGAGAATATCCAGAACCTCCTAGGACAGAAGCAAATCTGCATACTCTAACTCTTCAAGAGCCATGCCTTGAGATTGAGCGACCGAAGATTGGGGTACCAAATCCTCCCCTGAGAGGATGTTAACAGGTTATAATTCCTGGGAAGAGACAGGGGAAAATGGACTGCTAGGGACAGCAACAGGGGGTACCAAGGCTGCCTGGTCCAGTCTGGAGCAATCAGAATCACTTTGCAAGGTTGTGACCTTACCTTGACCAGAACCTTGAACAGTAGAGGAAAGGGAGGGAAGGCATATAGAAATTTCCCTTCCCAGTTCAAAATCAGAGCATTCAGAGGGACTGAGCCCAATACTGGGGGTCTGCAACAAAGCAGAGGAAGTTGGTGATTGTCTGGGGCTGCAAAGAGATCTATCTCTGGAGCGCCCCACCTTGAAAAAATCACTTTCAACACTAGAGGGTCCAGGGACCATTCGTGATGGCCCTGGGAGATCCTGCTCAATGCATCTGCTAGCACATTGTCCTTTCCTGGAAGGTGGACTGCCATCAGAGAGTTCTGCAGAGAATAGGCTAGGGACCACAATTTCATGGCTTCCATGCACAAGGCCATGGACCGAGTGCCTCCCTGCTTGTTGATGTACCACATGGGGGTGGTGTTGTCTGTCCTGACCTGAACCACCTTTTTCTGCACTGACTGAGAGAAAGTTTGCAGGGCCAGAAACACCACCCTGAGTTCCAAGAGATTGATATGAAGAAGGGATTCCTGAGGGGACCACAGTCCCTGGGCTGTGAGAGCCACCAGATGGGCTCCCCACCCCAATACAGAAGCATCCGTGGTTAGGACCACAGAGTGAGACTGAATGATGAATGGGACTCCTTGCCTGAGGTTGCCCTGATCCTGCCACCATTGGAGAGCCTGGATCAGAGTCTGGGTCACTGGAACTAGTTTGGTTAGAGCATCTTTCTTCTGAGACCAAAAGGCCCTCAGGTGAAGCTGAATGTCCCTCATCTGAAATCTGGCCCCTTGGACCACTGCTGTAGAAGCTGCCACGTGGCCCAGAAGTTGAAGGAAGTGCCTTTCTGGCCAAGAGACCAGAAGGTGGAATGAAGAAGCCAGCTCTACAATAGCCCTTGCCCTTTCCAGGGGAAGAAAAGCTCTTGCTTTGACTGTATCCAACTCTGCCCCTATGAAGGTGAGGAGCTGTACAGGCTCGAGAACTGACTTGGGAAGATTGAGAAGGAATCCTAGGGAAGTGAGCATTTGCTGAGTCACTTGAAGGTCTGACTTGACTTGGTCTGGGGACTGACCCACAATGAGCCAGTCGTCCAGGTATAGAAATATTTTTCCTTCTTAAAAAGGTCACTACTACTGCTAGGCATTTTGTGAATACTCTTGAAGCTGATGTCAGGCTGAAGGGCATAGCTTTGAACTGATAATGGCCTGAAGACAATTCGAACCTGAGGTATTTTCTGTCGGAGCACCTGATGGGAATGTGAAAAAGTAGGCATCTTTTAAGTCCAGGGAGGCTAGAGAGTCCCCTGGCCTTAGAGAGGGAAGGATTATTCCTAGAGTCACCATTTTGAATTTTGGTTTTAAAAGATGTTTGTTCAGGTATCTTAAGTCTAGGATGGGTCACCGCTCCCCTGTCTTTTTTTGAGGTAAGGAAGTACCTGGAGTACAGACCTTTGCCCCTGTGCAATGTAGGAACTCTCTCTACAGCCTTTAGAGCCAGTAGAAATGAAACCTCTGCCTCTAGGGCAATGGTTTCAGAGATGCTTGCAGGTGGAAAAGATCTGGCCCTCAGCTTTGGAAATTTCTTGAAGCTGAGAACCAGCCTCTGGCAGCCACCTCCAGGACCCACTTGTCTGAGGTAACAGACATCCAGTCCTGGTTGAAGTAAGCCAGCCTGCCTCCTACAGGAATGGGGGAGTCGACCTGGGCTGACACATCAGGGTTTCTGCTTGGTAGGAGCCTTAGGTTGAGGGATGGATGCAGCCCTTCTCATTCTCCTTCTGCCTCTTCCTCTGAAGAACCCCCTGAGGAAAGGGAGAAGAGGCCTGTTCTTGGTAGAAAGGCCTATGTAAAGGCCTGCCCCTGCCCCTAGCCGGCTGCCTTTGAGGAGTTGCCTGCCTTTCCTTGGCCTGTACACTCCTATAGGTGGTCCTATACTCATCCATCTTTTTTGTGTAATTCTCTGTCTGCTCCCCAAACAGAGAATTACCCAGCACAGGGAAATCCATGGCCTTAGCCTGGGTGTCCTGTGAGAGATTAGTACATCTGAGCCAAGCCATTCTCCGAAGAGCCACAGATGTAGCCATGACTCTAGAGAATACATCATTGGCATCCACAGCAGCATGGAACTGTACCTTAGATGCCTCAATCCCATCAGCAGCCACCCCCTCCAGCTCCAAGGCTAGCTGGGGGGAGGCCTGCTTAGCCAGTGCCAGTGCAGTGTCCCTCCTGGACTTCTGGTACCTGGCTACATAGGCCATATAATTAGCCTGCCTGAGTCCCAAGGCGGATGCCTTGTACTGTTTCTTTGCCATGGCATCCAGCTTCCTAGAATCTTTATCTTGGAGGTGTGAAGCCAAGGGTATATTAGCCTTATTACAGGCTGCAGCCTGCACAACCCCAACATGGCTGCATTGTCGATACAAGTACTCTGTACCAGAACCTGATAAGGTGTACCTTTTGTCCATCCTTCTGTTGACAGGAGGTACAGAATTTGGAGTTTTTAAAATCTTTTGTGTCTGGTTCCCAAAAGACTTATGAAGGGGAATAGACAGCCTCGTGGACTCTGGGATGTCCATCATCTCCACATAATCAGGTTCCTCTTGTTCCTCTACAGCTTCTTCCTCAGGGAACTGGATGGTTTCTGCCACTTTCCTGTAAAACATGTAGTGGGAAGGGGACTCAGAAAATCTAGGAGGGGAAACACCAGAAGGCCTGTCTGGGGAGATGTCCAGTTCAATGGGCTCAACCAGACCTCCCACACCATCGTCATCATCATCATCATCATAATCTTCAACCCTCTCCAAATCCAGTTCATAGAAATCTTCAGGGGCATAATCATGAACCGGAGGAACCGACCGAACCAAACACCTGCCATAAGGCGCCGGATCAGACGGAACTGGACGAAGCAATTCTACAATCCTTATCGTATTGGCAATTTCTTCGGTGGTCGGAAAATGGGTTTCTGGAACCGAACCGGTCAATTTTTCTTTTCTTTTTCTTTTTGTAGGAACTGATCCCTCAGGATTGGCTCTCCTCTTGCCCGAAGAAGTATCACCCTAGTCAGAGGGCACTCCCTCAGGTTCGGTCGGCACCAAACTGGGCTGGTCATCCGGGTCAGCTGACTTCACGGACTCCTTATCCCTGAGACTACCTAATCTTTTTTCCCAGGGTAGACTTAGGGAAATTTTTTACAGATTTGGCAATCTGAATCGAGGTGGTCAAACCCCAGACAATAATGGCATGGGGATCAGCCTTAGCAAAGGCCTCCCCACACACATACTGCAGTGTTGAAACCCAGTGGGCCCAGTTTTTCTTTTGGGTTTCTCAGACATAGCCATCCTAACCTCAAACTTACCCTTTTTATGGCAAACAACCAGGCAAGACACCCTTATCAGTTTCTAACCGTGTCATGGGTATTGGAAAAAACCACAAGAAAATGCAGTTTTTTTTAAAACCGATAAGGACCAGTAACCACACTCTAAATTTAAAAACAAAGACAGAATATATAAATCACTAAATGGCCAGTTCAGTCGAACCGGTCGAAAAATCAGTTTTACAATTTCCACAAGTTTACTATGTCTAGTTCACTACCTAGTACTTATTGTACCACAGACAGAGATCTGAACCCGAAACTTGCGAAGAATAATCGGTAAAACCGAGGACTTTAACTGACTTACGAACCGTAAGCAAAGGAGAAATCTCCGGAGCGGCCGTTCAGTTAGGCGAAGTAAAGAATCTGACAGTTGTGCTTCAAAGTGCAGCAGACAGAGGTTTGAACCGAGCTCGAGCTCAACATTCTATGCTTCTGCATAGAAAATTAACCATCTACTCTCCTGGGCAGTTTGAGTGCTGGGGCTAACTGCAATAGTCAGAATACAGCAAGACTTCATGTTGTTTGAAAGAAATCACAGCCTTCACAATTTCAAGTGTGTGCAAGGAAGGGCTACAAAAAAAGTGAGAAACATCTGTTTTTTTCAAGTAAGCTAACTATTTCTAATCACATAACATAAAAAATGAATGCCAGTTTTGAGCTGGAGCTTTATGAGTTAGTGAGCTCATATGAACAGGACAGGGAGCCTTTTTAATGACCCTGCACTTGTCGCTCATTCAATACCTACACAGAATGATCACCACTAACCAGCCCAGCCTAATGTGAGTGAATCTGTGTGTGATGCTGCCCAGCGGAATGTTAATGATAGCATAGAAGATAACCTGCCTAATGGAAATGAACCCAGAGAAACTACAGTGCCTGCTGTAAGTGCACCACATCGCAGTACCCTGCTTGCTATAACGGAACCTATTCTAAATACTATGCATGCTGTCAATGACTCAGATGAAACTCCCCCTGCATGCTGCCAGTGAAGTGTTACAAACTGCACGGAGTGATTTACATGAACCTCAGCTGTCCACAGTAACCTAGTACAACGTGATGAGTTGCAACCACACAGAGAACCTAAATGACACTGATACAGAAACTGGATTTCTTTTTGTCTAAAAACAGCAATGCTAACACTGACAGAAAAAACATATATGATATAAAAGTTCTTAAAGCATTTACGTCTAAGAAGTTCAGTGATAAACTGGGACCTATATGAAATGCCTGCAGTTGAGCTGCATAAATGTGTCTCGCTACTTTATGGACATTCAAAAAAATAAATGGCCAGGAATATGAACCAGTGACCTTGTGATGCATGTTTCAGTCGATTGAAAGGCATCTCAAAATGAACTCATATATTTTCTTTATATCAACTTATCCTGCATTAGAGCAAACAAGAAATGTTCTACAAGCTAAAATCAGACACCTAAAGATTCATTGGAAAGGGTGCAGCACAAACTCAGCTAATGAGCTTTTTGGTGATTAAACGGATGAATTGTACAGCAAAAAAAACTATCCAGGACAAGCACGTCTACAGCCCTGCTTAACACCATGTGGCTTATCAGTAGTCTGTACTTTGGATTTAGAGGACGTCAAGAAATGAGGGATCTACACTGGGGTGACATAACTTTAAAAGAGATAAAATGATAATACTATCTGGTTGGCTGGCCGGCCTGGTGGTGCTAAGAGTTGAAGCGCTGGATGCCACACCTTGCGCTACGCTGGTGACCCGAGCTTGGGAGTGATCCTTGGTCATCAGGAGTCGGCTGGGGGGGATGGAGCGGGATCAAGCAACCAAACCTTGTCACCCCCACAGTACAACTGCCCCCACGTGGAGGCCTGAGTTTACCGCAGGTGGGTGGCGGCACGAATAGGGTGGGTGCTGTGGAAACATGGCGTGCACATGCCTCCACATGTCTATGCATGGCCATGGCATGGGTGGGGAGAAAACAGAGCTGACGGGCTCCATGATGTCCTGGTGGTGTTCCCGATGATGGGGACACCAGCTGGGGACAGAGGGGTGGAGCCCTACCTGCCAGCTCCCTGAAAATTGGGGGCAAAATATCTGGATAAAAAAAAACAAAACAATACTATCTGGAATACAGCACTGAAAGATCAACTAAGACTCACATGGGTGTTAACCACAAAGATCAATGCAAAACTCATCCAAACGTCTGCGAAACACCAGGGAAGTGAGAGAGGTTCCCTGTCACAACGTACAACACCTTTAAATCAAAATGCCCACCTAAAACATTAAATAAGGATAATCCCTTTTACTTAGCTGTAAATGCCCAGATGCCGTCATTGTCAGGCAGGCCATGTTGCTATAAAAACAACCCATAGGAATAAATAGTCAACAATAGTGAAATCTATGATTACCTCTGGAAACATCCATACAACAAGAAACTGAGCAACCATAGTGCTTGAAAGAACATGGTACAAATGTTGAATGATTCTGGCATCCAGCTCACAGAAACCATACAGATAACTGGCCATAAAAATGTAAAAAGTATTAATGATTACAACTGATTGAATGAAAAACAGCAGAAAAATAAATCTCATATCATAGCAGGAGTTAAACCATTTGTACCTGCAGTCCCTCCTGAATAGCCAACAGCCTTATCGAGACCACTGCTTGGACTTTTTTTTATTTATTTAGTTTTTGTTGACTGGGTAAGTGCACTAGACAAATTCTGCCTATTTTCAGGCACGACCTGGGGATACAGATGAATGCCAACTGACCTTGAATCAGATTAAGCTGTAATTCACATAATTCACAAGTGAAAACAACATTTGAAGGGATCTTTTATCAGCCAGCATTTCAGGCAAAAAAAAGAATCACCATCAAAACTGGAAATGTTAAGTACATTTTTCTGGCCACCCCTCTAAACATTATTTAAAGTTGTTACATACATGTATGTGGCGTACTCAATGCACCCGAAAAGTACATGATTACAATGTATACAACACAACCAAATATCTTTCAACACAACAAGCAGAAGAAATACTAATGTATCCGGTCATTACCTATACATACTTCAAACTGCCTGGTGCCCATTCACCACAAATGTCACACACACCATCAGAAACACCAGAAAGCACTTCTACAACCATACCATACACTGAAGAAAGAGACGACATGCCACATACCTACATACATAACACGACGACGACAAATAACTCATGTTACCAACACACCAAAATTTCCAGACACGATGATCAAGAATACCCTTCTGAGTATAAGACCCCAATGAGAACTATAATCACAATATACTTCGTCAGATCTGCCAGACACAGTGGGAGAAATCGGAATATCAGCTCACACAAAATAGTGCATACCCTGTTCCACCACCTCCGCTGACCTACATTCTTGTCATGTAATAAAAAGTCAGCCATGATTATGTATAGTGAGAGACAAGGCCCGACTCCTTACTCAGATCCACCAATTGGATCGGGAGGGGTGGGGAGATGTTGCAGGATTCATTGTTCATTGGTAGATGTGTATGTGTGTGGGGGGGTGCCCCCACCTCCTGATCCTGCCGAGGATGGGAGATCAGAGTGTGTGTGTGTGTGGTGTGGGGGAGGAGGATGTACCTTGTATTTTATAAATGACACAGCCGATTGCTGGAAACATGAACACGGCTGAATAACTGCCAGTCTACCAGATGTAATAAAAAGCTTACTGAGAATAAAAAAAGGATGTTATTAACACATTCCTTTATTACTTTTTCCATCTAAACTAAATTTTAACAGGTATTACCAACATACCCAGTCATCTGACCAGCATGGGAAAGAAAAAATATACAAATACCAATGTATCCGCAGAAATGTTTAAAGTCAGGATTATATCAGCACCTCTTTAGGAACATTAATAACAATTTTGTTGGACTACTTGTTAGTCATACAAATCTAATATTGCATGAAAGCTTTGCTTTTTGAATAAATTATAAAAATTACTTCAAGAAACACTATAAAAGGGATGATGTCACTGTGAATTGTTTTAAGTAAAGTTAGTTAACTAATGTTAGGCACTATTTTTTCTTACATAAAGACATAGAAATTGATGGCAGATAAGGATTGCTTGGCCCACCTAGTCTGCCCATTTCACCTACCTACAGTAACACCGCAGACCTTGCTTGATCTCTGGCTCTCCCCCCTTTCCTTACCCCTAAGGTTCCCTTATGCCTATCCCAGGCCTTCTTGAATCCCATTACAGTTTTTGCCCCCACCACCTCTGATGGGAGGCTGTTCCAGGCATCCACCACTCTTTTTGTGAAGAGGTACTTCCTTACATCTCCCCTGAGCCTACCCCCCAACCTCATAGTATGACCCCGTGTTCTTGAGCATCTTTTTCTTTGAAAAAGGCTTCCCTCTTGAATCTTGTTTATACCTGTGAGGTATTTGAAAGTCTATCATATCCCCCCCTTTCTCTTCTTTCCTCCAGGGTGTACATACTGAGGTCCTTCGGTCTCTCCTCATATGACTTTTGATGCATAACTTGGACCATTTTAGTTGCCCTCCTCTGGATGGCCTCTACTCTGTCTATGTCCTTCCAGAGATGTGGTCTCCAAAACTGGACACAGTACTCTAGGTGCGGTCTCAACAATGATTTAATTATACAGCAGTATCAGCACTTGCTTCTTCCTGCTGGCAGTGCCCCTCCCTATGCACCCTAGCATCCCACTGGCTTTGCCCACTACCTTGCCACACTGTTTGGCCACCTTTAAGTCATCAGATATGATTACCCCCAGGTCTCTTTCTAGTTTGGTGGTTGTCAGTACCACTCCTCCCATTATGTACTCCGCCCCGGGTTCCTGCATCCCAAGTGCATGATGTTGCACTTATTCACATTGAAACTTAGTTGCCACACTTTTGAACACTCCTCAAGCTTCCTTAGATGCCTATTCATTTTTTCCAGCCCCCTGGAGTGTCAACCCTATAGCAGATCTTAGTGTCATCTGCAAAAAGGCACACCTTCCCTTCTAGCCTCTCCACAATATCACTAATAAAGACATTAAAGAGGACCGGTCTTTGTACTGATCCTTGAGGCACTCTGCTGGTCACCCTTTCTTCCATGGAGAGAACTCTGTTTATCACCACCCTCTGTCACCTATCCCCCAACCAATTTCTTACTCAGTTTACCACCTTTGGATCTATTCCCAGGCTGCCCAGCTTGTTCATGAGTTTCCTATGTGGAACGGTGTCGAAAGCCTTATTGAAATCTAGGTAGGCCACATCCACCGCTCCACCCTGATCTAATTCCTGGTCACTCAGTCAAAGAAATCTATCAGATTTGTTTGACATGACCTCTCCCCAGTGAATCCATGTTGCCTCGGATCTTGCAAGTCACTGGATTCAAGATATTCCTTTATCCTTTCCTTCAGTAGTGATGCCATTAATTTCCCCATCACTGAAGTCAGGCTGACGGGCCTATAATTTCCTGCCTCCTCCCTGCTCCCACCTTTGTGAAACAGTACCACATCTGCCTTCTTCCAGTCCTCCGTGACCATTTCTGTCTCCAGTGAATGGTTAAATAGGACTGTCAGAGGTGCAACTAACTCATCTCTGAGTTACCTCAATATCCTTGGGTGTATCCCATTAGGCCCCACTGCCTTGTCCACTTTCAGATTTGGGAATGCCTTCAGGACTCTGGACTAGTGTCTATCTCTCTTCCCTAGAAGTCCCTATCACTTATCTGTGGCCACTTTTCTTCCCTTTTCTCTATGAACACACAACAAATATATCTTCCTGATATACTATTTGTGTCTACAAGTTTAATAACATGCAAAACATCAGGGGCCAGATATTCAAAACTTTGCCTTTTGGGCAAAGTGATAGCATCCTCGTTTGCCCGGGGTTTGCATCTGAGTGCAATATTCAAAGGGGCCAAGTGTGCATGCTAAAAAGATTAGCATGCACACTGACAAATAATGTATGTGGTGGGCAAAGGAAGGGGTGGGGACATGAATTCGGGTGCAGTGTTATATTCAGTGCATTTGCATTGCGCAGCAGGGTTAGCACAGGCCACCTTGTGTAGTTCAAGTACCACCAAGAAAAAGCCCAATTTGTTCCGGCAACCCTAGTGTCTGTCAGAGTCACTGCAGCCAACAGCCAAGTTGGCATTTGGGGGAGCACACCTGCTCCCTGGTGCACAGTAGCACCATCCATTCTCCGATCGTCATCCCTGTCATGAATAACACTGTCCCTGGTGCCCAGTTGTCCCTCCTGCCCTCCGATCCCTGGCTCTATTAAAATAAAAGTCTTCCCTGGTGTCCAGTGGTCCCCCCTCCAATCCCCAGCCCTGTTACAATAAATGTATTTCCTGGTGTCCAGTGGTCTCCCCACCCTCCAATCCCAGACCCCAATATAATAAAGGTATAACCTGGCGTTCAGTGATCACCCTGGCCCATTACAATAAATGGTGTCCAGTGGTCCCTTCCACCCTCTGATCCCCATCCCCATAGGTTTCCAGATAGTCCCTGGTGTCTAGTGTTGTCCCCCTCCTTTCTGAAAGCTTGCCGTAGTTTTGTAAAGGATGTCCCTGGCATCTTGTGGCACCCTCTGCCCTACCCACACCAGGTATACCACCCTGCCACCCCTCTTAGTGGAATCACCAGTCCCACGGAGAGCCCTTATGGTGACTGGCACATACTTCCTCTCACCACCTTGGCCGACCGCTATATGCAATAACAGGGAGCACGTGTCCTGTGTACTATAAATGGAGCATGCATACTGTAGACAGTACTGTAGACATACTAAAGACAGTACTCATGCTCCCTGTACAATACACATGATGCACACTCCCTGTAATTGCATACAGAGGCCGGTCTAGATGGTGAGAGGAGGGCTGTGCCAGTCACCATATGGTCTATCTGTGACACTGGTGATTCCGGTAAGGGGAAGTGGCAGGATGGTTTACCCAATGTAGGTGGTGCAGGATGATGCTAGATGCCAGGGACATCCTTTATGAAGCTGCAGTGATCTTTTGGAGGGTGGGGGGGTGCCCCTAGATACCATGGACTATCTGGAAACCAATGGGGATGGGGATTGGAGGGTGGGAGGTACCACTGGACAGCAGGGAATACGTTTATTGTAATGGGTCCAGGGATTAGAGTGAAGGGGGGACCACTGGACACCAGGGAATATATTACTTGTATGGAGACCAGGGATCAGAGGGTGGGGGAGACCAGTGGACACCAGGGAATAATTTTATTGTAATGGGGTCAGGGATCTGAGGATGGGGGGACCACTGGACACCAGGGAATAATTTTATTGTAATGGGGTCAGGGATCAGAGGATGGGGGGACCACTGGACACTAGGAAATACATTACTTGTACTGGGCCAGGGATCAGAGGGCAAGGGGACCACTGGACACCAGGGGAAATATTACTTTTAATAGGAACTGGTGATCAGGATGGGTGGGTCCGGCCACAGGAGGGGTGCAAATCTGCTGCTGCTTCCCATGCAAATGAAACCATAAGGGGCATGCATATGGTCCCTTAGCTCCTTGTATTCCCAAATTACTCATTTGCATGGTGCTGGCTGAATATCATGCTGGGTATGCCCAGCGCTATTGGGTTTGGGAGTGCTGTTTTCTGCACTTCCAGGATCCATGTCGGGGCAGCCCTACTCGGCTTAGTGCTGTGCTGACATGTCCTTATAGTCAGTCAAATCGTGCTGATGTGCTGTCTGACTGAATATAACATCCTCAGACTGTGGGCAATGTGCAAGCACAGTTCAAACCTTTGCACGCTGCTTTGCCCCTTTTCCAATATCGGGCTCCAGATGATGCCTGAACAGCTATGAATTTTATTTTCTTAACATGAGGAGTTGCAAATGTCATACTATCCTCAGTTATTGTTGTCCATAGAAAAGGATGAATAGTCTGTAACCCCCCCTCAGGTGGGGGCTTACCTGGAGTCCCCAAACT
Organism: Neoceratodus forsteri; assembly: GCA_016271365.2. Taxonomy (NCBI): domain Eukaryota; kingdom Metazoa; phylum Chordata; order Ceratodontiformes; family Ceratodontidae; genus Neoceratodus; species Neoceratodus forsteri. The sequence continues at coordinate 290,839,575 of CM057453.1, read as the reverse complement.
CTGCCAACCATCTCTTCCTGCTTGCTCTGGCCCTAGGGCTGCCATTTTAAGGGGATTGGAGGAGCCACAGGATGATCACCGCACGATCACATGGGCAATGTGCACACATTCAAACAGCTGTCTGCTTGAATGGGTAAGCTAATTTTGCCGCTCAAAGGTATTGGTGCGAGGAGTGCCCATAACTTTGCAGCTCGAATGTTTTGGTGCTAGGAGCACCCACCTGCCACAGATGTTACAGCTACATTGGTGGCCAATGCTACAGGCCTCCTCTAGTGTGCTGCAGCTCCAGGGACTTAGTGGGCATCAGGGGGCCTTGGAGGCACTAGGAGGGGGAGAGGGGGGGAGAGAGAGAGAGAGAGAGAGAGAAGACATGGCTATTTGGTATGTTCAACCTTTGAGAAAATAAGTGAGACTGCCAGCCACATGGAGACTGCCTGTGTGTGTGAGTGAGTGTGTGTGTGTGTGTGTGTGTGTGTGTGTGGGGGAGGGGGGCTCAACTGGGAGCACAACAGCCCAGTTAACACCACACCACCACTGGACTGTTAGGCACAGATGTGTCTACCACACCCAAGGACCAGCACACACTAAAGGGCAAAAGAAACAACAAAATAAACTTAAAAAACTTTGTAGCACAGGGCTCCATTCAAGTATGGGGGCAGCCATCTTGATGACACTTGACCCTGCCAATTGCCCAATCAGTGGGCAAGAAGCCCAGAAGGCAAAGCAATGGATTGTGGGAGGATGATACAATAGGACCCTCCCAAATGTACTGCTAGGCTTTTTGAGCCAACCAAAGGGCAGGACAGGTCAGAAGGACTGATGGACAGCCCTGTATGCCCAGTTAGAGACTGTGTAGAAGAAAAGAGGGGTTGAGCCCTTCAGAAGAGGGGTCAGTTTGGTTCAGACACCAAGCAGTGCAGATCTGCAGCACTGCTAGGGAGCTGGGGCCTACCCAGGCTTGCTATATGTAGTTCCACCCCAGAGCCCACTCCTCAGAAGCTCTGTGAGCACTCTCCTGGGCTCAAACATTTAGAGTGCAGCTGAGATTGTGCCAGAAGGGCACTGACTGAAAGAGAAGTTGCAGTATTGTGCCTGAAGGGCACTGACCCAGACAGAAGCTGAGTGTGTCCCAGAAAGGCACAGTAGTGAGAGAAGAGATAGTGCCAGAAGGGCACCACTGGTGACAGAGAGCGAAAGGCCTCTCCAGGTCAAAAATCCTATGAGTCCTCTCCAGGGCTCATCCAGAAAATTCATTGTGAAACTATTTCCAGATAGCAGGTAGAGTTGATGAGATTTTATTTATACATTTATTTATTTCAAACATTTTACCAGGGAAGTCATATTGAGCTGTTATCAGCTCATTTCTAGATGCGTCCTGGGGAAGGGGGAAGATAACTGGTCCAAAGTACTACGTCCAAAAATAATGCAATAATATGGAAATAAGTATAACAAAATATACAAATTACAAGAAAATGCTGTAAGAATAAAACAGTCATTCACTTAATTAACACAGAGTAAAATTCAAAAACAGACAAAAGAACGCTAAACAGTGAGCTAAAAAACAATAATGAGGGGCATGGAGCGGTGACTGGACCTGTGGAGAGGGGCTATGCTAGTGTCAGTGTAGTGCAGGAGGCAGGGGACAGAAATCCTCCCCAAAATCATTAACAACTGCAACAGTAAATAGAAAAGCCATGGAGGAGAGTTTTCAGAGCTAGAAGGGGAGGAGCAAAGTGAGTGGAAGGGGAAGAGAGAGACCCATATTTTAGGGAAGCAGAACAAGAAGGCAGCTTGGCTAGCAGTAGACTTCATTTGGGGGACAGCAAGTGAGCGAAAGCGAGTGTTATGAAGGGAGTAAGAGGTGGAAGGGAGTATGGCTAGAAGAGTAGTGAGATATGAGGGGAGAGAGCCAAATCAAAATTTGGAGAAAGGCGATACAGTGGGAAAGGATTCTGGCATCAAGAGAGGGAAGTATACAAAGAACAGTGCTGAGTACACAGGGGTTTCTCAAGGACAAATTGACAACAGGAATAAAAGAGGGGGTTCAGTCTAGCTAAAGTGGATTTTGGAGCAGCACTCTAAACAAAATGTCCATGTTAAAAATTGGGGAGAATAATCTTTGTGAGAATTTCTCTTTGAGCAGTAAGTGGTATGCTTCTCTTATTCCTGTGTAGTTCTTCAAGTCTGGGGATGGAGCTTCTTGTGGATAGCATCCACATGAAAAGAAAATTAAGGTGGCAATCCAGCCAGACCCCAAGGTACTTGAAGGAGGAGACATTTTCAATAGATGCACCATCAGGGTGTGAAAGGAAAGAAGGAAAGGGGAGACTCTAGAAAGCCTCTGCCTGGTGCCAAAAGTCATAGAAACAGTTTTCTTAGCTCTGAGGGATAACTGATTTTCTCAGAACCAATGCAGGATTTTGTTAAAATCCAGTTGGAGCTGGTTCATGAGATCAGAGGCAGAGTAACTAGAGGAAAAGAGAACTGTATTATCTGTGTACAAATGAATAGACACAGAGGAGTAGGAAGTGGGGAGGTCATTTTAGAAAAATGTAGAAAAGAACTGGGCCAAGGACAACCCCTTAAGGGATATCTGAGCTGACTTGGAGTGGGTGGGTGGGTGGGATTCTCCAATACGGACAGCTTGTGGCCTGCCCTCAAGGCAGGAGGAGAACCACTCAACTGAGGACTTAGAGAGTCCAGCTACCTTAAATCTGTCCAGGAGAATAGGGTATCGAAAGCATTGGCTAAGTCAACAAAGATGGTGGAGGTGACAAGGCCCTGATCCATGCCAGACAGGATAGTGTCAGGGAGCTGGGGGAGAGAGGTAAAAAGGGTAGGGGAGGTGGGCAGAGAGCGACAGTGAAAAGGCAGAGATACTGAATGAATACTTTTGCTCAGTATTCACAAAAGAAGAAGGGGGGGGGTAATTAAACCAAACAATAGAAGCAGTCTGGGCGGGGGAGTCAATAGCAGTCCATTCACAGAAGAAAGGGTCCTGAAAGAACTCTTAAAACTCAAGGTGGATGAAGCAATGGGACCTGATGGGATTCACCCCAGAATTCTAAAAGAACTAAGGGGAGATCTAGTGACACAACTGACTACCATTTTTAACAAATCATGGGAGGATGGTGTGGTACCTGAGGACTGGAGGAAGGTGGATGTGATCCCACTTCACAAGAGTGAGAGCAAGGCAGAGGCAGGAAACTACAGGCCTGTTAGTTTGACCTCAGTGGTAGGGAAAATGATGGAATCACTTCTGAAGGAAAGAACTGTCGAGTACCTAGAGGCCAGCAGGGCACAGGCCCCAAAGCAGTATGGATTCACAGCAGGAAGGTCATGTCAAATGAATCCAATAGATTTCTTTGACTGGTGACCAAAGTAGTAGACCAGGAAGGGGCTGTAGATATGGCCTACTTAGACTTTATCAAGGCATTTGACACAGTACCACACAAAAGATTAATAAACAAGTTAGCCAGCCTGGGAGTATGTTCCAGGGTGGTAGCCTGGGTAACAAACTGGCTGAACAACAGGATGCAGAGGGTAATAGCAAACGGAGCACACTCTGGAGAAAGGGGAGTTACTAGTGGGGTACCACAGGGTTCAGTACTGGGACCAGTACTATTTAATGTCTTTATAGGTGACATTGCAGATGGTCTGGAAAGAAAAGTATGCCTCTTTGCAGATGACACAAAGATCTGCAACATGATTGATACACAAGCAGGGGTGGAAAGGATGAAAAGGGACTTGGCGAGATTGGAGCAATGGTCAAGAGTATGGCAACTTAGTTTCAATGCAAAGAAGTGCAAAGTAATGCACCTGGGAAACAAAAACCCGGAGAAGAGTACACAATGGGGGGGTACTAACAACAACAAAAATGGAAAGGGTCCTGGGGGTACTCGTAGTAGATGACCTTAAGGTAGGCAAGCAATGTGAGAAGGCAGTAAGGAGGGCTGGGGGGATTCTGGGGTGCGTAGGGAGAGGCATCACCAGTAGAAAGAAGGACGTTGTTATCCCTCTGTACAGACAGTTGGTGAGACCCCATCTGGAGTACTGTGTGCAGTTCTGGAGACCCCATCTCTGCAAGGACATAGACAGGATGGAGGCAGTCCGGAGGAGGACAACCAAAATGGTGAAGGGTCTGCACCAGAAGCCATATGAAGAAAGGCTAAAAGAGCTTAATGCTGTATGTATGTTGAGGAAAGGAGGGAGAGGGGGGACATGATAGAAACCTTCAAGTACCTGAAGAGAATAAATAAAGTCCTAGAGGGTAGCATATTTCAAAAAAAGATATGCACAAGGACAAGAAGAAGAAGAATCAGCATTTATGTAGTGCTTTTCATACATCCAAAGCGCTTTACAAGCAATGCTAGACTGGTAATGAAGTGACTGAATGTGTGGTGGCGGCCATATTGCACATCATCACCCACACACAGCCTGGATAATTGCATGAACCGGTTTATGGGAAGGGGAGTGTTGGCCAGGACACCAGGAATGTTCCCTACTCTTTGCAAAGAGTGCCCTGGGTTCTTTTACTTCCACCTGGACACCTACCAGGACAACACCAGGATGGGCAGAAGGGACCTTGGTTTAACGCATCTCATCCGGAGGACGGCACACCCCAGCAGTACAGCACCCCCCAATACTGCACTCGGATGCCAGCGATTTTTAGGTGCAAGTCCAATCCCGCTGTGGGGAGAGAACCCATGACCTTCTGGTCCAGAGGCAGATGTGCTACCAACTGAGCCACGCTGACAAGGAGGCACAATTTGACGATAGAGGGAGGATGGCTCATGGGCAACGTGAGGAGATATTTTTTTTCATAGAGAAGGTGTGGATGCATGTAACAGCCTTCCTGAGGCGGTTGTGGGGTCAAAGACAGTATGGGAATTTAAGAATGCATGGGACTGACATAAGACAATTATAGTTGGGGGTAGGAGGGGGTAAGGAGGAAGTAGGCTGCTGGTGGACTAGGATCTGCAGCTTATCCAGAAGGTAGGGAAATGAGCAGACTAGGTGGGCTAAGTGGTCCTTATCTGCCATCAAAGTCTATGTTTCTATGTGAAGGTGGAGTGGGATTTTCTGAAGCCACAATAGAAAGGAGGGAAAAAGGAGGCCGAGTCAAGAAAAGGGGAGAATTGGGAAAGAACAGGGTGTTCCTGGAGTTTAACCAACGTAGGGAGGAGAGAGAGACAGGGCGGAAGTTACTAGGGGAGGAGAAGTCACGGTCACCCCCTTTAGGAATGGGGATAACAGCAGTCAACTTCCAAGAGTTAGGGATACTGGATAAGGAGAAATAGAGGTTGATGAGGTAGGTGACAGGGAGGGCAATGGCATGAGCAGATAGATACAGGAGTCCAGGGTCAAGACCATCAGGGCTTCCACCCTTGTGTAGGTTTAGAGTCAAGAGGGCCTTAAAAGAAGCAGCAGGGATTGTAGGTGAAAATGAAAAAAGGGAGGAGGTGGCTGGCCCGCTGTTGCAGTAGTAGCACTACTGCCTGCGGTGTTGATGACTCATGTTCGGTAGCGAGCATGGTGCGTCAAGAGTATCTGCCAGGAGGAGGTTGGATGTGCATCCCACGGACAAATCTCCACTTCTGTTGGGGGGGGGGGTTGTGGTTTCCTGGTGCACTAGTGACACCCAGTGCAAGCTGGGTGTACAGCAGCTGGGAATGCCTGGCATTGTGGAAACTACAGTGGATGTCCATGGAGTGGGTGCGGAAGCATGCCTGGTCTGTGCTGATGTCATTGCACATCTGTGTCTCTGGGGTAACCAAGCAGAAAAACCCTGGTTATGGTGCTCTGTGATGACCCTGGATCACCTCCTGAATGACTCCCCAGGCATAAGCGTCAGCTGGGGCTTCTGGTTGATCTTGGTCCCTCACCACCCCAGAGAGCCCCACTATAGGGGGCAAGCTACTGGCCACCCAGTCTGGGCAGCCTAGTGGGGAATACCAGGATGGCATGTCCAGGAGCCCATAGGGGAGGTACATCCCCCTCACCTGTAGATTGGGTGAAAAAATAGAGTTAAAAAAAGGGAGGGGGCAGTAGGACAGGTAGAGGAGGAGGGTGCAAAGGAAGAGGTGAGAGAGGGAGAGGGAGAGGAGGAGGAGGAGGAAGAAAGAAGGTATTGGGCACAGGAGGTGAAAAAGTAATTTAAAGATAAGGCAACTGCAGCAGATTCAGAGATAGGAGTACCACCCATCTTTTGAACAGGGAGAGGGTACTGGTTGGAGGAGAGAACAGGGCATGAATTACCTTCCACAACTTAGAGAGGTGATTAAGGTTGTTCTATAGTGCAGATGCGTAGTGTACAGACTTTGCAAACCTAGTAGTTTTAGCACAGGCATTATGAAGGGTCTGGTAATTTGTAAGGTCAAAAGTGAAGCCAGAGGACTTATAGGTTTCCTAGGCAAGATCACAAGTATGGTAACAAGCCAGCAACTTGACTGAGACCCATGGGGGTGAGATTCTTGGACCCTGGTTCATCTAAGTGTAGTGTGACAATCCCAGATGGATATGAATCTGTTGGTGAAGAATTGAAGGGCATTGTCAATGCTGCCAGCTGTAGAAATAGGGGACTAGTCAGTGGCTATCAGGTCAACATGAAGGCAGAACAAGTCCAATGGTTGGAAAGACTGGATCTGAATGAATTTTGGGGGTTTGAGACAATGAATTTTACACACACAGTAGACCATATGGTGATCACTGAAGGCATCAGGGAGGGTATTAGCATCCACAGTACAGTGGGGATAGGAGGAGAGGATCCAGTCCAAGAAGGAGTAATTTAGAGATCTGAAATTATAGTAAGTGGGGACAGAGATGAGTTAGATTAAAAAGAGGGACTTCACATTAAGACAATATTTATGAAGAGAAGGGGAGGGGAGAGCCAATTTAAATTGAAATCATCTACTATGAGTATCTCTCCAAAGGAGGCCTAGGAGGAGATGGTGGTGCGTAACTCAATTACTGAAGGTGGGAACATGTCAGGGCAGCAGTAAACACTGGCAGTAAACATGGGAGCAGAGAAGGGGAAGGCAAGTTTGATAAAGAGCACCTCATAGTCAGAGTGCATATAAATGGAGAGCACATGCTCAAAATGGACGTTTGAGGAGTGGTATGTGGCTATCTCACTACCCTTGTTAGCCCAGTCCTGTTGAATAATGGTGGAACCAGCAATTGCAACAGATGGCTTAGGGATGCTGGGGAGAGCCAGGATTCTGAGATCACAACACATCAGGTTTGAGGTTACTCAGGAGTGGCCGCGGTAGGTTAATCTTAGGGAGAAGGCTGCAGATGCTGACATGGGCCACTCTCAGACCTTTGGGGAGAGGGGATGAAAGGGAAGGCCCAGGGTTAAGCTTAATATTTCCAGCAATTAAAAGTAGCAAAGAGATGAGGAGCTTAAGAGAACCTATGAGAAACGTATGGGAAGAGGAAGAATGGATGGAGTGGAATGGATAAGCTAGAAAGGTAGGAGGGACTTGAGGATTTTGAGATGAAGGCAAATTGATAAGAGGAGGCTGCAAGCAAGATGCCAGGGAGAGTAAAGTAAAGCAGGGAGACTGGAGGATGGGAGTGTGAGAAAGGGCAAAGACAGGAGGGTGGTGGATAAAGAGAGGTGAGGATAGATGAAAGGGGGGAGGGAGGTGAAGGAAAACAAAAAGGGGATGAGAGAAAGTGTTAGGAGCATCTTAGTGGAAGGGTAACAAAGCAAAACACACCCTGAAATTTAACACAGTAAGTCTTGGGGTATAAATTACACTCAAATGGAGTGAAAGCTGAGTAAGGTGAAATACGGTCTTACCTAGAAGTGGGAGACTAAAATTAAAATTAATTTCTAGGAGGCTGGAAATAAAATGGAAAATTAGGAGGGAATTAGCTCTGGTGTGAAGGAAACTGTTAAAAACAAACAGGGAATGTTAGGCTTCACACAGATATGGAGGAGGCTAGGATTTAAAAATCAGAAGGTGGAATATTTAAGGTAAGTCTCAATAGGAGGAAGCTAGTAGAAAACAAAAGTAGAAATAAGGCCTCAACTAGAAAATAAATTAATTAGAATTTAGAAGGAACTAATTGGCTTCACAATTGTATTATGGAAATTAAATAAAGACAAACAGAAAATTGGGGCACAATCAGATAGGAAAAAGGCAGGATATTTAAAATTTAGAGGAAGGGGAAGAATGGACCTCTCCTGATGGGGAAAGGCTATGATTAAGCAAAAGGAGAGGATATATACTAATACAGATAGAAGCTACAATAACAGCCCTTAACAACAAATTACACGAGAAAAATTACAGCAGCAAAATAAATATGACAGTATGAGTAAATAAATATAGACAGTAAGTAGGAAAGCCATATTTAAACTAATAACAAAGAACATTTCAACAAATAAGTTGTTTAAATTCAATCATAGGATAAATCAATTGAAGTAATACAGCCAAGTACAACAGTAGTACAGCAACAACAGCTAAAAGTCTAGAAGCACAACAGTGAGAAGGAGAATTGACCCTGTACTTACTTGTGGCAGCAGCAGGCATACACTTACAGGCCGAGTGGCCGGCCGATGGGTGACTCCGCAGCTAGATGTCCACAGTGTGACAATGAGATGAGTGAGAAATTACAATTTTTTGATAGGGGTTGGGCAATGGAGGGCAGTTAGTTTCAGGAACTGGGTGTCTAGTCCATCACTACTAGTTCCACTGTTAGACAGCGAAAACAGAAACTTGTAGGTCTAACTGGGAAATATTGTTTTGAAACAAAAAGGATGGCATCCGGGACTGAGAAGGGAACAATCAGTCAAGCTGTTACAGAAGAGGTTAGGGCTGTCCTGATCACAGGAAGGAAAATGGGATAAATAGCTAGATCGGTGAAGCTGTCATTAAAGTGGTTCACTACAGTGGTGGGGCCAGTAATTTATGTACATTCAAGTGAGAAGCTAGTAGGTTTTTGCTTGGGTTCAGGATTAATTAGGAAATTAATTGCAGACAAGAATTTCCTCGGGTTACTGAAGCTCTGGGTCTGTTGAGACTTGAGGTAACTGGATTCATGCCTCATACAGTCTTGTTTACATTGACGTTGAAGGTGCCTGTATGCATACCAGTTTGCAGGGAATGGAGAGAGCTTGAAAGCTGACCAGAGCTTATCTTGAAGCTTCACTTCGGAAAGAAGCTCTTTATTCAGCCATTTAATTTATTCCTCTCACCCCCCCCCCCCGGGGATGGAAGGGAAGTATTTGTCCTGGAGAGCCCCAAGTTTGGTACACAAGTAGAAGGTTTGCTGCATCAATATCAAGGAGTAATTCAAGTCTGGACCGGCATCTTTGATGGCGAAAGAGTGAGAGGTCAGGGTTTCTTTTGGGGGAGGGGTCCTTGAGGTTTGCAAGACCAGATGCAGTGTGCGGTGGAGTGGTCACCAATAGAATCTTAGAAAGTGTTCCAATCTCCTTAACCCTGTCAACATGGTTAGTTAACACCGAGTCCAAAATAGTGTGTTTGTTACTCTGTAGGGTCAGACGAGTGAGAGTGTTTATGAGTTAACTTGGGTGTGGACTTTTTAGGATATCATTACAAGTATGTTGGTTCCCTTTATTCCAACCTATGTTGAAACCCTCAAGAATTAGGGTGAGGTTGGTAGAACTATACAAATGAAACTGACTAGTGTAGGACCAACTGAAGGGGATCACCATGAAGTGGCATTTTTAAATTTCTGCTGATGTTTGGTGACTAAGAACCCATATTTAAATCCCACTCTGTTAAGGTTAACTGAGACCATCTCTTCAGGCTTTGACAAAGGGCATGTTACCTGAACTATCTTTGTAGACCTGGCCAAAGCCTTTGACACTGTCTCCCACCCCCTACTCCTTCACAGTCTTTCAGCTGCTGGATTATATCCTTCTGCTACAGGAGGGTTCAGTGTCTACCTGTTCGGCAGGTTGCAATCAGTAAGAATAGCTGATGCTATCTCTATCCCCCTGCCTATAACCACTGGAGTCCCCCAAGGCTCAGTGCTATGCCCCATTCTGTTCTCCATATTTTTGAATGATCTCCCCGTGGTTTGCGCTGCATCTAGCATCCACATGTATGCTGATGATACAGTATTGTTCACCTCTGTCAATACTGTCACTGATGTCACTACCAGGCTCCAGTCTGACTTCACTAAAGTCCAACTCTGATTTAGTTCTCATCAACTGTTTCTAAATGCCAAGAAGACAGTCTCCAAGTACTTTTTCACAAGGCAGAGACTTGCTAGGCTAAGTCCCTTCCCCACTTTTCACACCCTTGATGGGACTGCTCTTGAGGATTCCTCCTCTTTCAGGTATCTCGGCATCTGGCTGGACAGACACCTTGACTTCTCTGTACACATTGATGCCGTTCTGAAAAAACTAAGGCCTAAGCTTGGGGTCCTTTACAGAAACTGCAGCTGCATCCCTCTCGCCACCAGGCGTGAGCTGGTACAGAAGATGATCATGCCCATTTTTGACTACTGCGACATAGTCTACAATGCCGCCCCACAATCCCACCTATCCAGACTGGACTCTTTCTTCAATTCCTTCTGTCATTTTGCTCTTGATGCCTCTCCCCACACCCATCATTGTGACCTCTACCGCTCTGTCAACCTCCTTCCCCTACACTCCCAGCGTGTGTTACATGGTGCTATGTTCCTCTCTAAATTCTGGCTTGGATCTCTTCCCTTATATCTCTCCTCCTCTCTTGGCACTCCTACCCACTCCCTCTATTCCCTGAGATCCCAGACCGTTACTCGTACCCTCTCAGTCCCCTGCAGAACCACATTCTCTGGCCAAAAAGCCTTCTCTTACCACTTGCCTAAAATGTGGAATGCACTCCCTCCTCAAATCCACCACTCCTACTCCATATACTCCCTTACCTCTGCTCTGCACAATTACCTTACACCTACCTGCACCTGCTCCTGACCCCCTCCTTGCATACCTGTCTCCCTCTCTCACTTTTTTCTCTCCCTCTCACTCTCACTTTCTCATCCCCCACCCACCTGCACTTTATGCTACCCCTGTAGACTAGCTCTTAAAAGGGTGACCAGATCCCTATGTGTTCACCCTTCCTGCATCTCGTCACTAGTGAACTGCCTGTAATGTATGCATTGTCAACCTTGCATTCTGTGCTTGGTCCCTGTACTGATTCTTAAGGTACGCTGCTCCTATGAACTGCCAGCACAGTAACTGTTGCAACAGCCTATTATGTACTCAATTGCAATGAACCTGTTTTGTAACTGTATGTATTCACCATCTGTTATGTATGTATCTAAGTACTCTCTGTATATCCCTCTACCCATTCCCCCAGGACGTACCATGAGATGAGCATTAAGTTGCTCAGTGTATCTTTCCTGGTGAAACAATTCAATAAATAAATGATCAGAAGAAGAAATTAGTTCTATAAATATTAAAAACTCCATTACAAGCCTTTTGTGGCAGTATCGGTGTGTGTGTGTGTGTGTGGGGTGGGGGACACAATGGATTTTGTTTGTTCATTCATATTTGCCACTCCCCAGGAACACCCTAACATATGACTAAACTGATTTAACTGGCCAGGGTTGAGCAGGTTAGATCTTGCATTTGTTAAGTGTCTGGAGGGAGGTATGGCTGCTTGCTTCAACCTGCATCCCAGCCACCACTAGATCATATCATTTCAGGCTGCACATTTTGCATGTGAGACAAAGAAGCTGGAGGGAGACTTTTTTGCATAAAAGGGGAATGAAACAGCAGGATCTCCACTCATATCAACAAGCTACATACAAAAAAGAATAGAGCATTTGTAGGACATGGCTGAAGCGGGTCATCATGAAGTGGTTATTATGCTTTTCCAAATCATAGCTGATGTTTGTTAACTAAAACATTACCCCATTTGAAGCATGATAAGACAAAGAAATCAGATAAAGATAAGAAAAACCTTGGATTGCAGGACTAATGGGGCAGTATCGGTACAGCACGCTTTAGATTGTTAGTTCCTAATTAGCCACTCATTAGGAGCACTCTGAAATATGATACTACTGATTCCTGGATCAACTGGCCAGGGTCGAGAAGGTTACATCTTGAATTTGTAAATTTATCTATCACGAAAATGACAACTAATGCAGGGAAAAGCACTTTCCCTCTAATGCTTCAACTTTGTGAAACATTATGTCAATGATTTCTAAATCTGCCAAAAATAGTTCTCTATTAAAACCAGTTTAATAACAATGCTTCAGTCAAAAGCAACTTGCATGTGTAGATAATCTATCAAACTGATCTGTATTGTACTGCTCATTTTGTAATATGATATTTATTTTGCTGTTAAAACTTATAACGTGAGTAATTTCTAGTACTGAGTATTATATTTTATAAACTGTACTTCAATTGCAGCATGAAGCAGGGATACTGGGTGGGGTAGAGGTGGGCTCCAACATGCCAACAATTCAGTAGCGTTGGACGGGAGGGTGCCAGGAGGGTGGCCGCAAATCAGGGGCAAGCTCTGGTGCTCCGTCTCCTCTGGGGCTGAGGCATTTTTCCCTTTTACTGGGAAGTGGCTGGTGCCTTGACGTCAAGGTGTTGATTCTGATGTCTGCCACTCCCCTACTCCTCCTTCTGCTCCTTAGCATTTGCTGTATCTCCGGCCTCCGCCAGAGAGCAGCCGAGCGCCGTACAGGGACCCCGTCCCTCCCCGGGAGAGGAGAGCTGTCCTCTGGACACTCAATCCTGTCCCTCCCCTGCTGACTCCCACGGCCCGGGCTCATTCCTGAATCCGGGTCACCGGTGTGGTGCGAGGTGTGGCATCCAGCACCTCAACCCTCAGTGCTACCTGGCTGGCTGGCATTTGCAAATCTTGATATGAAGGTGTGCCTCCTTTATCTTCTGGGCACAGGGTCAATTACCTGTTTGCAGCAGGGGGATTTTAGTCTGAAGAGACACCATTTGAAACCTTTTTTATTCAATGAACAGATTTAGGTCTCTCAGGTCCAATACAGGACGTAGATCTCCTTTTCATGTGGGAACCAGGAAGGATCAGGAATAAACAGAGAATACTGGATGGGCAACTATGCACAACCAATTTGTTTTGCCACAAAGGGGTTTTGATTCCTTCTGACCACGAGAGTGAAACTCGAGAAGTCCGTGGGAATCAGAACACCTTGAGAACACTGGTTGTGCATGAAATTGCTCATCCTGTATTTTTTATATTGTATAGTATTATGTGAAATGTGTGCACTGTGGTTCTTCCACTTTCAGAATGAAACTGACTTGTGCAGTCTGTAGAGGTGTTAGAATACTGTTGTACCACAGAAGAGTACAATCCCATTCCATGACCTTTGATTTATGGTACAACAGCATTTTGAAAGGAATGGAATTCCTCACAGAACAATGCTCTGCTATACACTATAACTCCTTTATTTCTTTCTTGAGGGGGAATGGGTTCGATTACGCACTTTAGAAAAAAACAAACTGCTGCTATTGGAGAATAGATCACTAAGAGCTGCTCTGTTCATGTTCAAGGCCCTAAATGATCCTGTCTTGATGACAGAATTAGATCTAGATTTCCAGGACTGTGTATACACCAGAAGCCACCTGCTTCAAGTTAAAGCAAAGAAATTTTAAAGCAATACAAGAAAGTACTTCCTGACCCAGAGGGTGGTGGGTATTTGAAACGATTTACCTTTAGAGGTAGTCCCTTTAGAAGTAGTCATAAGTGAAAACAAAATAACTTTAAAAGAAGACTACACTCACACATTTGCGAAACCAATTTAAGATATTGCTACTGAAATAGTGGGGGAGTAGTTTACATGGGTCTCCTACCTCTGTTTGCTTTAGTAAATCTTTAGTAGATGCAAGTGAACCTCCGTTATCAGCCCAGAGGATAATGACATGGAAGTGAAAGATGTACTGGAGGGGTAGACAGGAACTCCAGAGCATGCCCTTATTCCACTATTTCCAGGACCCACTCATCCATTGTGATCTCCCACCACTTTAGAAAATAAAGGGAGACCCAGTCCCCCAGCTGCACCGCAGAAGCAGCAGTGGAGGGGGAGGAGATGAGTAAGAAAGTAAGGGAAGGCAGGGGTGCCTCTTTGCATGATATCTTTGGGTGCCTTAGTATGGGCACCAGGGGGAAAGGAACCTCCACCACAAGCAGGGGACTGCTGCCAGAACATCCAGCCACCATGGGAAGCAGGCTTACAAAATGAGCCCCTACCATGCCCTTTGTTGGGCTGAGGGGTCAAAGACCTAAGGGACCATAAGGTCATCCTTGAGGTTTGAAGCTCGCATAGAATATTCTCAACATCACCACCAAACAATCTAGAACCTCTAAAAGGGGCATTCGGCACAGACTGCTATACATCTTAGGCAAATCCAGCCACGTGTATTCAGGAGTATCTCCAAAGGCATACACCAGAGGCAGCAGCCCTGGCTGAAGCATTGGAGGCATTATATGTGGAACACAACAGATGCTTACCAGGATCCACACCAGCTGAAGTGGCCTTAAGCAAATCAACCGTGGTGAGAGTGTCAGTCAAAGCCTGAATAGTGAACATGGCAGACTTCCACAGGCTATTCTGATAGTTAATCACTGCATGACATTTTGCATCTGGAAAATCCGGCATCCACCTTACTACCAGAAGTACATCTGGTCCAGGTCTCTCTGGTTACTCAACACCAGTGCTCTTGAGTGACCTTGCTGCAACAGATTGGACAGCCATCCCTCCTGCCCACAATACTGATGTGTCCCTCTCCTTATTTCACTGTAAATTCTCCTCGGTTTGGGACAAGTATGCCCCACTTAGAAAATCCAGGGTCAAAACTCACCACCACCCCTGGATTACCCCCAAAATCATTGCTCAGTGCAAATCCTGTGATCTCACTTGGGCCTGCTACAAATTGATGATGATGATAGAAAGTTTATTTTTATACATGATACAGTTTGTTAGGGTAAAACCCTATTTTCAACAACTTACTGTGCAGTTGTTTTAAAATACAAAAGTACATTAACACTTAAGTTTTAACAGATAAACACACTGTTACACATTAGGACAAAAACATATGTATGCATTTGTTATAAAATACAATATTTCATTAGCACTTGGGTTTCATCACTTAGACACCTAAATTCATATTTAGACAGGAGCATAGGGATCATGAATAACATTCACATTTGCAGCTGAGGAATTTTCTAATATCGTTCTGAAATTTGTGAAAAGCTTTTATAGTTTTTATAACATCTGGTAATGTATTCCAGGCCTTAGCAGTAATTACTTGTAATGTTGCATCTCTAAAGTTATTATATATCCTAGATACTGGCAATTTAGAACTATTAGCTCTCAAATTATACCTGTTATCACCCAATATTTCATATTTCACCAAATGTCGTAATGGAAGTGACTATTTTGAGTTCATAAATTTATGGCACCAAGAAAGCCAAAAGTATAATCTTTTTTCCTCTGGCCTTAGCCAGTCCAGGGCCCACTAAACGCTATAGTGATGGATCCCATATGCACTTTTAGTTACAAACCTGGCAAATTTATAGTACATTTGACCTACTGTTCACTTATCCCAGTCCCTCCCTGATCTCCTCAAGTACAGGGCTAGTAGAAACTCCAGCACAAAGGCTGTCCAGGCTGCATAATCACACTATTTTAGGACCAACCTCCAGAACAACCGTAATGCCCCATCTAAATTCTGGAAGGTAATTCACTCCCTTTTTGACCTTGACACCCAATCTGCCCCCCTCCCCACCATCCTCCTGGTAAATGGTTCACTTGTGTCTGACCCTCCCTCTGTTGCTGCTCACTTCAGTGAGTTTCTCAGCAACTATACCATCCCATCCACACTGCCTCCTGGCTCCTCTCCTCACCCTCCTGTTCCCACCCCCTCTACTCTCCACCCCTCTCAGGGTTTCTACTTTCCTCCTGTCACTACCCAGGAAACTCTGAATGCTTTTGCCTGCCTTAACCCATCCAAGTTCAGCCTTGACGGGCTGGATCCTAAACTCCTCCATGTCTTAGCTCCTGCAATTGCATCTCCTCTTACTCACCTACTCAACTTCTCCTTCTCCCTCTGTGCAGACCCCCAGTCTTGGAAGATTGCCAAAGTCCTTCCACTTCACAAGGGGGGGAGGGGCCTCCTCCTCTGGTAACTTCTGGCCCATCTCCTTCCTCCCCTCTGTTGCTAAGCTGCAAGAAAAACTAGTCTATTCTGACTTCCTCTCCATCTCCAGTTTCCTCTTCCCGTTCCAGTCTGGCTTTCGGAAGTACCAGTCCACTGTCTCTTCCTTGCTGCACATCACTGTTTCTATCCTCTCTGAAATGAATCATGGGCACATAATGGCTGCCATTCTGATCAATCTGGCCAAAGCCTTTGACTTGGTGTCCCACCCATTCCTCCTGGACAAGTTTAGTTCTGCTGGTCTCGCAGCTCCTGCTGTTTACTGGTTCCACTCTTATCTCATGGGCTGTCTGCAGTTGGTATAGGTTGGTTGTGCCCTGTCACTACCACTTCCCTTACGGAATGGGATCCCTCAGGGCACTGTCTTAGGATCTATCCTCTTCTCCATTTTTCTTAAAGGGACACTGTCAACCTGTTTTCATCATATTATTTCCAGTGGAAATCCCACATTTTATGATTGCTTACCCTCTCTAAAATTCACTGATGTTGCTGTTTGTTTTATCTGTCTCTTTGCTTAGTAGATTTGAAATGCATGGCAATGTATATTTACAAGCAACCTTGTTTTTGTTTACAATCCTGGCACTGTTCTTACTGCATGCTTCCTTAACATAAGAAACACACCCAAACAGTTCAGTCACTCATAAGCCAGTAGCCTCCTAAACTCCCATTGTATCACGAGGGGGCTAGACTGTTTTGTGAGTGTTCCTAAGTCCAGGAAAGATGCATTTGGAACTGAGCAAGGAATGTAAACAAACCTGTTGTGGTGTGATCACACCAGTATGTTGGACAGTCTGTTTTTTACTTTTTTAAAGAAAATATGAATCAGAATCAAACTGCCAGCTACATCAGCAATCTTTACAGAATGTTAGCAATCATAAAATACGTTTTCTAAACGAGGGACACTTTGAGACCTAAGGAGGTTGACAGTGTCCCTTTAACAACCTCCCCTCTACCTGTGCCAACTCACATATACACATGTATGCAGATGATACAGTCATCTACACCTCTGGCCCCTCCACTACTGCTGTGGAAGATCTGCTCCAGCTAGATTTCTACAACATCCTGCATTGGTTCCATACCAGTCAGCATTGAGTCAACACAAAGAAAACTCTGTCCGTGACCTTTGGTGCCAGCCAGAAACAGGCCAGGCTCCCCACTATGCCCATCTTTTCCATATTTGATGGCACTCCCCATGAAGTGGTGCAGTCCTTCATGTACCTCAGTGTGTGGCTTGACAGCAAGCTTGACTTCTCTGCCCACATTGGTACTGTCCATGCCAAGCTCCACCCAAAGCTTGGTGCCTTGTACCCCAATAAAGACTGTTTCCACTGGATTGCCGGGAGATTATTACCTAAATGGTGCTCCTGCTCTTTGACTATGTGGTTGTGGGTTCTGGAACTGCCCCCTCCACTTCCCTTTCCAGATTGGACCCCCTCTGAAACTCCTTCTGCTGCTTTGCTACCAATCAAATAGCCCCCCCCCCCATAATCATCATTGCTCACTTTACTCCTCTTATTCATTCTCCCTCTTTCCTCCTGTCCCCAGATAGACTGTGCCTCCCTCATTTCTAAACACTGGTTTGGGTCCCTCCCTCCTACCTTTCCTCACTCCTCTCCATTATTCCCTCCCCTTCCCTTGCTCTCTCCACTCCAGGGATCATTGCACTTACTCCACTCTCTGTCCGCGCTCCTCTGCTGGGCAATCAGCCTGCTCCTGTTGCCTTCCTACATCCTGGAATCAGTTCCCCACTGACATGTGCCTCTCCGCCTCCCCTGGCCCCCTCAGGTTTCAGTCTGAAGCACCTTCCACCACCTTCCTGCTTCTGTTTTCCCTCTCTCTGATGCTCCTCTTCCATTGACATCTTACCCCAGTGTGTCTGGCTGGTCAGTCAACTGATTATTTTTGTACTGCTGCTCTGCCTGCACTAGTGTCTGTTTTCATCATGTTATTTTGATTGCAGTTTACTGTAACTTTTAAATGTCACTGTGTAATTAATTTTCTTTATCCCAATTCCCCTTCCCTGGATTGCACCTGAAAATGAGCTCTGGCTCACTGTACCCCTCCTGGCAACCAATTCTGAAATAAATAAATAAATAAAATTAAATTAAAAAATAAAGAAAGAGAGAAAGATAGAAGGAAAGAAATTACTCCTTCTGTATATGCTGTTCCCTTGCCTGGAGTCGTGTCTGAAAATTAGGCCAAGACATTAGAAGCTGTGAACATGATACTCCTGTGCTGTGCAAATTGATGTGGTTGCTTGTGAGACAGAATATTAACTACAAGGTTATTTTATTGATGTATAAAGCCCTAAACAGACTGGGTACCTCCTCTCTTTAGGATCTGCGTGCTAACCCCCTACCTGCTACCTCTCCATTAGGGCTGTAAGTTCCACAAATAGGCTGGTAACTGTCTCTGCCTCTCAGCTGGTCAGTCAGTGACAGGGCACAATCTTTCATTGCTGCCTTTACTGTGGAACATACTCCCTGTTACCATGTGTCAGAACTCATATTTTTCCACCTTGAAATCCTAAGGCTGGTGCTGGTTTTTCCACCATGCCTTGCCACACCATAAAGTTCATTCAAAGGCTGCTTCTCTGCTGTGTGGTGTTGATTTTAATTGGTTCCCTGCTGAATTTTTGAATCTCTTTATTATGATTTATAATATGTTTTGTCATTGTGTATTGTTAATATTATTTTGTGAAGTGCATCAAGAAAATTGGGAGTGCGTTACATACCAACCATACCTACCTACTACTGTACGTGCCTACCTACCTACTTTGTCCTGGTTTAGTTACCCCTAAACAAAATTAAAAAATTATTATACAAAAATAAAAACATCTTAGTTTAATACTCCAGGGGTTGGTTTACCATTGTAAATCTAATCCTGTGGCATAAGGCACATGCTTGGGTTCACCTCGAATCTCATGGCCCCTCCCAGGTTAGATTGTTGGTAACCCAACTATTAGCTATCTGTTAGTGCTTAATTAACTTCTGATAGATAAGTAAACAGTGTAGTATACCAGAACTAAAACCATTATGAATCCTGATCAAACACACTAGTGCAAAAGAAAAAGCAGGGATCCCAAACACAGTCGCACTCTTGTGGTGCAAAACCGTCAGAGCAATCACTTTGTCCCACTGTTCTGTTTTGCTCCCAACTGTGGTACAAACAAAGGTATCATACACCTTTCCCTGTGTGTTACAATGGGTGTTGTGACAGCACAGAGAAATGGGCAAGGGCTGGCATGCTAAAAAAGCACCGTGACATGCACAGATGCTTGCCCCCCCCCGCAGCCCAGCTGGATACCACAGTGCCTACCAGCCTGTAGAACTGCTACAACCAGTTCTACAGGGGAGGCACAGGCATGGGCATTGGGTGAAGAGACATTGCGGAACCAAGACTGTTGAAGGACCTAACAGACACGGCAGGCATGGGGGAGTACCACTAGGTGACAGAGCTTTGCAGTGGGTTTGGGTTAGGGTGGGGAGCCCGCGGGACCTTCAGGGAAGTTAAGCGAGGACAATAACATTTATACCTCACGTGAGCCCATAAGTGATCCTAAAGGCACAGCTGTTTGGGTGGGTGGGTGGGTGATGACTACAGCAGTAGCAGGGTTGTCACAAAGGAGTGCACATGGTATAATGCAATGCGACTGGAGCTATGCCATGCACAGTCCTATGCAGGCCCTCTAGTTCTCTGCAGCACTTAATGCATGATTTCTGAGGCAGGGACTATAGGTTTCTGTGGCAGCATTTGTTGATTCCTATGACATGAATTGTCTATTTCCGTGGTAGAATCCAGTCCTGCAATTGGCTGAAATATGATGAGATGTTATCAATGACATCACATGCTGAGCACAGAGGATAAACAAGGAGGGGAAGGGAGCCAGGTACAGTACTATGTAAAAACCGTATGTTTGTCTGAAAAATCTCGAAGACTAACGAATTCTGTGGCACTAGATATAGTCTGCTGCATTATGGGGGTTCTAATGAAAATTCTGTGGCTGTTGAACTGCGGAATTCCATGGGCCTCGTGTATACATCTTTTCGATCACTAACATATGGCAACCTTCTTTTGCATTGCAACTTCATTACCTGGGACTACATTTTCCTTTTGTGTATCTAAGTTTTTGGTGGTGGAACAATGGGGAGCCTTTTGCAACCTGATTTTTCTCCACCAGCATGTGTGACCGTGTAGTCGGCACCAGAGTTCATCTTTTCACTTTTACATTCTACAGTAGTAAAAGCTGAATATCCACTGGCTCATTTATGTGCCACATGAAGTTCTGTGATCTTATTAGACCACCACGTTTGTTCTGCAAAACTGTTTTTCATCTCAGACTGTTCTTAGATATTATTCCCAGCCCAACCCATTAAAGTTTAGTGCCTTTATGAATTAGTATCACCAGCAAGATGAGGAAACCTCTCATAATTCTGCCAGTTTATTATTTCCTGAGATGAACAAGTTACAGATTAGCTGATTACCCTTTATCATTTTTCTTACCAAAGTGTTCATTTGCTTTTTTAATTAGTGTTGTCTCATGGAACACAGAAGCAGTTATAATAATACATTTTAAATTACTTGAAAAATGGCTATGATGCCTTGCTTAGATGTAGTGATCTGATTAGCTGAACACAGACCCATAGAATTATCTCCAGATGAATTTGCAGGGTGGACAATGCTTCCTAATGGTCACAGTGGTATAATTAAAAAGGAAACTTATTTATACACTATATTTACCTGAAGCAAACAATATAAACCAAATTACCATACATCCTGCAGAGCAGCAGCAAACAGAACAGACATTGTAGGCATAATAATAACAACCACGTTTCTTGCCACATGATGACTTCTTTTATTGTTCTGCAGCGCTTAGGGTCTCACACATCATATTTCAACGTTTGCAACATTGGAGTAGTAAACTCAGTAGACTCCCCAGCAGAAAGGCTACTGATGCACAGATTTGTGTTTCCATTACTGTTTTGTAGAACCTCATGCTTGATTGGGTAACAGACAAGCAAGAGTGGAGTTCTAAAATCACTGAGACCTGTTAGGTAGGGCATGCATTTACTGACTGACATGCACACTTCACTGATGGGCGAATATTCTCAGCTGCTTTTCATACCACATAACACATCTAAAGTGTGTGCACATTGCAAGTGCTCACTCATGGGCCTTCTTGTCAGTAGACTGCTTCTCCATAAGACACAGCTGCAGAATTTACATTTTTACCCACTGTAAATCCTTATTATTGATCGACTGTATAGCCATTACAAATTGTCATAGTTAACTCTTAAAATTGCTCATGTGTGGGGAAATAAATAGTGGGGTGTGGGTGAAAACCTGACCTCCAGACCTGGACCAGACCATAATGGTAAAACCTGTGCTTGCCGGTCCAGCCAGACCGAGTGTAAATTGTGCTAATATTGCTGGTCCAGCCACTCTGGACAGATGCACTGTTTCAACTTTTACCTATCTGGTCCAGTCCCAACAATCCATGTTTCACCCACCTATCTGTTCTGGTCTAGTACCGGCAGTCTGATTTGCAACCTGTCTTAGAGGGGTGAAACCAGGACCGCCATAGCTGGCCTGGACCAGAGAGGTAAAAGCTGGACTAGTCCATCCATTCAGAGTGGCTGGACCAGCAATATTATGGCATCTTGCGCCCAATCTTGATGGTCTGACTGGACCAGTCAGTCTGGATTTTACCAGTCAGGGGCCACATTTTTAAAGGTTTGTGCTGGCATGAACATGGTTAGTGCTGATGCCAAACCAGGTTTGCTCTAGTGCTGTGGGCAGGGCCATATTCACAAGCTCCAGGAGCACTTTCCAAACCCAGCAGCACCAAGGTGCTAACTATACTGTGCCTACGCAAATAAGGGGCTCCCGTCATACATAATTGCACAGTGGTATATTCTGAAGTTTGTGGTAGTGTTAAACAGCCCCCAGAGCAGTGTTTTTTACAGGTGCTGAAAACCATGTCGGAGCTGGGCACTTAGCCTGCACCCCTCCAAGGCAGGGCAGCTGTACTGCAGCCACCCTTTACTGTGCCAAGTGACCCCTTCCCCTCTAGTCACCCATTTACCACATAACATAAATTCCCTGGTGGGCTAGTGGTTCCCCTCAATCATCCATTTGCCATATATCATACATGCCCTTATGGTCTACTGGTTCCTTCCCCCCCAACCATATGCCAACCCCCACCCACTGAGGACCCAGGCCCCACACCCCCTCACCCCAAGTGCCAGTCTCTAACAGTGACAGTCAGCACAGCCTTCCTGTCAACTCCTTGCCTAGCTGCCATCTTATAGTCATGGAGTGGAATGTGATGATGCCCTGTAACTGTCAGATGGCAGCCAGCAGAGGAGGTGAGAGGAGGGCTGTGCTGGCTCCCACTGTCAGAGACTGACACTTGGGGTGAGGAGGGTACTGGACAGAGTCCTGGATAGGTGGGTGGGGGGGTTGGCATGTGGTCGGGGTTGGGGGAACCGCTAGACAGCAAGAGCATTTATGATATGTGGCAAACAGGCGATCAGGGATGTGGGGATCACTATGCCACCAGGGCTTTCTGTTTTCCATGGAAATGGGCACTAAGGGGCTGCTGCGCCACATGCAAATGAGCCCATAATGGGCATGCAGATGGCCCCTCCACCCCTTACATGTCCAGTGGGTTTATTTGCATGCTCAGGCTGAATATAACCTACAGGAAACCTGGCTCTATCCCTTTTCAGGCAGTGTTAGCTCCTGTGGGCCATGTGCAGCCCTGGTCCATTTCGGCGCAGCACAGATCCACTTAGTGCTGCGCCATCATGGGCTGATATTTATCCCAATAGCACTGCTCCATCAGTGGGCACTGTCCATCTGAATATTGCTCAGAGCTGGTCGAGCACAAGCATAGCACAAATGGCTGCACTGCACTTCTGCCCGGCTCTGAATATCGGGCCCCTGGTCAGGTCCGGAGGTTCGGTTTTTAAAGGGTCATCAAACAGGGTGTTAAAAACACACATTTTTCTCTTGTGCAGGATGTGTATGTGCATGAGTGTGTGTGTGTGTGTGTGTGTGTGTGTGTCTGTGTGTGACTGTGTGTGACTGTGTAATCTGGGCTTCATGTTGTGTGGTATTTCTTACTTGAAACTTTCTTCTTTGAGTAGGGCACCATATAGTCTGTAGGTAAAACGTACCAGTTTCAATGTTTGGTGACAGTATAAATGGCAATAGTTGCATTTGTCACAGATTAGTAAACCATATGACAGCACAGTGGAAACAACTGTATTCTCAGCCCCTGAAAACCACAAGAAATGATGACTGACTAAAACTCTCTCTCCCCATATAGACGTTAGATATGAACATACAAACATGCCAGCAGATAAAGGCATTACAGTCTGTCTAGTCTGCTCAAGTGTGCAATTCCCAATGTGTTTACACAAGGAACTATATCCCTTCCCTTTTTCTCTTCTGATCTCCCTCAACTTCCCCCTTCCCCCCAACACACCCACCTTCTACCCACAACTTTCCCCTTCACCCTGTCCCATCCCCTTCTTGAAACTGTCCACCATTTTTAGGGATACCTCCTCCTCTGGCAGTTCATTCCACTTGACCACCACCCTCTTGGTGAAAAAGTGCCTCCTCATCTCCTTCCTGAATCATCATTTTCATTTTTCATTTTTAACCAGGAGGTGATCTGTGCACAGCCCTTTTTCAGCCACGCCTGACATAAAATATTACAATATAATACAAGACTTACAACATATAGAAATTACAGTTACTTACATTGACACCTATTATTATAGTACATATGTTTAAATAACAAACACTTTATTGTGTTAGATTGTTTGCTCCAGTAACCAAATCTGCAAACTCATTTAAAACTGATGGTGCATACCATGAAAAAGCCTTCTTGCTCATATCTAGCTTTGAGCTGCCCCCCCAGTGGTCTTGTTCCTGCTAAGGCTGAAGAGGCCCTCAATGCTCTATTGTTAATACCCTGGGTGCCATGAAAGTCTCAGTCACATCCCTCTCCTTATTTCCTCAAGAGAGCAGATGTTGTGCCCCCCGAGCCTCTTCCCCTAGGTGTTGCCCTGCTGGCCCTGGATCATCTTGGTCGCCCTTCTCTGGACCGTCTTCAGCAAGTTGATACCGTTCTTAAGATATGGGCACCGGTACTGCACGCTGTACCCCAGATGTGATCTTACCGGTGACCTGTGCAGTGACAGAATGACCTCCGTCTTCCTGGTGGTAATTCCCTTGCCTATGCAGCCCAGCGTCAGATTTGCTTTGGCTGCTTCTCTTCTGCAGTGTGCCGTAGTGATTCGGGTCACTTGTGATTATTCCTCCCAGGTCCTTTTCTTCCTCCGACCTGGTTACCTGCACACCACCTAACCAGTATTCGACCCCTGGATTCTTTGCTTCCAAGTGCATAACTTTACACTTTTTAGTGTTGACTCCAGCTGCCAAATGCCAGACCACTTCTCTAGCCTAGCCAGGTCTTCTGTGAGTTCCTGTCTTTCCTCCTCCATGTCCACCCTCTCACAGAGCTTGATGTCATCCGCAAACATGCAGATTGTACCCTTGATCCTATCTGCAATGTCAGTTATGAAGATGTTAAACAACACCAGATGGAGCACCAAGCCCTAGGGAACCTGAATAGTTACAGGCCTTGCTTTTGAGAACTGTCCTCTGACTACCACCCTTTGGCTTCTGTCTTGTAACCAGCTTCTGATCCATCCTGTGAGCTTAACTGCACATCCAAGTTTTCCAGCTTCATGACCAGTCTCCTATGAGGCACCAAGTCGAAGACCTTCCAGATACAGGACATCAACCACCTGGTCACTGTCCTAGTGACACAATTGAAGAAATCTATTGGGTTACTTTGGCAGGACCTCCCCAACTTAAACCCATACTGCCTCATACCCTGGAGCCCATTTTTCTCCAGAATGTCAACCAGTCTCTCTTTTGGGATAGTCTCCATCAGTTTACTCACTATTGAGGTCGGGCTGACTGGCCTGTAGTTCCCTGGTTCCTTCCTCTGCCCACTTTTGTGCAGAGGCATGACATGCATCTTTTTCTAGTCTTGGAGCACATTTCCCCAGTGCTAAAGCTGTGTTAAACAGGTCTGCCAGGGGACCCACTAGAACCTCTGCCAGTTCTCGTAGGACCCTTGGGTGCATGCCATCTGGCCCTGTTGATTTGTCCAACTTTAGGACCCATAGACTCTTGAGTACCCTGTCAGCTTGTGTTGTGCCATCCGTGACTTCCCCCATCCCAGTCCCTGCCTCCCTGGCATATGGACAATTGGTCGTGGTAAAATTTGCTGCAGACAGCAGGTTGTGGTCAGTTTACCATTATTGAATTTGTCGCAAGCTGAGTTGGGCATGGGCATAATGTAGACACTGCCGCGATTTACCGGTGACATTATCAACCCAATGTACAATGCACATTGCAAAGTCCTGTAACTACTGAGACCTTTTCTCACTGAACCCACTGTTTTCTGTGCCAAAGCACCTCATGAGAGAATCAAAACTTGCAAAAGGTGCCTGCCCCAGGTTTGTTTTTGTAAAGTTTGGCACACACAACTATTTGCTCACTCATTTCCAAGCGCTTTGCCTGTTCCTCAGGTCCCTTTGTCCCTCTGCCATTGTCATGCTCAAAGGGACTTTTTCCACCAAAAAAGAGACCTTCTAGGGATTGGCACACACAATTATTTGCTCACTCACCCCACAACATTTTGACCGTTACAATCACGGTACAGAAAAAAGGACTGTGCTCTGTGCTAGCTGTGTCGACAGACTACTGCCATTTAAATTTTAACATTGTGCACCAGAGCAGCATAATTCTGCTTTGAGATCCTTAGGAGCTGATATAATATAATTTAAATTTCCAATTAAAGTTCTGGGCACTGTTTTAATTAATTACTAAGTATGAACATACGAATGTGCCAGCAGAAACGTCAAAACAGGCAGGGGCATGTCGACCATTAGTCTGTTGATCAATGTGCTGTTCGACATTAATTACCGTTACATTTTGTCCCTGCAACATTTTGACCATTACGATTTCCCCTCG
Source organism: Neoceratodus forsteri (assembly GCA_016271365.2). Lineage (NCBI taxonomy): Eukaryota > Metazoa > Chordata > Ceratodontiformes > Ceratodontidae > Neoceratodus > Neoceratodus forsteri. The sequence continues at coordinate 290,813,351 of CM057453.1, read as the reverse complement.
ACGTTTAGTCCGGGGACTAATAGTCTGTACACGGCCTCCCTGCTCCCTTGTGGTACTGGTCCGTCCTTCTCCCTAGTGAAGACTGAACAGAAGTACTTGATTAGCACCTCTGCTTTTTCTTCAGATGACAGATGATATGCTGTTTCTTGTTTTAAATCATGTGGAGTGTTGTTTTATGCTGCATTTTATCTTTTATACAAGCGCTTAGATATCCTGATTTGCACTTTTTAAAAAAATAAAGAAGTTGAAGTTCATTTCCCTCTGCCCAACCCCCCCCTCCTTTTTTAGCCTGACAATATTGTCCTCTATATTTCTTTTCTCCCTTATGTACTGGAAAAAGACCTTCCCACTCACTTTTACCCCCTGTGCTAGCTGTACTTCTTTTGTAGCCTTTGCCTCTGTTACTGCACTGCTAACCTCCCTTGATTTAGTGAAGTAGTCCTCCCTATCCCCCCCTCTTTCCGAGTAAACTTGTACTTTTTGAAGGCTGCCCTCTTAGACCCTACCACTTTTACCACCACCCTGCTGAACCAGCTGGGCTTTTTGACCTTAGTATTCTCACTTTTGATTTTGGTATAGTCACTAGGGGCCTCCATCAATCCCTTCTTTATTATGGCCCATTTCTGTTGTACGTCCATTCCCAGTCTGATCTCAGCAAGGAGTTCTTTCAAAACTTCTCCCATCCTACCAAAGTCAGACCCTCAAAAGTCCAAGACCCTCGTCTTGGTCCTGATCTTCCCTCTGCCCATGTTGGTAGAACCACTCTGTGTGGTGATTCATTTCTTGCATGTTAGAAGCTTTTGTCATCAGATCTTTACTGTAGTTTAGTTTAGTTCTGGAAAACTTTGTAGACCCTCGTGCTGAAGGCTCATTTTCAAGGGTGACCAGGAACAAGGAGGAAAAAAAAGGAATACCTATGAACAAACTGTTATGTATGTTACTACAGAGATTAGAGTACATGTTTGACAAGGTAATTGCCACACAATTTGCAAAACTAGGGGTACAATAATACCATGTTTACCCCCAAAACGTTCCAGATAAATAATTTGATTCTGAGGAGTTCCCAATATCAAAAAGTATTTTCTCAGCAGCTTTGGCTGCCTAGTGGTTATTAAGATGCTCATGTTCTGCTCTAGGGATCATGGGTTCATGTCTCAGACCCGTGATCCCAGATAGCTGCAGCTGGAGGTGGAGAAAAAGTCCTGAAGATGCTCTCTTCTCTCTGGGGTAGGTCTCCTGTGTTTCTCACAAAACTAATGACCTAGGGGTGTGGTTGCTATTTTAAGAGGAACCTCCTTAGTTCTGTATGTGTCTCCAGACAAAGGCATGCATAATTGTTAATTGACGGGGGAGGCAGAGGCACCAGCAGCAGGCCTAGTTCCCCACGCAGTGGAGTCTGTGGTGCACAGCTGGTTCCCAGCTGTTACAGGATCCAACCTCTCTGCAGAGGGGTGACGGCAGGTGAGGTGGACAGGAGGTGGAGAGAATCAGGGAGAAAATAGAAATGTCAATAAAATATAATGATTACAAAGTGTTTTTGTTTTTCACTGCACAGGCATAGATAAGGGTTATCAGTATACACATCTTTTAGATCCAGCTAATCATCCAGTCACTGGATTTTAGGCTGTCCCTGTGTATGCTGAGCCCCTTCAATGTAAGGCAATGGAATACCAGAAATGTAGTTTTCTCCCTAAACTTTATCAGTTAATTAGAACTCCTATTTTTTCCAGAACCAAAAAGAAATAGTCTCATAACCCCCCATCCCTCCCTATATAAGAAATTCATTCTATTCTATCTCTCTGCCATTTATGCTTCAGAACAAAATAAATAATTCTTTTTAAAGTTTAACCTAAATTAAAGTCTATCGACAGCCATGGTGAAACCTGTGAATTTTTTGAAGAGCAGGAATACAGAGCTCTAGCCAGGTAGGATGTGAAATCTTGCTGCTTGTGTGATGTGAATAGCTGGACATACTGAGGGGATGTGACATGATCATGGTTTTCTGAAAATGTAAGGGGATAGACAAGATGGAGTGTACAAAGATATTTGAGCTGGTGAGTATAAGCAGGTGTGGAGGGCATACCCTCAAACTGGGGGGGGTGCATGATTAGGGGGAACATCAGAAAGTCTTATTTCATACAGATGGTGGTTAGCATGTGGATTATGAAATACAGTAGGTAGGAAAAAATTCTGATTGTTGGAGAAGGTTCCAAAGCAGTGCAGTTCGGGAATAGTAACCATGCTACTAAACTTATCTTAAGGTTTTTATAGAGTAGACTCATGTTATGAGTGCAATACAATACTTCAGGGTATAGGTTGCTGTTAAGGAACTGCCCTTTCCTGGTGCTTAAAGGCACTTGGGGCAAGCATCATGTGTCTTACAATACAGCTGGGTATGCATTTAAGGAATAGGGAACCACACCTGCCTTGTCTTATTGCTTACATAGTCTACTGTATCTAGTGAGGTAGTTCAAGGCACTGTAAGACATACATAATATTATAAATCACTAAGGTGATTTCAGCTAATCAGCGTGCAGTGGCACTGTACCTTTTATCCTGGGTACAGTGAGCTGTTGTGCCAGAGTGTTGGAGAGGGCACTCCACTTCAACGCTAGGAGAGAGAACAGCATAAGTAAATAAAAAAAAAGGCTCTAAACCTATTATAAATCACTCGAGCTAAATTCACGTGATTTATGGGTTAATAGGGCCTCCAAGGGGTGTCTCTTATGTTATAAGAGATGCAGCCCGTGAAGTTGAGGAGACAGAACCGCTCAGCTTCGCTTCACGATCCTCTCACCCAAACCTCATGTTCAGTGTCTCCTCTATCATAAGAGACGCCCCTGGAAGCCCTATTAACAGATCATACAAAGTACCTTCAGAAGGGGTCAGGTGGAAAGCATTAGGCATAACAGAACAATTTTACATTTGGCCTGAAAATAAAATGACACTACAAAATGCAGCAAGAAAAGATTGAACAAAAGAAACATTTTAAACCTAGATACAATATTACTAAAAAAACTTGTTCCAGAAAATGTTTTTTATCCTTGATTTGAAGGAGCTTTTTTTGTTGGGGTATGGATACCCAAGAGTTCCAGAGGACAGAGGTTGCCACTGCTAAAGCACAATCTCCAACGGATTTCAGCTGAGTAGGTGGTACAACCAACAGCCCCTGTCCCAGCCAAGGTCCTTGTCACCCTGCTGGGCCTGTAGCGAGTTAGGAGGTTGCAGAAGTACGGTGGGCCTGACTGATTCAGGGATTTATATGTTATAATAAGAATCCTACAGTCCACCTACCACCTAATTGGCCAGAGCACAGAGAGTGGAGCGAGGGAGTGATGTGGTCTGGTTTCCTTATGGATGTCAGAAGGTTTGCTACAGCCATGTAATTGCTCAGTTTTTCAATTTTGTTTAATAGGAGAATCATTCTTCTCCAGACTAACATTTTTTCTAAACTGATGTTTTCATATATTAATGGGATGTTCGCTGGGAACGGCTTTAGCACAATATATATGCTGGGTGTTTTACCTTTAATTACAGTCTAGGATCACACTGTATTAGAAAATGCCTATGATGATATGTCAAAGTCCCATGCTGAGGAAAAGTCTTTCCTGCTTGTGGCAGATCAAGGGTCTGAGATTTGCTGTATTTTGAAACTGTTGTATAATTATACACCAACTATTTTTTTTTACCTCCAGCATCTGCTATTTACCTTGACGTACAGTTGTAGAATCCCACTGTAAGAATTTCTTTTTTTTTTCCCATATACAATTTATCCTCCTAGAGCCCTGGCAGGCAGCTTCGGCCCTCCTGACAGAGTGACTCTCTCTCTGGACCCAACTGCACCTGCACTCGCCGACTCCGGTATTCCCCTGTGGATTGCCCACCATGGTGGGGCCAGGAAGGAGGTGGTGTGCTACACCTCCTCCACACCAGAGACCCAATCCAGAAGCTGGGGTCAGCCCTTGGGTGCAGTGGCCATCATTGAGTGCTGCCAGGCTCTCTTTTTCCTTTGCTTTTCTCCAACCCCACTCCCCACTGACGTAGACACATCAGAGAGTGCCTCCTGACCCGTACTAGAGGGCAGTCAGCGAGCAGGATAACAAGTCTCCCTCCCCCAAGAGAGAGGAGCAATCCTCTGAATGCTCGATCCTCTCTCCCCCTGCAGACCCCTGGCGGCCCGGGCTCGTTCCTGAACCTGAGTCGCCAGCGTGGCATGAGGTGTAGTGATCAGTGTCTCAACCTCCAGTGCCACCGGGCAAGCTTACTGTGATAATTTCTCCTGATCTGTTATTATCTGGTCTGTATTAGTCCTGATATAAGTTTATAAGTGCATAGTACTGAAACTAATAAAAACAATGTGCAAAAAAAGAGTGGGTTCTCCAGCTCAGTGGAAGTGTTCTGTGCTTCCAGGCTGGGAACCTGGGTTCAGAAGTGAGCCTGAGTCTGCTGGGATCTGGTGACCAGGCGGTGGAGTACTCCAGAAGGAGCACAAGCCAGCTGGGGAGGGAGACAGCCAGGCTCTGGTGCAGTTATGGCCTTTTGTGGGAAGCCAAGGGGTGGCACATGCTCAGAGCATGCTTTTGCTGTCGAGGTCAACAGAGACTGCATTCACCATCATGGACAGGTTGGAGGATGTGGGAGAAAACCACAGAAGTAAAAATGGAGCCTGGTCTACATGTTGACCTGCTTGCTCACTGCGGACCTGTGCTGTTGCCCTGGATGCACATGTTGGATGCGTACCTGGAGGGAAGGATGGCCCACATCTCTCCACCCTGCCAGAGAGATTGTGTGGGAGCGGGGCAGAGAATAAATCCGCTGCCCAGAGGTCCAAAGAGAATAAACAGTAGATGGAAAAAAGTGGGTTGTCCAATGCTAAACCAAAGTGTTGATAATGGGAAGGCTATAGCCTGAGGTTCAAGAGGTGAGGAATAGCTCCTCCCATATCCCCTACTTAATCCTCAGTGCTGCTTAGCTTCGAGCATTTTGGAAATGCTGGGGATTCTGCACTGCATGGCTGGTGTGGCTTGTTTTTCTTGTTTTCTCCCACCTCCGTTTCTTCTCCCCCCTTGCTTTCCTAATTTTTCTCCTTCTTTGTTCCTCTCTGCCTCCTGTGCCTCCATGTCTCCCATTTGTCTCCCCCTTTCTCCTTCTCTCCCAATGTTTTGTCTCCCTCCCACCCCTCTCAACTCTTCCTCCCTGCTTGGCTTCTTTGCCCCCCACATGTTGCCCGGTACCTCCTTGGTGCTTTCCTTTCTTTGTTTCATTTGTTTTCTGCTGTCTCCTACTTCACCAGCCACTGCTCTATTCCCTGCCTGTGCATCCGGGTGTGCTGCGACCTGCCAGCTTCTCTCCAGGTCTGCTGGCTTCGCTGCTCTTGTCTTCTTCCTTGTTGGACTCCTGTGGCACCTCCTTGTGCCAGTTCCATGTGGTCGGCATGCCACTTGCCTCCTTGCTCCCTTGGCCTGTTCCTGGATTGTAGCCCGGGCTGAGAAGCTCTCTGGATGCCCTGCACCTCTCTGCTTGCTGCACTTGTGGTACCTGCTCTGCATCTCTCCAGCTCGCACCGCCTGGATCTTCTGTCTTTTGCCGACGATGTGGGCAACTTGGAAAGGGTTCAACTGTTTGCCCTAGGTTCCTTGTTTCTTCCAGTCTGCTGTTTTGGACCGCTAGACTCCTTCTTTCTCTCCCATTGCCTATGACTGGTTTTGCCTATGCTGTAACAATCATTTCCCTTCTGCAGCCTTCTGTCATCCATAGCTGGATTTGCCTTTGCTGCTTGTCTCACTGCCCTGCTTGCTGCCCCTGTCCCCCTAGCGCCCTGGCCCCACTGTCGGCCATTTAGTCTGCTTTGCCTGCCTTTCCCTTTTATTTGGTGGGGGGGCAGCTGATGAACTGCCTCCGAGCACAGCTGTATCACATAAGGACTACTCTCCAGGTGCTTCTCCTGCTGTGCAAATTTTAATGTCTATCTCCAGTCTTTCTCCCTTGACTGCTGCAAATAGTGATCAGCCTTAGGACTCCCATATGTATACGGATTCCTGTATCTTTCTGCAAATCAGCCACCTGGAGCAGTCCTTTACATTGTCTATGTTACTTTAGGAACCCAGAGGCATCTGGCTCGCTAGTCCAGCTAGCCCGCATAGAGGCATAGCCCGACTCACTTAACTCTACTCCTTCCCTGGCAGACCTACGTAGGGGTCCTGCCTGTCTAGTTAGCTTGTGTGGGGCCCTAGCTAGCCTCACTCAACTTACTCCTTCCCTTGCTAAACCTGCCTGTGAGACCTGCTGGTCCAGCTAGCCCAAGTGGGGGAGCCTAACTTGACTCACACATTCGTACTCCTACCTCAGGCAGACCTACATGGGGGTCTTGCCACTCCAGCTCACCCCTGTAAGGGGCCAGCTAGCTACTTGGTCACAAAATCGTACTCCTTCCTATGGCAGACCTGCATGGGTCTCACTTATCCAGCTAGCCCATGTATGGACCTACTTTGCTACTGGGTCACAAATTCGTACACTTTCCTCAGACAGACCTATGTGATGGTCTCACCATTCCAGCTAGCCCACGTCTGAGCTCAGCGCACTACTTCATCATTCAATTGCACTCCTTCCTATGGCAGACCTACATAGGGATCTCGCCACTCCAGCTAGCCCACGTGTGGGCCTAGCTTAGTCCATGATCATGCAATTGTACTCTTTCTTCAGGCAGACCTACATGGGGGTCTCACAATTCCATCTGGCCCATGTGGGGGCCTCACTTGCTTCTCGATCGCTTTACATGTTGTCCTTTAGTGGACCTCCAAAGGGGTCCCGCTAGTCTAGCCTGGACCATGTGAGGGCCTCACTCTATGCCATGTACAGTCCAGCTTTGATCCATTTCAGTTCAAGTTTATTGCACAGGACATCGCTGCTGAGGACTGCTCATTTACTCATTTACTCAACAGTCCCAGGACATTTTAGGTATCTTCCTATCAAGGCAATTGATGGTATATATAACTTCTACTGAAGCACCAGGACAGTATCAGCCATATCTCTTAAGTCGCTCAGACCTTGACCATTCATAAGTGGTACATCTACCTGCTCTCTCTATGACCTCTTTGCAACCGTCCAATGTCTGAGCAACACTATCTGGCCATCTTAGCCTGTATATATCATTGGCTGTCAATACCTATAGCTATGGCCGTCAATCCACCAGCTGAGCAAACCACAACCAAACTTTGTGCATCTTCCTCTCGCAACCCCTTGTGAGGATCTCACCTTCCAGTCAATCTACATGGAATCCTGACTTACAATTCTCCTATTCGAATCCCTTCTCTTGTGATCCCACACGGGGATCCTGCTGATTTAGCTCGGCCTACTTGGCTCCAGGCACTCGAATGACTCATCTTACCAGCAGACCACCTGCAGAGGCCTGTCCTCACTGCTGTCTCCATGCTGCCTCCGGATCCCCAGTTTCCATGTCATGACACCCTCAACATCAAGTGTCTTTTCCCGGCATTTCAGTAGCTTCCACATATGCTCTCACTCCAGAATCTGCTCTTCCTACCTCAACTATAACATCTCTGGCATCCTGGCTTGTGTCCATGCCTTACCTATGTGGAGGTCTTGGCTGACGCCATCTCAGGGCCTCTGTTAAGGACCCTACTGTCCAACTGTCATGGAAGACTTTCTCCCATTAGCTCAGGCAAGGCAATACTGTCTAATGCTTGACCATCCCTAGACTTTGCTCCCTGGATTATCCTCATCTTCCGTTTACAACTCTTCATTCCTACACAGAAACCCTGGACATGGATTACTCATCCTTTCTAATCTGAACATCCATCTGAATCGGACTCTGGTTCATTTGCCGGAATCTTCATGCTACAGTACTGATTTTCTGCTCACTACCAAGATCAGAGAGCACAACTCTTCGACCATCAGGATTAGTATTTAGACTCTTGGATATAACAAGAACCAAACATCAGCCCACATTTAGGATTATCTTCTCTTAGTATGCCCAGAGGATGGCAGGTCAGTAGCCATGGGTCTTCAGAGTTTTCCCCCACAGGAGTTTTTCCCTCTTATGCGTGCTACTGGTCACACTTTCTGGAGCTGGAGGAAGTAGTCAAAATGGTAACATTCTTTTGGGCCTTAATTCCTACACCTTCCCAGCATTCTACCAAGGGTGGGAAACAGAGAAAAGCCAAAGTCTAAGTCTATAAACATCAAGCACGTAACATTCACGCTCATAAGTATACACAAGCACTGAGCTATGTACCACACATTGAATGGGAAAGCTATAGCATGAGGTTCGGGGGGGGGATAGCTCCTCCCACATCCCCTACTTAATCCTCAGCACTTCCGCTGCTCAGCTTTGGGCATTTTGGAAACACCCCCAATCCTTCCTAGCCTCCTACTCCTCCAGCACTCTTATCTCACCCTCAGTGCTGGACCTTAATTCCTACACCTTCCCGGCGTTCCACCGAGGGTGGGAAACAGAGAAAAGCCAACGTCTTAGTCTATAAGGGAAAGGGGAAATTGTTTTACCAGAAAAGGCACACTAAGCTGAAGCTTGTTTCCAGGTGTGACCTGGAAGCACAAGGAAGTTAAGTGACTTGCTCAGGGTCACACAGTATATGCAAATGAGGGCTGTGGGATTCAAACCTTGGTCTCCAGGTCTGCAGCTCAGAGCCCTAAACCACTGTGCTATACCACCCCTATAAACATCAAGCATGTAACATTCAAGCTCATAAGTATACAAAAGCACAGAGCTATGTACCACACATTGAAGCATCAGTCTGGGCCCAATCATAATAACAGTTTTGTTTTGCCTGGGTTAAGTGCCAAAGAAGTTGGAAGCCATCCATTCACTGATCTGTAAATCGCACCATTCTAAAATTTTGTACCGAGTTCAGTGTGTCAGGAGCAAAGGACACATAGCTGGGTATCATCGCTATAGTAGTGAAATCCCATCCTAAAATGCCCTATGATTTCTCCCAGTGAAAGCATGTGCACCCCAAATGGTACTGAGGAGAGGACAAAGCTTGGGGAACTCTGCAGTTCGACGCAGCCATCTATGATCTTTACAAGATACCTACAAGGTACCAAGGAACACAATTACAAGGCACAGGGTACCAAGAAACATGGAAATACAGAATTTGGCTATAGAATTCGATGGCAGATAGGGACTACCTGGCCCTCCTAGTCTACCCCTTTTTTTCCCTGGCTATACTGTCCCCGCAGACCTTACTTGATCTCTGCCTCCCTTCCCTCTGGCTTCCCAGCCAGGATTCCCGTGTGCCTATTCTGTGCATTCTTGATACCCACCGTTGTTTTTGCCCCACCACCTCTACTAGAAGACTGTTTCCTGTATCTGCCTTTCCAAAGACATCCTAGCATTACATAATAAGGTAAGTATTCAACTTTGTATACCAGTATTTATAGTTATGAATAGGTGTCTCTACTCTTGGATTGTTAGGAAGTAACTTGGGAAATATGAGCAAAACTCCATCTAAGGTAGCAGCATATAGGAGGGTAATATTCCTCTCTAAGGTACTTTAAATTAAATATATTACATCTAAGGTAGCAGCATATAGGAGGGTAATATTCCTCTCTAAGGTACTTTAAATTAAATATATTACAGGGGTATACCTAGAATAACTATGTATGGTGGGCTGATTCAGGGGGCCTTGGGAAGGGGACTTAGCTAGCTGGAGGACCTGTGGTACCACACTCTTCCAGGGTACACTGTGGAGGAGTGGAGGCTGCCCGGTCTGCAGAAAGTTACCAGTGTTCCCCTCTGAGCTGGATGCAGCATCAGTCTTAATTCACCATCTGCAGAGCAGGTTTGAGTGGGGGCCAGGGGGCCAACTGCTGCTTCTCTTCTTCAGCAACCTCCGGGATTTTGAAATTGGGGATGAAAAGTAGTAAAGTATTGGACAAGGAGCCCCCCCATATCAGCAGGTGTCATAAATTGAAGGGGGTCCTAAAATCACGACAAGCAACCGATACACCCCACTGTGTGAAGTGATGAATGCTACTCTGACTCCTAGAACAAAGCATCTTGTGACAACCAGGGCCCCAGCAGTGGTGATGCCTGCTGGGTTGCAACCAGGAAAGGTGCAGCTAGGAAGGGAGAGTGAAAAGAAGGTACTCATAGTAGGATATATATAATTTTTTTATCTTTTTTCCTCCCCGTTACTGCGTGTCCCCCATCCCCTGTACACCTCAGCCCTGACATCCACTGATACTTACCTCCAGTCTCTTCCCCCCAGGGCTTGTCCCCTCCAGTGGGATCGGTGAGGCAACTCCCACAGGTGATTGGATCCAGTTCAGCTGGCAGCCCGTCTAGTCAAGTATGGGGCCTGCAGGTGTCCAGCATCATTTTGCTGGCTAGTAGTTTTCCTAGTTTACTCACCTGGAGGGTTGGCATGCAGTGTCATGATGATGCACAGTGTGTGCTCCTATGTGATGTACGTTGACAGCTGCTGCACCCCTCCCTCATTCTGGTGGTCCAAGCTGATTTTCTCCAGCTGTCACAAGGGCCAGGCATTCACTGGGCTCTGCACACCCTCCCTCCTAGAGGAGGAGCAGGAGGAGAGCAGTCCTTCTGATGCACAAGCCTCCTCTTCCCAGCTGACCCAGTGACATCTGTGTTTACTCCCCAAACCTGAGTCATCAGTGCCACAAAGGGTAATGCTACTGCTGTGCTGGTGGGCCATCTGGGGACTATGTAGTTGGAGGTACTGAGACTATGGTCTAAGAGGAGGGTGGTACGTTGTTTCTCAGGGGGACATCAGATAGGTTACTCTCCAGGGTAGATGGATTGGTTAAAGAAGTGAGGGGGATACCAGAAATTATCCATTTGGGGACAGATTATCTAGCAGGAAGGCTGTTGGGAGAAGTGAAGGCTAGCTTCAGGCTGTGATGCTCCAGGCTTAAGGGCTTACATGGTACTGTGACCTTCTTGGGGTTCCTCACAGCGCACAGGTGGGGGGAGGCAAGGAAGCTGACAGTCTTTCAGTTTAAAGCTGATTGATGGAGTGCTGCACTGAGGAGGGGTTTCAGTTCCTATGATACTGGAGTGCTTTTTTTGTGGGATAAAGGCCTATTTAAATTGGATAGCCTTCATCCTAATAGGGAGGGGAGAAAGGCACTGGGGAAGAGGTTTGAAGCATGCATTTTGGGGCATGTAAACTAACAGGGGCTAGGACTGGGAACACCTGCAAGGAGAACTTAAGTGAAGAAGACCTAGTTACCACTCCCCTAACTAGTGGGGCAATCTGAGGGAAAAGGGTAACGTAGAGATGGTAAAAGTGGCATACATCAGAGACCAGGGACCATATCAGTGGAAGGGGAGGTAACGGAGGCAAATAGTGCAGAGAATGAGTACAGTAGGTTTGTTCTGTGGAAGGCGTAAAGGTAAGCGACAGAGTCCTTAGATGGTGGACTGCTTAAATATCAGAAGCCTTGGGAACAATATGAGTGAGTTCCAGGCAGAGAAAGCAATGGCTAAGATGGATCTGTTAGCCATAATGGAAACATGGGCAATAGGAAACAGAGACTGGGATATTGCAGTACTGGGCTACCTGAAGTACTCTACAGGGGGACATGCAAAAAGGCAGGGGAAGGGGGTGGCACTGTACATTAGGGAAGGCATAGATGCCATGGAAGATACTACTCTAGGGTAGGGCATGGAATAGAAACTGTTTGGATACAACTGACAATGGATGGAGTGAAAAGATCTGGGTCAGAGTGGTATACAGACTGCTGAACCAGAAGGAGAAATGTGACAGGGAATCATCGGAGGAGATTAGGAAGATATCTGCCAAAAGGAAGGTGGAGCTGGTAGGTGACTTAAATATTCTGGATGTGGACTAGGAAATCCCAGTAGCCAGCACTGCAAGAAGTGAGGTGCTAGTGGATGTGATTCAAGATTGCTTTCTCATGCAGGGGGTCAGGGAACTAACTAGAGTGGGGGCCACTCTTGATCTGGCTCTGTCAAACGCTGAGACAGTCAAAAAAGTAGAGGTAGCCGGCCCACCGGTGCATCGGAAAGAATTACCACCGTAATGTGGGTGACTCGGGTTCAGGAATAGACTCAGGATGCCCGAGGGCCAACTGGGGCAGGGTTGCATTGAGCGGCCATTGCACACTCTCCACCTCCTCGAGGGAAGGGGGGATTGAGTGCCTCTGGTCCAGTGCTGCTGGGTGACCATAGGACACACCGTTACTGGAGCACCAGGGAACACTGCTCCATGGGGCGAGGTGTGAGACACAAGGCACAGTCACATCATGGCATCCGCTTGACATGCCCTGCACCAGAAAAACCAAGCAGAAAATCCTCTGTCATGCCCAATGATGCCATAGCCCTATAGCAGATCTGGGTCTCCATTACATCCCAGATCTAGATCCAATGGGGTTAGTGGTGGAGAGACCTGGAGGCTACACCCTGGGGGGAAATTCAGGGGACACTGTACACGGCTGATTCACATCTGCCTGCAGAGGCAGGTGGCTGGTGGGGATCAGCCGCTGGATGCAGCATAAAGCATAGCAAGTTAAAGAATAAAGTAGAGGTGAATGAACCACATCAGAAGGGTGGACTCTGATAAAATGGGGAAGTGCTGAAAGATAAGCTGGTAGGGGTAGAGGGAGTGGAAGGGACAGAAGCCAAAATTGGTTGTCCTAAAGAGAGGTGTAATGTAGGTGATGACATCACGTATGAGACAGGTCGGGAAGAAGAAAAAGCACTAAAAGCTGATCTGGTTTCCCAGAGGTAGGGAAGAGACAGTAAGGGTGACAAGGGTAGCATTCTAAATGTACAAGTGGGAACAGAGCAAGGCTGACCAGAAGGCATATCTGAAAAAGCTGAAAGAGGCCTGAGTAATGATAAGAAAAAGTAAAGCAGAGACAGAGCTTAGAATAGTGCTATGGGGTCAAGGAGAGAGAGAACATCTTGAGGTACATTGGTGGAAAAAGGAAAACTAAGGAGGGTATTGTTAGGTTAAAGAAGGAAGGGACATGGGTGGAGGAGGATGGAGATAAGGCTGGTGTACTGAATGATTACTCTGGTTCAATATTCAATATTCACCATGGCGGGGGGCAATGGGCCATTACCAGAGTACAGAGTGCAGGCCAAATATAGACTGAGAGGACTGGAATTAGGACCCGTCTCAGAAGAAAGGGTGTTCAGGGGCCTCAAAACCCTGAAGGCGAACAAAGTGCCTGATCCTGATGGGTTGCATCCTAGCATGCTGAAGAAGCTGAGGCAGACACATTGGCAAATCTGTTTATTTGTTCCCTGGATACACGGGAGGTTCCAACAGACTAGAGGGTAACTAATGTAGTGCCACTTCACAAGAGCAGGGGCAAGGATGATCCAGGAACTTGCAGACTGGTTAGTCTAATCTTGACCATAGGCAAGCTGCTGGAAACCATCATTAAGGAACAAACTGTGGAATTTTTGGAAGCAAACGGGTTGCAGGACAGGAGACAGCATGAGTTTGTAGCAGGGAGATCTTGCTAAAACTAATCTGATTGACTTAATTGATTGGGTCACAAAGGCAGTGGACAGGAGACAGGCAGTGGATGTATTGTATCTTGACTTTAGCAAGGCCTTCAATTCCATTCCACATAGAAGGCTAATAAAAAAGGTTGGCCTACCTGGGGGAAGGGGACAAACTGACCAGGGGGATAGGGAACTGACTGGGGGGCAGGACAGAGAGGGTGGTCTTCAATGGAGTGCAGTCAGAGCTCAGGGGAATCATGAGTTGGATACCACAGGGACCAGTTCTGTGAAATTCAGGATAAGGTATGTCTCTTTGCTTCGGACACGAAGATCTGAGGAGGATGTTAGAGAAATTAAAGGAGACCTGGAAAAAGGTCTCGATTATAACAATTGAACATCAGCACAAAAGAGTGGCAAGATGGTGCACACTGGTAGAAAGAAAACTAAAACTGACTACTGGATGGGGGTAGTAAGGACGGTGCTGATAACTGACAAGAGACCTGGGTGTCATTGGTGACAGCCTCCAGTCCACTGCTAGGCACAACCAAGTCACATGGGAAAGAAAACAGGATGTTGGGATGTATAAGTAAGAGATTTATTAGTAGACGAAGGAGGTAATACTATCCCTGCAAAGGTCCCTGGTGAGGGCATACCTGGAGTACAGAGTGCAATTCTAGAGTCCACACGTTAAGAAAGATAGGAACCACATAGAGAACATTCCAAGGAGGGATACAAATATGGTCCAGGTGGGCAGCAGGAGAGGTTGGGCAGACTGGATGGGCCTTGTGGTCCTTAGTTGCACTCAACTTCTATGTTTCTATGTTGTATGAGGAAAGGTTGGTAGACCTTAACATGTATACACTGGAAACCAGGAGGGAAGGAGGGGGGGATATTACTGAGATGAGTTCTTGTGAGGCATCAACAGAGTGAACTGAAAGGACTTGTTCATGTGGAACAAGGGAACAGTGACTTGAGGACATGGGTGGAGACTGTGGGGGTGAGAATCAGGAGGGACAATGAGAGTTTTCCTTCATGGAGTGGGCGATGGATTAATGTAGTAGAATGCCCAGAGGGTAGGATAAAGCCAGTACTATGACGGGGTTTAAACTTGTGGGGGCCAGATATAAGGGAATAGTTGCAGGAGCACACAGAAGAGAGAAAGGATACCGGGGAATGGGGAGGATGATCAGCCATGAGGGCTGTAGCTCTTTAAATTCAGTCCTGCAGTAGTCTGAGAATGAAGCTAGGCAGAAAAATGGGCAGATTGGATGGACCTCTGGGTCTTTTTTTTTTTTTCTGCAGACACAATCTGTGTTTCTATGATCTGTAGAACCCAATCATGACTGACTGCTTGCTTCCTGCAAGGAAGCACTGGAACTCTTTGAGAACTGTCACATTCATCCCTACAAGGCCCCCAATTCTGCTCTTCAACTCTCCATGGTCCACAGTGTTAAATGCAGATTAAAAGTAATGAAAAATGAGAATCAGAGCTTCTCCTTAGTCACTTGCCGGTTAGAGATTTATTTATTAGAATTTTTGCATGCCAGAATAACCCCATTTAGGAGTAACATCTTGTTTATGGTGATGGTGGTGGGGGAGGGCTTGGGGAACCCAGCAGCAGCAGAGTAGTTAGAAAACATAGATAGATATACAGTGAAACGGTGACAATATACATACAAATTAGGAGACACTTGTATGTAAAGCATAATGCAAAGTTACACATTATCTACAGAATTATTAATTTACACACAAATATACATTTCCACTCCTGTTACTCTAGACCATTGTGATTTTTTCAGGTCAAAATATGAGCTGCTATGGATAGCTTTGGGACCATGTTGGAGAGATGGAGAAGGAAATACAATATAGAAGGAGAGAGTGATGACCACGGGGTGGGGGTGAGGGGTAACTTTGCCAAATTTCTGAGCTTACACCAAGCGGCACAAATCCACATTGTCTGCGGTTGGACAACTCCAGCATATGTCTCCCATGAAAAGTATTGATTTTCTGTTAAATGAGCTGTTTGATTTTGCTCACTACCTGTTTGCTTACTCCCCAGGTCAGCTTAGCCTCTGTGATTTCTCTACCTAAACAGCAATCACGTTGACCGAATGAGGCAAATTTGTAAGGGTACCTACTCACTTTTCCCTGCTCTGGTGTTGTAGGCTGCTAGCAGAAGACAGTGAAGTCATGTATTTGCAACTGGATATAGCCTTTAAACACTGCAGGCAATTAGGTCTCCACTATTTATTCCAATTATTTACTGTACAAGGAGTACTTCCATTTGAACAATTATAGACTGCTTATGGCCTGACAGGCCAAAAACATTACAGGTACTTACAAATTCATACGTACCCCTTACATAAGCCGCAATGTTCTCCTAAACTCCAAGACTGCTGCTCAGTCCTTCTTTGCAAATTTATGAATCTCTTTCTTAGAGAAAGCTGACAACACTTACTTGGCCATCTGTATTAGGGGTATACAGGCACTGCACCATCACAACACTAGGTACAGTATACACTAGATAACTATTGAATGCTTCTTATAACTATGACCAATAGGTTAAATATTCCCTTCTACCTCTCCAAGTCACAGCCTTGATTAGTTGGAAGGAATTTGCTTGAAAGTGCAGACAGTGATATTTTATTACTCCCAGCATTCAGGCTAAATACATGGGAAAATGGTTCAGTTACTGTTAGAGAGGGTGTGGGGAAAAGGGAGCTGACCAGGCTCATATCTTTTGGTCATGTCCTGTATTGGAGGATTCCTGGCAACAGTTAAAGAATCACCTGTCACTCCTCTCTAAAGACCCGAAGGTTCAACATCCTGCCACACTTCTCCTAGCCATTCTGATGGAAGGACAGAGCCCAATTTCACTCATTGCTTCATGTTTTTCTCTTGGCTGTGAAAAAGGCTATAACTTGGCTTTGGCTGCAGCCCACCCCTCCAACTATACCACACTGGCAACAGATTGTAGTACAAATTTATACCTTAGAGAAAGTGACGTACAAGTTGAGGGAGAAACTACCATAATTTCAAGACAGATGGCAACCTTGGATATTATATTACATGACAAAGAATAATCAGTTTGTTCCCTAGTGTTTCTGGACTTCTTTGCTGTGTGGAACAGACATCTACCTGCTACCTGTCTTCTCTGAGGTATTATTTGGGAAACTGTCTTATTCAGATACATTGATTCTGTCACAAAAAATGTACTTGTACTGCTCACGGCACTATATGTTTAAAGTCTAAGGTCATATGATATATGATACACCTCTTCTCTAACTTCCCCTGGCTGACTATACATACTGCACCTGATAAAAGTTTTAATAAACTTTGAATATGAAAAAGGAGAGGGTGAAGAGAAGTATGGGGGGGGGGTGAGTGGTATGAGTTAGGGGCAGTAGCACTGTTTCTGAAGGTGGGAACTCATGGAAGATTTAAAGACCAGGACATTTCTTGTTGACTTAACATTGTGTGGATAAGATTTCAAACTGACTGGAGCAGCCGTGGCAAAAGCTTTTTGCCTATGATTTGAACATTTTTGGAATATCCAGTATTTCCCTGATCTGTGAACTTGGATGGTAAATTATAATTTGTTTTGATAAGGAGGTTGAGGAAGTAATTGGCAAGGCAAGGCAAAGTAAAAAATTTTTATGTGACACCCATTCCTGGGTGCTCTGGGTGCCTCACATAGGAACATTTAAGGGAGAAGAACATGGGTATAAATACAAACATATTAAAACAATCATAGAATCAGATAGAACACTTCAAATAAACAAATTCAGTAAATAATTCATAATATCAGATTAAATTTAACTACATCTGGGAAGGCCAGAGAGAAGAGGTGGGACTTAAGGTGGCTCTTAAAAACCTCAACTGAAGGGGCCTCCCTGATGGCAGGAGAAAGCAAGTTCCACAGGACGGGGCCAGCAACACTAAAAGCCCTGTCGCTGACAATTTTTAATCTCATCCTTGGAATGCCCAGGAGGCCCCTAGAGGAGGAATGGAGGGAGTGGGCTGGGACGGCAGGTGCTAGGAGATCAGCCAGATAGCCAGGGCCTAGTCCATATAGGGCCTTAAAGGTGAGCAAGCCCACCTTGAAGATAACCCTCCACCTGACTGGCAGCTAGTGCAGTTCATGCAGCACCGTCTCCTGAGTCACATGACAGAACCTCAGTAACCTGGCAGCTGCATTCTGCACTAGCTGCACTGGGGTAGGTGCCATTGACACATTTGTATAATAACAAGTCCCACTTGAATTCTCATTGTGCTTCCAGGGATAGTTGTCCATAACTGGAATATAAGTGAGAGTAGTCACTACAGAGCATTGCATACTGTGACCAATGCTATCTTTGTACTGTGGCACCTTTTGAATGCAGATTGGAATGGTTCCAGGACATCATTATTTTCCAGTTGGTCCTCTAGCTATTTATTCACCACCCTCTTCAGCACCTTCGCTAAAAATGACAGGTTGGAGATTGGTCTAAACTTGGCTAGGTAGTGGAATCCAATCCTATTTTCTAAACCAAGAGCCTCACAACTGCCCATTTATTGTGGCAAAAAGCCCTCATGTAAAGAATCATCAACAATTCCTGCAAATGCTGGAGCCAGTACCCCAAATCCAGCATTGAGGAGCAGGGTAGAGATAGGATCTAAAATCACGATAACAGGCGCACTTGGTGAGGAGTGTGAAAATGCAAAAGGTAAAAAATACTAAAGTGCCAAAATACTGCTGCAGAAAACGAGGTTCATTTTAAAACTACAACACAAAGGGGAGAGTGTGACACAAAACCCCGGTGCAGTGTATCTAATTTATGATGCTTCATCAGGGGTGGGTCTGGGCCACCTGTCTACACTTAAATACTGGACATTTAAAGATACATTATAATTTGCATTAGCAGGTTGTAGATAACAGGCTGCACCAAGCACCTCAGGTGCCCAGAGACCTACATACATAACCAGCTCCAGCATACCTCTCAGCTGCTATGAATCTGGCATAGCACTATGAATTTTACACTCAATTTATCCTTGCTCTGCAAAGGTTTACTGACATTCCTCCGATTGTTAAGGCTGTTTCTGGACACACAGACTATGAGAAAACATTGAACTAACTTGATAGAAACATCCCTTAACACTAAACATATGGGGCCCACTGTTCTTCAGCATATTATGTTTTAAAATAAGAAAGTGTTACACATTCTGACCATTGACTCTGAATTGTGAAGGCCAGCGCTATGATTTTTAATGTTGAGGGGTTGAGAGGTATGAGCTCCAGTGAACTAAAAACCACCCAAAGGAATTACAAAATTAATGAAGATAAAAATAGCATGGTTAAAGGGATATAACAACTAAAATGAGTCTTTTATATCAGGGGCAGGAAATTGCCAAAGGGTAAGGGTAGAAGTCAAGTGTGAAGTTTTTCTGAAACTAAAGTGCTCAGATAATTGGCCAAGTGGCCTGAACTAGCACATAGCAAAGATGTCAATATAATCATCTCACAAAGCTGGCCAGGAAAACAGTGAGGCTTACATGAAATGTCACACACAGACTGCATGCATTCCCGCCTAGTAGGAGCTCATAAATATAGTAGCGCACAGCTCGCGTTTGCATTGCAATTCAACTGGCAAGGGAAACACCCTTACGAAATGATTGATTGGATCTGCTACATAAGTAGGACAGAAAACACACAAACAAGGAAGCAAACAAGCCACTCGTGATTATTGAAGTGACAGCTGTAAAAAGATATATCACTTGTCAACATACAGAACGAGGGCAGCATGCAGGCTAGCATAACAACCTATAACAAAAGAAAAAGGAAATATTATGTTAGACACAAAACCCATGGAAAAAATATATCAATTCAGTGCATAAATTGAAATACATATTATACTATAGCTCATGCTATGCAGGACAGATGCAAAACCTAAAATCATTGTTAGGGGCAGGATCTAGACTGCGGGTGGAGGTACGCAGCCCAGTGAGTACCCGACTGATGTCTTGCTCACCCACATAGTGGAACTCAGTCCAAGGCTCTACAGTGGTTCTGCTTCTTGGGACTGTACACTGTGTCTATTAGTTTCAGTGGAGGCAATGTGGACCCAAATGCAGACAACACTGTCCTTTTGAACTGCTCACACTTCTCCTGGGAGACTCTCTGCAGCATGGAGGCAATCAGGATGGAGAAGACTGCTTACCCTGCAGAAAAGTCCAGCAGATCAGTTCCTTTTGATCTCATTTGGCCCAGAAAGACATTTCTACTTTTTCCAGTGGACTGCCCTCAGTAGTCTTCAAAATGGGCCATCATGGCAAGACTGTCAACCTGTATCTGTGATTTTCTCTAGTTGTGTTCTAATCTCTGACCTAGTACCTACAACTGCTGAAGTTCTTCAGAAAACCAGGGTGCACTTTGGCGGAAGGTAAAAACATGTGAATGAAACTTAGAGAACTGGCTGCAGAATTAGCAGTACCCTTAAGCCATCTATTTAATAACTCACTGAAGTCCGGAGTGGCGACAGCAGACTGGAGATCCGCTGACATAGTATCACTACACTAGTTGGGGGAACAGGGAGGGTCCAGAAAACTCCAGGCCTGTCAGTCTTACTGTACCTCCACTGTAGGCAAACTGATGGAGACCATAGTCAAGGAAAGCTTGGTGGCCAACTTAGAGGACAATGGAATACAGGATAACAAATAGCATGGGTTTGTGTCAGGGAGGTCATGCTAGACCAATAAGACCAATCTGATGCTGTTTTTCGACTGGGTCACCAAGATCATTGACGGGGAACAGGTGGTGGATTTGCTGTACTTCAACTTCAGCAAGGCCTTTGATTCAGTGCCACACAGAAAATTGCTGAAAAAGCTAGAGGTTCTGGGGATAGAGTGGGGTTTAGTTAGGTGAGTAGGAAGTTGCCTTGGGGGAGGCAACAAAGGGCCATGGTGAACAGGACTAAATTGGGGGACAGGGAGGTCATGAGCAGAGTGCCGCAGGGATCAATCCTGGGACCTGACATGGGAAGGTATCCAGGAAAAGTTGTGTCTCTTTGCTGATGACACAAAGCCATGCAGCGGGGTACATCATAAAGAAGGGGTGCAGGAGCCCTAGAAGAACTTGGAGACACTGGAGAGATGGTCTAAGATCTGGCAGTTGAGATTCAATGCCAGGAAGTAGTAGTAGTAAAAGCTTTTATATAGTTTGAATGAAGTGGAAACTCAGTTAAGACAAGTTCATTTTCAGTGAGGTCCTTAGTACCAAACTAGTTAGAATATGTAAGCAAATATACATATAGACAGACAGGACAGGAAGCACAAGTTCATGCACTTAGGGAGACGGAATCCATGCCTAGAGTGCTGAATGGAAGGGGTTAGACTGGCCACTTCAACAGAGGAGAGGATCTGAGGGTTATAATTTGTGACTTCCCTCAAGCACATGAGTCAGTACAAGAAAGCATACTGCATAACAAGGCATCAAAGATGCTAGGGTATATAGGGAGGGGCTTTGACAGTAGAATGAACAAGTTGATTCTGCCACTGTACAGATACCTGGTGAGGCCACACATGGACTACTGTGCTCAGTTCTGGAGTCCTCTTCTGAAGAAAGACATTGACAGATGAGAGAGAGTACAGTGAAGGGTCACCGAGAGGATCCAGGGCCAGCAGGGTAGATCCTATGAGGACTGGCTGGAGGCTAGGCAGGAGCAGGTGGACATGACTAAAACAGAGCAAGCCACAATGCTGTGCAGTAACTCACAGTAAATGACAACACATCACAAAATACTGCATGACAAAAGGGCATAATTGCCACTGAATTACACTATTCTCTGCTGTGTACTGCAGCATTTTGCATTATACTGCAGCATTACTGCATTGCATCTTGGGTGGCACCACTATAAGTTTCTCAGGGGTATAATCAAGGTGACCAGAAGGGAATTATTTGTAAGAAATAGAGATGCAGTCACTAGGGGCATGACTAATGTTTGGTGGGGGCAACAAAGGGCCATGGTGAACAGGACTAAATCGGGGGACAGGGAGGTCATGAGCAGAGTGCCGCAGGGATCGATCCTGGGACCTGACATGGGAAGGTATCCAGGCTTTGAGTTGAATTTTGATTCCTTGTTACTGACTTCAGTAGCTGCAAAGATTACTGCATAGTGGGGGAAGGGTGTTAATGGTCTGGCCAGGTCTCACTCAGCTAATTGACTGGAGGCAGAGTTGAATCAGGTTTGTGGTGTTGGCTGCTTTGTCTTCTCAGAAAGAACTGGAAGGGGACAGGATCAGTTGTGTTCCAGGACAGTAGCTGCTTCTTGTTGTTTTCACAGGGTTCTTGTGGATTTTACTTGGTAGAAGGTTATTTCTTTTCTTTCTTACTTCTAAGGAGCTAGCAGGGTATTGTTTTGGGGGCTGTTGGAAGTTTGAAAACTGGTTTGGTGTCTGTAAGTGGGCTCATTTTGTGGATGTTTCACTGTGTAACCGGCTGCTTGGTGGAGGCCTATTTTTCTGATTTAAAACCTATTTGGTGGGATTTGCTTGGGCCTGGTTCTTTGGCTGCTGGGCTTGAGGGGAGACAGAAGGCTGATACACTCTCTCTCCGAGTCGGGTGTCTGCCCAAGACCCACCTCCCCACCTCCCTCCCTCCCCAGAGTCCTGCTAATTTATAGGGAAACACCTGCCCTGCAATTGGAGGAAAAGGCTGCAGGTGCAGCTCATGTAGTTCTAGCGCTGGGGGTTGGATTTAAAGGCTGGGAGAGGAGCTTAAGGAGTTGTTCATTTCCCTTATAAGTTTACTGTGGTACTGCACCTAGTAACAGGGTTACCGGTGTACTGTGGGACTGTATCTAAGATTAGTGGGTGACCTGATTAGGCAGTAGGGGTGTATCTTGGACTGGGGGGAACCTGGTGGCTCACCCAAGGAAATCTATTTGGAAGGGGATGGAACCACACGGCATTAAGGCTGGCATCTTTGGGAGGGTGGTGGGGTGCACTGGGTGTGGAGCAGCCATGATACTGGACTGGGCTTGGAAGTTTGGTGGTTGCCCAGTGTGCTACCAGCTGGCACAGCTTAGGGAGGAGGTTGCGGGGATTAGGAGACAGCTAGGGGAAGGGGGGAGGTATGGTTGGAGAAGGGGGCAGGGGATCTCCCATGGGGTTGCACCAAGCACTGGGGAAGGCAGCATAGGTAAAGGAGTGCAGGAGAATACTCAGGGGTCACATAGGGTCCCTGGCAGAGGGGGTCCAAAAGGACACTACCAAGGAAGCAGGCAGTTAACTGGGGACCCTCACAAAGGAAGGACAGAGGGACAACATTCTCAGGGAAGTAGGCAGATGGCCAGGGCTGGACAGAAGGAAGCAAGGTGGGGAGGTGGATCAGACCTTGCACTCAGTAACCGCTTCAATTCTCTTCTTCTGCTCGAGGATGAGGGGTGATGTAGCCATGACAGGGTGGTTAGAGACGGAAGGGAGTGGGGGCAGGAGGCAGGGGCCAGATAGCAGGAAGAACAGGGGAACCTGGAATGCAGGAAAATGGGGGGAGCAGTGAGTCAGAGCAGGAGGGGCAGGGGGAAGAGGGAGGAAAGCGCAAGGAGAAGGACCAGTTGGGAGGAAAGGTAAAGGAGAAAGACCAGAAGTACAAGGAGGATTCAGTAAAGGGAGCTGAGGGTTTAGGTCAGGGGAGCACGACAAGCAAGGAGGGACTAAATGGAGACAGCAAGGAAGGGAGGATAAGCCAGGCTAGTTTAGCAGATGGGGGAGAAGGACCAGTTGCGAGCAGTGAGGAGGGAGTTAGCAAGGTACAGAAGGATACTTGGGAGGAGGAGAGGCATAGATTGAGGGGAGGGGTGGCCAGGGTAAATAAGGAGGGGTGGCATGTGACACCCAGATAGGGGAGAAACAAGGAGCCAGCTGGGTGGAGGGGCCGTAGAAAGGATGAGGACATGGAAGGGGAATGGAGGAAAAGGAGCGGTCAGAGTGCTCCTGTTGGGGGATTCTATGATCAGGGATATCAAATGGGATAGGGAGGGAGAAGCCTGGCCAGTTAGAACAAAATGCTTCCCTGGACTAACGGTGCACAGGGCTAAGCATGAGGTATATCAGCTGGCAAAGGATTGTGGGGGTTCCCCGGACATACTGGTCCACCTGGGTACAAATGACATTGAGGGAAATAGCGAGCTAGAGATACAGGCAAGATTCAGGGAGCTTGCCAGGGTCTGTCATGACATAGGATGCACAGTTTCCTTCTCAGAAATCCTGCCGGTGCCAAGGGCTAGTGGGGAACATAAAAGGAAGATTAGGGAGATAAACCAGTGGCTCAGGGAGTGGTGTGAGGCCAGAGGGTATGGGTTGATGGGGGATTGGGGGGAGACCTGGGAGGATAAGGAGCTGTATGCTAGAGATAGACTCCATCTCAATTTGGTGGGAAGGGGAATCCTTAAGTTGAAAATAGAGGGGTTCATTGGTGAAAAGTGGGGTTTAAACTTGTGAAGGGGGGAGGGATGGGAGAAAAGGCTGTCAAGGGGGTGCCGATAAAGGAGGGACTCTGTCTCCACCCCCAAGGGGAGCTGGAGAATTGTAGGAAAAGACTGACTGGTAAAGTGCAGACCAGGGGAAAACAGAATCCCCATGGGAACATGAGCAGGGGAAATGGAAGTATAGGGAAAGGGTGGAAGGTAGTCCTGCTAAATGCCAGGAGCTTGGAAATAAAATGCCTGAGCTCCAGGCAATGCTAACTGAGGGAGCAGTGGATGTGGCAGCGGTCACTGAGACCTGGGCCACTGCAGGACACGACTGGGACCTGAACCTGGAGGGTTACACTATGTTCAGGAAGGACAGGGGGGAGGGAAGGGGAGGAGGGTGCAATGATAGTCAAAAACTGCATTGGCATAGGGGTAGTAGAGGAGGCGGAGGGAACCGTGGAAGCGATTTGGGTCACCTTGATAACAAGGGGGGGCAAGAGAGTAAAAATAAGAGTGGTGTATAGACCCCCTGCCCTGGCGAAGGAGCAGGAGGAGAGTCTGGTGGCAGATGTTGGGAGACACTGCAGACTGGGCAGAGGAATGGTGGTGGTGTTGGGGGACTTAAACATGCAAGGAATAGACTGGGAGACTATGACATCCTCTGTGACCAAGGAACAGAGGTTGTTGGATGTCTTTCAAGACGCATTCCTAACTCAGCAGGTGGGGGAACCGACCAGGGAGGCGTGGGTACTGGATGTGGTCCTGGCAGACAGTGACCAGATTAGGGGCCTGGAGGTAAGGGACCCATTGGCGGGGAGTGACCATGCCACGGTCTGGTTCTGCCTGGATCTAGGAGGGCTAGAAGGCTGCACAAAGACAGAGATAACTGACTTCAGGGGAATGGATTTTAAGGAAATGGCAAGGATCCTTAAGGAGCATTTGGATGTGATTGGGTCAGACATGGACGCTGATAGTAGGTGGGAAATCATCAGGAGAGGAGCATAAGATGCTACTAGCACCTGTGCAAGAGTAAGACGAAAATGCGGTAGGGCCCGAAAACCCTGCTGGTGGACCAGGGAGGTCCAGGAGGTGGTCCGGGGAAAGAAGGCAGCCTATAGGCAATTCAAGTGCTCAAGGAGTGAAAGGAATCGAGGGGAGTATGAGCTGATGGCTAGAAGGGCCACTAGGGTGGTGAGGGTGGCTAAGGCAAGGAAGGAGCAGAACCTGGCCAGGGAAATTTGGAGAGGGAACAAGGGGTTCTTTAGATACATTGGGGAAAACGAAGGGTGAAGGGGCAGATTAGCAGGATTAAATCAGGGGAGAGATGGGCACAAGACCCGGGGGAGCAGGCTGAGGTACTAAATGAGTATCATCACCCTCAGCTTTCACCAAGGAAAAAAGGGTGCTGCATCTACATGGGAGGAGACAGAGATACTGAGGAGGGGGACCGTTACTGATCAGCGGGTCTGGGGAGAGGGGGAGGCATCACTGGCAGGAGGGTGGAGGGCTAAGCAGGGAGAAGAGGTAGCGGAAGTGGAAATCACAGCAGAGAGAGTGAGGGAAGCCCTCAGCTCCCTTAAGACGGAGAAAGCACTGGGGCCGGATAAATTACATCCCAGAGTGCTGAAGGAACTTGCGGATGTCCTGGCGAAACCCCTGGTGGAGCTTTTCACCATCTCTTTGAGGACAGGGTGGGTGCCCCAGGACTGGAAGGTGGTGCATATAGTGCCTATCCACAAGGGGGGGATCAAGGGAGGTGGCAGGGAACTACAGGTCTGTCAGCCTGACATCG
Source organism: Neoceratodus forsteri (assembly GCA_016271365.2). Taxonomy (NCBI): domain Eukaryota; kingdom Metazoa; phylum Chordata; order Ceratodontiformes; family Ceratodontidae; genus Neoceratodus; species Neoceratodus forsteri. Next base: position 290,787,628 of record CM057453.1, on the reverse strand, counting down.
GTGGTGGGCAAGGTGATGGAGGGCATTGTCAAGGAGAGGCTAGGGGGGGACCTGGAAAAGTCAGGGTGCCTGGACAATAGACTGCATGGATTCATCCTGGGGAAATCGTGTCAGACAAACCTTGTGGAGTTCTATGACTGGGTGACGAGTGCCTTGGACCTGGGTAGACCAGTGGACATCCTCTTGCTAGACTTCAGCAAGGCATTTGACTCTGTTCCTCACGTGGGCCTGTTGGATAAGCTGGGAGAAATGGGGGTGGGGAACCAGATGATCAGATGGATAGGCAATTGGCTCCAGAACTGGACCCAGAGGGTCGTAGTTGGTGGGATAGTCTCATCCCCAAGGAGGGTCATTAGTAGGGTCCCACAGGGATCAGTCCTTGGGCCCCTCCTGTTCAATGCCTACGTCTCTGACATAAGGACAGGAATCAGGAGTGAGATGAGTCTCTTACGGATGACTCCAAACTGGGGGTGGTGGTGGATGGGGAGGAGGGAGGGTGGTCTACAGGGGACCTAGAGGCTCTGGAAAGATGGTCTAGAAAGTGGAAGCTGAGGTTCAATGCAGGGAAATGCAAGGTACTCCACCTGGGGGCCAGAAACCCAGGCCAAGTGAACACCCGGGGGGGGGGGAATGCTACAAGTCTCGATGGTTGAGAGGGACCGGGGGTGGTGGTGAATGTCAAGATGAACAACTCGGAGACTGGTAGGAGGGCAGCAGCCAAGGCCAACAGGATGCTGGGATGCATCGCTAGGGGGATCACCTCCAGAAAGATGGAAGTGATACTCTTTCTGTATAACTGCTTGGTGAGGCCACACCTTGAGTACTGCGTGCAGTTTTGGAGGCCACACTTAAAGAGGGACATTAAACTCCTGGAGAGGGTCCAGAGGAGGGCAACCAAAATGATTTGGGGCTTGGGGACAGGACCTATGAGGAGAGGCTCAGAGCTAAATATGTACACATTGGAAGAGAGAAGGGACCGGGGACAATCTTAGAGGTCTTCAGGTACATGAAGAGAGTAAATAGGGGAGGAACAGTCAGGGCGCTTCGAAGGAAGGAGGAGGGGGCCACTAGAGGGCATGGGTGGAAGCTGGAGGGGGGAAGATTCAGGGGAGAAAGGAGGACGTGCTACTTCACTGAGAGGGTGGTGGAGCCACGGAATGCACTGCCTAGGGGGCTGGTGGAGGCAGAGACGGTGGAGGGGTTCAAGAGGGGGTGGGACAGGTACAGGGGAAGGGTTCTGGAAGCAAAATCCAATGCAGCAAGAATATCCAGAACTGGGAAGGGAGAAGCCAGAGAAGTCGAGGGGGGCAACAAGATCAGCACTCAGGGTGGGGGCTGACCAATCGAGCAGACTCGAAAGACCATTAGGCCTATTCTGCTGGCATTTTAGTATGTTAGTAAGTTCAAGAGGAACGTAAGGAGATTCTACTTCACTGAGAGGGTGGCGAAACCGTGGAACAGACTGCCAGCAGAAATGTTGGGGGCAGCTACCTTTAATGGGTTTAAACTCAGTTTTGACAGAGCAAGGGGACTCATAGTCCCGGGGGAGGGCAACATGGGTTTGAGGGTTGGGGAGTGGGTAACAGTCCACCAGTGCAGTAGGTCAATGGGGTGAGCTAATATACTGTAGTAAGGGCAGACTGGATGGACATTTGGTCTCCTTCTGCTGTCAGACTCTATCTATGTGCTAGGGAGTCCACTGCGGCAGACAAGGCCTGCCCAAGGGCATCCCATGATTGAGGCTTCCTCCAGGCTTGAGGTGTCCATCAAACTCAGACATCTCCCTGAAGCCGGGTCTGATTTGGATGGTAATGGATCACCTCCACAATAATGGATGGTCTAATGGGGGCCTGGATACTGAATTTTATATTGCAGAGGTCCCACCAATCTACCTGCTCCACTAAGATGGTATAGAGCTCCATTCCCATCAGGAAGACTTTGTTGAGTGTGTGGCCTCCTTCTTGCAAGGCCACAGAAATTTCCTATCCGAGCCCCAGCTCATCAGAGAGCTGTAGGAGTTTGGCAGCAAAATGATCAAAGGCATTGTCCTCCCCAGGCATGATGTCACCAGGAACAACTGATCTTGATGACTCACCACAGGGTGACAACCTCTCCACAGACTCCTGCTTGTATTCTGGGACACCACTTGGAGGGCAGTAGGCAAGTATAAACCTGCTGCTTAGGCCAGCATTGTAATCCAGGTCCACTCACTCAAAAGACAAAGCCCTCTAAACAGGGCACATTATACAACCCAGCTCAGATCTAAAAAAGGCCATGCCGCCGGCCCGGTGGCACTGAGGGTTGAGGCGCTGGATGCCACACCTCATGCTATGCTGGTAACCCGGGTTTGGGAACTGACTTGGGTCCCTGGGGGTTGATGGGGGGAAGGAGGATTGAGTGTCCCCATGGATACTCTCCTCCTCCTGGGGTGGGTTACCGGGGTGCTTGCAGCACCCATTGCACCTGTGCCTGTGGAAGCACAGGCAATAGGGGCACACGGCTCTCTGGAGTCAGGGAGGGGAGGATGCTGTTGGGTGCTTGACAGTGGCATGCAACAGCATGTTATCTGTCTGAATGAATGTCATCTGCACCGGTGTCCTTAGGGATCAGGAGAAAATGGGGGAAAAATGCATATACCCCCGGCCTCATGAGCACTATGAAACTGGGGTTGGGGGGAGCCTTGGTAAAGACCTGGCGGATGGAGTAGGAGGGGGTATGAGGCCCACTCTGAGGCCAAGGAGCTGGGCAAGTAAAAAAAAAAAAAAAAGGCCATGCCACCACCCTGAATCCATGTCTTGGGTAGTGTATCACTAAGAAACCCACCTTGCCCAGGCATGGCCCAGTGCTGGCATCAAACCAGGTCTTGGTGACACACACTAGGTCAGTTCCTGAATCAAGAAAGGCATTTCTATAGATGGCAGACTTATTCATGACTGACCTACAGTAGCATTGCTAAGCAATACTCAGATTGGAGAAGCCTTGCTGCCTTTCCTAACAGACACATCCTGTCTTTGACATTGTCCAGAGATTAGATGAAGGCAACAGGAATCTGTGCCTCTACCTGGCTGCATAGACATGTAACCCCCCTGCAAATAGGGGTTCCTAAAATGCCAGCCTGGGCTTACCTTAGCCCTGCACCTTCTTTCTCCTACTGCTGTCTCCCGGGCTTCTCCTGATCTGGCCACCAGATATTTGTTCTGGTCCCCCAGGTCTGCTTGTCCCTCCATGTGCCACAGCCTGCAGCCCGAGTAAAAATCCAGCCCCTAGGGGCTCCAAATGCCGATCGCGAGCTCCCATTGTTAAAATGCTGCCTCCAGGGCAGTGGGAGTCGCATTGGTATGAAAAGTGTCTTTGATGTGGAGCTGTGCGGTTTGTGGTCATCTCGGGAACTGTACAGTGGTTCCCGGGATCCCTCCTACCTAATTGGGACCCGGTGACCAGAGACAGCCTGCTGGGGGTCTGCTCCTGTGCAAATTGAGTGAGTTTGACCTGGGCTTAATTTAAACATGCCTGAGCCAGGCCCTGGTCATCTGAATAAATAACAACGAGTGTCTGGCTGCCTCCAGGGTAGCTATAATCGGCTTTGGCCAAAAAAGAGAGAAATTAAGTGTTTTAAATATTATAAACTGTTGCTGCATGCCATAGGGGGGATTGACTGTTCATGTGGGAAGAAGTATTTAAAGTAAAAATAGATGCTTTTCCCTGGATCAACCAGAACTTTCAGACTCTTGTGTGTCAGCCCCATACCTGCTGCAGGGGGAGCTTGCTATGTGCAGTAGCGATGGAAAAACGATCAGAGCCACAGGCTTCATCTGTGTAGCGACTGCAAGTACGCCATCTGAGCTATTGAACTGTGGGGCATTGAGACAAATAATTATTTATTTCTGGCTGCACCAGGAAATTATTCAGGACTGTATCTGATCTGGCTAAAACGGACAGTGGGTTAAGCAGCCATTGCCAGCAGCCATAGCTGATGGAAAGCCAGGAATAAAAACTAAGGACTGGTGGACATTCACTACACCTCATGGGTAAACACTCAAGTGCTCATGGGGACTTACAGGAACATCATTTTAGGTGCAAATTCACCTATCCAATTGTGCCTCGAGTGTTCTGATTGACAGGTCCCTCAGCCATTCTGAGACCTGTCACCCCATCTCTGCTGCCAAACAAAATCAAAAAAGGAACCCCATAAGAGACAGTGTTTGCCAGCATAAGATCAGATTTTGTCAGAGTGAGAAGAGAAGAGGAGAGCAGGCTCCAGCCTGCTGGGAGCCCCCCCCCCCACAGGGGTGGGGTCTCCGGCCCCTGTCATGCTTCCAGGCCTGGGCCACCTAGCTAAGCTCCTCCAATCATGAGGGGGCGTTTATTATTTTCTAGATCCAGTTTAAAAATTAAAGTAAATTTCGCTTTCTGGAACTGCTAGTCTGGAGGTTGCCAGGAATGTCCTCCAGAATCTAGCCCTCTCTCTCACATCAGTGAAAGATGTGGAAAGAAGACCATCTACCATGCTTCAGTTGTGAGAGAGCTGAAGAAGAACTTCAGAATGCCTTCAATTGTGGATGCGACCCGGGGAGGACCTGAGTGAGTACCCTTGTACCCCCCAGTGCAAGGGAGAAGCCTTAAAGTAATCTTGGGGGCTGCAAGCCCCGTTCCCAGATATTTTCTGTTGTGAAATAATATCTCTGAGTTATCAGTCTGGGACGATAAGCCTCTTCAGAGACTGCCTTGTTCACAGTTACTGTGGATGCAGCTTGCTTGCTGCCCAAATGGCTAAAATGCAGGTGCATCGAGATGTCTTGATAGTGAATCATATAAATGTGTGGCTATTTCTTGTAGCCCTATGGGTTAGTGCCCTGCTTTCGTGGAGCTGACAGCCAAGCCGTGTTTGCAACTTCGTGGGACAGGAGGCCCTACTGCATATTGTGTCTGATTTATTCTGAAGAGAACTTACTTCTGTCTTACCTGGATTTCACCTGAGAGCGCTTGCCATAAGTGTATAGTGTCTAGGACATGCAGGATGAGACTTTGCCTTGAGATGCTTTGCTTGGTATGTAAGTGTACTAGATGTGCCTTTTTGGTATTTAAATGTCCTGGATGTGACCTCATTTCAACGGAATATTGGATGCTTGATAAAAGTATTGGCTGCTAATTATATGGTATGGGACTTTCAACTATTGTGCTGAATGTTCAGGATGTAAAATCCAAGTAGCTTGTCCTGAAGTGTTCGGGTTCTGTAATGTGCATGACAATCCCTGTTTTCTGTAAAGTGCAGGGCAATCCATGTTTTCTATAACGTGCAGGGCAATCCTTGTCTTCTGTGACCAGCAGGGTCAATTCCTGCTAATTCTGCTAAATGCAGGGCAATCCCTGCCTTTGTATTGTCTGATGATCTACAGTCATTGTAGGAACAGTTCTCCAAGTTTTCACCTCCGTTTGAATCAAAAGCCGGCCAACTCAACCAACTGTAACGTTCACCAGGCCTGCAACATCTAGGACTGTGGTATCTGGTTATTCAGTGTGGTATTAGATTGCAGGGTTTCTGCTGCATCTGGGACTGATACCAGTGTGGGGAGATAATCATTTGTGTACCATCTGATTAGTCAGCAGCTAGATAGCCCGGGCTCTGGGTATCATGTGTCGAATTGAGAAATGCGATCGCCTATAGTCTGTTAGTATGTAACCACCCAGCTGAAGGGTTCACCAGCAAAACATCAGTCTAACCTGTACATATGTAAATAGCAAACAAATAACCTCTACTCCACTTCCCCATTCCTAATTTCTTTTACAAAATTACAAACAAGCACGAAATGCCTGCACAAAAGCCATCCAGCTCACGAAATCCACCTATTACAAAAATGCTCTCACCAATACATGGGGAAATTGTCATGCTTTTTGGGACAATATCAAGGATGTCATGGGGAAGCAGCCAAAAACCTCTCTGGCCATGTTAATGAATGATGGATCCTCAACCCTCGACCCCAAGGTGATCGCAAACATCTTTGACACAGCTTTTTCAGACCTTAGTGCTGTCCTACTCCATGACTTTTTCGAAAACAGGGCCTACTCCCCAAATACCTCAGCCCCTCAGTCTAACCATCCCCTCTTTTAATTCAGGAAAGTAAGGCTGAATGAAGCTCACCACTATATTACTGCAGCTATCTCTAAATCTAGATCTAGTAGCAACACCCTGGACCTTAAGCTTCTGTTGCTCACTCTCGATGAGGCAATTCATCCATTAACAAAAATCCTAAACCTCTCTCTCAGCTGTGGAAAATTCCCAGACTTATGGAAAACAGCCACCGTGACACCTGTTCATAAAAGTGGGGATAAGACGAATCATCAAATTATCGCCTTATCTTCATACCGCCCCCACTCTCTAAGGCACTTGAGTGCATCGTGGCTAATCCACTTACCAACCACTTGGATAAATACAATATACCTTGTCCACAACAACATGGTTTCCAGAAAGGTCACAGCACCACCACAGCCCTTCTTGAGTTCACTGGAGCTTTGCACAAATCCCTTGACAACGGCCTTCTCACAGGGGCCCTTTTCATCAACCTCTCAAAGGCCTTCAATACAGTACACCATGGACTACTAATTGACCAACTATCGAATGCCAGCTATCACCTGACTCTTCTCTCCGGTTTAAAAGCTACATAGAAAACCAGTCGCAGAGAGTAATAATTGCTGACGCTCTTTCTGACACCCTGCCTGTTCGCTCGGGTGTCCCACAGGGATCCATACTGGGCACCCTCCTTTTTAGTCTTTTCTTAAACTCCCTCCCTTACCACTGCACTGAGCAGATCATACTATATGCCGATAATGCTGTTGTATTCTCCACTTGCAATGATCCCGCAACTCTTCAACACAACCTTCAACTTGGTTTCAGTTGTGTAGAGACATGGTTTCTTAATCAAACAACTGGTTCTCAATGACAAGAAAACCAAATCTATGCTCTTCTGCAGCTCTCATAATCCACACAAGCTACACCACTTGGCTATCTCCGCCACCCAGGGGAACACTCTAGATCAGGTGGGGTCCTTCAAATACTTAGGGATACAGCTTGACCCTAATCTCTCCTATGGACCTCACATAGATAATGTAGCTAGAGCTGCTAATACATGGCTTGGTCTCCTCTACAAACACAGACACCTCATGCCAGAAGCTTTAAAAGATGCAGTCCTGAGCTCTGTGATCTCTGTTATAGACTATGGTCTCATCATTTATGGCTCGGCCACAACCACAACCCTTAGATGCCACTCAACTGCCTTAAATAAGGCATGTCGGCTCATCACTAGTGCTCACCGTCTCACCCACACATGTGACCCGTACACCCAGACCGGCTGGCTCCAACTATCAAACCACATAAAGTTTCTCACCTGCTCCATGGCCAAAAAAATCTACCTTGGTCTTGCACCTTCTGGGGTCTCAACTCTGTTACAACACCGAACCAACAAACGGTGCTTTTGGAGATCCACGCTACAGCTACTGAAAGTCCCCCACTGTCACACTTAACAGGGACAATGCTCTTTGGCTTATCGAGCATCACTCTGGTTCAATGGCATCAGCCCCACCATCTCCTCTGCCCCGACAATTGGTATGTTTAAAACTAGGCTCCGGGACTATCTCACTACCAACAGCTCCTGTGACGGCCAAACTTAACCTTGTTTCTCCACTTCCCTGCCTGCTGTAGTGGTTCTCCCCTCCCCTCCCCTCCTCACTGGATTCTACTCTCACATCTTGGTATACCCAGTGCTGCACTTTTCACCCTCTCCCCACCCTACTTACATTTCTTCTTCCTCCCCTTCCCCTCTTCCCTCTCCCTATGACTCTGGCACTTCTTATCTCTTGTCTGTTTTCTCTGACAAGTGCCACTGGCTGCCTTGCTTATGATGTTACCCTTGAATTGTATTAATCTGTAATCTATTTGCAATGTCCATATTGTTGTAATGTCTGTCTTGAGGTTCCCCATAATTTGTATTTCTCTGATGTGGAACCTTTGTAAAAAAGCATTGGCTCAAAGGTATTTGTAATCCTAGACTTGATAAATAAAATAAAAAAGATAGTTTTACCCCTAAATAAATCTCTTGTTACTGATTTTGAAATTTTGGCGTGAGCATATTATTAGAGAGAGAGTCATTAAATGCAAAGTATTGAAATGTGGGGAAATGTTTATTGGGGCATGTTTGGGGAAGGTAACTGGTTACCATGGGTGGTACAGCACCTTAGGGGGCTATACCTAGTAACAGCTTACCCAGGTAAAGCACTCTGAGTGGAGGAACTGCGCAAAGGTTTTAAAAATGGTTATCAGCTAATCGAACCCAAACCCCTTAGCCTATGTCCAGGGTAGTAGGCAGGGGTGCAAGACTGGGTATAGGGTCACCCAGGGGTTACAGACACATTCCTCCAGCTCTCCAAGAACTACCCCCATAAGGACTCTTCCATTTCCTACTGCCCATCCATTGCAATCCTAAAAGCAAGGCAGCACTGATTAATTGCCCTGTATTTTTCCAAAATCATTTTTTATTACGTTTAAGATGTAAGAATTGCTTATACAGAGGTATATAGTGCATACAGTTCCACAGTTATTCACATTGCTTAATTAAAGTATAGTTTATATTCCTGTGGGGACATTTCTATTCTCTGTTTCTCTTAAATCCTTCTAGGTACACACTACTTGTAACACTCTGACTATCCATGTTATATTTTGATATTCTTAAAGTTGGAAGTAGTGTCATTGTAATATTTATCCACGTGTCAACTGGTTCCTCACAGTTTATTTAATAATAATTACTCAGTTATTAATAGTACTTTCATCTTAGCCAGCCATCTGTGCCTATCAGTCTGCCAGATCAAGACTGTTTCAAGTATGATTCTTTTAGTGCACGAACTTGCCAGGTGTAGAATTCTCTGTTTCACTTTGTCTATTTTTAAGGATGGAAAGTCTTTTAAATAAAAAATTTCAGTTCTAAAGGAACTAAGTGGTCCACTATTATTTGTAGTCCTTGTTGAGTTGATTGCCACTGTAGTATAATTTTAGGTATCCCCATATTAGATGGCCCATAGTTCCTCTGATTTTACACTTGTGCCAACATTCAGCGTTATTTTTATAGCCCATCTTTTATAATCTCATTGGGATTAGATATGCGCTAGTGAGTATTTTGCACTATATTGTTTTATTTTATTTTTAGCGTATTTATATGTATAGTTGGTGTCAAGCCAAGCCCTCTCCCCCACAGCAATTGAGGTTATTTTTACGGTCACTTGTGCTTGCGCAAGGAACATCTTGCTACTAAGGGCATTTTAGAGGTGTGTCACTGCAGAGCCAATTACAGCTGAAACTGCAGCGGGCTTGGCAGTGTAGACCAATGATTAGGCACTCTGGTCATGACAGTAGTTCTGCTTGCTGACGTGGCACTTTGTGTAGTTGAAAGAAATAAACCACTCCAATGAGAGAGTGCTTCATTTCTTTCTGTAGCCGTAACTCTGGGCATGCGCATTAGAGTTGGCACTAATACGCATGGCCAGAGTTACAGCTTCAGCTTTTACATACAAAATTAGTGAGGACTGTACCGGCACCTGGCATCCAATTAAACTCTCCCACTCCCTCCCCCTGTGTGCTGTCCGCCCCACCCTGCACATTCCGTTTCCTGTCCTGGCATCAAATTAAACTCTCCCACTCCCTCCCTCTGTGTGCTGTCACCTCTGTGCCCCCCATTTCCCCACCAAAGCCAGTATCAAATTATGCCCTCCCGCTCCCTCTCTCTGTGTGCTGTCCACCTCACACCCTCCGTTACCCGTCCCAACACCCAACGTCTAATTAAACCCTCCCACTCTCTCCCTCTGTGTGCTGTCTGCCCCATGCCCTCTGTTCCCCCACTGGGAGCCCGCATCCAATTAACCCCCCATGTGCTGTCTGCCCCGTACCCTCCATTCCCTGTCCTGGCACCCAGCATCGAATTAAACCCTCCTGATCCCTCCCTCTGTGTACTGTCCGCCCCACACCCTCCATTCCCCCACTGGAGCCAGCATCCATTTAAACTCTCCTGCTCCCTTGCTCTGTGTGCTGTCCACCCCTCACCCTCCATTACCTGTCCTCCTGATCTTATTGTTTTGGTCACAGCACTGAGTGTGTGATTTATCTCTTTACTGACCCGCACATGAGGAGACAAAGCAATCAGTATTGCTGTGCTTGCAGCCCCCAGCCCACAACTCCTAGATTAATGCACAAGCCTCTTAACTGGTTCTGATGGCATCCCCAGAGACTTGGAGTCCGGCAGAGCAGAAGGTGCTTTTCCCCAGTCTGTGAGAAAATGAAGCCTTTCCTAGGATGTAGGATTCTTTAGCTGGCAGCCCGGGAAGGGGGAGATCCTCCCTCTCCAGCTCTCCCTGGGAGCAAGTGCGGGCACGGCTCTTGCAGCCGCTCTGTCTCTGACAAGTCTCATCCAGAGAAAGTTACAGAGCTGTTAGAAAGGAGAAACCAGCGAACAGTCACATGTTCCAGCAAGTTCAGCCATGTGGGTCTAGTAGGTTCACGTGAAAGCAATGATGCCCCCTCCACACACCCCTGTATCACCATATTAGAACAGAGTGAGTAGATTGGGAGTCTGGGACCGGAATTACAACAAGCAACTGAGAGGAATTAATCAAAACCATGAGGAGATTCCATCCCAACCTACAGTATGTCTGATGAATGACAATCCCTCTGTGAATTGCTATGCAAGTTGTGTGTGTGTGTTTGTGTGTGTGGGGGGGTGGTGGTGGTGGTGGGGAGAGTCAGCTCTCATTATGGACAAGTTGCAGTCTAATTATTTGTCATTAAATTTATTGCAGGTTGCATCTTAATGCAGTGCTCCAGTCCCCTCCCCTGTTATCAGCTCAGTAGGCATTTCCTGAATAAACTTTCGAAGAAAGAAACAATTATTTCCTATTACCTCAGTCTGAGAATTCTTTGGCTGGTTTAAACCAAGGTCAAGAATGCCATGTGAACAGGCAGGCTGATGGTAGTAACGTTTCTTGATTAATCAGGGGAGGTTCTGTACTTTTGGATGATAGGGTGTTGCTCAGTTCTTAAGTCTTTATTGGTCCAGAACAGGGGCAAGTATGGGATCCTTATGATGGAATGTTCAAGGGCTCAGGGAGCCCCCACTAGACCCTCAGGGAGGGTATTAACGCATTTAAAAGAGCACTAGCCCCATCCCCCAGTGAGCTAGCCCACTAGACCACCATGGCATAATATTACACAGTGCTCCCCCAGGGCATTTCCTTGCCCAAACAGTCACCAATACCACTCCTTATTTAGACAAAAAGGACTACTAGCCCCCTACTAGCCATAACTAGCCACCTAGGCTACTAAATAAATTACTGGCCACTCAGCCACCACTGTGGGCAAAGGGGTGTTTAGCTGAGCCCCCTTCCCCAATACCACACTCCCTTTACTCTGCTTTTGCTCATCTTACATCTTTTTCTTTCTTAACTAACCTATTTTTTATTCTATCTCCACAGGTCTGACAGGACATGGACTACGACCCCATCAGATACAGTATAATTTTATTTCTCTCCTGTCCTTTCTACCCTATTTAACCCCCCCCCAAGAACTCTGGCTCTTTTGTGACCCCTTGTCTCTTCTTTTACAGGTGCAGCGGACGACATTTCCCCAGGACTACCCCATGGTGCCCTGCACTCAGGTAAGTCATTTCATTTAGATTTTTTATACTGGAAAGGCATGTGAGCAGTACTGGCCTTTTTCACACGCGTCCAGTTGGGATGGATACATACATTGGTCAGGATGATACAGAGTATAGGTACCGGTACAAAATACCTTGGTCAGGATGATGCAGAGTGTAGGTACCGGTACAAAATACCTTGGTCAGGATGACGGAGAGTGTAGATGCCTGTACAAAATACCTTAATCAGGATGACGAGTGTAGGTACTGGTACAAAATACCTTGGTCAGGATGATGCAGAGTGTAGGTACCGGTACAAAATACCTTGGTCAGGATGACGCAGAGTGTAGGTACCGCTACAAAATACCTTGGTCAGGATGACGCAGAGTGTAGGTACCGGTACAAAATACCTTGGTCAGGATGACGCAGAGTGTAGGTACTGGTACAAAATACCTTGGTCAGGATGACGCAGAGTGTAGGTACCATTACAAAATACCTTGGTCAGGATGACGCAGAGTGTAGGTACCGGTACAAAATACCTTGGTCAGGATGATGCAGAGTGTAGGTACCGGTACAAAATACCCTGGTCAGGATGACGCAGAGTGTAGGTACCGGACAAAATACCTTGGTCAGGGATGACGAGTATAGGTACCGGTACAAAATACCTTGGTCAGGATGACGCAGAGTGTAGGTACCGGTACAAAATACCTTGGTCAGGATGATGCAGAGTGTAGGTACCGGTACAAAATACCTTGGTCAGGATGACGCAGAGTGTAGGTACCGGTACAAAATACCTTGGTCAGGATGATACAGACTAGAGGTACAGGTACAAAATAATATAGGAAATTTAGAATACATAATAGCTACGACATTTCAGAGAAAATAATAGGGTGAATAAAGAGGAAAAGAGGGAGAATTAAAGACAGGAACAGCTGGACTGATTGAGGAGGTAGTTCTTGACGTTATATTTTAAGGCTCTTAGTGAAGTACAATGGGAGAGTGTGGATGGGATGGAGTTGAAGAGTCTGGTCTCTCTGGAACCAGGAAGTCCATCTCTTCTACCTATATCTTGGTGGGTTCGCTGTAACGGGGTAGTCACATCCATTACAAACTTTCCTTTTGTAAAATTACCTGCTCTTTGAAGTTGGACACAGGTCAGGTGATGTTACTTTTAAATGGCAAATGCATCTGTACTACTTAATTCTATGAGGCTTGTGTGTTATCATCACCTTTCCTCATGATGTGGTGGCAATGGCACTACATTTTTGATTACATAAAGTATTTGCCAAGGATAGCCCAATTTCTCAGTTTACTGTAAGAAGATATTCTTTCCTCTTATTGTGTGTAGGTGTCAGCGTGGCTCAGTTGGTAGCGCAACCTCCTCTGGACCAGAAGGTCGTGGGTTCTCGTCCCACACTGGGATTGGACTTGCACCTAAAAATCACTGGCATCTGAGTGCAGTATTGGGGAGTGCTGTACTTCTGGGGTGTGCCGTCCTTCGGATGAGACGTTAAACCGAGGTCCCTTCTGCCCATCCTGGTGTTGCCCTGGTGGGTGTCCAGGTGGAAGTAAAAGAACCCAGGGCACTCTTTGCAAAGAGCAGGGAACATTCCCAGTGTCCTGGCCAACATTCCCCTTCCCATAAACCGGTTCATGCAATTATCCAGGCTGTGTGTGGGTGATGATATGTGATATGGCTACCACCACACATTCAGTCACTTCACTACCAGTCTAGCTTTGCTTGTAAAGTGCTTTGGGATACACTATGTATGAAAAGCGCTATATAAATGCTGATTCTTCTTCTTATTGCACATGCGCAATGAACGTCTCGCTACTAAGGGCATTTTAGAGGTGTGTCACTGCAGAGCCAATTACAGCTGAAACTGCAATGGGCTTGGTAGTGTAGACCAATAACCCAGCACTCTGGTCATGAAACTATTCTGCTTGCTGATGTGGCACTTTGTGTAGTTAAAAAAAATTAACCACTCCAATGAGAGAGCACTTCATTTCTTTCTGTGTAGCCGTAACTACGGGCATGCACATTACAGTTGACACTAATGCACATGGCCGGAGTTACAGCTTCAGCTTTTACATACAAAATTAGTGAGGACTGTTCCAGCACCTGGCATCCAATTAAACCCTCCCACTCCCTCCCCCTGTGCGCTGTCCGCCTTGTGCCCTGCATTTCCCCACCAGCACCCGGCATCCAATTAAACTCTCCTGCTCCCTCCCCCTTGTGCTGTCCACCTCGCACCCTCCATTCCCTGTCCCAGCTCCCAGCATCCAATAACTCCCTTCCACTCCCTCCCTCTGTGTGCTGTCTGCACCATGCCCTCCACTTCCCCACTGGAGCTGTCATCCAATTAAGCTCTCATGCTTCCTCCCTCCCTCCCTCTGTGTGCTGTCTGTCCCGCACCACCCATTACCCATCGTGGCAGCTGACATCCAATTAAACCCTCCTGCTCTCTCACTCTGTGTGCAGTCTGCCCTGTACCCTCTGTTCCCCTACCAGACCCTTTATCCAATTAAACCCTCCCACTCCCTCCCTCTGTGTGCTGTCTGCCCTGCACCCTCCTTTACCCGTCTTGGCACCTGACATCCAATTAAACCCTCTTGTTCCTTCCCTCTGTGTGCCATCTACCACACACCTTCCATTCCCCCACCAGACCCTGTATCCAATTAAACCCTCCTGCTCCCTCCCTCTGTGTGCTGTCTATCCTGCACCCTCTGTTCCCTGTCCCAGCACCTGGCATCCAATGAAACCCTCCCACTCCCTCCCTCTCTGTGCTGTCTACCCTGCACCCTCTGTTCCCTGTCCCAGCACCTGGCATCCAATGAAACCCTCCCACTCCCTTCCTCTGTGTGCTGTTCACCCTGCACCCTCCATTACCTGTCCTGGCACCAGACATCCAATGAAACCCTCCTGCTCCCTCCCTCTCTGTGCAGTCTGCCCTGCACCCTCTGTTCCCCCAACAGTCTCTGCATCTAATTAAACCCTCCCGCTCCCTCCCTCTATGTGCTGTCTACCCTGCACCCTCTGTTCCCTGTCCCAGCACCTGGCATCCAATGAAACCCTCCCACTCTCTCCCTCTGTGTGTTGTCTACCCTGCACCCTCTGTTCCCTGTCCCAGCACCTGGCATCCAATGAAACCCTCCCACTCCCTCCCTCCCTCCCTCTGTGTGCTGTCTACCCTGCACCTCTGTTCCCTGTCCCAGCACCTGGCATCCAATGAAACCCTCCCACTCCCTTCCTCTGTGTGCTGTCTACCCTGCATCCTCTGTTCCCTGTCCCAGCACCTGGCATCCAATGAAACCCTCCCACTCTCTCCCTCTGTGTGCTGTCTACCCTGCACCCTCTGTTCCCTGTCCCAGCACCTGACATCCAATGAAACCCTCCAGCTCCCTCCCTCCCTCTGTGTGCTGTCTACCCTGCACCCTCTGTTCCCTGTCCCAGCACCTGGCATCCAATGAAACCCTCCCACTCCCTCCCTCTGTGTGCTGTCTACCCTGCACCCTCTGTTCCCTGTCCCAGCACCTGGCATCCAATGAAACCCTCCCACTTCCTCCCTCTGTGTGCTGTCTACCCTGCACCTCTGTTCCCTGTCCCAGCACCTGGCATCCAATGAAACCTCCCACTCCCTCCCTCTGTGTGCTGTCCACTCTGCACCCTCCATTACCCGTCCCGGTACCAGACATCCAATGAAACCCTCCTGCTCCCCCTCTGTGTGCAGTCTGCCCTGCACCCTCTGTTCCCCCAACAGTCTCTGCATCTAATTAAACCCTCTGCTCCCTCCCTCTGTGTGCTGTCTACCCTGCACCCTCTGTTCCCTGTCCCAGCACCTGCCATCCAGTGAAACCCTCCCACTCCCTCCCTCTGTGTGCTGTCCACTCTGCACCCTCCATTACCCTCCCGGTACCAGACATCCAATGAAACCCTCCCACTCCCTCCCTCTGTGTGCTGTCTACCCTGCACCCTCTGTTCCTTGTCCCAGCACCTGGCATCCAATGAAACTCTCCCACTCCCTCCCTCCCTCTGTGTGCTGTCTACCCTGCACCCTCTGTTCCCTGTCCCAGCACCTGGCATCCAATGAAACCCTCCCACTCCCTCCCTCTCTGTGCTGTCTACCCTGCACCCTCTGTTCCCTGTCCCAGCACCTGGCATCCAATGAAACCCTCCCACTCCCTCCCTCTCTGTGCTGTCTACCCTGCACCCTCTGTTCCCTGTCCCAGCACCTGGCATCCAATGAAACCCTCCCACTCCCTCCCTCTGTGTGCTGTCTACCCTGCACCCTCTGTTCCCTGTCCCAACACCTGGCATCAATGAAACCCTCCCACTCCCTCCCTCTCTGTGCTGTCTACCCTGCACCCTCTGTTCCCTGTCCCAGCACCTGGCATCCAATGAAACCCTCCCACTCCCTCCCTCTGTGTGCTGTCCACTCTGCACCCTCCATTACCCATCCCGGTACCAGACATCCAATGAAACCCTCCTGCTCCCTCCCTCTGTGTGCAGTCTGCCCTGCACCCTCTGTTCCCCCAACAGTCTCTGCATTTAATTAAACCCTCCCGCACCCTCCCTCTGTGTGCAGTCTGCCCTGCACCCTCTGTTCCCCCAACAGTCTCTGCATCTAATTAAACCCTTCTGTTCCCTCCCTTTGTGTGCTGTCCACCCTGCACCCTCCATTACAGATCCTGGCAGAAACCTGGAAGTGAATGTTCAGCATTGACAAATGTTTGTTAGGTTTACCTTTTATTCTCATTTCCCATGGATGTTACTTGTTTGTTTAATTGTTTTAAGTTTAATATTGGTGATATTCTTTAAGTAGCATTTCTTTATAATATTATTTCTATATTTTTGTTTTATACTCCTGTTCAGGAAAAGGAAGTCTTTACAATTTGTTTGCTTCCTATTTGGTAACAAAACAGAAAGTATAACACATTGATTTAATAATATTATGTTCCCACCAGTTTAGGTTTAACTCCTTATAGTTTACAGAAATCTGCTGTTGGGAAAACAATCCCTAATTTCCTAATGTTTGAATCCATCTTCTAATATTGTGTTGTGTCATTTTTTTAAATGATATTTCTAGTAGCAATTTCCACAGCTATAGTGGATTCTGCTCCTGTTCCCATGTACAGACATGGAAGATGGGATTCCCCCGTTTAGTCCTGGATTGGCATATCAACCTCATAACTAGACTGGTTTTATTTTCTGTTTTTAAAATTTTAAACTCTGGATTACACAGATGGTTTGATAATGACTTTTAAGCAGTGATTTGGAGAATAAGATTTTGAAAATAAATGTGTTTATTTTCATGCGTAACAGGCATGAAGTGGAAACAAATCATTTTTTTCAGTCTCAGGTGGGTCATCAGCACTTATTTCCATTTTAGGCTGGTCACAAAGGTGCTTTTAACCAATGGGAGAAGAGCTTGTACAACACCTGATGAAATCACAGAGGCATCTGCTGCAGTTAAAAACAGAGCAGTGAAATCAAACAGAAAGAGTAAAATCTTCAGTGAAAGAACTAATCTTGCCAGAGTGGCACAGTCATTGTATAAATGACATATGCCATGAGCTGACTAAAAATAGCACATTGATTTTTATCTGCGTGGTTTGACCTCAGCAGACTTCACTTGTGGCTCTATCATTCATGAGGTCATAGATTTCAAAATCTGCAGGTAAAAGTGATATTTTCAGTCAGCCCATGGTATATCCCATATATTGGCAAGAGTCAAGGTCCAATAAATTGTAGTTTTACATGCACTATAATAATGTACAGGATCTGGACATCCAGGACCTCCCAAATGTCTGGGTAATATTAATATATTCCATGGAATCCTTCAATTGCCCCCTCTTCTCAAACATTTCTTAAACACTGATCTTAGTTTTTGGAGTATATATTGTAATACCATGCCCATATTTTCCTGAAAACAATATGGTAAGTGTGGAATAGTCATCATCTTCAAAGTGTCAGTATGGCCCCATGGGGGCAACGAGAGAAATTGCCAGCATCAAGCATGTTTGTTTTATTATGGCTGTTACATTTGCATGCTTGTTTTATTACACATGTTACATTTGCAGTTTGTTTTATTACACGTTACATTTGCAGTTTGTTTTATTACACATGTTACATTTGCATGTTTGTTTGATTACAGCTGTTACATTTGCATGTTTGTTTGATTACAGCTGTTATATTTGCATAGGTTGTTTTTTGGATATCATTTGTTATCAATATATCCAAATATTTTTGGCTGCAAATGATTCACTGGTAGAGTGGTATTCTGTTTATTGGAAGCACAACTGATTTTTGTTTGTTTAATTTGTACCCAGATAGCTTGGAAAATCAGTTTACTTCTTCTTTAAGTGCCGTATAAGAAGTTTCTGTACTAAAAAAAAAAAACAGTCATTTGTGTAGGCATTTAATTCAATTCTTTTTGTGTTAACCATTAAGCCTGTTGTATTTGCATAATATTGTAATAATGTTTTTAAGGCGATAAGAGAATCAGAGAGAGGGCCTGCCTAACTCCATTTTACATCAGTAATGATGAGGTTTTATAATCATTTAACTTTTGACGCTTTTGCAGAGCCTGCGAAGTGAGGAAGAACTGGTACTGCTGGGGAGTAGGACAGTGAAATGTTAGCTATGCAAGTTAAGGTACTGTATAAGATGAATGGTTATGGGTATTACTCTTATATTGATACCAATTAAATTATAGGGACTAATACCAAAATTCAGAAAAAGTGCAGATAATGATTTTAGATTTTATTTTGAAAACTGTTACGAAATTTTCCATGTCGATATTAAAAAAGTATATCAACATATTTTATTGTTTTGGAAAAAGTATATCAATATTTATTTTACAAAAACAACACCTGTGTTGTGACGTAAATACATATATATATTGATATAGCCAGAGATAACTGCCTAGTTCTATATCAGTAACATAATTACTACAGTTACATAATAATAATGATATAATAATGACACCATTTCTTAATGGCTGAACTCTAAGCATTCATTAAAAAAAAAGAGTTTCTAGTCCCAAACGTTCCAGAGTCAGACCTTTCAAAAGATATTGGGCTGGATTTTCAATGAAGGGTGCAAACATGGTGCAAAGGCTGCACTGTGCCTGTGCCTGACCCAGCAGCTGCTATATTCAGTCGGATAGTGGAGTGGCGCTATTGCACTGAATATCGGTCCGTGTTAGCACAGTGCTAAGTGAAACAGCACTGCCACAACATGGACCTGGGCTATATCTAGCCCACAGGGAATAGTGCTCCTTGAATGGATGGCGCCAGGACCCCTGTATTCAGCCATGACATTCAAATGAGCCCGTTGGGCATGCAAGGCACTAAGGAGGTGATTTACATGCCCATTATCAGCTGATTTGCATGGTGTGCTGCAGTCCCTTAGCGCCCATCCTGTGTGTGCTGGATGACTGCCCTGGTGACTAGTGGCACCCCCCACTCCTGAACACCTGTCTTGTGTAAGCATGACATTTCCCTGGTGCCTAGTGGCACCCCTACCCCCTGAACACCTGTCCCGCATACGTATACCATATTGCTGGTATTGGGTGGTACCCCCCAACCCCACGAACACCTATTCTGTGTACGTATGCCATATCCCTGGTGTCCAGTGGTACTCCCACCCCCGAACACCCATCCTGTTTGACATGTCCATAGCCCTGGTATGTGCACTCACTATCGGCTCATACAGTGGCTGGCCGTGGAGGTGGAAGGAAGGCTGTGCCAGTCACTGTATCAGGATTCCCAGAGCCACCAGGACGCCCTGGTAATGAGGTGGTGGATGGGTGGTGTTCTGTGAGCAGACAGGGTGGGTGGGGGGATGCTGAACCACCAATGCATACTGTTCTGTATGTCGAGAGTCATTCAGGGGTGGGGGAAGGGGGTACTACTGGACACCAGGGCATTGACACTGTACTGGACTCAGGGGAATCCGGGGGTAGGGGTGTCACTAGCTACCAGGGCAATGGACACCTAACATGGGATGGGTGTTCAGTGGGTGGGGGGACCACTGGCCACCAGGGACATGGCATACATACATTCATGGAATGGGTGTTCGGGGGGGTGTACCACTGGACACCAGGGATATGGCATGTGTACATGGGATGGGTGTTGGGGGGTACCACTGTACACTAGAGATATATCATGCTGGTGTGTGGGGGTGGGGTGGGGGTTGCCACTAGACACCAAAGACTGCAACCTTACAGGCTTAATGGATGATCGGAGGCATGCGACTGCAGTACACCCACCCTGCCATCAGTGGGGTGGGGATGCAGGGTTAGTGCCCTGTTAAGTCATGGTTTTCAGTGGAGGTATAAAGCAACACTTAGGGGGTCTGTTTACCACTGTCACAAACATTTCCACATGCCACTGCACCCATATGCAGGAATGGCCCCCCTCACTTGCATGGGCACAGTGTTATTTTAGCCCCTAATTGCTAACGGGTTTAGGGTATGCTACATGGGCCTTGAAACTTGCCTCCCCAGCACAATTCATAAAAGTGGGTAGCTCTTGGGAAAACAATGTGGATGCTGGTGCTAATGTTTGAATATCTGGCCCATTTTCTTTAAAATGTCAAAACTTTGGAACTGTTAAGACTGGAGATGTAATTGTTTTCTAAATGAACTCTAGAAGTCAGCTAAGCAATATAATTAAAATATCACTGCAGTGAATATCTGTAGATATAAAGCACCCCATAAAAACAATGGTTCCTCCAAAGCTTGTCTATGCAATGTGCCCATGCTTGTCCACAGTTCAGGCAGAGCCCTGGTCCTCAATACTGTTAAAGCTATAGCAATTGTGGGTCACAGATATGAAAATCAGTTAAGGAAAGGATACGCAAAGAGAGAAAAGGAAAAGAGCAGAGAAAACAAGGAAAGTACCTAGAGAAAGAGATAGGGAGTAAAATCAAAGAACAGAGAAGGGGTCGGTATGTAGCATACCTGTGTTGCTCAGCAAATACCCACATTGTTTAATTTTTTTCTGAGGGAAAGATTGAAAATGTTTCATGTTGATATAAAAACATAAAATGGTTCACTGCATGTTTAAAGTTTTTAAAGTTCTGTCATTTTTAACATATATCAACAAGCATGTGCATGTAGCAACAGAGGAGAACTGTATCAACTGTTCAAATGTTACAGCTTTAAAGTGTCATATAAGATTATTTTTTTGAAATGGTCAGGAGATACTAGTGGTTGTTCTGTTTAAGAGCAAACACATTCTTTTCTAGTTCTGAAAACTGCTGTTGGCATGCTGTAAAGAAAAATTGTATTCTGTTTAACGTGCTTTGCAGAATACCATAGTTCTTTAAGCTAGTCAGCATAAAGTTCCATTATAAAATGTCACATGCCTTGGTTGCATCTAGGGCAATTGCAATAACTTGCTCTGGGGCATCTTTGTACAGTTCTAACAATATCTGGGTTCTCCTAAGGCCTTTGAATATTGTTCTGCCCTTCTCGAAACCAGTTTGGCTGGAGCTGACGATCAATGGAACGGCATTTTCTATTCTTCGAACTATTAATGTGGCTATGATTTTTGTAGTCTGTGTTTAGTAAAGCTAGTGGTAGTTTTCTGGGTTGGAGGGGTCCTTGTTTTCTTTATGGATCAATATAACCATTGCTTCCAACATAGAAGGTGGAATGCCTTTTTTATGTGACATCTCAGTAATCATAACATTACACAGCTTAGCTCAGATCTAATAAAGGTCAAGCCAGCACCCTGCATTTAAGTCTTGGGTGGTCTATAATGGAGAAACCTGGGGTGGAGGGGTAGATGAACTTGGCCAGGACTACCATCCAACCAACTCTCAGTGACACACACTAGGTCAGCCCCCGAATCAGGAAAGGCATACCTAAAGATGGCAGCCTTATTCATGACTGACCTACAGTAGCGCTGCTGAGCAGTACTCAGACTGGAGAATCCTGGCTGCCTTTTCTAACTGAACAGCCTGGGCCAGATTCACAAAGCCCTCGAAAATCCTGCAGCTGCGGGGAAAACCCAGAGCAAGTGGTTTGCCACTTGCAGAGCCAGTTACCCTGCAACTACAGTATTCACAAAGGTTTACAGCAGCTTGTAGGTGTTTTTTCCCTGCAACTATGGAAAAATGTTATGGCTGGTGAGACCAGGTGTTACATCTCTGCAGCTGTGGGAGACTGAGAATACAAATCTCTGCAGCTGCAGAAATTTTGGAGTGGGACTTCCACAACAGTTTGTGAATCCAGCCCTCCATCTTTAACATTGCCCAGAGAGCTCTGCATCTACCTGGTGGCAGAGACACATACCTCCATCTCTCCTACAGCAACCCCACAATGACTCTACAACCTCATTTTGCCTCTTCCTTTGCAATCACAAAAGTACGGCAGCACTGATAAACTGCCCTGTTAAAAGACAGAAGACAAAATCTTTAACAGGACATGCCTCCTAAAATGCGATGCTGTATAAGTCAGCCTCCCCTTACACAAGATAATAGCACTGCAATAATATGTGTAAATTAAATTTAAAGTCCCCTCATATATTTCTTTCACAGAAGGTGCACACAGAAGATACTGGATACAAATAACTGCTTTTTTGCATCAATATTTATTTAGACTTGGTAAATGGGTGGAGCTCAGTGGGACAAAGCCCATTTACAGAGGTGACCTGGGCATTACACAAACAATACAGAGGTATAGACAGTGATAGTGAGCAATTACATTTTAGATCAGGTAAAACTGTTACAATTACAAAGGTCAAAAGCATACTGTGTTTAAAGGACCAAATAGATTTGGCCTCCCTAAGGCAGGCCAGTAAGGTTTTTCCAGCAAGAATATGAGATCGTATAGTAGATCCACAGGGCAAGCTGTACCTTTCCTCCTGGCAGGGCCACCATACAGGGCTACTTCATCATTGTCTGTACCTTCTCTAACGGGATCAGTCAGCACTGAAGTAACAGACACTTAAGGGACAACCCAGGCCAAAAGGGGAGGGCTCTGAGGCCCCAATTCACACAGCCTGAGGCTTGTGAAAGGCCTTCAACCTGCGTGGCATAGTCCAGGGCTCCTCCCAATCCTGATTGTTTCAGCCAGCACTTCTTCTTATGGCTAGCTGTTCCCACCCAGAAGGGTGTTCTGGGAAATCAGATGAAGGTACAGACACTTGTATCTGAGACCAATGTGACTGCTTCAGTAGGCGTGGGACCAGTAGTTTGTGGATGGGCTGAAAACAGCCTGATCATCAGGGTTTGAAGGGCAATATAGAAACCGATGAAGATCTAATCACCTTCTGGTCGATGTGATCTATCTTTATATACAGTCTCCTCTATATTGCAGTGAAGCTTTGACAATGGACCAAAGTATACAACACCATGGCCTGCTACTGACACAGGTATGTGAGCACCCCCAACAGAGAGGCATACCTTTAGGCCTCTGGAGGCTCAGGTTTGGCCCTGCTGTTGTTGCCTTCCAGTCCCCAGACTGGAACTAGTGCTGGGGATCAACTAGTGAAGAGGAGAAACGAACAGATATTTTATTGTATCCAAGTGCCTGGCTAGTGATTCTGTTGCTGTGCTGAAAAGAATGCTTCAGCAATTGAAGAATGGAGTTTCCTGATGTTTGACCAGACCGCTGTGGAAACTTTCACTGAACCAGGCATTAACCTTGAAGGAGTTAGCTCTAATAAATTGGTTGCTGGTGGTATGAGCAAAGAGTCAGTAAAAACAAATAACTTTGCAATCCAGTGCTTTTATAACAGCATGGTCATTGCCATCTTGGAGACCGCACCTGAGGGTTACAGGAAGCAGCAGCTATGAGATACTTAGTGACAGTGTACTTTGGCCTCTTCAGCATCACCAATCCTATGTTGAGTTGTGCCCCTATAAGTGATTGACAGCAGATACAGCCAATAAGGAGGCAAGAAGCTTAGTGCTGTCCTGCCATCAGACTATTTAAACAGCCCAGAACCTCCCCCTCCACGAGACCAGCATAACCCCTCCCATCCAAAATTCTATTTTAAACAGGTCACAATTAGTGAAGTCAAAACCTACGTATGTAAGGTGCTTGGGGGAAAAAAAGGCCAGGTAGCGATGGTTTAGACATGAAGCTTGTGGTGGTAGCACTTGAAAAGCTACTGAGACCAATTACCAGGCTCTTTAATAAATCCCTTGCCCAGGCGAAGTTCCCTTCGACCTGGAAGTTAGCCCTGGTCACCCCAGTTTTAAAAAGTGGGGATTGGTCCAACACTGCCAACTATAGGCCGATCTCTATCCTCTCTCCACTCTCTAAAGCCGTAGAGAGGATTGTGGCGGACCAGGTTACTGAGTACCTCCATAAGTATGGACTCCAATGCCCACAACAGCAGGGATTCTGCAGGAACCACAGCATGGCTACTGCCCTGGTGGAGTTCTCTGACTACGTCCGTGCACAAGGCCATGGACGGGGGTCATTTGGTGGGCTCTATATTCATAGATCTCACTAAAGTACTTGACACTGTCAATCACCACATCCTTCTTACTGACCTACTAAACCTGGGGCTCTCACCTGAAGTGGTCCACTGGTTCCAAGACTACTTATCTCACAGAAAAAGTGTCAAAATCAGGACAGCCGTATCTCTCTCAAGGGAAATCACACTAGGTGTCCCCAAAGGGTCAATATTGGGGCCGCTCCTATTTAGTCTATTTATAAATAGACTCTCTGAAGCTTGTGAGAGCAAGATCATCCTGTCTGTGGATGATGCTGTCATTCTGTGCAGCAGCAAGCAGCATATGGCCCTGCAGGCAGAGCTTCAGAGAATGTTCAATGGGCTGGAGGGTTGGTTCTGTAAAAAAAAGCTGCTCCTCAATCACGAAAAGACAGACGATGATCCTCTCTAGTTCCCAGCACAAGAAACCCCTCCCTGCCCTTACTATCACCAACAGCAAGGCTACCCCGCTGGAGCAGGTACACTGTTTCAAGTACTTAGGGGTTATTATTGACGACACCCACTCCTTTGTGCAGCACATTGACTATGTGGTAAAAGCAGTAAATGCAAAGCTTGGTGTGCTCTATAGGGACAGGCAATACCTCACACCATTAGCCCTTCATCTCTCAGTCTCCTCCTCAGTTCTGTCAGTCATTGACTACGGACTTGTGGTGTATGGAGACTCTTCAAATACTGCACTTGCATGCATTGTAATGGCCCTTAACAAGGCGTGTAGGCTAACACTTGGGGAAGACAACCTTATGCACACATGCTCCCTCTTTGAGCAGACCAATTGGCTTAACTTACCCAACAGAATAAATTACCAAACCTGCCTGTTGGGCAAGAAATCACTACTAGGCAAAGTGACTCCATTCCTCAGCGGCTTGCTGCCTGCTTGTAGATCTGAATACGCCACCAGAGGCCACTCCAGGGGCTCCCTAGCGGTCCCCTTCAGAAAAATGACACTGGGACAGCAGTTGTTTACATACCGTGTTCCCCTGTGGCTTAATGAGATCCCGGCTCACCTACTGACAAACTTGAGCCTACCTGCCTTTAAGGCTGAGCTTAAACAGTACCTTTCTGGAAGCATGGCCTGTTGCTGTAGGCAGTAATTGCATTCCCAGCCCTGCAAGTCTTAAGACACAATTGCCTGGCTAACTGACATGGAACAAGTCACCTCCCATACCCTTTTTAACAAAGCCCCCACAGGGCCGCTGCCCACATCCCAGATCCCCCACCCCAAGTCTCTACATTAATTCCACTGTGTAGATGGATCTAGCTCCCTGGTTACTGAAGATTATACCTTTGTACCTAGCCTTTGGCTGTTGTAAATTATACCTGTGTACCTGACAATGTTTGGCCTTGTCATGTTTCTTTGCACTTAGCAGATAGCTTATGTCTCTGTTAGTAATGTTTCACCCTTGCAATTTGCTTACAATGGGGCTCCGCCCTCCTTTGTTTTCTTGTTCTCAGTTGTTCATGCTTTGTTGTACCTGATGTGGAACCTTTGTAAAACACCTTTTGTTAAAAGATAATGTCTGAATTTTAAATAAATAAAAGAAGCTTGGGACTTGTACTAAGACTTTCCAGAAGCAAGGAGGAGTTTTAGTCAGTCCTGTTTGTTCAGGCTCTTGAAAGAGATAGATGAGCTGAGAGTAAGAGGCTGAAGTCATCCTAGGATTCAGACCCAAAAGTTGCTGTTTGGTTGCCAGAGCTTGCTGACGCTTCAAACTGAAAACTACATTTATGGCTGAAAGATTGCTGTTTGCAGAGAATTTCTAAGAACAACTGCTGGAGTTGAGAGGTACAGTAGGAGAACAGCCATCTTTTACCTCTGTTGGTGTGACTGAGAGAAGGGTAAGGTCAGTGAGTTTTGGCTGTGGGACCTGTGTGTGGCAAGATAGGCCTATTACAACTTTATTTAATGTTCCTATTTCCTGGGTTGTGAGGCACTCCAGAGTTAAGACACTGTCCCTTTAAAAAGTTGAACACATAAAAAGAATTACTGTTAGTACCAGTTTAGGCCTGGCATTCATCTAGATAGCAACCAGACAGGATTATGTATCCCAAGAGTCATATCCCTTGGATCAACATGGACACTTAGACATTCCACAGGCAAAAGGCCCCCAGTGGGAGGTCATAGGTCAGCAGCAAATGGCCCTTGGTGGGAGGTCAGCCTAAGAGAGAAAAAGGTTATGCATAAACCATATGTTAAAAGTATTAGACATGGAACGACATTGACACCTGCAGGACGAGGTGAGCTGTCGCACCCCCAAAAAAAGGGGGGGGGTTGGTGAAAGGTAAAAGTTCTTGTTTCACGTCCTTAGGCTGAAGCCTTTTTTCAAGATGGTCCTGACAATTTTTTAAACTTTAAAATCACATCAGATACAAATACATTTACAACATTCACAAATGATTCCCAACTTCACATAAAAATACATTCATAATTCTCATAAACAAACACAATTTACAAGTCTCATTAAACATATAAGACACAGGTTTTAAAATGAGTAAATTTCCTACGTCTCAACTGAACTCTTCATCTATTGCACGTACATCTAACTTTCAGTTCCTCTGTCAAGTATTTTGTAAACAGAGAAGATTTATATCTTGGTTTCCTCTTAATGGGATTTATCAAGTGACAGTTTGAGGCATATACTGCCTTAAATGTCATTTGAGTAAAATGATTTTTAACTTTTGGCCTGTGAGGCAATTCTCTTTATTTCTTAACTGATGATTTTATTTAATACGTTTTCCCACTATTTTATTCATTAACTATTTTGGTTCCCCTGTCTTTAGGAGTTTGTGTATTTGTGAAGCCCCTTTTAGTTTTCTCCTATTTTCAGGTGTCAGTCAATCTATTTTTTGGTACAGTTCACAGTGGTGAGTTTTGAAATGACACTGTAACATAAACCTGGCTAAATTATTATAAGTAACATCTATCTTTTTCACAAGAGAATTTATAGCCATCCCGTATATATGGCTACCATAACCTATTGCAGGAATTAATAGTTGGTTTACAATTGCTTTTTGCATCCGGATGTCTGTACAGAATCTGTTTCTTCGAAATGCTCAAGTTTTTTATTTATTTTATTTACCAAGTCAATTGATGTTCATATAATTGACTTGGTAAATAAAATAATAAAAACTGAACTGAAAAATCATTCACAGATGCGAAAAATTGCCAACATTAATTCACAATAGATTATCATAACCATATATTTGGTTGGAGCTGAATATGACGTCATATTTTGTTTAACTGGAGAGTTTTTTTTCTAAATCAGGGCATTAGCTTGAAGTTTGAGCCCTGAGGAGGAACGGTTCCTTAGAGCAGAGAAAACTTAATAAGTTGTTATGTACTTTCCTTTAAAAATATATGTAGATCTTGGAAAACCCTTGGAACAAGACTTGATTTCTGGAGAGGGACTTTTTCACATGCCGAACAGAAATTATGATCAGAATTTGGGAACAAAAGACTTTACACAAAGAAAACACCTGGAGTTTCTAAAAGGATCTTCAGAGAACTGACTTTGATCACAAACTTGCTATAGATCTGTTGCTTAAGGAACTTTGATCAACAAGAGAGAAATTCCTCTCATAGACTTTGACGGCAGATAAGGACCACTTGGCCCTCCCAGTCTGCCCATTTCCCTACCTATTGGATAAGCTGCCAATTCTAGTTAACCAACAGCCTACCTCCTGCAACCCCCCACTATAATTGCCTTATGTCTGTCCCATGCATGTTTGAATTCCCACTGTTTTAGACCCCACAACCTCTCCAGGAAGGCGGTTCCATGCATCCACCACTCTCTCCGTGAAAACAATTTCCTCACATTACCCTGAGCCGCTCTCTCTATCTTTTAAATTGTGCCCCCTTGTTCTTACACATCTCTTTTTCTGAAAGATGCTACCCCCCTGGACTTTGTTGATTCCCTTGAGGTACTTAAAAGTTTCTATCATGTCCCCCCTGTCCCTCCTTTCATCAGCGGTATACATATTAAGCTCTCTCAGTCTCTCTTCATATGATTTCTGATGTAGACCCTGCACCATTTTAGCTGCCCTCCTCTGGACTGCTTCAATCCTGTCTATGTCTTTGCGTAGATGAGGTCTCCAAAACTGCACACAGTACTCCAGATGGGGTCTCACCAACTGTCTGTACAAAGGGATAACCACTTCCCTTTTTCTACTTGTGATGCCCCTCCCTATGCATCCCAGTATCCCCCTAGCTCTCCTTACCGACTTCTCACATTGCTTACCCACCTTTAGGTCATCTGATATGACTACCCCCAGGTCCCTTTCCATTATTATTGTTGTTAGTACCTCCTCTGCTATTGTGTACTCTTTCTCCTGGATTTTATTTCCAGGTGCATTACTTTGCACTTCTTTGCATTGAATCTAAGTTGCCATATGTCTGACCATTCCTCCAACCTTGCCAAGTCCTTCTCATCCTTTCTACCCCCTTGTGTATCAACTCTGTTACAGATCTTTGTGTCATCTGCAAAGAGGCATACCTTCCTTCCAGACCTCTGCAATGTCACCTATAAAACGCTTAAAGAGGACTGGACCCAGTACTGAGCCCTGAGGTACTCCACTAGTAACCTCCCTTTCTTCGGAATGTGTTCCATTCACTATTACCTTCTGTGTCCTGTTGTGCAGCCAGTTTGCTACCCAGGCTACCACCCTGGGACCTACTCCCAGGCTGGCTAACTTGATTATTAATCTTTTGTGCGGTACTGTATCAAATGTCTTGCTAAAGTCTAGGTAGGCCATATCCAAAGCCCTTCCCTGGTCTATTAATTTGGTCACCCAGTCAAAGAAATTGATTAGATTCGTCTGACATGACCTTCCTGCTGTGAATCCATGCTGCTTTGGGTCCTGTCCCCTGATGGCCTCTAGGTACTCAACAATTCTTTCTTTCTTTCAGAAGTGATTCCATCATTTTCCCCACCACTGAGGTCAAACTAACAGGTCTGTAGTTTCCTGCTTCTGCCTTGCTCCCACTTTTGTGAAGGGGAATCACATCTGCCCTTCTCCAGTCCTTAGGTATCACCCCATCCTCCCATGATTTGTTAAAAAGTGTAGTCAGTGGTGTCACTAGGTCCTCCCTTAGTTCTTTTAGGATTCTAGGGTGAATCCCATCAGGCCCCATTGCTTTGTCCACCTTGAGTTTTAAAAGTTCTTTCAGGACTGTTTCTTCTGTAAATGGACTGGCGTCAACCCCACTACCCAGAATGCTTTTATTGTTTGGTTAAGGTAACTCCTCCTTCCCTTCTTTTCTTTTTTGTGAATATTGAGCAAATGTATTCATTCAGTATCTCTGCCTTTTCACTGTCTCCCTCTGCCCACCTCCCCTCTCCTTTTTTAATCTTCACTATCCCTCCCTTGACCTTTCTATGCTCCCTAATGTGCCTATAAAATGTTTTATCCCCCTTCTTAACTGAGTTGGCTATCTTTTCCTCGGTTTGAGCCTTTGCTTTTCTGACTGCCTTCTCCACTACTTTCTGCTTTAATTGATACTCATGCTCCTTCTGTGATTCCTTATACTTTTTGAATGTAGCCTTTTTCTCCTTAACCTTCCCTGACAGCTCTTTTGAGAACCATAGTGTTTTTTTATTCTGCTTTGTTTTCTTTATTTGTTTCACACAAAGGCTTGTTGCCTCCATGATGGCAGTTTTGATTTTTCTCCATTGTTCTTACACCCCTCCTTTCTGACCATTTGCTAATGCATTCCTCAGGTATTCACCCATTATACCAAAGTCAGCCCTTCTAAAGTCCAGTATCCTTGTCTTTGAATGGCTTGTCTCCATGGTTGTGTTTATTGTGAAGCACACTGTGCAATGGTCACTTGTTCCAGATGTCTACTGACTTCTAAATTTGTGATCCTCTCTCTCTATTTGAGAGTACCAGGTCTAATATTGCTCCCTCCTGAGTGGGTTCCACCATTAGCTGTCTAAGGCATGCCCCTATAGGGCATCGAGAATGACCCTGCTCTTTGATGTGGCTGCAGTCCATGTCATCCAGTTAACATCTGGCATATTCAGGTCCCCCATCAACAGTATATCCTCTTTTTCAGCCATTTTGAGAATGTCCTCTATCATTTTCTTGTCCATTTCTTCCCCTTGAGACTCTCACAAGAACACGTGATATTTTCTGAACTCTAAACCTTAGAACAAGGTATAATTTTAGAAATAAAAGTGTATAGTACTCTTTGTATAACCATCCAATAGTTATTTTACATTTGTCTGTATTCCATATCTTCCAAATTGTAGAATTACTGTGTTGTTTTGCTTTAAGTAAACTTTTTATAATTTTCTTATCAACTCTGCCTGGGGTCTGATTGTGTGATATAACATTTTTAAACAAAAGGGCTTTGTAAGGACTATAGGCCTTGTTAATGAAGACAGTGACTGCTTGGCTATCCTACAAACCAAATAGAAACCCAACATGGCAGTAGTGTACAAAAGAACCACAGTGCACTATAGTTGCTAGTATCAAGCAAAGTTTCACTTGAATATTCAAAAAGGTGCACATAAAAAATTAACCAAACAGGTGTTCAGTAAAATGCCCCTAGCGCCTCGACCAAACAAGTCTTCAAAGGGGTAGTGCTACAGAAATAAACCACTCCTTAAATCTGTATGTCACTTACACGTCATTATGCCTACATCATAGTATTCTTATTTAAAGTGACAGAGCATTTGAAAGCATTTACCAATTTAACCACTGTGTTTCAAAGACAAAAAATACATCACAATGCTATCAAAACAATAAAAACCTTATATTATTATTACAAAAAATATCATACACACTAATAAAGAGAGATGAAAGAGAGAAAGCTGTAACGCTACCACATCCTAATGGTATTTGTATCCTGGGACTATCAAGCAGAGAGGCTGCCATACTCAAAATAGGCAATTGCCAACTGTGTAGGTAGGAGCCCAGATAGGACGGATTAGTGACACCTATAAAAGAGAGAAAATGGAAGAACACATTACTTTAACGAAGGTAAATACAACATGCTGTCTGTTGTTTCAAACTTCACAAAATAAAACAATAAAGACAGATAACAAAAGGCATTTAAATAAATTTCTTAGTATGCAGAAATGGCTTAATATCCCAATTATTATTTAAACCCTTTGGTTTCACTGTATCCAGTTCAAAAATCCACATACTTTCTTTTTGCAACAATTTGTTGGCTCTATCACCTCCCCCCAAAAATCTGGAGCTACCCAATCAATACCCATATATTTAAGGCCATTTGGTTTAGAATTGTGGTGGGATGCAAAATGTGTACCTACAGGGGTATCATTCTTGGCATTAACTATAGACCTCACATGTTCTTGTATGCGTTGCTTTATTGGTCTCACAGTTTTTCCTACATATAGTAAGTTACACTCACACCATAACACTATACCACATGTGTAGTGTCACATCTAATAAAATCATTAATGTTAAATAAATATTCAAGTTGCTCTGGGTGAGTGAAAACATTACTTTCTACAGCAAATTTGCAGACATTACACCTTCTGGATTTGTGAAATCCTTTCATCCTTTGTGGAAACCAAGTTTTATTGGTGTTGGATATGTTTTTCTGTTCCTTCTTAGGACTTGAATGTACAAACTTAACCCTTAAGTTTTTACCCATGCTGAATGTTACCCTTGGTTTAGGGCTTACAGCCATTCCCACCACATCGTCACTCATCAAAATAGGCCAGTTTATGTATATTATATTACCAATCTGGCCAGATAAATTATTGTATTCTGTAACAAAAGTACATGGTACATTCTGGGACTCGATCCTGCTGTCTCACTCAAAAAGGGAATCCCTGGGAATTTTCTCTACTTTTTGTTTTGTTTGTGTTAGGTGTTCTCTATTATAACCTCTTGCCACAAATCTCTCCAATAATTCCTCTGCCTGACATTCAATATCAGATTGTCTGTTACAATTTCTCCACAATCTTAAAAATTGACCATATGGGATCGATTTTTTCAAATTAGGGAGGTGAGCACTCTCAAAATGTAAAACTGAATTGGTTGCGGTTGATTTTGTGAATCTTTTGGTATTGATAGAGTGTCTCCCCTCTATATCAATATATATAGTTAATTCTAAATCCAAAAAATTTAGAGAAACAGGATCTAATTGGTGAGTAAATCTCAAATTTATGTTATTATTATTTAACCACAACATGAAATTTCTGGCATCTTCTGCGTTTCCATCCCAAATACATAATATGTGGTCAATAAAATGAAACCAGTACTTAACATTAAGAAAAAAAGGATTAACCATCTGGTTTAGCACAGTCTCCATCTCCCGTTTGCCCAAAAATAAGTTGGCATAACTGGGTGCCATAGCAGCGCTCATAGCTGTGCCACAGGCTTGTTGAAAGTATTCCCCTTCAAATTCAAACACATTGTTTTTTAAAAGAAATTCCAATGCCTGCATTATAAATCCTGTTGGAACCTCCAAATTTTCTGGTTGTTTAATCAAAAATGATTCTACCACTTCCAAACCCTGTTCATGTCGGATAGAAGTGTAGAGAGATTCTACATCTATCCCCAGCCATTTCGTGTTCTCATTCCAGGTTACATTTTTCAATTTATCCAATAGATCAGTGGTATCTCTAATGTACGAGTCCAAAACCTTGACTTCTAACTGTAAAAAGAAATCAATGAACTTTCCCAAATTTTGTGTTATCGACCTTGCTCCAGAGACAATAGGATGATCAGGTGGTCTGTCCTTGTTTTTGTGTATTTGTGGTAATATGTAAAATCCTGGAATGACTGGATATTCTTCCCAAATAAACCCATATTCAAGTTCCAAAATACTCCCATTTGTTACATGCTCTGACAAAAGTCTATACAACTCCCTTTTTCTGTTGCAATAAAGGATTAGCAGTTAAACGCCTATAATTCTCCTTATTATTCAGTAAGCCCTGAACAATTTCTCTGTAATGTTCAACATCTAAAATGACAACATTTCCACCTTTGTCTGATGGTTTTATAAGTCTTAAGTCTTTCTGTGAAAGTTCAGTAATAGCAGTTCTTTCTTTCCTAGATATATTTTGTCTGCCAATATTAGTTTTTTCTTTTATTAATTCTTTCACCTGTTTCACTACAGTTTTTTTCATGCACATTAATTGCATTATTAGAAATGTTGGGGCAAAAGATAGAATTTGGTTTAAAAAGCTGTTTTCTAGTGGTTTTAAGATTCATACTTGCTCCCAAGATGACATATCCCTTTCTCATATGGGAGGTCAATAGGTCACCTTCTGCTTCATTTTCCACAAGCAATTCCTCTAAAGTCAGTAAATCCCTATAGTTAATAGATGTTTCTGTATTGAGATTACCTGTGTTAGGAGGTGTAATCTCCAAAGTAGATGTCATGGGTTCAAAGTTCTCAGTCATTTCCGGTGAAACTGTTATATTCCTATTGCCTTCTAATTCCTGCAGTAAAATGTCAATGTCCTTAAGTGAAGTATCAATTGCAAATCCCATACTGGCTGAATTATAATTCTTTAAGTTCCAGTCTCCCTCAAAAAAATGCAACTTCAAATATATAATTTCCTAAAAAATTCACAAAGGTCCACTGCTATTGAAAAATCATTAACCTGTGGTGTTGGAATAAAGCTTAAACCCTTGTTTATAACTCTTTCTTGAACATCAGTAAGGGTTAAATGGGAAAGATTTAATATCTGTAAACAAAGTTCTTCTTGCATTCCCTTAGAAGCCTTTTGACTCCTACTTGGTTTCCCATAACCCCTGCAGCCTCTCCTTGTTTTTCTTTTCCTTTTTCTCTGTCCTTTGGTTCTGTGCGTTTCTGAAAAGAATAATCTGCTCCTATATTAGAGCACGATTTATTACCTGTTATTTCTTTCTGCTGGGGTTGGGATTTACTATCTTGCCTTTGGAATCTTACTCTGGACCTTTCTCGACTCAGGGAACGAGGTTTACTCCATTTCAATATATCTTCCTTGTCATAATCATTTTTATCTCTTTGGAGTTTTGTACTTTTCCTCTGTATTAACTCCAATTCATATTTTTGAATTTTATTTTTTAACTGCTCATTAAAATCAGAGTATTCCACAAAGGTTTTGAACTTGATGATTGTTTCTTTTGCCTTATTCAATTCAGACACCACTTCATCAAATTTACTTAAATCGTCTTTAATCAGTAACTCAATGAAGATTTTTGAACATTCACATGCTGCTTTAATCCACTCGGTTTTAAACTTAAAGTTCTCTAAGCCACATGAGGGAACAATATTAATACATAACCCCCTGGGTGCGATCTAGGTATTCATTGAGAGTACTAATGTTGTTTGATACTTCCAATTCTCTAATCAGATGTTTTTCCAAATTGATAAATGCTTCTCTAATTCCTTTATTTATTTCTATGCCAAACTCTTCTGGATTGAGATTTAACTTACTGTGCAGTCTTCTGCGTCGATCGTCCAGAGAATCGGAGTCGGTTTGTTCCCAGTTAAAATCAGCATTATTTGAACTTGATGACTCAGTTGCCGGTTCAGGATTATTCATAACTCAGCAAGCGCAAGCTCTAAAAAGATGAAAAACGCTGTGTTAATCATATACTGAACATCCTGTGAAGGTTCTAACAACTGCTCGTCACCCCTGTGATGAATGTGAGCTGTGGTGAAAATAGCACAATGGAAAACATAAAACACACAAAGCTTCGCTGCGCTTCCATGTAGATGTTGATGCTGCACCACAAACTGCGGTGGCTAACCTCTGCAAAACTGAAATCCAACACGGCAGTAGTGTGCCAAAGAACCACAGTGCACTACAGTTGCTAGTATCAAGCAAATGTTTACTTGAATATTCAAAAAGGTACACATAAAAAATTAACCAAACAGGTGTTCGATAAAATGCCCCTAGCGCCTCGACCAAACAAGTCTTCAAGGGGGTAGTGCTACAGAAACAAACCGCTCCTTAAATCAGTATGTCACTTACACGTCATTATGCCTACATCATAGTATTCTTATTTAAAGTGACAGAGCATTTGAAAGCCTTGTTAACAAAGACAGTGACTATTTGGCTATCCTACAAACCAAATAGGCAAGAGGCTGCCAGTGGCCATGGTGGGATTCTAAACAGAGAATGTAGTACAGGGTCAGGGGGACTTGAGACTACAATTCCCACCCTTCCACTGGGAAAAGGAAGGTTAGTGACTCTTCCTGAACCCTACAACTGCTCACAAGTTCCATAAAAATGGGGACTTCCCTACAAACAGGAGGTCCTGCCGTGCCCACAGGGCTGGGCTTGTGACACTGGGTACTCTGTGCACCCAAGGTAGAGATGTGGGAGCACTCTAGTCTAGGCCTCACCAGGAACCTGGCTCATTGCTGTGACCAAATACAGAGCCTGCCCTGTTGCATGGTGTGCTAAAAGCTAGGATAATGTGTGGCAACAGGGAAAAATCAGCACCACCACCACCACCATCAGAACCTGAAAAGAGTACCACTGAGATTGTATATATGCTAGTATACAGTTAATTTTATTGACTTACAGGGAACTTCCAGTGATGACTTCCAAAATTGCAGGCATGGATGTCAGAAATGATTGATTTTTCTGAAAGAAATAGTGTTTTACTACTAATATTTGTATTAACATCCATAAATAGTTTTTCCTAGAATATTGGCATCCAAAATGTGGGATCTGGGACATTTTTAGACTTTCAAAAATTGGAATGACTTCCAGATTTTGACTCATGAAAGTTTTAGACTTCCACTAAAAATAAATTAACTAAACCCCCGAGGGTACCTCAGGGTTCAGTACTGGTACCAGTCCTCTTTAATGTCTTTATAAGTGACATTGCAGATGAGCTGGAAGTGAAGGTATGCCATTTTCTGGATGACACCAAAATATACAATAGGGTAGACACTCCTGAGGGAGGTGGAAAGAGTGCGCTGAGACCTAAGAAAACTCGAGGAGTGATCAAGGGTATGGCCGCTGGGTTTCAATGTGAAAAAGTGCAGAATTATGC
This sequence comes from Neoceratodus forsteri, assembly GCA_016271365.2. Lineage (NCBI taxonomy): Eukaryota > Metazoa > Chordata > Ceratodontiformes > Ceratodontidae > Neoceratodus > Neoceratodus forsteri. The sequence continues at coordinate 290,751,506 of CM057453.1, read as the reverse complement.
ATTTAGGACATAATATCACAGAGGTGGAGTACAAAATGAGAAAAGAGGTATTGATGGTCACAAAACAGGAAAGGGACCTGGGAGTAATCATATCGGATTACCTCAAGGTGGCGAGACAGTGCAACAAGGCAGTTGGGAGGGCTAGTGGGATGCTGGGGTGTGTAGGGAGGGGTATCACTAGCAGAAGGAAGGAGGTGGTGTTGCCACTGTATAGATCACTGGTGAGACCCCACGTGGAAGCTGTACAGAGGAGGGCAACTAAAATGGTGAAGGGGCTGCAGCGGAAGACCTATGATGAGAAACTGAAAGACCTCAACATATACACACCAGAAGAGAGGAGGGAGAAGTTTAAATGTTGGCCTCTGCCATTTTATTCTGCTTTTTCTTGACTGTATCTGGAATATGTTTTATTTGAAATGTTAAATGTCATTTTAGTTATTATTATAATTTGTAAGGGCACCTTGATCAATTGGAAAGGCACCCCCTATAAATGAAGGTGATTTGATTTGATTTTGATTACATGAGAGAAACCTGTAAGGTATAGGAGAGGAATATTTTTCAGTGGACAGGATGCACAAGAAGAAGGGGACATGCAATGAAGCTGGAAAGGGGTAAGTTTAAGAGGGATGTGAGGAAGCATTTCTTCACTGAATGTGTGGTGGATGCCTGGATAAGGCTTCCAGCAGAGATGGTGGAGTGAAAACAATGGTGGGTTTTTAAGAATACTTGGGATAGGTAGAAGGGAATCTCAGTGGAAAGAATGGAGGGAAGGGAGCTGGAGATCAAGCAGGATCTGCAGCGACAGTACAGGCAGTAAAGAAATGGGCAGGCTGGGTGGGCCTAGCTGTCCTTATGTGCTGTCAGATTCTATGTAGACAGTTCTCTCTTGCTGCTCGGTCCCCTGCTTGATTCTGCTAAGCTTCTCACCTTAAGTAAATGCTTGTGTGTTCTCTCACCTTGGCTACTGTTGTGCACATTATAAAGGCTTACCTGGTGGTCATTTGCATCATCTGTAGCTAGTTCAGAATTCAGCATTAAGGATCCTGACCTCTATTCAGATGTCAGAGCATATCACCCTCTTGCTACGTGCTCTGGACAGGTTGCCTGACAAATAGTGCACAGATGACACACAAAGCCTTGAAATGGACAGAGCCTCCCAAATATCAATGAGCTTCTGACACTCTCGACATGCCTTCAAGTGATCTGAGTTCACCGTCGGAGGGACTGGGGCTTGCTACAGGCAGCACCATCCAGGCTCCGTTCTGATGGAGAGTGGGCTTTTTTGGTGGCTGACCTCACTATCTGAAGCATGCTCCTAAGGGGGTGTATGCTGCTGGTACCCTCTCCTTCTCCAGTTCCAACATCTGCTGCTTTAAGGATTAGGATAGTTTCCTTGTTTTTCTTTTTCAGGAAATGCTATATGCTGTGCATTTGTGTGCTATACTTTTTATCTATATTGTTTTGGGAAGTTTGTATATTTTTATGTATTTTTGTAAGATGCTGTACAGGCAATGCAAGCTTTGGGCGCCTTCATATAAATAATATTTTGTTTATTTATTGAAAAGTTTCACCAGGAAGGCACACTGAATAACAAGTGGCTCGTCTCCTGGTGCGATGGGGGGGGGGGGGTGCTACGATTAGATGAAGAATTAGACATAAAGTTTACCATTTAACATATCTGAGAAATTAAACATTCAGTTACATTTGTAACAAGACATACAGTTAAAAAATATCATAAATAATCATACAATCACATTTGTGACATAACAGACAGTTAAATATATCATGTCTGTGGAATATGCATTTAATTACAAGTGGCATATTTGAGGAACATAGTACAGAAATTTAATGTAGCCTTGGAGGCAACTCCTTGCAGGAATGGATCACAGTTAAGGGGCAGATCATTTAGAAATTATTGAATGAATGAGGTGCAGTGAAGGGACATCAAGGAGGGTGGAGGGGTAGACAGGAGAAACCAGCTGGGAAAGGAGAGGATAATGATGGGGGGAACATTACTGGAGCAAAATTAGCAAAAAATCAGTTGTGAGGGGCCAATTACAGGCTAGTGCAATCTGGGAGTACTTCAAGACAGAACAAAAAGTGCAAGTTACTAGCTCAACTGAACTAATTCCTTTGTTTAAGTGCAGGGGGTACAGAGGGGGCAGGAGGGAGGTGGGGTAAGGGATAGGTAGGGAAGGAGGAGGAGTCATACCTGGAACTGGCCCCTTCAGGGTGTGGAGATCACTGCCAGTGGTTGAATGTGGCGAGGACTTAGAATAAGGGGCAAGAGTAGGCAAGGACAAGTTGTTGTGTAGAGATAGTAGAGGGGATGGTAAAGGGAAGGAGGAGGAGGGGTGGGAGAAACTTGCCTAAGACTAGGCCTTTTCAGGATGCTGAGAACCATACCAGAGAGCCGAGTCAGGCAAGGATGAGTAGAAAGGATGGAGGAGAAGTGGAGGGAAGGAAGAGTCATTTTCCAGTGCTGGACCCCTCCAGGATGTTGAGAACCCTGCCAGGGGGCAGAACTAGGTGAAGACACGTTGGGCAGAGGGAAGGGGGGGATGGAAGAAGAAAGGAAAAAAAGGAGGGAGGGAGGAAACTTACCTGAGTAGACATTGCCAGGGTGCTAAGAATCCTGACAGAGGGCAGGTTTAGGCGAGGACAAGTTGGGTAGAAAGGAGAGAGGGGAGGGGAGGGGAGGGGAGGGGAAGGAGGAGGCTTGCCCAATGCTAGACCTCTCCAGGATGCTGAGAACCCTGCCACAGGACAAAACTAAGCAGGGACAAGTTGGTAATGGAAGAAGGTTAGGGGTAGAAGTGAGGGGGTAAGCAGTGAAGGGATAGGAGAGTGTGCTGAGAAGCAGACTCAGGGGAGGAAGGTTTAATAGGGGATGTGAGTCATGGAGAGGAGCAGAGGTATAGGAGGATGGTTAATGAGGGTTAAAGCAGGAGCAGTTAGATGAGAGAAAGTTGTTTAAGGCAGAGGCAAGGGAGTAGTAGTAGGAGGAGTGACATATTTTGTGGGGAGGGAGTTCCAGATTTGAGGAAATGATGGGTGAAGTTTGACTGACCGATGAGAGTGGTTCGACGGGGGATCAACAAAGTGTGAGTGTCAGAAGATCTGAGGGAGTGGGAGGGGGGAAGAGAGTGAACATGAGAGGTAGGAGGGAAGATCTCCTAACCAAAATTAACCAATAATAAACCATAACCTAACCTCTTCATTGGGCGATGCCACTGAACCACCCATGTCACCCATGGGAATGGCAGAGCTGCCTACACCCTCTGTTTGGTTGAATTCTGGAAAACATTTGGTGTTCTGTCTACTTGGATTATTGCACTTTTGAAGTATGAACATGCCATTACTTAACCTTGATCCAAGATGTGTTGGATTTGAAGTCCGCCCCCCGACAACAAAAGGAGAGCAGTTTTTTCCCCTGTGGTGCCACTTGGTTGGAGATCAGCTTGTGAATAGCTGCCACAATTAATGTGTAGAGGAGCAGGAGGGGAGGAGAACACAGAAGATGAAGTTAAAAAAATGTAAAGGATTACCACCTGAAACAACAAAAGACTCTCCTTATTTCCTTTATCTGACAGCCTCAATCTGTAAAAGCAGCTGCACAAAAGAGGAGGCTTTCCCCACTCTTACATCTTATAAAAAGTGACATCACAGATGACTGGCCAGGGAAAGCAGAGCTGAACTGTGTAACTGGCATTTTTTTCTTGCTGTTGGGGGGAATGTATTAAAAAACAGAAAGGTTTTTAATATGGGGTGAACATGTCTTGAGTTAAAGCTTGTAGCTTTTTTTTGAGTGTATATCTCACAGTGAAACCTTTCTGGTAGATAGAAATCACATGTGGTAGGTGTGGAATAGAAGAAAGAAAAAATAAAAGATTGTTACCCTGAAGCAAAAGTATCAGGCTAACATAATACTTAGTTACAATGGCCCTTTTCTTGCATTGTCTTTTTTGCCCTGCCATCAGTAGCTGCCTTACTTCTGACTACTACCCTGATTCCCCATCCTGACATTAGAGAGAGAGAGAGAGAGAGAGAGAGAGATGATGCAGTGGTTTTAGGCTCTGAGCTGCAAATCTGGAGACCTGGGTTTGAATCACACAGCACCCACTTGCATACTGTGTGATCCTGAGCAAGTCACTTAACTTCCTTGTGCTCCCAGGTTACACCTGTAAACAAGCTTTCAGCTTAGTGTGTCTGACCTGATCCTCCTCGGCTCTTTGGCTCACCACCTCCCCTGCAATGTGCCCTTGTGACTTTATCCCTACAGCAAGTCTTCATACTTGCTCCTCAGGATCCAGTGAGGAGGCAGTGGATCTATCGGAGGGTGTTGCTGGGCTCTTGGGAATTTGGCTGGGTGGGGTCTGTGATGCAAACCTGAGTCTCCCTCATGATAGTATAACACGCTGCACTGGGCTGGGCCAGTGTGCCACCTTTAACTTGGAGCGTGTCTAATAATACAGTGTCAGTGGCTCAGTAGGTAGCACACTCGCCTCTGAGGCCGGGAGATCAGACTGCTGTGGGTTCAGTTCCCACATCTGGCACTTGGGTTAATATCCCAGTACTGACACTGTAGTGCAGCATGAGAGGGGTGCTGCACTTCTGAGGTGCCGTCTTTCGGATGAGACGTTAAACCGAGGTCCCATCTGCCTGGATTGGTGGTAGTTCAGGTGGGTGTTAAATATCCCATGGCACTTATTGAAAAGAGCAGGGAAATTTCCCCGGTGTCCTAGTCAAATTTCTCTCATTCACTAAAAATACCACCAACAGCTTAATCTGGTTCAAGGTCAGTTGGCATTCATCTGTATCCCCCTCCCCCTGGGTCGTGCCTGAAAATACGCAAGATTTGTCTAGTGCACTTACCCGGTCAACAAAAGCTAAATAAAATAAATACTACGGACTGGATGACAGTGGGTTAAGGAGCCTCTCACCCCTGGGTTTCTGGCCTGAGTCTAGTCAAGGCTGATAGTAGGCAAAAGCAATGGTCTGATATTTGCTGTTTGAGTGTTTGGTGGCCTATGAGAAATGGGCTGTGATGATCTCAGTCCAGTTCCTAGTGGACAGGTTTCCACATAACAAAGTCACTGCAACTGGCACTTACTGGCACCTTTGTTGGTAGTCTTATATGAGGAGCCAAGAACTGAATGGGCGGGGAGTCTGATATACCTATTTCACTTACATGGTATTCACTCTATGACAGACTTAGCTGAGGCACAATAAGGTGGCAATGCAGGCAAGCTTCCACTGTGATTGCCCATGCCGTTCCTGCCATATGGTTAAACAGGGTTATTCTCCGGTGTTGTAGATCCAGCATGTTTCATGAGAACTGAAATTCATTACCACTGCTTTAAATAGAGGTGCTGTTGCCAGGAGCCCCATGATTTGTTTTTAGCCCTGGAATCCCATACTAAGGTTGACTGTGGGCCTAGCCTTTCTTGGAATGATGATGCAGGTCCCCTGCTGGTTGCAAACCTTATGTCAGCTGTCCAAGAAGGAGCGAGGACCTCAGCTGTAAAGGCTGCCAGTTGCCTACACTTAGGGCTTGAGAACAGATGCAGCTGTAGCACTTGCAATTATTGGGGTTACCAAGAGGGGTTGACAAATTAGGGAAATGTAGGGAAAAAGAAATGCTGAGCAAGTCAGATTAGTAACAGCACAACAGCTCCAGACTCATTTGTGTCTTCAGTTGTCTTGCTTACCAGGTCACTGGAGTGCGGACGCATCATAGATGTGATGCTTCTTACTCCAGGGAAGGTCCTGCTGCGTATCTCCTGGAACCAGCTCACAAGCAGGACTAGACATCGATCGGTGGTACCTTGCAGCTGAGCAGCCATGCTGGTGACATGGTTATAAATAGTGGTGAGGACAGGAGGAGCAGATGGGAAAATTGTGTCATGTAGAAAAGGAAAATAAAACTGCCAGACAAAGCATAATCTGACAGTATTCTGAAGCTCTTAAAGACAGTTTAGCTGTAACCCCTGGTGTAGATCTGCATCCTACTGTACAAATGACCAGTTTCTGCTAATTACCTTGAGTTGTTGCCATCTTTATTTTATTTATTTATTTATTTGATAACTGGGTAGGTACACTGATCCAGAGGACCATTTTTGGTCATGACCCAGGCCATAGGAATGGCAAGTGCAAGCAGAAAACAGGTATACAGGTGTACCATTGTACAGCAAAATTACTGTGATTACACAACAAGTGAAAATGAATACAAAACAGTGGCATAAACTATTATGGTAAGGTAGGGAGAAAAGTAAGTGTGAAAAAACAGGGTATGGAAACAGGCATGATAGCAAGTGCAAGAGCAAGCTTCCAAGATACCGGCAATGGCAAATAAAAAATGCAGTGGAAACCTTACAAAAGTGAGATTAAATTAAACGATAACAGCTAGACAGAGCTCTGATCTCCCTACTATGCAGGACAAAGGGGGGTGAGTCCACAAGGAGGCAAGGACACCTCTGGGGGGCACCAAGGATGATGCCCCTCAGGACAGAGGATATAAACTAGTGGGGGAGAGGACAGGGGAAATCTGGGGGGAGGAACAGGAGGGGAAAGAAGGGCAGGAAAGAAGGGGAAGGGCAAGAGGCTACCCAGGTGAACAGGAGCAAGGGGTTTCATCCTTGATCCACATTTTAAGAAGGGATTTGAAGATGGGATGAGTGGCAGCTGATCTAATGGGGGTGGGAATTTTATTCCATGGAGAGGGTGCTGCTAAAGACAGGGCTTTACTTCCCATATTTGAGGAAACTCTAGGGATCTCAAAGGAGGGGTGGAGGAGACGTGGAGACTTGGGCATTTCTCTGACCTTAAGAAGGGATGAGCATGGGGATATATGTTCACCTCTGACAGAATTATTGATAAAACATCTAAGGGCATGATGAAAGTGACCCTGAAGGGTAAGCCAGTTGGGCAACTTATAGAGGTTGCAGTAGTGGCTGAGGGCTGGAGCCAGCAGAACAAAAATGACAGATGCCATGATAGACTGATAATTAGTCTAGCACTCAAGGCAGAGGTCATGCGTGAGTAGATGGGTGAGCAGTAGTCCAAAATGGGAAGCAGATTGCCAGTGGCGATGGCACAGCAGGTCTCAGAGGTCAAACAGAGTTTATGACAGTAGGCTGCCCCAGTTTTTGGTTTACTTGGCACACTATGATCTTAATGTGCTCCTCAAAGGAGAGGGAAGGGTTGAGTGCAACACCCACGTATTTAAAATTAGGGACATTCTCAAGGGCAGAACCATCAGGGGAGATCACAGAGAAGGAGGAGTTTGATTTCAAGGTGCTGGCAATGAATAGTTTAGATCCAAAGAGCATGGCTTTAGTTTTCTTACCATTTACCAAAGGCAGGTTAGACAAAAACATTGGTGGGCAAAGCAGTAATTTTGGGAGAGGACAGAGGATATGCAAGATAGGGACTTATTACTATGAAGCAGGACGAGGTCTTCCACATACAAGAGAGTGCATCACAATTTAGGCTGTCTACTGGGAGGGTAAAGAAATAGAAAGGACTGCACGAAAGAGCAAGCAGTGCTAAGTTCAAAAACACTTGAGAAAAAACAAACAGAGAACCTGCACTTGCTTAAAAACATACAAACTCTGTGCTCAAAGGTGGATAATTACCAGCCAAGAATGCTCATATAGTATAAACAAACTTTAATCCATGAAACAAGAGCAAAAAAACAACTTGCTAAAAAGAAGTTACTGTACAAAGGAGTCCATGTATTGTACAGAGTCCATAAGGTCCAAAACAGTTCAAACGGCTGGATAATCCAAATTAAAGCGAGAGCAAGAGCTGAGGGTCACCTCCATCTGATGTCACCTGACACATTTCGCATGTGGCTTTTTCAAAGGCTGACATCCAAGAATACATATGCATATATTTAAACAGTGACCTTAAAGTGATATCACCCTATTTTAACACTATTTACAGAATCCAATAAAACAAAAAATCCAATAAAATCCAATAAACCAAAAGACAGAGAGAGGGAAATCAACACTGTGCTTAATATTCATAATACAGCACCAGTATAAAATTGCACAACTTACTGCTGGAAATATTCCACAAAACAACTTATGATACCTCATTTATCCAGTAGGTCATAGTGTAATCTGTGCACTGCTGAAAGATAGAAAGAAGAAAATTTAGACAGAAAACACTAAATTAAAAAAAAATACTTTTTATACTTTAAAAAAGGTTTAATTTCAATCCTATCATTCAATCCAGGTGTATTCATCACTTTCATAGCAAATATCCAGTATTGCTCCCTGCGTAAAAGAAGGTTGTCAAGATCTCCCCCTCTTTTTGTTAGTACAGGTTTTTCTGTAGCTATAAACACAAATCTGTGTATATCCTTATTATTTGCTTTTGACATATGAAGGGCTAAGGCATTAGTTACATCACCATTCAAGATGGACCTAGCATGTTCACATACGCGCACTTTAAAGGGGCGTTTTGTTTTACCAATGTAAAAACTGTTGCAAGAACATTCTGCAATATATATAACCCCTGAAGTGCTGCATGTCACAAAGCCCTTAATCTTAAGATCTAACCCCGTGGCATGATTTTTAAAACTTTTAGTAGTTTTTACCCATGAACAGTACTTACAATGACCACATTCGTTACAACCATCCACTTGTTTGGTCAGCCAATTTCTTGATTTTTCCAAAGTTGGTTGTACAGAATACACTATAAAATCTTTGATGTTTTTTTCCCTACGATTAGATACAAATGTTTTTGAAGTGTTATGAGGAAGATCTGAGGCTTCTGAATAGAGATATTAATTTACATTACTATAATTAACTTAAGTAAGGCCGAACAGGAAACTTTAATGGGTTTGGGAAGTAATGCAGAGATCACTATAAAAGCAGCAGACAAAGGGGGCACTGTTGTGGTTATGGACACCACTAAGTATGATTTTGAAGTTTTAAAACAACTTTCAGACACAACTTATTATGAAAAGCTTAAGTCTGATAACACATTGTTTTTTAAAAGGAGCATTGATGCTTACTTAAAAGAAATAAAATGCAGAATTGATTTCTGATAAGGTTCACAAATATCTAACCGTTGAGTGTCCTATTAGGTCTACATTTTATGTAGTGCCTAAAATTCACAAGGACATGATGAATCCACCTGGGGGGCCCATTATATCAGGTAGCAATAGTTTGACAGAACCACTAGCAAAATATGTGGATTCTTTTTTAGTGAATATTGTTAAGGAACAGGTACCAGCTTATATTAGAGACACCAGTGACATTTTGTCAGTACTAGAGGATTTGGCAATGGAGGAAGATAGTATTCTGGTTACACTTGATGTCACATCCTTATATTCAAATATTCCACACAATGGAGGTTTGGAAGCTTTAAAATGTTATTTGGATGTGAGGTCTGTTAAAGAACCACCTACGGAAGTGTTAATTCAGTTAACTAAGTTCATATTAGAATACAATACATTCTTCTACAAAAATGATTTCTATCTACAGAAAAAAGGTACAGCTATGGGTGCAAGTATGGCACCTAATTATGCAAACCTGTACATGGCAAAATGGGAACTTGAAACAATAAGGAATCCCACTAATCCCTTTGTACACAAAATTGATTTGTGGAGGCGTTTTGTTGATGATGTTATTATGGTGTGGAAAGGCAGTCAGGAAGAACTGTTTAAATTTGTGAAATATTTAGAAACCAGTAATGAGCATCTGCGGTTTACAATTAGTTTCAGTTATACTGAAATTAATTTTTTAGATTTAAGGATCTATAAAGATGGAGCTAGTGGTGTAAAGACAGATCTTTGCTGTAAACAAACAGATCGAAACACTATATTACTTGCAAACAGCTGTCATCCTAGGCATGTTATAAAAGCTATACCCAAAGGTCAGTACATCCGCACAAAAAGAAACTGCAGTGATGTGCATGAATATGATAAAAGGGCAAATGAATTGACTGCTAAACTTCAGAGTAGAGGGTACAACAGTGGTACACTGGAAAAAGCAAAGTGGGCAGTTGATGAAATAGCAAGGGAAGACTTGTTAATTGATAAACAACGGATTAAAGATGGTGACCCTCAGACCACTTTTGTCACTACCTGTAGTCCCCAATCAGGTGAAATAGCCAAAATTGTTAGAAAACATTGGCACATGGTCCATTTGGACCCAAATTTACTACATACCAATGTTGGGAATCTACGTGTAGTGTATCGTAGGGGAAAAAACATCAAAGATTTTATAATGCATTCTGTACAACCAACTTTGGAAAAACCGAGAAATTGGCTGACCAAACAAGTGGATGGTTATAACAAATGTGGTCATTGTAAGTACTGTTCATGGTTAAAAACTACTAAGACTTTAAAAAATCGTGCCACGGGGTTAGATGTTAAGATTAAGGGCTTTGTGACATGCAGCACTTCAGGGGTTATATATATTGCAGAATGTTCTTGCAACAGTTTTTACATTGGTAAACCAAAACGCCCCTTTAAAGTGCGCATAGGTGAACATGCTAGGTCCATCTTGAATGATGATGTAACTAATGTCTTAGCCCTTCATATGTCAAAAGCAAATAATAAGGATATACACAGATTTGTGTTTACAGCTATAGAAAAACCTGTACTAACAAAGGGGGGCGGGGATCTTGACAACCTTCTTTTACGCAGGGAGCAATACTGGATATTTGCTATGAAAGCAATGAATACACCTGGATTGAATGATAGGATTGAAATTAAACCTTTTTTAAAGTATAAAAAGCAATTTTTTTAATTTAGTGTTTTCTATCTAAATTTTCTTCTTTCTTCTTTCTATCTTTCAGCAGTGCACAGATTACACTATGACCTACTGGATAAATGAGGTATCATAAGTTGTTTTGTGGAATATTTCCAGCAGTAAATTGTACAATTTTATACTGGTGCTGTATTATGAATATTAAGCACAGTGCTGATTTTCCTGTCTCTGTCTTTTGGTTTATTGGATTTTATTGGATTTTTTGTTTTATTGGATTCTGTAAATAGTGTTAAAATAGGGTGATATCACTTTAAGGTCACTGTTTAAATATATGCATATGTATTCTTGGATGTCAGCCTTTGAAAAGCCACGTATTAAACGCTGGCCAGGTGACATCAGATGGAGGCGACCCTCAGCTCTTGCTCTCGCTTTAATTTGGATTATCCAGCCATTTGAACTGTTTTGGACCTCATGGACTCTGTACAATACATGGACTCCTTTGTACAGTAACTTCTTTTTAGTGAGTTGTTTTTTGCTCTTGTTTCATGGATTAAAGTTTGTTTATACTATATGAGCATTCTCGGCTGGTAATTATCCACCTTTGAGCACAGAGTTTGCATGTTTTTAAGCAAGTGCAGGTTCTCTGTTTGTTTTTCCTCTACTGTGAGGGTGTTGACAAAAATGAGAAAAGAAGAGGACCTAAGATTGAGCCTTGGGGATCTCCAGTTGAGACAGGTTGGGCAGGGGAGATGGCAGAGCTGATACATATGGATTGGGAGCGGCCTGAGAAGTAGCTCCAGAACCATTCAGAGGTTTCATTAGAGCAGCCAAGAAGGTGGAGTTTAGAGTGCAGAAGGGAATGGATGACTAGGTCAAATACCTCGGTCAGGTCCACAAATACTGCTCCAGTGGCTTGCTCCCTGTCCATATTTCTAAAGACACGATCTGTGAAGTGTGTAAGGGCAGTTGTGGTACTGTAGTGTTTATGGAAACCATGCTGGTGCTTGCACAGAAGGTTATACTTATTGAGATGATGGGATAGTTAGTAGTGGACTATTTTTTCCAATAACTGACTGAAGTGTGGGAGGATAGAAACAGGCCAGTAGTTATCGGGGGATGGGCTCCCCAGCTTTGAATATGGGAACCACCTTGGCCATTTTCCAAGAATCTGGCATGGAAGAGAAGGACAGAGCAAGATTGAAGATGAAAGTGAGGGGTTTGGAAATAGTAGGGGAAATATGCTTCAGTAGGGTGGGGGAGAGGCCTTCAGATCCTGGGCTACTCCGGTTCAGGAGACTGTTTAGGAGCCTAATGGTATCATGAAGGGGGCTAACCCTGAAGTAGAAGGGGGGGTGGAGGGGTATTTGTGGGGTATGGAGCAGAGGGAGGGTTTACTGGGCTGATGTTAGGACTGGCTTGTGTGAAATTGGGTAGTTTATTGAGGTGTGCAGAGAGGTCTGTGAATTTAAGGTTGAAAGCATGGGCAGCTTTGATCAGTTCAGTCAGGGGGCTGGTGGGGGAGTTTAGGTGAATGACAGGGTTGTTCATACATGGGTTAAGAAGGGAGCTAATGGAGCCCCAGAAATGGCGGGGGGTTACCAAGGTTCTCCCTTTGAAGGTTTTAGTAAAAACCTACATTTCAGAGACCTAGCCAGTTGTTTGCACTGGTTTCATACCTGTAGTTGTTCCACAGGTCAGGGGAGGGTGACATTTTGTAGTGGGCCCATTTGCTGTCTCTGACCTTCATAAGGGCCAGGAGGTCCTTCGTGATCCATTGTGCACAGCCACCTCTCACTCGCCCTAGGAGCGAGTGGGAAGTGGTGATCCTGGATATGGAGAAGGGCATCAGTGAAGATGGTAATGGCCAATGATACATCTGATAGAGAGTAAAGGTCCTCCCACTTTACAGACTGTACATCAGCCAGGAAGCTGGAGGTGTCAGGACAATTGAAGTTGCAGAAGGATAGGTATATTGGGGGGGACAACTGGTGTTGGAGGACCAGCTGATGTATGTGGCTGAGTGGTCACTAATGGAGTCAGACAAGGTACTTGGAGTACCTTGTCCTACTGGTCAGTGACCACCCAATCTAGCACAGAATGATTGCAAGTGCGTGGGTTTAGCCTGGTAGGGACTGAGATGATTTGCACCAAGTTATGCAGTTTTAATAAGCTGGCATAGTCAGGTTCTTGGGCAAGTACAGAAATCAACTGGATGAATGGGGTAAGCTACAGGGACCACCACTGTTTTAGATAGGCATCACATATATACCTTCCAGTCTCTTTTATCCACCCTATGCCTGATCAAGGTTCACTAAGGTTGTTGCTAGGCTCCTCATTATTTGTATTGTGATTTCCCTTTGACCTAAGCCATCTAGTCCATCTATTGAAATATACTTCACCCCACCTTTGAACCTGAAAAGTTATTCTTTCCCACTCCACAGTTTCGTCCACTACTTCCTCTCACTCCTGGGGTGTTGGGGGGGGGGATCTTTAACCACTTTCATGTGGTTGCCTTCAATGCAGCCACTGCTAGGATATTCCAAAGTTAAATCGATTATTGTCCCCTTACTGTTCTCAGTTTAAAGCCTAGTAACAAATGTGTAGCTGAAATATCCTTGGGTACTGCAAATATATCTTTGTTTCAGTTTAATGCTGACCCAGAAGGGCCTTAGTTTCTCACAGGACCAGAAGATATGTGTATGGGTCCCCACCCTTTCCCCACACCCTGTGCAGCACTCTCCTGTGGGGGTAGTGCCCCATTTAACTGTGATGGCAGGGACCGCAAAATATCAAATTTTTAGTTCCCACCAGTACCCATGCCATTTTGGTGCAGAGGCTGTTTTAAAGGAACTTTTCCAAATTCCCTCCCATTCTTTCTGTGTAAGCTGTATAGGACTTCCTTTTCCCATTTACTTTCTACAAGTTTTACTATGTGCTGTGTATCTTGTATGAGGAATATAACAAAAAGTTTTAACAAAGAAAAAATACGTTAGGATATACTTAACACAGGGTGCACAGTATAAAAGTCTGTATGCATAACTTGTACAAGCGAAATCTGCAGCATTCCCATCACTAGAGAAACTTGCTGCTGGCAACCAGGGCTCTGAAGAAGGCATCACGATGACGAAACATCAGTGGTCATGTGATGCATGCGTGCGTCCATGTAGAGACTCCCTGGTTGCCAGCAGCAGGTTTCTCTAGTGATGAGACTGCTGCAGAATGAAATGAATGTCGGGAAAATAACAGCAAGTTGCGTTGACAATGCTTTAAAGAAACTGAAGAAGCACTTTGACACTTGGGATTTAGGTAATTGAGCCAAGAAGAAAAAAAGGACTTGTTACAGAGGTTTTATCTTTTCAGTATACCCCCCCCCCCCACCGACAGCGACACCATTACAGTGAACTATGTCGATGCTGACAGCATTGACAGTGCACTGTAATGGCACATAAGAGACCCCAGCACACTGTCTTCTGGTCCTGCATCCCCTCCCCGAAGCAACTCCGACTCGGAATTGATTATATTTAAAATGGGGGTGCTGGGGCAGAGCCCCTCACATGGGGGGTTAAGGGGCAAAGCCCACCGATAGAAACAAGGGACCAGGAGTCCTTCGGGGATTTATGTTGATCACAACTTGTGACCAACATAAATTCCATCATTGTGATGCCGGTCGATGAAACTGTTGTTGAACCGGTATCATAGAGTCAATGTTTTCAGCATCCCGTGTCACACTGCACTGTAAATGGGTGAAGCTGAATATGCAGTAAAATGTATGGTATGGGAACACAAATTAATTTAAGTCTCTGGCCTGTTTCTTGTGTAAGTTGCGTGTACAGACGTTTATACTGAGCACCCCGTGCTAAGTATATTCTAACTTGAGTTTAACTATCCCTGTGATATTGCACCTTATTTTTTACAGCTGCATGGGCAGAGGAGCCATGCTGACATATTGCTATCACTGTAGAAGAGAGAAGGGATAGCAGAATCACATGACCAGATTTCGTCCCTCTGCTCTTCCACAGTGCAGTGGTCATGTTCTATGCTGCTGTGCTAATTGCTGTAGTGTTGTGTCTCCCCTGCCACTCATCTCTACAGCCGCAGTAGCCCCACTTCATGGGCGTGCTATTTTGTTGCTGCTCATCACTTGCACATGGCTGAAAAAGGAAGAGTCCACCATGCCCAAGATGGCCACTGGAGCTCAGTGCACATGCACCACTTCACTTTCGCAGCTGTGCATCCATGAGTTCACTTCCACACTTGCACTGAGGTCACACGTGCACACTGAGCTCACTGTGGCCATCTTGGGCATGATGGGGTCTTTGTTTTCAGCACCATGAGTGCTCTTAAAGCACTGATACAGCCGTGTTGACCCTGATCAGAGTTAGTTTTCCCATGGAACTATGCAGAGTCTGATTGAGCACAAACATTGCAGTGTCTGCACAGCTTCTGTAAAGAGAAAACACTGTTTGAAAGCTTATTGCTTTTTTTCTAGTCTTTAGAGTTTACTCTGCTGTGTAGCATCCCCTGTCCCTCCCTGATGGGAACACTGGTCACCCAACAGTTCAAGGATTCATATGGGCTCTGAAAGACATTAATTTGGCTGCATGCTGCATCGCATATTTCCAGCAAAAGCAAGCAAAAATGGGCTTTCATCGTGCCAAATTATTTTCTTCTGTGTCTGGTGGCAAAACTATATAGTCTGTATTCATTGAAGGAAGCCAACTGAGACCATTTTCATGTTTCACTCTTGCATTAGAAGCTCGTAGGTGTGAGATAGTTACTGACATGGAATGAGACTGGATATAAAGAATGGTTTGGCTATCGGGTACTGTTTTTAAACTGCAGTGATATGGCTGGGTGCGGAAGTAGGGAAGAGAGAAAGTGAAACACAGACAGACAGACAGAAAAGCAATCTGAAGGGTCATTTTGGTGTGGTGCAGATATTTATTTGTAAGTGCCTGACTGCAAAAGACACACTGAGCAGCAAGTCATTTCCAGGTGTGTCCTGCGGGGTAGGTTGCATAAACCTGTTTTATTGAATGTTGGCCAGAACGCAGGGGGAAATCAAATACTCTTATGTTACAGCAGCAGTGCAATGACAGTCATTTTTCCTAAATGCTAGTATTCAACTTCTGTTAATAAAATAATATTACCATATATGTCAAATCTGCTTTTTCAGGTGATTCCTATGCTGAGTAGCACATATTTTATTCATTTTCTCAATCCAACCCTTTGTCAGGTCTACAATACTATTTATAAGTCAAAAGTGGTGCAAATAATTTTTCCTTTAGAAAAAAAAATGTAATTCACAAATTTGTTTAAAGCCCAAATTTTGGTGGAACTAGAAAATGTTACCATCAAATAAAGCTGGAAAATACTTAGAATCTTTCGTGGTGAAAAATGGCAGGGTCAATTTGTTGCCAAATTTCATTGCATTGCTGCATTAAGTGCTATGGGATCTTTAACTTTCACCTTGACAGTCATCAGAGATTGGCAGAAAGACCTCAGCGTACCATATCATCTTGAGGACAGCACGCTGAAGCATCAGTGCAATGAAAAATGTTGATAAAAAAACCCGTTTTCAGCTAAAATTAAGAAAAATGTTAGCATACCTGTCAAATGTACTTGTCTAGGTATCTCCTGTACTGTGCACCATGAGACTTTTTTTTGTATTTTTTTATTCTAACCTTTGCCAGGTTTACAGTGTTATTGCTATGCAAATGTGGTGGCCATTTTCTTTTTCTTGAGGAAAAAACACTTATAAAATACTCACATTTTGGTGAAACTAGAAAATTGTACCACCAAATAAAACTGGAAATGCCTGGAATCTTTTATAGCGAAAAAAGCTAGGGTCAAATGTTTGCCCAGTTTCATTGCACTGCAGTTTTTGTTTATGTTTGCTTGCATGCATGTGCAGAAACATAGTGCCACCATATGAGTTTTCGTAGGTGTGCCACCCCCACTTCCAATGCCCTGCTCCTTTTTGCAGGCATGGCTGCTCCGCACCACACCAATGAACGTCTGAGCTGTCTATGACAGCAGTTCAGATGCAGTGGCAAAGAGCTGAAAGTGAACGACTGCTACAATCAGCGGTGGTAATGTGCAGGCAATTTGCATACTGCTGTCGGCAGGCAATTTGTTGTGCAAATTGCCTACACGTCACCACTGCATCTGAACTGCTGTCATAGACAGCTCGTTTAACATGTTAGAATAAATGCTTTAATGTCTGAATTTACAGCTCATTTTCTGTGAGGGGCAGAGCAACTCTGAAGTCTAAAATCAGGGACATCCTCCTCGTCAGGATTGGAACAGTTGAGACATACAAACTGTCTGTCATAAAGGTTAGAGAAGTATAAGCTGAACTTTCCTCCCTCACTCCTGCCACACCACATGGGCATGCACGTATGTCTCCAACCCCCACTTTTGACAACCCGCACCTGGGTCCTGCCAAGGAGTGAGGAAAAGTCCCTGACAATCCCGAGGAGGGAGGTTCGAGGAGAAGCAGCTGAGAAAGTGCACCAAACTCAACCCAGCTTGTATCCCCCATTCTTGACTGCAGCAGGAAAGTATTAACCCCCACTTAATGGGGCAGAACAAGGGCAGAGCTGTCCATGACAGGATCGTGAAGCCAGAGCCTGGCGCACAGATCATTGTCTGCCTCTGACAGCCAAACCCCAGGTGGCCGGACCCCCTCTCGCTTCCCATCTGGCCAGAGCTCAGCCTCTACGCCGCTGTCGGGACACCTGAAGGCCGGTCATGTGTACTGGTGTGACCCATCTTATTTTACATACTGGAGGACTCCGTAGCCATTCTTCCACCGCTTGATCATTGGGAGACTCCAGCTTATGTTTTTCAAGTTAATTCTGATTTTGTCACTATCTAAATCTATTTGTGACCTGTGTCTGACCACTCTTCAACATTGCCTGTCTGCTTCTAACCAGGAAATAAAATTAAATACTCTCTTTCATGCAGTATGGTTCAGATTACAGGTCATTCTTTCTTCATAAACTGATTTAAAAAATGGCCTGACTGATAAAATAAGTGTCACAGTCTAGGATCGGGCTGGTTTTTCACTTATGATAAATGCTAAGTAAAACACACACACACACACACACACACACACACACACACACACACACGTTGTTGTATTACCACTACCAGGCTACAGTTTTTATTCCAAAGACAGCTAGGTAATTAAAAAAGGAGAGAAAAATATAAATATATTTGCTGTTGATCTTTAAGTAGTCCTAAATTCATGTTGCCGCTGTGCAATCATTAAATGATGGATTAAACCATTCTAAAGTGCTCAGTGCAAGAATATTTGGAAAGTGCTGCAAAACCACACACAGACTTGTAAAATTGGAGTTGCTTTTGAAAGAGCCAGCAAGATCAGTATGAATTTCATAAATCTACAGAAGATTCAATTCAATCCCCCAATATCTGCCACATGTTTAAGAAAAAGAGAGAGAAAGATGAATATCACTGCCTTCATGATTACATGACCCATGATCACCCTATCCCTTACTGTCCTCATTTTTATTGTGGATTCACAGGTCTTATTCAGTTCTGGGTGTGGTGTAGAGATGATGGCCAAAATAAATCCTGGCATCTAAAAAGAGAAAAAAACAAAGAAAAATTAAAGGATAGTGTGATTGTGATTTTGAAATTTTGTACTATGTGGTATTGCAGCACTTTCAAAATGTGCAGTCCTCACACTCCCCCACCCCTTACGAAGCCTTACAGGAACATGCTTGGGTAATGTTTTGCTTCCTGTCTTTTGATTTAATTTTTTTTATGTGCCTGGTTTGCACATTGCTTTTGTTATATTAAATAGCATCATCACATTTTCTGGAGCCTTTTCTTACCGACTCTCATAAGTGTGGCTGATGTCTTGCTCTACAGCCTCCCAGACTGGAAGGGTAACACATATTACTACAGAGCTATTGTCATTTATTGTTAAGTTCTGTACAGTTCCCAGCATGCCGTCCATTCTTTGATATAGACTTCTAAAGTAAGCTTGTTCCCAAAGAGCTGTTTTGTGTTCTTTTTTCTTTAATTTAATAAGAGTTCTATATTCTGTCTTTAATTTTTTTGTGTATGTTCAGGAGTATTATATCTATTTGGCAATTAGCCAAGCGTCCTTTTTGTGTTTGTTTTTGTGCATGTGCAAGAAACACCTTGGGGAAGTACCGCATTTCAGAGGTGTGTCAGGCAGGAGTCCAATGCAGAGCAGTGCACAGTGGGCGCCACCCTGACACGCCAATGAATGGCGAAGCCCACTGTGACAGCCCACAGGGCATGCCTCCTAACAGTGTTTCTTTGTCTGTGTCACTGTGGTGTGGGGGTGGTGAAGTGCTCAGAGTTCACCGTACACTGACTTTACATTCAGTGCCAAAGTGATCAAGACAAGTGGTAGGCAGCCACTGAGTGGGGCACAATTAGTACCGGTGATGCTGACAGATGGAGAGACGGGCAGCAGATCCTTGTGTGTGGTGGTGCTGGTGGCAAGGTGCACAACTCAGGAAGAGCGGGCCCTCCCCAGCAGTGCGAGAAAGCAAAGGAGGTGGTAACAGAGACAAAAAGTGGAGACAGCAGATCAGTGGGTGAGTGGAGGGGCTGGGGCCAAGGTGCACAACTGACCATGAGAGAGAGAGAGAGCAACCTGCCACCAGACAGATATAGGAAACTTGAAATCACAGTGTGGCCTCTGTTCTCTGTCTCTGTCTCTCTCTGTCATCAAGTGTCTATATTGTCCTTTTCACACTGCACACAGAGATATTTTATTTTCCCCACAAGCAGCAATAGATGTTCCTGGCCACTGGCAAACTTGCCAAAACAGTCAGCCCCTTGTCCGTTCACCCCATTAGCAGCAGCTGATGTCCCTGGATGTGGTTTTTGAGACCCCACCCCCCCACAGTGCAAAGAGGCACATGTGGTGTTGACAGAGACTAAAAGAGAGACAGAAGCAGCAGATGGGTGAGTGAGAGAGAGAGAGAGAGAGAGAGAGAGAGTCCTGCAGCTGCACAGATATAGGAACTTGAAATCACAGTGTTTCATCTGCTCTCTGTCTGTCTGTCTGTCTGTCTCTCTCTCTGTCATCAAGTGTTTGTGTTTTTTCCGCCATGCACAAGGATATATTTTATTCTCCCCGTGAGCAGCATCAGATGTCAATTATAAGGCCTGCCCGTAATTCAAAGGGCGGGGATTCCCATTAAACACCGACACGCCCAGCCCTCTCTGCTTAGCGTTCTCAGTTTGAACGGCAGGCCGAGCGTGTGGTTCTGTCCTCGTTGGACTTACTTGTTGCCTTGGTTTTTTTTTTTCAAGCTTTTTGCCACGTGAGGCATTCTTTCAGCATCCTCTGCTGCTGTTCTCCTTGCTCCCCCCTTCTCTTTTACCTCTGCAGTTTCAGGTGTTGGATAGCCTGATTCTTGCTCTCTCCTCCTGCTACGTGCCCAGCCTCTTTCTCAGTTCATCCGGAGTGCTCCCTGCTGCAGGTTCAGCCATTTTTCGTCCTGCCTGCCCCCAGCTTTTTATTTTTGTTCTGCTTTCCTGGCGGTTCGTTTACTCTTTTATTTTGGATTTTCGTGGCCTCCTGCTTGTCCTGGATTTCTTGGTCACTACCTCCTGGATATCTGACTGCTTCATTGGACTTATTTGCTTTTTGCTTCTACTATTCCTTCCTGGTGTTCAGCTCGTGATTGCATTCATGGAGTCTCCTGCTCCACCTGAAGGACACCCCCCCCTGCTCCTCAGAAAAAATCTTCGAAGTCTCATCATTCCTTAAAGAACTGGACTGTTCCTCGTCTCCTTGCTGAACTAAAGGTTCTTGGGGTCCCTGTTCCTGCTGGTGGTAAAAAGCAGGAGCTTTATGATTTATGGCTCGAAAATCTAGATCGCAATCCTTGCCCCGGGCCAGCCTGCCCCGCTGTCCCTGCTCCTGATGCCTTTGCTGAACTCAAGGATTTGATTTCTCAACTGGCTTCCTCTGTGACTGATATTTCCAATCACCTGGATGTTATAGAATGATGTCAGTCCTCCTCTCTGCTTCTGCAGACTCCGCCTGCCCCCCTGCCTGCTCCAGCCCCGATACCTCAGCCCTCTCCTTCAGTGCCAGCCATTGCTTCCAACTCAGGTAATTTGGCTTCCAACTCCTCTATGCCTACCATCTCCCCTATTCATTTGGTTCCCGCTCATCTCCGCAAGGATATCATCGAAGGGAAGGATGTCAACCTTATCTCATTGCTTATTTCTTCTCATGGTACTATTGAGAACAGAGTCGTCTCTTGTGGTGACTTCTCCGTTGTTCTGTGTTCTCAGGACCATAGGCTTTCCAAGAAATTGACTATTTCTGAATTCATCCTGGCATTTAGTCTGTTCAGAGACATTCTGTGTTCTGCCTTTCCGTCTCGGAGGGAGGAGCTGGATACCTATTTATATCTCGTAGTCGACCTCAGTGTCCGCTGTGGTGGTACTCACTTTTACAACTACCATAA
This sequence comes from Neoceratodus forsteri, assembly GCA_016271365.2. NCBI lineage: Eukaryota > Metazoa > Chordata > Ceratodontiformes > Ceratodontidae > Neoceratodus > Neoceratodus forsteri. Next base: position 290,730,286 of record CM057453.1, on the reverse strand, counting down.
ATCTTTTTCAGCTAAGGCAGCTGCTGCTTTATCTCACCTGAATGTCCGCCTTCACTGAGGTTCTCTCGACAATGAATTGTTTTGCCGCCATTTCGCTGGCCAGCAGGCGCTCACTTGCCAGATTTGCAGCTCCTTTTCCCATGCCACTTCTTTCTGCCCTTTATCTGTTCCCGATTCATCTTCCCATACTTCCTCTTCAGGCTCTACTATTACCAGGATTATACGTAATCATATTGCAATGCCCCGCTTGTCCTATGACAAACATGGTCGTCCAATTACTTTCATG